>CM002492.2:18016927-19266927 GCA_000573905.2 Oryza punctata | reverse complement strand
ACGTTGGATCGTGTGACGAACTTTGGGTGGAAGAATGCTTTGATAGCAACTGGCAAGATCTATGTGATTAGCACGTGGCAATTGTGAGACTTCATTCCAGCCAGTTTTAGATCGTCCAATTTAACGTACTTACTTATCCCCGCTGAATAGCCCGATGGAACTTTAATATCTTTCAGGCAAACTGGAGGGAGGTACACTCTACCGATCTCTGCATCTGTTACGGGCTGGAGTTCACTGCGAATATTCATTTCCTATAGATCAAGGTGCGTGTTCAACCCGTCCTTTGTTTTCCCGGGAATATTCAGCAGCAGGCCAACCAAACTCTTACACACATTCTTTTCTACATGCATGAGATCAATGCAATGACGGACCTCAAGATCTTTCCAGTAAGGTAGTCGCCAAAATATGGATTTTTTCTACCACATACCCTTGTCCTTTGCCTGACTACGTTTTCTTTTCTTCCCAAACTCATTGGTTATGTCCTTGACCAAGTTGTGGACCTCATCTCCGGATAAATCCTAGGGAGCAGGCTGAAGTTCTCTCTTACCGTTGAAAATTTTCTTCTTCCTTCTAAATGCGTGACGTCACGGGAGCCACCTCCTATGACCCATATAAACCATCTTTCATGATTTCTTCAGCCACTGGCTACGTGTATGTTCCATACAGTAGGAGCAAGCATTCCTTCCTTTCACAGTTTGTCCGGAAAGATTATCGAGTGCAGGGTAGTCATTAATAGTGCAGAACAATAGAACTCGTAGCTTGAAGTTCTCCTGACCATATGTATCCCAAGTTTCCATACCTTCTTTCCAGTTGTTTCGGTCCTTGGATTAGCAAGCACAGCATGATGTATTTTCTTTTGAAGCACAACCATGGCGGTAGGTTAAAGTTTAAAATAAGAATTGGCCAAGTGCTATGAGTACTACTCATGTCTCCGAAAGGATTCATGCCATCCGTACAAAGATATCCTCATGTTTCTGGGGTCGGCAGTAAAGTCTTTGTGTTTTCGTTCGATATTCCTCCATTGAATCGAATCTGCTGGGTGTCTTAGCATACCGTCGTTCCTTCTCTCCGTGGCATGCCAACGTATTAACTTCGCTTCCTTGGGGTTGGCAAACATTCTTTTGAAATGATCAATGATAGGTAGATACCACACAACCTTCATCGGACCACCCTGCTCTGACTTCTTTCCTTCCTCAGCACTTTTCTTTCGCTTGTATCGAGATGCCTTGCAGACAGGACAAGCATGTAAGTTCGCATATTGCTTGTGGTACAATATGCAGTCATTTGGACAAGCGTGAATTCTACGAATCTCTAACCCTAGGGGACACAAAACCTGTTTTGTTTCATATGTCGTCTCGAGCAATGTGTTCTCATCAGGCAGCATGGCCTTCAAAATTCCCAAAAGATCTGTGAAACTCTTGTCTGTCCATCCACTACTTACCTTCAGCTTCATTAGGTCCATGGTAGCTGACAATTTGGTGTGCTTTGCTTTACATTCGGAGTATAAAGGCGTCTCCGAGTCACTGACCAACCTGCTGAACTTCATGGAATCTCTCTCGTTGTAAGCTGGGTCCTCAACGTTACATAACATGTCTTCAGTATATCGTGACCCACATCAACCATTTCACCATCCAATGGAGAAGGTACAAACATGTCATACTCATCTTGGTCTTCCTGATTTTACGCACCACTTTTGTTTGTAACTGCACCACTTCCTGATTCTTGCTTTCCATGCTTCACCCAACATGTGTAGTCCTCCTTGAATCCTCGTTATATCAAATGAACATGTACGTCCACTCTGCTATCAAACATATTCTTATTCTTGCAATCTGCACATGGACAACACATGTAATCGTTGTTTCTTCTTTTCCTATCCTCCTCCGCGGCGTTTATAAAATTTAATATCCCATTTCTATACTCTTGACTATGACGTTTCACAGTTTTCGCATACATCCAACTTCGATCCATCGCTACATAAATGAAAAAAAATTAGAGAAACATATTATAAGATAAGTATTGCTAAATTAATGAGAATTGATGAATTTTCTGAATTAATGATTAGTATTTCTCACTTACTTTTATGAATTTTCTGTTTTCCTTGGAAAAAAAGATAAAAAATCGCCCCCTTCAACCTCCCACCAAAATAGTGAATAGTGTGATACAGTTACACTGGCGGTGGGGGTATTTATAGTGTGCAATAAATATCTGTAACGGTCCAAAAACTAACAATGGTGACGAGCATATAAGTTATCTTTATCGGGCCTAAATAAAAGTCCGTCACCGATGAATGTCATCTGTGATGGGCGTTATTGTTATCTCTATCGGTCCTCAAGTTGGAGCTCGTCACAGATGACGATCATCGTTGACGGGCTTCTTTTAGGGTCTGATTGAGATATTGAAGGTTATCACAATCGGGCCTAAGCTAGAGCCCATGACTGATAGGTGTCATCCGTAACGGGTTTGAGTTTTATGCACATTTAACATGTCTGTGCGACGATATCTCAATCGGCCTCTTTTTAGACCCGTTTGAGATGTATTCGTTGTGACGGCCTGCAAAATCAGTTAAGTTACAGGCCGTCACGGATGAGAAGATCTGTACTAGTGCACGCGATTACGTGCTAATCGAGCCATCGCCATCCCTCCGTGCGATCGAAGCTGAGTGCCGATTCGTCTGCCCTTCTCTAACAGTGGCGATGGCAACCTCTACCACCAGTACGGGAGTAGTGATCGGCGACACCACGTGAGAAAGGGCTGAACGTCATCACGAATGTAATCGACAAGAGACATAGGAAAAGAAAATATCATATATAAACTAAATTATTCTCAATGGCATGGTATGTAATAATGGCATGGTATGTAATTTTTTGAATTATCATATCATTTATAAAAAGAAAAAGTCCAAATTTCCCATGAACTAATGGGTGAGTACGAATTATGACCTAAACCTAAAAACCAGACATCTTTCACCCTCTCAACTATCAATACCAGACAAATTACCCCTTGACTTAATCTGGAGTGATTTTGGTCCGACGTGTTCGGAGTGATTTTGGTGCAACGTGTCGCATACTGCCAGTTATCATAAAAAAAAATTAAAAAACAGCGGAGCCCACATGTCATATCTTCCCCATCCTCTATTGCCCTCTTCTCTCGAGCTCGAATAATGAAGACGGTGGTGGCGACTAGGAGGTTGTTGCTGTGGGGAAGAAAAAGAGAGATGTGAGGAGGGGAGCATGACAGAACTAGGCCAGCGGCCATGGCTCTCATCTTTTGTGGTGGTGGCAGCGGCGGCTCCCAGAAGGGTGCGGCGAGTCTAGGTGGCAGTGATGATGACGAGGCAGCCGTGGAGGAGGCATGCGTCGGTGGAGGCCGAGGAGGAGCCGCCTCCGCCCCTAGCCGCTCGAGCTCCTCTGTCCCGCCGCTGTGCCACGTGCCCTCCACCGCTCACCGTCCAAAGCGATTGACGGGGAGAGAGAAGAGAGAGAGAGGGGGTTGAGAGGGAGAGAATCTACCTCGCGTCACCATCCTCGGCATCCAGCTGCGCTCGCCACCGTCCACCTCCCCCAACTGCCTCCGCCCCTGCCCACCACCCCTAATAGATCGGGCATTGGCATCGGTGCGTCACCGTCCTCGGCTCCTCCTCCGCCACCCGGAGCTGTTTCTGCCCTTGTCCCCACCCGTCACCGTCCTCGGCTCCCCCTCCGCCGCTCCAAGCTGCCCCCGTCCTCACCCACTGTTGTCATCAGTTCCCCCTCTGCCTCCCGTCCCCGCCTGCCACCGTCCTTGGCTTTCCCTCCACCTCCTACCCCCACCCACCACCATCCTCAGCTCCCCCTACTATGCCGCCCCGAGTTGCCCCTGCCTGTCGCCGTCCTCGACTCCCCTTCCGCTGCCCCGAGCTACCTCCATCCCCTCCGTCGTCCTCGGCTCCCCCTCCCCCGCTCGGGGATAGAGACGGATGAAGGTGAGGGAAGGGAGAAGAGAGAGGATTGGGAAAGAGAAAGAGATAGAGAGGTGAGGGGAAAGAGATAGAGAGGATGAGAGACTAACAGGTGGGGTCCGCTGATTTAAAAAAGAAGAATTGCGGATTGGACTATCACGTAAGATGAAAACCACTCTGGATTGAGTCAGGAGGTAATTCGTCCAGTATTAATAGTTGAGGGTGAAAGATGTATGGTTTACGGGTCTGTAGGGGTAATTCGTACTCACTCAATAGTTCAGGGGTAATTCGGATTTTTTTCCTTTTTTTAAAATACTCATACAAATGAACGTTTAGATTTCAGCTATACTACTGCTCACCTTAATTAGTATGGTGTACCGTAAAGAAAAAACGAATAATGTGCACCTTCTCGAATTAATAATCTAATACATGTTGAAAAACGTAACAATAGAAAATATAGAGGAAAATCCGTAGAATCATTATGTCCATCCATCACAATAAAATATTCAGTTAATGAACATGAACACTACGATGCCTAACCTAACTTATAACCAATTGAGTTAGAGGGCAATAGATGCAATGATCAAGGGTTATGAGTAGTGCAACCCGTCGTCAATATCTATTGTCTTGGGATGCACCTCATTTGTTAAGGTAACAATGTATTGTATCACTGCTATGCGAATTACTGCTATTAATGATCTGTTTAGTGTCGGTTGGTAATCACTTTTTGAGAATCTAGAAAAGCTAGATTTTTTGTTTCTCGCTACTAGTTTATTTTCTGAATTCTACACCTATAATTTAATGAAAAGCTGAGTTGTTTAAGAGAATTTTGATTCTAAAAGAAACTAAAGCTGTCAGAAACTCCCGTAGACAGGTCCTAAGTATTTTACAACACCCAGTTGATTAGTCTTGGTCTTGGCGGGATGCAAGAGCTGCTGATAGACCTATATAAATTTGGTGGGGGTGGGGGTGGGGGTGGGGGGGGGGGGGTGGGGGAGTCCACTCACTTTCAACATCTCAACTCTCATCCTCTCCTCTCTATCCTATAGTAGCGAGGACTCTCTTCACATAGTCACATAGGGGAGGGTCCTTATCAATATTGTTGAAGCAATTTGTTTCAACAGATATTAGGTTACTAAGGAGGAAAATGTAGTTGCAAAAGCCCGAGTGTGGTCGTTAAAGGTCATTAACGACCATAAATAAAATGTGTGGACATCAATTACCGTTAAATAGTATTTACGATCACTCAAACAATGTCACCATTATTGATGACTATGACTATATGTTCTTGTTAATATATTAACAACCGGAGAACATGCGATTGGTAATTGTAAACAATGACAACCTACATTTGGTACTTCGCGACTGATCATATTGTTTGGTCATAATTAATTTTATAGTTGGCAATATTAGGAAGCAACTACGGACTACTATATAATATGAGCAAGGTTGTAGTTTACAACACAAATCATTTTTCCACTAGCTAGAAGTAGTTTCAGTGTGTACCTCTCTTCAAATTAATAATCTAATACCCCTTGTTCTGTTTCAAATTAATTGTCATTCTAGATTTATCCTAAGTTAAACCTTTTAATCTTTTATCATCAAATTTCATAAACTCATATAGTTTAACATTATAAGTTTTATATTTTGGGATTCACCAAAAGAAATATTTTTATAAATATAATTTACATGTAGTTTAACTATACGGATTTCTAAAAACTAATAGTAAAAAAATACATGTTTAACTTGGAACATATAATTTGAAACGGATGAAGTAGATGTTGAAGGAAATAACAATATAAAATATAAACAGTAAGTAAAGTACAACCAGTAGAATAATTATATATGCACCCCATCACTATAAAATATTCGATGAACACCAATACAACGATGCCTAACCTAACTGAGCACTCACACCATAAATTTAAATCATTAAAAAATTATAATCTTGAGTTACGGGCCAATAGGTACAATGACCAAGGATTATTTGAGGTTAAACCCGACATCAATATCTATTTTGTACACCTCATTGATTCGCCTCAGCTTGAAATGTAACAATATATTATATCTCCGGTACGCAAATTCCTGCTTTTAAGTATTCCAGAATATATATAGCTCATTACTCTTCATAGATATGATCTTGATTGGTCTTGGTCTTGGCTGAATGCAAGAGGCGTTCATAGACCTATATATATATTGAACGAATCGGCACTTACGGTATTGCCAATTTCATTGAATATAGCATGAAAAACCTGTACATCGAGTTTGTACTAAGGAAAAAAAAAGAGCTATGGTATAATTTGCGCCATGTGTTTTGCTCCTGTTAAGACCTAAGATTTGGCATCTTGATTTTCGCGGCGAGGGATATTGTTGAGAGTTCTTTGTGGTGGAATACTCTCTGGTTTTTTCCTTCCAGATTTCCCATGTCATCAGGAGGAGCATGGTTCTAATTCTTCTCCTCGGTGTTGTTGGAAAAGTTGCCAGCTCCGTCCACCACCCATGGATTGAAGTCGCGTGACTCCAGTTGACCGGTCTGATGTGCTCTTGTGTTGTCCAGCTTGCCAACATGCTTCATATCCTCCTCGCGTATCTACACTCTACAAGAAGATGGAGCATCATTTCCAAAGTGTGTCTGTAGAGCGAGAAAGTAGGTATTGTTCAACCAACCTCTGATTGCCAGTCTATCAGACATCCAGACTATTTTGAATCACTAGCTAAGCAAACATCTTGCATTTATTTGGCGTCCATGGTTTCCAGATGATTGTGTTGTAGTTCGTGCCGGTGGACCCTAGGAATTGCACTTTGTAGGCTGAGGTAGCAGTGTACTCACCATGACTCGTGAGCTTCCAAGAGATTTATCTGTATCATCCGGTTTTAGCTGCATGCTTTGGACGGCCATTCACACGGTGACCAACTAATTCAGTAGCTCGACCGACTATGCTCCACTAGCTGAGAGGTTTAGGTCCTGCACCCAAGTATTATCCACGATCAAGTCCCACAATGTTCAATTTTTTGGTGTGGAGATTGCGTGTACTTGTGGCATAGCATCTTTTGGTCGGCTTCCGCTCATCCATGCTGAGTCCCAAAAACGGGTTGTGGCTCTGGGCCCAATGGTGATGATGGTTGTTGCCACAAACAAGATCACGTCCGTCTCGTGTGCAAACGGGGTGTCCAAGCCCACCCATGCTTTGTCCGAGGATTTCTATTAGTGCCAGAGCTATATGATCCATAGAGCTCTTGCGAAGAGGTCTAGGTTTAGCACTCCTAGGCCACTACAGGCTGTTGGCAAGCATGTTCGTTTCCAGTTGACTTTGCATTTCCTACCCATTAAGTTGCCCATGCCAACCCAGAGGAAGCTCTTTCTCTGCTTATCGAGCACTTCCAGGTAGATTAGTTGCGAGGAGAGCACTGACTTGACCAAAGTGGTGCGTCTAACCACGTCGGGCCCTCGCTGGCCTCATGCTGCAGCCCCTCCGCACACGCACCATAGCCTGCCGCGCTGCGCTGCCAAATCCATCCACGGGAGCACCAAATCCCCATCCTCCCTCGTTAGCTAGCGCCCCACGGCTACTGGCTCACCGTGCTCTGCCCCGCCTCCCTCACGTCAGAGACAACGTGTCACCACATTTTGGCCCCACCACCACCATCTCGGCTCCCCGGACGGTTGTCCGGCGATGCGAGGCAGAGAGGGGGGAAGGGTGGGTGGTGGCGGTGACTAGATTTGGCCCCCGAGCCACCCGCGCGAGGATGACCCGAGGGAGAATCAAAGCCTCTCGATCTCTGACTGAATCTCTCTGTTATCCTTTTAATCTCAATGAATAATCCAAAGGTAGCTATATTTTTAAACATAGGAGTAATTATTTGATTAATTTAAGGACAACAAATTACTAGAAATAAAAAAATTGAGTAAATTTCACAAAAGTACAAATATATTGAACAAACTATCATAAAATTATATATTTAAGATGATGTATCATAAAACTATAAATTTAACACTAAATTTATCACAAAACTACATATTTAAGGTGGAGTATCACAAAACTACAGATTTAGTAACACATTCTATCACAAAACTACAAGTTTAGCATCAGAATCACAAAACCTGAACGTTTGTAACTCAACCATAACATTAGTGCTATGGATTTAAACCCAAAAAATTGTAGTTTTGTTATAATTTTATTCTTAAATTTGTAGTTTTGTAATAGTTAGCCTTAAACCTATAGTTTTGTGATAAATTTATTGTTAAATCTATAGTTTTGTGATACATCACTTTAAAATTGTACTTTTGTGATAATTTAGTGAAAATATCTATAATTTTGTGAAATTTACTCTGAAAAATTTGGCAGGTCTAGAGTATCGTACGTGCCTCGGACTTGGAGCATAGAATACGCCTCAAATTTGGCAGGTCTAGAGTATCGTACGTGCCTCGGACTTAGAGCATAGAATACGCCTCAACTTGCCATTCAAAATTTGCTTCTAGATCTACAACAATGCATATCAGTAATTTAATCAACGTACGACGGACAACGGTTAATTTCGATAATCATTCAGTTTTGAAAGTGAATGTCTGTTAAAACGTCTGCATGATTGATTTAGATCGAAGCCCTGCGGTATTGAGCATCGTCTTTATATTTGTGCTCTCTGTGTACCCATTTCCACAACCACGTAGCTTTGCAGCCACCCTAGCTAGCTTCCGGCCAACCAAGCTAGAGAGATCGAAGCATGGAGAACGCGGCTCAGACCCTCGTAAGCAACGTTGGTCAGCTGCTGACCGAGGAATACCGGCAGCTCAGCGGCGTCGGCAGCGAGGTCGCCGAGCTGCGCGACGACCTGGCCACCATGAACGCCCTCCTCCGCATGCAGTCCGAGGCCGACGACGGCGCCGTGGACCACTTCGTCCGGGAGTGGATGAAGCAGCTCCGCGAGCTCGCCTACGACTCGGAGGACTGCATCGACCTCTACCTCCTCCGGATCAGGTGCCGCCTCGGCGACGGCGTGCGCGCCAGGCTGAGGCACCTGCTCGCCACGCTCTTCCCGCGCCGCCGCCTCGCAGGCGAGATCGCCGCCCTCCGCGCCCGCGCCGTCGCCATCAGCGAGCGCCACGCCCGCTACGGCGTCAACCGCGACGCGCTGCGCCGTTCCCAGTCCCCGGTGATGGCGGCGTCCGCGTCGCCCACGCAGCTGCTCCGCCATGCCAACAACGGCGGCGGCGCCGGGCACCAGCAGGTCGTCGGCATCGGGGACCAGGTGGACACCCTGGTTGAACTGCTCAAGGCGCGGGTGGACACGGAGAACAAGGTCAAGGTGCTGTCCATCGTTGGGTTCGGCGGCGTCGGCAAGACCACGCTGGCCGTGGAGGTGTGCCGGCAGCTGGAGGCGGATTTCCAGCGGCAGGCGATGGTGTCGGTGTCTCAGGCGTTCGAGCCCAGCAGGGACCTCAAGACGCTGCTCAAGCGCGTGGTTGAGCAAGTCGTCAAGGCAAGAACAGTTAACGAGGAAAACATCAAGGAAGAAGGGGCCTTGGGTGAAATCGACATCTTGGATGACAATCAGCTGGCCCAAAAACTTGAGGAGCTTGTAAAGGATAAGAGGTAATGTATACAAGTACCATAAGTATTACAAATTCCAATTCTAGATTACACTTCTTAGTTCTTAGAGTCCGGGATTGTTTATTTTTACTACGTATTAGTTTGTTTCGAAAAAAGTTCTAACAGAGTAAGTTTGAATTAAACTAAGGTATTCTTCGTTTTTAGTTGGATGTTCATTGTCTCTTTCTGATTTCTTAGTAAATCTCGAGAAACATTTTTTCTAATACATGTATTTTATTTGTACCATACAGCTAGCCCTCTATTTAATTTATTCATATACATGCTATTTGTTATGGATATGAATCAATAAAAATAGAAGAAACATACATATTTTAGACAGTGTTTCTCTATGA
This sequence comes from Oryza punctata, assembly GCA_000573905.2. Lineage (NCBI taxonomy): Eukaryota > Viridiplantae > Streptophyta > Magnoliopsida > Poales > Poaceae > Oryza > Oryza punctata. The sequence goes on along the minus strand of CM002492.2, from coordinate 19,257,049 downwards.
TACATGGGACCCTATGATATACGGAACATTAAACCTAGTCAACATGAGCCTTAAAATATAAATTTAGTAGGAAGAAATATAACTTTTGATTATATCATTACAAGAAAGGCCACTGCTCGATTTTGTATTGCCAACCTAGAGGCTTATACATGCAATTAAGATGTGGAGAAACCCATTAAACTATAGGAATTAAGTTTGTTGATTTATCATTGGTCTTCGTCTCTTGATGTGTGAAAGCAAAAATATGACTTATATGCAAAGAAATACAAAAATTTTAAAAAGAAAATATCATTAGGATATAAAATAAGCTTTTTATGGTCAAGGGGTAAATTGATTCAACGCTAGCTTACGGGTTAAGTGCTTAAGTAAAATAGTTCTACGAGGAGAAGCATTGCAAAAGCTATTTTTGGAGGCAGCCCATGAGGCCACCATGATTCTGAGGCTGAAAGCTTTGCCGTACAGGAGACCGCACATCTAAGCCATATGTTAAAAGAATACCTAAAACTTACGAAAATCATTTATGTACAAAATCATTTATGTAGTAGTGCAACAAACAATTAAAAAGGTTGGATATGTGGCATAAAATTATCATTGTAAATTGGTCATTGATAATCCCTACGAAAAAATGATACATAAACACAAGGTGATTTTTACAGAAATGTCTATAAAAATGGATTTTCAAGGATGGTTCTCTTAATAAAACCATCCTTAAAAATAGGAGCACTACTAAAATATGAAAAATAACTCTTTCATCTGAAGTCGGATGATGACTAACTTTATATGAAAATGATATCTATCGATGGGAACTACGACATTTTAGTTAAAGTTTTTTCATTTGAGATAATTTAGAGGCCCAACTATTCATTACATTCTCTCAGATCTTCTTTTGAAAATGATATTTTAGTTTTTCAAACAATCTCAGATGTAGACATATTCTATATAAAATTGCAGAACCGGTGAGATTACAACTTGGTCCTTGAAATTTTTTATATTTAAGATAGTTTGGATGACTTAAATATTCTTTACAAACTGTAATATCTATTTATACGAGTGATTTAGGATGTCCATACCTTGAAAATTTTTAGAAAATCTATATTAAATCTGATTGAGGGTAAACCAAAGTTGTATGAGATCCTTACAGTATTTCCTTTAATATAAACTAGTAAAAAATTTATTAGAATATTTTATTTATTATGGTCATTTACTGATATCAAGTTAGATAACGTATCAACAACTCATACAGGGACTGCATGACATAAGGAAATAATTATATTAAAATAAATATTTTATGAAAGTATGGACATGGCCATATTAAAGACAATATTTTAAGTACAATAGAGAACTTTGGTTCACCGTTAAAATGATTTTCCATAAATTTCTAAAGATTAGTCATCATTAAAGAATAAGGGGAAATTTTTTTGAACAGATTTTCTAAAGAACAGTTCTTAAATTGATTTTTACAGACTGGCTTCTTTGAAGTGCTGCCCCTAAAATGGTTGTTACACACGATTCTCATAAGAAAATGCCTATAAATTCAATTTCACGGATGGTTCTCTTAAGAAAAGAGACTTCAAAGCACTACTAAAATAAATAATAATAATAACTTTTTTTATGAAGTCGAATGATGGCAAATTTTATATGAAAATTGTAGCTCTTCAAAAGATCTATCATTTTGTATTTGAGATGGTTTACGGGCCCATATTGAGAAAAGTTTGTTCGTCAAAAGCATGTATGTTCTTCAATGTTGACCCACATCAACAACACTGACCACTCGGAATAGAGGATACTATGACAAACTTTTTTTTCTTTATTTTGCCCACTGATTTTGTCCTCAATAAAAACTCGATAATAATGTTATAGTTATAAGATCCCTCAAAAAAATTATAATTATAAGAAAACACTATGGTTTTTTAGATTACTTCACACGGAAATTATAATGGTGCTATGTTCACATTATGTATCATTGTAATGATAATGTTCGTGCAAAATTATAGATTATTTTGAGATTACTTCTCATTGGGGTTCTGTACTTCTGTATCGAATCAATCATATACTTGTCACTGCTAATTTTTGTATAAGAAAGTCTGAATAAATATTCATGTGCATTTTGAGCTTACCTGACTCTACCACGCATATACTGAAACCAGGTACCTGATCGTGATTGATGATGTTTGGACCATACGAGCATGGGAAGCAATTCAATCCAAGTTGCCAGAGAACAACTGCAGCAGCAGAATCATTGTTACCACGCGGATTGAGAGTGTGGCCAAAGCATGCAGTACTTCTTCTAGTGTTAAGGGGCATTACATCCATCATATGAACCCACTCAAAATTGAGGACTCCAAGAAGTTATTTCTGAGCAGAGCATTTGGATCCAGTAATGCCACTTACCCTGCGGAGCTCGAAGATGTAATGGACAAGATCGTAAAGAAATGTGGTGGGCTGCCATTGGCTATTGTTAGCATTGCAAGTGTCTTGGCAGGGTATAGATCGTCAGGATGCAAAGATAAGTGGGAAACAATATGCAAATCAATAGGTTCTCAGATGGAGAGCAACCCTACTCTTGAGGGGATGAGGCAGATACTCACACTCAGCTACAACCATCTCCCTCATGAGCTTAAGGGTTGCCTTATGTACCTTAGCATCTTCCTGAGGATTATGTGATCGAAAAGTACCGGCTCTTGTGTAGATGGATTGCTGAAGGATTGGTTCTGGAGAAGCGAGGATTGACTCTAATGGAGATTGCGGAATCCTACTTGGATGAGCTGGTGAGCAGGAACATGATTGAGTTACGATTTGGCTTCGGCTACTACTGGCAGGTGGAGTCATGTCAAGTGCACGACATGCTGCTTGAGGTCATGGTGTCCAAGTCCCTGGAGGTTAACTTTGTCAGCCTGTTAGGAGGGCAATATGCATCTATGTCATATGATAGGATTCGTCGCCTCTCCCTCCAAGGGGATGATAACAAGAGCCCCCATAGCTTAGAGAAGCCCAAGGAAAAAAAGGCAGGGCGAGGCATCGAGGGTATGGATGTGGAGCATGTTCGATCATTGAGCATGTTCCAACATGGAGGACAGAAGCTACTTGATCACCTAGTCAAGTTCACCCTGCTGAGGGTACTTGACCTAGAAGGCTGCGAAGACCTAACAGATAATCATATGAGATATGTTTGCAGGTTGTACCTACTCAAGTTCTTAAGCTTGAAGGGTACGAAGATCAGCAAGGTTCCACCTCAGATCGAGAAGCTAGAGCATCTGCAGACGTTTGATCTACGTGATACAAACGTCACAGGGCTATCGGAAGCTGTGAAGAGGTTGTATAAACTTGAGCGCATACAAACCACCCAAACCTGGAAAGCAGAGCTCATGTGGAGGTTTCCTCGGGGGCTTAGAAAGATGAAGGCGCTACGCGAGGTGGGCTTTGCTGTCCTCGGCAACAACATCCAGGTCGCCCAAGAGGTGAGCGAACTAGAACAGATTCAAGAGCTGAGTGTCTATGTTGAAACCGATTATCCCGGCAGCGACGTTGTCGTCAAAGAGTTTGCCAAGTCCTTGGGCAAGCTATACTCCCTCCGGCGCCTCATCATAGGAGCCATCGATATGGACAAGGAAGCCCTCAACTTCCTCCATCAACTTCCTACTCCGCCACGGCTCCTCCGGTACCTTATGATCGCCGGTGGCATGATCAACAAAGGGTTGCCTACCTGGGTCGGCTCATTGACATATCTTGTTCATTTCAACATGTCGTGGGCATACCTCATGCGTGACCAGCTATTTGGTGTCCTGTATGAGTTGCCCAGCCTCAAGACCATCGGCATTCAGAATATGTGCTACATCGACAGTGAGCTGGTTTCACGCACTGAGCACAGGTTCCCGGGGCTCACCAACTTGAGAGTGGCCTGTAGCTTTGACACTTTCAGTGCTATTAGGTTTGAGGAAGGATCCATGCCGATGCTGGAGACGCTTTCATTTAACTTCAGTAACAGGAACAGGAGAATTGATGGCATCGAACACCTGACCAGCCTCACAGAAGTACACCTTTGGGGTGACAAGAACAACCCTAGACTTGGCCAGGCATTGGAGCAGCTCAAGGATGAGAACATGAGGCGCCGCCTTGAGTCCAAAAATCAGTTTCAAATTGTAGTCAAATATGAGTGATTGTTCTCCGCTTTATTTCTTCGATTCTATTTTCTACAGGGTGTTGAAATGTTTTTCCCTTGTTTTTGCTTGCTTTATTTCATTTGGCACTTCTAATTTATAGGTTGGTACGTACTCACTACTACTACAGATTACATTTTTCCGTGCGGTCAAAACACGTTTTTCCGTGCGGAGAATTAGACCGTCTGCACCTAGGGGTCTGCGAAAATAAATATTTTCGCGTGCGGGCGTCCCAACCACACGGAAAAATAAACTTCTCGTGCGGTCCGCTTAATTCGACCGCACGGGATAATAGATTATCCCGTGCGGTCAAATAATACCACCCGCACGAAACCAAAAAAAACAAAAATAAAAAAAAAGCGAAAATCGCCACCAGTCCGCTCGCCGCGCCGGCCCGCCGCCTCGCCCGCTCACCGAGCCGGCCCGCCACCTCGCCCGGCCGTCGCGGCGCTCGGCTCGCCGCCGCGACTAGCCGCCGCCTCGCCCGCTCACCGCGCCAGCCCGCCGCCTCGCCCGGCCACCGCCTCGCCCGCTCGCCGCGCCGGCCTGCTACCTCGCCCGGCCGTCGTGGCGCTCGGCTCGCCACCGCGACCATCCACCGCCTCGCCCGCTCACCGAGCCGACCCGCTGCCTCGCCCGGCCGTCCCAGCGCTCGGCTCGCCGCCGCGACCAGCCGCCGCCTCGCCCGCTCACCGAGCCGGCCCGCCGCCTCGCCCGGCCGTCGCGGCGCTCGGCTCGCCGCCGCGACCATCCGCCGCCTCGCCCGGCCATCGCGGCACTCGGCTTGCCGCCGCGACCATCCGCCGCCTCGCCCGCTCACCGCGTCGGCCCGCCGCCTCGCCCGGCCATCGCGGCGCTCGGCTTGCCGCCGCGACCATCCGCCGCCTCGCCCGCTCACCGCGCCGGCCCGCCGCCTCGCCCGGCCATCGCGGCGCTCGGCTTGCCGCCGCGACCATCCGCCGCCTCGCCCGCTCACCGCGCCGGCCCGCCGCCTCGCCCGGCCATCGCGGCACTCGGCTTGCCGCCGCGACCATCCGCCGCCTCGCCTGTTCACCGCGTCGGCCCGCCGCCTCGCCCGGCCATCGCGGCGCTCGGCTTGCCGCCGCGACCATCCGCCGCCTCGCCCGCTCACCGCGCCGGCCCGCCGCCTCGCCCGGCCACCGCCTCGCCCGCTTGCCGCGCCGGCCTGCTGCCTCGCCCGGGAAAGAGAGATAAGGTAGAAAGAGAGGGGGTAGTTGAGAGATAATAAAAGGGAAGAAAGTAAGAGAGAGAGGATGTGAAAAATTTGAAGTGGATGGGATGGAAAGGAGGAAGGTATTTTCCGTGCGGTCCACTTAAATCGACCGCACGGGAAAATCGATTTTCCCGTGCGGTCGTGTTAGGAGGCCTGCACAGGAAAATCGATTTTCCCGTGCGGTCGGTTAGGAGGCCCGCACGGGAAAATCGATTTTCCCGTGCGGGCGATAGTCCCACGCCAGTCCCCTTATTTTCCTGTGCGGTTTCACTTACGAAGCGCTTGGAAATAAAAGGGGTAGTGTCCAGAAAAATCTATTGTATAGTAGTGACTTTTCGGTTGAAATGTATTCCATGAATCGAACTGCTCCTGAAACAGAATTGCTAAAATACTGTTGCAAGTTTTTTTTTGACAAAAACTTTCAGTGTAACTATAGTTACATTGAGTACATTATAGTTAAGACACAATGCAACTATAGTATAATTACACTATAACACATCGTAATATCTATATATAACTTAGGTATATAACTTAGGTATAAAGTTGCATATATTTTTTTAATACTTATATACAAGTATATTATAGTTATTATAGTTATAGTATAGTTATGGTGGAATTATATTATAAGAGTTTAAAGTTTGCACTCAAAAAAGTTACGACTGTTTCTTAGATAGTCCCTAAAATCTTAGTCCGTGACACTGGGTCACTGGTTGGTATCTCATTTACCTAATGATACATGTTCTCGCATTAGTCACAAAAGTATGTTCGTGTTGCCCCTCCATTAAAGGAGCATCAGATTCTCAGCATGCGTCACTAGAAGATATACATCCGTCCTAAAATAAATCTGACTATGAATCTGAATAAATATGTTCAGATTCATCATTACGATTTGATTCTTCTTAGATGGAGGGAGTACATCACAAGTCATCAACGTCGGCTAAAAATGCTATCCGTGGTGCTTCCTGATGACCAATTTTTTCAGTTAAGATCAAATCAAATAGATGGATTTTTTTTGGCTTACCAATTTCTTTTGGCTTGATTGCATTGGTGTCATGCCCTGATTTCGTCTTCCATTCTTTTTTTAATTGCGAAAGTTCATCTCTAGATAAAAATTCCACTAATCAAAAGAATATGACTAAATAATTTAATTATACTGGCTTTTATTTATTTTGTTTTCTTAATTGAAGTTTATTTGAATTTATTTGTATTTTGGAGTGGAGTTCAATGCCTAATTATTTCCCAAAAATCCAAAATATCTTATTCAATTAATTCCTAGATTACACTAAAAAATTGATTACCAAATTTCCTGAAATTCCAAATATTTCAAATTTGGAATTTTTCAGAAAACCCCTCCAAGTTTCTTGTTGTCCATTCCTTCCTCTCATTTCACTTTTACTTTTACCCCCTCTTCTTTTTTTCCTTTTATTCTTTCCCCTTCTTTTTCTTCCTCTCTGCTGGCAGGAGTGCGTAGGGCCGGCGCCTCCAACTACAATGTGTGGGTCTCTTTCAGTTGTCATTTTTTAAGTTTGATGCGTGTGTTTATATATTTGACGTGAAAGCACATATGAGAAGCATTCAAAACCACGCTGGCTTTAATTCTATTTTTTTTGAACAATCAGCACCAGACGGTGCGATGATTCATTGAATATAGCAGCAGAAAAAATTACAAAACTAGTGTCCTGGAAGGCAGTAGCCAGAAAAGAGAAAAGACCACCACCACCACGCACCAACAGGTTCTACACATAGCCAAGAGAAGGCTAGCACCGGACCAGCCGCCACTAAGAGTGACCGACCGCCGGCAGGCCAACAAGGAAGCTACAACCGAGACCGTTCAAAACCAAACCCTAACAGCCGACAACCGAACTCAACTTTATCCACATTTTTAGAATTGAGGGGGAGAGGGTGAGAGAGAAGATGGAACTGTTCTCCCCCCTAAGGCCCACCAAGTGGCCAACTTACAAAAGCTAGGGCACCACCGCAAGCGAACAAACATCTAGAGCGAGCCAGCACCAACTGTCAGAGAGAAGATTGGCAGGGGGCTTCCTAGACGACGTCTCCAAGGAGAGGAGCGACGATAAGACCGCCGCCACCGTCCGTCAACGCCTCAGGGAGACCACAACAGGGTTTTCACCCGGCAGCCCCACCAAAGGAAGTAGACAGCTTGACAACGCCCTCAAGAGGGAAGATGACGCTCGAAGCGACGTCGTTGTCGGCCCGGTCAAACCCGGGCTAGGTTTACACCCACCGTCGGCCCCTACTAATCCACAGCTAGCACTCCAAAGCTCCACCACCGGCCAGCCTCTGCCAGCGCCATGGACTCCGTTGCAACGACGCCCCCTCCATCGACCAGCCTCCCGCCTACGCCGTTTGCACCCCCACGTGCCGCGACGACCTCGCCGCCACCGGGCACGCTTCCACGCGCCGTCGCCAGCCTCGAATCCACGTGCCGCGACGGCCTCCTGCCACCACCGGTCGCACATCCACACCGCCGGCCACGCCTCCACGTGCCGCGTCGGTCACCTGCTGCCACTGCCGCACCGGCCTCCACGTCACCGGACACGGCTCCACGCGTCACGTCGGCCTCCACCACCGCCAGTCACGCCTCCTCTGCTCCCGCCGCCGCCTGCAACGCTGCATCCCCACCGCCATCCGCGCGCTACCACTGCATCCCCGCCGCCTGCTGCCTCCTCTCCCGCGCCTGGCTCTAGATCCGGCGGCGGCCAACACGGATCCGGTGATGCCCGAGGTCGCAGACTCCACCGCCGCCGCCTTCGCACTCGCGGCCCACACTCCACCGCCTGTCGCCTCCATTTTCCCCACCGCCAATCTCCGCCTCTGCCTACCTCTGCCATCCGCGCACCCCTGCGCCACCTGTCGCCTCCACGTCCACCTGTCGTCGTTGCCCGCGCGCCCTGCACGGCCTCCAGCCTCGACGGCGGTGTCGCTCCAGCCGGCCTCCACCCTCAGATCCACCCGCGCCGGATCTAGGGTGGCCGCAGCCACGAGCCCCGCCACCGCCATCCTTGCAAGCTGCCGGCAGCTCGGTCAGGCAGCGGCGTGGTAGAGGGAAGAGAGGGAGAAAGGCGGCGGCGGTGGCTGGGGTCGCCGCCTGAGTCGCCTGAGCGGGAGGCGACGCGGGCATTTTTTTTTTGGCTTTAATTCTATTGATGCCCTTCAATTGTACTTTACAAAATCATCAAATATATGTATTTAATACGCACTTTAATTGCAACAGCCATAAAGCTTGCAGAAAACTGGAATATTAACGTTACTTTAATAGCCATTTCATGCATACAAAACTGATGTTTCTTATTGCAGCATGTAATTGCTTTAACACTTTCTTTTAGTGCTTAATTGGTTGTGTAACTCCATACAACTAAGGCACATTAAACCATTACTAACATTAGGTAGTAGCACAAATTCTCATTAAGGTTTTACACATGACATTATTTCCTATAAAGCGAGACGAGAGTGACTTTAAACCCCATAATTCTTGTTCTTTTAGTTTAGCAACCATCGCACTAAACATTTAAATATAAGAACTATTTTCTATAATTTTACATGGGACACTTCCTGTTAAAATAATTTAACACTCTTTTTCATGAGTTAGTAGTACTTCAAGATATAGAACGCATATATATTTGCATGGTGTACGATAGCTAAGGCATTGTTCGTTAAATTCCTGACCAAGGCATGGAATTAATTCCTTCCATATCCCCTCCAATCCCTTATTCATCAGGAATAAATCGAACAACGCCTAATTGTGTTGCAATCCCTTGTAAAAAAGAGGAGAGACTCTGTTGTGTAATCCGGTGCAGTGGCATATGAATTGTTTAGATATGGTGCCGTATTTTGGTTTTGTGCAACTTTCGTAAGAAGTGTGAAATTCCGATAAATCATAAACAATCTCATACCTGCATATGTTTGATTGTCAGGTTGAGTATTTTTCATCAAGCAAACACAGTTACAAGTAGTATTATTTTGTATGAAAAATATTCATGGCTGTAATCTGCAAATTTGTTGATTTGACTGAAGAAAGAAGAAAAATCGAAGAAATATTGAAAGCCTCAGAGGTAATTTTCCTATCAATCTGCTGTAACTTTATAGTTGAACGTCACTAGCACGAGAGTCTGCGAAATAATCTATTTAAAGGAGCTAGCCATGATTGAACCTTATGAGTCCGATCATGATTTACAATTTCGCTTCGAAATTTTGGTAATTTCACCCCCCCTCCGACAAGCAAATATACCAGCCAAAAATTTCCCCTTTTCCAATTTTTATGAATTTGGTTAAAGTTTATTTATATTTTGTTAAATTTTCAAATAATTTCGGTGAAAAGGTATGGAAATTTTCGAATTTTTTGAAAATTTCCACCGAAATCCCAAAATTTCGGCCCAAAACGAAATTGAAAACACTCTGTCTAATAGACAAGGACAAACCAACAACTTTAATTCTAGTTCGTATAAATAATATGAGTCGGATGTGTCAGATATTCCACAGTCCCTCAGTCCATTGACAAATCTACATGTGAGTCTTCTTATCCTCTTACCTACGGGTGGGAGAGCTAGCTCTTCGTTGATTTGGTACTGCACCAAATTACCAGAAGTTGGTAGTGCTAAAACCTTGGCGTTTTTAAACTTTTGGTAGGATAAAGATGAACAAGGTGTTTGAATTAGTGCCTAAACTGTAATTATATGATCGAGATGAATAAATGAGACTGGCAAATTTTTTGCAAGCTGAACAAGCATTGTTATCTGCCAACAGGTGCACAAATAAACTATCCAGTACATTTTATTCACAGTAAGCAGGTGGAATGAGAATCCTTTTTTTTAAAAAAAAAGAGGAACGAGAAAACATCAAAATACAGTAAAAAAAGGCATCGAGTGAACTTGTTTAACCTTAGCATATCCTCAAAGCTGCTTTAAAATTCATACTCTATAGATGAATGGGCATGCCATCCCTTTTTTAATAATGGAAATAGATTACATCTCAGACCACTATCCATGGGCATGCCATTCTAAAGCTGGAATAATTCATGATCCTTCAAATAGCTCGTTCACCGTGTCTTCCATGTCCTGTGGATCACTGCTACATTTTTCCTGCTCCGGATGATCCTCCTGGTACTTCTTGTATCCAGTAGGACCAGTAATGACCCTGTCAGTGATAGCTTTTCGCAGCATCTTCCTGAGAACCGTGTTCCGGACCTTCCACAACTTTTGATGTTTGCATGTTCTCTGAAATTCCGACCGAAATCTCGCCAGCTGAGAGGGTTTATAAAACCATAGTGGCATCTTACCGTGTAGGAAAGCTAGCACGGTATCCCAGGAGTGATTGAGAGAACAACTTTGGTAGTAGCAATATTTGTTCCTTATGTCCGGAAGGCTATGACCGGTGATTGCAAGAAACTGATCTTCTATGAAATAGGAATTATACGCATGGCCATGTCAGTCTTCAACTTCAAACTTGTTTAAAAAACTGGAACAATCCTTATTCATCCTTCAAATAGCTCGTTGACCATGTCTTCCATATCCTGTAGATCACTGCTGCATTTCTCCAGCTCCGGATGGTCCTCCAGGTACCTTTTATATCCAGTAATGACCTTACCAATGATGGCTTCTCGCAGTTCTTGCCTGAGCTTTGGGTTGGGGACCTTCCACAGCTTGTGATGTATGCATGCTTTCTGAAATTCTGACTTGAATCTTGCTAGCTTCGAGGAGTGCTTAGGAAACCACATCGGCATCTTATTGTGTAGGAAAGACAGAACGGGTTCCCAGGAAACAAGCATATACTTCTCATGGTACTGCATAAATTTCTCATGGTACTGCATAAATGTGAGAGTTGTGCCTGACCGAAGGAAATATATGCAAAACTCCTCTCTTACGAAGTAGGAGCTGTTAAGCAAGAACCTGTACCTCAGGCTAGAGTCAGAGAACGACTCGGATTTCTTCTCCAGGTGTTGTTCTAAGTTGGTGAACATTTGTGCAATCAAGGTTGCCAAGTCTCGTGGTTTGTCCTTCCTGTCACTACGGTAACATATGTACAGGATGTCTTTCAGTACATTCTTGTATTCCCAAAACAATCTTGCATAGTCTACAATTAACCGAGTAGCCTTGTGGATTTCTGCATTTTTCCGGACAAATTTCCAAGGAATCCCAACTCAATACAGGAGTAACAGCTTCAGCGTCTTTTGTTATACAGTGTATGGCTTGACCCAAGTTGTCCTTTGTACTCTGGAAAACATTGTGGATCTTGTTGAGTAGGCTAAGCATCTCTGAATTTGGTAGCCGGCGAGTCTCCCCGAGCAATGAGGGTACGAGGATTTCTGAGACGTGGGAGGTGCAGATGTGCACGTCCATGAGCCCCGAGAACTTGTCAATTGGCCGCCGAGTGCTGTCGGCGGCGAGGTCGGTGGCGAACGCAAGCATAATGGAGTTGGCCGCCTCAGCGAACCGCATAAGTCGGAGCTTATTATCATCCTCCCCCTGCAGGTGTTGTAGGCTGCTCTGCGTGGCTCTGAAAACTAGGGCCATCGCAGCAAATCCTCGCGTCCAGCTGCGCACACGATCATTCAACCCCAGCTCGACCTCCTCATCCTCCCCCAGAGCCGACGTCGAGCTCAGAGAACCACCTCTCGAGCACAGGGCCGCGCGTCCGGTCGAACTGTGCGATCGAAATCACCACGAAGTCGTCGCGATATCACGATGAACGTCGTCTCCCTCGAGTGTTGCCATCCTCCGGAAAGAGGAGTAGGGGGCGACGGCGTACAGATGATTAGAACCACCGGACCAACTTGACATACCGCTGCTGTAGTTACTGGATCTCAATGACTGAGACGATGACGACGACGACGACCCGCCAGCAGAGACGACGGGCAAGCTACGGTTGTTCCCGCGGTAGCTGAAACTCTGTGCCGGCAGGCGGAAATCGGCCGGCTCGGTGTCGGTGGTATCCAATTCCATCTCCATCACGGTCGGCAGCACGGGTGGATCCATGCTCGCTCACGCTATGCTAGGTGGGGAATCGACTGCTTGAGCTGTCAGATGGGGCGAGGAGAAGAGAAATCACAAGAACAGCTTAGCCGCGAACCATATACATGCTGATTCCCCGGCGCTACCAGGAGAAATAATCAAACTCGTCTCCCGTGGAAGCACAAGCACTCACCGGCTCACCGCCAATCCCCGAGCCCACGCCTCCAATCTCCGCCCGGACGCCTTCCCCTTACCCTTCCTACTCAAGATCTAAACCTGCAGCGAGCTCCGCGGGACGACGTCTCCGCGTGTCTGGTCCACGCCAACATCGCCAAGTTGTTTCTGGTCCATGCCAACTAGGCATGGCAATTTTACCCACGGGTCGGGTATCCGCGGATACCCGACCCCATGGGTACGAGTATGAGTATAAGTTTTTACCCGTGGGCACGCCCATCCGAAACCCGAAATCGTAGTGGGCAAGAATCGGGTATCAATTTTCACCCGCGAGTAACCCATACCTGACCCAATATAAGTATTAGTACTGATTTTGGCCCATCTCTTTATTTTCATACTCCTTCGTATTGGCCCAGTAGACCCATTACATATATAGAGCCATCAACAACAAAACCCTAACCTAATACATACCCTTCATCCACTTCAAGGTGGCGGCGGCGGCTGGCGGAAGTGACTCAAGGCAATGGCAGCGGATCTGAGGGCGACATGGCCGAGCCTGGCACCGAGGCGAACTCGGGCAGTGAACGGCGTGCCGGTGGTGGCGGCGGGAAGTGGACTCCAGAGCGGGCGGCGGCTGGCGACACGACTGCGGCCGGTGACACGGCTACGCACGGGCGGCGGCTGGTGACACGGCGGCGGTCGATGACACGGCTGCGCACGGGCGGCGGCCAGTGGCACGGTGGTGGTTGGCGATGCGGAAGCGCACGGTAGGCAAGCCCAGTGGGTACCCATCGGGCATGCATGTGCCCGACGGGCATGGGCACGGGTATGGGGTTTTGCTCGATAGGCTTTGCGGGTGTGGGTCGAGGGCGGGCATGTGGGTCTCGGGTCGGGTATGGTTTCGCTCTACCCGTACCCGATCCGGTCCGTTGCCATCCCTAATGCTAACATCGCAAAGTTGGTCGATCTGTTAACATCGTCAAGTTGCAATAGTAATTTACGATTTCCAAACACGCAACTCCCGTTGGAGCGAACTAGTGTCGGCACATTCACCGGCGGTGTTGGCGACAGCGGGAATCCCAGAGCTTGGCTCTTGGCTGGCGGGAATCCTGCCGCGTAGCAGCTCAGGGAGAGAGAGAGTGAGAGGGGATTGGAGCTTGGCTCTTGGCTAGCTTTGCTGCTGCCTTGGTGGTGTTGTTTGCTTTTTTTTTAATGGAAACCGTATGAGATTGTGCATTTTATTGAATAGAATGCGAGAAAAATACAACCGCTAAGGATAAACAAGAATAAGAAATTTGTACACTATACAGAGGTTGTATAGTGTACACGAGATTATTGTTTGCTTGTTTCACTTTGTTATATCCGTGAGCTAGCTAGCTAGTGGACACTTCAACTTGGCATACAGGAAGGGATAGTTTCAGCCTTCTATGGCCATTTCAGACCGGGACTCACTGTATCGCACTCGGAGCGATTTTTTTTTTCAATCAAATCACTAGGATTTTTTTTCAAACCACCGAACATGCAACAAGGAACGTACTGTTCAGATTAAAATATACTAGCAATATATCCGTGCTAAACGCTACGGTACAATTCTATTTTTATCTTAAATAATTTTTAAAATTTCATATTAGCAAAAGTTATTTTTATATGATATGTATATTTGAAATTTAATTGAATTCATGTTGCACATCAAATATAATTAATGTTAAATATAACACTGGGAGATAATATCAATAATATTTTTTTACGTTGGTAGTGCGATGCTTAGCACAATTATTTTTCCATTGGTACGACAAACATATATTTTTATTCAAACTTTAATTTATTGGACAAGTAATATGAAGATATTTTACATAAAAAGCATTATCTTTCTATTATATCATGAATTAATTAAATATGAAAAACTTTTACCTGTTTCAATTGTACGGACGAACCCTAGAAAAAATATTTGCCAAAAGAAAATTCAAACTGGGAGATGATGGAGCAGATATTTTTTAGTTTTTCATTGTCACGATGAGTATGTATATTATTTTTCCACCATAGTGTTTACAAGGATTATATAGGGCAATGGCAGTTGTTGTGAAGTTGGCGTCGACGGAAGTGGCGGTTTATGTTATCGTGCAACTATATTTTATTTTATGGAAGGAACTATCGGTGTGTCCCATATATATTTTATACAATACAAATACTTTTTATTTCATTGTGACACACAATATTTCGCAGCGGTTTTTATATAAAATATTTAATCATCCCATGCGCGTATTATAAAATATAAATATTGATTTTTCTATTTGTCACACAAGACACACGCCAGCCGTAGCCCATTAAGGACATAGCATGAGAGCGTGCATATAAACTCAAATAACAGTTTGATATGATACACATATCGAAATAATAGTTTCATAATGTATAACAATATAATAATTGTTGGTCATCGCATTAACATCTTCTTTCAAGATTACTAAAATAGTCAGGTTATCAGTCCGGTGCAAACTGATACATGTAGTATGAGATGGTATGTAGAAGATAATCACACGATATTCCACTTGGAAAGTGATGGCGTGTTGTACAAAACAAGAGGATGATGGTGAGTAACAGTCCGATAAACAATTTACTATCTTCTAAAATATGTTTTCGAATTAACTTTGATAATGCGAACCTACCTTTGCTCACCAGTCAAGAACGTCTTTATACACAATATTCCTAGTGCTCTTCCCTGTGGGGTCAACTTCTTTCTTTGTCTTTGCTAAAATCCTTGTTGTTTCCCTTGACACACCCCTTGATAATGCGATATATAGTTGATCATGTGAAAACAAGGGCTCTGGAAGATAGATCCCAACATTTGGGATGGTTTGTCCTTGTGATTTATTAATGGTCATTGCAAAACTGAGACGTATTGGAAATTGCTTCCTCTTAAATTTGAATGGAAGAGATATGTCGTCGGAGGGAGACAAAGGGATCCGCGGGATGAACACCCTTTTGCTGGCATGCTGTCCACCAATAATCTCTGCATCAATTGCATTATCTTGAAATGCTCTTACCATTAGTCTAGTTTCGTTGCACAATCCATTATTAGGATCAAGGTTGCGAAGAAGAATCACGGGACAATTGATTTTTACTATTAGCTCGTGTGGTGGGAGACCATTTGGAGTGATGGAGTTAAGGAAGTCCAGAGGATAGCTATTGTGAGGATCGTCATTAACAGAGTCAAAGCTGTGATAAACTTTGACCTGCCCTGGAAATCTGTCGATCATATTTGCATTCAGCTTATCCACATAATCATTTTTAGTGGATAGAATGGCCCGTGTGCTCATATATGCCGCAGAGCGTGCATTCTTTTCATCATGAAGCGAGGGAAACACATCATTAATCAATTCGTGTACTGAATCTTCGCTATCCCCATAAGCTATCACAATTTCATCAGGCAAGCGAACGTAATCATCTTTGATAGTGTATTCAGTGCCATTTCCAATTCTAAGGAGATATTCCGAAAACCATGGATCAGATTGAGCCCTCATGTTACGTGACAATCGTATCTCCCTAATATTTTCCCATAAATACGATCTCTGCAATGTTGCATCAGTTATCTAGGCCCTTGTCTCACGCGTAACCACAGGAAGAACCTGTCTGAAATCACCGCCAAAGACAATCACTTTTCCACCAAATGACAATGAACAATCCATAATGTCTTGAAGAGACCTATCAAGTGTCTCAACAGATTGACGTTTCGTCATTGCAGCTTCATCCCAAATAATTAAGGACACCATGCGAAGCAATTCCGCAGTGCCACTTTGCTTTGTGAAGTTGCACATACTGTTGTGAGAAATTTTAATGGGTATTTTGAATCTTGAGTGCGCGGTACGTCCTCCGGGCAAAATCGACGCTGCTATACCGGATGTCGCAGTTGCAATGGCTATTAATCCCTCGGACTGCACTCTAGAAAGAAGCATCTTGTACAGAAACGTTTTGCCAATGCCACCTGGACCATCGATGAAAAATACTTGGCTCTTCTTATTAGTTACCTGATCAATTATCTCATCAAATCCTACACGCTGCTCATCATTAAGGGATGTGTATATGTCTAAATGATCTTGGTCCACTAGCACGTTAAGTTCCTCTATAATCTCTGTCATTACGTCGTTGCAACGTTCGCCTGATTAGTGAAAATAAATATATGCATCATGAAACTATCGATGGTTGTTCGAGTATAAATTTATAAGAAAAAAATGTGGTAGTATAACAAAAAAATACCTATATCATTGATCTCGGGAAGACCATAATCCGTGATATACTTCCCCATGGAATGAAGCAAATCACGTATGTCTCGTAGCACTATCTGCTCTACTGTTGCAGGGTTAGTGTTCTGTCAGTTGTAATCTTCAAACATTGAAGCCTTGTGATTGTCCCATAGTGCACAAACATTGGTGACTTCGCAAAATACCAGTATGATTGCAAATAACCAACGCAGAGCAGATGGCATTTGGAAAGTGGATGCATCATTCAAACAATCGTTATGTGACTTGTCCGTCTCCACAAGCCCTCTCTTCTCGCATGCCTCTCTAAAAGTAGAGTACGTTATACCTGACACGGTCCTCAAATCTTCAAACGAGGTTGCACCTCGCACGTGGTTGAGAAAAACTCTCAAGTAGTATCTCTCCCCCTCTGCAGGGTGAGCGTACACTACCTGTCCAACCTGGCCTCTCTTTGTTTTCCTTTTCTGCCACACATTTTGTCCAGTTATCCAGCGGTAGTGTTCAGGGAACTCCTTGTATAGCAACTTCCTTGCTTCCGGGTCTACTTGATTCATTTTGAAATACTCTGTAAGTGTTGTCCTAGAAGAAGATGGACGATTGACAACATCCTCGAGATTACCATCCTCATCATACGTGACATACTGCATGTTAGGAAGATGAAGTTGGAGTTGCAAAACAGCTGGATAGATACCGAACAGTGGAAACCAAGCATCCTATATATAGCCTCTGGTGGTGTCACGTATCTAGCATTTCTGTACTGTTGTATCTCATTTATTTCCCCGGATGGATCAACCGAGAAAGATGCACAGTCATGTCCTTTATACACATACTTATATAGGTACTTTACAGATTTGATGCTTGCACAAGCTTCAACATTGATGTGACAGTTATACCGCATAAGCAGTCCTGGATTATATGGGACAACCCACCTGTTGTCTAACTCTGCACCCCTAATCTTGACACGCCATCCGTCATCTCTCCTCCTATACAAAGTGTACCAGTCCTTCCCTTGTTGTGTTGCCTGGTTGAATTGTCGAGGAAAGTCGAAGCGACACTCTCCATCCACCATACAAGCACAATTGTTGTTTAGTGCGCCGCAAGGTCCATGCAACATATGCTTGATGACAAGACGATGAAAAATAGGGTATTTGGCCTTGTCTGGTATCTCCGCGCAAATCACTTTATCGTACTCATCTGGGTTTGTCAATTTACTACCTGACTTCATGATCAACAGGATATGTTCATGTGGAAGTCCCCTCTTCTGAAACTCAGTGACGTGCGCATAAGCTTGAACTTCACCAAAATATTTTTTCTTCACAAATAGATCCAGCATGTCACGCAGCTTAGCCCTAAAGACTCTTGCGACAAGGTCTGGTCGATCTTGCGGTAACTGGCCAGGTTCGAGATTTTCTGTTATCTCATCCCAGTATGGGTTGTAGGTCATTGTGATGAAGTAATCTGGCTTCCCAAAATGCTAAACAAGAGCCATCGCATTGAGAAACCTTCGTTGCATGTCACGATCACACCTCCAGGAAAAGAGCGAGGTAGCACAACCCTCTTACCAACGGCCGAAACACTTGTCTCTCCAGAAGAAAGCACGTCAACCACACCCTGCAATCATTAAATAACAAAAGGATCAAATAGTTTCTCTGTTGAATCCTAGACGGTCGACAATGTCAAGATCGTGGAAATATGTTATACCATTTACCTGGTATAGCTTAGCCCGTATCTTTTTTTGGTTCTTAGGGTTTGAGAACCAATTGAGTCTCATAGACTCGATTTTGATGTACATGTCAACGGCCCATTGTTGGAAAAGTCATCCTCCGAACAAAATGATGTTTAGAAGTCCCCTTCTAACTTGCAGCCTGAAGCAATAGTACTCCCTCGCTGTGACAAACCTATCCCTTTTTCCTTTGCCAGGTAGGCTATTGTCGCCATTATCATCTTCATTGTCTAGATAATTATCAAAGATAATTATCAATAACCTTGTTCTCTGCGTCCAAACTTATAAGTTAAATATACATAAACAATGCTTAAGGGCATAGACTATAGATATTATTATTCGACAAAAATCACAAGTGTACATACCCGGAAGATCATCAAAAATGTTTCCATCATTGGTTACATTAACAAAAGTCGGCATCTCACATGTTTCATCCATTTCCACATCACAAAGATTCTTGTTGGGATCCTCGTACAGCATTCTCAGGTTCCACCCAGTCTCCCCGTTAGGGTTAAATAAAGGATACACCAAAAGATCATAACAACCATGGTATGCTTTGATATAGCAGGGTTTATTACCTTTGCCATGTACCAAGACATGCCTATCAAAAGTTCTCATTGGATAGTCCCCTTCTAACCAGATAGCAGCAACTTGCGAGGCGGTGGGTGCATTATATCTTCGTTGGTCAGGCGTCACATTAGTGTTGAGCTCAATCAAGTAGTCATCTAGGTTAGGCATGGATCCAACTCTGTTAAATGTCTGTACATACGGATTCTGAGCCAAAATACCTAGAATGACCCGAACAAGGTTGATATCAAGGTCAGGAGACCTCCGAACCCTATGTGCAAGTGCATCAGCGTCGTCTGTATCATAAAAGTAAAGCTGCATATGGCGAGGCCCTTGAGAACCTGGAACCAAATTATCCAGTCGATGGTACAACGCACCATGCACACGAAATGTATACACACCAGTACCCACTGCAGTGTTGACTCATTGGTCAAGGGTCACTCCAAGGCTCGTGAATGAGAAATGTGAGTTGAAGTATCGTATGTGTTTTCTGAAATACTTTGCATCATTATGCACTTGGCTGGTAATCAACCGTATTAACTCCGCAGGCACTATTGGAATCTTAACATTTATCTTTCCCTCCCTACAGCAGAACCCAGGAGACTCAAATTGAAACCTTATCGCATGGCAGTGTTTGCAGTCTGGAACTTTTTTTTAATACATGGTGTGTCTTTGGCAATTTATGGTACACGCGATCGTGTGGATCATCAGTACTAAACCCGTTAACACCACTGACATGAACACGATATGACTCATATCCATTGCCCTCCAGAATTTGAATGGTTTCATCAAAATCATTGTGTGCACCCTGTGCATCCTCAACACGACCTATAGAATGATGGTTGATTATGCGAGAGACAATATATTTATTTAATATACAAGATGCACTAAATGATAATTGATTGATGAGAACTCACCATCACCGACACCACCATTTGCAGGCTCGAATAATGCACTATCGAATTCGACGTAGTCGGTATCTAGAATGGCTTCATGAACAGTTTGTACTTGTGTAGTTTGATATTGCATAACTCCATCTAGTTAGAAGGGGACAAGTACTGATTAACAACGGTTATCATGACTTTCTATGAGAGTAATATATAGAAGTATATACAATGTTCTCACCTAGAACTGATCCGTCTCGTGACTGGTGAAGGCTTGATGCTTTTCTTGCACTGAATCGAGGTATATAGGCATCGTTTCTATGTAACCATTCATCTGGTTCGCAATTTTCGTTGTCAGCCACGTTCGCATCTTGTAGAATGGTAGAATAAACTGTTCCATGTAGTGATCCTTCATAAAAAACAGATGAAGCATCTGCATAACAAAACGAAATCAGAAGACTTGATTAAAAGAAAGGATGATACTTAGCTAACAAATTTATATTTACCAATAACAAGGGTACTTTGTGTAGAAGAACCGCCATCAACATTGGTCAATTGTGACTTTTTCCGTGCACGCCATTCACACGTATATTTGGTCTTCTGATCTCTCTTTTTGTCTATGCTCGACATTTCAGATCGATTGTCTTCTTCTACTTCAGTCAACTGTGAATGGTTAGATGGTACACTATCTTCAACCAAGTTTGACTCAGCCTTTCGCTTTGCGCGCCATTCACGGTTTTTTCTATTCTTTTCTTCTCTTTTTTCTTTGACTAACAATTCAGCTTGTGATAGTGTTTTTGGTGTTGTAGATACAAAAGGACTAATAACTTGGTTGGATGCGGCCTTCTTCCTTGCACGGTATTCACGTTGTTTTGCGTTATTTTCATGCTTCCTACGTTGCACCTCAGAAGGTGTACGTTGAGATGAGGTAGCTGTGATTATTACAAAACCAAAAACAAACAATACATGTAACTCATAAATGTCACGGGTGTATATAGAACTCAATAACAAAGTACAAAATATCTAACATGTTTCGGCACCTGAAGAAACATTTGTTATATCTTTGAAGGCAATGCGCCCCCGATTGGATGAACCATTTGGATCCATTCCTAACAGACAGAAATATAAACAAAATGAGGTGACAATAACAATCTGATTGGTTCACTGCCAATGCCAATAAGAAAGCACAATATAACATATAACATTCTTTTCGGTTTACTTTGTCGATCAACAGAAGCTTCTTGTGTACAAAGCATTATATGGTACAACGTATTAGAACCTTGGTGTTTACTGTTGTCAATCATATGACCTATTTTATACAACAAACTATTTGAAGCTATCAATTTTTATCAGATTGGTGGATTCATTACCAAATGCATTTTTGGTAATAAATTGATAATCTAAGGCTTCAGTATTTTTGTTAGGAAAAAAAGGAAGGTCTGCATTAGTTAAAAAAATGATGCAAATATAGAATTCATGACTAAAATAATATTGAATCCCATAACAACAATAATTGACTAAAATCATGTCTATCAAGAGCATCAGTTACAGCCCCACACCAGTACAAATTGAGTTATATTTCTCTTGCGCTTTATGGTGTTCACAAGTTACATCCCCCTCAACAAATTACCCAATAGGCCAATAGGCCAATACCAAAACATTCCATGACAGCAGAAACTTATATTCATTCATTCACAAATCACAAATTGGCAGCCAAAGCTTTCCCTGCGACCCTATGAGCAAGGAGGGAGCTACCTTCAATTGCCAATCGGAGTCGCCGAATAGGAGCCTCGGATGTGGAGACGTGTAGTGACAAAGCGAGAGTAGTAAGGAATTTTAGTTGGGTAGTCCTTCTTCTGAGGTTGAAAATCACACATCAAAATTTTGGAACACTGCAAATCCCATATACAAGTACAAGTTAATTAAAACGTGACTAAAATATAGCAATAATATCTTATAACATCAATGATGAAAAAAGCTTCAGTCTCCCTGCAGAAAGGAGGATATTATGAAAAGGAATTAATTGTACGGAGAAGAGATCACAACAGATATAATTTATATGAAAGTTGAAACTATCAATTAGCATCTGTTGCATGAACCTAATTATGACAAGCACACTTGTTGATTTCATACTGCAGTGAGTAGTGAGTAAGCATACAATGAATTAATATGCACGATGGCATCACAAAATATTTTGTGAGAGCTTAGTTTGTTTGAAACACTTATGGAAATCTAGTAACATTAAAATGTCTCCATCCTCAAATTAACATAGTCAAAATGATACTGTAAGATCTTATGTTATTGGGAGATACAAATTAACATGTAGTAAAAAAATATACAAATTAACATACTCAAACTTGCACATAACCAATGCAACTCATTTTACAGATTCAGGTGTCACTATTTGAAAAGCAATATCATGACGTAACTCATCGAATCCACTGCCACACGGATAATAGACCCAACCTGGATATTTCTTTAAACAAATAGACAAAAGCAGTATGGAATTTTCAGAAAGTACATAGTTTAGCTCATGTAAATTTTATGTGGCTAGAATTAGCTCAAGGAAAGAACGAATCCCATCATCATGACATCATATCATCTCATTGTCATATTACATTTTGAAGGAAAAAAATTATCACCGTACAAAGCATAACTTGGATGTTAACTAAAATTACCAGAAGCCGCTCTGAAAGATGGATTAATTCCATTGTTGCAGCAGTTGAATGATATAGTTCTTGAAGGTTGTATATGCACGCTACTAAATAAAGCACTTCATCTGAATTTACAGACATAAACATCCTAACCATAAGAGAAGTTAAATCGTTTGCATCCCACAAAATTTGCATTATATAAAAAGATGCAGATGCTAATCAAATTGTTTAAAACTGGACATCGTCATTGATAATTTAGAGGGATATGTGCACACACATCAGAAACATGGCACTGACACTGATCAGGTAGACCGGCGGTGAATCGGATAGATGATGGATGCGACTTAGCAGCGGTGAATCGACGATGGGGATACGGCTGAGTCAGCGCATTTTGTGGCGGCAGCGGCAACGCTCCTCAACCTGGAGGCAGGAATCAAATGAGAAACACATGCATATAACAACCTTATGTGTCACACATGCACATAATAATTTAATTTCAATTATCTCCTGATGTATTCTATGGTGGGAGGGAGGAAAATTAAACAGCAAATAGTGGGAGGGCGGAAATCGACACAATTATATTTTTAGACTATATAGTGGTGTAAATTTGAATCAAAAGTAAATGTAAAACTGGACCGAATATGAGAGGTTTATATTTTATATCCGTGAAAATGAATATTGTGTATTCTATTTACGTATTCACCATTAAAAGGTTTTGGACACTATACCATAAAAATATCTAAAAGGAAAGCAATAAACTAATTCATCACTATTTTCTAAAAATCAAAGTGTTATGTATCGGACACGGAAAAGTTTTCACAGGACACCTAAATCTATTTTCACAAGATGGATAAGAGTAACATTAATACATGCAATTTAGTACAAAAAAGGTATGATCAGCTCTACAGCATGGTGTACTTGCATAGTAGTATAGAAAAGAATTCACATTAGCCTCAGTGAGTTGCCATTACAAAACAGGATCAAAACAATCTTAACAAGCTTATTTGCAAAAGGGATTAATTGAATTGCAAGTAACTTATCCAATCTGAAATCTACTGAATTCGGTCATAGAAAGAACATGGCAATATGGTCAGATCCACCTAACTTCAAATAAACGTCAATAATCATCAAATCATTCATTTTAAGCTCCAAAAATGACACATCAATTCAGAGCCACATAGCCCCATCCGCTTTCTCGTAATACCTGGTGAATGATATCAGGCCTCTAAAAGGTATATGCAAAAAAGTAATGAGTGCTTGTCTGCAACAGAGGAGCAAGGTATATGCAAAAATATACACCTGAGCAAAAAAGGCCATACGTTGGTATATAATCTGACCCTATCGAGCATGCAAAATGACCACGCAGAGGAGGCTCTACCAAGTATCATTAAAATGCCAACCGTTCTCACTGGCATCCATCAATGGAACCCATAAAAGTCACAGAAATAGATTGAGCTCTAAATTAGACCTTAAGTTAGCTCAGATGTAGCTCTAAATTAGCCACACAAGTGCAAAACACATGCTCATATCAATCACAAGGATACTCATACCGGTCATCAAAATCATAAGGATAAGTGTAAAAATTGTTTGCCGAACATCTGAAATTTAGCAATACTTCAAAGAATTGAAAATACATAATGAGATAATATTCAAAACGATTATGAGGTGAGCCAATGTTTGATAGGCAGTTGAAGCTCCTCAGTTCATCAAGAAGACAACAAAGTAAAATTTACAAAGTGGCCAAGTGGGCAAAATTTGCAGCATCAGATTTCTAAAGCTAGTGGAAAATAATAGGCTGTATTGGATATTTTGTTGATGATCTTCATTTTAAGCATATTTATGCTAAATATTTGAGACTAATATGTATGCAGCTGCACATACATGGTGTAATATTTGTTTTTTTTCATGGAATAGGCTTTGTTGCTATACAGACAAAACAATTGATTTTGAATAGTTGGATGTCGAAATTTTAGACATGATTTTAGTCTAACAAGTATGCCCAGTGCAATGTAAAATTTCAGACATGATTTTAGTTAGTTTATTTCTATTTCAATGTAAAATGATTGTGAAAAAAACAGCATGTATTGTTTATATTTCCATTTATGATCCGAAGTATAAAAATTATCGAGCTTCATTTCCACATCTATCCACATCTATCCAAATCTAGATATAGAACATCAGTATCCATATGTTATTTCACTGCAAAAAAAAGTATCCATATGTTGTTACCATAATGATATAGCTGACCACCTTGCATCATAATAGCAGATATGTTTTGTTCATATCATTTAAAATTGTGAACTCCATTAAAATGTAGAAAGCAAAATTAGGTCTAAGCGACAGCATATCATACCTCGATCTGGAGGCGGGATTCGACGGCAGCGCAACGCGGTTGGAGCGAGAGGGTGCCGAGAGCGTCGATCCGAGGTGGGGCGTTGGAGGCGTCTCACGATGCAGTCGGCAGGGAGGGGTGCCATCGTGCCGGCGGTGCCGATTTGGATGGGGGAGGAGTGGCGCCGGTGACGTCGCGCGAGAGCTGGGCGTCGGGTGCCGGCGGCGTCGATTTGGAGGGGAGAGGAGGGGAGTCGGTGGGGAGGGGCGCCGGTGGCGTCGCGCGACCGTGAGGTGGGGCGTTGGAGGCGTCTCGCGACGCAGTCGGCAGGGAGGGGCGCCGTCGCACCGGCGTCGTTGATTTGGACGGGGAAGGAGTGGCGCCGGTGGCGTCGCGCGAGGGCTGGGCGTCGGGCGCCAGTGGCGTCGATTTGGAGGGGAGAGGAGGGGAGTCGGTGGGGAGGGGCGCCGGCGTTGGAGGCGTCTTGTGATGCGGTCGGCAGGGAGGGGCACCGTAGCGCCGGCGGCGTCGATTTGGACGGGAGAGGAGGGGCGCCGGTGGCGTCGCGCGAAGGCTGGGCCTCGGGCGCCGGCGGCGTCAATTTGGTGGGGAGAGGAGGGGAGTCGGTGGGGAGGGGCGCCGTCGCGCCGGCGGCGGTGATTTGCAGGGGAGAGGGAAGGAGCGGAGCGGTGATGATTAGGGTTAGGCGGCGACCGGCGTTGCGTGCGAGAGAAAGAGAGGAGAGGCGTCGTGCGTGAGGTGGGGATGGGGAGCGTGCGTGGGAGAGGAGGGTAGGGTAAGGGATCCATGGAACGATCTAAGCCATTGGATTGGATGATTTTGGACCGTTGGATTTGATGAATGAGGTATTTAGGAGTGTAGTTGGTGAATTATAGGGTAGATGACACTACAAAACTGCAAACTACATGATGCACAGCTAAAAATATGAAACTATAATTGATATTAGAAACTATTGGAGGAATAGACTAGCGTGTTTGTTGAGAGAAGAAGAAATCAAATGGTATCAACGAGCTAAGACTAAATATTTTTAGGTGATTATAATACTAAATATTTTCGTTTGGTTGCAAATAGCAAACATAGGAAAACAAGAATTTTTCAGTTCCAAGATGGTGACCAAGTTATAAATGGTGATGTGAATTTAAAATCGTATATTACCACTTATTACAAAGACTTGTTTGGAACAACAAGAGGATTCTATCTTACAATTAGATGAGAGTAGAATAAATGATATTCCTGAAGTTTCTCAAATAGAAAATGAGGCTTTAACGTAAGAATTTATTGAGAAAGAAATTAGATATGCAATTTTTCAAATGGAACATAATAAAGTCCAGGTCCAGATGAATTTGCAGCTGAGTTTTATCAAGTTTTTTTGGAACATCATTAAATTTGATTTGTTGGATTTATTTAAGGATTTTCATATGGGAACTTTGCATTTAAATTCTCTTAACTTTGATACCTAAGTGCAAGGAGGCTATGAAGATTCAACAATATAGATCTACTTGTTTACTTAATGTTAGTTTTAAAATTTTTAATAAAGTTGCTACAAATAGAATTATTGGGGTTGCCCAAAAGCCATTAGTCCGACTTAAACAACTCTTATTCTGGGAGAAATATTATGGAAGGAGTTGTTATATTACATGAAACTATACATGAAATGTGTCACAAAAATAAAAGTGGATTAATTTTTAAGATTGACTTTGAGAAAGCTTATGATAAAGTGAAATGGTTTTTTGTTCAACAAAACTTAAGGATGAAGGGATTCTCGCCAAAATGTTGTCAATGGATCGCCTCTTTTATCCAGAGGGGACATGTTGGTATAAAAGTAAACGATGAAGTTGGTTACAATTTTCAAACTTATAAGGGTCTTAGGCAAGGGGATCCATTGTCTCCAATTCTTTTTAATATAGTCGTTGATATGCTTACTATATTATATAAGAGAGCCAAGGATGATGGTCAAATTAGTGGGGTCACTCCACACCTGGTGAATGATGGTCTTTCTATTTTGTAATATGCATATGGTACTCTTATTTTTTAGATTACGATTTACTAGAAGCTAAGAATTCAATTGTTATTATCGACTTATGAAAAGTTATCTTGCCTTAAAATAAATTTTCATAAAAGTGAACTATTTTGTTTTGGTCAAGCAAAGGAATGTCAGGAGCTTTACTCTAATATTTTTGGTTGTAAGCTTGTGAATTTTTTTGTAAGATATCTTAGTATTTCCATGCATTTTAGGAAACTTAGTACCAAGGACTGGAAAACAATTGAGGAAAGAATTGAAAAGAAACTTAGTAGTTGGCAAAGTAAACACATGTCCGTTGGGGGAAGGCTGGTGTTGATTAATTATGTGCTCTCTAGTTTAACCATGTTTATAATTTCTTTTTTTGAGATTCCAAAAGGAGTTATTCAAAAAATTGATTATTATATATCACGTTTCTTTTGGCAAGGAGATGAGTATAAGAAGAAGTATAGGCTTGCGAGATGGGATATTATATATCAACCCAAAGATCAAGGTGGTCTTGGAGTTCATAATTTAGAAATTCAAAATCAATATCTTTTGAGTAAATGGTTGTTTAAGCTAATAAATGAGCAGGGTGTGTAGCGAGATCTACTGAAAAGGAAATATCTTAATAATTAATCTTTAAGTCAAGTTGAGAGGAAACAAGGGGATTCCCATTTTTGGTTGTGTCTTATGAAAGTTGAGAGCACGTTTCTAAATATGGGTTCCTGGATTGTGAATAATGGTGAACAAGTGAGATTTTTGGAGGATAAATGGCTAGGAAACTATACATTTAAAGATAGGTACCCGTCGCTATATGCTATAGTTCGAAAGAGGAATTCCTCGATTGCAAATGTTATGTCTTATGTTCCACTGAATGTTTCTTTTAGGAGAGCTTTAGTAGGGAAGAATCTGGCTAATTGGTATAATTTATGTGCTTCAATTGTGCATATTCATTTAACAGAGGAGAATGATATATTTAAATGGAATTTTCATCAAAATGATCAATTCTCGGTTTGTTCTATGTACTTAGTTTTAATTAATAATGGCTACATTGAGAGGAATAAGATTATATTGAAACTTAAGATGCCTCTTAAGATTAAGATTTTTTATTTGGTACCAGCTTAAAGGGGTTGTGTTAACAAAGGATAATTTAGCTAGGAGAAATTGACATGGTAGTTTGAAATGTTGTTTTTGCATGAAAAATGAAACTATTCAACATTTATTTGTGGAGTGTCACTATGCAAATTTTATTTCGAGAGCTCTACAGTTTTCTTTTGGTTTTTATACTCCGTATAGTATATCTCATATTTTTGAGAATTGACTGGTTTTTTTTTCTTGTTGAATTGGTGTAATAATTGGTTGTAGCTCTTTGAGCAAAGGTTGGGATTCTATTCCCTTATCTAGAAAAAACTATGAAACTACATGTTGCTACCAAAAGGACGTTGAACTAGCAATTTATCAATATATCTTAAAAAAAGTTACACTATGTTACATGTATAATTACATTATACTTACACTGTAATTACAATGTAATTATATCATAACTACACTGTAACTATTGTTTAAGTACAATCCAAATATTCTTTTGACCATACAACCAACTCTTCCTCCTTGCTTAGCTGGCAAAGCGTTGCAGATTTCTGCTAGCACGAATCTCGGCACAAATTGGAGGGTGGAAAATTCTTTTTTTTCCTTTCTGCTAGCGCGAATCTTGGCATAAATTGGAGGTTGGAAAAATCGAGTGATTTACAACAAAAAGAAATTGTCGACAAAGATTTAGCAAAATCATCTCAGACCTTTCGCTCCTCGTCTCTCTCTTCTTTAGATAGAAAATAACAAAATAATGGAGACGGTGTCCAGTAGCAAATAACCATGGTTGATAGTATCTTTCCTAAAAATTGACTTGTACTGTATTCACCATCTAAAATCATGAAGTTGGAGTTTCCAACAACAGTTTTTGCCTTGAAACAAACACCATTTAACTAACATGATTATGTCCTTTAAGTTGTAATAGTACATTCCTCGACTGTAGAACACCCTTCAAACGAGGTTGTGAGGGGGGCAAGTTGGTTTGGTCATGTTAGTGCATTCACGCAACAGACCAAAATACCTTGGCACTTACAGGATCCTGTATTATGTTATTTTTAAAGAAATTAAGAAACTTTAATAGGACATATATATGTACATAGTTCCTTTGTTATCGAGATGTCGTATTTAAGGTAGTTTTTCAAACTATCTTGAAATTTTCAACATTTTACTTCTAAAATTGTTTGCTATGTCTTACATGTACTCATCATTTACTACATTATATAGTTCAATTGTTTTCTTCCTTTTTTTACTTAACAGATCGTCGTTATTCTTCAAAAGACATGACTATAATTACCTGGGTAAGTTTTTACTTTCATGTGAAAAGGCAAGAAATTGGGTAAGTTTGTGGCGGTGGGAATGTGTGAACTTGGAATGCATATGTGCGATGTTATTTTTGAATGCAAGAGATTGGAAACATTTATACTGCTGGGATTCTATGATGGTTCTATTTTTTTAGAAGGCGTGGCTAGCAAATCCTGAGGCTAGCCAATATTTTGAAATTATTTTTTTCCAAAATTAGCTTATCGCTGATGGATCGTAAGCAAAAGACCATCACAGGTGACCTCAGTTGTGACGGCCAGCTAACTCAATCCGTCAGAGGTGAGTCACCTGTGATGGGCTCCAATGTAGATACGTCATGGGTGTGGTCATCTATGACGGGCCATCAACTTCGCACCCGTCAAAGGTATGTCACCTGTGACGGGCTGCAATCACGCGTGGCTTCCTCAAATGTGATGGGCCGTGAAGTACTGGTCCGTCAGAGGTGATCCTCATCTCTGATGGTTTACCACTCATCAAAGTTGATTGGAGTCACCAGTAATCTTTAATTAGTGACTAGGGCCATACTCGTTCAAGGTGATGGTTAGGGTCCGTTGCAGGTGAGGTGATCTGACATAGTGCAAGCATATACTTCTCATGGTACTGCATAAATTTGAGCGTTGTGTCCGACGGAAGGAAATATATGCAACTGGAGGGTGCAAGAAACTCTTCTCTTACGAAGTAGGAGTTGTTAAGCAAGAACCTGTACCTCAGGCTAGAGTCAGAGAACGACTCGGATTTCTTCTCCAGGTGTTGTTCTAAGTTGGTGAACATTTGTGCAATCAAGGTTGCCAAGTCTCGTGGTTTGTCCTTCCTGTCACTACGGTAGCATATGTACAGGATGTCTTCCAGTACAGTCTTGTATTCCCAAGACAATCTTGCATAGTCTACAATTAACCGAGTAGCCTTGTGGATTTCTGCATTTTCCGGGCAAATTTCCAAGGAATCCCAACTCAATACAGGAGTAACAGCTTCAGCGTCCGTGGCAACCCTTCAGAATAACTTTAGCAAAGTTACTGTGTAATCGATAAAACAATATCAATCTAGTTAACTAGGCTTTTATCTTTTTTTTACTCTCCACACGTAGGATGAATTTGAAGATAGGATTTTACACGTAGATATAATACTATTGAAATTATACGATTATTTTCTAGATTCTTCGTTCATTGTCGGCTTTGGTACAAACAACATTGCTAAAGATGTGGCTTACATATAAAGTGTGTCCAAGCGGCCAACAAATCGTTGGTCAGAAGTAAAGTTTGACACATGAAACCAAACTTTGATAAAGTATGGCATGTCTCACTGTTATAAACTTATGATAATTACGAACCGAACGCTAGGCTAACTAAGATTTGACGTGACAAACTCTGGTCACCGACAAAAAGGCACGGATGGGTTTGGTTCAATGCCATGCATATTGCTGAAAGCAAATTTGCTGATGACCGTAAACTTCCGGATAGTTTGCTGTAAATGTTATATCTTGAAATTTATATAGATTAGAAAAAATACACGTGCGTTGCAACGAGAAAAACTAATATTATGATAGTAATCTATCTATTAACTTAGTAAAGTAACATAAAAAGAGCATTCACATTAGCTCTCGTAATTCAGAAATTATCATATTAATTAGAGTAAAATAAAAAAATAAGGAGAACTCATTGTAGACAAGGACTCTTTCATTTTATTTTATTTATTGAATACAAATTAGAAAAAGAAAGGAAATTTGGAATTAAAAACTAAGTGAATAACAAAAATTATAAATTATAAACTAAATTATATTGGATGAGGAGTGTAGAATATTCAACAAAAGAGGCTAGAGTGCATGTAGGAATACAATTTAGAAAAAGAATTGAAATTCAAAATAAAAAAGAATATTGAAAGGAGAGTTTATAGTCCATATAAAAATACATTTAAAAATAATGAAAATAAATCTATATCATGATAAACATGTAGCCAAATTTCTCATTGGTTAAATTTAGCTAGAATTAAATTAATAAACATTCATAAACATTTAAAATGGTACTAATGCTATTTCTGAAAATAGAAAAATACATAAAATCACTGAGAGAAAAAAACTGGTTTTAGCCCGGCCCAATAGTGTGGTCCAATAGCGCCTTCTTATGTGTTTCGTATGCACAGCCCATGGGGCGGCCCAATAGCTCGGTGGCCTGGAATGGAGCCTGGCCTTACGCGGAAGAAGCTGCGGTCGTCCGATCTAATGAACGGTCCCGATTGATCCCGACCTAGATATATATCCGGCAGCCCAAACCCTAACCCTAAAAATCTTTTCCCCGGTCCCCTTGGTCTTTCTATCTCGCGAAAGCCACGGCGGCGGTGGCAGTGCCCTTCCCCACCGAGTAGCGGTGGCGATGGCGTGGCGGCAGCGCCTTCTCCTCGCGAGCACCGGCGACTACGACGGCGCCCTCCCCCAGCGCGAGTGGCTACGGTGGCACCCTCCCCCACCGCGAGTGGCTACGGCAGCACCCTACCCCACTGCGAGCAGAGGAGGCGGCGGCGATAGCATCAGCGGCTCCCGTAGGCCGGATATGGCGGTGGCGGTGGCGTCGGTGGCTCCTGCTGGCGAATCCGGCGGAGGTGTTTCCGGTGGGCAGATCCGGCGGGTGGATCCGGTGGATCTCTATCCCCTCGTCCTCACCCTCTACGCCCAAGCTTCTCCCACAGCGGCGGCGGTGGCATCGGTGCTCCCGCGGGAAGATCCGGCGGAGGTGGCGACGACGTCGTCTCCGGTGGGCGGATCCAACGGTCCTCTACCCCCTCCCCCTCCACCCGAAGATTCTCCCATGGATCCGATGGCGTCGGCGGCTTCTCCCTTGGATTCGGCGGTGTCGGTGACATCGGCGGCACCCGCGAGTGGATCCGGTCAAGGGGATCTGCCCGCGGCCGTTGACGTCCCCTTGGCTGGATCCACCGGTGTTGTTGATTGTGTATGTGTTTTTTTATTGTTGTTTTTATGTGATGATGTTGTTGTTTTTGGATTTGGATTGAAATTTTTTTTGGGTTGGATTGTGACGATGTGGGATTTGGAGAGGAGGTGCGTGCAATGTTACGGATGGATGAAAAATCACAGTATGGATGAAAAAATCGGTGTGGCGATCGGAAAGTTACGAATTTTTTAATTAGTTAAGATTGATGAGTTAGAGATAGTACGTAATTAATCTCTAGAAGTTTATATATAGAGATATAAAATGTTAGTATATCTCTAGGAGTATAAATTTGATGAGCTGACCGCGTGGACTAAACTTGTTGTGGCGACACGGGGATCAAGCTGCTGTCCGCCACGATGGGGCTCCGCACGACGTGATGTCGCGACACCCACCGGAGGCTCCCCTCCGCCACGACGTGCCCGCCGCTGCCCGCGCCGTCGCCGCCGCTCAGCGTGACCGCCACCGCGAACGTCTTCCTCTCCATCGCCTCCTCGAACACCAGCTCCGGCGGCTCCACCTTCACCGTCATCGTCGTCGCCGACCCCGGCGCGTCCACGCGTGCGGTGTACCTCGACCTCGCCGGCCCGACGTTCGTCACCGTCCGGTTCACCGTCACCTCGACCCCCGGGCGCAGCGGCACCAGTATCGCCGGGTAGTTCAGCTGCGCCTCCGCCACGGAGCCCGCCGCCGCGCACGTCGCGGCGGCGTCCCCGGTGATGGTCCGCAGCGACGCCTCGCCGAGGAGCGCGCAGATGTAGGCGGCGTAGTCGCCGGCGGTGAGGTCGTAGACTAGGCCTGGGTCGATGGCCTTGCCTGGGTCGACGTGGCCGGAGCCGACGGAGTAGAACCTCGCCTTGCGGTGCTCCTCGTCCATGATGGCGTGGCCGTCGTTGTCCACGGCGCTGGACGTCGTCATGATCGCCGACTTGATCATCGCCGGCGACCAGTCCGGGTGGAGCTTCTTGATGAGCGCCACGACGCCGGTGACGTGCGGCGTCGCCATGGACGTGCCGGAGACGACGTTGAAGTTGTAGGACTCGCCGCCCTCGTCGACGGGTACCTGCGACGGCCACGCGGAGAGGATGTTCAGCCCCGGCGCCATGATGTCCGGCTTCGGTACGCCGGGGCTCGCCGCGCTCGGCCCGCGCGACGAGAAGGCGGCGACCACCGGCGCCGGCTTGACGCCGACCACCGTGCTGTTGAACACGATCGTCGCGTTGTGGGATTTCGCCGACGACCCCATCGCGGCGTATCCCATGATCTTGGCGCCGTCGCCGGCGGTCACCTGCGACATGGGGAGGCCGTAGTACTTCTCGACAACGATGGTGTACCCGAAATCCGCCTCGTTGATGAACACCACGCCGGCGCCGCCGGCCTCCTTCACCGCGTTGATGGAGCTCGTCGGAGGTAGCGGCGTCTCGGTGTCGCACACGACGACCGCGCCGGTGATGTTGACGTCGAAGAAGTCGCAGTAGTTGGTGCCCTGGGAGTAGTACAGGGGATACTCCATGGAGCTGAAGCGCTTGTCCTGGCTGAGCGACTCGCCGTCGAACGCCTCGCCGTCACCGAGCCGCACGGTTGCGCGGAAGCTGCGGTCCACCGACCCGGCCGCCACGGTGAGCATCCACGGCGCCTCGTTGGACAAAGTGAACTGCATCGGCCCGCTGTTGCCGCCGGCGCACACGACGGCGATGCCCTTGGACATCGCCCCGAACGCGCCTATGGCGATCGGGTCCTTGTCGAACGGCAACGACGGGCCACCGAGGGAGATGGACAGCACGTCGACTCCGTCCTTCACCGCCGCGTCCATTCCGGCGAGCACGTCGGACTCGAAGCACCCTTGGCCATTGCAGACCTTGTACATGGCGAGGTGCGCGCCGGGGGCCATCCCGGAGGCGGTGCCCGCGGCGAGGCCGAACGCCGAGACGCCGTCGACGAAGCGCCCGGCTGCCGTCCCCGCCGTGTGAGTCCCGTGTCCCACCTCGTCGCCGGTCTCGCTGTCGTAGACGAACGACGCCGCGCCGACGAGCTTGTTGTTGCACCGCGCGGGAGGCATGCACGCGCCCTTCCACTTGGCCGGCGGCGGCGGCATGCCCTCGTCGCGGAACGACGGGTGCGCCGCGTCGATGCCGGTGTCGAGCAGGCCGACGACCACGCCCTCGCCGTACCCGGCCGCCTTCCACACGCCCCGCTCCGGCGTCAGCCCGAGGAACCCCGGCGAGCGCGTCGTCATGAGCGGCAACCTCCGCTCCGGGAACGCGCGCACGAACCCGCGCCTCCTCGACACGGAGGCGAGCTCGCCGCCCGTCAGCGTGGCGGCGAACCCAGACACCACCGCCGTGTACGAGTGGCGGATGCGCGAGCGCGACGCCCGCTCCTCGCCGCCACCGCCCGGCAAGAACGACTCGTGCCACCGGCGGTGCGCGGCCTCGTCGTCGGCGGCGGCGGCGGCGGCGCCGCGCGCGTACGCCGGTGGCTCGACGAGCACGATGTAAGTCTGGGCTTCGCCATGGCGCTGGCTCGTGCTCGTGCTCCGCCGCCGCGTCGCGCCGTCAGTGACATAGCACAGTGCTGGGGTCGCTGTCAGGACAAAGGCAAGAGCAACGACGAGTACAGTGCGTGATGACGTCGTCATGTGAGCCTATGCATTCGTGTACGTGCGCAGCACAGTAATTTAATTTTGGCGTGAGTGATGTTTATATATACTATCGAGAACGTGTAATTTTGGTTAGATCGTTTTGGTTTTTTGCCACAGGAATTGAGGGAAATACATGGCCTGCAAAGTATGCGTGATCCCAAGATATAAGGGAATTGCATCCTTGAAATCGTGAACTTGCAGAAGGTGTGGTGTGGATTAATATCCATTGGTTGGTTTTCTGAGCTCCTGAATAAGTAAGTAACTGCATCTGTTAGGTTGGGTACGTGTGGCATATACAATGTATGTATAGTGTGATGTGCCAAATCGGAAATTGGATCATCTCATCCTCTGCGTGAGGGCTTACAATCTTGTGCATTGAGGATGGACATCAACCTGTCCTTCAGATCGAAGATGGACGCATGCATGACGTTCAGGTTAGGCAATAGAGTCATGAAATGCTGAACCTCCAAGGCTCCAAGAGAAGGTTTTGCTTCATCACTTCCCAAGATTGCTCCCCTTCTCGGTCAGCAAAGCGAAAACAACATGTTTGAGGATTTATTTTTTCTAAGAAAAGGAATGTATTTATTTCGACCTCTCTATAAGCCATGCACTCGGCCGTTCATTAACACTGCTAGAAAAACACCCATTTAGAGATGGATTGTAGTAACTCGAGTAGACATCCACCCGTTTATTGCATGTTAACTAAATAGTTATGAAAATTTTTTAAAAAAAATAACAAGATAGATCAATATGTAATATAACACTCCATAAACATGCAAGTTCAAATTCAACTTCTACAAGATCTAACAAAAATAACAAATTTAATTGTAAATATACATATAGTAATTTGAGTTCTGTTTATTATTTTTATTACAATTTGTAGAAGTTGAATTTTAACTTGCATGTTTGTGGAGTGATATATTACATGTTGATCTATCTTATTAATATTTTTTCAAATTTTTTCATAACCATTTAGATGACATACAATAAACGGGTGAATGTCCACTTGAGCTATTAGAACAGTTTCCCCCTCCTCCCTCCGATGTACTGCTCCGGCGGAGCAGAGGGAACGCAGTCTAGTGATGGTGATGATGGGCAGAGTAGGTGAAGGCCCTCCGGCGAGCCCCTTCCTCACTTCGGTAATCAGACTAGCTCTTTCTCCACCACCACTCCCCCATCGTGCCGCCACCCCAGTTTCATCAGGTGCCAAAAGATGTCAACGTGCCCGTGTGGCCCTGCCCGGCTAACCTCCTCCCCTCCCCTTCACCTCGCTTTGCCCCCGCCACCAACACCAGCTCACCGCCCGCTGCCGACCCCACAGCTCCAACATCGTTGCCGCCACCTCCCAGACCATTCCTCTAGACCCGATCCCCCACTTCCCCCTTCCCCCACCCCACACCTGAAACCCTAATCCTAGCTTGTCATCTTGTGATCAGAAACCGTGCGCAACTTTTTTTTCTCTTGACATGCGCGTGCTAATTAGGATTTATGGCTTTGATCTTTCATTCAAGTCTAAGGTTAACTAACAACTACTGGGTATTTATATGGAGTAGAAATGTTCAGGTACTGCATATTTACATTGATTGAAGCATGTCGCTTGCCGGTATGGATGCTGTACGTACCTATCTCACCGTGTTTATGTATGTATTGTAATTCTTCACATTTTTTTTCTCACTTCAGCACTGGAGAACCGATATTTGCTCGATCGGCTAAATTCACAAATCTCTCGTTCTGTTACGAACCGATACTAAAAATAATTTTTAGTACCTATTCATAAGCCCATCTTTAATCCCGGATTACGCATTGCGGTTGCACAACCGGGACTAAAGTCCCTATCCCAGCAGTGGTTATTTGGCATGGCATGGAGTATTTTTCTTCCTTTTTAGTTGACCCTGTTTTAGCCACTCTGAACAGCCCAATAATTGCCAAGCTTCAGTAGGTAAACACCATAACTTTAAATGTGTACTGTTTATATTGGTCCAGAATTTCGTTTCCTAATACTGTCTGCATAGCTCATTTTCCTCATCAATATGCTTTGTCAGCTCTGAATGGAATTGGAGGTATTTACTCTAGGGATGATGAAAAGATGACATATAAGGTATATATGTCTTCTAATGGAGATGATTGTTAGGGCTACCAAGAAAGGTTATCACATTGAAGAGGTTTAAGCAAATCTGTGTTGTACTGTTGTCTCATTTTTCGTTCATGGTTGCATTATTTTTTTGGCGTTGTGCAAGCTTTGACTGGTGAAATTGTGATTCTCCTCTTGATCAGGTTCCAATAACTTTTGTTGATCGGGTCTTTGGAACTTCAGAAGTTGATAGATCTCAGATAGTTGAATATTTGAAAGGCCGTGTTTATCTATTGCTCACTACATAGGGAAGACACAACTCATTACTTATATAAGCGCAACATCGACGGTGGGTTTGTCCTCACAATGGTAGGTTGGTGGAGGCTAAGACGAAAGCGTAGACAGCGATGCCTGCGGGCGTCATTTACTTCTTAGAGGCGTCCTTTTGTTTCTTGTCCTACCGTGCTTGGAGCTAACCCATAGCAACTATGCTCCGCTTTAACTCCTATGGTGGTTTTTGGAAAGTCGGAGCTGCTGCGTCATGGTGACGAGCTTGGTAACGATGACTCGAAGCAATGCTTGGTTCTAGGAGAGTTGTGGTTGTTGTCCTTTAGGGAAGTCAAAGCTGCTAGGCGGATGCGAGTTTGGCAACGATGACTCAAGTCGGGCTTCACTTGTCGTGTTTCGCTCCAGTGTAGAGTTGCAAGCTTGTTGATTTGCAAGGCTCTCCTCCTTGGCGTTTTCAGGTGAAGTTGGAGTCGTCCGATAGCGTGGGTAATAGTGTGATGACGATAACACTATGTCTTTGCCCATGTGGGGAGCTTTGCTTGTCTCCTAGTTTCTCTTGCAAATCTTGTGGTGAACACGTTTGCTTAGTAAATCTAGCTTTTCTTCCACGGCCTTGTAGATAGTTGTGGTTTTTGCTAGTTTTCCTTAATTATCTGTGCAATGTAAAATTTGATCTTGTTTTCTCCTTAAAATGAGATAACTTCTTCTATATATAAAACATCGGCAATGGCCTTACCGTTCGAAAAAAAATGTTAAGAGGACTTCAATATGTTATATTACAGTTTCGACTTTTGAGTTGCAAGAATTACCTATGTTTTCTGACTTGCCAGTGGATTCACGTACATAGTCCGGTGCATAAGTGCACTTTCCTGAGCATGGCGATTCTGCTATAACTCCAATACTTTCAGTGCATCGATGGCGTGCCTGAATGGAAACTCTGGAATTTAAGAAGGCATCAATGACACCCTTATGTTGGTCGAAATATTTGTGCAATTATAGAGAGGAACAATCATCCTCAGATGTTTGCATCTTAGATACCATCAAAATAACATCCTGGGAATCTTGAAAAGGTTTAAAAAACAATCACAGGAAACATAACCAACATTCTTAGGCTGATTTTGTTTTAGCATTTAGGCTGAAATTTCCATGAGCATTTTTAAGTTTACTAGCAAATATGCTTTTATGTTGCAACGGGATATTCAAATTATGTGTGTATTGTTCCTATTTATTGTGTAATTTGTTTCTTCTTTTCTTGTATGATAATGGAGAGGCAGATGATTTTATATGGGATTTGGGAAGTTATTTTTTAAATGTTTGGTGTGAGTCCAGTACGCGTAATAAATGAAACATATGATATGATAGAGATATGGGTCTTATCCAGGGATGGCAATAGTATCTGAAGGTCAATTTATGTATTATTGCTAGGTCTAATGATTTGTATTCACCGCAAGGAGTTGGCTGAAATCACTCCATGGATCTAACATGCCTGAGATGTGTAGTATTTAATTATCTAAATTTTAATAAAATCTATTACATACACAACCAATAATCAATTAATTGCTTAAAATGCTTCAAAGAAAAAAGCATAGCACAAATGTCATATAAAAAATGCACACGGCAATAAAATTAATAAAATCTACTTATACACATATAAATAACTTATTGAATTTATTTTTACCATGATAAATCGGTAAAAAAAAAGAAATAAAAGTAATAACAAACAACATAGCATCGTCTGAGCTAGTTGCTCATACCACTTCGCTGAACCGATCACCTTGCCTCGTTACTCGCTTCTCGTGGCTCACCGGCGTCAGGTGATTGGATCCAACAGCTATAAGCCATCATATCCATCGGATCCGATGGCCTGGTAACTAAGATTGAATAAGAGTATTTGGAGTCAACCTCAATGAATAGGGAGAATCGAGACTATGCTAAGAGAAAAGCTAATTTCCACATGATCTGAGATATTGGGTGAAAAGATTTATATTAAATTATGAGAAAAATATAAAAATAGAAAGAGTATAGAAGAATTTTATTTTTGAAATCATCGAATATCATTTCACCGCGTTCACACGTAATCGCGTCATGCACAAGCTCTGTGGTGGCTAATTAAGGGCAGCAGGCTCATTTGGCTCATTTGTGCTGGTCTGAGGAGCTGTCTCAGACTTGCAGTTGGGGGCTGTGGGCAGATGGTCCAGCTGGCCCAGAGAGGATAACAGCAGCGACACGCTGGGTAGAGAGGAGAGCGCAACGCGGGCCGAACTCCGAGCGAGCGAGTGCGTGCGCGAACGGACTGTTTTTTGCGCGAGGACAACAGATAAGAAAATCGGAGACGGACAATATTTTTAAGAAAGTACATATACAACATGTAGACAGTTTTTTGGATAAAAAAACTGGTATGTAATTATAATGTATACGTAACTAATATTAGTTATAACATAGTGTCGCAAGTGACTAGCGCAACATATGTATGAGTAGCCAGTGGTTGATTCCCATCTTTCGCACGCATACAAATATTTCTCTATCTCAGTAGCACGGATCCTAAAGAACATATGACGGTGGAAAATCTGAAAGTTTTAAGGAAATAAATATATCGAAAGATTTTTTAGAAAACCATATTTTTAATCTCGAACGAAAAAAATACAGATGCCTTACGTATTTTTTATTAGGTATATAAATTTAAAATTCATATTGAAAAATCCAATTTCAGAATTTATTTTTTTACTCTGAATTTTAATTATTCTCGCATTGTGATTTAGATGGAGTCTTTTTGCCAATGTTCCTTATTTTTAATTTTCAAATATCGGTTATTTCAATTTTGGTTATTTCTAAATTATATTTCTATTTGAACTTTTTTTTTCCCACTAATGTGGTGATTTATAGGGCCTGTTCGGCTGGCAGGGCTAGCAACACAGCTGCAGCCACGCACAACATGCATCGCAGCCACCGCGCTGCCACAGAAATGGCTACCGAACATACCCATAGTTTCTAGAGCAAACATGGTAACTCTTTTCAAGCTGTTAGACAGATTAGATAGATACTTAGCATTTGTATGTTCTTTTTTACCAATCATCGAAAAGATTGTTCCAATACTTTTCCTACCTTTTTCAATTACTATATTATACACGTAATCGTATCACATTCCTCGTTTTTCATATAATTGTGTTTCAAGTGAGTTGTAAAAGTTAACCACCCTACAAACTCCTACAAACTAGTGTTACATAATCGGTTACCGACAAAGGGCTCATTTGAAACACGTATTCTTTTTTTTTGTTTGACGTGTATTCCGTACAATATGTAACAAAAAAGGAAATTTCGAAGTAGTAGAAAATTTGTACGAATTTTACATGAAACAGTTCTGATCCTTTCGGGCCTTCTGAACTAGGAGCCGCTATAAAACCTCTCCTCCCTCGTCCATTCCCCGTTTACAGCACGGTACACTCATTGCGCACTTTCCCTTCTTCAACCGCTATACCTTTCCTTCCTCCATGGCTTCAGAATCTCTGCAATGCAAGGTACCATACCAACGAACGACATCTTCTCGCTCACAAATCATAGGCTCCTAGTTCGTCTTTCCTTCTGCATCAATAACTTCTGAAGTTCCATGTTCAGAAACTGATGATTGATTATGATTTGATTCATATGCTGCAGGTTTTGGCTCTCAGGGTGTCCATCCACTGCGAGGGATGCAAGAAGAAGGTCAAGAAGGTGCTCCAGAGAGTTGAAGGTGTGTATCAAATCAAATCACCTGCATTTTGATAGTGCATTTTAGCTCTTCTTTTTTTAGACAAGTTATCTCCTTTTTTTGATGCTGCAGTTAGTTTCATCGGCAAAGCATCCCTGGAAACAGATTTTCTTTTTTTTTCTCTTTTCACTTCGAAAAAAAGCAGAGAGAAACGTGACTAAAACTGACAGAATAATACTATGCTCTGTTGATTCCGAAGGCGTGTACAGATGCGACGTCGATGGCCGGAGCAACAAGGCGACGGTCACCGTCACCGGCAAGGTCAGCGCCGACACTCTCGTCAGGAAGCTGAGGAGGGCCGGGAAGCACGCCGAGCAATGGCCGGAGGAGCAGAAGCAGCAGCGGCAACCCAGTGGCGGTCAGTGCCAAGAAGAAACCAAGAACCAAGCTGCCGAGCCAGGCATGTCCGGCGAGCCCGCTGAGCCTCAGAAGCCGGCCTCCGGCGACGCCACGGAGCCTAGCAACCCGGAAGAACCCAAGAAGGTCTCCGGCGAGGGCGTCGCGGCGCCGGCTGAAGACGGCGGCACGGAGTGCACCGACGCCAATGTTAGTGAGAGCGCCGGCGACGGCTGCGGCGACGGCTGCGGCGTCGAGACGGTCACGGCGCAGCAACCCAGTGAGCCCAAGAGGAGAAGGAAGCAGCAGCCGCCGCAGCAGCAAGAGGAGAAGGCAGGTGAAGCCACCATGGCCACGGCGGCGGCGGCGGCATCAACGCAGGGCAGCCATACGAGCCACTTCCCGGCGGCACCATTGCAGCAGCAGCAGCCGGTGCACGTCATGAGCTACAACGTGGCGAGGCCGAGCTCGAGCGCGGCGTACTACGCCGCCGCTCCAGTGGCAGTGGCGCCTGAATCAGCCGCGAGGCCTCCACCTCCATTGCCGCCGCCGTCGCGGCCGCAGGAGCACTCGTACGCGTACTCGCCGTACTACTCGCAGTCGCAGCCGTCGCCTTACCGCTACGGCAGCTACTACAGCTACTACTACTACGGCGGCGGCGGCGGCCAGAGGACGCCGCAGAGGAGCGCGGCCTCACCGGCGAGGAACTCCTACGGCGATCTTTTCAGCGACGACAACGCCAACTCTTGCAGCGTAATGTGAAAGCAAGCTCGAAGAATTGATTCAGATTACATGTTTAGACTTGCTAAACTTATCTAGTATTATAAACAGATTTAATTCGTATTGCTACTAATGTAGAAATTAATTTCAAAGGTAGCTGTTGTATTAGTTGTTGTCAGATGATTCACTCACTTCAGATGTTGAGCAAAAGGCAAGTCTTCTTGTGGTAACATTTTGTAAGATGACATGCCTGAGCTTTTGATGACTATTTGCAACCAGAATAGCAGTATCTTTAAATTTTTGGATTCATGATCTTTTATCACTTTATGTAGACTTGGGTAATGCAGTTATGCAATATATGAGATTTGAGTGAAGTTCAACAAAAAGAAATAATACTGCATATGAGATCATTTCAGAGAAGACTGTACGACAAAAATCATTTGACTAGGAAAGACCGAAAGAGATGGAATGATATGCAATTATAGTTCTGGTCAAGTTAACCAATTGAAACTGTCGAACTTGATGCAATTATGTGCTAATTACCAGATTGGTTCAACAGGTTGTACTGTTAGTCAAATCTGACTCAACTGAATGCAGTGCAGGTCTTGCAAGAAACCTGCATCCTGTGTAGTATACTAATCTATCCAAAAAAAACTTAATCCTAGGGATGTATTTGGATAATGTGCATGTCTAGATATATTTCCAGAATTGGATTTTTTTGTGACGGAGTAGTACACAAGAACACAGTTTTCTTTCAGACAAGTGAATTCAGATCTCTTATGATGCTAATTGCCACCAAAATGCTATGCAACTTCCATTATTAACCTTGATTATGAACACACAAGTTGGTAAACCATTTTTCCGTTTTTCCATTCAGAGAAGAGAACAAAAGAAGCCATGAATGAACTAACTGGGTTGCAACTTTCAAGTGTCCTTTTTTTTTCTGTTTTTCTCACTGAATGAACATGGCCAAAGCAAGCAGCAAGCAGCAAGCAGGTGCGGGCAGCAATGGTGGATTCACCTTTCTCTCCCAGCAGGGATATGCTGAAGCTAACATGGCAAAGTGCATTTAATGTTGCAGGCCACTGACAAGACCAGCTTGAAGCTTGGAATATAGTGCATGACCATGAATGGATGGATGAATGACCAAGGACACAAGGTTCAGACATAGCTTGCATCCACAGCTAAAGACAACACTCACAGCTTGTGAAGAAAAAAGATTTAAGTTCTGTATGACTGTATCCGAAGAAGCAAACTGCAAGAACATGAACAGCCAAGGAAGATAAGTTGTGTCTCAGTTGTCCAGGACATGAAGGCAACATTGGTGTTTTGCTAGTACAAACTACAAAGAAGCATGAGTTTGGATCATGGACAGGGTGTTTTCATGCTATCCTGAGTGGTGGGCCAGATCCTGGATGATCAGATAGTAGGGCCCTCATGAACAAAGAACTTGGGAAGCAGTGTGGTAAATAAGGTAGGCCAGTAGGAGTACAGATTTCAGATTTCAGGCTTGCTTTCTGCATACCTTGTCCAGGTACTAGTAAATGTTAGTAGTATTCTTTTTAGAACTAGGAGTAAATGTTAGCAGTATTGAAATTGCTATATTTATTATGATCAGTGCCCAAAAACCTCAATGGGCCAGTTGTAGTTGAAGTTGCTATATTTATTATGATCGAGTAAGACTAGCAAATCAACTAAAAAGGGAATTTGTGGATCATTCGTCTAATTCCAAGTTGTTTCAGACACAGGAAAAGTATCACTGACGAGCATATGCTTCATCTGTTTAGTAGTACTATTTCTTACTCCATCTTTCTCTTATAATCCGTAGTTGTTGGTTAACTTACAAACTCCGAAGTTTCCTGACAGCATAGTAGCATACGTTTGACTGATGACTAGAGGATGCTTGATTATGCTTTGCTCGCTGCATTTTCGTCGGTCAGAATTTGTCTTCAAAATGCAACTATACTTGAGTTTGGTGTCATTTGTTGAGCAAAGCTGCTGCTTCTTTCCAGCGAAGTCGGTTTTTCCTTGGCAGCGATGAAGATTACGTTGGAAAAATCCATAGGGTTCTTCAGCTCCTTGGCAAGGTGCTTGGGCAGATCCATAGGGTTCTTGGGTATTCACGTGAATACCCAAAAGTTTATGAAAAAAAAAATCGATATATGTATGTACTCCCTCCGTTTCATATTATAAATCGTTTGATTTTTTCCTAGTCAAACTTCGTTAAGTTTAACTAAATTTATAGAAAAAATTAGCAACATCTAAAATATCAAATTAGTTCCATTTAATCTAATATTGAATATATTTTTACAATATGTTTGTTTTAGTTGAAAATAATAATATAACTTTCTATAAACTTGATCAAACTAAGAAAGTTTAATTAGAAAAAAAAGTCAAACGACTCATAATATGAAACGGAGGGAGTATATTACATACTATGTATATAT
Organism: Oryza punctata; assembly: GCA_000573905.2. Lineage (NCBI taxonomy): Eukaryota > Viridiplantae > Streptophyta > Magnoliopsida > Poales > Poaceae > Oryza > Oryza punctata. The sequence goes on along the minus strand of CM002492.2, from coordinate 19,212,484 downwards.
TCAACTACACCTAATACTTCATTCTCAGCCCTTTTTGTTTCTCAACAAATCAACTCTTTCTGAGCCCTGACATTATCTTGTATTCTTGTGGTGCATTTTATCTACAATTATCAAATTAATACCCAGATTTGAAATTCTACTGAATCCATGAGCACATCAGGATTCTGATATACTAGTAGTAGCGAATGGTATTTGCTATAGATTTGTCGATAGATTTTTTCATTGAAATCACATAGATTTTATACCATTCGATTTGTGTTAAGATTAATACTTTGTCGTATATGATTAGATGCATTAAAACGCACACATCTATGGAAGGCACTGAACCGGTGGGCTCCACACAAATAATTAAATTCATATTTAATTATTTTATATTTTCTTTAAAATATAAAATTACGGTCTTATATAACTAAAATTATATTTGTAAATTCAGTTGATATAACATGCAAGTGCATTGTAATTTTGATAAATATATTGTGTAAGTAAATATGTATTTGTTATTTTCTTTAAAATATAAAATTACAATCCTATATAACTAAAATTACATCTGTAAAATATAAAATTATAGTCCTTTATAACTAAAATTATATTTGTAAATTTAGTTGATATGACATGTAAGTGCACTGTAATTTTGATAAAAATATTGTGTAAGTAAATATGTATTTGTTATTTTCTTTTGTAGTCCGTTGGATGTAAATCTAAGCTTAGAAAAAATCTGGGTGATTTTTTTTGTTAGAAATCACCCGATAAATATATAGGTAGTCCCGTAGCGAACAATGTTAAATTTGATCTGTAATCAGAACCACAGAAAAAAGAATAATGTGATAGATTTAACTCAGGTAGGAGAAGAAGTCTACTCCAATAGAGCCCCAGTAGTATTTGTATTTGCCTTGTGCAGTTCTGCTGCATTCCAAGCAGAGCAAGAATGGTCATGTCAAATGGAAGGAAGCTGTAGTACTCTGTACTCTCTTGGTATCATAAGGGCAATAACAGTGCGTCTACCATATTTGAGAAGCTAAAATCGGCAGCTAGACTAGGAACTTTGTAAGACACACCCACCACAGTGCATGTGGTCTATTTTATCCTTCATAGTATATGATAGTGGGTCCCACACGTTCTCTCTCCCTTTTCATCTCTCCTCTCTCTGCCTTTCCCCACCAACCGCTCCCCCTCCTCCTTCGGCTACTCCACCGCCGGCACCCTTCTCCCCCTCCGCCACTCGAGCTACCACCCACATCGCCGGATCGAAGCGGCAAGGAGCTCAGCAGCGCGTGCGTGCGTGCGTGGATGGTGAGGAGGTCGGGGCGGATCTGGAACGTCGGCTGCTCGGCGCGTCCTTCTCGGCGATGGTGCCCGGGCGGAGAGGCGGCCGAAGTGGCGACGACACTAGGCGGAGCGGCGACGACGCTGGGCGGAGAGGCGGCGAGGCGACCGGATCCATCCCGGGGCAGCTCTCCTTCCCACCATCGCCGGTGCAACTCCCCTTCCCCGACCGCCATGGCAGCTCTCCCTCCTCTCCGTCGCTCCCCCGACTGACCGGCGCCTCTAAACTCTCGGACGATGCTCGAGCTCACTGCACCGTCGTCTCCCCTCCACTGAGCTTTCCAGATCCGGTCGGTGGGTCGACGAGCTCCTCGGTGGCGGTGTGGAGCACAAGACTGCAGCCGCTGTCGAGCTCCTCCGCTCCGGTCCATGGCGGGATGCAAGCTCCTCTCTCTATGTTCTGCTTCCTCTCGCCGGACGAAGTTGGGGCGCGGCTTGACGACGGACGTCCTCGTCTTCCTCGCCTCTCCATCGAGCCGGCGAGCTTCTCCGGTGAAGACTTCTCCTGGTCGCCCTCCTCTCCTAGGCGCTGAGCTCGGTGGCGTGGAGCATGGGGACGGTGACACATCCCTCTCCTCTCCTCTCTTTCTCCCTTCCCTAGCAGCACGAGTGGGCCATACCTGCACAATCTAACGAGGAACCGGTGGCAAAGTTTGGCTATGCGAACTTCGCTTGGCGCAGCTGGCGAAGGATGTGGCACCGAATAGTCGGTTCCCTATGCGCAGGCCGAACGCCACATGGGTGCATTGTGAATGGCCTAATAAGTTTAGTTTTCTCTCTCTCGTTTATTCCAAAATAAATTTATTTTAAGTAATCACTACATAAATTTGGAGATAAATATATTAGGAATAAATAAATAAATAATTATTGCAATGAGATTTGATACATTGAGAATATTTTGATCTTTATAGTTTTATTGTGTGTTTGGTTCAAGAGATGAAGTGGGTTGGGTTGTATCGAACCTATTTTTCAAGGTGTTTTGTTTAGGGATAGATAGAATGGAATGATCCCTAGAAGGGAATATTCTTCTAAGATCCGGGTTAGATTGATCCTTTAAAAACTGACGGACCAATTCATCCCACTTTTTTTTATCTCACTGACATTGGATCATCCTCTAAAAACTAGCACTACCTCTACCTCATGCCATGCCAAACGGATAGTGGGGATGATTCCATCCTAGATGAGTCCAACTCTTTGTACCTCATCCCGAAATCAAACACGTGCTTATATTAGGATGCGTTGAATTGGTGAAGAACGGAGGGAGTAGATACTAGGCAGCAGGGAGGCGATGGCAGGTGGTTCGGCTAATAATAAGCGGAGCAGCAGCAGCGGCGCATGCAGTGAGTGGTCGGTCATCCATGGACATTATCGCCGTATAGGCCTTTCTCGGTAACATGTCAATCAAGCCTAGGCTGCTGTGTTCTATATCCAACGCGACCCAACCAATACATTCATTTACTTGTACGCTGCATCTACGAGGATACGCGTCGAAAATACTCCAGTTTCTGTGGTTAAGAACTGATATATATTCCCAGAGATCAACTGCAGCACAACATATCCGTTGTAGTCTAGCTGGTTAGGATACTCGGCTCTCACCCGAGAGACCCGGGTTCGAGTCCCGGCAACGGAATTTTTTTATCTTTCGACTACACGCAATTAAATTTTGTATCTACACACAGTCGTGCAAACTCTGAATGTGCACTGAATACAGAGAATCCATAACCCTGAGCGTGCACTGGATAAAAAAGTTTATGAAATTTTCAGCGCATTCTGTTCCTGTTCCTCAAACTTGCCCAAACCAAGATCCCAAAGCTCCAGCCAGCAGTTGGATGCATGGATTTTGCTGTTTCATCAGGAAGCAGCAGCTGGAGGGAGGTTCAACCATCGCAAAATGTCCAGCACACCATCACAACCCATAAAAGATGGCCCAAACATACGAACTTGCAAATCCAAATGTGGAATTCAACTAATTTACTGAAGGATATGCATTTTCAGTATGCAAGGTAGCTTCTCATCTGGGAAAGACCACACAAGCTAAAAAAGATTCTGGATCTATTATGCTGAAGGTAACAGATGATGAATTCATAGTTCCAAAATTCCTCGACATGTATCAAACAATGAAGCGCCAATCGACAGTCTCCAATGGGCATATGATCTAAAGAGCTAAATAAACTATATAAAATAGACTGCTCAAATCAACAGTTCCATTCATGGAGATTTTCGGAAATCAAGCCTCAGCGGCAGCCTCGGCGTTGCGCTTCCTCGCCTCCTCAATGATGCTGAGCTTAATGCCCTTTCCCTTGGGGAGAGACACCCACGGCTTCCTCTCTTTGCCAATGGTGAAGACGTTGCCCATGCGAGTGGCAAACTGGTGGCCGAGGGCATCCTCGACGTGGATGGTCTCGAAGCTGCCCTTGTGCTTCTCCCTGCTCTTGATCACCCCGACACGCCCCGTGTTCCTCCCACCAGTCACCATCACGACGTTTCCGACATCAAACTTGATGAAGTCAACGATCTTGTTGGTCTCCAAGTCAATCTTGATGGTGTCATTGGCCTTGATGAGTGGGTCTGGGTAGCGGATCGTGCGCCCATCATTGGTGTTCAGGAAAGGAATACCCTTCTGTCCAAACTGTACAGACCGGACCTTGCAGAGCTTGAACTGCATTATCAACAGAAGTATTTCAGTAAATATTTTGCAGAAAAAATGGACTCAAGCCAAGCAAACCGCATTGGCACAAGAAAAAGAACCTAAAACTAAATCTATAAAAATATTAATTTCATAAAAGGAACATGTATTACTAGTAGGATATTAATAGGATATCTGTCTTCAACTCCTACATCACTCAAAAAAAAAAAAAGAACCACACAGAACAACATGATACAAATCTACATCCGGTGGAACAGGCCCACTGGCCATATATTGTACAAATTTTTGGCTCAACAGTACCAATGGAGGGTAAACCGCCATAGGAGGCATACATGACTAGTAGAATTTCAACATTAAGAAGTTTGCTTGATATCGGGCAAGGCGTAGGATTCCCCTGTTAAGGATGGTTTTTTAGTTGTTTGTTTATATATTGCACAGAAGCATACAAAGCAAAAGTTACTACTATTATGAACCACATAGTGATGGATAATTTAATATAAACCTTAGCATCTTCATCCTTGATGCTGTGGAGACGGAAGCGACCCTTGGTGTCATACAGAAGACGGAAATTCTCCCCAGTCTTTGGAATTGACACAACATCTGCAGGATACAAGAAACTAATAAGGGATTCCATGGAATTAATTAAACATTGACTTCTAGTGTGCAGTACAATGATGTAGCAAACCAGGGAACGCACCCATGAATCCAGCCGGATAAGTCTTGTCAGTCCTGACCTTTCCATCGACCATAACATGCCGCTGCATCAAGATGGAAATAACCTCACGGTAGGTCAGAGCATACTTCAACCTGTTCCTGAGAATAAGGATCAAAGGCAAGCACTCCCGAGCTTTGTGGGGACCAGAAGAAGGCTTGGGTGCCTGCTCAGGAAATAAACATCAGAAAAATTCGAGCAAACACATAGCATTATATAGAATGCATTTGAACTGTGTGATACAACGTGCGGTTATACAATGTACTTACAAATGCTCCACCAAGCTTGTCAAGCATCCAATGGCTGGGGGCATTGAGCCTCTTCAGATGCTTCTTCAAACCCCTCGCCTATCAAGCACAAAAGGAGATTCTTTTAACAAGATAAATACAAATCGATAGCGTTTAATCAATCCAAATGAGAGAAACAAAAAGGGGGCAATACAGTAAAAACAAGATTCACCAAATAAGCACTTACAACCTATGTCATCATTCCTTGGGATTCTATTTGTGCATCAAACATTTAACAATGAGATGGAATGGCTCATAAAACCTTCAACAGCATGACTACATCTACAACTACTATTATAATTGGGAATCACAGTTTTACAGAAAGTTCATCCTAATTACCAAAGGATGTCTAATAGAACGGGTGTTGAGCCATTTACCAACCACTTGACTAGGTTGTCACCCACAGAGCACTAACCCAAAATGATCTCTGATCTAATATAACATATTTGGCAAAGAATTCGCTCTAGAAAGAATTACAGATAGATCAAAAAGACAGGAACCTAAAGAAGAGACCGATCTAGTAAGAACTAACCAACCGAACAAATCAACGAACCGCGTGATCTAACACAGGAAAGATTCGAACGGTACAATGCACGTAATTCTACGCCAACTAGACGATTATATATATCCTGGTCCAAATCAAGAACTGGACTGACCATACAAGCCACAAGGCACCGAACGAGCTGGGAAAAAAAAGAAAAGAAAATAACTGGACGACGCGAAGAAAAGAGAGCAAGGGTGCTCGGATCTGACCATCTTGCACGGATTCGAGCGTTCTCCTCGCGCGCCGGCGAGGACAACGACGTCGACGAGCCTGCAGCGGCAGCAGCGGCGGGAGGCGTGGAATAAACCCTAGAGAATGGCGACGGCGGCTGGATCGGGCGGAGAGGGTGTTTTATCTTCCGGAGGGGAGCTGACAACCGTCGGATGCGGCGTTAACGGTGCAGATTTGGGTGTGGCTGAGTACTTGGGCTCATCTGGGGTGGCTCGCGGCCCAGCACAAGTGAAGGCATGACGGGCTGGGCCTTGTTTCAGCACAAGATTTCTTTCTCCTTTTCTTGAAAGACTGATTAGTTTTTCCGATATTTGCTAAGTACAACATTCGACAGTTTTCACTTTTTTCCCATGAGTTTTAGTCAAATATGCAAGAGAAAAAGTGGAAAAGATTTTCTAGATTTGACAAGGTGAGATAGGCCTTTGGAATAGTGGCATTTTTTTTATATATATTCATCTTTCTTTTTTTATATTTTCCTGAGTTGTTGTTCCTTTTTGTTTGATGGTTAAATCGTTAATATGCGTTTTCATGAAATATGGTTGTGATTTTTTAGTCCGTGGCAACGCACGCCAACACACGGTCACATTTTTCCTTGGATAGTTTTTCATGCAATGTAGAAATGTCATCAAGTTTCCTTGCATGATGATGACTTTCGGTCTCAAATTCTCACCAACTCTGCGACATATAAACCCATATGACGGTCTGACCCTAGAAAACAAAATAGTATAAACCCATCTGACCCAAGCAAACGAAATCATACAATCGTTCAATCCAAGTACCACCTCATCTATATAATGATCTAATTAACAAACGGCCGGGTAACAAATTGTTCATACATTAATAATACCCCGTCAAGAACTAACTGTAACTGATGAAAGAAAGAAAAAAACTGGACATATTTAATCATATACTCCATAGTCCATACACCACCATTGCAGGGGACAGAAAACAACACCATTCGGATATGGATCCTCTGCAGCACTGCAGGCAGTCGCCATGCATTAGCAGTAAGATCCCGTCGATCCATGGAAACCATAGCCATCCGTTCCATGCACCAGGAGTTGATGAAAACGATCTTAATTTCTCACCGCAAGATTGGCCGACCAGCGATCCGCTCCCACACATCAAGCCTCATGTTCCGTAGAACGCCTGACCAAGCAACCTTCACCTGCAGCCTGTGTCCACATTTCTCCCACACAAACTCTCTGTCACAATGCCCTAGAGTTTTCTCAACGACGAATTCCTCCCCGTCACCACCGGAAGAACAAACGCAGATCCTGAGCACCATCTCCACCATGACCGGCACAGCCACCACGTGGCGAGACAGCGGGACGGCTCCTCCGCCTTCTCCGATCGTGGTCACTGTACCAGGCGCCTCGCTGTCGTAGAGCACGATGTGGTTATCTGGATCCTGAGCCGTCCAGGCGGTAACACTGCCGATGAACTCCTCGTGCTTCGTGAGATCGTACGTTGACATCGATGGCAGCGACCACGGCAGATTCGACGGTGGTGTACTCGAGCTCCAGGGTGCTTAGTGTAACGACCCCCGTTTTGCAACAGGAATCACTCGTGTAATCTGTGCCATTTCCCTGGATCAAGTAGTTTGGCACACACGATACATAGTTGATTTACCAAAAGCGCATATATACGCATCGTGTACGAATTATTACATCATAAGCCCGAAGGCGTAGTCTTAGAACAAAGGACCAAGCGGTCCGGAATACAGTCCAAAAGCAGAATATAGATAAGTAGCGGAGCGAAGGCAGCGGCATTGTTATTGCCACAGGCAACGACCGTATGTAGACCTAGTGGGCACCCTCATCTTCCGCATCCTCTTCGTAGTAGGCATATGGATCTTCCGCGGTGTCATCTTCGGCTTCTGATGAAGTTTATAATTGCAAGGGTGAGTACCAACCGTACTCAGCAAGTCACTACAACAACGATGCATATGAAGGATTTTTATTCAAGGCAAGGCAAAGGCTCAGTTGCATAAAGCTGGTTTTGCAATCATTTTCACAAACCTAAGACTTAGCATAACTGGTCAAGTTTTAATACCAGAGTTTAATTTAAACAACGGCGGTTCTATCTACCATCCATTGTGATCCCAAGGATGGCTTTCCGCCGTTGGTCGTCATGGTTTTCTGTGGACACCCACCTTCCCTGTTCTCAGGGAGTGGCTCCAACAGCATAAAATTCATCATGCAATAGCCCTTCCCACACAGGTTAAGAGTTTAAAGTCTAGTCAAGTGTAATACATGTCCCGGTGCTCAATATCCGCGAGCACGGCTATTCGAATAGATTTGGTTTACTCACACTGCAGTGGATGTACACTTTACCCGTACTCTGCGACTGCCCAACACATGAGCCTCGTCCCAACACATGAGACGCGTCACGGCAAAGCATTTCGATAACCTTGCATTGGCAGTACCCGCTCCATGAACTATCATCCTCATGCACTCTAGGCGTATCTGTTTCTAGCAGTGAGAGGAGTTCTGGCGCTCCCGGGAAGGGAAGTCTCACACGCACGTAAAGTTTATAATTTATAGTTTAAGTTCAGATTCTCACTCTCACACACGTGGCAGTCCTACCAATGGCGACACCGACGTAGGGCACGCATCGCGGCCCTACCTCAACGGCTGCCCCACCGTAGCGAACCTGCCTCACACACGGGGTGAACCATCTATGCAAGGATACTGCCTCTGCTCGGCTATCTAGTCTGCTAGGTCTATACCCATCCGAGAAGTGCGGTTGTACAAGGGTCGTTTCATGCTTAACTTTATGGCTCGGTCCTTAACTGACCGAGGACGGTACTAGCCTTTTCCAGATACCACCCAAATCCACCATCCGCCCCGGTCGAAAACAGTTGTTTAGTTTCATTTCTCCTTTCACAAATCGTGTCATCATATCATGGCAATGTGGCGCTCATGTCTCCACATGCCGCACCTCAATTACCTTCCCAAAAGTAATTGCCCAAGCATATAGCATTTTGATAAATATGAGTATGCATGATTCTAGAATAGCATTATTAAGCATTTGTCATAATTGACTAGGGACTCATACGTAAACATGGTTACAAGGGGATATGGGGTAAACAATATTCAAGGCATGGCATAACAACAAGTAGGATGTTCATCATTGCATGCAACTTTATTTGCAAACAAAATAGTTTCGCAATTTGGGATCGATATGTTCAAGGAATAGTGATGACTTGCCTTGCTCGAAGTTCGGTTGTTCTTGGTCTTCGGTCGGACTCACAGCTCCCTCGGGATCTATAATTACGTGCGAAAGGAATTGAATTCATTTAGAATTCAATTTAAACTCCAACAAAATTCAGTTTAAAGAAAAGATCGAGCGCGAGCGTTGAACGACGACGTCGATTCCATTTTGTTTAAAAATAATACTATTTTGATTTTTAACACCGTTGTTCTAAAATATTAGCGCTAGCTAATTTAAACTATTAATCCGATTTGATTTACGCGTCTCGAATAAATTAGGGACCGATAATAAAAGGTAACCCTACCCAGTGAATAGTCGGCTAAAATAATCACGACGGGTAATTTAGCGGATAGCCCTATTATGGAGTAGGAACCAACTAGATACCGACTAAATAAATATTTAAATAGATGCGAACGATCGCATACATACGATAGCAAATTTAAAAACGACCAGTAATTAATCCTCCGATTATATATATATATAAACGACTAGCGAAATTTAACTAATAAAAATCTACATAATCGGATAAGTACATTACTAAGTATTAACCATTAAAGAACAATCTAGTTAGGTGAACATTTTGAAATCGTAATTAAATGTCCGATATAATTCTACCAGCGTCTCCAAAATAACCGATGTCGGTCTATTTTATTATTTAATTAAACTAACACTTTATATTAATCTAGCACATATATTCGAGATAAAATTAAGTTCGTAATCCTCTAATTTTACCTCTCTCTATTTTATTTTTACTTTTATATTTTTTTCTTTCCTTTCTCTCTCTCCTTTTTCTTTTTTTTCTCTCTCTCCTCCTCTCTCTGTTTCTGCCTTCTTCTTCCTCCTTCTTTCCACTCTTCTCTCTCTCCCTACTGCCTCTCTCTTTCTCACCGTTGACAGAAGAAGAGGGGAAGGAAGGAAAGGGGGAGAGGGAGGGGGGCTCACCGGTGGCGGCGGCTGGGGGGGCGCGGTGGCGGAGCGGCGAGCGGCGGCCTGTGGCACGGGGTGGCGCACGGCGGCGAGATGGGCGGTGGGGAGAGAAAAAGAAGGGAAGGGCGTGGGGAGGAGAGGGAAGGGGAAAGGGTTTATATAGGCGAGGGGCACGGAGGAGGCCGTCGCGGCGACGTGGGCGCGGGGTACGGCGGCACGGCGCGCGGCGTGGGCGTGTACGGGACGGCGACGCGCGGCGCGACGGCATGGCGTGGAGGCGTGCGGCGCGTACGGCGGCATGGCGCGGAGGTGTGGCGCGTACGGCGGTGACGCGCGCGGCGTGGGCGCGAGCGGCGCGCGGCATGGCGCGGTGGTACGGGGCGGCGTGGGCGGCGGTACGGCGGCGGTATGGGGGCTCGGCGCGGCGGTACGGGCGGCGCGGCGCGGAGGCATGGCGCGGGCGGCGAGGGCGCGGAGCGCGAGCGACCCGAGGGCGGTCGGCGTGCGGCGCGGGGCGGCGGGGCGGCACGCGGGCGGCGCGCGCGGGGAGGGCGGCACGCGGGCGGCGGCGTGGGCGCACAGCGCGGGGCGAGTGCGGGCTCGAGCGCGCGGCGGCTGCGGCGGCGGGTCCGGGCGCTGGCGGGGCGCGCGCGGCGCGAGCGGCGGCGCGCGTGCGGCGGCGAGGCGTGGGCGCGTGCGGGCTCGAGGCGGGCGCGGCAGGGCGGCGCGGGCGCACGAGCGCGAGCCGGGGGGACACGGCCGAACACCTGGCGGCTAATGAACAGTGCCGCCAGGGTATTTTCTAGATAATTAGGGTTTTCTTCACCAAAATTTGTTTTTAAAAATTGGTAAATGTAGGAAAAATTAATGTGACCAATTTTTTTATGTTTGCAACAGTTTTTTTTCTACCATTTATATATATATATCTATTTATTTTATCTATACTTTTCTTGTATCCATTATCCCTCACATATACCTACACTCATATACACATTTGTTATAATCCCCCTAAAATATGTATACTATTTGTTAGGCGTAACATTAGTTAAATCCCCGCATAGAACCTAAATAAAAGTGCAAACAATCCGGTGTGATGTGATTTGTTTTAAAAGTTTTTGACGGTTCGTAATTTCGGGCTTTCGTTTTTTTTTTGTCGGTCGAATTTTTAGGGCGTTACACTTAGCCAGCTGGAGAGCCGACGCGTCACCGGCTGGCCGTAGTAGATGCGGTTGCAGTGCATCACTACGCCCTTGCTGAAGCCCATGTAAGCATCAGCAGCAGCATCCTGTCTTCCATCACCTGCTCTGACTTTGAGGTTAATTTCAAAGAATAGGTGGTCTGCGCATGCAGGTCCTCGGTACGGTCCTGTCAAGGTTAAAGTGTCTTCCTGCATCAACAAAATTCTCTTAAGTTTAAGTGAAAAGGGTCACACGCCAAGAGAGCTAGGATTATATAGTTATTTGTTTAGTAAAACATGAGCGAATTACTTCACTTTGAACCTTCTTTTATTACCACAGTTGCACAGTGAACTACTACTTCTGTTTCATGTTTCATATAATAAGTCCTTTTTTGATTTTTTTCTTAGTTAAATTTTTGTAAGGTTTGACTAAGTTTATTGAAAAATTTAATAACATAACATATATAACACCAAATTAGTTTCATTAAACATTAAATATAGCATTGAATATATTTTGATAATATATTTTTTAAAATATTGCTACATTTTCTTACAAAATTGATTAAACTTTAAAAAACTTGACTAAAAAAAAGCAAAGAGATTTGATTATAATATAATAAAACAGAGCGAGTATGTTTTAAGTACATTCGGAATGAGGTTGATGCAGCAGGCAGCAATGGAATCCCCTTAGCTCAAGCCACACGGGCGTAAGCACTGGTAGATCGAGAGAATGCAAGGCCAGGTCAAAGCTGCACCCAAGAACATGCAATGCGGTTTTACATCAATCTGTGGTGTTTAGGCTCCATTTGGCATTGCGGTGGCTCTTCAAAACCACTTGTTTATTGGGAACAGCTATATAAAAATTAGGAACAAAATCATGATAATATATTATCTTGTATAATTTGGATCAAACTTCGAAGAGTGGGTTTACTAGTATTTAAATTAAAACTATAACAGAAAAATCTTAATAGAACCAGTGTTCTAAAGATTTGCATTAGTCGCCACTCGCCAAGTACCTGAGGTTTAAAGCACAGTACAGCAACGATAAACTGGTGATAATGCTGGTCCATTGTGAACAAAGGTAAGGGCAAAAAAAAAAAAAAAGGTACTCCCTCCATCCCAAATTAGATAGCGTTTTGACTGATCATTCATCTTACTTAAAAAATTAATACAAATATAAAAAATAATAAATCATACTTAAAGTACTTTTGATAATAAAGCAAGTCACAAATAAAATAAATAATAATTTCATAATCTTTTGAATAAGACAAATAATCAAACTTTATAAACAAAAACTCAAAACGACAAGTATTTTGGGATATTTTGGGATGGAGTTAATAAGAGTTGAGAAACATATGTGTACAAACCGGGGAAGTGATAAGCTGGCAATGATCTCTGTCGCGGCGGAAAACATAGACGCATCTGAAATCCACCTGATCTCTGATGACCACGGTGCCGAAGACACTGATGGGGAACCCTAGATTGGATTCGAGCACCCTGATCGAAACCATGTTGATCGAGTCGTCCAACCCACGGGCAACTTGCTCTCGTCGAAAGGCGGCCCCAGCTCAGCACTCGCTGCACGTACGTACATACATCAACAAGATTGGAAGAACTCAAATCAATCAGTTTTAATTTCTCAGCGTGCAGATTGAATGAAAGTAGTCAGCAGAGCGGATGAATTAGAAGAAGATCGATCGAATTGAAGATGCTTACAGTCCTGGTCAAGAGCGAAGAGGGCGGTGTTGAAGAAGCAGAAGCGGGTGTCGACGAAGGCGTCGGTCCTGGCCAGGGTCGTATTCCGTCAGCTCTCGGATGTGGAGCGCGCGGAGCGCCTTCTCCTGCCGCGCCGCCCACGCGGCCCTCACCCTCCTCTCCGCCGCCGCCGCCGCTTCTTCTTCTGAATCCTCCACCACTCTCTTCTCCTCCATGGCGCCGCTTCCGTCGTCGGCGGCAACCGAAAGCGTCGTGTCTCCCACCGTGCCGCCGCCGCGGCGCCGCGCGATGGGAGAAACTGAGCGCACGTACTGAATCTGGGCCGGGCCGTCTTGGTGATTGCGTGCAGAAGCCGTGGTCCGTGGGCCACCCAGCCAGTTTTGGTTTCTGATGGGCTGTCATGCGCGACCGATCGAGGAGGGATGCTTGATGACTACACGAATTCTAAAAGGGAATTGATTTGGTTTGAAGCCCTACCAGCCACATATAGAAATTGGTCACAATCCAAATGTACTATTCGAAGCTACCAAAATATTGGCATGGCACAAATTGACACTAATCTGGCACAAATTGGCACAAGGCACAATTTCTTGGTGCAACAAAAACAGACATAGACCTTCTCATCTGGAAACCCTGGGCACCGCGAAAGTGCAAGACCTTCTCATGGCTAGCGATTTAAAACAAAATTTGGACGTCTGACAGACTTGCAATGAGGGACTCGCAGAACAACTCGGGGTGCCACCTCTGCCGCCAGGCACCTGAGACGGGTCTGCACCTCCTCACGGAGTGCAGATATACTAGGAGAATTTGACGGGTCTATTGATGCAAAAAACACACACTGGCCTGAGAGATTTGCTTTACTCTAGTGCAGGTCCAAAATTAGGGTTTTAGGTTCTAGGGCGTGCCAGTTGATTTGATCCTGCAAACAATAAGAAAAAATATGCAAACAATATTAGTAAACGATAGATAATCGGCTATAGGACTGATTTCATATCGTATGTGACATAGCCGATGCAATAAAGCATGAATCGGCTGTAAGGTATAGTCAATGATAGAACTAACCCTAAAACTAGTATATCGGCTGTAAAGATCAGTATTACATAATCGATATATCAATATTACTTTAGAAATAAGCAATTGGGATAGATCGGACTGAACCGAGACAGTATAAATTGCCCAAGTCTAAAGATAACATGAAATAACGATTATATAGACTAATGTCATAGCCGATATCTAGATTTAAGTATGTATCGGCTATAGCTCCGATACGACCTTATACCAGGATATTCTCTAGTAATAAATATATTAAACTATAACCAATTAGATTGGTATCAAGCTTAATATATTTATATTAGACTAGATCCTGATATAAGGGACAGATATAGAACATTAAACAAAGTATAAAACAATGTAAAACATCTATACCAGGTAAGATCGGCTGAAACCCCGATATTATCCTTATTAACGATCGTAAGGCAGGCTAGATATCATGATTCTAAGTACGACTTAATAGGTTGGACTTAACCGATGCAGCATTAAGTATACAGAGAAACATGGCATCTAGAGAATCAAGCTGATGATCGTCTTTTCAGGATGGTGGATACATTATATAATCTAAACCAACAAAGTAATCTAGCCGATATCAACGAAACCCTAAAAAGGATCCAGCCGATGCAAGTAGATTGCATTATCGATTTAAATTATATAATGTATATGATAACTCGGAGATTCACAACATAGAACTAGAGTATCATAGAGATGTAAGCACTAGCCCTAATGATGCAAATCGCCATGACAAGATATACCTTTTCGTCGAAGATCAAATTAATGCAGCACGACTCGAGAGCACAAACTTGTCGAAAAGTAGAAAACAAAGGTGGCGATGCGCCGAGATTGATTGAACGTGTGTTGTTATTATTTACAAGACCTCGGGATAATATTTGTACCCGAAAATACAAACATTGTCCATCACGGACACGACTCATATTAACCTAATACAAATCCAACTAACGAACAAGTCCCTTAGGCGGACTCTTACCGATAATATCTATAAGGAATTTACATAAAATATCCTAATTAATAGATACAATTGCCTACTCAGGACTTTATCCGTGCATGGCAATCCATATGAAACACGTTAACACAACCCGATGACGTGTACCGAGTCATACTACCGAAACCGGCTCAATCAGCTAACCGCGTCCGACTCTGACTCTGCCGATACAGTTCACAGCCGATTCGGACTATAGCCGATTCTTACTTTGTTTCCGGGAACGATCTAATCTCTTTGATTCTCTCCGATTCTTCTCGATTCTATCTTCATATCCGATACCTTGAATTACCCAATTTGGTCGTCAACAGGGACATAGTGGACTGGGTCTCTTGCAGCAACCTAAACCCTGCGCAGTGGGGCCACGCCACTACATTGCAGGACTAGTGGGAGATGATCGCAAACACGAGAGAGGCGCCAAAGCAAGTTGTACATACCCTAACTCTATTAATCAACTGGGAGATTTGGAAGGAAAGAAACCAACGGATCTTCCAGCATAGGGAGATGTCAACAAATGGGCTTGTTTTTAAAATTAAGGAGGAAGTCAAAACGTAAGCCCTGGCGGGGGCCAAGAAGTTAGCATAATGGCTGCCTAGCCGTTAGTGGATTGTCGGGTTTCTTGTACATTCCTCTAACTCATTTTTTAAAATTTTCTCCTTCTCTATTCAATGGTGCTCGTTGATTCGTTAAAAAACAAATTTGCACTAATCCAAACATACGCTAAAATAACACTTTTCACATTGCAGAGAAGAACATGGCCTAAAAGGGGTACCTTTTACTGGCTAACATAGTCTAAAAGTAATCTAGAATTCAATCAAAACATTGTTGATTGAGACTAGTCGAGATTAGCGGGAATCTTAACTCAGATACGCGCATCCTTGTCCAAAAAAAATAAAAGTAATCTTTTTTTGCAGAACTTCTTTTTTTTAGAAAAAAAATTAAAAATCTGATTCCCACGAATGGGATGTGCATGGCCATTGGTACCGGCCATGGTACATACGCTTGGTATACGATTCCTTGGAGCAAAAAAATATCTCTCGATGCAAGTACAGGCTGTGCCGTTGTGAGTCTTGTGACTAGTAGCGAAAGAATTCCTGAAGCCACGGGTAAAAGAAAGAACGAGGTTTCTGAGCATTTTTCCCTGAGGAATCGTCAAGTTTGCCGCTTGCAACAATACGACCAATAACGGTCTAGTAAGGTTGAAGTCTTAAAAAAGGTGGTAAATCTAGAGGTACCAATTTATGTAGTATAGGAGATATAGGGCCAATAGTAGTTCTAAGTCTTCTTTTTAAAACATTCTAATCAAATCTTCTACTCCATCCATTTCCATCCATTCCAAAATATAGAGAGTTTTGATTGGATGAGACACATCATAATACTACGAATCTAGACAGTCTGTCTAGATTCGTAGTACTATGATGTGTCCCATCCAACCAAAACTCTCTATATATTTTAGGACGGAGGGAGTATTATATACTGAATGTCCATTAAATTTCCTACAAATGCTCCTAAGCTACCACATTACATCCTACAAATGCTCTTAAGCCACCACGTGGCATTCTAATAAATTAGAGGAAATATTAAAAATTATGAAAAAAAAATCTAATCTTTGATTTTCATTAAATTAGGTGAACTCATTATTTACAACCATTAGATTTATCTTAAAGCAAAAAATTCACCTTCCAAACCGGGGCCCACCAGTAGGAACGTACGTACGTGCGTTATTACCACTAACGTACCCCCCTCCCTCTCAATTCCTTCCTCCTTTTTTCACCTATTCTTTATCCTATTATTAGTTAGAAAATAAAAAAATGTGTTAAATGTTTAAGCAGTTGTAACATCCAAATCATACAACTAAGTTTCGATGCACTTATATCTTTCAATTATTTATGACTAAATTTATAGTTAAAGCCTAAATTTCACTATAATTCAACTTTAAAAAGAAATGCCATTTTGAGTTATATTTTCTGAATTTTGCATGCCATTCAAGCAATTGTAAAAAATATTAAAAAAATAAAAATATTATAGATTTTATCATTGTACATAATTTCAAAATAATTAAATTAGATCTACAATCGTAAAATGAACATAACTATAAGTAATATTCCCAAAATATTAGTTAGAATGCAAAAGTTATGCTAAAAAATAAGCAACTATAACATCTAAACCATACAACTAATATTGATCCGCTTATTTCTTTAGATTATTTTACATTTAAAGACCCATATTCACTATAGTTCAACTTTGAAAAAAAATATGTCAGTTTGGGATTATATATTCCGACTTTTGTGTGCCATTCAAACAATTACAAAATTATTAAAATACATAATGATATAGATTTTATCATCATATATAAATTCATAGTAATTAAATCAGATTTATAATGATAAAAGTGAAATAAACCAAACTCTGAGTAATGTTCCAAAAAATTACTCCCCCTATTCTGTGATTATAATAAGTTAAAATAACATTATTAGATTTGTAGTGTTCAGATTTTTAATATCTACTATGAATATATTGTAGAAAAGATGAGTAAAATAATCAATCTTAATAAATCAATAAAGCTTTTACTCTATTGTTAGTTAATAAAGTAATAGTAACTAAAACACTATAATATTAAAAAAATATATTATAATTATATACACGCGTACTATTTCCCCTTCGACTCTCTCGTCCTCTCTGCTCACACTCAATTCCTTTGTCTTCTTATTTTTAACTAACTAATAATTTAATATAACGATGATCAATAATTAGAAAGCTAAATGATTATAATTCTTGAGTTATATATGGCTTTTTAGTTTATTTTATTTATAATTAAATAAATAATTCATAGTCCATTTTACCCATCTTTCACTGCTTAAAAATAAAAATAAATCATTGGATCATAGACACCTATCCTTTGCATGGTAACCAAATAGCAAAAAGAACAGAACATTATATAAAAATGACAATAAGTATTATATCTTTAAATCATTTTACATCCTCTATAGCGCACTTAAGGCCTCACATGTTACGTCTTAATAAAAAATATAAAACCTTAGAAATTGTAAGAAAAGCCATCTGATCATCGGTTTAACCAATAGATATACTTTTAGAAGAATCTTAAGCCGCCATGTGATGTCTTAAATTAGAAAAAGATGATACTAAAAATTTTGAGAAAAAATCGGACCATCGTTTTTCACTTAAATCATTATAAAATAACAGGAAAAAAACAACCCTCCACTTCGCCCTCCCCTCACATGCGTATGACATATCACTACTTGTCCCCTCACCTCTCGGCTTGAGCTCTCAACTCTCCCCTTCACCCCTCCATGTTTTTCTATAGCAAGAAATAATTAATAATATTAAAACATGAATAATTTTTAAGCTGCACAATTGATTTCTAATCTAACTATTGTTGTATTCATAATTAAACCAATAATTTAAAGATCCATAACGCCTATATTTTGAATTGGTGTAAAATAAAACGGGAAATAGAAAATGTGAATAGGGACTAAATTAAACTATTTGGAGAAAATCTAATAAGTTCGTAAAAATTTGTTATTCTTTTCGCTAAAATTGGACCAACCATTGCATGTTCCATTTTCGTAATAACTTTTAAATGCTTGGATATTAATGACCTTACATGTATCCTATACTATAGCATTATAAGTTTCTCTGGATATTGTTGGATATATAAGCCAAACTAAGGTAGCAGTATATAGTTGATTTAAAAGTTCTATTTGTTACTGTTAAATTTAAATTTTTGGACTCATGTCGATAATATATTTTCTTTTAGAAAAGATACTATGGATCATGCATATCAGAAGGAAGGAAGTGATGTCTTTGATATATCTTTGTTAATTTATATGTAAAACAAAGATATGTAAGCATGGCCAGTGTCATCCAGTTGATATTCTGTCTATATAAGTTTTTCAAACGCAATCTACAATATATGTCCGCGCGAATATGTGGGCTACCTTCATAGTTCAATTAAATATCACATTTAGATCTTTCAAAATGTTTTTAAGGGAGGAGAGGAGTTCTTAAGTTCCCTTCTCGCCCCTTTCATGGGTCCCTGGCTAAAGACATAATACGGTAATTCTATGGAAGAAGAAAAGAAAACATATACTTTTTCCATCTAAAATATATGATACTTTGATCGAATGTAATACATCATATTATTATAAATCTAGATAATATCTTTTCTAATTAAAATACCTTATATTTTAAAACGGAGAGACTAACAAACAAAAGTAGAACTCTTCTGAGAGAAGACAAAAATGCTAGAAGCTATTACCTCCGTTCCAAAATATAGTAAATTTTAGCCATGAATCTGGATAATCAGATGGAGTAGTAGCTTTTTTTCGAGAGAGTGCATTGGATTGCACACACCACACTTATATCAACACGTAATGAAAAAAAAAGGTCTAATGCCTGCTAGTTGGCCTACTTTAATTTCTATAGGCCGGCTCCTCACTTTGAGAGACGACTTGCGTTGGTTGATACTCCTTTGATGTCAGCACCGTCCATTTTCACTTCAATCTAACCTGTGGACCAACCTGGAATATATATGTATTGTTTAGTGGAGTTTTTCAGCAGCTTACACCCTTTTCCATAATCTCCATATCCGTAAAATAGCTTAAATTCTCATCGTGAGTGAGAGTAAACTCCCAAATTCAACTTGATCTATGGAGGGCTTCACTAGATTGCAGAAGTCTTATACTGAATTTTTTTCTTCTTTTTTTCTAAAAAAATAAATCGAAAAAAGTCCATGTACTTTATTCTAAAGGAGACCTAGGTAGCGTTCGCTCGTCCAGCTTCAGAACGTGCATAGTGATTACGGAAAACGGAGCGATCCATTAGCGCGTGATTAATTAAGTTTTAATTAAAATTTTTTAAAAAAATGGATTAATTTGATTTTTTTAAGCAACTTTTGTATAGAAACTCTTTACAAAATACACACCGTTTAGTAGTTTGAAAAGTGTGCGCGTGGAAAATGAGGGAAAGGGGAGGAAAGAACGCTGCCCTAGAACTCCAACCATCTCTGCTGGCTGTTGTCCCGTGGACATCACTCCATCAACCTATAATGTGCCGGTGTCCATGTTCTCCATGGCCCAACAATGCTGCACGTTTCCACCCAATGCCATCATCGGTTTCGTCACAATATTTCGACGAAAAAAAACACTCTGTACTCCTATAGTGAGCCTCCATCAAGTAACGATTGCTCAACACCTCATCTTCCACATACACAATTAATGAGTATTCCAAGTCGAGACTATTTGCAAATCTTCAATGCCATTCCAAACAGTGAGCACCAATCTCGATAAGATTGGCAATGCATAGTTATATGTTAGCATCAGGCAATATATATATCCATATTTTGTGTAAAATTTCTACGGCCTACAGGTACATATATTTGTTAAAGTCAGAGATTGCTTAGTTCACTCTTGTAGCATCGTATTAGGGCTTTTACAATGCGATGAGGGGGCATTCGATCTGGGTGCACACGTCGGAAAGAGCACCAAAATCATTGCCACGTTTACAACCGGACCCACCAGAAAAAAGTCCTGGCGTCCAACTCAAGGAACGCGTTCTTCGGCGGAAACCAAACCGCACGAGGCTGGGGGCAAGCGTGGCGAGCGCGCTGTGGGGCGAGTGCCTTCGTGCTCGTTCTCAGGCGCGCGCCCTAGCGTCCGTATCGCATTGTGTACCTTGTGGCTTTTGGAGTTCTTAAGTCTATTTGGTATCCCAGGCGTCACAAAATGGATGACGCATTGCTCTTACCCTTATGAGTTTGTTCGGCAAGGGGTACTGAGCTGCTGGTTATCAGACTGATTGCAATTGCCTTGTGCTTATGACACTGTTCGGGCTGACTACAGCGCAACCGCGGTTCAAGCGTCCAAACAGGCCTTAACATATGATTGCTACGTTGTAGCTACTCCATTCCATTATAAATACGCCCTTCATTCTAATAAAATAAAAATTTTAAGTGAATATGACACATCTTAATACTATCTAATCTAGACGGTCACCTATCTAATCTATCTTAATACTATCTAATCTAGACGGTCACCTATCTAATCTGGACGGTCACCTAGAAAACTTTATTTTAGGATAAAAACATTTATTGATGAAGGGAGTATTTGATATATACGATCCTTTTAAAGCGCGATCAAATATTATCCTAACTCCAAACATTAATGATCGAAAGCGATAATTCGTACAATGTTTGCTAAAGAAGTAAGCGCGCGACAAATGTGTCCAACCGCAGAAATTAATTACCAATTAACACAGTAGCACACAAAAACGTGTGGTAACAAACAAAATATATCCCCTCGAAATCTCGACAGCTGGTCGATCTCATCGTGCGCACGGCACAGGTGTTTCACGCGAAGCTAACCTGGCGACTAGTCAAACTTTCCTTCTAAAAAAAAAACGAAAAAGTGTTAATTCCCACGGCTACGGCAGCGGCGCGCGCCGCCGCGGCGGCGGCGGCGGCGAGGTGGACGCGGCGGCGCGACGGCCTCTCCTGAGCTCCATGTCACCGTCGACCTCCACTCCCGCCGCCTGCTCTACCGGCGGCGCTCTGGCGCCGTCGTCCGCCCTGGCCGACGACCTGGTGGTGTCGGCGCCGCCCGCGACGTCGGCGAAGTCCTCCATCCTGAACACGGGCCTCCACGGCTGGTCGGCGCGCCTCGCCCGCTTCCTCTCCCCGCCGCCGCCGTCGGCATTACCGCCGGTGGCGCTGTCCGCGCTGGCGCCGTCGCCGCTGCTCCTGTACATGCCCCTCATGGCCCGCACGTTGGCGACCAGCGCGTAGAACCTCTCCACGGCCCGCTGCTCGTCGCCGCCGTCGTCCTCCTCGCCGGCGGCGGCGCCGCCGCTCCGATCCACATTCGCCTCCGCCGCCACACCAGCGCCACTCAACGGCGCCACCGCTGAGCGCTGCTCTCGCGGTGACGACGGAGCGCCGCCAGCGTCGCGCGGCGCCACGGCCGCCTTCTTCTCTCCGCCGCCGCCGCCGCCGGCGGCGGCCTCCGCCTTGGCGTCCATGGCAACGCTATGCTAGCTGCAGTATAGGCTAGGTCTAGCTAGGCTGGCTGCTGCGGAGAATGGCGCAGCCATGGTGAGTAAATTTATAGCAACAGCTTACGAAAGCGAAGTTAAATTTGCATTTGTGTAGCAGCGACACACTATACACATCTCGATCGTTGGATTAGACCGGACCATTTACGATTAATTAAACGTTAATTAGGCGTCCTCTAGAATACGTAAATCCAAAAGCGCCGCCTCCGTTGCCAGGTTGCCAGCACACCATTGATCGATCGAAGTTAGACACATGTTAATTCGATCGGAATCAGATCGATCGAAGTTAGACACATGCATATAAACGGAAGCAATACCGTTCAAATAAGTCAAGTGAGGAGTAAGAGATATACAAAGGTTTGAAACTTTGAAAGGCTGTGGTAGAGAGTCAAAAGTAGCGCAATGTCACAAGTCAAAGGTCGAATGAACAATTCCATATCTCCATATTCATGTAGAAATTTGAACGGTTTATTGAGAAACACCGGTGATGTGATGCTAGCTGCTAGGGTCGTGGTAATCTCACTGACCAAGATATTACGCACACACTTCTCATAGGATTTTTAACGAGGTGATGCTAAATTGAATGTTTCTATTGCTTCTAAAATTATGTTAGAAGAAACGACAAAAGTAACTCAAAAATCAGAGAGAAACAAATGTAACTCTAAATTCAGAGAGAGAAGTGTGTGCGTGTACATCTTCCATGTAACTTTAAAAAAAGGTGTGTGTAATGGTGTGTGCATGTGCACATCTTCACTTAATCGAAAAGAAGAGAAACTGAACAGGATTTGTATTTCTCCTAAAATTGTATTAATGGGAACACAAGTAACTAAGAATTGTGTAGTAAATCCAAAGATAAGTAACTAGAATTATGTAGTAGAAGTAGTTCTTAGAATCTACTACTAGTTTCATGTGAAAATCCACTTACAATAATTAATAGACATTTGAAAAATACTTTTTTATTAACCACATATAAACGTAGTTATCATATCTAACCCAGAAAAATATTCCTCCATCAAATCAATACATCGATATAATTTGGTTGCTCACTCTGCAGGAATATTCCTCTTTCTTTTAAACCGAGCAAGCAAGCATAACAATGTCCATATAATTATGGCATTGCCATGACCATCTCATGGCCGGTAGTCCTCTAAAAATAATGGAGCATGTACAAACTGCCACCACTAGTACTTTTATTACTATCCAAAAGTATCATCATGTGAAGATTATAGGTACCCCATACCAACTCGATATGGTTATCCGACTAGTTATAGGGGATAGCTTATATCTATATAATATGTAACGGATCATAACTTGGATATTACGTTTCCTTATGTATTACGGAACGGCCTAAAGTCTTGGTTTGGTAATATTGAAAAGTAGTATTAGGAAACTGATATCGTATTGGTTAAGATTTCTATCTTGTAATCCTGCCCCCCATCCTATATAAGGTGGGTAGGAGGCCCTCTAGGAGGCATGAGCACAACTAGATCGTCAGATCAATACAACACTCGGCGGATACAATCCCCAAACAGGAGTAGGGTATTACCTCTCATTGAGAGGGCCTGAACCTGTCTAAATCCTTGTCTCTGCATCCATCCACTTTTAGGTCTCGTGCGCTACCCCCTTTTCATATTGCCGAAATCTTGTTTCGACAGTTGGCGCGCCAGGTAGGGGTACGCCGAGTTTCCCATCAAAAGGTGCGATGGAATAAAATTTGGGAGTCGCCGACAAGCTTCACCTCTCATATTCGGATTCAATCCAGCTAGGGAGGATGATAACCACTCAGCGGCGAATTTCACATCCAATCTACGATTTCGAGTCGGATACGATTCAGCCAAACGCTGACACCCAGACGGCTTCAATCTCTAGTGCCGCCGATTGATGCTAAGCTATGCACGTGATCATCATCAGCCAAGCTTCGACAGCGCCTACCCAGCAGGGCACCATCTTCGATGTCGTGTCCAACTTTGCTTAGTCTGCAAGAAGTCAATGTGCATGCACATCGACGAACATCAGCAATATGGACACAGGATATACATTAGAGCTCTGCCATCCAGGTGTTATCTTTCTGACCTCTGGTCTATTATATTAATTATCTCTTCCCAATTACTAATCACAAATTAATCTATCTACTGCTTTTGCATATATCATGATGACCGAGTCTGATCCATGGCCAAGCCCCACACAAACTATTTGTTTGCTATACGACTTCGCCGCGTTACTCATGGCGAGGTTATCTTCATCACCGGTCCGCCTTCATCGTCGTCGACTGGTGTCTCCGCCTACACGGTTGGTTGGTCACACCATCGTTGTTGGGCATCAACATCTTCACCGCCGACCATCATCATCGTCGCCGACTGGTGTCTCCGCCTACACGGTTGGTTGGTCACACCACCATTGTTGGGCATCTACGACTTCACCACCGGTCCGCCTTCGTCGTCGCCGACTGGTTTCTTCGCCTACACGGTTGGTTGGTCACACCACCGTCGCTGGGCGTTTACGTCTTCACCACCGGCTATCGTCATCATCGCCGACTGGTTCCTCCGCCTACACGGTTGGTTGGTCACGCCACCGTTGATGGGTGTCTACGTCTTCACTGTCGGTCATCGTCATCGTCGCCGACTGGTTTCTTCGCCTACACGGTTGGTTGGTCACACCACCGTTGTTGGGCGTCTACGTCTTCACCGCCGACCATCGTCATCGTCGCCGACTGGTTTCTCCGCCTACACGGTTGGTTGGTCACACCACCGTTGTTGGGCGTCTACATCTTCACCACTGGATCGCCTTCATCGTCGCCGACCGGTGTTTCCGCCTATACGGTTGGCGGACTCCGCCGCCGTTGTTGGGCGTCTTCGGTTTCATCGCCAGTTGCCTCAGCTACTTCCATAACTGGTGTTTTCATTGCCATTGATGGATGACCTTCTCCCCACATTGGCCACTTCTTCCATCACCGAGGGGAATAACAAAAAGCTAAGTCATCATTATTTTATTCTTTATATGATATTTTTCGTTTCCTTCGCCTCACTACATCAATTGGTTCTCCGTTGTTGGTCACACCACCGTTGTTGGGCATCTACGACTTCACCACCGGTCCGCCTTCTTCGTCGCCGACTGGTTTCTCTGCCTACATGGTTGGTTGGTCACACCAGCGTCGTTGGGCGTCTACGTCTTCACCACCGGCCATCGTCATCGTCACCGACTAGTTCCTCCGCCTACACGGTTGGTTGGTCACACCACCGTTGATGGGTGTCTACGTCTTCACCGCCGGCTACCGTCATCGTCGCTGACTGGTGTCTCCGCCTACACGGTTGGTTGGTCACACCACCGTCGCTGGACATCTACATCTTCACCACCGGCCATCGTCATCGTCGCCGACTGGTGTCCTCGCCTACACGATTGGTTGGTCACACCACCGTTGTTGGGCGTCAACGTCTTCACCGCCGGCTACCGTCATCGTCGCCGACTGGTGTCTCCGCCTACACGGTTGGTTGGTCACACCACTGTTGATGGGCGTCAACGTCTTCACCGCCGGTTACCGTCATCGTCGCCGACTAGTGCCCTCACCAACACGGTTGGTTGGTCACACCACCGTTGATGGGCATCTACGTCTTCACCTCCGGCTACCGTCGTCGTCGCCGACTGGTGCCCTCGCCTACACGGTTGGTTGGTCACACCACCGTTGCTAGGCGTCTACGTCTTCACCGCCGGCCACCGTCGTCGTCGCCGACTGGTGTTCTCGCCTACACGGTTGGTTGGTCACACCACCGTTGCTGGGCGTCTACGACTTCACCACCGGTCCGTCTTCATCATCGCCGACTGGTTTCTCCGCCTACACGGTTGGTTGGTCATACCACCGTTGCTGGGCGTCTACGTTCTCACCGCCGGCCATCATCATTGTCGCCGACTGGTTCCTCCGCCTACACGGTTGGTTGGTCACACCACCGTTGCTGGGCGTCTACGTCTTCACCGCCGGCCATCATCATCGTCGCCGACTGGTTCCTCCGCCTACACGGTTGGTTGGTCACACCACCGTTGCTGGGCATCTACGACTTCACCACCGGTCCGCCTTCATCATCGCCGACTGGTGTCTCCGCCTAAACGGTTGGTTGGTCACACCACCGTTGCTGGGCGTCTACGATTTCGCCACCGGTCCGCCTTCATCATCACCGTTCCTCCGCCTACACGGTTGGTTGGTCACACCACCGTTGTTGGGCGTCTACGTCTTCACCACCGACTGGTTTCGCCACCGCCGACTGGTGTTTTTATCTTCACGACTACGCGTCTTTGCCACTGGTTTGCTTTTGTTGCTGCCGACTCGTGTCCACATCATCACGGCAGTGCAACTCTATCACCATTGTGGGACGGCTTCATCTCCATTATCTTCGGCACCGGCAAACTCTACTGCCACTACTTCGGAAGCTTCGTTACTTCACTAATCACGACGTCTCCAAGAGTTTTGACATATCAACATGAACCACCAAATATGGCGCCATGCTAATCTACTACAACAAGTGGCATTCCAATCTTCAAGATTTCTACTCGGACATCCTCAATGCGTATCTTCACTCAAGCAATGGCTGCTAAATGACAAGCTACAGTTCTCGACTCTATGTTCAGTTGCTTCCCAACTAACCAAAGAGTCGGGGGCTACACAAATACAAGACTCAAAATTAGACAGATACTATGTCAAGATGAAGCAACCAATTAACCAGCCAATGAGTCAACTCCGGAAGTCATTATCTTCGTCTTCAACTCAGAGCAAGTGTTCTACTTCAGCAACATCAATTTTTTATCAGCAATTTTGGTCTCTGGATGCTGCCACAATTTACTCCAAATTTCTGAAGTATCAAGTTCAATTTTTAACCTCCATGCTCGAGAGTTTGGGGTTATCAACCAATTAGCTCAGATTCGACGAGTTGGACAACACGATTTGCTTACCTCTAAGCAAAGCATTTGCAAACAGCCACAAGACCAAGTTCTACTGCCATCGTCATAAATCAACAGGCATTGCATCAATCTTCGTTATGCAAACGTTGGCGTCAAGGAAACTACTCGAGCTTCGACATATTTTCAACAATTTGATGGATTATTATTACTGAAGTCATCATCAGCAACTTCTCCATTGATATAATTGTGATCTCCGGTCAATTACCGTCAACCAAGGAGTTTGCTTTGAGGGTTCAAGCTTAATCAACACTGAATATCCAACTGGATCATTTTTCGTCAACTTCTTGCTGAGCCTCCTTGGTATTACCTCTACTTCATCGGCTCTGACATCGCTACAGTCGCTAATGGATGACTATATCTTCGCCTTCGGTTGCCTATGTCATCACCGACTTATTATTTTGCCTTCACGGTTGGCCTACTACACCGCCGCTGATGGGTGACCTCGTCATATCATCGGCTGCTACACCGCCATTGACTGGATCATCAACATCATCGTCTTCATCAACATCATGCTATGCCTCTCCTGCCACACCTATTCTGTTGCCATGGATAAGCAACTTCGTCTTCATTAACGGTCATGTCTGGCATTGCCGACTGGTTTCTTCATCTCCGCGGTTGGAGGAATTCACCATCGCTGCTGATGGACAACTTCGTCTCTACTACTGACATCTTCATCACTTCTGATGGGCGATATCATTCTA
Source organism: Oryza punctata (assembly GCA_000573905.2). Lineage (NCBI taxonomy): Eukaryota > Viridiplantae > Streptophyta > Magnoliopsida > Poales > Poaceae > Oryza > Oryza punctata. Next base: position 19,184,938 of record CM002492.2, on the reverse strand, counting down.
CACATTGGTCATCTGCCTCTATGCCGACTATATTAGTTACTACTAATTGACGATTTCGATTACAACATAATGACAAGCTATATGCTCAGGGGTTTCATCAGCTTAGGCTTAAGGATTATACCTTTGATTTGGCTTTGTTCAGGATACATACTCATGGCCGTGAGCTTATCCCCTATGCTCAAGGTCTGGATCAATCTTTATTCCCCATGAGGGCCATCGACTAAGTATTTGCGCCAGTCCGGATTCAATTATAATTTTTACTTCATTATACCCCATGAGGGATAATTATTTGGACCAGAAGCCACTCGGATGAGATGCACTTGGTCTACATTACCCGGAAGATTTATTACTCGGGAGCATGTCAAGAGGCATGTTATATGCGTCATCCTTTTGAGGGTATCGAAGGCATATTTTTTTGTCTAGGCCTAATATGTCTGCAGTCCATATTTCAGGTGTGGCCAGTCACGCTCTTTTAGGGACTTATGCATTTTTTGCTTAGATAAAAGTGCGCGTGATCGAGTGCCCAATACCTTAAAATCCTTTTATATCACTGTTACTCAACTTTTAGGAGTTGGTACAATGCACTTTAAAAGGTGAAAAATAGTGAAGCTTTATATAGCTGCCCCGCTGACTTTTTCATATATATAAGTCAAGGCACTGTTTGATCTATAAAGCAATCGATTAGATATAATATCGTTGCTTTTCGTCACGTAAGTGTGCACTTTTATTGACCAATATTATAGCTTAGGCTGATTATATATTTTGGTCATTTTTCAAGCAGTTGGTAAATCCTTTATGAGTTTTATTTACTCGGATTTTATACCACATATGCCTTATGTTTCCCAGTATGGTAAAGCCATGCGTCTTTTAGGGACTTAAGCACATCTGTTAAAACAGTGTGAGCATGGTGTATACTTAATGCTTTGGAAATTTCTCTATTCACGGCATACAAGCTTTTTTATAGCTGTTTTTGCTATGTGAGTTTTCAAAGATGTGGTAACCTAGGTTGCATGCATCATATTTTCACAAAGCAGTCGGTCTATCACTTGAGTTCTATTTACTCGGGGATTCATGCCGTATGTGCTATCGTTATGCTGCTTAGGTGACTTAAGACCACTCAGCTGGTTAATCTATTTATTCCTTGACTATATGCTTAGTTTGTTCCACTAACCACATAGTCGGGGGCTACACCTATCAGGTGCATCTAGTCGATGCACCTAAGTCTATATTTTATTATTTTTCAGTCCTCCACAGTCTTCTGATTTGGTAAAAGTATTCGGGAGATCATGACAAAGATGATTGAAGCACTCGGCTTTGGAGTAATTTAGTTCGAGAGAAGATTATCTTTTCGACTGTGAAGGTCTCAGGAGCTACTGTGGAGATTATAGGTACCCCATACCCACTCGATATGGTTATCCGACTAGTTATAGGGGATAGCTTATATCTATATAATATGTAATGGATCATGACTTGGGTATTACGTTTCCTTATGTATTACGGAACGGCCTAAAGTCTTGGCTTGGTAATATTGAAAAGTAGTATTAGGAAACCGATACCGTATTGGTTAAGGTTTCTATCTTGTAATTCTGCCCCCTATCATATATAAGGTGGGTAGGAGGCCCTCTAGGGGGCATGAGCACAGCTAGATCGTCAGATCAATACAACACCCGGATATACAATCTCCAAACAGGAGTAGGGTATTACCTCTCATCGAGAGGGTCTGAACCTGTCTAAATCTCTCCGTATCCATCCACTTTTAGGTCTCATGCGCTATCCCTTTTCATATTGTCGAAATCTTGTTTCGACACATCATATTCTCTCAAAAGAGAACCTAAAAGAAAATAAAAGAAAAGAAGGAAAAGAAAAACAGGCTAGCTGCGAAATGGCGATACTGTTGTCCTTTTGCGTCGGGCCCCACAAACCAGTCACCAAACCACTAGAAAAAACGATGACCCTGACGAAAAGAGGCATCTGCCTCTGCCCCCCGGTCTTCCTCTTTAATAAACCTCGTTGCAAACTGACGAAACTGCCCTCGCCCATCCAGCCGCAAAAGTGGGAGTCAAGTCGCTGGTCGGTGGGGACAAATCGGGTAAACCAAGGACGACCGAGCATCAGGCTTGGAGTTAGTGTTGGAGAGTTGGAGCCGGTGGTTCGGTCATCGGTGACGTCAGCGGGTGACGCATGCGCACACGACAAAAAAAAAACGCAAAAACGAGAGGCGCCAACGGCCAAACGGGAGAGCCGAGGCGCTGACGACCGCGCCGTGACGTCAGCGCGCGCGCACGGGTAAAGGTAAAGGCAAAGTGGCTTGGTCAGATCAGCTCGGTTCAGGCAGGCGGCAGGCGCGCGGTGCTCGTGTACAACAAGCAGGTGATCGATCCGATGAGGTGGCGCACATGGAATTACACATGCAGCGGTGGGCCGGTGGTTCGAGCTTTTTTTTTTTTCTTTTGGGTTAATGGGATCATACCATGAAAATCTACTGGTTTGAAAATATGCTATTCCTATTCAAGTATTTGTAACAATGTTACTTTTCTTATTTGTAATCTCGTTACTGTCATTAGCATACGTATTTTGTATGTATTGGATAAATTTACCCGTATCTTCTACTTTTCTCTTCCCTCATCCTCTCCACTTTCTCCTAACCTCGTGTTCATGCTTCTCTCTTACCCGAATCCTACCATCGGCGACGTCTCCCTGCTGCTCCCCGACTGGGTTGACCGGTCCGAATCCACTGCACTGTCGCTGGAGCTCCCCTAGATCTCACTCCGCTCCACCTCCTCCTCTCCTCCCCTCCCCCTGCCATGGACGACGCCGCGAACCCCACCCCGACCTCCTCGTCCTTCGCCGCCGCAACCGCGGCCGCCGTGGCGCAGCACCATCAACTCCAGTGCCAGATCTTCCTCATGCAGCAGGCCCAGGTGCAAGCCCAGGCGCAATCGCAGGGGCACGCGCCGACACTGCAGCAGCTGTCACAGCAGGCCATGTCCCGCTTCCCTTCCAACATCGACGCCCACCTTCGCCCGCTCGGCCCCATCCGCTTCCAACAGTCGCCGTAGCCGCAGCCCCAGCCACCTCAGTCGCCGTCGTTGCAACCGCAACAGCAGCAGTAGCCGCACTTCGAGGGCCCATCGCAGGCGTCCCCCTAGCAGCATGGTCATCACCGACGCGGATGTCGTGGGCGAAATAACACCGAAGAGGGAGGAGACAATGACGGCGACACCCATATATTCATCACCGATCGTGCTTGCTGCTGCCAACACCGAGCATCGTTGGTCTCTTGAGCTGTGGAAGAAAGGAGAGGGGAGAAAAAGGAAGAAGAAGGAAAGAAGGGTAATTTGGTTCAAATTTTTTTCGTAAGTGCATCTAAGAGGTAGGTAGTGGTCTATATTGAATATGTGGAAGATTATAATAGCACGATTCTAAATACGCGAATACTGATGGTATATTTCAAAACATGAATATTTTTAATGGCACGGATCTAATTAACCTTTTTTTAGGGAGGGCATTGCACGCGCACGTACGTGTGTCGCACGATGTTGTACCGCCTACGAGCCTTGTCGGTTTGTTCGATGTGAAATGTTTCTATTAAACGAACTATACATTACTCTCTTTGTCTAAAAAATTCAAGCTAAGATAGGATTTGATTATCTTAAGATAATAAATTTGCATAAGCTTTTATTCAGATCATCTATCATAGGTTAGGGTTTTTTGGACAAAAAGAAGGTATGCAACAATGCTCCTGAGCCATTACTGTGTGTTGACATCGTTTCGTACCAGGCCAGAAACGTACTGTCGGGTGTGTAGATATTTGATTCTGGATTTGACAGCCAGCGGAAGAAACCAACCGAAGCATATGCACTTCCATATCCAAGCAACGAATATGATTCTCCTCTACAGTTCGAACCTTTGATCAAAGAATATGGACGATCGTATATTTTATCTCTTGGAATGAGAGTTTCCTCAAGGAATATAGTTTCAAATTCGATCTATAGGAAATCTTTTTTGCTACGTGGGCCGTCGGAACAGAATTAGAGCATTCAAATTCCTATGTTTTTTTCTTGTCCCGATGCATGAAGATTTTGTAGAAAATACATCGTACAAAAATCATATAATTTCTCGTTCCCGTGTTTTTGACAATTTTATACTCCAAAAGACTCGGTATATAATCATGAGCTCATGTATTAAGAATTCAAATCATAGTACTTACACTTTAGGATGACGCACTCGTAGACACCAACTATTTGAAATTGTTCCAAAATAAATCAACTTATACCATCTCCGTAAATTAAGAAATCACATTTCTTCGACACCCCTCGCCTACCCATCCATCAATATAATATACTAATCTTTAATTAGGGGTATTTTGGTGTATTGTCTTCCTTATTAATTCTACATTGGAAAGGTAATTAATTATTATTTGATTCTTTTGTACAAAGGGTCACCACTACAGATTGCATTTTTCCGTACGATCAAAACACGTTTTTCCGTGCGGAGAATTAGGCCATCCGCACCTAGGGGTCTGCGAAAATAAACATTTTCACGTGTGGGCATGACAACCGCACGGAAAAATAATCTTCCCGTGCGGTGCGCTTAACACGTCCGCACGGGATACGCATGGGATAATAGATTATCTCGTGCGGTTGTGTTATACCGACCGCACGGGATAATCTATTATCCCGTACGGACGTGTTAAGTGGACTGCACGGGAACACTTAATATTGCAAACGCCCTAGATTACACTAGCCGTTTGGATAGATCTCGTATGGACTTGTAATTTTTTTTAAGTTTTGTTTATGAATGGTACAGTAGCAAATAGAGTCGCAGTTATTCACGATCAATTACAAACACGATTGTTTTTTTATAACGAAAGTATCACAAGTTAAACATTATAATACATCGATACGAATAATTAATTAGCATATATACATGAAAGTAGCTACAATGCCAGTGTAACAAATATTACAAGTTATGTCTCTCTCACAAATAAATCTTTTTATCTTACTGTATGTTCTCTCTCCCACTCCCTTAGGCGTTTGAATTTATCGTCGCAAGCAAGTTCGCTCTCAGGGTCCTAGAACTCCCCTAGATGGTTGCAGATGTCGCGACGAATGAACCGGCACAAGTCCCGCACAAGTTGAGAAGCGTCTTTTTGTCGAACCGGTTTGCGGTACACGGAATGCTCGGGAGCTATTGAAAATAGGAGAAAAATGTATTTTTGTTAAAATCAATTTAAACAAACTAGTTCGTATATGTAAGGAGCACGATAACTTACATCCGTAAACTCAGTTCTGTATCTCCCGCAGACTCTGAGCATCTCGCACACGTAATATCCGCACAGGCTCGTACCGGGGGTTGCTTGTAACACTGCGTAAGAATAGTAGACACGTCAGTAGTAAAAACTAACAATCGCATCATTAAGTTAACGAATATATGATAACATACCGACCAGCGTGCCTTTACGAGAAGCTTTGTTCTCTGCTGATCCTTCACGAACCCGCCATGTCTTTTGTAATAGTCGTGTCCTCTACAAAGATTAAATATTTGATTGAGCTAACTTTAAAATTACATCTAAGCAGTATGGTATGTAGGAGATTTGTTTAAAACTTACAAATTCAGCAAGACAAGGAACTCCATGAACTTCTGCTCTTCGTAGTGGGCCGGATCAAGAACTACGACCAAGTGGTCCCTTAGATATACGAGGAATAGTATGTAGTGATCGCTGCAAACACGAGTTATGAATTACATAAGGCATCTGGTATATATTTTGATGTGCTATGATATTATATGAACGGAACAAAGGGGATGTTGCTTACGGTAGGTGGTATGGGACCTTCAAGACTCTTTTGTCCGCGTGCGTGAGCATAGCTTGTCCCAGGTAAGTTGCCACCTCGACCCTCTTATTCTTGTGCAACCTGTCCACATATGCTTTTCTTTCCTCCGGCGTCTTATCCTTCAGTTGCGGACCATCCAGATTTAGCCTCACGGTCTGTGCCATCATGCAAACCCTCATCGGGTTGGCGTAGCCTATTGAGGCCCCGTTCGTTGGGCATCTACCCATTGTGACCTAACAAATTATGCAAGTTAAATGACTTACAGTTTTTTGGCACACATTTGCTAAGCAAAAAACAAGCCGGGAAACTTACAGGCACCACGCGCCGACGAGATTGATATCCATTTTTTCCATCTTAAAGAATGCGTATAGGTCATTGAAACCGATGATGAAGTTTCCGTTGGGTCCGTTGACGAAAGCGTTATCTGGGACCTTGACACTAATCATCCCAAGCCCCTTCTGACTTGCTCTTAGATACCAGTCATGCAGCAACCTCATTGGCCATGGGAGTTCGATCATGATGTGGTACAGCAAGAACGGCTTGCCATACTCGTACATCTTTGGCACTTCTATAGTCTGGCCTTCAATCTAAGTAGTTCAAGTACAGAGCGTAACACCGTGTACTCCCTGTCACATCCTTTTGATTCGTTGTAAAGAAGATCCTTCGTTACTTTTTCCAATGCTTTCCAATTATCCAACCCTTGTTTTGTCGCAGTCACAACCTCTGGGTCAATGTGCCGCAACATATCCTCGAGATCGAAATCGATATCTGCATCATCTATACCAGAGCCACCAAATTCAAGGATCGTTTCCTGTGACATGTCTTCGATTATAAAATTTTCTCCCGCATCAAAGCAAAAAAACATCGGCCTCCTCATTACGAATGGCGACTTCCCCGTGACAAGTCCATGTCCTGTATTCATCTTTAAATCCACGCTCTACAATGTACCCCAAAATTATCTTTGGATCTTGGAACATCTTTTCGTTCTTGCAATCGACGCATGGACAAAAAATGTCCCTCTTGTTCTCCCTCAAAGCATGTGCCTTTGCCTGATCAACAAATTTGGATGCTTCATTCAAGAACATCGGATAAGTTCTTCTGGTGTCGTACATCCATGCCCGATCCATCTCCTAAAATTTTTTTTCGATAAGTCGAATAGGACTTTATTAAATCATATAAAAACGATACGACGTAAATAGCCATCTTATTACTCCATGTGCACTTGTGAGTCCAATAACATTAATTTAATAATAAAAAATAAACTAAAATTACTAAACTTGCAAAATTAGTATATTACACGCATTGCACCGACCAAATTTTGAAATAAATTAAGGGAACTAAACAAAGAGTAAATTAAAGTACTATGCAGTACTAAATACTATTCAAAATTATTCATGCAAACAATGCATTTAATCGATAAACAAATAGTCCATTTTCAAAAACAGAAAAATTCTTCGGCTTTAACCGATGAAATTTGAAATAAATTGGGGCAAACGTAACCATGTACCCATTAAAAAGGTACGGACAAACTACACACATTTTAAGATCTAATATGCAAAAAATATATGTTAGCTAAAAAATAAAAATGTGCCTACACTACTCCATTTGAAAAGATGCAAATTTCATCTCATTGCACCGATAAAAATTAAAATAAATGGAAGCAAATGAAGGAGGATAACAAGATGTCACTTTTTATATGGATCCTAAGCAAAGATTTTTGGTTGAAAATCTCCCCCCTAATTTGTGTCAAATATATGAGAGAGAAAACACCGGCTTGAATGGGGTAAGCTCGGGGCTGAGCTCAATATATGGTATGCATCATCGCGTGCGGTTGAGTTAAGTCGGCCGCACGGGATAATCTATTATCCCGTGCGGGCGGCTTAACTCAACCGCACGCGATAATGTCCATTTTCGCGTGCGGTTGATTTAAGCCGCCCGCACGGGATAATAGATTATCCCGTGCGGTCAGTTACCCGGTCCAGGTGGACCGGTTTTTCTAGATGGAGCCACTTATGGCCCGCCTGGAACCAAATATGGTTCTCGTATAGAAAAATCTTTTCTGTAGTAGTGGGTGTATGTGTTTGTTTATAACCTGTCTCTCGAAACATGTGCTATGTGATAAGGAACTGACATAAGCACAATTGGGCATCTTCTCTACCGTGACGAAGGAAAAGGTTGTTTTTTTTACCATACTCATTGCACTACATTTTTAAAATCAGGATGTCTAACGATTTCGTGCCTATCGGCATTTTTAATCAGGGAAACTGGGAAACCTATATAACAAGTTGTTGATCTTATTTTTTAAAGTAAATTTTACATAACCTGAGCTATTATGACCATCATACTTACACGAAACATATAGATTTTGGCACGGTATATAACCTAGATATTATGGTTATATTATTTCATAAAATCACACACCAATGACCAACTAGTCTTCAAATTTGATCCATCGTACAAACTCGAATAAGTTAATGGTGTGGATTTATAAAATTATAAATCATACTATTTAGATTTATGTGTCACATGTCAAAATATATGTGGTTTTATGTAGGTTAGACTATAATGCCGGAGGTTTTATGAAATATAATCTATTTTTTACTCTTTTACCTCATGTGACCTCTACTGTTTTATTTGTTTTCTTTTATAGTGAAAATATGTCCAACCTCTACATTTAGGATGGATCCTGTGTTCATAGCTAGTGTGTATGTTTATTTTTATTCGATTACATTGAAAATTAAAGATGTATATATATACACAGCTCTACACATATACATCATATTCAGACATTCGTAAATGCATAATCCCTTAAAATCCTATTAAAGGTATTAGGATTTAAAACCTAGTGAATAAAGTTATTCACCGACAACTACTATACCACTGGTGGGGGAGAAATTTGTTTTGAAAGTCTAAGACTGAATTTGACGATTTTAGTTAGAGATTATATATTTTTAAAATTTCCATACAGTTTCTAAAAGATTTACAAAGAATCTTCAAGCCAACCATGCGGCTCAAGTCCAAATTGCCCCGGGCCTGGCTCCTCCCCTGTCCACCACACCATCAATACTTCCGCTTCATAGTGTGTGTATGTTTTCTTTAGCAGCATACGGTTAAAGTTATTTGTCCTCTCACACTCTCTCACTTCAGTAAATTAGCGGGTCACGGTTCTCGGTCAAAAAACCTAATTTATATAGCACCATCTAGGAATTAGCTTTCTATTAGAACTGTCTTAAACTCCGCTTTAAGTTTTGTCTGTTCCTGCAGATTCTACGCTTAAGTTTGTGAGCAAACCCACGCCGCGCGCTCAACTACATGGAAATGCTGATCTAAATGAACTACTAGTATGTGGAAATGCCATGTCCTTTCTGAGGGTTATGGGTTTCGGTGGTCCAAATTGACACATTAGTGGGGGAGCGAACTGAACAGACTAGGGGTTACAAACCCTCAAAAAAAAACTAGGGGCTACAAAAGAATTAAACAAACCTGGGTTCCTTAATAATTAACACGGGAGTTTTGCAAGATTTCCATAGACTATAAGTTTGATCTCTTCATTTTTTTTTAATGAAATTCCTGTTTTGTTAAGTATGTCTAGGCTTCCGTTTATAAGTGACATGAGAACTATATTAACCTTGTGAACTAAGCGCGCGTAGGGTTAGGTTTCTCGTGGTAATTAAAGCAGTTCATCTGAGTTCAAGCCATGTACTTAGCAGTAATTCATCTGAGTTCAAGTCATGTACTTAGTGCTGATCATCGTATTTATAGCTAACTATTTTTATTTTTTATTAGATGGTTAGGTTTCTTGACTTGTGGTGAAGCTGTCCATTCGATTTAAGGGTTTGTAGCATCACGTAAAAAGAAATAAACCATTAGCACATTAACATCTATTTGTTGATACTGTAGATTATGACTACGGTATTTACATGGTATGGGGATCGTTGGTGCCAGGGTATACACGGGATTGAGGTAAAAAATACGGAGACAATAATTTTTATATATACAGGTTCGGACCCCTGAACTGTCAGGTAATAGTCCCTACTCCTGTTGGTCGATTACTCTTATATATCAGTATTACTCGAGTATAATATTTGGGATAACCTAGTCTAGTCATCTTTGACTTAGCGGCATGGATCCCCACACGTAGTCGACGATATGGTAGTCATCATCCTCGAATATAAACTCAGCGAGATAGAGAGTAGCACTAGATCCCTCATGTGGTCGCTGTGACTCCCGATTGAGTCTGTCTAGGCTTTCCCCTCATGTTGGTATGTGTTAAACTATATTCACCTATCCCCTCTCCTACTAAGGGATCTTGTATTTATACCCACGGATATCTCCTTGTCCAAATAGAACTAGGGAGACAAGTATATATGGATACGATCCGTGTAGTCCTTATAGTTTTCAACTTGAACTCTGCTTTTTTCCCCTTATCCGGAACACCTACCGTAAATGAGACCTAATTCCATATAAGATTTGGTATATGCTGGGCTCTATTGAGCTTAACCCATGATTATGTGGTATGTCTTACCCATAACTCAGACACTATTCACATCACCTAGTCTTCGGAGATCCTTTAACAGTTTGAAATACTAACATTCTTTCTTAAATCCCTTTTGAAATGTATTACAACCGTTCAAGTTTAAACTGGAGTGATATTTACTGTGTTTTTCACATCTCAAATTTTAATGGATTATGTATGCACAGCTGGGATATATAGTCCATTATCACCACTACATGTAATCAATTTTGATATAGTACATTGCAGTTTGCAAATCAAGTTAAACTGGTTCACATGGATTGCGTGATACTAGTGCTTCCCTATCATACATTTAATGTTCCAAATAGTACATCAGAAAAGTCCAACGAAAATCATTTCTGTTTCCGAAGGACCAATTCCAACGAGATCAGCTAGCTAACTGGTTACTGGTCAGTGGGCCCGTGGGCCGTGACGCGGCCGCCCGGTGTTCCTTCACTTCGACGACCTCGCCTGCCTCCTCCTCCTCCTCGTCGTCGTCGTCGTCATCAGCGGCGGCGGCGGCCGCCTTCTCCGTGATACGCCGCTTCTCCACGGCGGTGCCGTGACCGCCGCCTCTCTGCTTCTTCGTCCTGCTGGAGCACGCCGGGCCGTCGTCGCCGGCGGCGACCTCCTCGAAGTCCTCCATCCTGAACGCCGGCCTCCACGGCGGCTCAGCGCGCCTCGCCCGCTTCCTCCTGCTCGCCCCGTCGCCATCGCCTGCGGCCGCGTCGTCCCTGTACTGGCTGTACATGCCCCTCATCGCCCGGATGTTCGCCAGCAGCGCGTAGAACCTCTCTACCTGCTCATCCTCCCCGCCCACTGCTCCCTTCCCCTCCTCCTCCCGCCGCGCCGACAACGACGCCGCTGCGCCGTCGTCGGCGCCGCCGCAGCCTGGCCGCGGAGCCTTCACGTCCATTCCCTCCATATCTCCAAGACTAGAAAGCTTAACGATGTGAGGTGAGAGAGAGAGAGAGAGAGAGAGAGAGGAGAAGAAGCGAGCAGTGGAATGGCGGGGTGGCGTCGTGACTTGGAGGCGACGGGTATAAATACCAGCGGGGAGGAAGGAGGGTGACGTGTCCTGTGGAAGCCGGTGCGCATCTCGTGAGAGGAGAGGGGATTAGTTTTCTTTTATATTCGCTTAAACTAAACGTGCAAACGCCTTGACCCATCGGGGCGATCGATGAGCTGGTCTTTGTATTTTGTTTTTTTACTGCAATTCCATATACTCATGCGTTGGACGACCAAACGGTCTCTGCCTCTCTGGTCCAATCCAACAATAAAAAACGAACAAATTCGTTAGAATAATAGAGAGAGAAACAAACAAAGTTTATTCCTCCTTTCATTTCATATTATATATAAGTCATTTTGGCCTATTTTTCCTAATCAAATCTCATTAAGTTTGGTTAAATTTACAAAAGAATTGGTTAGTAATATCTAAAATATCAAATCAGTTTTATTAAATCTAACAATAAATATATATATTTTGATAATATGTTTGTTTTATATTGAAAATACTAATATATTTTTCTATAAATTTAGTAAAATTTAAAGAAATTTAATTAAGGTAAAGGTTAAAATGGCTTGTAATATAAAATTATTCTTAGCTTGGGTTTATTCACGGCATCTGTTGGAAAATGCGCTAGAAACTACGTGCGTACTCCTCCAGTTGCTGGTTCAAATTGAGATTCTCTGATACTGATATGTGTAGACATCTTTCTTTTTTGAGAAAAAATGGTATACGGTGGCATTGTTCATCGTTGAAAATGTATATAGTACAATTTTCTGTTTGACTTGGAGCATTGAATAAACGGGTTTGGTCAGGTCTCAAAAGAAACGCTGAGTCAACACTATAATAACGGCGTTTAGGGTTGTCCTACAAAGAACAAATTGTTTTTGGGAGCGAGCTAGCTAGTGGCGTTCAAACATGTATCATAAATTAACCATGACTTAAACCTGGTCCTCCAAAACAAATTCAACATGGGATCGACATGCCAGAATATAATTTTAATTTAAACATTTCTAGTAAAAGTTTAGAAACAAGCAATCATGTCTAATGTTACATTTAAATTCTTGTTACGGTGCAATATTATCATGATATATCATAGGATCGTATCGAACCCAATGTCTTAAAAGTGTTTATAGTGCTTTGGTACGCGTATGTTTTCATACGGTTGAGTGATTGAGTGTGTACGCATATATGTGAGCGCATGTGTTTTTACTGTATTTCAAAAATAAAACTTGTACAAATAATAAGTTACCGGCAATTTTAAATTTTTGTTAAAAAGGTTGAGGAAAAGATTTCTCGGCTAAATTAGTACACCCTCGTCTGGATATGTAATAACTTTTAAAAATCAAATTTTATTTCAAATTTAACAAGGAGTGTTACTTGGAAAATATGACTTTTACCACTAAACTATTAGTATCCTCTCAACTCCAACTAGTTCGGGTCTATATCTCACCCATCCCGATAATGTAATCAAGTTTATCTTTTTACTTTTCTTCTTAATATCTCTGTTAAAGAACTAAAACTTGTTATATATTGGTACGAAAAGAGTAGCTCGGTAAACCTGTCAAAAGGAAAGTGATGAGGGAAAATAAAAAGAAGAGAAAGTGAAAAGGCTGAACAGTAAAATAAAGAGAAGCAAAAAAAGACTACCCGCTGCAACAGGGTGGAATCGGTGGAAGCAGACCGATGCATGATGGGCGGTCGTCCCTTTCAAAATTTTTTTTACTAGTACTCTGTTTTTCTTTCTGACGAAACCAGCCCAACGTCAGCGAGACGTCGGCTAGCTATAGCTCTCCTCTTGTTTCTTTCCACCAACACTCCGCAGCATCCGCAGGCGGCGACGGAGACGGATTCGACGAGAAAGAGAGAGATCTCTTCTCTCTCGGTGAGACGGTGACGTCACACGCGTGACGTCCGCGTGGCTGGTGTCACCGCTGTACTGTCTCCACTACACGCGCAGTAGGACCGTGAGAGCTTGGCGCCGTTGGGAGGCAACAGCGACCGGTCGGTCGGTCGGTCGGCCGGCTGGGCGGGCGGTGCGTGCGCGATGCGACCGTGCGACGAGCCGCGCGGATGGGGACTCCGTGAGTCTGACCTCGCGACCATGCGTTCCGGCACGCATGGTTCACACAAGGGGGCTACATGACAGCAAAGTTATGTGCTTGTTATCACTTATCAAGAGTAGTAATTAATGGCCGGTCTGTTTCTTTATTTGTTCGAAAAACCAAATCCTTTGCAAACATTCAGTGAGGATGAAAAGAGTGACATGCATGGATGCCTTGGGCCATATACAATGGGTGCCCCTTGAGAGTGCCTCTACTCACACCGTCGACCGGAGAGTTGTTTATCCGGCCGGAGCTATCTCCCAGCAGAGAGGCACAACTCCCTCCGCTCCTCGCACCATTTTTGTCGAGCCACGGAGCTAGGCTCCGCGTTAGGCAACGTCGTGGCTCGTGGATACGACCCTCGCATCAGAAATTTCCCCTTCCACCCTTGATCTCTTCGCTGGGAGGAGGTGGGAGGCCCAAGGCGGTGGGGAGGAGACAGAGGCGGCGAAGTGGTGGAGGAACCGGTGGATCTGCGACGGCAATGACTTGGGGACGGCGGAGGGAGAGGGACGGGCCCCGCGCGCCGATGAGTTAGGGAAGAGGCCGACCGGATCTGGATGCGGACGATGGTCGTGACGACGGAGCTGAGTGCATCGGCGGAGGACGTCGTCTTGGAGTTCACCTCCAACACCGACATATTCCCGTCGCCGCCGCCCCTCTGTGACGACGAGATCCGCTTCATCCCCTTCCCCCTACCGTCGGCCCTCTCCTTCTCCGCCATCGACCCGCGCTTGAAAGAGAGGAAGAGAAAGGGGTGACTAGCGCGCCGTCGGCTGCAGTGGTGGAGATGATGTCGGTGCCAGTGAAGAAGGCGATGGTGCCATCACCGTCGGATGCGGCGTGAGGCGGGGAGGTCGACGACGGTGGTGGGCAGGGTCGGCTGCCGACGTGGTGGATGGCGATGACGCGAGGCTGGGGAGGACGACGATGGCGCGAGGCTGGGAGGACAGCGACGACGATGGGCGGAGGGAGAGAGATGAGGTGAAGAAAAAGAGAAGAGGAGGGGTGGCAAAAAGAAGATAGGCGGCGACAAAGAAAAATTGTTGGTCGGTGGAATAGGGGTAGGGAAGGAAAAATGTATATGGGGGCTTCGTGGGTTGGGACACCCGTTGTGGGCTGAGTATCTCTACCTAGTTGCTTCAGATTTTGAAGAGCCCACCTAATTGTGTCCTCCATTGGAAGATGAGTGTCCCATAGGCCCTGTTTGGTGGAGTTTAAAATTCTAAGAAGCAGCTGGCTGGTAGTTAGTTTCTGAGAATCTGAAAAAACTGGATTTTCCCGCTTCTGGTTTCTAGTTTATTTTCTGGATTCTACAACTATATTTTCTCAAAATCTGGATTAAAAGCTGGACTGATTGGGGGAGTTTCTGATTCTGGAAAAAGCTGCAGCAGCTAGAAGCTCCCCCAAACAGACCCATAGAGTGGCTTCAGTTAGAAGACACTCTAGGAGTGGCTTACATTATACATGCGCTTAGAAAAAAAGGTATATTCTTTCATGGTGAATATCCAGATGGTTGGATATCGGAATGATTTACAATAATTATTCATGGTAAAAATGAATTTGAAGAAAAAATGAAGTAGAGAAGTGATTTGCCGAAATCTAGTGATTCAGCTAAAGGATGGATTTCGGTTGTTGCTAGACGTTTAGCGAGGTTGAAATTATTGATCCGAAGCAAACTAGAGTATAAACCAAATTAATTTTGTAGGTATTATTAAAGTTTTTCAGTAAATTGAACGGAATGTATATTTTACTTGAGGTAACTAATTTCCGTGGGTTTTAAAATGGTATATCCAGCCAAACCAAACAAGTTCTTTGATACCCTGTCAACCATCATCGCTAGGGTCTCCATTATCGCACGTGGTTCGTAAAGACCATGATGAGGCGATGACAATTGTAGTCATCGTATCATCGCTGTAGTTGTGTCGTAGCCTTCCTCCACACTGCTGTCACCAATAGAACATGTGATCTGGCCCATGGATCTGTTTAGCTGAATCTTGTTAGGTTAGCTGGGTTCAGATCGGAGACCGAATGGATTGGTTAATCTTAAGCTGGTTTACAATATTTCTAGACAAGTTATGCACCCCATCCTTAAAAGATGAACTTTTACCACTGAATAGACCGAATTTTGGTTAGAACCGAATGCCCACTTTTACATTTTGTAGTGATCGAATTTTAAGTTAGAATCGAACACCCACCATTTTACATTCCGTAGTGATGTATGACTCCTTCCAACATGTTTTAAATCCTTCCACGTGTATAAGACTATAGTTATACACTAGTAGTGTACTAAAAAGAATCAAATCCTAGCTATAAACCTGGATAAATGTTTGTCCAGATTCATAACTAGGATTTAAGTTTTTTTTGACAGAGCGTGTATGTGCTATGATTTTTTCAGTCGGGCAAAATATTTAAACATCAAAAGCATAACTTTTGAGGATAGAGAGATGTGATGCATTTTCTGTACTCCTACAAAAGACACTAGTAGTAGTCTGTCACCACCCTACTTTTGTACTTTTCTATCCTAAAATATAACAACTTCTAACAATTTCTCCATCAACATTCTCTTTCCAACCAATCACAACCTTCCACCATTAATTTTTTCCACATACCTTCACTTCTCAACCAATTACAACTTCTTAGCTGCTTTCTTTCAACTCTAAAATTTCTTATATTCTGGGATAAAGGGAGTAAGTTTTATAAATTTATCAATGATATTTTCTGATGTTATGCAATAGCTTAACATTTATTTGGATAAAGTGAATTAAAAAATTCAACTAAGAAAACAAGTAATATATACTATCATATTTGGAAAAGGAAGTAATTTTGTCTATGACATACTATTATATTTTATTTTTACCCATAGCAAAGCATGAGTAGTTTGCTAGTTATTAAAAAACAGTGAATCGCAGTTTAGGCCACATATTATTGCCACGGTTTCACTTTAGATTACACTTAAAGCAATCTTTTCACTTTTGATTAACTTTGCCTTTTTTTTCGGTTTGGACAATCCAACTCTTTTTTCTAACTATCTCTAGCCTCCAGTCGGAAAGATATGACATGCACATAGATGAAGGAGTTCACCGGTGTGCCCAAACCTACTTAAAATAATGATCAAGTGTCCTGGTTCAAACGAAGAAAATGGTTTAAGGGTGGTTCAGAGTTAAACTTGGTTAGTATAAAATATGTCCCAAATTACAATTCACTAAAAAAAAATCCTGAAAAACTGTTGGTTTCTGTGAGTTGAGCATGCGTCTCGTGTTGGGCCTAATCCATTCCAGAAGCCGTGCGTCCTGCGGCTGGCTCTGCGTCACCAATGCTTGCTCCGTTGCTCGGCCCATCACTGGGTTTCAACACTGAAACTGGTTGTCCAGTACTTGTGCAGTTCCCATCACCATTTCTGCGTCAGTTCTCCAAACACTAAAATAGGCTGGTTGGCTACCTTTTTTTTAGCGGCCATTGCTACAGAAGTTAGCCGGGGAAATTATTTTTTCATGTTCCATATGGGGATTTCGCATAACTCCAATTAAAATTATAAATATCATCACAGCAAAGCAGCTTGCATAAATTCTGCTGCATCCTGGAAATTCCGTAGAACATAGCATATGCTGTCATTATTTTTCGATGCTTTATACCTATATTGTGCAAAGGTATCCAGAAGCGGAGACACGTATGCTTGCCAATATACGTATACATACGGACACGTGGTCACCCACAGATACATGTACGTCGTCTAGCCGTATAGGTAAATTCTACGCGTACACAGGTGGTGACGAAGGCTATCCAGCTGCCTGACAGATCCGACCGATCGATCACATGTCCACGGCGCAGGTAGGGTTCCCGAGCAGCGGCGCCTCCGGACCGGCAGCCGCGCCGCCGCCGCCGGCGGCGGCCTGCACGCTCTTGCGGACGCCGACGAGGAGGTCGCAGCGGGCGTACATGGAGTGCCACCCGCTCCGGAACGGGCCGGACACGAACCGGACGCGGCCGAGCAGCACCACCCGGAGCGCCACCACGCCGTAGGACACGTCCGTGGCGAGCGCCGCCGCGGTGTCGGGGGACACCGGGACGGGCGGCGCCGCGGCCCCGGCGCCGAGCACGGGCGCCACCGCCACCGCGCTGTCCGCGTCCTGCACCAGCGGCGGCATCGGGACGGGCGCCGTGATGGGCTCCCCGCGGTACGCCACGTACGCCGCCAGCCGGTCGTACCGCGCCGCCGACCGCCCGTTCGGGTTGCGGATGACAAGGGTGAACTGGAACGACGCGGCCAGCGTGGCCGGCGCGCCGGCGCCAGGGACAGCTCCCGGCGAGGCGGCGCCGGCGGTGGTGGTGCCGTTGAGGCTGAGGGAGTAGACGGCGACGGAGGTGACGGCGAAGTCCGGGCGGGAGGGGCGGTAGACGAGGTAGAGCACGAGCGCGGTGATCCCGGCGAGGAGGATGACGACCAGCACGACGAAGCAGAGCGTGCGGGCGGGGTCAGCGGAGCCGTACGCGTCGCCGCCGCCGCCGTAGTAGTACCCGTACCGGCGACGGCGCCCTCCGGGCTTGAGGTCGTCGGCGTGGACAGCCGCCTTCCCGCCGTGGTGGTGGTGGCGCTCGTCGGCTGGCTCCGGCGGGAGGTGGTGCTCGGCCATGCTCTCACCTTGGCTTGCCTGTTTGCTGTCGCGCGCGCGCCGCGCTCCGTGTCAGTGTGGATGTGATCTGGGTGTAAGCTTGATTTGGTCGAACAGATAGGTAAGTAAGCTAGCTAGAGTGACGTGCGCGCGCCGGGCGGGCGGTGCGTGAGTTTGCGCGCGTCGAGGGGATCGAGCGGCGTTGTTTGGATCCGATCACCGCCCGAGCTGTCATGCACTCTACGAAAACGGCAATTAATTTATCTGTTGGTTGCACTGCTAGCTTTGTTATTGCTTTAGTTACCTTGGTCTGTAATTTTAACGATTCGACGCTTTATAAAATGTTATTATAAGAATAGATCGTGTCAAAAACTTCAACAACCAAAATGAACCACGATTTCAGTGCTAACCCTGATGATACTGAGATCAAACGTCTTGGTGCAATACCTTTTGATGTGGAGATTTTGCCACGTTGGAACCGGAAATCCGATCTGGCAGTGGCTCAGCGCCACACCACTGCCAAACAACCGGAAATCCAAGCATGACATGGTCAGGTGCAGGATGAATTGAAGCAGTGGGTAAACCGGTGATATCTGAAGCTTCACCGTGGGGTTAGTTCAGGATCAGTTCGAATTTGTTTCGAGTTGAAAGATTCGATCGGCTAAAGGATGTCGCGGTGTTTAGTGATCGGGCTGGGCATCTGATGCTTGCACTAACCTAGCTAGTGGGTTCCATAATCTTTGAGCTTTGGATTGGAGCATCGCTGTACACAAATGAAGGTGCTCTATGGGCTCCAAATTTCAAGTTACTTGGGTCTTAGAGTCTTAAGTTCAAATTCAGGTGCTCCATGCATGTAATAAGACGCAGAAAAGCATCACAAATATCCGAGAGGCAGGTTGTCGGAATACTCAAAAGATTCAAAACCTTAAGCAAAATCGACCTACGACGATCTACTCTAGAGTCCGGTGAAAATCGACCCCAAAAGTCCCAAGTGATCGATCCAATGAATCAATCATCAGCAAAGAACGAAAGACCGGCCAGGATGGTGCGATACCTACACGTTGACGTCGATGAGGCCCAAGAAGCTTACTAGATAGGAATAAGTTTCACTTGAGGTCCCTTCGAGTTTGAATCGCGTCCTTGAATCACAATACCAGATATAAGTATCTTTTAACTTGTAAAACCAGCGCAAAAGAGATCCCAAGGTGGTTTGATCGATGATTTTAGCTGGTATAGCGCCTAACATATCTTGTTTGACTTGGTTCTCATCCTACGTGACGGTGATGTGGTACTAAAAGTAAAATATCTCTATTATTATAAAAATTAAAGATGCTGGTATGTCGCCCGTATCCCAATTTGATTATGTTTAAAAAAATAGAGAGTATGTCTATCCTCCTCCGATTTATGTCCGTCTCTCCTGATTTTAGCCCGTTTCACGCGCGCTGGGCCTATTTAGGTCGCTCCCCACGCACATGACATTGGATCGATACGCTCTCCCGAGCACGTGACATTGGATCGACACTTTGTGTTTTTTTCTAATCGGTCCGTTTCCAACGCATCGTTCCACAAATTAGCCGGACATGATCGCATCAACATATCAACAGCTACATCCCTGATCCTATCTAACAACGATTGCATAGATCGGAGGCAAATTATTCTATCCAATACACTTTAGTTCCAAATAAATAGTAATAATCTCATAAAAACCATAATATATTTTGAAGTATCTATAAAATTTCTAATCTTTTTAAATATCAGCAAGTCAATATATATATATGTTCATTATGTTTTTAACTATCCAACTTACATAAATTGATAAAAATGAATTAAATTATACTTAATACTCTTCTTCTTCTTTATCGAGGGATATGATTTAACAAGTTGAAAGCAATCATGACTTGATACAACAATGCAAGTTCAGATCACGATCCGTAACACCCAAATACTAAAATCAAGGCGTCAAGATTCTTAACAAGTAGTATTTCCCGTTTGAAACACATGGGAAAATTTTCTAGTAAAAATTAAAATTTAAGAAAAAAATATAGGGCCCACATGCCACTCAAACAAAAGATTAAAAAAAAAGTGGGATCCACCCTCCTCTCTATTTCCAGTAGACAGCGGCGCGTCGACTCATCCTTCCCCTTCTCCTCTCTCCCTCCTGGGTCCCGGCCTTCCCTCCTCCCTCCTCGAGCTCCCTTGCCAACCACCTTCTGCCGTCACCGACCATGGCAACTGAGCATGGAGGCGGAGTGGCATGAAGGCCGACCACCACCGCACCAAACAACATGGAGGGGCGAGCACCGGAGGAAACTTCCCTTCCTCACCTCTTCTGTCGTGGTCATCGCCACCACTGTGCCACTCGTTGCGCCGTGGAGGAAGAGGAAAGTAGGGTGGTCATGGGCATTGGCGAGGAGCTCGAGGAGGGAGGAGAAAAGTTCGGCAAGCTCCCCATGCTGCTTAGCCTCCATGTGAGGTGTGTCGCCATGGTGCTTAGTTTCCATCCTGTTGGCCTCTAAACTCCTTCAATTCCGTTGACCACCACCACAGTCGTGCGCGGCCAAGGGAAAGGGAAGGGTTGCGCCGGAGGGAGACGGTCGATGGTCGTCGCGCAGTGGTAGTTGTGGGGAAGAAGGGGGAAGGGGGAGGAGGCACTGTCATCCGCGTATGGGAAGGAAGATGGGAGAAGGGGAGGAGATGCCGTCGGCCGCATCTGGTTAGGGTGCGGGGAGAAGGGGAAGGAGATGTTGTTGGCCACATCTGGTGGTGATGTATGCTGTGAAAGAAGCGCGAAAGAGCATTTTGGCTGGTGCTTGGCCTCCATGGTCATCTGCGACGGCAGCAACGAGAAGGTGGTAGCTGTGGTGGTCGTTCGACGAGGAAGCTCGTGGAGGGAGGAGGGAAGGCCGGGAGGGAGAGGGGAGAAGGGGAATGAGGTGTTGTCGGCTGCATCTAGTGGAGATGGACGTGACAAAAGTGGTGAGGAGGAGCGTTTCTGTCGGCCTTCGTGGTCATCAACGGCGGGAGTCGCTTGACGAGGGAACTCGAGGAGGGAGGAGGGAAGGCCTGGAGGGAGAGGGGAGAAGGAGGCACCGACGCATCATCATCCGGTGGAGATAGAGGAGGGTGGGACCCACTGACATGTGTGTTTCACTATTTTTTATATTTTTCTCATTGACATGTGGACCCCATATTTTTTTTAAAAATTTTGCTTCCAATGCCACATCACCGCCACGTAGGACGAGGTCCAAGTCAAACCAGCCACGTAGGCGCCACATCAGCCAAAATCGCCTTGGGACCTCTTTTGCAATAGTTTTGAGAGTTGAGAGGTGTTATATCTAGTATTTGTGGTTTAGGGACATGATTCAAACTCGATATAAAGATGAGGGAGCTCAAGTGAACTTATTTCCAACTAGATTTTCCGGCATGTGGGGCCCACGTGGGCCCCACTCACCATGTCAGCTAAAACCGGTTACTATGCTACCTAGGACCTTGAATACACCGGTTTGTGGGTGTAGGACATAATTCAAACATGACTTCAAAATGAGGGACCTGGAGTGAACTTATTCCTATTTATGGCTTAATTTTGTGGCAGCTGAATTGAAGTGGCCCATAGCCGTTCTTCCATGCATTGACGGGGTCGGATAGGAAGGATGTCTGGATCCCGACTAATCAAGCCCAAATGTAATTTCCGTTAACTCGAATCATCTGTATGGGGCTAGGCCTGATCCATACCCCGAGATGGAAACCAACATGGATGCGCAGCTCGTGTCTGGAACAACGCCCGAAGGCCACATGTTAACACGTCGTTTCCCCTATCCGTCACCGCCCGATCGGAACAACGGATGGCTCAGAGCACGCCGCTGACACGTACGTCCCGTCGCGCGCCTACTCGCCATGTCAGCTAAAACCGGTACTATTCTGCTTATGACCTTGAATACACCGGTTTTACAAGTTGAGGGACATGTTATATCTGGTATTGTGGGTGTAGGACATAATTCAAACACGACTTCAAAATGAGGGACCTGGAGTGAACCTATTCCTATTTGTAGCTTAGTTTTGGGAATAAGTTCACTTTTACTCCCTTAACTAGTGGTCGAATCTGATTCATATCCCTGAACCACAATATCAGATATCTCAACCCCCAACTATTAAAATCAGTGTAATTTGCCTCCCTCGATGGTTTTGGAGGGTAGTTTTACTGATGTGGCACATATGTGGCGGTGTTGACTCGGTCTTCGTTCCACGTGGAGTTGACGTGGCGCTTATGTGGATTAGAATTTAAAAAAATATGAGTGGCCCCATTTGTCATTCACACAAAAATAATATGGGCCCCACTCACATGGCCCATATGGCAGTCCTCTTTCCTTCATTCTTTCTCGTCCATCTCTCTCCCTCATCTCTCTCGATCGGATTGGTGGCGGATCGACTGGTGGGCACTGCGACGGCGACGTGCGGGCAAGGGCCGGAGCGGCAGCTTCAGCGGGTAGCGGCGGCCTCAGCCCGCATGCCTACACCGCCTCCAAGCACGCCATCATGGGGCTCACCTAGAACGCTGCCTGTGAGCTCGACGCCCACGGCATCCGTGTCAACTGCATCTCGGGCGAGGGCCGGTGGGCGGCAAACGGTGTCGCTGCTCTGCGCTGCCGCACGGGGAAGGAAGTGGTTCGACCAATCCATCCTCCTCCTCTTCCGCACGCTCTGCTGCCATCCCAGCCCCACCCACCACCACCGGGGAAGGAAGCGGCTGTTCAGGGCATCGCTTTGCGAGCAGCGGGGATCGACCGAGCACAGCCGCCACGCTCGGCACACAACGTTGAAGCGGATGTAGTCGGCGACATCATTGGCGAGGACGCGCTCGGCGATGAGACCGGCTAACCCTTCCCCGCCAAGGTTCAACCAGTCCATCCTCCTCCTCCTCCACACACTCCATCACCGTCCCCAATCCGGTCCCTACTCGCCGCGTACCTCCAAAGGGGAGGAGAAAGGGGGAGAGAAAGAGAGAGAGGGATGAGGAAGAATGAAGGAAAGAGGACTGACATGTGGGCCCCACATGTCAGTGGGGTCCATATTATTTTTTTTTTGAATGACAAATGGGTCCCGCTCATATTTTTTGAATTCCGATACACATAAGCGCCACATCAACTCCACGTGGAACGAAGACCGATTCAACACCGCCACGTATGTGCCATGTCAGTGAAACCACCCTCCAAAACTATCCAGAGAGTTATATTGCACCGGTTTTAATAGTTGGAGATCGAAATATTCGGTAGGGATATGAATCAGATTCGATCAATAGTGAAGGGAGTCAAAGTGAACTTAATCCCTTAGTTTTGTGGCAGTTGAACTGAACTGGCCCATAGCCGTTCTTCCACGCATTGACGCGGCCGGTCAGGAAGGATGTCTGGATCCCGGCTAATCAAGCCCAACATGTAATTTCCGTTGACTCGGATCATCTGTATTGAGCTAGGCCTGATACATACCCCGAGATGGAAACCAACACGGACGCGCAGCGCAGGCCGTGTCCGGAACGACGGCCAAAGGCCACGTGTTAACACGTCGCTTCCCCTATCCGTCACCGCCCGATCGGAACAACGGACGGCTCAGAGCACGCCGCTGACGCGTACGCCCCGCCGCGCGCCTCCCATTGGACGGCACGCGCACGCAAAAGTCGCACACTGCACACACCTGGACTGGACCCGACTCGGATTCGAACTCCCGGTCCGACTCGACCACGTGCCGCGGCCGCACCACCCAACGCTATATATTGAGTCGCACCCCGCGTCTCGTCTCTCACCAAGCGATACAGCGAAAGCTTACTCCAAAGCAAAGAGAGACACACAACCATGGCGCGCGGCGCGACGTCGACGCCGACGCGGCGGCTGCACCTGCACGGCCTCTTCCTCGCCGTGCTTCTCCTCTTCATCACTCTGCCGGGAGGCTCCGCGGCGGCCGCCGCACCGGCGTCGAAAGGCAAAGCTGCCGGCGGCGGCGGCGGCACCGTGATCGGGATCGACCTCGGCACCACCTACTCGTGCGTCGGCGTCTACCGGAACGGCCGCGTCGAGATCATCGCCAACGACCAGGGGAATCGCATTACACCTTCGTGGGTCGCCTTCACCGACGGCGGCGAGCGGCTCATCGGGGAGGCTGCCAAGAACCAGGCGGCGGCCAATCCCGAGCGGACGGTCTACGACGCCAAGCGTCTCATCGGCCGACCGTTCGCCGACGCCGATGTGCAGCGCGACATGAAGCTGCTGCCGTTCGCCGTCGTCGACAAGGGCGGCAAGCCGCACGTCCGCCTCGAGGTGAGGGACGGCGACGTGCGGCTGTTCAGCCCCGAGGAGGTGAGCGCCATGGTGCTCGCCAAGATGAAGGAGACGGCGGAGGCCTACCTCGGGGAGAAGGTCACCCGCGCCGTCGTCACCGTGCCAGCCTACTTCAACGACGCGCAGCGGCAGGCCACCAAGGACGCCGCCACCATCGCCGGCCTCGCCGTCGAGCGCATCATCAACGAGCCCACCGCCGCCGCGCTCGCGTACGGCATCGACAAGAAGGGCGCCGAGAAGAACGTCCTCGTCTTCGACCTCGGCGGCGGGACGTTCGACGTCAGCGTCCTCGCCATCGACGACGGCGTGTACGAGGTCCTCGCCACCAACGGCGACACCCACCTCGGCGGCGAGGACTTCGACCAGCGCGTCATGGAGCACTTCGTCAAGCTCATAAAGCGCAAGCACGGCCGCGACATCGCCGACGACGCGCGCGCGCTGGGCAAGCTCCGCCGCGAGTGCGAGCGCGCCAAGCGCGCGCTCAGCAACCAGCACCAGGTGCGCGTCGAGATCGAGTCGCTGTTCGACGGCGTCGACCTGTCGGAGCCGCTGTCCAGGGCGCGGTTCGAGGAGCTCAACAACGACCTGTTCCGGAAGACGATGGTGCCGGTGAAGAAGGCCATGGCGGACGCCAGGCTGAGCAAGGCCGACATCGACGAGATCGTCCTCGTCGGCGGCAGCACAAGGATCCCCAAGGTGCGGCAGCTGCTCAAGGACTACTTCGACGGCAAGGAGCCCAACCAAGGCGTCAACCCCGACGAGGCTGTGGCCTACGGCGCCGCCATCCAGGCCAACATCGTCAGCGGCGACACCGACAACAACACCCGCACCATGGTCGTCCTCGACGTCACTCCGCTCACCCTCGGCCTCGAGACCGCCGGCGGCGTGATGACCACCCTGATCCCGCGCAACACGCCGGTGCCGACGAAGAAGACGCAGCTGTTCTCCACCTACAAGGACAAGCAGACAATGGTGACCGTCAAGGTGTTCGAGGGCGAGCGGAGCATGACCCGGGACAACCGGCTGCTCGGCAAGTTCGACCTCACCGGCATCGCGCCGGCGCCGCGCGGCGCGCCGCAGATCGAGGTGACCTTCGAGGTGGACACGGACGGCATCCTCAGCGTGAGCGCGGCGGACAAGGCCACCGGAAGGTCGGAGAAGATCACCATCTCCGGCGACGATCGCAAGATCAGCCAGGAGGAGATCGACCGGATGGTGAGCGACGCGGAGGAGTTCGCGGACGAGGACCGCAGGCACAGGGAGCGTGTCGACGCCCGGAACAGCCTGGAGGCCTACGTCTACAGCGTCAAGAACGCCGTGGTGGGCGGCAAGATGGCGGACGCCATGGACGGCGAGGAGAAGGAGAAGGTGGAGGAGGCGGTGATGAAGGCGTACGAGTGGCTGGACGGCAACCAGGACGCCGGCAAGGAGGAGTACGAGGAGAAGCTCAGGGAGCTGGAGGACGTGTGCAACCCGGTGTCGGCAGTGTACCAGAGGTCCGCCGGCTCACAGGGAGATGGCGACGGCGGCGGCGATGACGACCACGATGAGCTTTAGGCCGCCGGCAGCTTGTCACTAGCTAGCTAGAATTTATTTTTGTTGCTATTTTTTTTCTTTAGAAAATTATAGGGAGATAATAACCCTACTGCAATATAATACTACTTCCTTGTATATTTCATATTCTTATAAGATAGTGGAAGAGTTTAGTCTAGCTTCTGCACATTTGAAATTCAATCAATGTTCTGAAAATTTTCTGAACATATGAGCCACAATGGTTTGTTTATGACCTGATTAGTTGTTTGGTTACTGCCAAAGTGCCAATCCTAACAAACTATTCGGCACATCTAACCCTGAAAGCAAAGCAAGCCTCAGTGATTCCAATACTAGCAGTCTTGCAATTTCCCTTTGTTTTCAGAACAGAAAGGGAAAGAAAACAAAAACATATAGGTTATACAATGTTATAATTGTCAAATTCAGACAAAACATATTCTGCACCAAGAAGCTCTGTCCAGGAGGCTCCAAACGGACCATCTGCAGAAACTCTGAGACTTCAGAAATAAGACCCATATGATCGATCAACTCATCATTAAGACCTAGTCTTAGCGAAAATCATCATCTACATTTCGGCATGCTAACACAATACCATTCATCTAAAATAGAGAGTAATTCAAGACGAACTGAACATGTGAACTGAATTTTATTTACGGACTGACTGAAATAGACAATCCATAAAGCGAGGGAATCGAGAATCATTTAACAATAGCTCCAGAGCAGCATATAGAACATGACTTGTTTAAAGAAACATGACTTGGTTAATCGGGAGAAATACAGAGGTAAGCAGAACTGGATTATGAACTGATGTCTTTGGGAGGAAAAATCTGATACGGAGTATAATCTTATCCACGGGAAAAGTCTCGTTGTATTGATATTTTCACAATGCATGTTGCAACTTGCAAGTTTTCCCATGATTGTTGCGAAACAAAATTAAACTAATGGGAGAGATTTAGGACAAATAACATCGATTAATGTTGGAAAAATAAATAAATAGTCTGCTGACAGAGCATATTGTACATATGAAAAAAAAAAACAACGTACTGCTGAAGCTCGAGAACAATAATACTACCCTGGTACGATCCCAGTGCCAGGTATTTTTCTTTGGAAATCTCCAGACCACCAATCTAGTCCCGAGAGACTGGAATACTTATTCCATTATCAAAAAAAATATTCATTTGCACCGTGAGTACAAGACAATTTGATCATATAGGTGTTACTCCAAATAATATCATAAGAAATACTATGCGAATGAAGTCAGCTGTTGTGTTGACACTGATATTGGCTTCATGCTAAAATATAATTAAAAATGATAAATCAATGTTTATCACTTTGATATGAAAAGAATAGCAACATCTGAAATACAATACACAATACATCGAAGGAAAAAATATATATCATGTCTATAAAGAAGGAACCAAGTAGAATATACAAATAATCACTCTTATAGGGAGGAAACAGTAGAACAATTAAGAGAAAATTGAAAACGAAGACAAGCTTTATTATTTCAGCATGAGTTGGAGATGTACGGTTACAATAGATCGAATTTGAAAACAATGTTGTACATCTCTAATATATGTAGAATGTTCAATCAAGCCCTATAATATTACACCACTCGGTGGACCTAAGGGGTCACTCGGGCCCGGAGCAGTATGATGATCACTACGGTTATATATCTCATCACTTGGAGGAGGACCTATGGGGTCACTCGGGCCCGGAGCAGTATGATGACCACCACGGTTATATATCTCATCACTTGGAGGAGGACCTATGGAGTCACTCGGGCCTGGAGCAGTATGATGACCACCACGGTTATATATCTGATCACTCGGAGGAACTAAGGGGTCACTTGGACCCGGGACGGTACCACCATGATGGTATATCTCATCACTTGGAGGAGGACCTATGGGGTCACTCGGACCCGGGACAGTATGGTGGCCACCACCATGGCGATATATCTCATCACTTGGAGGACCTAAAGGGTCACTTGGACCCGGGACTGTACCACCATGATGGTATATCTCATAACTCGGAGGACCTAAGGGATCACTCGGACCTGGGACAGTACCACCATGATGATATATCTCATTACTTGGAGGACCTAAGGGGTCACTCGGACCTGGGACAGTACCACTATGGTGGTATATCTCATCACTTGGAGGACCTAGGGGGTCACTCGGGCCCGGAACAGTACCACCATGGTGGTAGATTTGGTGCAAACCTCCCGAAGACAAACCTTTTCGACCACCAACACCCAAGGTGGAACTACTACCTACCACTTGAGCAATTGGTGTTGCAATGAACCCCAAGCAATTGGATATGAGCATAGCAGCTATGAAGTAAGACATCGGTGCCACTTTTCTTCTACCTTGTATGTATCTTCCTATGTATTGTTGTAAGCAAGAAGTGCTCGCGCAAATATATATAGAGAGATCAAAGGATTGTTATGATATTCTAATCTTTTGCATTGATTTGTATCCGCGAAATATGGTTAGGCAATACATCAATGTATACTTTTTACTACATACTGTCTAGATAAGCTATTCTGATTACCTTCTTATCTTAGCTGCTCTTATTTCCTGGTCTTTCGGAATATGTGATCTACTTGAATGTGGAGCATAATCTCTTTCTCTCTATGTCCTGAACTATAATAACTTTTGGCTATGTATTTAGACATACATAAGTCCAAATACATAGCTATGACTAAATAGCTAAAAATTACTATATTTTAAGATAAATGTACTAGCTATGTTTAGAACATATTATGCTGATCTACTTTGATGTGGTGCGTAATCTCTTACCTATATTTAGAATCGATGCTCCTATGAACCACTATCATGTGGGAGATATTTAAATATATAGCGATGCCATGGACATTTTTCTTTCCTTTTCTCTTAATTTCACACCATCCTTAATCCTTGAGTAAAAAAAGGCTTGAATTATAATACAGAAAGAAGGAAGTAAACAATAATTTCCGATGCAAACCAAACAAAAAAAATTGGTTTAGTGACATCGAAGATCTCTATTTTAGAAATCTACGACAGGAGGTCATTGATACACTTTGATAACAATGAATGATTTCAATGTTTAGGCATGTATCATTTCCATCAAGTGTAGTGCTCTGAACATTAATATGATCGATTTGCCCCTTGGTGGATATGTCACCACCGATTACACAATAAGCTTTTATCTTCTTCCCCGTTCCACTATATAGCCATTAAAAAAATAGGAAAAAAATATTGATAAATATATAGTAAAACTTATTAGGGAAACCACTCACTGGACGCACTAGCTAATCGAGGGAATGCCCCGCTGAAACCAGCATATGTGGTTCGAACCCGATCTATTTTTGGTTAAACTAGCGGTTGAACCGAAAGTAGGCCATGGGAGCTGCTTGAACAGATCACCTTTGACCTGAACCGGCTGATTAGACATTCGATTTATTTTTCTGGTCCAACCGCCGAGCAGGGCTAGGCCGGGCCGGGTCTGATAACATTTCTCCAGAAAAGCAAAGTAGCTTCAGTCTATCATTACAGATGTAGCAGCTACCCATTGAAAGGACTGTCATGCAAGCTTGTTTGCAGTCAGATTTGTATAGTTTTTCTTTTCTTTTTCTTCAGCTTTCGGCTATGTAATTTAACTTCTTCTATCAATATAACGCCAACCAATCTATCAATATAACGCCAACCAATCTGTTTGGCCGTTCGAAAAAAGATTTAGGGAAAAAATAACATCAATTCATGTAGGAACATATAAAATAGCTTGCTACACGGCATTCTATAACCTCTGGTACTTAAAACGAGTCAATGTTATTCTAATGGGTTTAGTGGTGTTTTTGTCCACTCTACTTATTTGCGATTAATTAGTTAGATTCCAATGAAGCTCACACGAGAACAACAATACCGTGCTACGATCTAAGTAACTCGATCCATGATTCTCCACTAGCACCACCCACGGTCGTCATCTCACAATTACGTGTAGCCGCCATCCTTCGTGTGTGTATGAATACGTTGACATCTCCGGGAGGCTCTTCATGTCACTTGTCATGTTGGAGGACACACATAAAAATAAGGACAGAGGAGGTGCACTATCTGCGGTAATTAATTAGCAGCATCAAGAGAAAAAAAAAAGATAGGATGTACTTCCTTCGTTCATTAAAAACCAGCGTAAAATGAAATGTAATGTTTCCCAGTAAAATAAATCTGGACTATACGATATGTCATTATACAAAATATGACATTACCTCTACAACATTGAGATATTTCAAATAATAATAAGAAAGACACATATGACTATGGGTGAGATGAGGAGGTCAGCGCCTCGGTGGTGGTGAGTCCGTGAGTAGGTGTGGGCGTGTGGCACCACCGTCACGTTTTGTTGTGGTGAGCACTCGGGTGTTCCTCTATGCTAAAAAGATCAATTTTAGAGATGAATCTATAGAAATAATTTTTTTTTTGGGTACTGAGGAGTACACGTCTGACATGTACCTCTGGACGCCATCACCGTCGTCCTTACACCGTTACACGGAACCATCACAGCCACAGGTATCCCCATTGCGGCCAATCAGATCCAGCTAGGCGAGGCGTGGCGATTTATTAGTTTCCTCCACCGAGCTGTCGATAGAATTCCGGGTGCTGGATCTGGCGATTGAAATTTGAGGTCTCCTTCTCTGCCTCATCTATTCATGCACATGTGCAGTAGATCGCTCTAGCCAATTTCTATTATTTATATGTTCTATCGGATTTTGATATACCTAGACTTGATTTTACTAACTTTGCTAGCCGGATTTCTTGTCCATCCTATTTAATTGTTCCGTTCTTTCACCAGCTTGATTTGGTAATCTACTCTAATCCTTCCTTTGGTCCCTGATTCCATTATGTTCTTGATGGATCCAGCACTGCACTTGAGCCTCCAGTAGAGCAAAGCATTGGTGGGTGTGAGCTTAAGTAGAATTGTTTTGCTTATAGGAATATTATATTCTACGTGTGACGTTTAATCTATTTTCAGTGTCAGACTGTGTCGTGGTAAATCTCAACAATTCAACGAGGATGGTATGCCAGCTTATGGCATTTCTTGTTTATTGCTTCTTGTCTATGATCAGCAGATGTTGATTCAGTCAATTGTTTGGCAGGAATTATCAAGTCACCTTGGTGCTTTGCACTGTCAAATGGCAGATGTCCAAAAGTGTCCCATGTAAATAGCTATGATTCTTCTAATAACTTGAGTTGTGCCACAAATTATCTACTCTCATTGCATAAAATTAAAATGACAAATGCAATAGTGGTTTGGTGGCATATGATCTTAAAGCCCCCCCTCTTTAGACATATATCGCATTGATGTTAGACATCATTGTGGATTCTCTAGGGTAAAGGCATAAAAGGGGATTAAGGGACACATATAACAATGTACCATGTACCATGTTTTTCGGGTATTGGAGTGATCCCGAGAAGGTTAAGAATATTAATCATATAAGAGTAATGAAGCAATATCTCAAATAATCTCTAAATCACATCTAAATTCATAAGGTATATAATATTTCTTAACCTTGTAAATAACTTCGGCTGGTCTGTTGCTTGATTCACTACATAATATCTGGAGTGTTAATGCCAATTCATTACTCTGCTATCACTATTTCAGTAGGGCATATGCCACTACTCAATGTATTTACATTTTGCTACTTTTATATATCTCTACATGAGAACTTTGCAAAGAAACATTTGGCAATGTGCTGTTGTTCAAGTAAGAAGTTTCAGCTTCAAAATTCAGATGTGCACAGTTCAGATATTTAACCAAAGTACCACACTTGCCAAATTCAGTTCTAGAATGACATGAGATCCCACTAGGACTAATAGGTGACAAGAACTTCATCGTGGTTCCACAGCGGTGGCGCGTAGAGGGGCAGAAACCTATGATACTATCTGAAGATCCCAACTTGCTCCATTGGAGGTGAAATTGAGCTAAGATGAAGAATTCAGAAACTTCAGAAGCTCCCATGAACTGACAAATGCATAATTCAGAAATCTAACAAGCTCTCACGAACTAACACATGAAAAATCTCCTCTTGATTAACAGACATCGCGTGTGCAGCAAGCTAGTCGTTGCAGAGCTACCCGGGCTACTTCAGCATGAGCGAGCAGTCAAACCGAGAATTGCTGGCGGCAAGCACAAGCTTGAAATGTGACTGTGTTGATCTAATTGAATCAAAATTAGTTCCTGCTATGCCATTTATTTAGTGTTAATCTAATTACAGTTCTCTCGTATATCCTCTTGTATGCTTGTACATAAGAGTGCCATCAGCTAAACTATCCCATTAGGATATTGTTGACGTAAAAAACACAAATTAGCCTGGGAGATCTGCTTAACTCCAGTGCAGATCCAAAATAATGATGAGATGTGGGCGTACCAGTCAGTTTGATTCTGCAACTGACAAGATATATAAATTGAATATAAAACAGTCGATCGGCTAACAAGTCAATGGAGTGATTCCAACCAATGCCGATGCCAGCCGATATCCAGTATAGATATTGATACTTGTGAATAATGACATAAAGATAATCAGCTGATGATAATGTAATAAAACAATAATATAATCCAGTAGCAACCAATCGACTAGTAATGATAAATTGAATAAGCACTGATCCGAAGATTGAAGCATTCATCGGCTGGAGGTCCGATGTCAATAAATCCAAATGGTTAAATAATCAATGAAACCTTTGTTGTCATCGGCTAAAACCAACTTGTAAGTAATTCTTGTAGGCCGATGCAACGTCCAGATAACTCATCGGCTAGCACTCCGATAAGACATTAGTATGAACCTATCGGCTTAACAAGATTTAAATTATCAACAACAATCTAGTAGGTCGAACCTAACCGATGCAGCACGAGATTGTATATAATAATCTAATACTTGATGAACCGATAGATATGTCTAATGTGATGGATATAACAAATCTATTTAAAACAACATTGTGATTGTAGAGATATATCGGCTAAGACAGAAGTTCAGACTTAACCGAGACAGTTCCAACTAAACCGATGCGTCTCTAAACACAATACAATTAAGATAGAATTGAGATATCAGGTAAATATATCAACCGAACTAGAGCGAATCAAGAGATCGAAGCGATGCAGCCTTGAACAACACCAATGCAGCCGATAAATTCATCAGGACCCGACGGAACGTAGGGTTTACCCCTTCGTCGGAGATCGAAAGCCGATGCAGCTCCGCGTCAGGTGCCAAATTCCGTCGGTTGATAAGTAAAAACCTCAGAAAGAGGGTGGCGATGCGCCGAGTGTAGTTGTATTGATCACGAGATAATTTACATGGATCCCGGGTGTACATATTTATACCCATGGGTAGATACTAGTCCATATCGGATACGACTCAAACTTTCCTAAAGATAAAAGGAAAAACATAAAGTCCTTATTGGACACTAAACACATTTTCCTAAAGATAGAAGGAAACTAACAGACTCTTCCTAATTAATAGATAAATAGTCATGCCGCATCCTCCTTGAACTCGGTCTCTTTTGGATAAGTTTCCTTTAATAGATTAATTTTCTTAACCGAATTTGGTAAGAATCCGACTGTTGGCGATTGATAGCTTCCATCGGCCGATTCTATAACTCTGAAGTCGATACTGACTCTAGGCCGATGATGACTTTGAGGCTTACCAAATTTCGTCGTCAACAGATATATCAGTGGAAAATCGGTTGGTTTTATCTTCACAAAACAAGAGTGATAGGTAACAAATCCACAACTTTCTTCAGGCTCTATAAGTTGTAATATTTGTAAAATAGTGAATAGGTTTTTTCTCATTAATGGATTTTTGAACATGATGTTTGACGTGGGTTCCATGTATATGAATTGGAGGTCAAATTTAGGAAGAACTCTGTTCAAACTGAAGGCTTCAAAGTGTTTGGTCAATTTAAAGCGATTTTAATGGATTATCCAACTTCTGGTTGGAACTTTATGGAATAATTGCATATTTGTGATTATATATTTGACTTGACTATAAGCTTGTATTATTTTTCTTTATTTCTTCGCTTCATCATAATTCCGTGTGCACCAGTTTGCTTTGGTTGTATTCAATGATTTTTTTTTAACTTTCGTTATGTATGGAAATGACAACGAGGTTTAATTTCTTCACTGTTTGAATTATTTATTTATTACCTACATGGATTCCATGTGCATTATTGTACTCTGGTCGTACGCAATAATATGTTGTCTTTTTTCTCTCCATTTTTAGCCTTACTGGAAATCAAAATAAAAGCTTGAATTATTTATTTTATTATTGGATGAAAAGGAACAGCCTTGCATACACAATTTCTGCTGCAAAAATGTTAAGATGATCCCATATGTAATGTGAAAAATGTACATTACACAGGCACGATTACTTACTATTACTTATAGCATGCCCAACAGCTACTCTATCCAGCCATCCATCCTGTGTTTGGAGTATGGAGGTGAAAAACGGTACTCCAGCAGAACCTCCATTACACACTCTATTTTTGCAGGTCCTCCAAACCGAGCCCTTCACAAGCCAAATATGGAGGTCCTCCAAACCATCCTCTTGGCTGTAGAAGAGAGAGAAAGGTGGGGAAAATATTAGTAAAATATAAGATTTTGGTGTATGGAGGATGTGATATGGATGATCTGTTGGAGTGAAAAATAATATGAAGTAGGAATCTTTTTGGATGATCATCTAAATAGGAGTATGGAGAATAAAATTTAGATGAGCTGCTGGGGATGCTCTTAGGCTGTTTGAACTTGAAGTTTGGTTTAGATTTTTAGTCCATACAAAACAATATGAGTCATTGTTAAGTATTAATTGTTATAAACTTCAAAAATTGAGTTTGTTTAATTTTTAAAGAAACTTTTATATAAAAAATATTTGTAAAAAATATCGTTTAGCCGTTTGAGAAATATATATCAAAACTCACTTTTAAACTCAGCTTGAATAAAATAAGTAAATAATCCGTGACAATAATTATCTCGGTAAGCAAAACTAAATTGTGTTGAAATTCGACATTCCACCCCATAAATCATTTTGTTGCAAATATCTTCTTCTTCTTGGTTTTATTGTAAAAGCCACCTTAGGATGCACGTGTTTAACCAAATCAGTCCGTTATCGCTGATGTAGAGCCATTACAAATTTAAGCTAGCCAAATCAATCTTATCCAAATGCTTGTATTAGAAATATTCTTCATGTTTCATTGAATTTATTATGTATATAGTGAAACTTAGTGCGACAATATTTAGCTCTCATCAGTAATTTTATTTGTAGGATCTCCTAAAAAAGTCTCAAGACTACACTCTTAGAAGTTTTTATTTTATTAAAGACCACATTGATGGCACATTTTATGAAAATATATTAATTCTGTTAAGCACATGCGAACTAGTTAATATTTTCTTAACAAAACCGAATAGACATGCGTATTTGCGATAAAATGACTTATTAGATAAAGTTTCAAAAAGTAGGTGATTTGTTGGGTTGTTTTCTTTCCATTAAATCAAACGGGACACATACATGTGACAATCTGCAACTGGACCTACACATGTTAAATGCAAGGCACCCCACACCGCAGTGGTACTGCTCCCCCGTTTTATATTTTAAGTTGTTTGATTTTTATTCGAGTTAAATTTATCTAAGTTTAATCAAATTTATAGAAAAATATATTAGTATTTTTAAATATATTCAATGTTATATTAAATAAAACTAATTTAATATTTTAAATATTACTATTTTTTTATGAATTTAATTAAATTTAATAAAGTTTGATTAGAAAAAAAAGATAAAACCAAGAAACGGGGGAGAAATAGTGGGGAACTCGGAAGTCTCCGGTAGTTGTACTACGACGATCCCATCGCCTCTGACCAAAACCCCAATTTTCAAACACGCGCTGCGCATTCAACACGCCACCTCGCACACGACCGCGACGACGACTCGCACTCGCACCCTCCCGATCGGCGGCGAAGCCACGTCCACCCTCGCCGTCGCCGTCGCCGTTGCCGTGCCGCCGCCAGCCATGGCTCCGAGGCCGGCCATGTCCCACTCCTCCGCCTTCCTGCTTCGCTCGCCGTCCTCCTCCTCGTCTTCCGCGGCTGCCAGTGCCGGCGGGGGCCCCGACGCCGACGGCGCCGCCTACGCGCTCCTCGTCCTCAACCAGCGTCTGCCCCGCTTCGCGCACCTCCTCTGGGACCGAGGTAGAATGCTCGCCGGCCGGCCGACGTCTTTACCTCGCAGTCGCGCACGGCTCTCTTCTTCTCGACGCTGACGTGGGCGCCTCCTCTCTCTGTCTCTCTGTGTGCAGCGCAGGTGCGTGTGTGCGCGGACGGTGGTGCCAACCGGGTGTTCGACGGCATGCCGGAGCTGTTCCCTGGAGAGGACCCCGACGAGGTTCGCCGCAGGTAACGCTATCTGATCCCGGATTTTTTGTAGATTTCCCCGTCCCGCTTCAGTTTCTTTGATGGATCAGGATCGTGTCGTGCGCGCGCGTGTTCCAGTGTTCCCTTTTCCTCGTCTTCGTGCTCCTCTGTCCGGTCGAGATGGCAGACAAGTAGTAACTTTATTACTGCAGTAATTCGATGCTGCGGACGAGAACCCCCAATGGAGTCTCGGTTCAGCAGCTGATGCTGTTTCTATCTTGTTCATGTCTTTGAGGCGCCAGTATTCGTGGTCACCAAGTTCAGGAGTTGGATTCTTGGAGATGGGAGATGCGCAGGTGTTACCATGCACATGGCATGACGGATAATTTAATTTTTGTCTTCTTGGGGGACTTTGCGATGCAGTTCCTGTGGGCGGTGGATGTACGCCTCTGTTTGGTTGTCCCCTGCTGCGCATGCCCACTACGTGCTTGATGGAATGCCTTCTTTGTGCTTCCCTCATTCTAGAGCTTGACACGAGTATAGGTATGTTGTAGTATATTCGTGTGCAAAAGGTGTAGCACTAGTTGAGATAATACGCTCTTAAGAAATGAGAATTCAGTCATAGGAGTAAGCTGCCTTTCTAATTGTGCAAAGAGTAAACTGCTTATGCAATTATGCTGGTGCTGAAATTGGGTGGCACAGCTTCACTGGATGTGTTATAAGTTAGCCTAATCCCATCTTAATGGCTGTTGGGTACACCAAAGGCCTTTTTCCTAAAACAACTGTTACCAGCAAGTGGTTCTTTTTGTATGTTACAACTTCCGCTTACTGGTTGAGGTGCAGTGGTTTCAGAACTAGTGGTTGATGCATTACCCTAGTTATTTATTATCACATTATGAAGGAACATCCTTGAGCTATGAGAAGCTTTTACTGAGTTTATTATAATTTATATCCACACAGACAAAGGTTGAACAAGAATCCTTCTTATGTTCCAAATTGCTAAGGAGGAAACAGGGTGAGAGATGATCACATAGTTCAGATGATCTTAATGGCTGATAATCAGAAACAAATATTGAAGTATTTTGGGTTTGCTTTTTTTTTAACAAAAAGATTTCTCATGTAAAAATTTACAAGTGTTTTGGTGCAGATACAAACCAGATGTAATCAAAGGAGATCTGGACTCAATTCGACCAGAAGTGAAGGAATATTATTCCAATATGGTAAAGTAATTCAACATTTTCCATTTAGTCACGGTTAATTAAAACCAGATGTAACTAGAATGGGATACGGACTCAAGTATAACCATAAATAACAGGATATTACTCTAATTCCTAAACTACTTTAATATTTTCCATCCAGTTTCAGTTGGTCAAAACAGTATGATTATTTCAGCCATTTATATAACAATATTATTTTCAACTATTCTTGCTAGATAATTTTTATGTACTCTTGGAATTTCATGTGCCTCACTACTATGGTGTTACTGCTTCCTCTTGGCACATGTTTTGGTTTTAATCAGAACAAAATAAGACAGTTTCAAACCATTGCGTGCCATAGAATGGCTAGTATTGACCAGTCAGAAGCCTAACAAACAAAATATCTATTGTAGCAATGAGAATAACCAAATGACTATGACAGCTTATTTAAAACAAATGACTGACACAACTGAACTAAATGGAAGTCATATTCCAGATTATTTTAATGGGCACATCATGGCATTTTGCGTTTTTACAGAAAGTGACAAAGTGATTAGAACATGCCGTATGAGCATTCAAGCTGGTCTATTATCTAAGAATATTTGTTCGGGTAGGAACAAAAGAACAGTGTTAAGAGTTGTCTTAGATTACTTAAGAACGTTTAGTTTTATTCTTATACTATCTAATATAGACAGTTGTTGGTATCTACCGTAAGATATAGCTCACATTGCCACGGTAGTATCTATTTTAGTAATAAGCTTGCTGATTCCCATGACCTTCACATCTCTTGTTTTTCCTGTAATGTAAAAGATGTGAAGATCATGCAAATATTTATGTTGATACGTTTCATGCTTCAGTTATCAGATGGCATGCAGTATCTTGGTATAGGACTTCAAACAAAAATATTTCTTTCTCATGCATATCTGATGAAACAATTGTTTTTCCGTGAAAATTGCAGGGCACTAAAATAGTCGATGAGTCACATGATCAGGACACCACCGATTTACACAAATGTGTAACTTTTATCACCGAGAATTTGGACATCCCCAACAAATCTAATGTAAACTTCTTAAGCTCAATAACATGGTGCCGTTGCCCACCATCCTCACAAGATTTACTGCCATGTCTTTTAACTGCAGCTGTGTATACTTGCTCTTGGGGCTCTTGGGGGAAGGTTTGACCACGAGATGGGAAACATCAATGTACTTCATACCTTCCCAAACAACAAGATCATACTCCTATCGGATGATTGCTTGATCTTTCTGCTGCCAAGAACACACACTCATAACATCCAAATTGAACGGTCTATTGAGGGCCCCCACTGTGGATTGATTCCCATCGGCGCGCCTTCGGGTACCACCACAACCACTGGCCTCAAATGGAATTTAGGTAAGCCTCCCACTTCATCAATTCAATATCGACAATAATTGGTGCTTAAATCTGTAAATTTCGTCTCCAGATAATACCAGCATGAGCTTTGGTGGACTTATTAGCACATCAAACATTGTGAAAGATGAGAGTGTTACGATCACTTCAGATTCTGACCTGATTTGGACAATATCGCTCCGGGACCACTCTTGAAATATGTAACACAATTGTACCATAGTTCCAATTTTGTTCCATCTATTTTACGTCGTTGAGTCTACCTTTAGTACAAGAATGAAAACATCCTTTGCATCTGACGTGACTAAACCTGGTGAAATGTTAATATGTAACTTTGAAGACTTGGCACGTCTCTAAATACATATCTTGCACTGTAATTGCACAAAATTATTTGTTAACACGTCACCAATTATACCTGTAATAATGTAAAAAAACCACTTGTATTTGTTAATCAAAGTTCATTTTTCGTACATTTGTGGTTTTGCATTCAGGGAATTCTACACTGACAACACATGGTGAGAGTGAGACACGGAGTAGAGATGGCCTCGTTACGGACTTACGATTGTTCTGCTATACCTTGGATTTCAGTTAACAGGAATGTTCACTGATTCCAGCAAGATTTTTTTTTCTATAGTTTAATTCGAATGCTTCTTTTTTTAATGCTGATTTTTTTTTCGAACAGCCGGTCAGATTTGACTGGTGTTATATTGATAGAAAAGGGTTTAATTAATAAAAGCCAAAAGACTATACAAGCCTCCGTGCAAACAAGATTGCATGTTAGCACTCCATAGTTCCTCATGACAACATTCTCCCAATGTGTTTAGCGTCAGCTATACCCCACCAACCTAATTCCTCTTGGATCCGACTTGTCGGTGTCCTGGGCCCAGGGGTATGTCGATTATGGGCTTGAGGCGGCCCCGTCCGTCCACGTGGCCATCCCCCGAGGGGCGAAAAGGCCCGAAGGCGACGTGGCGGCCGCCCTCCCATAATGCACTACCCCCTCGGGGGAAGGACCGGCATGGGTCAGGCTCCCCCGACCCCCTCGGGCCGTCGCCACGTGCAACGAAGTGGGTGAGCGCTTCCAGTGCTCACCTACCCGCATTAAATGACGGGGCAGGCGTGGTGCGCCTGCTCCGCGCGCATCGCATCTATTGTGCAGCGACGCACACGCATCTGACATCGGTCATCGACGGCTAACCGACGGGAGACCGGAGCGAATGACCGACGGGATGGCATACAGTACCGCGTGTGCCGGCGCACGCGCGGTAGGTATGATACGCTTCCCAATGAAGCTGCGTCAAGATCGTAGGGGCCGATCCGGCTCCTACGCCACGTCAAGGTTGGTGCGTCAGGTCTAATCACCTGGTGCACCGCACGGCTTATGGTGGACTGCCGGATTCCAGCCGATTAATGAAGAATGACGTGCAGGGCCGACCGCCATGATGGGCGGTCTGACCGGCGCCATACCAGATCCACAGGAGCGGAAGGTTTCCACTCCAAGCCACAGCATAATCTACATCTGTAAAATATTTTCGCTCCTTTCTCTCTAGAAAACCGCCTGCTTGGCCCCTGTGGTGTCCCTTTAAGGTATAAAAGGAGGCCCAGGCCTAGAGGAGGGGGGTTGGATGCTTTTCCCACTTCTTTCCCCTGAGTTGCGCCTAGCCAAGACCAACTCCGGGGAGTTAGAACCTGCATAGATAATCCACCACACAGGAGTAGAGTGTTACGCCTCATCGGCGGCCCGAACCTGTATAAACGCTTGTGTGTCACCGTCCTCTGACAGGCGATCTCGATCCTCACCGGTCTCACCGGAGCCGGGCCTGAGGAGGCCTCCTTCACGCGCCCCTGGGCCGAACTCAAAAAGGGGGTCCCCACAGTCCCCCGTTGCGGATCTTTCCATCCGACACGACTGATCAACTAGTGTAATGTCGCCTTCTTCCCTTTGAAGATCGTCGCGTTCCGTTCTTTCCATGTTTCCTAAGCAATGAGCAAGAAGAGTGATCTGAGCCATTTTTGCTTTGTTGCGTCGGGGTTGCTTGTTCCTTGCGCCCACCAATCCAAAAAGGTTTTTACTGTTGTTCCTTGCGCCCACCAATCCAAAAAGGTTTTTACTGTTGTCCCATTTTTTAATGATGATTTCAATGCTAGCTGAATGGATGAATAGATGATAAATAGTCTGATTTTTTTGAGAACTTCGAATCGTCTGATTTTGTGATAATATTTGAGGGTATAAAGGAATAGTTTAACTATTACAATGCTATTTTTTTTCAAAAAAGTATTTTAAGAAATCTATATATGAATGTTTTTTTAAAAAAAATCATACCACCGTTTAGGAGTTTTGAAAGCGTGCATGTGGAAATAAGTTTCTCAAAAAAAGTAATACCCTCTTCCTTCGAAAATATGACTACCTGATTAGTTCTAGGCCCTGCTCGGAAGTACTTCGGATGAAAATTAAGTACGAGCACACAAAACAAGAAACAAGAAAGTTATTAGCATATTATTAATAAGTTTCAATTATTTTAAGCTTGAAAGATGGAGTTATCTTCCACACAAAAACAACCTTTTCATACGTAATACACCATTTTGCAGTTTAAAAAATGTGCTAACGAAAACTGAGAAATATCTACCACTACTATATTTTGGATGGATGGCATAAATGATTTCAGTTTGGCACTTTCCGCGAATCAAATTTGAAAATACACTGTTCATTCATTCTATTTTTAGAAATATTCGGGATTCAAAACTTTTTACAAAAATATATCATCGACCTCGCACAATCATTACGCGAAAGTGAGGTGGCGTGACGTTTGCGGGCGGTATCGCGCGGGGGAAGCGCGAGACCACGCGGTCTCGCGGAATGAAAGAGCGAGACCGCGCGGTCTCGCGAAATGAAATAGCGAGACCGTTCGGTCTCGCTGTAACAATCGGCGATACCGGATTTTAAAATGGTGGATTAGTGATTAATTATTATGATTAGCGAATTAATTAATTAATCACTAATTATTATTACTTAAATAGTTAATTACATCATTAGTCACTATTTTTTTAATTAGATCATTGGTTATGGGACGCTGTCGCTCTTGCATAGAGCGATATCGCTGTCCTTCCGTGCGCAGTGCGCGTTCTCGCGCTGTCGTCGTGTGAAACCGCGCGGTCTCACGCGTTCAATCCGCGATACCGTGAATATTTCTGTAAAAAAATTTGCCTCGCGAATATTCTTGAAAAAAAAGTTGAATGAACAGTATATTTTCAGATTTAATTGCACTTTCCTCTTCCTTGCGACCGAATACGTATAGTTGCAGCTAAAGAAAACGTACAGCTAACGGGCAGCCTCCGACTTCCCCGACAGGCCTCCTCGTCGTCGTCTCCAAAATCTCCCTAAACTCAAAAAAGAGTGAGACAAAAATGGAGCAGTGTCCTCCTCGGCTTCTCCCCCGCCACAAAACCCTAGCGCGAATGGGGCGGCAGGTGCGGAAGCACGAGCGCGCGCACGGCAAGGTGGACGCGGCGCTGCCGCCGAAGAAGCCGAGGAGCTCCGAGCGGCCGCTGGTCGAGGAGCTCGCTGACGCCGCTACGGCCGCCGCTCCCGCCTCCGCCCCCAGGCCAAGGCGTGAGTTGGTGAGACCCGCGGCGGGGAACTCCTCGGCTTCCAGCGATCACGGACTACGCGGTTCACGCGGCCGCGGTCCAGTCGCCCCCGGCAGCGACCTCGAGAATGAAGGTTAATTAGGCTCTTTTTTACTGCGACGTGTGCAGATTCCCCACTTTTCTGTTAATAGTTACTCCTGTATACTATTGTAGTAAGATCGAGCGGCATCGCTTCGATATTTGAGTGATCTTGGTGAGACGTGGTTAATCTGGAAAGACAGCATTGCTATACTTAGGCCATGTCTAGCATTGCTAACTTACTCTTACATCATCTCCCTATTCAATGATTCGTTGGATGGAGGTTAAATGGTTAATCTTGATGTTACCAGCTCATGTCCAAATACGTTCTCATGAAAAGTTGTATCCTTGTCCGATGGGGATTAATCTTGCTGTTACCAGCTCAGGTCAAATTATGCTTTTGTCACTTGTTGAGTTGAAAAGCAGTATCTTTGTCGGATGGGTACTTTTTATTTGTGAAGTGGACTTTTATGATATGTGGACCCTGCAGATTCAGATGGCCTTGGCTGCTCGACTCCGGACAGCACGAAAGCAATGCTTCAGCAGGATGATTATGAGAAAGGGGAGTACTCTCCAGGTGTGGTTCTATCTAAGACTGGTAAGATTAGTTTTGCTGGTTCTGTTGCTTTTGTGCTCATCGCATTTAGTGTCCTTGCTGAGTTTTGAGAATTCTCCTTTTGATGCAGGAGATTCTGCGGCGAAGATGGCAGAAGCTGATGTACAGGACCTGCCTGTTGAAGATTTGAGGGACAATGAAGTGATCATTGTGGATAGTGAAGGCCCTGGCAAGCCTCTCCAGTCAATTCCCCTTTTTCAAGACGAGGAAGCAGTACAACTAGCGAGAACTTTTGTCAACGAGCAAGTCAAAGAGCTAATGGAAGGTGTCTCAGAGCCAGGAGTCCTGCAGAGTCGTTTG
Source organism: Oryza punctata (assembly GCA_000573905.2). NCBI lineage: Eukaryota > Viridiplantae > Streptophyta > Magnoliopsida > Poales > Poaceae > Oryza > Oryza punctata. The sequence continues at coordinate 19,141,461 of CM002492.2, read as the reverse complement.
TCTAAAATCACCTCATTCCTTGTTCAGGTGATCTTCCTAAGAATCCTTCTGGCTTGCCTATCCGAGGAAGCGATTCACATGCAATTATCCTTCTTGTGCAGGCCACCTCTATAGCTGCCGGCCTCCATGATGAAGTCCCTCTACAAATACGTGGACAAACTGCTGCTTTGGTGACCCAGGTCTCAGGGCTTGAGCAGCAGGTGGAGGAGCTGTCCAAGAAGCTGCGTAGCACCGAGGATGAGCTTGAGGTGACCAATTCAATGTTGAAAGAGACCCAGGCTGCCATGCTGGAGGCACAATCAGACCGAGCGACCGCCATTACTGCCATGAACAGCCTTGCTATGTGCATGGGAGCGTCATTCACTAGGCTGGGCACAATACTGGATCCCCCACCCAATGTGGCTGAGACTCTGGAGAAGAGCATTAAGCAGATGACAGCCCTTGTGTCTCTCCTCGGCCCTGTGTCTCACAGCCATAGCTTGAATCTAGCCAGGAGCAGCCTGACATTTGGGATTGCAGCATTGCTGTGTCGAGAAAGGGGCATCGAGGGCCTGCACGAGCCGTCGGGTATGGATACCCGTCAGTTTGTCTGCTCGCAGGGGCCTGAGTTCCACTCCCTGATCTCTCAAGTTGTTGACTCCATGGAGCAGCGGTTGGCCAAGATGGTTGAAGGCAGTGGATGGAGAGATTCTGGAGCTACCAAAGAGCCAGGAAAACCATCAGACAGTAACAAAGGAACAATGCCTGAACGGCATTAAGTTAATTAGGGGTAGTTTCTTTTGATCTCATCTCTAGTAGTAGTGCGAGATGAGATGGGCTGATGGTCTCTGTTCTAGGGTGTAGCTCAGCTCACTGACTGCCAGTGTAGTATGTACAGAGCTCCTGGCAGTCTGGTACTCTGGTTCCGTGACCTTGACTTATCCTATCTATGAAGTAATGCAGCTTCTCACTTGTTTACATATTAACGCATCTTGATTCTTCATCTATCGGTGCCAGATGTTCTATGAAATGCTCAGAGCTGCTGTTCTTCTCTTGTTTTTCAATTGCACTAATTTTGTAGCAACTCCTCGACCATTACTCAGCTTTTATGGTTTTTGTCTTTCTGCTTCTTAGGTGAGCTGAAAGAATGATACAGAAGAATCTACTACCGGGTGATTTGAGGCGTATATTAGTATCTGTGCATCACAAAAGTGCATATTGTTAGCCGCCTTGGTAGTCAAATTATCTTTCATTTCACATTGTTTACCATAATTTTAGAACAAAATACTGCTGACATTACTTTGGGGTGACTTCAGTATGCCCTAAAAGCATGTTGGTAGTCAAATTGAAGTTATGATACCGAGTGTATGATGAACCTGTGGCAAGTATGTTATCCTTTTAATGAAACAGTGTCTTCAGTATCCCTATGTTCATATTTAGCTTTTTAGTTTCTGCTTGTTCTTCGACGGTACCTATTGACAGAGTAATGTGTTTTTAATGTTGACTTCACAATTCACTAGTACTTTCCTGATGGGTTTTTAAATAGAGTGATGGTTCAATATAGACATGCATACATGTATGAGTTCTCTACTTATAGACATGCATACAATGTATGAGTTCTCACTTCTCTTACCAGCAGATGACCTGATGCTTGCTCACATCTTCACTTTATTCAGGACCATGGCGTATCAAATTGTTGCCTAACTGATACTATATTTATACACACTTTGCTTGTCTTCTGTAAATGAATTATTTAGTTTACTCTGGTTTTCTCTCCAGTAGTTGACTTTTTGATGGTGTTGATGACAATGTGGATATGAATTTGAGCTATTGTGTGCAAATATGTACTACTATATAATTAGAATCAGTTTTTTGTGTAGTAATAATTTATCGTCTTTACAGTTAAGCCCTTCTTGCTTCTCTGTTCTGGTTCTATGGCGCATGGAAAAGTGAAGATTTTGATCAAACGTCTCGGCCTTTAGTTGGAAATTTTCATAGACAGTGGAAGGACTGAAGAAGCTATATATTCCTGTGTTGTCAAGATAATTTTAGTCTGGTAGTTCAATGGAAAGCTCGAAATGTGATTGATTATTGTGGTAATGGTGCCTTCTCCCTTCTAACATTAAACATGAGGTAGTATTCTAATTTTATTGCCCTATATTAGAAGCTTTATAGTTGGTTGCTTTTGTTTATGGCTCATTTGGAATAAACTTAAAATGGAGGAATTTTATAGGAACAAAATCCTATGGAGATTTTCCTTAGTCATTATCCCCAAAAAATAATTTTGCACCTCACCTTCAAAGCATCCCAAATTTCAAATAATAAATTTGAGCAATTTCCACGTTTTATAACTCATACCTTTTTCATATGACTTTTTTTTTTTTGCCTTTACGATGACCAGTTGCAAAAATAGAGTAGGACATGCCACAATGGAGCATAACCAGGGCGCGGAGCTAGAGTGGTGAGAAAGACACAACGTGTGCCAAAGCGTAGCTCGATTAAGTTTGTTTAGATGAAGTCATGGAATGTTATTAATTTACTCTATAAGCAAATTTGGAGAATATTGTCTTTTATACATTCGTAGCAGTTCTGTTCCGTTGCAACATACTGGCCCTTGGCTAGTTTTCAAAAGTTAGTGCTGTTTTTTCCTTGAGAAAACTTATTGGCACACAAGTATCTGCACTCACCAAACCAATGATTGGAACAATGCAGCACACTTTGATTTGGTCCTAAAACAACACCATTTTATTTCGGAATAATACTACTACTTGTTAGGAAGGACAGTGCAACACCGCCTTGTTTTCAAAGGACAGAGGCAAATTGTCTCATTGCAATGGTAAATTAATTCCTTTCAATTTTTTTTTGAAAGAAGGGAAACATGCGTTTTGAATGAAAAAAATATTTTAAAAGATGTCCAAATTAAAACTCCCCGTGAAGTTGCCCGAAAATTTGACGTTTTGACCATTTTTAAAAACTAATTTGAAGAATACATTACCTCAGCGCTACAGAGGTTGGCACTGAGGTTTGACACTTTAGCGCGACATTTTTTGACGCTGAGATACTTATCGAGGTGGCAAAACTTTCAGATCAGCAAGAGGTCAGTACCAATATCTTTAGCATTGACCCTACTATAAGTAGCACCTGTTAGTACTTAGAGCAAGAAAGCATGGATGGGTAGATGGTTTGCCCAGCAAGCTCATTGCTAGGGGGTTAGGGTTTGACTCCTTGTTGGGTAGAAGTTTTTTTATTTTTATATTATCCCCGTTGACCACTTAAAAAATAAAAGTATGTATATCATTTTTTTCGCCCGGAACCTAGCCTGCTTGCTTTGCAAAAAGCCCATCTAACCACTGCGCTATTTCATCACTTGTTACCTAGACAAAGCTACACACGTACCTATACGTATATGTATATGGGGTCAGTGCCAAAGCTTTTGGAGCTGATCCATGCTGACATGTAATTTTTTTTTCACCTGAGCAAGTATCTCGGCGCTATAAAATATGGCGTTGAGGTGTTGGATCTCAGCACTAACCTATATAGCGCTTACGTAAAGGTTTATTTTTGATTAAAGTTTTTTCAAGATCTATTCTTCAAATTAGTTTTTGAAAAGGATCAAAACATCAAATTTTCGGTGAAGTTGCAAGGACCCAAAGCTTAAGACAACCTAATGGGCCTCATAATTTTCTCCTGGAGGCCCATTAAAGATCTCCTCCTCCTCCTCTTCTTCTTCCTCGTTCGTCTCCCTCCTCCCAAAACCCTAGCCGCTCGGCTCGCGCGTCCAAAGTCCAAACCCTAGCGAAGTAGCGAGGAGGAGGATGGGGGGATCGCGCCGCAAGCTCAAGCGCTCCCGCGCCAAGGTGAAGGTGGGCCTGCCGCGCAAGAAGCCGCGGGAGTTCAAGCCGGCGTTCGACCTGCCCGAGGCGCTTGCCGCCGCCGCCGCCGCGGCCGAGGGCGGCGGCCACGCGCCGAGCTGGGACTCTGAGGGAAGCGTGGTGAAGAACTACGCCGCATTCGGGGTCGTCGCGAACCCGAACCTCCTCGGCGCGCACGCCCGCGGCACGCCGCGCCTCGTCCAGAGCGCGCAGCTCCAGGCGCCCGACATCGACGCGGCGCGCGCCCCCGTCGACGAGTTCGAGCCCGTCGACTCCGGCAGCGACCTCGAGTCCGACGGTCAGTCCCCGGTTCCCTTCCCGCTCGCTCAGTTTCAAGCCTTGTGAAAGCTCATAATTTCCTGTTTAAATCATATTTGGTTGGGTATGGTTTATGTGATGTGATGCTGGAGTATTTTCGATTTCAGTTGAACTTTGAGCAATTGTTTTGAAGTGGCTAAAATGCGCAATATGATGAGGCTTTTGCGAAAACATGCTAATTTGAATCTAATATGCTCTGGGATCCGGGATTTTGAGCATTTTGACAAGAAATTGGTACTAATCTGATTAGCTCTGAGCTTTAGGCCAGCATAATCACTGTTGCTGATGTGATGCTCAAAACAGCAATGCTTGATCAACTTTAAACATCAAAATAACATAAAAAAGGTAGACCAATTAGTATGCAAAATCATTGGCAGCGCATTTGCTTTAGAAATGTTTAAGACGATATGTTGACCAAAGATAGTAATAGAATTGTGACTAATCCACCGATTGCCAATGGAGACAAGAATACAAGTCCCGTTGCTGGATTTTTTTTTTTATGTGGAAACATGCAATGTATTGGAAAACAGATGCTTTTAATATTTTCTTTCAATGTTATGAAAATTTATATATTTTTTCACCTTCCCATTTCATATGAAGTGTTGGTGGCCTGTTCAATTTGCATGTAGACTTGAAAATTATTGGAGACATATTGTTTTAAATAATCTTCTCTTTTTTTCTGTTGCTATTTTACATCTGCAGTATTCAACTAAAATACTCATTCCAGCTGTACAATCACATTATAGTTCTTTTATGCTTTCTTTGGGCATGTCGATACATGGCAGCAGAACATGTTAGAAGTTCAACTGGTATTGTTTTGCATGTTCTTTGATTAGCAGTTCATATGAATATCTCATGCTTGTCATAGTGGTCAAGGTATGCTATTATCAATTTATCATTCATTGATCTGTTACTTTAGTTATGCCACAGGATTTGGCATAAGAATATGCTTGTAAACTTATTGGCGGGCATCGACGCTTTGTAAACTCATACATAAGTTTCTTTGGACTGTAGACCTGAAATCTGCACTTGGAAAGCAGAGGCGGGATGGGAAATCTGCACCTTTGGAACCACTTACTAAAGTTCAACGAATTTATATTGGCAGATTAATAGAGAAGCATGCTGATGACTACAAGGTATATGAAAGTATTCAAATCACATTGGGTGCTATGTGCAATTTTACTTCTCAATGGAGTTCATGATCAATGGATACTTGACTTTTGAAAATTTGAACTGAGAAAATATTATGTTTGCAGGCCATGTTCATGGATATCAAGCTGAACACTATGCAGCACTCAGTTGGTACACTGAAAAAGCTATGCGAAAGATACCATGTTGTTGGCAAGAGCATCATCCATCCTCTGTAGTAGTATCATACGAGTATTTTGATAACTCTTTCACTGTGTACCTTATGCCTCCCGCCCCCACTGATGGGAAGAAAATTTTGCCTATGAAAATTGGTGCATGCATTACTGTAGTTGGAGACTACTGTTGTCAGAGAAGATGGCATTGCACTCTGAACTTCGAGGAAAATCATGAAAGCCATAACTAATTCAGAATTGTTCTGTGCTTTTTTTCTTGGGATTGTGTGAATTCAGCTGATATGATTGTCATGATTATTAGCAACTTATAAGTTGCTAGCACTGAACAACTTACCCTGTGATTTATTCTCAAACGTCCCTGTAATCGCCTGCTTTATCTCTTCATGTACGTCAAGTGTACAGTTCCTACATTGTTGCACTTGGGAGGAGTGGTGAAGATCACTCTTGTAGTTCTGTTCCTTGTAATATTTACTAGCAAAATGCTCGTGAGTTGTAACGGGTGAATACAATTTTATTAGTAAGGAGTCAACGCAACAACATTTTAAACATGGTGATGACATCTTAACCACGGTGATGGAGTGAGTCAAAGGAGCAAATTGTGGAATGTGTGTGGAGCATAAAGCCCCTTCAGATCGATTGATGTATGCTATCAAATTGAATCTTCTATTGTGCAAGGAAGATGCTCGATGTGGAGCGACATTTAGGCGAACTGATGGTGGCATTTTCCTAGTCATCACGTAAGAATCTCCCACATGATTTCCAAACACATATGAATCGACCGAACAAGCAATTTACTCATACCATATATCCAAACCGGGACTAATTTTAGTTTACTAAGTAAAAATATAACGAAAATAAAAGTAACTTATCTTGACCACACCTAAAGTTGCTGAGCCAATGGAGGCGATGAGCCCGCTCTCCTTGTTGGCATTGTTAAGATTAGTGTTCGCCTCATCGATAAAATACCGCCAACAGTTAAAGAAATTTCTCGATCTTATTTATGCAAGAAGCAGGTAATAAATATTGACCTGAGATCTTCATATATAAAACGAGTTATCAATTCCTGCAAAACACGATTAGAATCATGTAAATACTCATAATCTGGACACCATATCAACACGAAGAGGCCGCAACCTAAGTTGGGGTTATGCCTAATGTGCTCTTTTTCTCCCCTTCCTTGCTAACAAATGGACCAGTCCTTATTTGCCACTATATAGGAGTAATACTTATGTATGTCATAGCCATTCCCATACAACTATTTTCTCTATACAGTAATACTATGTGTTTACTTCTAACATACTGAAGCATATCATATAATTTTTGTGAAGATGAAAACATCAGCCACAATCAAAATCATTTAAAAAGTAAAAATAGTTGCATACAAGAGAAGCTTTAAAATCTGGATCAAGAAATGACATCAACCAATGAATTATTTCTGAAAAGGCCAATATGCTTTCTTAAAGATATTGTTGCTTAAATTTCTCCACAAGTTCTTCAATAACAAAGACATTTCATGGGTCCAGGTATAGAAAATACAGACCTTCAAACAAAGGATAGAGCCTGATCTTCTTTATAGGAGAGAAGAGGGGGATCTTTTGGTGGATATTTTAGAACAATCGCTATGGTTCAAGGAAACAGCTAATCCTCAAGTGGGTAATGGACAATCAATTCTATGCTTCGATGATACATAAGCCAAAAAGAAGACGACAATCCAATTTCACACCATAATCGGATTCAGGCTAAATCTCCAAACCTCTAGATCTTTGTTCCATCCGTTAGATATTCTGAGCCTTCAAAACCTCTCACCCCAAGTTCGCCTGAAGTTTCAAACAACCCTCAATCTCCATGTGCTCTGCCTGAAAAACTCATTGCCTCCCCATCAGCAAAATTGGCGAGAAACATATACCTCACCAAATTGGATCGTTTGGACATAGTGCCATACATGGCCAAAACATGTACACCTAGACTTCGACACTGTCATGCCCAACCAAAACATGAATACCTAGCCTTCCACATTGTCCTAGACATTACATCCAACGCCAGAAACTAACATTTTGTAAGGAAACATTGTAACCAGGTACCAGCACGTTGCACGCTATCTTCATATTTCCTACCAAAAAAAAATCTTCTCAACTGATGTAAACAGGAAAAGGAAGAACGGTTCTGCGGATCAAGAAAGGATCATCTCACACTTTGACCGATCATCTTTTCTAGAAAACCGCGTAGATATATGCAGGGCTACAAAACAAAAATATATTGTACTTTGCAAGATGAGCTATTGGAAACAAAATCTTAAAGTACAAAGCATGTGCTAAGCAATGGGATAAGCATGATTCAATTTCCGGGGTTGTACATTTTTTTCAGCAGCAGTAACTTTTATTTAGAGTGGAAAATGAGCATGATATATCCCTGTTGTTTCGAGCTATCTCATGACCTACACATGCAATAGATAGGTTAAAAGTACAACCCTTTTAGTCCATGCATCACAAGCAGTGGAGGTTTTGGTGCATATATAATTGGATAGGTTTTGATGCATATGCAAAGCTGTATTCACATATTCAAACCTGATTTAAGATAATTCAGAAGCTCTCCAGATTTGACATGGTGATCTGATGTAAGATAGGATCCAACTCTTACTGTGAACTTTATTAGGTAACTTGCACACTGAAATTTGCATCAATTCACGCAGTTGGACAATACCCTCCCTCGGAATCTTCTTGGCTAACCTGCAGACACAGAAATTTTGAAAGCATTGATTCGCGCAGTTGCGCAATACAATTTAGAATCTGAAACTTTTGGTAACCTGCTAACTGCTCCTCCACACAAATTGAGAAGCAAACTGAGCGGTCTTACATAGAAGACTGAAAAGACCGTATGACTGAGATTCAGCTTAGAGAGTATAGACAATGAAATGCAACTGTGCAACACTGCAACGAAGGCATCTGCGTTCTCCGACGTCGTGCGTCCTCTCACGGACAGTCTTGCAGCTGATAGTGACGAGGTCATCATCAACCTGTAATTCTAACATTACATCTTGATAGCCACTAAAGCCTCCATCCGAGAAATCGTGAGCCATGCAATGATCAAAGCGAATCAGTTGAATGAAAAAAAAAAATGCAATCAGAAGACCGTGTGCATATATACTTCCTGGAAATTGGAATCGAACATGCATGTCCTTGGAGAGGCAGGCCTGCGCGACGCAAAGCATCATCTTGCCCGGCTACTTGCTCTGCTGTGCCATTTCCTCCTCCCACCACCAAACGCCTCCTCTCAGATCAAACCCAAGCCAGAGAAATGGTGTTGGCAGCTGCTCTACAGCGACGAAGCCGATGACGGCCTCCACGCTCTCCGATGTGTGCGTCCTTCACCGGCGATGCCTCACCAGAAGTCCTTGACGATGGCGCCGGGGGAAGATGACGACGCGGGCGCTGATGTGGTCGAGACGCAGCCAGCGGGGGAAAGTTGCCCGTGGTTGAGGGGGAGAGAACGGAGAGGAATGCGGAGGGGAGCGATGTGTGAGGCTCGAATTGTTTCTGTCCGGCAACGATGCACGAGAAGATCAGCGTCGTTGGATCTCGGGATCGAACGGTTGGTATTCCACGTGTTTGTCAGGGAAGGCTTCACCGCCAGGAGGGTGATCGCTCACTCCTTGCCTTTGTACTGCACCATAAATTTCAAAAAAACAAGTAAAAAAATAAAATACCCTTTAAAATATATTCATGTGTATACATTTTATACTTAGAAATAAATACCATAAATTTCGTACGTATAAACATGTATAGAAACATTCTATATAAAAAATTTAAATCTGAATTCAATTTTGAATCGGGTATATAGGGTTTAGGTGTGTAAAATTTAGATATCTAAACTTTAGGTCTATTAACTTACCCGAAAAGAAAAATATATAGTGCCAAAAAAACGGTGGAAAAAAAGATCGTCCCTGACAATTGATCGCTAATTAGTAATCTCGTTCACCAACACTAATACGGTTTCTTTTAGTAGTGTAGATTTATGGAAGTATAGTGATAGATTGCTTCAGGTCACTTTCAGCGACTGGAACAGTTGGCCTTCGCAGTCCGGGAATCCGCCTTAGGTAGCTTTTTTTTTTTCTTTTTTGCCCTATGGAGGCAAATTGATGATGAATTAGGTTTAGTTTGAAAGATGAAATGCCACTTGTTTGTTCAAGATTCATGGCAACGCATGCTCGTTTGCTCATTAATCATTATATTATGTTTTTCTTCTCCGTAAGTTACAGCATGAGAATATATGCCTTTCCAAATAATCAAGAGCTGGTAAAAACTAGAGAAATAATCAAGAGTTGGTAAAAACTAGAGAAATGGACCAGTTTAAAACTGAAAATCTGGATGTGTTTTGTTTTGCAGTCGATGTAATTGGAATCAAGATATCTTACTCTTATATAGGATAGGAAGAGCATAGCTAAAATTTATTACTTCCCCCTTTCTCCGACTCAAAATAAATTAATCTAATATGAGATTTGACACATATCTATCTAGTAGATTTATAGTAGTAGAATGTGTCATATCCTACACTAAGTTAACTTAATATGGGAGAGAAAGTATATCTTAAAATGTGGTTACAACATAAATCTAAAATTGCTACTGTCTTTGTTTTTATTTTTTAATATATGATACCATTAACTTTTAACAAGCATTAATCATTCAACTTATTCAAAAATTTTGTGCAAATATAATAAAAGTTAAGCCATGAAAATTTGACGATAAATTAAATCACAATAAAATAAATGATACTCACATCGTCTCAAAATATTGCGAGCTAGGAGGGGATATTTTAATACAATGTATGTGGACATCTTAGTATAGTGTATCTGTTGTGCTCGATTTCCTCTTAGATTGTTATATTTTGGTATGAAGGGAATAAGTACATATTTTTTTTAATAAAATGAATGGTCCAGCATATCTCATAAAATCAACATTATCATATATTAAAAAACAAAAACCGAATGACAAATCTAAACAGGATTTAGCAATTTTCCCAAGAAATAAAAAAAAGGAAACAGAACGGAAGGACGCTTGCTCGAGAAAGGAAAAGGAAAGGAAACAAAAAGGAATCGGGCCTTCGTCTCCAACTCCACCATCGGGAGTTCGCGACCCCTCTCGCTCCCTCGCGTCTCCCCCTCTCCTTCTCGCGGAGCAATAAAGGTCACCCCACAACACGCGAGCGCGCCGCCGGCCGCCTCGCCTCGCGTCTTCCCTCTCCCTCCGGTTCACCGGCGGCGAGCGGCCCCCGCAGCTTCCTCGAGTCCACTCCCGTCCCCAGGTATGCACGCCTCCTCCGCATGCCGCCGCTCGGGCATCTTCATCTCACCCGGTGGCGTCCGTCCCCTTGCTCCCAGCCGAAGACGCCGACCACCACCTGCACCAAACCCTAGATCGGCGCCAAGCGTGCCGCGCTGCCTTCTGATGAAGTGTTAGTGCGGTGGGGGTAGGGAACTGGGGATGCGGACGGCAATATCTTCGCATTGAGGGTTCGGTGCGTTATACTTTTTGGGGGCGAAGGCCAACTTGAGGGGGGGGGGGGGGGGGGGGGGATGTTTGAATTAGGTGGCGGGTTTTAGAGAGATTGGGTTAATGCTTCTGCTTGCTTACTGATGAGCTATAGAATTATATGAGCCATAGCGCCTCGATGATTTAGCATCTGTAGATGCAGATGACTGCATTTTCATGCGTATTAGTAAGGTCTAGTTACGATCCAGACATGATAAATTATGAAATTGCAAAGATGAAGGTTTGAGATCGTAGCAGGAAGAAGCACTGGCGTGCTGCTGCTGCTTGTTTAGCTGGTTGATTCGATAATAAACCGCTAGTGCTTCAAAGTGTTGCGGATCAATCGTAGCCGACATCTCTATTTTTGTTCTGAATACTCTTTTTATTTTTTGAACGAATCTATTCTATTCTGAGTACTCTTGTTAGTGTGGTTGCAAGGTTGGGTAATATACTGTTGATTCAAGCCACCAGTCACCTCCACTTCGTGTCCAGGTTGTCGTCAGCCACCTCTGCCTCTGGGAGACTGGCACTTTTGGCATCCGCCCAGCTGATTCCATCTCCTTATTTCAACACCTCCACACCCTTTGGGGTCATCAGCTGCATGGGCATTTCTGTCTTTGGCTCGCTGGTGTACTTTATTAGTAAATTTGCATGCCACACTTGGCGTCTTGGTTGCGTATTGCAGCCCTTGAGTCGATTGGATGGTCGGGTGATGAACTAGTGATATTTTTAGGTCTAACAAAATGAAGTGATCCTTTGAGGTCTAGCAGTACCAGTAACCCATTTGTTCAACCATGCGTCTTGATTTTCTTTTTGTTTAGAAATTGTTGTTGAATTGAAATGCCTGTTAAAATTTCCACTGGAAAGTCTGTAATCAGAATTTCTTCTCTGAGAGATACTATGTGCAAAGATCATAGAGCCGTTCAACCGATAGCTGATAGCGATATGGATGTATTTTCCTTTGTGGTCTAGCAGTACCAGTAAGTTAGTAACCCATTCGTCTTGATTTTTTTTTTTAGAGACTGTTCAGTTCGATTGATGTGCCTATTATATTCTCCACTTGGAAGTAATATAAATTGTTTGCACTCTGTTACTGACTTACCAGCATGGCCTGATTCTGATCTATATTTGCACTCTGTTATGGTTCTGCAGGTTAGCATTTGACAGCCATGGCAAAGCATCATCCTGATCTCATCATGTGCAGGAAGCAGCCTGGCATTGCGATTGGTCGTTTGTGTGAGAAATGTGATGGCAAATGCGTCATCTGTGACTCATATGTGCGCCCGTGTACGCTTGTTCGGGTCTGTGATGAGTGCAACTATGGTTCCTTCCAGGGAAGGTGTGTTATTTGTGGAGGCGTTGGCATCTCAGATGCTTACTACTGCAAGGAGTGCACTCAGCAAGAAAAGGACCGAGATGGATGTCCCAAGATTGTCAACCTTGGAAGCGCCAAGACCGATCTCTTCTATGAACGCAAGAAGTATGGCTTTAAGAAGAGATGATCAGGAAGGTGGATTTGTCTGGTCCTTCTGGCCTCGCTGTGATTTCTGTTGCACTGATATAACTGCTAAGTCAACATCTCAAATTCATGGTATGCTTTGCACAAATATGAGATACCATCGCTGATGTTTGGTCTACATTCTTAAGTCTGCATTTGCACTTATGCAGTACGTACCTGATGTTAATGACTATGATTGTTGACATGAAATGCGAACTGAGGTATGGAGTACATTTTAGTCTTATATTGTATTGTCTACAATGCATTAGCTGTTCGAACGACCTGATATATGGTTGCCAGCTGGGGAAAACAATAATTGTACAAGTCTAGAATGCCACATGCCCACCTCCTTTGGTATATTTTTCTGCAGTGACATTGCCCTGAGAGATGCAGAGCAAGCTGGCTTTCTTGCCTCAGGTTACACCGTTATGCGCCTGAAAAATGTTTGCAATGTTTCCCGGTGGCTTCTTTATTTTTTTGACCCACTAAGGCACCAACAAACACTACTATCTCCGTTCTATAAGGAGTTTTAGGATTGGGATACAAGTAGAAAGTTAATGAAATTAAATAAGGAAATAATGTGATTGGTTGGGAAAAGAAGATAGATAAGAAACTTAAATGGTGAAAGATTGTTATTGTTTGAGAAGAAAATATAGATGAAGAATTTATCTAATCTTAATATGTAAAAGCAGCTAGCTATCTCAAAGGAGAACGAGCCACATCATCTAACATACAAGGACCATTGGATGAAACTGATAAGAAAACTACACCGTTGGATCGTATCTGAGGTATCTATTGGGCTAATAAGGAGGCTTCCAGAACTTTCATGGGTACTCTTTTTAACACTATATTTGATTAATTAATTGGTTGATCAAATAAAGAAAAAAGAATAAATAAGACCTTAACCTTGACTTCATAATGAATTTATTAACCTTTGTGATTATCCTTAATAATGTGATTTGCTGCAAGTAACGAGATCGTTTCATTCCCTGGACATGCTCACGTACGGATGAGAAGCTGTACATTTTATCGACTAGATGTCAAGTTTAAATATATATCTACGTTTATATGTGTAATTTTATACGTTTTCAATTTATTTTTATAAGGAGGTCAAAATATAGCGTATAAGAGAGTTTATAAATACTGTGTTACTTTTCGGGTGGTATGGGAGCACACAATGGCAGATAGCCATCCATCATTATGCTAAGTTTATTACTCCTTCCATCTCAAATATTTATACCTTTAATATTTAAAATTTGTGATTAAAATATATATAGCTACTTCACATATTCTATCATCTCAATAAATTACAACCATCAAGATAAAAAAAACTAATTACAACCCTCTTATATTTAATTTTGTTATTAGTTTTGAACTAATCATAACATTCCCCTTTCTGTCAAAAAAAATAAAAATAGAACATAACCTTTACATTTCAATCTATTGTCCTCTCCCTAATCCCTTTAAATATTCTAAAGATAGCTATTGTCTACGGATATAAGTATTACAAGTATTTAAAATTTATTCACAAATACAAGGATTCATCTTACTTTCAACTACCATCTCAACTCCAATATCTCTTATGAAATGAGGAATATAAAGTATTCTCTAGTCAACCTTAATCTTTGTTATTAAAAAACATAGAAATCTTTAAATTTAAGGATGTAGACACTAATAAAACTAATCGTCACCATAATTGTCAAGATATATCGTTCACTCATATATGCAGGTTATGTTGGTGCTTAGAGTCACGTGAAGCTTGACTGCGTGACTAGTCTAAAGTAGTGAAAATATTAATCTTTTTCATCACCATAATGAGCCACGTCATACAAAATATTACAGACATCCGATCAAACTAAGATGCAAAGCTTACCTTCAGATTTGTGAGAGAGTTGGTCAAAGATGCTTAACAAAAATCACGATTATTCCGGAGGCTTCCAACTAACCTGTGCATGTACAGTAAAAAAACAACGGCCCATTGGTCCACCGTCCAACAGGCTAGCGAGTGTTAAAAAAAATAGCAAGAATTATTGAGAGTTAAAAAAAACACGAAACCCTCGTACGGCGTTCCACCGCATCGCCACTCCCATCTCATCGCCGCATCTCCATCCCTACAGCTGCCACGACGTTTCCTTCCTTCCCATCCAGGGCACTCCCGCTGTTGCGCCACATGTATATCTGCCATCCTTCTCCCCTCTTCTTTTTCTCTGGTGCCAGGGAAGGAGAATTGGGTGCGGCGGCAGGAGGGACGTGAAAAAGGTGGTGGCCATGGCGACAAAGAGGAGATCATGGAGGCAGTAGGGCTACCTCATGTTGCTGAGTAAAATGTTCTTATGTCTTTGAGCACAGAGTACAACGAGCAATGCCATGAAGATCTAGAATAAGTTTGTTTGCTGCGGCATTTTAATTGATTGAAAGAGAAAAAAGTTCCAAGTATTAATTAATGCGCAGGTAGCATAGGCAGCAGCTGGAGAACAACTGATGGCCCTACCGATAACTCACAAATTCTACTCATCATCTATTTAATAAGCTTTACATATTTGTTGAAATTTCTACTGTTGATTGTAATTTCCCAAAATGAACACTGTTGTGAAAACCATAAGCAAAGATTTTGATCTTGAATATAGCTTAAACCTTAGTTCTAACTATTTCTTTATCAAAATCATGAAAATGCGGTACTTGAACCTTAGCTAGACTTACGGTTTTTCGAGTCCTCTGATCTTAAAATATATCAAATTTAAACTAAAATCTCATTATTATAGATTACATATATAACAATAAACGGGGTATTTGTACAGTGATTAAAAGTCATGCAATGCACGACTATGCACGACTAGGTGGCTAGTTATATTTTGAGACAAATTTTGATTTTGGGACGAGGAAGCAGTGTTCGTATAAAGGCTGAAATCCACCGATGGCCACGAATGAATTAAGCCCACTTAGTTCCAGTCAACGAATCCAGGCCTGAACGAATTAAGCCCACATATTACCAACTAACTAATTCAGCCTACCAGTGAATTCGTCCCACTGAAAGGCCACGACTAAAAACGTCCTGGTTAATCATCATCACCAAATTAGGCGGTCGAATGAATTTGGCCAACCAACGAATCCAGCCCACACGACGGCCACGATTTATTCCGCCAACAGATATAGAACCACGATTTATTCAAATGCCACATTTTTTTTTACTACACGCGCACGCACCACTAAACATGTAACACCACACTCATATCACATGAATGTGCAAGACAATAACATACAATCTCACTAAAATTTATTGAAAACCCACCCGCATTTCACGTAAACGTTTCCTTAAATTTGCATCCAGTAGTGACACGTCTTCATTCTCTCAGATAATTTGTGGCATGTCTTCATCAAGTTGTATTTCTTTTTTTTCTCCCTTTTGTGAAAGACGTCGCCGTGTTGAACATAGCCGCGGTCAAAAAAGATTTGAAGATGTGGCTTGCAGGAATATGATCAAATCAACGATGGGCCATCCTCATATCTCATGGTAAAACGGCCACCTTTTTTTGAACAATGGCATGGTTATCCAATTGGTCTCTGCTACTTTCTGCTGTGGCCTGTGGATGATATATCTTGTCAGGGATCATGCATGTGTCCATGGCATTTACTTTTGACTTATGCTAACCTGACTTATCCTAATTAATCAATGTATAAAGAGGAAATGAAATTGTTATTTGGAAATGATTGGTAAGTTGATCGGTGCTGGCTCCAATGGCCTGGATGCATGGACATGCAGAATCAACGCCATGTGGCTATCATCTGCTGATCCTCTCTGATCATCCATGCTCAGCAAATATCTCTCTGTTCAGCGATATCAAGACAGTGCCAGGTTCATGATTTCGTGATCCAAGCGACTCCAGTTCGGTCGCAGCCATGGCCATGAAAGAAAGCACGGAAAGTGGTAGAGATATTGTCAGTCCATCTCCAATGCAGGTGCTTATCAAAAGATAAAACTATTTTGTTTTAAGCCATGTAGATCAAGAGGTGCTCTAATCCTAAAGCAGTGATATGCTTGATGAAGCACCATGCTTAAGAGGCTCTAAAGTAGTAAAGTTTATTTATCTCATTTATTTGATTGGGAAAATTGAGTTTTTTTTTGGCAACTTAAGTGCACATGCTAGTGTGTTCCAGCAAAGGCTGCCAATTTTGCACTCTGATCACTATACCTGTATGTATGTGTATATGCTTTAAATTCCTCCAAGAAAGTGCACTGCTTGAAGTAGCATGGAGTAGCAGTCGAAGCAACTGCAAAACTCAGCAACTGCAAAGAGCCCGTTTCTATTCGCTGCCTATTCTGACACATATGGCCACATTTTTCGCCGGGCAATTCACATGCATCTCAACAAACTGCTTGTAGTTGGTACACCCTTTTTTTTACAGTTGAGAGGCACACACTGCATGATCAGCTAGTACAATTTCTCAGATATATAATGACATGATCATACGAATTAAACCGCCCACTAATCCTCAGTTAAAAACAAGAATGGCGAATATATATCGCCGTTTCTATATATATAGAGGAAGCCATGGATTGCAAGCATTCTTGCGATTGATTTTGTAGTAAGCAACAGAGTCATTCATTAAGAAGCTGTGACGACTGTGAGTGCGATGGCTCGACCGGCAGCTCGCCGCGCAAGGCGCAGCCGCGGCCGCGGGCTCCTGGTCCTCGCCGCCGCCGCGGTGGCGGTGGTGGTGGTTGTGGCGGCGGCGGCGGCGGGTGAGGAGGAGGTGGAGGAGCGCCACCACCAGCAGCAGCCGGCGGTGGGATCAGGTGGGACGTTCGAGTTCAACCTGCCTGGCCATGGCAACGTCAAGGCCTCCTGGCGCGTGGCCGACGACGAGGAGAGCGGGTGGCTCGACCGCTTGGCCGCCGACGCCGAGTCGTCGTCATCCTCAGGCTCGGCGGCGGGCGGCGCCGGCGCCGGCGGCCGCCACCGTATCCCCTTCGGCGACGACAGGTACGATCGAGCTACACTTACACCCCTGGTTCGCGCGCGTTTCTTGATTTGGATTTTTGACTTGGATCATCGCGACGACGAGTGAGCAGCGTCAAGTTCAGCAGCGACGCGTACGAGTTCATCGCCGACCTGCTCAGGCAAGGCACCAACGACGGCAAGGTGAGATCTTTCATTTCATTCAGGAGAGTGGATTTAAAATTTTTGAGGGAATGTCTGCATGCCACTCAAATAATTATAAATTTTTTTAAGAAATGTATTACTATGTGATATATCACTTCACAAATATACAAAGTGTGTTGTTTGAAGCCAAAAAAAAAAGGTTAGATCTTGGATTTCAGAAGGGTATTGTTTGAAACGTCTTCAATTTTGAGATTGACATGGACGAATCGCTGTCATTTCGTAATGGTTTCTGTTTGATCTTGGTTGCTGTGCAGGGTGAGAAGCCGACGGGTTACTGGGAGAAGGTTGATGAGGAGGGGAGCCGGATGCTGGACCGCATCGCCGCCGCGAACGCGAGACACAGGGCAGAGGCCAACGGCGACGACGAGTATGTCACTTCACTTGCTTTTGGACTGGAATAGTTTTGAGTTTTTACTGGCCAAAGATAAAATTTGGGAGAAATTCAGTCTACCTCTCTTTTTTCCCCCTTCTTTTTACTGTCCAAGTTTTTTTTTTAAAAAAACGAAATTTGGACATTGTTTGTATTTTTTTCTTTTTTGTGTGTGTGGGAGAGAGATGTTTGAGTTTGCTTCTGATGGTTCAGCAGCATTGGTGGCTTTGTGCATAGCGTCTTCTCTGGCAAGTCCAAGCAGCACGGCGAGGAGCCGTTCCATGTCGAGGTAAATCTTGCTTCTGAATTTTCTGCACATGATTTCCCTGTTAATTTTGGTCTGCCATGCCTTCTATCTTGTGTTAGTTTCGGGGTAAATAGCCTTATCATCAAACATTACATGCGGTGTTTGAGATTCAAATTTTCATTTTGTTCTGTTGTTGATGTTTGTTCAGAGTGATAAGGAGTTCAGTAACAGTAAGTTCCCTCCTCATGACGACATGTAGTAGAATGGTACTGCAACAAGTTCTTGGGGGTGGTATGCGCATAACTCTATATTGTTTCTTCTCAAAAGTTCATTCAAAATTTATTTATTTATTTATTTGTCACTTCCGATTTAAAGTGTCGATCCCTGGTGTCGACTGCTCAGCAGGAAGTTGGAAGGAAGCCTATCTACTAAGCAAGAAGGTTAACTTGCAGAAGCCTGAAGGTTTAGAAGGATCATGCTGTCAAGCTGAATAATTATAGCAGTCTAGTTCATGTCTTAGCTTCCTCTAATTATCACAATCTGGATTGAGTCAAACTTGGCATAATCATATCACTGTGATATTTCAATTTGCTTGCTACTAAATTGATATGGGTTTTTATTCAGACATGATTAGAAGACAGTACTAGCATTTCACAGGATTTTAACTACAAGAAGTATCTGATTATTTTCAGCTCAGCTGTAATGAGTTATGACAACATGAACACGATTATCTACAACTAAGGAGCATATAACCAATAACCCATCAGTAAAAACCAGGCTGTGAGCAATGACTAACAACAATTAGAAAAACCAGAAAAGAGAGTAAAAAAAAAAAGAAAGATTAACAACTGAATATCATGCACTGCTGACAAGCTCACTGATAGGCGTGTTCATGTTCATCGGGACTAACCATGTTTTCTATGTTTATTCCAATTTCACTCCTCAAGAACTTGGAGTACCATTGAGCAGAGAGCTTTGGCTGCCTTGGCAAACTGGGGTCCTCAAAATCGACATGGTGCAGGCCGAATGGCGAATGATATCCTGCAAACAGCTCGAACACATCCAGGAATGACCACACAAAGTAACCCTTCACATTGGCTCTATTCCTGCATCAGCATATATACGAACACCCTGATGTTCAGATAAAAAAATTCGGAAAAGAAAAACATCATGTATCAAGTTACTGAAAGGAACAGCACTTACCTTAGTGCAGCTAATGTCCTGCCCATGTAGCTACTCAAGTACTCCACTCTTTCGGTGTCATTCAGTGAATCATCCTTATCGAACTGCTTGAAACCTAAAATATGGTAAATAGATAAACATTTTTTTAGAAGATAATTTAAATCAGTAAATACGTCAACGAAATCACAGTTTTACATTATAAATGGAAATTTCTTTACTGACTATATAAGGTAAAAGATTCATGTTTCAGTTCCTGCTTACATTCTTTAAAAATGTTTCAGCATAGATTTTCCTCAAATCAAGAGAGGTTCCATAAACTTTACAGTGCAAACACCATATACTTTTGAAATATTGTACTCCTATTCGCATAATCAAATAACGATACGTCGCTGTTGAAGAACATCATTGGGCTGTATATGGATAGATATTGAGTTTGAAAACTTGCCATTTTCTTGAACATAAACAGGAATGCCCTCGTATGTGTCTCTGAGGTATTCGAGCATACATTGCAGCCCCTTCGGTTCGCTTAGGACCTTGTAAGGGACATACTGTACCAAAAAGGCGAAAAATGAAATGAAAATGTTTAGTACCTCTGCAGAAGGGAAAAAACATTCATGAAATTTGTCTCCATTGAATAATTCATATATGTATATATTTAGTTTGACAACTGAAAACATGAAAAAAGGTTCAAATACCTTTTCTCTCGGTGTATCATTCCTTGAAACTGAAACACAAAAAGTCAAACGAACAGTTACAATAGATAATCATATTGTGCCATGTTTACTGTGTACTACTTCTTAGAGTGTTTTTAAATAATGGAAGTATAACACTACTATTTACTTCCTGTGTTTCGTATTATAAGTCGCTTTGACTTTTTTCATATTCAAACTTTTTTAGGTTTCACCAAGTTTATAGAAAAAATTAGCAACACCTATAACATCAAGTTAGTATCATTGAATATAACATTGAATATATTTTCATAATATATTTGTTTTGTATTAAAAATGTTGTTACATTTTTTATAAACTTGGTCAAAATATTAAAAAAATTAACCATAGAAAATGTCAAAATGACTTATAATATAAAACAGAGGAAGCACTTGTGAAAATGGGCGCTCATGTCTCTCGATTCACAAGTCTCATATTCTCATAGGTGTAATATGCCATACGTGGTAGAACCTCACCATGGTGTTCTCTACTGGTAGTAGAAAATAATCTGAACCGTTGATCTCATTTGATTAAAGGGTTTAGATGTATTTATACTACCACCCTAATTAGCGGTAGTAGAAAATGTGGATGGGCATTATTGCCCCAAAAATAGGCGCAGAAGGGTATAATCATCATTTAACAGTGACTAAACATTTTTCCTTCCTTTTTAGCTTTTTGATGGAATATGGGCGATGCCAGCGTAATGGATATAGATCTAGCTGGGAAAAAACATAAATGATAAAATTACTCGGAATCACTGTAGTATTAAATTACTAATTTACCCTTAATACTACTGGTAGTATAATACTACAGGTAGAGAACACCGGAATATCGCTCTATGCGGTAAACCTGTTTTTACCCTAAACATAGAACTTATTCCTTCAATCTAAAAGTGAACTTAATTTGGGACAGAGATAGTAAGTACCTCGGAAGTGTGCAGCCATATCAGAATAGTAATCCCGAAGGCCTGCCTTTTCGCGGTTCGATCCATTGCTGACGTACACCGACGTGTAATGATTTATTCCAATAAAATCAGCACTCCCACGGATCAACTCAGATTGTTCTTTTGTGAAGGATGGAATCCGGGAACCGGCTTGCTTCTTCATGATTTCAGGGTAGTCTCCATAAACCAAGGGATACAGTATCCTAAACAAGAATGGTCAATTTCAAGTCTCCTCATCATTTCATTGCATATATTCCCCGAAAAAAATCTCATTGTATATATATATTTTTGATGAAAGTCTCATTGTATATATAATTGAGATGGCCTAATGTTTTTTTTATAGCAATTTTAAGAAGTAAAAGGAACGGATCACTCACCAACCAATCGTGAAGTCCAATACTCTCTGAACTGCGGCAATGTCTGCACAGCTGCGCGAGAACGGATAGGGCCAGAAGGTGTAGACGTTCATGCCAACGACGCCCTTCTGCTTAGCCTGTAATTGTTGACGCATGTTGGTAACAAAAGAGCAATCTGCATGCACAGATCTTTTAGAGCCATCTTTCAGTTCTGAAATCCGAACAGAGTTCAGCTGTGCGTTCAGGTCTTCAAATTCCTAAATTTCAAATAGCAAAAAGTCCAAATACCCTTCTAAATTTTGAATGAAAGTTGATTTGTCATCCTAAATTTTAAAACCGGACATACAACCTCTTAAACTTTATACACCGTTCATATTACCTTATAAGGTGGGTGGTTTTAGATAGTGATTTTGCATATTTGGGATCTTAAGCAAGCAGCTTTAAATAACTAATACTACTATGCTGATACAGTGATGTCATACTATTGTTACGCTCACATTTAGCAAAAAAATGTTCAAATTTTAACATTTCGAAAAGTTTGTTTAAAATCAGCAGAAATTTATTCGAATCTCAATTTTTTTTCTATCCTGAGCTCCAAAATTCAGAAAATTTCGGTCCCCATGATTTTTTTTTTTTGGAGAGACCCCACGAATGTTCATACCTCCCTAAATGATTTTGCTCTCTCTCGTTCACTCACCTGGTACTTGTCCCTGTACATCCTGACAACGGAGGCATGAGCCAAGATGGAGTTGTGGGCGACGACGTACGGCTCCACGGTGGAGTTGCCGGCGGCGCAGTTGGTCCCGAACGGCGGCGAGCAGCGGCACGGCGGGAAGGCGCCGCTGTCGTAGGCAGCGATTGAGAGCACGTTGGGCTCGTCCATGGTGGTCCAGTGCCTCACCCGGTCGCCGAACTCCCTGAAGCACACGTCCGCATACGCCGTGAAATCCTCCCTGCAGAATTTTTTTCCGAAGTTTACAATTTCAGAGCCTCAGCTCATCAGCTGGGTGACCATCATCTGCAGGGTTGATCAAGATCAAAGTGTATCTTACATGATCCTTGGGCTGAGCCAGCCATGGTACTCATCTTCGAGAGCTTGAGGGAAATCGAGGTGGTAGAGAGTCACATGTATCTCAATCCCTACATATAGAACAATATATCACAAATTTCTCCTTCTTAGGGATCGCGCAAAAGACTTGCGCACCTTAGAATTTAGCAGGAAACCACTGAGGATGGATTGAGTGATATATACTCCCTCCATATTTGAATATACGATATTATTTGATCGAGCTTCTGAAACTTTATCTATCAACAACTCTCGAAATATTTAGTTTGAAAACATAAAAGTTGTGTACATTTTTCTTTATAAGCCTTTAGAACATTATAATTTTTTTACAAATTATTCTTATATTCTAATAGAAAAAAACTTCAGAGGCACCATAATTTCTGAAGAAAATCAGAGTGATAATTTGAATTAATTTTTTTTCGAGCATATGATTCCATTGTTAATTTATATGAACTGAAAAAAATTATATATGGTAAAGATATGTTGAAGAAAAATCAAGTAAACCAGAAAATTCTGTTTTTTCTTATGATCATAAACAGAGGGACTTAAATCCTAAAATCCAGTCTGATATCACAAAAATCCTTGAAATACAGCACTATCTGTTCAGAGTTACCCCTTTTGACTAGCTCATCTATCAGGTTATTGTAGTACTCGAGTCCTTTAGGATTGATTGGTCCTCCTCCTCCTGTGTGATCATAGAAACCATAGGTTAAAAGTTAAAACTACTTAACAGTAAGGGCCAGACACATTTTTTGCAAGTTCCCCAAGTCAATTGCGGTTAGTACATATTTTCTTACTTGGAATAAGCCTAGACCAAGAGATGGAGAACCTGTAGGCCTCCAATCCAGTATCACTCATCAACTTAACATCCTCCTGAAAAATTCAGATATATATTTCCAATTAGTATATACTTTGATTAGTACTGCTGGCACAATTTATTTCGAGCATACGATTCGGTTGTTACTTTTGGCTGGTCTCCATCTTTTTAAACGTGTGTTACAGGATATATGTGTGTTGTAGGCGCTTGCGTGGGTTCAATATTAAAAACAAATACGCGAGCCATCATCTTATTGAAAAAGAAATAATGGATTAATATCCATATCCAATACTGCCAGGTATCACGTTTTTTCCAATTGCTCAGCCACTAGAACTGGCAGGTAACTACGCACCTGATTGGGTCAGAGAATTCCACAAATCCCAGAACAAACACACGGCATTTAACATTTTTTTTAACGATCAGTACCACGGCAGTGCGTTGTTTCATTGAATAGAGTAGGAAAAAATTACAATACTAACACCCTAGAAGGCACTAGCCAGGAAAGAAAAAACAAAGCTCCACCACCACGCACCGACACCACCTAACACAAGGCCCATAAGAAGGCTAACACGGGACCGACTACCGCTAGATCAATAAAGAAGCTACAAACGAACAACCCAAAACCAAACCTTAGCAGTCGAGCACCGCAGTCAACTCTATCCACGTCTTTGGGATTGCGGAGGAGAGGGTGAGAGAGAAGGATGGAACCGCTCTCCGCCACAAGAACCGCTAACATGGTCAACTTGTATTAGCTAGGGCGCTGCCACAAGAGGACAAACAACTAGAGAGAGCGCACAAACTGACTGAGGGAAGTTTTGGTAAGTGGGCCTCCTAGACGACGTCTCCAAGGAGACGAGCGACAATGAACACCGACGCCGCCATCTGTCGAGGTCTCAACCAAGACTGAGTTTTCACCCGGTGACCCCACCAGAGAGAGAGGGATGACTCGACAATGCCCAAAGAGGGAGAACGATACTTGAAGCACCGTCGTTACCAGGCCGATAAGACCGGGCTAGGTTTACACCTGCCACCTGCCCTCTATCGATCCACAATTACAGCTCCAATGCTCCACCACCCGTCCACCCTCCGTCAGCGCGTGGACACCGTTGTATCGATGCCCCTCCGCCGGCCAGCTCCGCATGCCACCATGGCACGCCCACCATAACCGGCCTCCCTGCTGTCGCCGCATCGACCTCCCGCACCATCGGCCGGGCCGACCTCCCGATGCCCCCGCCGGCCTCCTGCTGCTGTCGGCGCCACCCGTGCCGACCTCCCGCAGCCTCCAGCGCCTCCCACGTCGGCCCTCCAACGCCGCTGGCCTTCCTGCCGTCATGCGCACCACCTGCCTCTCTGCCGTCCGTGCTACTCCATGCCGCAACCTCCACGGGAGAAAGCAGCCACTGCCATCCAGCAACACCAGTGCCAGCCGCGCCCCACGCTGACCTCCTCGCCCTCTACCCTGCCGCTATTGCTTCCTCTGACGCTGCCACCAAGGAGATCCGGCCTCCCTCCCTGGAGATGGAAGAGGGCGCCGCCGGATCTGGCCTGTGGAGTACCAGATCCACCAGTGGCCGATGCGATGACTCCGGGGCCACAGCTGCCTCTATCCCACGCTCCATCGTCCTCTCTTCCCGCCACCTTTTCTCCACTTCCGCCGCCGCCGAGGGGGAAGAAGCCCCGCCGCCGCCATCCTAGTAGGCATCCGGCTTTGGTGCCGCGGCCGGCGCTGCGTTGGTGCATTTAACATTACAAACTACTCCTTCCGTATCAAAGTCTCAAATTAAAACCTGACAACGTTTTGAGCTTATTGATTATGCATCGATGTGATGTGCTGTACTGTGCATGCCTTGTATTTGTGGTAGCCAGCGGCAGCCCGGTCACCGGTGCTCTTGTCCGCCATCCTTCCTGCAAATATCGCAACCAGTTGATCGAAATATCTCAAAGATCGATGTAGCAAGATCGATGTAGCGTACTCCCTATGATTCTAAATATAAGAGGTTTTATGTTTGTACATAAAATTAAGAAAACTGACTCTCAAATTATATGTTGCCCTAAATTTTATCTAATCGGAAATGCAAACCATTATTGGCTTTGTGTGAGGAGAAGCATTTAATTTATAATATTTGAGAATGGTAAACATGAAAGAAAATATGATAAAAATAACTAGAAGTTCTAAAACTACTTAGGGAACCATTGAAATGGAGGATTGATAAAGGGTTTTGGTGGATTCAATTTTCTTAGGATTTTTTCCTATATACCACTTTGATCATATGAAGAAAATATGAAATTTTGCATAGAATTGCATTCCTACCGTCAATTCCATATGAAAATAAGTAAGTAACCAAAACTCTTGCAAACTTTCCTTTGGTTTAATTCTTCCTTTGATACTTCGATTATTTCATTTTTTCTATTCATGTGTTTTTCCTATCTTTAAAGGGACAATTGCTCATTTGACCCTGTTTCGAAGTCTAACTACCCATCTGACCCTATTTTTTTTAGTTTATTTATTTGATCCTGTTTTTCAAAATCAAAGATGAAAGCGGACCCTATTCCGTTAAAGTGAGTTAACAGTGTTAACTAGGCCCTTTTACCCTTCTTATGTTTGGACCTTTTTGATATATTTATAACAAATTTGGTATATCTTTCACATTTGAGACAAATTTGACAGATTTGGCTTCAATATTTTAATTTGAAAATTTTGAATCGAATTAATAAATTTGACTTTCATTTGATAGACTTTTGACAAAATAAGGCAAATAAAATTTGGCAAATTTTTTTACAAAATTTTAACAGCATGTTGTCTTATTTTGTGGATCCCAAATTGCATACAATGAAGCAAAAAACACAAATTATAGTCAAATCCAACAGAGATTAATATCCAACAGTTCCATAGCAGCCACCGCCCACGCCTCCCTCTGCGCGCTGGTGCACCGTCGCCCCCACTCTCCACGCGCCGGCGTGTTGCCGAATGCGCCTCCCTCCGTGCACCCACGCGTTGTTGCCCCCTCCTCCCTCTGTGTGCCAGCGCACTGCCGCCGCCCCCTCCTCCTTCCGTGCGTTTGCGCACCACCATTGCTTCCATTCGCGCGCTAGCCACCTCCTCCTCCCTCCCCGCACCGCCGTCACCGGTCGCGCCACAGGAGATGGGGCGAGGGAGAGGGTCGGATCAGAGAAGGGAGGTCAGGAGATGAGAGAGAGATTTGTATCAAGGGTATTTTGGTCAATTTAAGTAGTAAATAGATGTTTTTCTTTTCTTTTTTGAAACCCTAAAGGTGTTATGTAAATAGAGTCAGACGGTATGTTCGATTTTGAAAAGCTGGATCAAATTAGCAAACTAGAAAAAGTAGGGTTAGATTAGTAGTTAGGTTTTGAAACATGGTTAAAAGAGCAATTATCCCATCTTTGAAACGTTTCAAAGGAACCTCATATGCTCAAAAGGACTTTGAGGAGCTACAAGCCTACAATAACCTTTACGTTTGGGACAGGAAAAAACATAAAGTTTTTTTTAAGACAAATATATGGATTTGCAACACGAAGTATTGATTTAATTAGTAATTATGCGATGAAATTAAGATCGATTACCTGCATGAGTAAAAGTGTCCCAGACGCTTGGGGTCCTTCCGTCTTCACCGGTAGCCCCCTCATACTGTAAACAAAAAAGAGGAAGCAAAAACTACATACATTTAATTATGCACAGCTAATTAAGAACCAAGGCTCCAAGTAACAAATTTACATAAACTCAATGGTTAACTGATCCACCAATGGTCAACTGATCCAAAGTTATGTACAATTAAAACGATGAATATATCTCCGGTCTCAGAAATTAATGGCATAGTTATACACGATATACGGTCTAAATCTTATATGTAAATCATATATATATGAAAATTAATTAAGCTATGTCATGTTGATGTTACTAATAACAACCTGGTACGCCGACGTGCCGGCGCCGAAGACGAAGTCCCCGGGGAAATCCTGCCTCGTGAAGTTGAGAGCTGGCTCCGCCGTCGCCTCGCCGGCGGACCGCCATGGCGCGACGACCAGGAGAAGCAGCAGCAGCAGGAGGAGGAGGAGGGAGACGAGCGAGGAGGTGCAGGCAGCCATGGCAAAGGTATAGTATTACCTCCTCTTCTCTCTTGATCGATCACTAGCTATATAATTAAACTAGAGTTAATTACCATATGAGAAGTCTCAAATTACATAAGACCTTTCGTGGTCCGTCATTATTTAATATATCCATGAACTAATTAGTCTAGGACGAAGATGATGTCGTCGATCGGCAGCAAATGGGTAATTAGATATATATGAACGGGTTTGTTTGCTGATAAATTGCTTTTCTCACGTCTATGTTGACAACGAAGACATGACGTGTATTAGTTGGGGCAACCAGCGCACGGTATTACCCGTCGAACAGTATACCCACGCGGGGACATGATACCCAGCTACCGGCCCTGATTCTTTTATGCGCCTTACGTACGTGATACATAGGTAGGTACCAAGTATGGTACATATGTTTGCTAAACCTGATATCAAAGTACTAGGCACATGTTACCTATATCGTCTGTTCTAACGTTCTAACGTCGTGTAGCCCTCCATATATCGACTTTTATGATTAGCAAGATGCACTTGATAGAGGTGTGTGATTTCAATCCCGTCCTGTGTTTAATTCCCAACGGACTCACAATTTCTTCTTAAAAATATTTGGAGAGACGTCTCTCCCTCCAAATCTCTTTTTTTAACGACTTTTATGATAGCCTATATAGTGAGTTTTCTAATGCATATATTATCATCAAAGATAAAATTTAGGCAATTGATTTATGAGTTAGTAACAACAATTATATCCTTTAATTCTACTATTACAAGCGGTGATAGTCTAAATAAATGGTGACATGGTCTATTAATAAATGAGAAAAATACAAAAGATCTAGATTGATTCTACTATTTTAGAGACCACCGTCAAAATTGGTATATTTAATAGGAGAAACTTAATACCTTTTCTTTAAAAATCTAATGTTGTTTTAGAGAACTATAGGTTAAATATCTGGTTGAGTATATGTATTCTTTTTTAAAAAAAATCAGTTCTCTAATTTTTCTTGACAAGCCAAAAAAACAACAAGAAAAAAGTTCATTTTACTCCCAGAGCTAATTCAATAGATCACTTAACCCTCTAAACTATGTTTTGGCTCATTTTACCCCCTAAAGCTTTTGATAACGCTTCACTTTATTCCTTAATAAATTTTTTATTCTTTATACAAATAGTATTTTAAGCTGAAATTTGTTAGAGCTATAGATGACACCATTATCAAAGTTCAAAAAATAATTTCATTTTTTTCATGATTGTTTGGTTGAACTTTTTGATGTTTAAATGATTCTTAAGTGCTTTCAACCTACATAAACAATGAGATAAATTCAAAAAAAATGACAAAGAAGAGAAAGAGTGCTAGGGGAGTGAAGTGAACCATTTTAAATAGTTTCGAGGTGTAAAACGAGCTAAACAATAGTTTAGGGGTTAACTGTTCCGTTGAAATAATATGAGGGAGTAAAATAGACTTTTTTCTAAAAACAAAGACATTTGGTCTTGTACTCTTTGTGATTTTTTCGTGGAAAAAAATATAGATTAATTTGATTCTGTTCTGTTCTGGATGCATGTTCTGAGTTAAATGGTGTTCAGTAAGTACGCTTCTCATGAGTCATGACGACTTGTACAAGATATCTACAGCAGTATGTGATGCTTCCAAACTCCTTGGGGGTGGTAGATAGGTGCATAATGCCGCAAACAGTTCTTAACAATTCATTCTAAATTTATATATTATCACTCTGATCTGTCTCTGACTTTTCATATCCTGGTTTTCCGAATGTTTCATATGTTGGGTTCCTTTAATTATCATAATCTGGAGATGTAAACCATTTTCATTTTATGAAAAAAATTAACACAAGCTGGAGAGAAACTTGGCACAATGAATAAACTGTATCACGTCTGACATTCCTATTTGCTTGCTAAAATTGACATGATGATTTATTCAGACATGAGAGGATATATATATTCATCATCATAACTATATTTTCGTCTTACTTCTATCCATCTTTCAGCTTTTCCTTTTTTGGGGGGACATGCAAAAGCTAGCATTGCATGTCTTTTGTATTAGAAGGAAGAGTTTTTACAATGCAAGGGCAAGGCCCCTACTGGCATTCATCCTCGATACAATCATAGGATTACATCGTGCAAAAACACTGGAAAAAACTTCGACGGACCACTGTCCCGCGGTCCCGC
This sequence comes from Oryza punctata, assembly GCA_000573905.2. NCBI lineage: Eukaryota > Viridiplantae > Streptophyta > Magnoliopsida > Poales > Poaceae > Oryza > Oryza punctata. The sequence continues at coordinate 19,111,826 of CM002492.2, read as the reverse complement.
CACATCTTGAGCTCGCTCATCGAGTCGTTGAAGACTCCTGTATGGTCATTTCCTTCCCTTGGAAACATCTTGCATTCCTTTACTTCGAAATCACCCCGATCACCAGGATCGACACTATACTAGAGCCTTTGAGGCGTAGATTAGAGAGCACTTCCACGGTCCGCAACCATCTGTCCATGATGCTGGTGCATTGCTGAAGGACCCAGCGGACAACAACCTTCCGTAGCACCATGCTCCACAACTGTTGTGCCCAAACGCATGAGATGGAGAGGTGATCGACTGTTTCGTCTGCATCGAGCAGACCTTGCAAATGCCGTGATTTTGCAGATTCCTTCGTTGCAGACGATCTGCTGTCCAGCAGTGCCCCTGCACAACAAGCCAGGCAAATATTTTGCACTTAAGCGGTGCCCGGGACTCCCTAATCACTTTGTGCCCGACGAAGGTTACGTAGCATGATTTCGCTGAGTAGGAACCTGACACTGTCCACTTCGAGATCAGTGCGTCCTCCTCCTCAGTTAACTAGAATAGCGCCACACAATCCCAGAGATGTAGGTACTGTAGCAAAACCTGCAGTCCTTCTTGGATGTCTACTGCCTAGCTGTTCCCGTGCAAAGCTTCCTCAACCGTTCTCGATCGCGTGACCCTCGGCCGGTCAAGAGGAACAACATCGGGTGCAACATCTACCGTAGACATGCTGTTTATCCATCTATCCTGCCAGAACAGGATTTTCTTGACGTTTCCTAGCAGAAACTGAACCGAAGCCTGAAACATGGCCACTACTTCCTTCTCATGATTTGCCAGCAGAGCTGTCCAAGCCCTTCCTGGTTCTGTCCGCTACAGCCACAAACAATGCAACTTCAACGCTAATCCCATCCATTGCAAGTTAAGAATCCCCAGGGCCCGCAGCGCCATCGGTATGCACACTCTTTCCCACACTACTAAGCAATGTCCACCATGAACAGCCTGTTAGAGATGTTATTATCTTATGTAACAGAATTGGTTTGGATGATGATCGGCTGGTAATCTAGATAGATAGATAATTGATGGTTGTTAGATATTATCAGCTGAACCCATCTATGCCATATATTAATGGACCTACTTTGCACCTATTGGTGTGCAAGATAACACGCAGCCATCACCCTAGCACGAAGGGCGACGTTTCCATCCTATACTGCAAGCATGGAATGAGCACCCACACTGACTCAGCACAACGGGGTACATTGGGAAGGAACAAATATGGGCTCAGGAGAATGAAGTTGCAGCTGCGGTGAATGTCCCTGCGCCATTCTCTGATATCCCTGAAACACGAGCTCGAAACTGGGCCAGAGAAAGGGGTAAGGTCAACCAGGATGGCACAGTTACATTTCCCAACCAAAATGATGCCACCGTTTGTGCGAAGTTGATTGCTGAACAATCTTTGCAAAGCGAGGTTGAGTCCGTACTGAGGAGGTGCGAAGAAGTCATTCTGACGAAGGTGCTGGGAAATCCAGAACATCCTGACCGGACACGGGGAGTAGGCTTCGAGGTGCCATGGAGGCATGACTTGCCCCAATACAGTGCGCAATATCACAAAAGGAAAGTCTTGAAAGAAGAGAAGGATGCTCGCATGAAGGATCAGCCAAAGGAGGAGGTCATTCAAGAGCTCAAGTAGGACATGGATGCTAGAGTGGAAGAAAGGGTGGCAAAGGTCCTCGTCGTTATGAACATAGCTCGAGGGCATGAGCTGTCGACACAACCATCTCTCATCCACACATTGACGTGAGCCCGTCACAACGAAGGAGTAGTTGTGCATCCACAAAGTTGCCTCACCTCCCGGCCCAACCACCAGCTGCGGTGGACCACATAGAGGTAATTAATATTGTACGCTCCATCTCATTTAAATGCCTCACCCTTCACATGTGTAATTAATAAATTGTTTCATTGCAATGCAGGACGTAGCACAGTGTATCTTAGTGGTTCGGGTCACACCAACCTTTGCATCTAAGGTCACAAAGTGCATGACTTACAAACCCTCTACCATAGAAAAGGTGCACAATGCAAACCTCATGGCTAGGTATGCGAAGGTGTCAATCGATTCGGTCATGCCCAACTGGCTTTCATATCCAATACATGTGCCACCCAATTATGAAATTCTGACTTTGGGTGATGGTTGCAAGACATACATACAATGGCCCAAGGCAGACATTATAATAAAGGTGTTTCCTCATCCAAATCGTCCGGTGGAACCTGCACCTCCTACGGCCCAATTATCCATTGAGTCTCCTCATGGACCCACTATGATGGAACCACATTAACCTGAGGGGCCATGCATGGATTTGACTGATGTGATGGCCACCTTGACTACAATTAAGACCACACGAAAGACAGATAGCTCCCCACCACTTGTGAAGAGACCGAGAGTAGAATGGGGACGTGGTAAGGGCAAGGGAAAGGTCCTTGAGCTTGAGAAGGTGGCCAAAAAGCCGCGTGTGCCAGTACAGTTTGTCCTAGGCATGCCATTGGTGGAGGACCATGTATTAGCCGTAATGGGTATTGCATGTCGAGAGCTGCACAAACAGTACATGGAGCTGAGCAATGCCAAGCGGAAAATGAAGGTCTTCTATAATAGGACATCACAACCACCAGCCGTTCCTATCGACCCCGACCTATATCACTGTAGGCTTTGATGACCTCTTCGATCTATACAGGATCCCAAAGTTGGATACAGGTCTTCTTAAATCCTACTCATTGTAAGTGCACCGGACCTCCGTGTGATGTGATAGTAATTTCTTCATAATGTTAAGCTAATATCTACTACATGTGTGAAGGTTGTGTTGGCTGGAATCTCGTCGAAGTGGTAACCACGTCGGATTCCTAGATCCATTGATGATCAATGAGCTAAACCTCCAAACCAAAGTAGATGATATGGTTGAGTACGTGAACCGATGCTTATGGGCCCACCAAGACAAGGAGTACATTATGACATTATGTGTGCACACAATCAAGAGTAAGGAAAGACCCTTCGTCTTTCTTATTTTAGGGATTCTTATTACTAGCACTACATAACCACCGTGGAGGAGCCACTGGATTCTGTTGGTCATGGTACCTAAATGAAGTAGGGTTTACTACCTTAACTCCAATAGGGCGAAAGATTACAATTTCTCTGCACTCACCGATGCTTTAAATAGGGCTTGGGAACCATATGTTGCAAAGGGAGGCAGACACAAAGAGGCCAATGGCGACCTCTATCATGACACCAATTTTCAAGTGCGTGCAACAGATCGGAGACCAGTGTGGTTCCATGTGTGCCACAACATTTCAACACTTCTAAGACAGGTGAATGATTTCGACCCTAAGGTTGGTGCTCATAGCAACTTCAATGATTTCAAAACCAACATTAATCCTCTATACGTGCTAACCTCTGTCTTGTTGAATAGAAAGCTACAATTGAATGGAAGATTGCGGCCATTAACCCCCTCACAATCATAGGCGAACTGTGCGCCTTCATTCTTGGTGAAATAATGAACAAGAAAGGAGCATTTTCTGTTAAGTAGATGATCGAACTGTTATATGTGTTGTCGTGAACTAAACAATTTTCTAATTTGATGTGATTTAAAAAATATTGTTTTTATGATTCTGTGTCATGGAATGCAATGTAATTTACTTTCATATGTACAATCGCCTATTTAGCATGAGTATTATTACGTTAGAATATGTACTTAGTCATATTAAAGTGTAGATAGTACCTAAGTTATCACAAAATATGAGGTTATTCCTGTTTAGTGTTGCTTCAAGTTAGGTCATGCTCAATGATGAACAGTTCACCATCGTTGGACGTTGCCGCTCTATATTCAGAATCGTTGGTTCACTTCTGAATTCATGTGGATCCCAAGTCTGTGGGAGCGCTACCTCTACATTGGAGGAGCAGAGGTAGGTCTCCACAGGATTGAGATCCGCTTGTAGAGCACGCCTGGCGTACAACATGCCTCGTGCTATTAGAGATGTAGTTCTTAGAAGCACAAAAATTAGACCTTTCGATAGAATCACAAAAGTTAGATATTACAATTTTTTCACAAAAGCTAGAACTTCGTATTCTTATTTGTAGTTAGATCATTGGTTATGAAATAATCACAGAATGTGAGGTGCTCAGTGATCCAAGTTGTTTTCGATGGCTATAGTGCATACGCTAATCAGCTAAGACACCTTGGGTCAATGAGAACCTCGTATTCTGTCATTGTTTGATAATTCGAGTTAGTGTACTAAAATATGATATTTATGTAGTTAGTTTCGTGGGTATCAAATCATCGCATTATTCATATATGCAATCGCCTATTTAGTAAATAAAATTTAGTTAGTTCCTCGGTTATCGAGTCATCACAGAATATGAGGTCCTTCGGGGGCCAAGTTGGTTTGGTCGGGTTAGTGTATTCACAGAACCGACCAAGACACCTTGGCACCCTGAGGACCTCGTATTCTGTCATTTTTTGATAATTTGAGGAACTTTAATAGGATATGTATGTAGTTAGTTCCTGGGTTATCGAGATGTCGTATTTAAGGTAGTTTTTCAAATTGTCTTAAAATTTTCAACAATTTACTTCTAAAGTTGCTTGCTATGTCTTACATGTACTCATTATTTACTACATTACATCATTCAATTGTTTTCTTCCTTTTTTTTAAATTGACAGGTCATCGTTATTCTTCAAAAGACATAGGCTACAATTAGTTAGGTAAGTTTGCACTTTCATGTGAAAAGGCAAGAAATTGGGTATGTATGTGGTGGTGGGAGTGTGTGATTGTCTATGAAATTCTTGTGAGAACTTGGAATGCATGTCTGATGGAATGCATGCATGTGAGAACTTGTCGAGAAATAGCCATAGTCGTCTCTCGACCACCCGAAGGCAACTGACAGGTGGCGAGAGGTCGCTACAGCTCTGGTCAAGAACCAGCCGCAGTCGTCTCTCGACCACCTGAAAGGGTGTTAGAGTTGGTTATTACACGTACATCTCATGTGGCCAGCATGTCTAACATACCCAAATATTTGTCATCACAACTATATATCCATCTTACTTCTATCTGTCTATTCAGCTGTTTTTTTGGAAACATGCAAAGCCATTGCATGTCTTTACAACGCAAGGGCAAGGCCCCTACAGGCATTCAGCTTTACTAGAATATTAGGATTACATCTCGCAAAAACTCTGAAAACTTCGACTGGGCACTGCCCCGCCACATCTTGAGCTCGCTCATTGTGTCGTTGAAGACTCCCTGTATGGTTGTTTCCTTCCGTTGGAAACATCTTGCGTTCCTTTCCTTCCAAATTGCCTAGATCACCAAGATCGACAGTATACTAGAGCCTTTGAGGCGTAGATTAGATAGCCCTTCCACTGTCCGCAACCATGTGTCCATGATGCTGGTGCATTGCGGAAGGACCCAACAGACACCAACCTTCCATACGTAGCACCATGCTCCACAGCTGTTGTGACCAAACGCATGAGATGGAGAGGTGATCAACTGTTTCGTCTGCATCGAGCAGACCTTGCAAATGCCGTGATTTTGCAGGTTCCTTCGTTGCAGACAATCTGCTGGCCAACAGTGCCCCTGCACAGCAAGCCAGGCAAATATTTTGCACTTAAGTGGTGGCCAGGACTCCCAAATCACTTTGTTCCCGACAAAGCTTTTTGATTTTGCTGAGTAGGAACCTGACGCTGTCCACTTCCAGATCAGTGCATCGTCCTCCTCAGTTAACTGGAATCCCATAGATGTCGGTACTGTAGCAAAATCTGCACGGTCCGTCCTTCTTGGATGTCTACTGCCCAGCTGTTCCCGTGCAAAGCTTCCTCAACCGTTCTCAATCGTGCGATCCTCGACCGGACAGGAGGAACAACATCGATCCGGTGCAACGTCTACCGTAGACATGCTGTTTATCCATCTATCCTGCCAGGACAGGATTTTCTTGTCGTTTCCTAGCAGAAACTGAACCGAAGCCTGAAACATGGCTACTACTTCCTTCTCATGATTTGCCAGCAGAGCTGCCCAAGCCCTTCCTGGTTCTGTCTGCTACTGCCACAAACAATGCAACCTCAACGCTAATCCCATCCATTGCAAGTTAAGAATCACCAGGGCCCCCAGCGCCATCGGTATGCACACTCTTTCCCACGCTACTAAGCCTCCTCCGATCCTTTCCACAGAAAAGCTCTTCTTTTATTGACTGCTTTGATCAACCAACTCGGCACCCCCATGGCAAATAGGTGATAGATTGGTATTGCTGAGAGCAATGTTTTAAGTAGAGTTAGTCCTCCTCTCGAAGCTAGCAACCGAATCGCACGTAAAGATATTGCTAGTACAAAAAAAAGTTAATGAGATTTCATAACTAATAGATTGAGAGGCAGCTCGTAGACCACCTGAAAAAGAATATTTATTATTTGAGCTATATCCTGCCATAAGAAGACCAATAGGAGCAAGTGATTGAGTTCAGTAGTTCATCATAGAAAATTATTGACTCTAGAGATATGGTAATATGGAGAAGACAAAATTGTTTGAAGCACGCATGGAACCGGAAGCGCCCCCACCAACCAAAGCAGGTAGGTGGCCACGGTTCATACCGCGCTTCCACATCGGCAATTTGTGCACCACTTTATTCACAAGTAGTTACAGCTATGCTTTGCTCAACTTATAGGGCGAAATGGGTAACCCCAGGTACTTGATTTGAAATTGCTCGGCTCGACAACCCAGGGCAACAGCCACCTAGCCAATCTGATCATCCGTGCATCCAATTGGGATGATCGAGCTTTTCTGAAAGTTGGCACGTAGGCCAATAACTTCACCGAAGATCTTGAGAATCTGTGAGACTACCTCAGTATTGGAGTTGAATGAAACAAATCACATCATCTGCATACAATGAGATCCGATGGCCGAGACCTTGACATGCGAAGGGACGAAGGAGTCACTCCCTTTTTGCCATCCTGAATAGGCCATTTAGAGCCTCTATGACGAGGATGAAGAGCAATGGCGATAACGGGTCACCTTGGTGCAACCCTCTTCTGTGCAGAATGACATCACAATGGTTCCCATTCACAATTATTTTAGAGGAGGATCTCAGAATCATCGTGATACAGCTTCTCCAATGGTGGCCAAAGCCCATGTGTGTCAGGATCTCCAGGAGGAAAGGCTAGGATACCAAATCAAAGGCTTGAGCTATATCCACTTTGAGAAGCAACGCTTGCCTTTTAGCAGCCCTAAAACACTTAGCAGCCAATTGCACGAGGCGGAAATTGTCATGGATGGTACGTCAGGAGAGGAATGTGCTCTGATTAGGGCTCTCCAAACCGGATATCTTCTTTTTGAATTGCCCGGCTAGCAACTTGGAGAAGAGTTTGACAAAACTGTGAATCAAGCTGATTGGGCAAAAATCCTTAACCTGAATCGCGTCCTTGCTCCTTGGAATGAAAGTAATGAGAGCATTGTTGACTCGAAGGAGGCTACGCCCATCCAAGTTAGCCACGGCCGCGATCGTAGCCAAAACATCAGTCTTGATTATCCCCTAGGCTGACTTGTAGAACAATCCTTTGAATCCGTCAAGGTCCAGGGCCTTTATGGCCGGCATGCATCGCACGACCTATTCCACTTTCTCCTCCGAGAAGGGAAGCTTGAGTTGCTCGAGGTCTTTCTGAGACAGTTGCAAGGCCGACATGTCTAGGGAGTGTTGTGTCGCCACACACGATCCTAGGAGGGCTCCATAGTAGTGAAAACAGTGAAGGTCATCCTTGTCTTGTGTTTGGCATGTAGGTGAAAAAAACTTGTGTTGGTGTCCCCCTCCTTAAGCCATGCCACATGCGCTTGTTGTCTGGCCATTGAGTGCTCCAAGGAGGATAGCCCTAGGCATTTCATGTTGAGAGTTTTCTTGAGCCATCTTTCCTCAGCAGAGAGCGACCGGTTATCCATGGCCATCTCAAGCCATAGGATTAGCTCCTTGGCCACGAGAAGCTGTAGCTTGATGTAACCAATTTGCCTCTGGCTCAAACTTTGCAACGCGTTGGCTGTTTTCCGTAGTAGCAGATACAATTGCCTCTGGCTCATTTGGGAACTCGGTCGTTGCCCATGCCTGCTGCACCACTATTGAGTAACCGTCTTGGTTTGTCCAGAAGAACTCAAAATGGAATCATTGCTTCACCGAGAAGACGATGCTCATCCTGATCAAGAGGGTGCAGTGATTAGAGGACATGGATGGAAGGGGCTACAGGAGGCAGACGGGATGCAGCTCTTCCCATTCCAGTGTCGTGAACACGCAATCAATACGCTCGAGCATCAATACCTCCCTTTCGCTTCTCCAGATATACCTTCGCCCCAGGAGTGGCATCTCCTTTAGCTTCACATCATTGATAATCGTCTAAACTTACCCATAAGGTGATGGTTCAGGTTGTCGTTGTTCTTGTCAGCCGTTGCATAGATCATGTAGTCTCTGGTGAGCAGACACGGTTCAAGGCAGAAACCACGATGAGTCTGAGCTCGTTGAGGAAGGCAGGTTTATCAGCATTCACCGTCGGCCCATAGACCGAGGTGAGCCACCATCCCGATTAATTAGCCAACAATGTCACATAGACTGTGGAGTTCTTCCAAGCAACGAGGATTCTTCCTCTAGTGTTTGAGCCACAAGAAAGGCAGAAGAGTAGAACGAACCTAGAAGTTCCAATATAGGCGATCAGAGATTATATCCAGTTTCATTTCAAAGAGACAAATTACGTGCGACGAGGTGTTGCGCACAAGTTCGTGGACTACATCCCTACGAGCTCTATTGTTGACTAATTCATAGGAAACAAAGCAACAATGCACACAACACTCCCAACTAGGCAGCATTAAATAGCTATTGGTTATTCATTCTCCATCCCAACGAGCTCTTCCTGGGACAGGACAACAAAGTTGAAGATGGCTGCAAGCGCCTCGATGTTTATCTGGCTGAGCGGGTGGTTGATGAGTTGGGCGTACTGGCCCATCGTGCCCGGGTCCACTTCGTCTTCCGAGCTGACGAGGCCCAAGTGTAGCATCAAGCATCGTTGGGCCTGATTGGTCGCATTCAACCCTCTCACCAAAGGCCCGGCCGCCTTGTTGGCTAGTCGTTCGCTTTGGCGAGGCAGCCTTGGTGGGGATCATTGTCAAGGCGGTGGCAGCATTGGTAGGATGGGTTAGGTGAGCTCCATTACAGCCCTATGGAAAAGGTCTATCCCTGGCCCTCGTAGAGATGCGGACGAGGATGGGCCTGCAACCCCGCTAACCCAGGTGAAGCGGGCTTCGACAACATCGTGTGTGGTGGGCCTATGGAACGGCCCAAAGTATAGACTAGCAACGACGACTGGGCAGCAGCAGAAGTCTTGGCTGCCCTCTTCGTATTCTTCTTCCTGGTGTAGGTGAGCAGCGGTACCCCCATCCCTCCTGGCGCAACCAAAAGAGGAATGGGCGCCGGGCTCTTTTCGCCCTTGGGAGGTGGGCTTGGTTCGATGCCACTATCGATAGGCAAGACCACTACCGTGCTCAGGTCAGCCGGGGTGGAGGCATCTTTGCTTGTTCTCTCGTGACCGTCAACCACTCCTCCCTTGGACTGCACGGGAGTTTGAAACTCCCCAACGGAGCTAGCCGAGCTCCCAACTTTTTGCATCTCCTTTGAAAAGCCTAAGAGTTGCCCTTGTCAGAGATCCCACACGGTAGGGGCGTTGTCATGGGGTCATCCAACATGAGGAGAAAGGATGACGATGCTCCACTATGGCCGCTGGGAAGTAGGCTGTACACCTAACCTCCAATCTGCCTGGTGATCAGCCTGCGACCGGAGTTGGCCGGACCGACCCCATCATGGTGGCCTCGGGCATACCGAAGTAATGGCTGTTCGGTCCCCCGCCTCCGAAGTCCGCCGATGGCCTGCCATTGTGGTCACTATCTCCATCACTTGAAGGTAGGAACCCTCCTCCGACAACGATTCATCGTTGTAGTCGACCACCTTCATGACATGGATAAGCACTCTATAGGTCAGGAGCTTCTTCTCTCGTAGGAGAAACGGAAGATGCCCAAAGATTGGATCATCGGCATCCTCCCGCAGTGGCTCCCTCTGATCGATCATGAGCGTGAACTCCTTCGGGTTGTTGCCTGGGTTGGAGGTCCAAACCTTCATCTTGAACATAACGAGTTCTTCCTTCCCCGTCGTTGCCAGGTGTATCTTCTCTAGCCACGAGTTCGGGGTCAACAGCTTAGTCGCTACTTGCCAACCCCAAGCGTGCGCGGGGATGCCCTCAACCTCCAGGAACACCTTGAAGACCATGGTACGACACCAAGCATGAGCCAGTCTACTCCATGGTTGGAGTGACAGAACGAAGGAAGGCTGCACCACCTCCCTCCACTCCGCTGCAGCGTTCTTGAGCTGCTCTAAGGAAAAGCCGATGATGAATTTCTTGAGTGCGACGATGTGCACCAAGAACTAAGAATATGGGATGCGCAGCTCCGTGGCAAGGTTCACGACTGCCTGCTCAACAGTGACCTCCGGAGCTCCATCGCTCACTATGGCCACCAACGTTGTCCTCTTGAAACTGTCCTCCATGTGGTCTAGTTCCGTCGTGCGCAGTAGGATGCAGACCTCATGCTTTGCCCTCGCTGCCATCATGTTTGCCATTGAAACTTGGACTTAGTTGATTCATGCCGACGAGGCTGCACGTCCCGAATCATCCATGTTCGCATATGGGGAAGTCGAAGGCAGTGGGGAAGTCGAAGGCAGTGGTGTGGGCTATGGGGAAGGGGATCTAATGCACAACGGCCCCACCACATTAGACGATAGGCGAGGAAGCCAATCCAACACCAGACCTGCCACCTAGCATGGCACATGCTAGGGCTGCGGGGTCACTTGCACTCGTTGATGTGATGGTCGAGTTGCTTGCAACACCGACAACACGTAGGTTGCGGCAGTCCTTCTTGACATGGTCTGTGCCTAGGCAGTTGAAGCACTTGCCCACCATGTCGGCCAGCATGTTGTTCTTCTTCGGGACCAGGGGCAACTTCACTCAGTGCCAGCCACGCCACGAGGCTGTCTTCCACTCAGTTTCCCACGGGGGAGGAAGAGGCTGGCGGTCACCGGGGCGCAATCTTGCACCACTATGGGTGGGGACGCGTGCGTGTGTGTGTGTTGGGGGCATACGGCCTTGATCTTTTGGCGCTGCATGGCTTTCTGCCCTAACGACCACGGAGAGAAGCCTATTCACAGGCGCAGGCTTGGATTGGGGTGCTGCAGCAGTCGTCAATGCTGACGCCGTCACTAGGAGGCCAATGAGGTTCCGGAGATGAACGCCGCGAAAGAAGCAGGCCAGCAGCCGTTGTTGCTAGTGGAGCTTGTGGAATCTTGCCAGCGCTCGCCCTTTTCGCAGCCAAGCATCAGCGGTGAGGGGGAGCCCATTTGGAAGGGGGAATGGGGGAGAGCTAGGTGATGCACCGTAGTGGAAACCGGGTGTGAACAGTGGGTGACGGTGGTGGAGTGGCCACCGCTGCAGAGGTGGTCTTAGGCTCTCAGCCCGAAAGACACAATGTGAGCCATGCATCGTTTACTGTTCTACACTACGCCAGACCCGTTCACATGTGACGGGCCATCAGTGATGGGAAAGAGGTGTCGTCACGGATGGCTGTCACCTTAAATGGGCTGCAGTCCTGAGCCGTTTGAGGTGAGTCCAGGGCCTTCATATACCCCCAACTGCCAACTATTTTCCATCCCAACCCAGTGCACTTTTCACATTTTGGGTGGAAAGTAAGGGGGTGAATTTTTTGCTTCAAATTGGAGGTAAATTTTTTTTGGTGATTAATATTTTACACTTATATTATGTATTGTGTTTTACACTTGTTATGTTATTGATTGATTGTAGATGGATCGAAGTTGGTTGTACGATATTCATCGTTCGACTACAGAGTATAGGGAGGGGGTCACTGGATTCGTACATTTTGTGGATAATGAGAGGAAAAATAGGATGAGAAAATATATGTTGTGTCCATGAGCATACTGCAAGAATGAGAAGATGTTCGAGAATAGTTCATGGGTTCATTGTCATCTGATTGTTAGAGGATTCATGGAGCACTATAGATGTTGGAGCTAACATGGAGAGCAAGAGGCACCGGATGTAACAGCTGATGAAGTGCCGGATGTACGTGTTAACACCAAAATTTGGTAAGCCTCGAAGGTTTCATCGGCCTAGAGTCTGTATCGGCTTCAGAGTTTTGGAATCGGTCGATGAATGTATCAAGTCGCCAATTGTCATATTCTTAGGAAATTCGGTTAAGGAAACTAATCTGTTAAAAGAAGCTTATCTAGAAGAGTCTGAGTTCAAGGAGGATGCGAGATGACAATTTATCTATTAATTAGGCAGAAATAGTTAGTTTCCTTTTAATTTTAGGAAAGTGTGTTTAGTGTCCAATAAGAACTTTATGTTTTCCTTTTATCCTTAGGAAGATTTGTGTCGTATCCTATATGGACTAGTATCTACCCATGGGTATAAATATGTATACCCGGTGTCATTTTAATCTATCTCTCGATCAATACAACTACTCTCGACGCATCGCCACTCTCTTTTCCTAGGTTTTACTTATCAACCGACGGAACTTGGCACCTAACGCGGGGTTGCAGTCACTTTCGATCTCCAGCGAAGGGGTAAGTCCTACGTTCCACCGGCCGTGACAATTGTATCGGCTACATTGGTGTTATTCAAGGCTGCATCGCTTCGATCTCTTGGATCGCTCTGGTTCGGTTGATATATTTATCTACCTACTTATCATATATCTTAGTTAATCTAATTTAGTAGCTCAATTTACCTTTATCGGTTGGGATCTGCTTTAGGGTTTTTGCTGGTATCGGCTAAATTACTTTGCCAGATTAGATTAGTAAGGTATCCACCACCATGAAAATTAGTTGAAGACTTGATTGTTTAGACTTTATGCTTCTTTGCATACTTTACGATGCATCATCCCTAGCCATCTTAGAATCATAAAGGTTAACCTGTCTTTGATTATAATAAGGGTTTCATCGGGTTTTCAGCCAATGAGTTATATGGACGTTGCATCGGCTTACGAGGATAACATATAAGTTGGTTTTAGCCGATTGCAACAAAGGTTTCATTGATTATCTAATCGTTTGGATTTTATGACATCGGACCCCCAGCCGATGTATGCTTTAACCTTCGGATCAGCACTTATTCTATCATATCATTATTAGCCAATTGGTTTCTATTGGTTTATATTATTGTGTCATTACATTATCATCATCCGATCGTATTTATATGATTATCTACATATAGCCGATTGTTCAAAACCTTATCGACATCGGCTGAAATTACTATATCACCTGGTCAGCCGATCAACTATCTGGTGATCAACATATCTATCTATCTTGTCAGTTACAGGATCAAACTGACTAGCACGCTCGCATTTCATCAATATTTTGGACCTGCACTGGAGCTACACAGAACTCCCAGGCTGTTGTGTTCGTCGACTTAGTTTGCGCCAACACAGATCCAATACCATCGGCCGAGCGTGGATTTTTCGTCAACAATACGGAACAAACCAACAGTTCGAGATGACATTTTCGTCGACTCCATCAGGGGGAGATGCCATAGATTTGGACCCTCAAATTCTGTCCGAAATGTTGCGTGATGTTGAAGACCCAGATCACAATGTGAGAAACTTCGAGAAGTTCAGTAAGTTGGTGGCAGATTCTAAGACGTCATTATATCTTGGGTGTAAGCTAAAGCACACCAAATTATCCTCTATGTTAGAACTCATGAAGCTTAAGGCAAGTAATGGTTGGTTAGACAAGAGTTTCACAAAACTTCTCGAGTTCTTGAAGCAAAATAAGTCTTATGCCCATTAGGTTTGGAGGTCAAATGAATCCATGCTTGTCGGAACGACTGCATATTGTATTACAAACAATATTCTGACTTGGACGCTTGTCCTATTTGTGGGGCTTCTAGATACAAGCGAGACATGTGCAGATGAAGGTCGTAAGTCGAAGAGGGGTAGCCCAGCAAAAGTGGTGTGGTATCTCCTAATTGACAACCACATGAAGAGAATGTTTGCGAATTCTAAGCAAGCTAAGTTAGTATGCTGGCACGCTGATGAACGGAAGGTCGATGGTAAGCTGAGCCACCCAGCAGACTTAGTGCAATGGAGGACAATCGATAGAGTTTACCCCGAATTCACCAAAGACCCGTGAAACATATGTTTCACAATGTATACGGATGATATAAATCCATTTGGTGATCTAAGCAGTCGTCACAGCACATGACTAGTTCTTCTTATCAACTACAACCTTCCTCCCCGGTTGTGCTTCAAGAGGAAGCATATCATGCTTGCCATGCTCGTTCAAGGACCGAGACAGCCTGGCAACGATATTGATGTGTTCATTGAACCAATAATCGATGACTTAGAAAAACTATAGTATGTGGGCATGCGAACATTGGACGCATCTCGGCGGGAGTACTTCAATCTGCATGCATTGCTGTTTTGCACCATAAACAATTATCCAACACTTGGAAACCTGACCAACCAAACTGTGAAAGGGAGGAAGGATTGTTCGGAGTGTATGGAGGAAACAAGAAGCCGATAGTTGAAGAACTCACGCAAGATGGTCTACATGGGTCACAGGAGATTCCTCCCAAGGTTTCATCCTTACAGAAATATAAGAAAGAATATCAGTGAGCACAGAGAACTAGCCAGTCCTCCCTCGGAGCTAATATGGTTGGAGTTGCATAACTTAGTAAGAGGAATCACCAACGATTTTGGAAAGAGGAAGAAAGTTGTTAAGACAAAATCTTATCGGGTTACTTCTTAACCTAGGTAGTACGAAGGATGGGCTCAACGCCCGAAGAGATTTGGAAGATATGGGTATTCGTGCCGAACTGCAACCATTAACAACGGAGTCCGGAATTGTGTACCTTCCTCCAACTTGCTACACTCTGTCGAGAGATGAGAAGATGGATATGCGGACTTGCCTCAATGGTATTAAGGTGCTATCTGGTTACTCCTCGAGAATTAGTATGTTTGTTTCAATGGACGATCTCAAATTGGTTGGAATGAAGTCGCATGTCTGCCACGTTCTTATCACGCAACTTCTTCCTGTTGCCATAAGGAATATTTTACCTCCAAAAGTACGACATACTATAATGCGATTGTGCTCCTTCTTTTATGCAATTGGCCAGAAAATCATTGATCCGCAAGGTCTAGATGATCTACAAGCAGAAATTGTAAAACATTATGTCATCTTGAGATGTACTTCCCACCAACGTTCTTTGATGTAATGGAACATCTCCCTGTGCACCTAGTGAAGCAGATAGAAGTGGTTGGTCCTACTTTTCTGAGACGGATGTACCCTTATGAAAGATACATGGGGATATTGAAAGGTTTTGTATGTAACCAATCCCATCCCGAGGGGAGCATCATTGAAAGTTACACGACGAAGGAGGTCATCGAGTTATGTGTTGACTACATGGCGAAGAGCTCTTCAATTGGCTTCCCACGATCTCATCACAAAGGAAGGCTTGAAGGGATGGGTACTGTCGGAAAAAAAAGTTGTGAAGCTAGATCGCAAGGTATATGTTAAAGCTCATTTCACGGTTCTCCAGCACATGACTGTAGTAGCACCTAGCAAGGGTACAACATCAACGGATACACCTTTCACACGGATAAGCAAGACCGCAAATGCACAGTGCAAAATAGTGGCATACGTATAGAGGCAACTAGCGATGGGCGTGGGCGTCGCGATCAGTACTACGGCCAAGTAGAGCAAATATTGGAGTTATATTACTTGAAGTTCAAGGTTCCATTGTTTCATTGTTGATGGGTCGATCTTCGCAATGTCAAAGTTGATAAGGAAGGTTTCACCATTGTCAACTTGTAAAACAACGTGTACAAGGATGAACCGTTTGTCCTCACAAAACAAATTGTCCAAGTCTTCTACATAATTGACCCATGCAACAAGAAACTACATGTGGTTCATGAAGGGAAAAGGATAATTTTAGGTGTCGACAACATTGCGGATGAAGAGGACTATAACCAACACTCTAGAAGAGGAGGATGAAGAAGATGAGGTCCAACATGCACGCGTCGACCATGAGGAAGGAAACTTAGGTCCAGTTTGATTTTGTCTGATTCCGTGTAATATATATGTGTTATGTTGGACATGGTTTCAAGAGACTAAATGGTATTAATATGTTTGAAAACTTTTGAAATATTTTAGAGAAATTAAATATTGCATTTCAAAATGGTAATAACATTTTGTAAGAGCAATTATGTTAAAATAGTTAAAAAAATAAAATTAAATTAAAAACAACAAATTTAATAAAAATGTGAGAGAAATTGTATAGAAAAAGTTAAACAAATAATAAACTGTAAAAAATGGCAAGTGGACCTGATCAAACTCAACTGTGACGGGCGGGAGCGACAGGCCATCACAGGTGACATCAACTATGATGATGCTAGCTTTCCCGCTCATCACAGGTTACCTAATCTGTGACGGTGCCAACCCTCCCGCCCGTCACAGGTGAGTTTGACCTGGTCTATTTGGGTTGCACTGGTTCTCACACACTCACAGACTCTCAGATACAGATCTCACACACTCTCACTCTCTCACACTCACAGCCGCCGCCTCCCCACCATCGACCGCTGAGTGCCGCCTCCCCATCCTCTAAGACCGCCGTTCGCGGCCTCCCCACCGTCCACAACGCCGAGCACCACAAATTGTTGTTCCCGCTACTACTTGGCAAACTAGCTGCCATCCTAGGAGACGCTTCCTCGCCCTCGTCGATGCCGAGCGCCTCCCCACCGCTCTCCACGACGCCGGCTGCCGCCTCCCCACCCTCCACGACACCGAGTGCCGTCTTCCCGCACTCGACCACCGACCGGCATCGACAACTGCCTCCCTGCCCTCCACGATGCCAGTCGTCACCTCCAAGCCCTCCACAACACTGAACACCGCCTTCCCGCCCTCGACCACCAGCCACCATCGATAGCCGCCTCCCTGCTGGACACCGCCTCCTTGACTCCTTCCTCCCGGCCGACAACCGCCTCCTGCCGGCCGCCGACCACCGCCGCCACCTTCCTCCCCTTTCGCAGGTTCCTCTCCGCCTCCCTATCTCTAAAATTTTGTGATTGAATGTTTAGAAATTTTCTGATTTTGGAATGGTTAGAAATTTTGTGATTTAATGTTTAGAAATTTTATGATTTAGGAATGTTTAGAAATTTTGTGATTTAGGTTGTTTAGAAATATTTTAATATAGGAATGTTTAGAAATTTTGTGATTTAGGAATGGTTAGAAATTTTGTGATTGAAGTTGTTTAGAAATATTTTGATTTAGGTTGTTTAGAAATATTTTCATTTAGGAATCTTTAGAAATTATGTGATTCAGGTTGTTTAGAAATATTTTGATTTAGGAATGTTTAGAAATTTTGTGATTCAGGTTGGTTAGAAATATTTTGATTTAGATTTTTTAGATTTATTTTGATTTAGGAATGTTTAGAACATATTTCGATGTAGGATTTCGATCTTTTAGGACATGATATGAGAAGCTTTAGGAAATGCTATAGGAAACATTTTCAAAAAGTTTTTGGTTTAGTAATATTCTTTAGGAAAATGCTATAGGAATGGGTATGTGTAGGAAACTTTAGTACTTTCTTCGCTGTAGAAATGTCTGAGCAACAGGAAACGACCATGTCGGGCGGGACAAGTGAAGCTACATCAGAGCGTAACCCTAGGACTAAGAATCGCCTACCGAGGAATAGACAAGTTATCACTGAAGTGGATGCAAGTGGTAGGCCTACAGTGCTGATGAGTGTTATAGGAAAGTGGTCAAACAGTTGCGGGTGTGTAGCACGTGACCATTTTGGGATCCTCCACAAAGATATCAATCAGGTCCTGTTGGTCGAGAAAAATGAGCTTGGACGGCATTAATCGCGTGCTTTGGGTGTCCCGAGGAAGCAGAAGAGAGGCTGAAGTGGAAGGCACTCCAAAAGATGGGCAAGGCCTGGAAAAATTTCAAGTGGAAACTTTTCTTGGAATATGTCGTCCTGCCTGGTAATTGGACCCCATTTATAAATTACCTGCAAATAACAGAGAAGGTGTGGGAGGAGTTCTGCGGGCTCAAAAACACTCAAGAGTTTAGGGACTCAAGCGAGGCACATTATTTACTGCAAGCACGGAATGAGCACCCACACCGACTCGACACAATTGGGGTACATCAGGAAGGAACAAATCTAAGCTCAGGAGAATGAAGCTGCTGCTGCAGCGAATGTTCCTGCCCCATTCTCTGATATCCCTGAAACACGAGCTCGAAACTAGGCTAGAGCAAGGAGTAAGGTCAACTAGGATGGCACAGTTACATTTCCCAACAAAAATAATGTCGTCGTCTATGCGAAGTTGATTGCCGAACAATCTTCATTGAGTCCGCATCGAGGAGGCGCGAAGATCACATTTTGACGAAGGCGCTAGAAAATCCAGAACAACCTGGCCGGACGTAGGGAGAAGGCTCTGAGGTGCCATGGAGTCATGGCTTGCCCCAATATAGTGCGCAATATCAGAAAAGGAAAGTCTTGAAAGAAGAGAAGGACGCTCGCATGAGGGAGCAGCCGAAGGAGGAGGTCATTTAAGATCCAAAGCAGGACATGGATGCTAGGGTGGAAGAAACCGTGGCAAAGGTCCTCGTCGATATGAACATAGCTTCAGGGCATGAACTAGCGACACAACCATCTCCTCATCCACACGTTGACGCGAACCCGTCACAACGAAGGAGTAGTTGTGCATCCACAGAGTTGCCTCACCTCCCTGCCGAAGCACCGACAGCGGTGGACTACATAGAGGTAATTAATATTGTACGCTCCATCTCATTTAAAGGCCTCACCCTTAACACGTGTAATTAATAAATTATTTCATTGCAATGCACGACATAGCGCAGTGTATCCTAGTGGTTTGGGTCACACCAACCTTTGCATCTGAGGTTGCAGAGGGCATGGCTTACAAAACCTCTACCACAAAAAGGATGCACAACGCAGACCTCATGGTTGGGTATGCGAAGGTGTCAATCAATTCGGTCTTGCCCAATTGGCTTTCATACCCAATACCTGTGCCACCCAATGATGAAATTCTACCTTTGGGCGATGCTCGCAAGACATACATACAATGCCCAAGGCAGACATTATAATAAAGGTGGTTCCTCGTGGACCTGCTATGACGAAACTACATTCACCTGGGGGCCATGCATGGATTTGACTGATGTGGCAGCCACCTTGACTCCAACTAAGACCACACGAAAGATAGACAACTTCCCACCACTTGTGAACAGACCGAGAGAAGAAGAGGGACGTGGTAAGGGCAAGGGAAAGGTCCTTGAGCTTGAGCGGGTGGCCAAAAAGCTGCATGTGCCAGTACAGTTATTCCTCGGCATGCCATTGGTGGAGGACCATGTGTTAGCCGTAATGGGTACTACGTGTTGAGAGCTGCACAAACAGTACATGGAGCTGAGCAATGCCAAGCGGAAAATGAGGGTCTTCTATAATAGGACATCACAACCACCAGCCGTTCCTATCGATCCCGACCTATATTACTGTAGGCTTTGATGACCTCTTCGATCTATACAGGATCCCAAAGTTGGATACAGGTCTTCTTAAATCCTACTCATTGTAAGTGCACCGGACCTCCGTGTGATGTGATAGTAATTTCTTCATAATGTTAAGCTAATATCTACTACATGTGTGAAGGTTGTGTTGGCTGGAATCTCGTCGAAGTGGTAACCACGTCGGATTCCTAGATCCATTGATGATCAATGAGCTAAACCTCCGAACCAAAGTAGATGATATGGTTGAATACGTGAACCGATGCTTATGGGCCCACCAAGACAAGGAGTACATTATGTGTGCACACTATCAAGAGTAAGGAGAGACCCTTCGTCTTTCTTATTTTAGGGGATTCTTATTACTGACGCTACATAACCGCCGTGCAGGAGCCACTGGATTCTGTTGGTCATGGTACCTAAATGGAGTAGGGTTTACTACCTTAACTCTAATAGGGTGAAAGATTACAATTTCTCTACACTCACTGATGCCTTAAATAGGGCTTTGCGAACTATATGTTGCAAAGGGAGGCAGAAACAAAGAGGCCAAGGGTGACCTCTATCATGACACCAATTTCAAGTGCGCGGATAGCAACATCGATGATTTCAAAACCAACATTAATCCTCTATACGTGCTAACCTCTATCTTGTTGAACAGAAAGCTACAGCTGGATGGAAGATTGCCGCCATTAACCTCCCCCCACCAGGGTTTACCTTCCCCTTTAGCCTAGGGTTACCGCACCCCGGCGGTTTCTCGGTTACCGCGCGGTAACCGCAAGAAACCGCACAAAAATGGCGATCAAAAATTCGAATTCAAAAAATGGCGATCTCGTGGTTTCGCCGCGGTAATCGCGCGGTTTGCCGCGATAACCGCGATATCGAGGCGGTTATCGCCGTCTGTGCAGATGGTTGAAAATGGAAATAAAAATAGGGACTAAAAACAAAAATATGGTTAAATGCGTGTAGAAAATGGGGATAATTGGAAGAATATGTACAATGCTTAGACATTTAACTATTGAGTGTAAAATAAAAAAATTCGGCATGATCTTTGCTATATTATGGAGTTCAAAGCATTTCAACATTTTATAGCATAATAATTGAACAATAACAATTCAACAACATCACATTTGAAAGCATTACGAAGTCCACACAAAGCTGAAACCTTGAGGGTAATATGACATGCAACACGAATATAGGAAGTTGTAATTACGAACAGTGAGAAATGCTATTGCAGCCCATTCTATTACTAATTTTTAGATTTTTTTGATTCATTTTCGGTTTAGCCATATAATTTGAATTTCTCTAACTAGTTTTTAAAAAAATTATTCACCATATAACACTAAAATTCAAGAACTACATCCATGATTTTTTCTGATTTTTTCGATTTTTTTTTCAGAAATTTTGAATTTGGATGAAATTCAGCAAACCCTAACCGCCGGCTACCGCTACCGTCCCCCGCGGTAAGCGCGGTTACCGCGAGGGAAGGTGAACCCTGCCCCCCACCCGCCATCATAGGCGAACTGTGCGCCTTCATTCTTGGTGAAATAATGAACAAGAAAGGAGCATTTTCGGTTAAGTAGATGATCGAATTGTTAGATGTGTTGTCGTGAACTAAACAATTTTCTAATTTGATCTAATGTAACAAATGTTCTTTTTATGATTCTATGTTGTGGAACGCAATGTAATTTACTTTCATATGTGCAATCACCTATTTAGCATGAGTATTGTTACGTTAGAATATGTACTTAGTTATATTAAAATGTAGATATTACCTAGGTTATCGAATCATTTCATAATATGTGGTTATTCCTGTTTAGCGATGCTCAATGATGAACAGTTTGCCATCGTTGGACGTTGCCGCTTTATATTCAGAATCGTTCGGTTCACTTCTGAATTCATGTGGATCCCAAGTCTGTGAGAGTGTTCACGGTCCATAAATCATAATATCTGACCATCAATGCCTGCATATAATGAAATAAAATATGGTATTCAACTTAGTAGTAGGGATTATTACTAATCATTTCCACTAGTGTTGGTGAAATATGTGTATGCATGTATTTTATACAGAAAACACACCCGTCATGCGAGGAAACACACCTCCAGCCAATCAGGCGCAAGTACACGGGTTGGAGGGCCTACATATCGGTCCAAACTGATTTAAAATGACCCAACCACCATGCCACAAGACTAAGGACCCACAATAGAAGGCCCAGGAGGAAGAGATGGGCCAGGGGAGCTAGCCAGGGTTCGGCCGAACCGACTTCGGCCCCAATCGTCATCTGCTTCCACGTGGACGTCCCAGATCATCTCCCAATAATGGTTAAGGGGTGATTACGATATTTCCAACCATCATAACCATCATTTGAAGGCTATATAAGGAGGAGGCTTCACATAATTCAATACACACAACTCTTTGGAGTATTCTTTTTTTCCTATCTAGGCTTAGCTAGAGTGAGGGGAAGATCTGGAGGAGTGCCCGGAAGTTTGGTGCTTTCTCCGACTTTTGCCTCGGTGGATGTAGCTTTCTAGAAGAAATTACAGAGGAGTATCAAGCTATCGGTACACTCTGCTCTGGGTTCGGAGAAAGTTCTTCTATAAAATAAGCATTCGGGATCCTTTCTTATGTTATTTAATTACTTAGTCTAAGTGAGATAGATCTCTATCTTTGCGGGTTCATTGTTTAGTATTCGTACTAAGTTCTCTAGTACTAGGACTCTGGATAAAGAAGGAAGTTCCTGCGCAAGTATTAGAGTAGTAATTAATAACTTGGGCGTGGTGTCTAGGTTAGATATTACCTTTGTTTGTTGTGTATCCCATGGATTTGTCAGAGGTAGACAGCAGGTGGTGATAGCCCTGAATCCCGTCCTAGTAATCCTCCATGTTCAGGTACATCATAGAGCTATAGCCAGAACCACGCTGGCAGACCAGCAGGGGTCGGTGCCCGAAGCAACAAATAGGAAATTACCTTTAACTTAGCTTAGATAATTAAAACACATAGAAAGTCCTCTCTAGCCTAGCTAGCCTACCAATAGTTGTTGTTCTTGGATAGTCTTAGCCTTAGGTAGATTACACAGTTCCCTGAGTTCGATATCATTTTGGAGTCACCCAAAGGTGAAGTGCTACAGCGGTATTCTGTGCACTTGAGGATTTATCTGTGATCATAAGAAATACCAACAAGGAGCGCTCCCTCTACATTGGAGGAGCAGAGGTAGGTCTCCACAGGCTTGGGATCCGCTTGTAGAGCACACCTTATGTACATCATGCCTCGTGCTATTAGAGATGTAGTTCTGAGAGCACAAAAGTTAGACCTTTCGATAAAATCACAAAAGTTAGGTATTACAATTTTTTCACAAAAGCTAGAACTTCGTATTCTCATTTGTAGTTCGATTATTGGATATGAAATAATCACATAATGTGAGGTGCTCAGTGATCCAAGTTGGCTTCGATGGCTATAGTGCATACACTAACCAGCTAAGACACCTTGGGTCATTGAGAACCTCGTATTCCGTCATTGTTTGATAATTCAAGTTAGTGTACTAGAATATGATATGCATGTAGTTAGTTCCATGGGTATCAAATATCACATTATTCATATATGCAATCACCTATTTAGTAAGTAAAGTGTAGTTAGTTCCCTGGTTATCGAATCATTACAGAATATGAGGTCCTTCGGAGGCCAAGTTGGTTTGGTCGGGTTAGTGCATTTATAGAACCGACCAAGACACCTTGGCACCCCGAGGACCTCGTATTCTGTCATTTTTTGATAATTTGAAGAACTTTAATAGGATATGTATGTAGTTAGTTCCTTGGTTATCGAGATGTCGTACTTAAGGTAGTTTTTCAAATTGTCTTAAAATAGTTTTTCAAATTGTCTTAAAATTTCAATAATTTATTTCTAAAGTTGCTTACTATATCTTACATGTACTCATTATTTACTATATTCATTATTTACTACATTGTATCGTTCAATTGTTTCCTTCCTTTTTTTTTTAAATTGACAGGTCCTCGTTATTTTTCAAAAGACATAGGCTACAATTACTTTGGTAAGTTTGTAGCGGTGGGAATGTGTGATTGTCTATGAAATTTTTGTGAGAACTTGGAATGCATGTGTATGATGTTATTTTTGAATGCAATGTGCTAAGATTAGAAACATGTAGATTGACGGGTCGTAAGAAAAGGCCGTCACATGTGACCTTAGCTATGATGGCTAGCTAACTTAATCTGTTAGAGGTGAGTCACCTGTGATGGGCTCCAATGTAGATTCGTCACAGGTATGGTTATCTGTGATGGACCATCAACTTCGCACCCATCAAAGGTACGTCACCTGTGACGGGTTGAAACCACGCGTGGCTTGAGGAGGGCCCTCACCTGTGATGGGCCTTGAAGTACTAGCCCCATCAGAGGTGACCCTCATCTCTGACGGTCTGCCACCCATCAAAGGCAACTGAAGTCATTAGTAACCTTTAATCAGTGATCAGGGACATACCCGTCAAAGGTGACGGTTAGGGCCCGTCACAAGTGAGGTGGTCCTGCGTAGTGCTACTTGCTTTGGCAAATTTCCGATTTTCTATATTCAGCTGTAATTAATGAGCCATGACAATAAAGAACATGACTGTCTACAACTGAGGAGAATATAACTCATCAGTAAACACCTAACTGTATATAAGAAACCTATGAAGGAAATGTTTCTTTCAACCACAAAAGAAAGAGAAGAAAAATAGAATGGTAGTAACAAACACTATGATAGTGCCATTGTTTTCTTCTTCGCCTACAGCTGAACATCATGCACTGCCGATAAGCTCATTGATCAGCATGTTCATGTTCATCGGGACTAATCGTGTTTCTGATGTTTATCCCAATTTCACCCCTCAAGAACTTGGAGTACCAGTGAGCAGAGAGCTTCGGCTGCCTTGGCAAATTGGGGTCCTCAAAATCAACATAATGCAGGCCGAATGGCGAATGATATCCTGCTAACAGCTCAAACACATCAAGAAATGACCACACAAAGTAACCCTTCACATCGGCTCCATTCCTGCAATGACCATATGAACAGAAACCCATTTTTCTTGTAAAAAGTTCAGACAAAGTCACCATTTATCATGTAACCGAAAGGAACAACACTTGCCTTAGTGCAGCTAGAGTGCTTCCCATGTAGCTGCTCAAGTAGTCCACTCTTTCTGTGTCATTGAGTGAATCGTCGTCCTTACCGAAATGCCCGAGACCTAAAATATGGTAAATAGATGAACAAACAAAAAATTAAATCAGTTAAGACGTCAATGACATTACAGTTTTACATGATACATAGAAATTTATTTTTTAAAAAATAGGTGAAAGACTCACTGTTTCAGCTCCCACAGAATTTACATTCTTAAAAAAAAATATGCATAAATTTTCCTTGTAAATCAAGAGAACTTCCACAAAATTTGCAAGGCAAGCACCATGTACTTTTGAAATATTGTAATGCGCATAATCACATAATGAAGAACACCATTGGGCTAATATATGGATAGATATTGAGTTTGAAAACTTGCCATTTTCTTGAATATAAACAGGAATGCCCTGGTATGTGTCTCTGAGGTATTCGAGCATACATTGCAGCCCCTTCGGATCTCTTGGGAGCATGGTAGGGACAAACTGTACCCAAAAGGCATAAGTTGAAATGAAAATGTTTAGTACCTCTGCTGAAGGAAAAAAAAAACATTCATGGAATTTTTCTCCATTGAATAACTGATATTTATTTTGATTTCAATATAAAATATGCAAATTGAGTGAAAGCAGGGGAAAAGATTAAGATACCTGACCACTCGGCGTATCGTTCCTCGAAACTGAAACACAGGAAATCAAACCACAATTACATTTGGTAATCAAATTGTGTTATATTCACTATGAACTTCCTAGAGCTAGCATGTGTACCACTTCTATTTTTCCTTTTTAGAGTCTCATCACCAATGTGATACTGGGGATTTGCCACATTACATGAACTTTGCTTTCTTCACATCAAAACTGAACTTACTTCTGAAGGTTGCTGCCATATCAGCATTGTAGTCTCGAGGGCCCGCCTTTTCGCCATTCGATCCATCGCTGATGTACACCGACGTGTAATGATTTATTCCAATGAAATCAGCACTCCCACGGATCAGCTCATATTGTTCTTCGGTGAAGGATGGAATCCTGGAACCAGCCTTCTTCTTCATGATTTCAGGGTAGTCTCCATAAACCAAGGGGTCCAGTATCCTAAGCAAGAATTGATAAGCATATATACGTCTCCTCATCATCTCATCTAATTTGATAATTTCATCGCATATATAATTCTTATATGATTAACCAACAGATTTAGTATCCTGAAAAAGGAAAAGGAAAAAAGGATCACTCACCAACCGACCATGAAATCCAAGGCTCTCTGAGTTGCTGCGATGTCTGCAGAGCTGGAGGAGAAAGGGTAGTTCCAGAAGCTGTAGATGTTCATGCCAACGACTCCCTTCTGTGTAGCCTGCAAATGTTCATGCATGTTGGTGACCAAGAGATCAATCTGCAATTCCGTACGTCCCATTTCTGTCTTTCTGACCATTGATCAAAGCTATATTTCGGTTCTGAAATCTGAACAGAGTTCTCTGCGGGTTCGCGAAAAAAAAAATCTGAACAGAGTTCAGCTAAGCGTTCAGGATGGGGCTCACTCACTCAGGGTTCACAATCTCAGAAAGCAAGAAACTGAAACAGATTTATACCGAATTTGAGCCATTCTTTTTTTTTTTGCTAAATTCAAACGAATTAGAAAATTTTTACTGTACTTCACTCACTCACCTGGTACTTGTCCCTGTACAACTTGGCAACGGAGGCATGCGCCAAGATGGAGTTGTGGGCGACGACGTACGGCTCCACGGTGGAGTTGCCGGCGGTGCAGTTGATCCCGAACGGCGGCGAGCAGCGGCACGGCGGGAAGGCGCCGCTGTCGTAGGCGGCGATGGAGAGCACGTTGGGCTCGTCCATGGTGGTCCAGTGCCTCACCCGGTCGCCGAACTCCCTGAAGCACACGTCCGCGTACGCCGTGAAATCCTCACTGCAAAAAATTTCAGATGGAATTTCAGATGGCAGATTCTTGGAGAAGAATGGTTTCAGGAGGAGCAGTAGTGATGGATGATAAGATGAAGTGTCTTACATGACCCTTGGGCTGAGCCAGCCATGGTACTCATCTTCAAGAACTTGAGGGAAATCGAGGTGATAGAGGGTCACATGTATCTCAATACCTACAGAACAACCGGAAATTCAGAAATTAGTGGTGCAATGTTGCAGTGAGGCTGGATTGGTTAATAGTATTTACAGTTGCATCCTTTATTAATTTCACTTTTTTTTTTGGGGGCAGGGGTACTGAAATTTCTGAAAAATCGAATGGGACTTATTCGGACAATTGTAGTATTTTAAAATGGGAGTGCTAGATTTCATGTGACTGAAATTATTTTACTTGGATGAGAAATTAACAATTCAATGGTTTTCATCACTCGCTTATTAGTTATATAAACAAAATCCCTTCTTTTTAAATAAAAGGTTAAACAATAAATTATTATAGCCTAAGCATGAAGTTGGGAAAATAATTACAATACAGATCAACAAAACTGCAGATATAATAAACTTAAATTGCACATTTCACAGTCCTGCAATTTTAATTAGGTGACTTAATTTACAAATTTTAGGTGGCTTAAATCTAGCAAATACTACTTTTCTTTTTAAATATTTGACACTAGCTGTTGATATTTTGGCTTGATATTTGACCATTCATCTTATACAGAAAAGCTATACAAGTATCATTTATTTTGTAACTTGTTTTATCATTAAAGGTGCTTTAAACATGAACTTTTTATTATATCTAATTTTTTAATAAGATGAATGGCCAATGTTCAAAATTCAACAATGTCGTACATTTAAAAATGAAGGGAGAATACCTTTTCGAAATGATGGAAAATTAGATTCAGTAAAGAATCTCCTTAGTATTTTTGTCTTTAATACATATGTAGAGAAATAATTATATATATCGGAAGCACGGTTTCTTTGAGAAAACCTTCAAGGAGGAAAAGGGAAAATTTTTATTCCTCTCTCATTTTTATTTATTGTGATGTAACTGCAGCGAGTGCAATTGCAGAAAAATCCCTACACTTTTCAGTTTAAAACTACAAATCATGATGGAAATTACCCCGTTCGACTAGTTCATCTATCAGGCTATTGTAGTACTCGAGCCCTTTCGGATTGACGGGTCCTCTTCCTCCTGTGTTGATCATAGAAATTGGATCAAGATTAGAACGACTTCTGAACAATGAGGGACACATGTTCTGCAAGGTTATGATAATTAAGTTCCCAAGTCAATTGTGATTAGTAAAACATTTTTCTTACTTGGAATAAGCCTAGACCAAGAAATGGAGAACCGGTATGCCTCCAGGCCAGTATCACTCATCAACTTGACATCCTCCTGAAAAATTCAGATACTTCCAATTAACTTGGCATCATTTTCCGGCCACAAAATCCAAGAAACAACTCAAGATCATCTTTAGTTCCGGTTAACTTGGTGTTACCAACCGAGACCAAAAATCATATTTAGTATCGGTTATTTTAACTGGGACTAAAGATGGATATATTTAATTCCGGATCAGGTGTCCTGGTTTGCAACCCGAGACGGAAGGAGTTGCAAACCGAGATTAAAGAGGATATCCCTAGTAGTACAAGGAACGTTGATACATTGAAATATCTGCTGAGAAAATTGCAAAAGGAAGCAATTAAAATTATTTGATTTTTCTTTTCCCATCCTCAAGACCTTTTTATCATTCTAATCGAACTTGAAATTGAATTCAAAGTACGACCTAGCTTAATTCCTAATTAAGGTTTTTAGGTTGATATTGCCATATGCCAGCAGTATTAATTGAACTACAACTAACTAAATTCTACTTTTTTTTCTTTGATAACAAGAACAATAATTTCAACACTTAACTAGCAGGAAAATTAAACTGCACTAGGAAAAAAAAGGAGAATCACATATAAGCCATTATATTTTTGAAAAAAAAAAGACCGATGAGAAAAAAAAAAAGGGCACGTTGTTTCCGGCCGATGCATCAAAACCGCTAAGCTAGAAACTGGAAAAGGACAGGTAGTTTGGTAGGCGCCAGTACAAAACCCCAAGAAACGAACCAATGAACATGTGGCATTACAATATCGTCCAACCATGATATTATCATAATGAACAATTACGACCATCCTAAAAAACCTCGAAAAGAACTGTTCGTACCTTGTATTTGTGGTAGCCGCCGGCGCCCAGGTCGCCGGTGCTCTTGTCCGGCATCTTCCCTGCAAATTAATTAACCCATCATGCACAGCCAAATAAATCAGATCAGAACGAAAATAATAATCATCCAATATACATGTAAACTTTACTTAACTTAGAGTTGACTAGCTAGTTGCATCCGTATATGTAGTACTACATATTTTGCAAGTACTAAGTACGATTGTATGAAGGAACTATATATATGTGATTAATGAAACGATTATACATCACCTGCATGAGTGAAAGTGTCCCAGATGCTTGGGCTCCTTCCATCTTCATCGGTAGCACCCTCATACTGCAACAAAAACCAAAAATGGAAAAGAAACCATTAACACCAGTGGTTTTAATTTTTTTTTTAACTGGTCCAAAATTGAACTTTTGTCTAGTACTATTCATGTACACAGTAATAGCACAAAGCATCAGCTGGTTCTTCCAATTAATAAGCTTGTGATTCCTCGATATATATTAAGCTAGCTAATTAACCTGGTACGCCGACGTGCCGGCCCCGAAGACGAACTCCCTGGGGAAATCCTGCCTCGTGAAGTTGAGAGCTCTCGCCGCCGTCGCCGCCGCCGCCTCGCCTGACCGCCATGTCGCCGCGGCGAGGAGCAGGAGGAGGAGAGAGAAGCTAGAGCAGGTAGAGGTAGAAGAGGAGGCGGCCATGGCGAGGTAGCTTGTATAGAGAGAGAGAGAGAGAGAGCTAGCCTCTCCTTCAGTTCTCTGGTTATCTCTACTAGTAGAGTTCAATTATATATGTACTAGTATATGCTATATGTTCGGTATCTCTCTCTAGTGAGAGCTGCCACACACATGCCACAGTCGCAGCTGCAGATAGCTAAGCTCTAAAGTTAAATTAATAAGCCTCAGATTAGTGGAGACTGACCTAGCTTCTATTGCACTTTATCAATATTGTTTATGACCTCAAATATAGTTTAGGACGAATATTAATTTAAACAGCACATGGATATATCTAACCAGTAAACGACCTCGGACAGGATGATATATTGCTCCGGGTACCAGGCCGGCTGCAGGCAGCTAGCCAAGTCGAGTAATATATTTTTCTGTTTTATTCCCCCTGATTAAGAGCAACACTTGTGCACGCATAACATCTTGATGTGGGTGTTTGTTTGATATCTTTTATATGGGAAAATATGTAGTGTAAATCACATATGTAGTGAAAACCTAAAAACTATCGTTAAATCCAAAAATAGACGTCCGATATTTCTACATCACCAGGATTTAAAAATTTTACTCTCAAATTCAACCATAAGTAATTTTTTTTACTAGGAGTAAATTTTTTATGCCGATGACGTGAACAATCTCATGCGGTTTTTTTATGTCCAACGATAGTTTTCAGGTTTCCACTGCACTATATATTCCCCCCTTTTTCTTACAACATCTTTATAAGATGTGGGTGTTTCAATGTTTCATGCATCTTGAGGTGGAACTTTACCAAAATACTAAGAGGGTGAAATGTACTCTGAATATTTGAAAAATCAGTGTTTATAATCAACTCAAATTAGTTTATCTTAGGAACTTGTTGACCGAATCACCGATATATGTCAAGTGTTTATCTTAGGAACTCAAATTCAAATCTTTCAAGTGTTTTCTATGGAATTTCTATTTCTTAAAATAGGATTCAGATTTCGTTGTGTGCTGATGAGCCTAGATAGGTGGTGCATCCACCCTTGGCTCTCTTCATAAATATAAAAAATGAGCAAAATATTTTTTTAGCCCAATACATTTGGGAAAGTCTATATGTCCTTTAAGACATCCACTTGTTTTTGCATGTTGTCGAAGTGTAAGTTTTTTTCAAATAAAAATTATAAGATAAACATGCAAGTTTAAATCCAACCTATATAAGTAGAAACGAGAATGATAAATTTGACTGCAAATAGTATATCCACATTCAAATTTGATTTTTTTCCACTTGTATAAGTTAAATTTAAAGTTACATGTTTATGGAACGATAATGCCACATATGATTAATCTTGCCTGTAGTTTAATTCTTTTTTTATAACCTGTTAAGCAACATACTCAAAACTAGAGGATATCCACTCGAGAGGGACATGCAAAATCCACCTCCAGTACATTTAACTAGTAACATAGTTCGTGTCATCAAAAGGTTAAGAGGCATTTAGCAAATTTCTAATCAAGAAGATCACTTCACCAAGAAAACTTCCCCACTTATTTTGGCAGCATGCAGGCCGGCAACTTGCAACTTGTACTGCACCTAGCTAGTTCGATCTGTATAGGTAGCTTCTTTGACTCTATGAGAACATGCATGAACCTTTCTCATATATTAATTTCAACGAGTATATATATGCAGCTGTGCGTGTTGTTCTTACTGGAAGGCAAATATACACGGTGGATAATCCAAGAAAAATTTCTTGTGGTGAAAAGAAGTTGGTGAGAAGTATGGAAGTCTCGGATGAGAAATATGGGGGGAAACAGACAACACAGCCACGCCATCGCTGCCGTCACACGAAGGAAAAAGCCATGGATGACAACTACATTTATGACGCATGCATGCACAGAGATCAAGCGACATGTCGAACGAACTATCGAACACATTCGACTCGTCGAACTCGATCATTCCAAGACGGCACGGCTACTCAATATCTTTTTATTTTCCGGAAAATTAAACAGCGAGTTTTTTAGCGGCTTGGAGCAAATTTTCGTCATACATGTGTTTGTTTTCTTGTCACTGTAACGTATTATGGTTCTATTTGGAAAGGTTCTAGCACATGCAGCTTCTTCTAGCTAGAATTTTCAACTTCCCAAATTGTGTAGATCTTCAACTGGATTTTGAGAATATGTAGCTATAACAAACTTAGGATTTTTGTGAATTTGAAGTTGGTTCAAATTTTGATTATATAATCATATATACGACAACTATAGTATTCAATGAATTAAAAAAAAAAAGAGCCCGATGGAGCTAGATCCGGTGGCCAGCAGCGAGGTCGGGGAGGAGCTCGGCGACAGCCTCCACCTCCACCTCCTTCCCGGCCACCGACCACCACCTCGCCCTCCATGCAAGCCTTCTCCACCATCGTCGACATCGTCGGATTTGGGCAGCTACTGCAGGGATGAGAGAGCCGAGGACGAGGCCGCTGCAGCCCCTGCACCATCCCTTGTAGTGGCACCATGATGCGCATCCCACCGTCCACCCACGACCTCTCAGACACCATTCTTCGCCGTGTCGCCCCCGCTGCTCTGCCTCATGGGATACCAACGAGTAGGCGATGAATAGTGCGCTGCGATCACCCCGCCGCTCGTCGGCATGCGCGTCGCCCGTGCATAGACAAGGTGTGGAGGTCGTGTTGGGGAAGGGAAGCAGAGCAGGTCCTTCACCACCGCCGTCGTCGCTAGATCTGGTGGAGGAGAAGGGGAGAGGAGGTTGCAGAGGAGGAGGGTGGAGAGGATGAGTGAGAGGGAGAGAGAGGAGGGAAGTGGATAAGGTTTGGTATGAGGGGAGCTGATCTGGAGCGGTTTTTATCATGGTGGGGCTTGGTGCCGGTTTTTAAAAAAACTGGTAGCTATAGTTTATTAGAGGTATCGATTTTTATAAATAACCGGTACAAATACTAAAGGTGCCGGTTTTTATCTAGAACCGGCATCTATAATATGAGTATAGTTTATGATTTTTTAACTTTAGGTATTGGTTTTTATAGAGATGTTTCATCATATAGCGATGTGAAACGGTAATAGGTGCACTTTGTGGGTGTGTGGCGTGCACGTGTTATTTGAAAAAAAAAATACTACCTCCACTGCTATGTTATACTTATAAGATGTCATCAGATCGTTGAACTATACTCGGAACACCATATATACTATTTATGTTTCAAAATACATGTCGTTGGATACCATTTCCCTTAAAATTTTGAACTTTCTTTTTAAAGTAATAATGAACCTGTGAGTAAGTACTTAACATATGTGATTTTATCACATCCTTAGGAGGGTATATACATCTCCACAACTTAAGCGGTACAAAAATTTAAATCAGTTAAACTTATTAAAACAAAAGTGCACTCAAGAATATATATACCTTCTGCGACTAAAACTAATTAATTACATATATCTATTAAAACCTAAAGAAAAACTCATATGAATGCATACAGAGTTGATTTTTTTTCATTTGGCCTTTCCTGAGTAGGTAGGTGTATATTTCTAGGGATGCAAGAAAACCTAAAATTCGACTATTTTTTCCTCCGTTTTGTGGTGACAGATTTATAGCTACTCCCTTAACTAAACCTAACCACACTACTTTTGTGCACCACAATATAATTATTTAGAAATTATTATTAATGGTCAAATTAAGTAATAATAGTAACAATCAACAGCGAGAAGAAAAGATTGGAAAGGGACAGGGAGTAGCTGGAGGATCCAATCGACCAGCTGCTTCTAGAGGACCATACACAATATTAAGTTGAGCAATTACTCCTACTAATTAATTAAAATTTAAGCGAAGATCGACCATTAGATGAATGCATGTGCCTATATATCTGCCCTTATCTAGAAGACTAGAACTCAAGCTAAAGCCAGAGATGATCGATCGATCGAGAACGACTTGTTATCGGAAAATTAATGACCTTACATTTTTGCAATGAGCTATAGATATGAGAGGCAACGGCGGCCAGACGTATTGTACACATGGAAACAAACAAAGAACGTACTATCAGATCGATGCAGACATATCAATCGATCAAAAGCAAAGCAGAAATGGTCCTCTCCAATTGCTAGCTTGTCCATCTCATATCTATCGATTTTGGTAAGGTGTGTGGATGCGACATACGTCTTACGTGTGTGCCGCCATTCAGCTTGCGTTGTTGAGCGGCGATATGTTTACTTCTCTGTCTCTGTTTTTTTTTTGACAGGATATGCAAGTTTACGTCTCTAACTAGGAGGAAATTAGTTGAGTGGCTCGGCTCAAATATTATTGAGACAATGTTTTTCTTTTTGATTTATAGACTTAGAACAAAGTGGATTGAATTTAGAACTTATTGTTTGAAACATACATACGCTTATGTAGCACATATCCATATAAGATCGTATGAGCATCTTCGAATACGGGACCGGTATACCTTATTTGTAATGTTCCTTGTGCGATAAAGACCATACACGTATGTTTAAAAGTCAATGGTATTAAAACTAGAGAAAGTAATAAATAAAACAAGGTAGATGGAGGAATACAAATCCAATCACCAAATAAAAGGAGAAAATAGGAACAAAAAGCATCTGAGTAAGTCCTCACAAGTTACACTGTATCTATCTAGTAAACTTATCACAAGGCATAACCAACAACAGCAAAAGAAAGAGCAAAGATCTTGTCTTACAAGCACTTGAGGGCTGAAGCCATCGTGCCACATTTCCAGATTGCTCTTATGTAATCGTTAAAATATCAGGTACAAAGATAAAGGAAAAAGATTGCAGTTGCCGTCATCATCCAATCTAACTAAAAACTCAGATCAGGAGCTAAACTGGAAGATTGATTGTCTGAGTTAGCTAGTCCCCCCTTAGAATTGCCGCTTTTTACGAATACGAGAGGAAATCCAAGACGAGAAAGGAGAGGCAGATGAACCGCCTCGTCTTTGAATTTTAGGCATCCTCCTTCTCCGCTTGCCTGTGTAGCAGGGCTTAAAAAACGCTGCCTGGAGACCGAAGCTGGTTGTGGCTTCTTCCTGCGCTTCTTTCTTCACAGCAACTGTGGGGGCAACACTCTCATCCTCGGAGTGCGCCCCGCTTTCTCTCTTGATCGATACCCTTAGGCGCTTGCATGGATGGCTGATCACCTCAAAGTTCTGATACCCTTCCTCAGCTGCTTGATTGTCAATCAGTACATCTTCAGAACTCTGCAAGCGACAAAAGAAAAAGAATGTGAAGACAAGGCAGAACTTGATGTATTTGATTAACTCTGTTTTTTATATTGCTACTCCACATCCCTACAATTTGTTACACATCAAATGTTGTTAGCATACAGAAAAAAATTGTAGACAACTACTATGATAATTAATCAACTTGAACATCAACAACTTCTAAATCCAACATAATTTGTTAGGCCTGTCGAAAATGCTTGGAACAAAATTGCAAGCTTATGGCATAGGAGAGGCACGCAGAAACATTTTGAGACGATGAGTTTATATTTTAAAAGGTGGAAGAAGCTGAAACTAAAGCTCCTTTAAATATGATATAGCATTCCTGATTAAAGTTTGTCATGGTGTGAGATAAATGAGGTGTACAATCTTACCTGGTGAAATTCTCCCATATGATGTGGAACCTCAGCCGACAATAAGCTCATGGTGCTTTCAAAAATATCCATATCATTAGCTTCTCCATAACTTGAAAGAGCACTCTCGGGCATGGCGGCATCATCCATATCACAATCCGACATGCCCCTTGGTGATCTTTCAAGCACTTTACCCTTTCCTGGTGAGCAACTTGAGCTCTGTGCACCATTCATGTGTGTGTTGACTTTAAGGATTGCTCCCTTACTCTTTTTGGCCATTGCCTTCTTGAGATTAGATCTCAAGCTAAGCACTTTGTCTTGAGCAGATTGAATGCTTAAAAGAATCTGCTCGACAGTAGCATCACCTCTCTTAATTCCAAGTAGCCAATCAGTTTCATTGTTAACTGTGGTGTTTTCATCTGCTGAACAATCAACACAAGGTTTTGTTAATTCGTTTGAAACGTCTAGCAAAAACAAAATCTTTCTACTCCTAATAAAGAGCACATTGATTGGCAATATGTAAATTTCTTGTTAAACCAAACTCTATATGCAATAATAAGAACAATTTTTTTACTGATTAACTCATTATATCAAGGGCAAAATCATAGTTGTAAGCAATAAAAAAAATATTACTTTTGACTTGTCTGGTAGTGAAAATTTTGTTTCTGATACCTCTGATGCAAGATGCAGCTAATAAATAAGAACAATAGAAAACAGAATTCAAATTCTAACAAAAGGGAATGAATATCCATGAACAACCAAAATAACACCATCTCCATTATGCATGCTAGAAATATCATATTTGTTTGAAATCATGAAACAACTAACAGTATTACCTGTGTCCCCATCGTCGTCAATAGAAAAGGCATCTGCTTCTGTTTTCTCTGCATAATGGTTGCAATAAGCTATCACAATAGCGGTTTGTCATTCTCTATTTGTGAATAGAAGGCGATGTTTACCATAATAAGAGAATACAGTGTGATTTGAGATGTACGATGAAGCATTCATTTTCTCCTCGTTTCTCTTTCTCCTCCTCCTCTTCATAGTCTTCCTGCAGCAATGAGAAGAGAAGGGTACTGATCTTGATGAGGAGCAATCCAACTCAATCATTTTTGTCTGCAACTCCTTCTCATGTTTTAGTACTGCAAGTTGTCTGTCATATCTCGATACTTGAGATTGCAAATCCTTCATACGTAGCTCCAACCATTGGCATCTCCACATTAATGGGCTGATATACTTTCGCCAGTGATCAGTTACCCGTTTCTTCCTGTAATTGATGACAAAATGTTGTTAAATGTGCTTTGCCTTCTTGATGCTTCCTTATGAACTGTACGTAAACTAACAATTGCTTGACTTATACTATTAAGCACAGGAATATATCACGTGCAACCAATGCAATCCCAGGCCAAGTGGTTGAAACACCAAATCAACAACCAGAACTAAATGAGAACCCCATTGTACACCTACTTTTATCACTCATTCTCATTCTCATCTATTTTGTCCCCATAAGTAGAGTGACTGAGCAAACACTCCTCGAGTGATGCCCTTGCAACTATCGTGGTTTCATCATCTTTGGCACTTGTTTGGATGACTTAAATATTATCTATGTCATCAGAGAGTTTTTGCTAATTGTATTACATGATTAAGTGTTAGTAATGTTTCGGTAAAATCATGTATTACAAGAACCGAAATGTAAAACCGTCTAAGTAATCAGGTATTACAAGAACCAAAATATAAAAAAATAAAATTGATTTGGTGCTAAAGACAGGCTGCCAGGTTGCTCCTTAAACCAGTCTTCGAAGGTGATTGGACTTTGCAGATAAAACAGAGTAATACTCTATGTTAGTGTGGTTGAGCACGTTTAGCATAAAGGGCAATCAGCAGCCCCCAAAAGAAAAAATTACATGCATAACAGGTTTGCAGTTGAAAGAATTTATTTCTATTCCAGTCTATCGCTAGGTGATAACCGATTACCCAAGGGATGGATTTCAGATTTACAGGAAGGTGGAAAAGCAAGATCTGGAAGTAATCAGTTACTCAATCTACTTACTTCAATAATCTATCCAAATTGTCTGAAACAGCTGCATCCATGAGAGCAGCAGCATCACCATTAGCAGGATAGCGGCAGAATGGTGAGTCGACCTCAATGTCACTAATCTCTGAAGGCCTTGCATCATCTTCTGACCCTGACAGAGTGTCCCCAAAAGAACTTGAACACTCTGTAGCATCAGGATCTTCAGTTTTGACAAATTTGCTGCAAGCAGCACCACTTTCAAGGCCAACAATGTCAACATCCAAATCAACTACTCCGTTGGCATCCTCCATTACAGAGCTGGCACCCACTTCCATTTATATTTCTACATTTAAGAAGAGAAAATAATTATCAACAAAACTTGTGATAAATAATATTTCAAATAAATAGCAATGTAGCATGTGGGGAAGACAAAAAATTTCAAATTGATATGTAGACACACAATCAATCAACCATGGTTATTATCTTTGCATCATGTAACAACATGGACCTAGGTGATCAACTTTGGCAACCAATCACCACATTAGTTCAATATTAGAATAATTGAAATATGAACAAATGATAGCACATCCTCAAATAGCAATATGAATCAATGAAGTAATGGTTTGAACTAGAATTTCATTTGAAGCAAATCGAACCATCACAATACAGGTATGCAGTATAAAGGAATAAAAAAACAAATCATAATTTGTTCATCCGCATTACACATCACTGATGGACCTACTGATACCTAGAACTGAAACAGCCTCTACAAGTGGATGCAAGTGAACTTACATTATCCTGGTCTAATTAGCAACAGCATACAATACAAACTGAAATGTAGACACTGAAAATCCGGAAAACATGTACCCCTGCGAATTATCCACATTGTAAATGGCTCCAAATTCCGATAAATCAACCCTCCATATATCTCAGAAGATGGAGCTATTCTACACCAGACTTAATCCTCGATTTCGAGGTTCTAGCGGTCGAAACACAAGCTTCACCGCACATGCTATTCCACCATTCGAGCCTCTAGCCACATCCGTACAGTTTCCCAGTGGCGCCATTGCCGTCTACCGCATCATGGTACCTACGGATCACTAACCGGATCCACGAGCAGCTACCCCGTATATCTCCCGTCGAGCTAGCGATCGAAATCGAAAAACAGGGAACCAGTCCTCCGAACTGAGTAACTGACCCGCGGCCGCTTGGTGGGAGAGACACCGGAGGCTTCCGTTCCGGCGACGGCCGCCGTGACGGCCACACACTCCTGCCTCCTGCTCCTCCCCGCGGCGGCTGCGGCGTCGTTTATCGCAGCACCCGCGGAGCAGGAGAGGGAGAGAGCCAGCGGCGACAGCTGCGGCGAGGGCGAATGCTGGCCTCTGTGCAAAACGCGGCGGCGGCGGCGGCGGGCGCCGCAGCTGAGCAGCGGAGGGAGGGAGCAGCTCGCGGGAGGAGAGAAAGAAAAAGAAAAAAAACAAAAGAGTAACACACGAGCCAAGCACAGCGAAGGAAAGGAGAAAATCGAAGAGAGACCGGGGTGGTGGCGTACGCAATACAACCGAGTAACCCTAATGGGCCTCTGATATGGGCCTTGTTGGGCCGCGGCTTACATGCCCAATGGATTTCCTTTTTTTTTTTCCCTCTCTGATTCATAGGTCCTTTTTTCCCTTTTTGGATAGAAGCTGGATTGCCTTATGAAATCTTAACCAAAAAAGGGTAACAAGCAATCTGAAGCTGGATTGTCGAGCAGAAAGGCAGACTGAACTTGTGAATGTAAGAGCAATGTTATTCAGGAGAAGAAGAAGAAAGATGAGGTGAGTTCGTAATCTATACTTTCTAGAAAGTATAGCCAGGGTGCATTCGTTTTTTTTATTGGAAGTTAACCCCCAATCACATAAAACGGAACAACTCATTAGTGTATGATCAATTAAGTATTTGCTATTTTTTTTTGAAAAATGGATTAATATGATTTTTTTAAGTAATGTTCGTATAGAAACTTCTCGTAAAAAACACACCGTTTAGCAGTTTGAAAAGCATGCGCGCGGAAAAAGAGAGTGGTGAGTTGGGAAAGTAGGGGAAGAACATACCCTAAGTCTAAAACTCAACGTGCAATCATACCACATCATCACCCATTAGCAATAATTACATATTTAAGTTCATGCAAGCATATAACATCATCTACAATTTATTTAATTCTTTAAATCAACATATAAACATATCCAATAATCACCTCGCACACCATTTTGTACAATATTTTAACCAATCTATCTATCATTTTTATAATATTTAACATATACTTATAATATTTAACATATACTTATCAATATGTTTCGTATTAAATCGTAGCTGCGCAGGTATTATTTGTTTGTTTCATGATAAGTACCGATAAACACTGATGTTTCATTATTTTTTCCTTTTTACTCCTAACTTAGTTGTCGAAAGAAAATATATTGAGAATTGCTTAGTTATTTCCGCAGCAAAGTGCCAGAAATTATAACCAGCAAAGTTATATTGAGAATATATTGAGAATCACCTAGTAACTTTTTTGCCAGCAAAGTGCCAGAAATTATAACCAGCAAAATAACTTTTTTTGCCAGCAAAGTTATTTCCGCAGCAAAGAAAATATATTGAGAATCACCTAGTATTATTATAACCAAAGCCAGAAATTTAACTTGAGAAAAAACGACGACGAAATTGACAGGCTCCTCGATGCAATGCAAGTCGAACAGGGCAGCCAAGAAAATCAAGATTGGCGATCAGCGCACCTGGCAAAAGATGTCGATCGCATTTCTCAAGGTTTGCAGTTCAATCTCAACCAGGCAGCGTGCGGCGCAACAAATAACAAGGTATGTGAAATGAAATGAAACGCGGAACCAAATCGGCAATACAAAGAACTCATTTTTTCTTCCCCTGTTTTTTTTCTAAAGAACCTAGAATCGGCAAGACCTCGAGCTAGCTACCTGGTAACCAGAAGGATGTAACATCTCCATGGAACAAAACGCAGTAACTCCTAGCTAGGAGGAAGTAGGAACTCGATGGCCGCCGATCAAATCTCAACCCCACTACCGGTCAAGAGCTGGCTATAGCCTCCAGCCGATATACCGTACCATATATACCATGGCGGCGGCGCCGGCGAGCGACGGCCGACACCCGACAGAGACAGACCATACGAACATGCCCGGAACGGCCATCTCCCGCCGGCCAGCAGCAAGAACACAACCCGAACAAACAAACAAACAAACAACATGCTCGCTCGCCTCGCCTCGCTAGCTCCAGGCTCCAGCTACCGACCGCCCGCGCGTTTCTTGATCGGCATGCAGCGCGCGCGCTCGCGCCAAGCTACCAACACAGGACGGGCGAGACCTGGGAAGGAAGAGGGGAAGGAGGGAGCAAGGTACCTGATCGGCCGCGCGGCGGCGGCGGCGGCGGCGGGAAGAGGCTTCGCTTGGTTGTTGTGCGGCGGCGCCGTCAGAGAGGGGGAGAGGCTGCGGCTGCGGCTGGCGAGTGGGCGACACTAGGGAGGGAAGCAACGGGTTTTATTCGGCTCGGTTGGGCCCTACATGGGCCGGCCCAAAAGCCAAGAACACATAACGGAATAACCATACTTTTCATCATTTATTATGTTTCCATTCAGGAATTCATTCAAAGGCCTCATTACACCGAAGATTAAAAAGTATTTTCATAGGGAAACCAATTCAATTCTTGCACTAATTAAGACAAATTCGTAGTATGTTCCAGAGAAAGGGTCTGCAAAGGGTGAATCAACCGGTTGAGCTTCGACCGGTAAGCCGTAAAGGAAAATGAATAATGAAGTAACAAACAATAATTTATAGGTAAAATCTTATATCTATATTATTGGCAGTTTAAAAGGCAACGTGGAAAATGGATTGCAATGGGAAAAACTCAAAAATAAAATATAAAATTAAGTTGAAAAATTTAAATTTATGAGATTCCGTGCATGTTACTGGTATTTGTCCGATTTTTCTTACGAATCTCGAGAATTTTTTTTAGAAGACTATTGGTATACAAATACAATCAACACATTTTATTAAAACATGTGCTCGAAAATTATCACAGGTAGTAGCCAATCACCAATCACCCTTTTCATGTGTTTTTATCATTAATGAAATTTTGTGCATACCACTCTATACTGAATACAACATCACCAAGAATTCTGAATAGTTTGCACTTTGAAGATTATTACACCTTTCGAAATCATATCATTGGGATAATAGGATGGTTTGGGAGTGGCAGCACCCAAAGTTGAGCATGAGAGGCTAAGGAGACATCCTCCACGCCGATATATGACAGCATTGTTCTTCAGGAAGTTTGAGTACCAGCTAGCCGAGCGTCTTGGCTGCCTTCTCCGTTCTGCGCTATTAAAATCGACAGCAACAAGTCCATAATGCCCAGTGTTATATCCACCAAATAACTCGTAGAGATCCATGAATGACCACATTGAGTATCCCTTCACATTCGCGCCATTCCTGCGATCCGATTGATCGGTCCTCGGTCAGCCATTCACTAGCTAGTAAGATCCATGACTCAGATCTTGTGAAGTTGTCATTATAGGTGCAGATTTGCACTTGAAGTGCATATGGAAATATTCTGCTAGAGATAGAGTAGCACCTGATGGCTCTCAGTGTAGCTGATATGTATTTTGATAAGTAGTTAATCCTATCCACATCATCCAGGGTTCCATCTGGAGCTTCCCTGCCTGATGCAATATAATGCCAATAGATATAATTAATGATAGAAATGTGAGCTAGAAGTAAAATTTCTGATCTTTCAAGTTGACAGTGGAGACTGTCGGTGTGGTGCAGATTACTGAAGGACAACCGACCATTTTCCTGGATATAAATCGGCATATTTCCATAGTTTTCTCGAATATATTCAAGTGCATTCTCTAGCCCCTTAGGATCTACCGCGTTTCCTGGTAAAAACTGTTCCAATAGCAACAAGCAAAACCATTTTTGGAGTCTGTGGATGTTACAATAAAGTTCAATAATTTTCAGTAGACAGTAGTCTATATCACCTTTGGAGTAGGTGTGTCATTCTTGGTGACTGCCAAAAGTAGAACACATATATAAAATAAGTGAACTTCATAGACTTTTTTTAAAAATATATATGCATGATAGAAGCATATCTGTAAAAAAATTTAACCTCTGAACAAAGTAGCAATGTCAGCAGCCAAGTCTTGCAAAGGTGCCTTTACTATGTTATTATTATTGCTTGTGTAAACTGAACTATAATGATTCAATCCAATGAAGTCGAATGCGTTAGCAACCAGCTCAGATTCATGGTTAGAGAAGAACGGAAGGCGGGAACCGGCGACTTTCTTAATGGTCTCTGGGTAATCTCCAAACACCAAAGGATGCAAGATCCTGCAAATTTGGTCAGATTTTGTCATGTTAGAATTCAGAGTCAATGATGAGGATTCACCGCTGTTTTGAAAATAAAATCAAGGATGCAGTAATAGTGGGTTGTCTGCAATGGTCGGTCACAAACTTGCAACAAAAATCTGGAGGTAATTTCAAAAAAATTATCTGGAAGAAATTGAATGTCGAGAGTACCATTGTCCACCCAAGACAACCCTTTCTCTCTCTCTCTCTCTCTCTCACTTTAGATTTGTCGGATTCTATCATCTCTGTACTCTTTCTTCTAAGTGCCCAGTACCTAGAGCTTAGTATTAAAGGTGGTCGTCTTTTACTCTTAACAAAGAATTAACTTCAAATTTTATAGCTAAACTAAAGACGTACATAAAGTTTTTTTTAAGGGAAACAGCACGAGAGTGTGCCTTTTCATTGAATATAGCAGGAGAAAATACAACCCCTAGGGGTAAAAGGAAAGAACTTTACAGCTGTACACTAGACAAGGTGCGGGAGGAGCTCTCGTAGTCGCTTGGCTCCGGCAAGCACCCACAACTTTGCCTCCTCCTTGATTTTGGTGAGTAGGAATGTCACGGAGGACTCGTTATGCTCGAAGATCCGCTGGTTTCTCTCTTTCCAAATTTCCCATGCAACGAGTAGGATGAGGGTGCGCAGCCCCTTTTTGGGCACCTCTACTGTATTCGCAAGGTTCTCCCACCAGTCTTTGACTGACTGAGTCGCCTCCCAGTGTGTGGGGCCGAGGTGCTGGTTGCCCACCCAGTTGGCTACGGAGGTCCAAATCCTTTTTGAGTATCGGCACTCGGCAACAAGGTGTAGGGCCGTCTCATTCTCCCTCCTACAAAGGGGGCAACACCCATTGTTCTGCTATCCCCTAGTCGCTAGCCTGTCCGATGTCCACACCCTATTTTGGATGATGAGCCAGGCGTGGAGTTTGCACTTCCCAGGCGCCCGTGCCTTCCAGATCAACGAGTCGAAGATTGTATTGGGGGCCCCGTAACATTGTGCTTGGTAAGCCGAGGAGGCAGTGTAGTGCTCATGATTGGTGAACTTCCAATCAATCTGGTCAGGTTGTTCGTCGATGAGGTGCACGCTGCGTACCGCGGTCCATAATGCCACCAGCTGGTCGATCAGCTCAAAGGAGATTGGCGGATTCGCTTCTAGGTCCAAATCTCCTACCCATGCGTCATTCTCTTTTCCCTGACATAGGGACTTCCCTTTCTTCGTTGAGATTGCATAGACGAGCGGCATAGCGTCTTTCGGCCTACGCCCGTCAGCCCAAGGCGAGTCCCAGAAGCGAGCTGTGTTTCCATCGCCAATCCGAAGGTTTGTTGCTACCGCGAAGAGGGTCTTGTCAGTATCGTCACAAGGTGTCTCGAGGCCCACCCAAGGCTTGGTCGGTACATAAAGTTTTTAGGTTACTGGCACATAGTATGGTTCCAGTGCACCCCCGTTAGGTCTTGAAGTACCGCCCACACCCTGTGGTACTCATAACCACATTAGGTCTTCAAGATGAACAACCTCTAGCCAATGGAACAATATAAGCAAGTGAAGTCGGCAAATCAAAGTGGATCTGTAACTTCGGAAAAAGGATTGACTTTGAGAGCTGGACTTGGGGGGTCCCAGACCAAACCCATCGATTGCCAGTGGACTGCTAGAGCTTCTCCCACGGTGAGATCGGGTCGCCACGTACCGACAGGGGGATGGACCGAGATTGGTCCTCTCAGGGGCCTTCCCCGGGCATCAAACAACCGACTCAGCACTGGTACAAACAAGGGGAATCCGACTATTTTAAAGCAAAGCATTGCAATAGTTGACATGGATGCTGACGCACTGTGGTTTATGCCAAGTGCTCAGAAAGTAAACCTAGTGAATATTTTTTTAACATATGCTTATTTGGTGCCAAACCCCAAAAATATTGCATGAGTGCACCACAAAAGATAATTGCATCCGATATGTTCTCTGCTCTAGATTATTT
This sequence comes from Oryza punctata, assembly GCA_000573905.2. Taxonomy (NCBI): domain Eukaryota; kingdom Viridiplantae; phylum Streptophyta; class Magnoliopsida; order Poales; family Poaceae; genus Oryza; species Oryza punctata. The sequence continues at coordinate 19,067,332 of CM002492.2, read as the reverse complement.
CAAATCACATCAATACCTTGATACTATATACCCAAGAAATAAAGTTGGACTTGACAACAACCCACCGACAAACTTAATTTGGAAGCTTTTCTTTTTCTTCGAAAATTTTCCTTTTGCGGAGTATAGAACTATAGAAGTATTTGTTTGATTCTTGCCACAGTGATGCAACGAGAAATACGATACAAGATGACATACCAGTCATAAATGAACTGCTTTACTCTTTCAGTGGCACCGATATCTTCAGTTGAATCTGTGAATGGATAGAACCACAGGGAGTACATATTTATACCAATAATGCCCTTCTGTGCAGCCTGAAATCGTGAAGCAGAAAATATAGCAACAAAATTCAATTTCTTGTCTCCGGAAAAATAATTAAGTGCTCTTAAAATTAACTAAAAGCACAAAGAACTTTCAAATGATAATAATGCACACTCACTTGGTACTTCTCCCTGTAAAGTCTAGCAGCTGAAGCATGAGCTAGTAGGAAATGGTGCATAAACAAGTATGGCTCGACTGTGGAATTTCCTCCGGTACAATTGCTGCCAAATGGATATGAGCAACGGTTAGGAGGAAAATCCCCACTGTCATAGCAACCTTGAGCCATGATATTTGGCTCAAGTACAGTTGTCCAATGCGCAACTCTGTCGCCGATCTCTCGGAAGCGCACATCAGCATAAGCTGTGAAGTCATCACTGAAACACATTTGCAAGGAAGGTAAAGCCAGCTGTGAGGATACAAATTTCTATTGATTCTTGGTAATCTTATCAGCATGGCATGAAGGGAAATTACTACATAGTGCTTACACAACTTTGGGGCTAATCCACCCACTATACTCGTCTTGAAGATTCTGAGGAAGGTCCATGTGATACATGGCAACATGTATCTGAATACATATTCATGAATTGGGAGCAGAAAGTCTTAATGTCAGAGGTGCTATCCATCATTCTTGTTAAGAAGATGATCTCTGCTGAATTGTTGTCGTTAATAGCTGATTACATAAGAGTGTGCATTCACGAACGCAAATTATTTATTTTTCAGAATTGAAGAAGTATATATGCAAGTGAAGATAGGTCAAAATGATATAAGAATCAAGGTATGGTTACCTGCTTTGACTAGTTCATTTATCATATTGTTGTAAAACTGTAACCCTTTTGGATTAACCGCTCCTATCCCACCTAGATGAAGAAGGTAACAAAGAATGTGTGCTTGAAGGTAACAAAGAATTAATGTGGGTGGAGAGTATGACATCGTCACAAATAATCCGATATTAGGAATGGGAGATTGATATGTACTACATATGTCCCAAAATAAGGGATTAGTCAAAATCCCTTACAGTTTGGGACGGAAGTAGTAGTTACCATGCTAGGAATAAGTCTTAACCAAGAAATAGTGAACCTATAAGCCTCCAGGCCTGCCTCGCTCAACATCTTGACATCTTCCTACAAAAAACGCCACGATGAACAGAGGTGAAAACTGAAAAGAAATTCCTCAAAGCATTGGAAATTAGCTTGACGCCTTGACATCTTCCTACAAGAAACTGTTTTTTTTTTCTTTTATCTCTAATCCAAAACCATATATACCTTGTACTTATGGTAGCCATCACATGCCACATCACCTGTTCCATCTTCTGGATGCCTTCCTGGTTCAGCAGACCACGTGTCAAATTGATTTTTTTTTCAGATAATGGAAATATCTTCACATGCCAAAATTGACATGGGTAAATAAAACAACAACCACGAATTTCAAAAACACATTTTTCTGCCTACTTATGTGTAGAGATAACAAAACCCGCTGTAATTTGTCATGTACATCTCAAACAAAAAAAAACTCAGTTGAGCTATCCAGAAAAAAAATGGATTTTACATTGCAGTCAAAGTGACTAAAACTATCCCCTTTCTTTCGGCCGAATCCTGTGAACTCCAAACTAGCATTGCCAATTTGCAATCTATCAGATAATGGAAAGAAAAACTAAAACCCAACACACCGCTATCAGTGTGCCGAAAAATATACTGTCCTCTTATTGCAATAAGCATTAACAGTTAGGATGCAATCAGGCAGCAGATCAATTTAAATTCAGAGAAAGAGACAGACACCTGAATGTGTGAAAGTGTCCCAGATGCTGGGGCTCTTCCCATCCTCAGAAGCTGCACCCTCATACTGCAAATCCAAAACCAACCAACCAAACATACACATGCATGTCCTGTCCCTATTTCTCATAGTATGAATCAGGCAGGAAATTCAGAATCATCTCTGCTATACATACACGCACCTGGTAAGCCGCAGTCCCGGCTCCAAACGTGAAGCCATCGGGGAAATCGTCACGGGTGAACTGCAGCGAGCTCACGCCTTGAAGAAGAGGCAGAAGCAGCAGCAGATGCAGAGGACGCCTGGTCATCGCGTTTCTCCGTCTCCGAATGGACAGATGCACTGCACGTCGACTGCTCCTTCTTCTTCATCGGTCTTCTCTTCCCCATTTATGGAGTAGTATCTTTCAGAGATCGATCAGGTTCCTCCCTGTGTAATTAATTCAGTGCTTTGATAGTTGAAAACTGAGCCAACTGGATGATGACCGGTAAGAGCAAATTTAATAACAGAGCTAATCCGTAATACTTGTCGTTTTGGATAAAGACACGATCTCCTAAAAAATAATTTTGACCGTTATTTTCTATTACAGTATAAATAGAAATATCAATAAATATATTATTTTATTGAAGTATTTTTTAAGACTAATTTATACATGTGCTCTCCATATTTGCAAAACAAATATTTTAGATATTATTTATAGTCAAAGTTTTTAAAATTTGACAGTAGACTTATCCAAAACGATAAATATTATCATCCCGAAAAGAGTACTACTACTAACTTTAAGCCCATCTGAAAAATAATATTAGATCCAACATATATGATCTATAAGTGTTAAACATATTACTTTTGTCACTAGGACAAATGAGAAATTAACTTATCCTGCATGTAACGAAGATATGCATGCATACAACTAATAAATATTAAGATGGCTACTCTGCTCGTGTTCCGATCAATCATTTAATTATCTTTTTATCTATGTCTTCAATGTATGGAGACTACAAATATCTTATTTGAAAAAAATAGAAAATAAAATAAGTCTAATACTTTTGAATGGAGGGAGTAGAGATTAGTTATTAGATTGTCGTATTCTCTCTCTTTTTCTTATGCATAATACATATTTAAATGATTAAATCACATATAATGCTAGATCTTATATAAGAGTCAGTACTCTCTGTTTTTTTTTACTTTCTACTCAACATATAATTATAAACTGATTTATAGCATGATATCATACTTCCTCTACGGACGCAGATTTCTCATTGTTTGGGTAAGCAGATCAAAGTCGCGCAACAAAAAAAGAGAAACTGATTTTAGTTGTTTATTTGAATGTTTTATTTTATAGGACGTCTTAACCAAGGAGGAGATGGTCTTTTTTTTTACATGCATAAAGCCTCTCGCACTTTGTTAATCTTTTATTTTGAAATGGCAAAGAATGCCATCGCCAGCTAGCTAGGATTTAACTAAACTTTGTGACATCTGGTTCTGAGCCCATATTAAATCGATTTTGCTATATATCTTCCGTGTGATTTTTAGGGAGCATGTATAAGCCGGTTCAACTCAAAAGTTTAAACTGACAAGGAAAAGTATACAATTAATTCAATTAAACTCTAACATTTCGTGATCGAGATACAATTCAATTATCCATCTCTAAACGTACAATTGATAGTCTGTCTCATCGGATGGCAAAGAAGGCGCTTGAATCTGCGCTGCACTTCAAAAGTCTCTGCTTGCATAGCAAGACAAGTACTGTCCTGAATCCCAATCTGAATCTTCTGTACACTCTTTTGAGTTGTTTTTATTTTTCTACACATATTCAGGCATGGAGGCACAAGGCTTGTATTTGCTTGCTCAGATTTTACACTCAGTACTAATCAGTAAATACAAATGATACATGTAAACTACCGAAGCTCCCCAAGATCCCAACTATAAATTGTTATTTTCTGAAGAATTAGTGTGTGTGTGTGTGTGTGTGTGTTTCCTACAGGGATTTGGTGGAATTGGCATCAGAACTTGCGTTGTCTCAGGTGCACAATAAGATTCTAGCAAAAGTCGGTGGTCTCTTTTGCTGCGGATGAAGTGCGGCTTTCACTGTGCGAATTCCGGCACACTTGCTGCAACAGGGAAGAGACACATAGGTCGTTAGTTAATTCCAAACAGAAAGCTAAAAGCCTAAAACAGATCCATTCCAGTACAGGACAAACAATTTTTTTTAATAATAGAATAGAATACCATCCCGACCATTGCTTAACGAGCTACAGCCAATTATTACATCCAAACACTCAAAACAAGTGAAGTTCAAAGTAACTTAAAAAATATACATAGTCATACAAAAGAGACAAACTAATAACTGCCAACACAAGATAAAGAGTGCATAATTATTGAATCCTATTTGTGAACCTCCATCCGAAGTTGATAAAAAGTTGCATAACAATCGTCTCAAGATTACGACATGCAACCTTTAATAGCTTGCCACCTTCATTACACCTTTGAAGTTGTGCCCAGGATTGGAGCCAGTGTGTTACCCTGAAAAGAACCTGCAAGTATGAATTAGATGGTGATCTATCAAAAACCATATCATTTATGCTTAACCATAGAGCCCAACATATAGCATATGCTCCTATGAGTACCAGTTTTCTATTTCTCTTGTCAATCCCCACAAGCTAATTTTGAAAGATATGATATATACTATGCGGAAGATTAAGACCAAAGCAAAATTGTACCGCTCTCCACAAAAACTTTACATAATGACACTCATCAAAGAGATGTTGAATAGTCTCATTTTTCATACAGAAATAACATTTCAAACTACCATTCCAGTTCCTCCCAGCCAAATTGTCCTTGGTTAACACAACCCCTTTAAGCAAATACCACATAAATCTTAATCTTAAGAGACATCTTAATTTTCCAAATAGTCTTATTTCTCTCAATATAGCCATCATTTATTAAAGCTAAATACATTGACCGAATCAAAAACTGACCATTTTGATGAAAATTCCATCTAAAACAATCAGTCTGTTGTGTCAACTGAATATTCACAATTGATGCACACAATTCATATCAATTTGTAAGATTCTGACCTACTAAAACTCTCCTAAAAGAAACATTCAGCGGAACAGAACTCATAACATTAGCAATTGAAGAATTTCTCCTTCTTACTAAAGCATATAAATGTGGATATTTGTCTTTCAAAGTATAGTTACCTAACCATTTATCCTCCCAAAATCGAACTTGTTCACGATTATTGATAATCCAGGAATCCATTTTTAAGAATGAGTCCTTAACTTTTATGAGACTTGACCAAAAATGAGAATCCCCTTGTTTCCTATCTACTTGACTTATAGAATGGTTAGTAAGATATTTTCTTTTCAATAAATCCTGCCATATACCTTGCTCATTTATTAACTTAAATAACCATTTACTCAAAAGACATTTATTCTAAATTTCTAAATTATGAACACCTAACCCCCTATCTTTGGGTTGGCAAACAATATCTCATCTTATAAGTCTATACTTCTTATGATCATCTCCTTACCATAAAAAACATGATCTATAATAATCAATTTTTTTGAAGATCCCATTGGGATCTCAAAAAATGATATCATAAACATAGCTAAACTTGAAAGTACAGAATTAATCAAAACCAATCTTCCCCCAATAGACATATATTTACATTTCCAACTACTAAGCTTCTTCTCAATTCTTTGTTCAATTGTTTTCTAATCACTGTTACTAAGTTTTCTAAAATGCATTGGAATACCAAGGTATCTAACAGGAAAAGAACCTAACTTACATCCAAAGCAATCCTTAGCCTGACCAAAACAAAACAGGACAAACAATTGTAACACAAAAAATATCATGATATCTTTTTTTTTTTTGCAAAATTTGCTCTAAGACACTTTAAAATTTGTGGCAAATTATCATACTGTAGCCAATCACCAATCATCCCTTTTATGTGTTATTTATCATTAACGAAATTTTGTAGACCACTCTACACTGATGACATATAGCAGCAAGAACTCCCAGTAGCTTGCACATTGCAGAGTAGTACACCTTTACAACTTCCCAACTCTGAACACTGAAAAATACATCATCATATCACTGGGAGAATAGCATACATATGGTTTGGGACCTGGGAGAGGCAGCACTCAGAGTTGAGCATGAGAAGCTGCAGAGACAAAGCCATCCTCCACCTTGATGACAGCATTGTTCTTCAGGAAGTCTGAGTACCAGCTAGCAGAGCGCCTCGGCTGCCTTCTCCGTTCTGCGCTGCCAAAATCGACGGCGATAAGTCCATAATGCCAATTGTTATATCCACCAAATAACTCGTAGAGATCCATGAATGACCACATGGAGTATCCCTTCACATTCGCGCCATTCCTGCGATCCGATCGATCAGTTAGTCGTTCACTAATGACTTAGTAAGATCTACAAGTGAAATCTTGTGATTAGGTGCAGATTTGTGCCTAAGAGTGTATGGAAATGTTATACTAGAGAGAGTAGAATCAGTGAAACATAATTCTTAAGCACCTGATGGCTTTCAGTGTGGCTGCTATGTATTTTGCCAAGCAGTTAATCCTCTCCACATCATCCAGGGTTCCATCTGGTGTTCCACTGCCTGATGCAATGCCAATAGATATTAATGACAGCATGTGAGCTAGAAGTGATATTTCTGAACTTTCAAGTTAACAATGGAGACTATGCGACTGTTACAATTTACTGAAGGACTACCGACCATTTTCCTGGATATATATCGGCAAGTTTCCATAGTTTTCTCGAATATATTCAAGTGCATGCTCTAGCCCCTGAGGATCTACTGTAGGTCCTGGTGAAAACTGTTTCAAGAGCAACAAGCAAACCTATTTTTACATTCTGTGAATGTTTCAATAAGTTCAATAGTTTTCAGCAGAGACAATAGGCCATCACCTCTGAAGTAGGTGTGTCATTCTTGGTGACTGCCAAAAAAACAAACACATACATAAAATGAGTGAATATTATAGACCTTTCAACAAATGTATAATAACAGTACATTGTACGAATTTTTAACCTCTGAATAAAGTAGCAATGTCAGCCGTTAAGTCTTGTAATGGTGTCTTTACTACGTTATTATTATTGCTCGTGTAAACTGAGGTATAATGATTCAATCCAATGAAGTCGAATGCGTTAGTAACCATCTTGGATTCATGGTTAGAGAAGATCGGAAGGCGGGAACCGACAACCTTCTTAATGGTTTCTGGGTAATCTCCAAACACCAAAGGATGCAAGATCCTGCAATTTTTGTTACATTTGGTTGTGTCGGGATTCAGAGTCAAATATGAGAATACAAGTTTGTTTTCAAATGAAAATTTGGGATGCAATAACATTAGAATTCACTGAAGTGGATGGTAACACAATTACAACCAAATCTGATATGTATATAATATGACAATACCAGTCATAAATGAACTGTTTTGTTCTCTCAGTAGCACCAATATCTTCAGCGGAATATGTGAACGGATAGAACCACATGGAGTACATATTTATGCCAATAATGCCATTTTGTGCAGCCTAGAACAGTGAAACGGAAAACATAGCAACAAAATTCATTTTCTTGGCTGCACAAAAAAATAACTAAGAGCATACAGACCATTCAAGAAAGTGTTCAGAATATGCAGAAAATTTCAGATGATAATGCACACTCACTTGGTACTTCTCCCTGTAAAGTCTAACAGCTGAAGCATGAGCTAGTAGGGAATAGTGTATGAACAAGTATGGCTCAACTGTGGAATTTCCACCTGTACAATTGCTGCCAAATGGATATGAGCAACGGTTAGGCGGCAGAATCCCAATGTCATAGTTTGATTGAGCCATGATATTTGGCTCAAGTACAGTTGTCCAATGCGCCACTCTGTCACCGAACTCACGGAAGCACACATCAGCGTATGCTGTGAAGTCATCACTGAAACATATTTGCAAAAGGAAGGTGAAGCCTGTGAGGATAATAGTTTCTAATGGATCGTCATTCTTGGCAATGTTATCAGCATGGCATGAAAGGAAATTACTGCTTAGTGCTTACACAACTTTGGGGTTAATCCACCCACCGTACTCATCTTGAAGGCTCTGAGGAAGGTCCATATGGTGCAGGACAACCTGTATCTGAATACCTATTGATGAATTGGGAGCAGAAAAGGCTAATCTCAGAGGTGCTAGTAATCATTTTTGTTAAGATCATCTCTCCTGAATTGTTGTTAATAATAGCTGATTATATAAGAGTGTGCATTAAAGAATGCACATTATTATTATTTTCAGAATTGGGAAAGTATGATTACCTGCTTTCACTAGTTCATTTATGATATTGTTGTAAAATTGCAACCCTTTTGGATTAACCGCTCCTCTCCCACCTAGATTGCCCAAACTTAAAATCAAAACTTGGGTGGAGAAACTAACAAAGAATTATGTGTGAAGATGACACTGTTACTAATGATCCGGTATTAGGAATGGGAGATTAATATGTAGTTGCCATACTAGGGATAAGTCTTGACCAAGAAATGGTGAACCTATAAACCTCCAGGCCAATCTCACTCATTAACTTGACATCTTCCTAAAATAACAAGCCACAATGAACAGAGGTGAAAACTGAAAAGAAATTTCTAAGGGGGTAACTTTACCCACCAGAAAAGATAGAGAAACCATAGCTGATTAAACTGACATCTGTTCTTTTTTTTAATATCTAATCTAAAAACCATACCTTGTACTTATGGTAGCCATCAGAAGCTACATCACCTGTTCCATCTTCTGGATGCCTCCCTGGTGCAGCAGACCAAATGTCAAATTGATATTCTTTTTTTTAAGATAATGGAAGTAACTTCCAGGGTTGTCAATTTCGGTAATTTTTCTCCCACTGGCAAGCAAATATTTCAGCTGAATTTTTTGGTTTTTTCCATTTTTTAATTTGGTCAAATTTTATTAAAATTCAATCAAATTTATGTTAAATTTTCAAATAATTTCGGGAAAAAAGAAAGAAAATTTCCGAAATTTTTGGACCAAAACGAAATTGACAACCCTGGTAACTTCGCGTGTCAAAATTGGCATGGATAGTTAAACACAACAACTATGAATTTGAAAAATAAAAACAGATTTCCGCCTACTTATATGCAGTGATAACAAAACTCACTGTAATTTGTCATGTACATCTCTCTAAAAAAATCTTAGTTGAGCTATCTTGAAAACAAATTGATTTTGCATAGTAGTCAAAATGCAAAGTAAGCGATGTAAACAACTTAGTTGAGGCTGAGCTAATAAGCGTTATGGCTTATAATCAGCTATATGGGGGAACGACGGGACTGTATTTTTTTTCCTTGTCCTGTCCAAATCCTGTAAACTACTCCAAAGTCCAAGCCGTCTGAGCCTGTCCACTTGCTAGTCAGGAAAAATAACCGCATAGCACAAATGCACAATCTATTAGACAATGGGAAGAGAGAAAACTAGCATAGCAACACACCATACTGAAAATTAGTCTCCTCTGAGAAAGGAAATTAGTCTCCTCTTATTGCAACAAGTGTTAGTTAGGAACTTAGGATGCAACTAGGCAAGAGGACAACTCAAATTCAGAGAGAGACCGACCTGAATGTGTGTAGGTGTCCCAGATGCTTGGTGTCCTCCCATCCTCAGCAGCTGCACCCTCATACTGCAAAATCCAAAGCCAACCAAACACATGCATGTCAAAGCCATGTCTCCCTCGTTCAGGCTCTGAATCGGGTAGGAAGCCAAGCAGAAGCAAGAGCAAAATGATGAGGTCAGATTCAGAACCATACACGTATACCTGGTAAGCCGAAGTCCCGGCTCCAAACAAGAAGCCATCGGGGAAGTCGTCTCGCCTGAACTGCAGCGACCTCACGCCTTGAACAACAAGAAGCAGCAGCATCCATGGCGAGAAGGACACAAGCAGCAGATGCAGAGGACGCTTCTCCATTGCGTTCTCTCCGGCTGCACAGCACGGGGACTATTTGTGCAATTCTATAGCCTCGTGTTGGGTGAGGAGAATATTGGGTCAACGGGACGATCAGGGCGCATCCATTATTAATTCTTATCGTTGGGCAGGCAGACCGAATCGGGCAATAGAAAATGACACAAGTTAGTTGTTACTCTCAGATATTTTCTTTCTTCTTTCTTTGGGACGTCTTCACACAGGGATAGATGGTCGTTTCCAAGGAATTTCAGGGGACGAACAGCTTAGCCGATCAGCTTCGCTAGGGGCGCACGTTCCAAGCACGTCCACTCGAGTTTCTTTTCTCAAACGGAAAGTGTTGATTGAAATTTGAAAAAAAATCAGTGAACTTTCTATCTAAAAATTTAAACTTCGAACTCAACATTCAAAAAACAAAAATCAACCAAAATTTGATACTTTCAATTCAATTTTCAAAACTTTAAACTCAAATTTAAAGATTTTCTACTGAAAATTTTTAAAAATCTTTGGAAACTTTCGACTCAAATTCCAAAACCATCTAGTTTTGTTAAAATATTTGAGCTGAAAGTTTCAAATTTTGATTTGAATTTTTTTAACATTTGGGTTGGAAGTTTTAAATTTTGACTTGAAAGTTTTATTTTTTGAGTTTGAAACTTTTCAACATTTGAGTTTAAAGTTTACTCGAATTTTGCAAATTTTGATTCATTTAAATCACACCATAAGAATTAATGAATATGGCCCAAAATAGCCAGTTCGGTCCAATCCAATCCTATAGACCCACTGACTGAAAAGGGAATCACGCATGCTGCATGCAGGAGAAAGGAGAGGGTGATGGCACCAACACCCGTGCGAGAGAAGGAAAAAAGCAAGGCATGAGTGGGCCGAGTGTGCGTCCTGATCACAGCTACGCAAATTAGCAGCCCCCACCGATGGGTTTCATTTGGCTATGTTGGGTCCCACATGGTCCGGTGCAAGCCGAGCCACGTAGGCCCTGTTCGGCTGCACGATTGTAGCCATTGCAATGCAGCCATACAGTTGCTACGCTGACACAAAGTACTGTGAAAGATGGCCGCGTCGCAGCCCAAGTAGTGAAGCCGAACACACCCATAATGGGATGAACCACATCATTTACTTCCTCTGTTACATATCATAAGGTATTTTAGTTTTACATATACTCAAACTTAAAAATCACCTAGACCGCTTTTACCAAGAAAACAAGAAAACCTAACACTACCCAAAAACTCCCTCAGCCGCCACCCTCGATTCCCCTTCCCTCTTCCTCTCCAGCAAGTTGTTGGTAGGAAGAGGGAGGAGGAATCGGTTCCTCTAGAGATCTACTACTTGCTTAGGATTTCATCCAAATAAAGTATCTGTCTTTTCTCCTATTTGTTAATGATGGTGATGATGATGGATCTTCTAGAATCAGTCCCCTGCTCATCTTGCTTCAAGGGTTTCATCTATAGGGGTGCGATTGGCTATGGGTTTCATGTCCATGCGTCGTTGTCTAGGCAAACTTGATGATGACGTTCTTTAGAATAACAACCTCTCTCGCTCTCCGCCTCACCGGTCATCCATTTGGCATTGGTGAAGGGTTTGTGAGGGGTGTGGTTGCATTGACGGATGGCGGCATAGGAGCATATTTGGTTCAAGATCGGGGCATGGCCTCACCGATGTTTCTTCACCAGTTCCATGGATATGTTCTTTAGGACATTGTTGATGATCCTTAAATACCAAATATGACCGTCAATTCCTGCATAAAACCAAATGAAGTAAAACATCAAACCTAGTGCCTGGTTTATTACTAATCATTACCACAAGTGTTGGTGAAATATTTATATGCAGGGATTTTGTATGAAAACCACCCGCCATACGAAGAAACATACCTCCGGCCAATCAGACATGAGTACACGGATTGGAGGACCTACAAATTAGAGCAAAACATAAATAATTGTGGTGTGTCCACTATGCACCATCATAGGGGCCCAGCTACCTGCCTCACATCGAAGGTCGGTGGCCAGAAGCGGTGGAGGTGGTTCAGCTGAACCCTGGTTCGGGCGAACCACCAACGACGCCCCTAACCGCCATCTTCCACATGGCATTCCCCCATTGGTCCCCAATGCCGGTTAGGGGTGTTAACTGACTTAACTACCGATCTACAACCGTCATTGGGCAGTGTCGGAAGGGCGATTCTCCAACAGCGGGGAAGTTCAAACCCCTCCCCTAATAAAGATTGGACCGGGGGTTAACTGCGAGTGACATGTGATGATGTCACGCTGTGGGCGCGAGCTAGCAAAATCCAAGCACACACAGAGGATTATACAGGTTCAGACCATCCGAAGGTGTAACACCCTACTCCTATTTTTTTGTGTTGTTATCTGGGTCTGGAAAAGTACAAGCTAGTTCTTTCTTCCATTAAGATTCAAACATCCATCTCTAGGTGGCATGTCCCCTTCCTTTTATACTTCAAGGAGGGGCTCATAGTACCATTTTTTCCTTTTCTCGATCTTGTCTCTCCGAGTTGTCTTGTCGTTGCCATTTGGTTCCCTTCAAATCTCCCTAAGAAACCTACAAAAATCCCACTGTTAGGTTGCCCCAAGCTCCCAGGTGCCAGCTGGGCCTTCGCCTTGCCCTCCACAGTCGTGTGGTGGGCCTGGCGATCCCTGACCTCACTGAGACGGCACCACGGTTCCCCTTTTGACCCAGTTGGTGAAACTGGGTGTCACTGGGCATGCATGACGCGTGTCCAGGCTCGCGCTGTCCCTAATGACTTAGCGTTACCATTCTTTCCATGTCTTTTCAACCACAGACAGCTTGGAATCTCACTTGTAAACATGTTTCATTTATGGTTGTGACGTTGGCTCCCAGATGGCAGGGGATCGGGGCCTTGACTCAGTCAAGTCCCCGGTCGTGTCCTCGCGCCCCTTTACAGGGAGATTGGATGATTTATGCGAGCTTCTCGAAAATGTCTTTGGTGAATAATTGTGTAATATGTAGATTTTATATGTTTCCACGCTTCTCTCAGTAATGCCCCGATTTTTGCTCCCATTTTAAACCTAATTTAAATACAAAATCTAGTTTCAAAATTCGGTTCTTACTCGAGTTTTGGTTTGTGCAATTAAAGATCTCAAATATTTCATCCAAAAGTCCACATGCACAATCCTAGAATTATTAAAAGTCCACAGTCCCTTTTACAGTCCACTTACAAATTTCATCTCAATTCAAATCCCCTAAAATTTCCAAATTTCAAATTTCCAGAAAATACAAAAAGATCCTATTCACTTGGGCCCCACTCTTTTCCTTTTCCTTCTCCCTCTCGGCCCAGCCTCCACACCCCTCCCTCCTGGGCCAGCCCCTCCCCTCACCCAGGCCGCCCACCTCCCTCTCTCTTTTCCGGCCGGCCCAACTCGGCCCAACTACCACTCCTTCCCCACCCAGATGGCGAATTTTTTATTTATATATATTTTTTTAATATTTACATAAATTTTATAGCGCTGGAAAAAATTGCAGAAATAGACCCTGCCGCCCTGGCAGAGGGCAGCAAGCTGACGTGGCAGACGTGCGCGCGACGGTCGTTTAGGGTGTACTGGCCATTTTGCAGGCGGCCCCCTTGCCACCCTGGCAGAGGGCGGCAAGGTGTCGGCAAGGGGGCCGCCTGCAAAATTGACACAGCTCCTCGACCTAGGGCCTGCCATTTTGCAGGCGGCCCCTTGCCGCCCTCTGCCAGGGTGGCATGCGGTACCTTGCCGCCCTCTGCCTGGGCGGCAGGCTCCAGCGCCTATCTAAGGCCTGCCGCCCAGCAAAGCAGCTCATTTGCTGCTCTCTCCATTCCTCTCACATCTGCATAGTGGGAGAAGGGGAGGAGAAGAGAAGAAGAGGCGAAGCCTTGCCGGTTTGAAATTCGATTTCAGGTAATATTTCTAGATCATATACATGATTAAATGTATGATATTAACTAGGTTTTAGTTGTATTTTTTAGAACTATTTTTAAATAAATGCATTATATGAGCTAGGGTTTTAGTATCGGAACTATAGTACTTTGTATTGTTAGACGTAGGTAAATTAGTAGATATGTAGTAATTATAGTAATTAGATTTGTTGTTTTAAATATTTGTGAGTAGCATTACAGTAGCATGCTGAAAAATTGTGGTACATTTCAAACAAGATATTACGTTTTACTCGTTTGTTACGTAAAAATAGTGACATAGTGATTTACTTACAGATATGTCCAGTAAACTTATATTTCAACTATACCATGGTCAAGGAAACGTCCGTTACGGGCCGAGTGGGGTAGATCTGTCAGAATTTATTGTAACACCAAGGGGAATTGATAGACCAGCTGAGAGAAGTGTGACTTCTATTAAAAAATGGTTGATGAGGGGCTTGGGAGTTGATCCATAGACTAGTGATATTACAATATATGTTGTAGTAAGTCGGGCAACTGAGGGTTTTTATTGGGAACTAATGTCAGTTCAAAACTCTCGGATGTGGAGATGGTATGTGGAGAATGCATTGCAACGCGGGTGGCCTCTAGCTATGCTTCCATATGGTCATCCGAAGGATCCCAATGTGGAGATGAACATGGATGATGGCGAGGGGCCAAGTGCTGAAGTGAATGAGACTGGAGGGGATGAAGTCAACACATTAGAAGAAGATGTCGTAGTACCTCCAGTAGGCATGCAACCTGGTGGAGTGACTGACGAGGGGGAGACTATCGGAGCCATTGTGGACGAAATGGAAAGAGAGGATTCTGACAACGAGCGTGTAGAGGAAGATGATTCGTCAGATGATGAGGAGAACAATATTAACCCAGCTGAATGGGCTAGTGATGATTTTTCTGGTCTGGTCGTATCTGAAGGGGAAAATGTGAGATGGGAGTACAAAGAGAATGAGGTTATTGAGGGAGCAAGGTATGGTGATGGAGAATACATGAAGGAGGTGGTGAAACATTTTGAAGTGGTGCTACAGTCTTTTCCAAAATTGACCTCCGCTCTGGTTATCACCGGATTCGCATGAAACCAGAGTCACTACAAAGAGAGTTTTGGGTTGCCAAGTCGAACCGGTGACAATATGAAGTTAGGTGTGTTAACGAAAAAGACGGGTGTCCCTGGAGAGTGCATGCTTATAAGGGAAAATGGAAGGATTATTGGATAGTGTCAGTCGTTACCAAGCATACATGTTATCTTCCTGGTGTTCAGAAATACCACAGGAATATTACATGTGCATTTGTTGCATCTGAGATGTATGCGCACGTCGTGGACAATCTGACATATGAACCAAAGTCAATAATCCGTCATATCGAACAGAAATTCAAGTATACTATTAGCTATGCCAAGGCATGGAGGGCAAAACAAAAAATAATAGAGATGAGATTTGGAACTTATGAAGCCTCATATGACAATTTTTTGCCACGTCTGTTATCTGTTATCCAACAAAGAAACCCTGGGAGCTCTTGTGCAATCAAGACATTCCCCTCACTTGATCATCCTGGGAAGACTGTGCTGCAAAGAGCCTTCTTAGCTCTACATGCATGCAAGATGGCATTCGTGCACTGTCGTCCAGTTCTTTGCATTGATGGGACATTCTTTACCGGGAAGTACAGGAGCCAGATACTAACAGCAATTGGAGTAGATGGGAACAATAAGGTATTGCCCTTGGCATTTGCTTTTGTCGAGAGTGAGAACACCGACAGCTGGTACTGGTTCCTCCATCTGGTTAAAAAAGAAGTTGTTGGTATGAGGTCCAATGTGTGCCTAATACATGACAAGCACACTGGTATGCTTCGAGCGATAGAAGAGTTAAAATTTGGGAGTATGGATAGAGGATACCCTGGTGAGTGGGATGATGTACAGAGTAGGTGGTGCATGCGTCATATGGGAGCTAATTTCTTCAAGCAATTCAAGAACAATGAACTAATGAATATGTTCAAGAGGCTATGCAATCAGAACCAGGAGAAGAAATTCAATGAGCTTTGGAAGAGGTTGGACGAGTTGATAGCAAAACGCAGTGATTAGCGTGCAGCGAGACCAGCGAGCGCCGTTCCTGACCCTCCTCAAGCACTCGGAGCTCTCTCAACAGATAGTCCAACATTGGTTAGGAGAACTGGAGAGCAGATTCGGAAATTCTCTCAGTGGATTGAGAATGAGCTTAAACAGAAATGGGCCAAGGCTTATGACACAGGTGGTGCTAGATATGGTATAATGACAACAAATTTGGCGGAAGTTTACAATTGGGTTATGCGTGGTGTTCGTGGACTTCCACTAGTTGGTATAGTGGAGTTCATTTTACATGGGACATGTAGGTATTTCCGGGAGCGGTTCCAAGCAGTTCTTCCCTCCATACCGAACAACAACATTATTTTTGGCACCTTCATGGAGAAAAAGCTAGCAGAGTGGCGTACGAAGGCCATGAAACATCGAGCTCTAGTTCAAGGTACCCAACAACACAGGTTTGAGGTACTCTGTCACGATAAGGCAGGCAGGGGTATCTACCGCAAGAGAGTAAAGCAGGAGTGTGTTCTCAAAGCCGACGACACATGTCATTGTTCATGTAGAAAGCCGAAGCTGCTCCACAGGCCATGCACCCATGTCATTGCTGCGGCATCGGAGTGTGGCATCCAAGATGGAGTATATGTGTCACAATACTTCTCTAAGCAAGCAATATATCACACATGGATTGGCGAGATTTATGGCTTCGGTATAGTTGGGGAGTTCACATAGATTAACGATCCGATAATCAATATTCCTGATCCATCGAAACTCCGAGACAAGGCTGGAAGAAGGAAGACTCGTCGCATCCGCAACGATATGGATGAGTCCGAGGCAGGCAGGGTGAAGCGGTGCAGCAAATGCGATGAACGTGGCCACACCTACAAGTATTGTCCTAAAGACAAGGAAAAACCAAGTGCGGCGGAGGCAGGACTATCAGGATCAACAGCAGATGGAGCTCGCCCTACGGGTCAAGGCACTACTTCAAGGCGACCCCGTCCTAGACGTCCTCGTGGAACGTCCGGCTACGTTGTGTAGTTCGTGCATTATATGTTGGCAAAAGGTTCACTTGTAATTTTGTGGCTTTGTAATGTCTTTATGTTACGTGGCTTGTAATGTCTTTATGTTACGTGGCTTGTAATTTCGTTCGAACTTATCGATGTTATGGCATTGTGTTGTGTTGCGAACCACTTGTTAGAATTTGGCATGTAATGTCTTTATGTTTCGTGACTTGTAATTTTCTTTCCTGTTTTTTTCATTCTCGTTATGTGCCCCCTTATTGTGTAAGTTATGTTGTAAATAACATGTACTTTACGTTTTCTTCGGTTTTACATAACTTGTTTTCACGATTATATTATTAACTTCTAACATGCCCTAACACATAACACATCTTTTTTGCAGAGATGGCGCATCAGCACACAGCTGAGTTGTTGGATCCGTCGATAGATCAGCGTCACCGGTCTTACCTTACTGCAGTGGAGGGGGCTCAGCTTGGGACGTTCCGGCCACGGTCGTCACGCGAGCGACTTCTGGTTCATGACTCCTTCGTCGGGAGGTATGGATTTCATGTGTTAATTACTGCACTTTGTACATTTTTTATATCTTTTCACTGTGTTAATAATGTAAATGACATTTGAATTTGCTTTTGCAGGTTGCGTGAGGCCGACCTCCTACCGTTGTGTCGGCTGGTGGAGGCCGCCACCGGCGAGATGAGGCGGCCACACGCTGGGATGCGGACAAGTCACTACTAGCAGCTTTGGCCGTCCGGTGGAGGCCTGAGACGCACACTTTTCACCTGCCGTGCGGTGAGGTAGCCCCTACCCTACAGGACGTGTCGTACTTGTTGGGGCTACCGCTCGCGGGAGACGCTGTCGGGCCAGTTGACACGGGTGCGAACTGGAGAGACGATCTGATGGCACGTTTCGCACCTGTTCAGCGCGCACCAGGTCTCCCGCTCGAGCCGTTGCAGTAGCACCGCAACACCGGGCCTACGAAGAGGTGGCTGCTTCAGTTCACCGTGAGTTTTTCTCTACCTGAAATGAGTATCGTACTACTTACGTAACTCATAAGTTTCCTAACATTTCATCCAACGCTTGCAGGTCGACCAGCTACAGGCTGAGGCCGACGAGTACTCCTTCAGCCGTTGTTTGGAGGCGTACTTGATGTGGCTATTTGGGTGGGTAATGTTCTGTGGAGGACACGGGCACACGGTCGACAAGGGTCTCGTGCACTACGCCAAGACCATCGCCAACGCCGCGCTCGGCGAGGTGCCTCAGTGGAGCTGGGGTTCCGTGTTGCCCGCGGCTCAGTACCGTGGTCTTTGTGAGGCTTGCACCAAGACGGACCCCGGGGCGATATTCGGTGGGTGCCCTCTCTTTATTTCTCTTTGGGCGGTTGAGAGGATTGCGATCGGCCGACCCATTGTGGACCACTACCCGTACGAGGCATCGCTGTACGAGAACAGGCCGGAGATCGACTACCCAACAATGGGTACTCTGTGGTGCCGGCGTCAGGTACGTCGCAAATACTAGTTGATATTAGAGTACTATTGTTATGTTCATTGTACATCACATGGACCGTGTTGTCTTGCAGCGCCGATGGGCTCACGTCCAAGTTAGGTGGTCGTACGCGGAGTTTGTTATGGAGTTCGACCGCCTTCTGCCGACCGATGTAGTGTGGGAGCCCTATAGTGCCGCGGCTACCCACTATCGTGCGCCGTTAGGCCTGTCCACACTCTGCACCAGGGACCAAGCGTACTGGATGACTAGGGTTCCGATGGTATTCGACATCTGCGTCGAGCCTCATGCACCTTACCGCGTGATGCGCCAGTTCGGCTTCCGTCAATCCTTTCCAGTATCGTTTCAGACGGGCGTCACAGCTGCCGTTCACCGGTAAGTGACTTAACTTTGCTTCAATATGTTGCATTAACAACCACCTCTACACAATAACTTGGTTTTTTTGTCATTCACACTAATACAATACATTAATTTGCAGGTACTCGCGCAAGGGTCAGCAGTCAGCTGGCAACTGGTCCGCCAAGTTGGCCCCTTTTGTCAACGACTGGTTGCCCGCAACCGAGGAGGTTGTGGACCACATGGGAGAGCCACACACGGAGGAGGGGTACCAGGCGTACCTAGGCTGGTACCATCCACGCACCCGTACTAGGGTCACCTTCGCTCCTAGGGAGCAACAGGCCCATGTTGCGAGCGTGAGAGACCACTACGCCAGGCACCGCGACCAAGACTTTGCTCGTGTTGTGAGTACCCTGCATCGCACCAACTCCTTCTAAGCCTTTCTGTTGGTCAAGTGTTACGAGTATTTACGTACAAATGTACCGTGCAGGTCGTTGAGTGCAACAGGGTCGTCGTTGATGCATCAATGGCGATCCAACGGTTAGGTGCGGGGATTGAGGTGAGCGCAAACAAGCACCTATCGGCGTACACGCGGATACGGTTCTCGATGCGCTCGATTCTCCGTGCGCTCACCTGTCGGGCTGCCGACGTTGCTTCAGGCAGACGCAGCACCCCAGGTTCGACCCCGGCCGCTTGCTCCTCGTCAAGCTGCGCACGTTCCTAGGCCGACACCCCCTCCCTTCGGCTGTACGTATATTCAAGGTTTATTTGTACATGCCGCCACAAGTTTTAAAATTAATATTATATTGACAATCAATTGATATGCAATTTATGTGTAGGCTTCCCTCAGTTCGGGACGACGCAGGCCACCCACTCCTGGCAGGTTGTAGGGTCATCGTCTCAGGCAGGTGCGTCGGCCTCGCAGTCTGCGTTGTTCTGGCAGGACGCCGGGACTTCATTACAGGCGGCCGGCATGTCGTGGCAGGCTCCTAGCGGGACATCGTTGGAGCACGGGTGAGCTTCAGCCATGCACTTCGACCTCAGCGACTTCGACTTATCGAAGTCGACAGAGGACGTCCTCGATCCCTCACAGCTGGGAGGCGCACCGCCGGTGCATACGCAGGAGCAGTCGCCCTCCACTCAGCACCCAGACACCTGCGCTACCCGGGCTATCCCACCCGATCGCTTCACGTACTCCCAGGACCACGTGCGAGCGCAGGCCCGGAGGACCAAGCGGGGTCGCGGTGCGGGGCAGGGCCAGTAGAGTAGACTTCTGTTTTGTTATTTTCTTGACATGCTAGTACTCCATGCTTGTAGACTTAGTACATTGTTCATATTCGAGGTTCGCTTTCGTAGACTTCGTCGTTACTTTTTACAAAAGCACGATACCTTTCGCCGTATGCACGAATACTTTCGGCTACACCGATGCAGCCTCATTTATTCGCGTGAAGTACGACTGCGGAATCGCTGCTAACACCCTTACACTTTCTCAAACGTAAAGTCTTCCATGTCAAATCAGCACACGTCCATTCTTACTTTTGGCGTCATTGCCGCCCTTTAAAAGGGCGGCAGGGTATACATCCACATACGTCCAATCTTACTTTCGGTGTCATGCCGTCCAATCTTACTTTCGGCGTCATGCCGCCCTTTCAATGGGTGGCAGGGTATACGTCCGCATACGTCCAATCTACTTTCGGCGGCATGCCGCCCTTTAAAAGGGCGGTAGGGTATACATCCGCATACGTCCAATCTTACTTTCGGCGGCAATCAGGCCGACCCACTCTGCCGCATGATGTACACATGTGAAGATTATCACTGCGATTTTGGTGCCTATATAACGAGTGGTGCAACACAAGATTTCTTCATCTAAGGCCTCCAACAAGAGCTAGCACAACCCTTCATCTCACCAGCTTTCGGCAATGGCTGGATGCCGGGGCGTTGAGGATCCCAACTGGCGTAGCGATCCTTGTGCATACCTATTCCCACCTTGGTGCCAGCGGCCCCTCTGCCTTTGCGGTGACCGATGCCAACTAATGGCTGCGTGGGATCCAGACATACGAGGAAGGCGCTTTTTTAGGTACCCTAACTATGACCTAGAGGTATTTCACTCTTGTGGACTATGCTTATTCAAATGTGATGCGCGATTGTTTACTCTTCATCCTACTCTATTTGTCAGACCCGCGCTACGGCTTGTGGATACATCGAATGGGTCAATACAGAAAATCCCATTCTCGACATGACCACCTGTTTACAAGAACGACGCTGGTATTTCTCATCAGAAAGTACTGAGCAATATTTGCAGAGAAAGACAGCTTATGAATGCCAATGTCGTGAACAACAGTGCGACTGGCGGGTGCTAACGACCGCACTCCCTCCATGGGAAGCCCGTCCAAAATGCAGATGCGGTGATCGTTGTACGGTTCTCCGTTCTACAAAGCCTAGTACTTTAGGTCAGCGGTTCTTTGTTTGCCCAAATATTCTAGACGGTAATTTTATGGTAAAAATATTTTCATTACCATGAATCCTATTTTATCACAACACACTAACTTTGTTCGCTTCACATCTATTCGTTTCTCCCAGGAACCTCCAAGAAGATGTCCATACAAATAATGGATAGACACCAAAAAGGTTATAAGAGATCCAAATTCCCGTGTGGTGCAGCTTGAATTGCCAGAGGAATACAGGTTCAAAAAAGCGCAGTTCGAGAGGGGAGAGGGATCCTCACGTAGGGGTTAGTTATTATCGGACAACTTACTTTACTCAAATATGTAATGTCCTGTTTCGTTGTCCTATTACTATATCATCGTCGCGTTCAACTCTTGCACTACATCCCTTGTAGTTCGAATCTATTCTCATCTATGTAACCGCAATGGAATCAGATGTATCCTGTTTAAATTGTACTACTACTTATTTACGTGACATAATTATCCTTGTTTCAGTATATATACTGTTTCTGTGACCGAGACTATGATAGTCCATTATCATTTTCGTACATTAATAACACATATAAGTTATAACATCAACTCTTATTTAAAATAGGAATTACAAAACAACCGACTTCAATAGAATTTTCAAAAAATTATCCACAATGTTTATCAACAAAGAACTCTTTAAATGTAATCAACAAAGTTTAACTTATTTAAAAAAAATTAAAATCAGTTAGGGTGAATTGTGGCTTATTGTAAAAAAGATTAAAATCAGTTACCGTGAGTTGTGGGGTGGGCCACCTTGCCGCCCTTACCTAGGGCGGTAAGGGACCCTAAGTAGACTTCGTTGCACTAAGTTTAGCCGGCAAGGGGCCAAATGAAAAGTTACCACCTTGCCGCCCTTGCAGAGGGCAGCAAGGGGCAGAACCATCAAATGCGCACACGACGCCGTGAAAGCGCACACGGCGTCGTGTGCCACATCACCTTGCCGCCCTGTGCCAGGGCGGCGGCAGGGTCTATTTTTGTAAATTTTTTTGGCGCTATAATATTTCTGTAAATATTAAAAAAATATATAAAAATAAAAAAAAATTCCCCAGATGGCTGCACGTGCCCGCCATCTGCTCGACGAAATGTCGAGGCGGGCAGACGACGCGTCGAGCCGCGACGCACCAGGAGGACAGCACCGTGCGCCGCCCTGTAGCCTATGTCGACATCCGACCCCACGTGGACGCCGTCCATCCCATCCATCGCTGACACGCGCCCCGGGAGAAGCCAAGTGACCGGCGGTCACTACGTCGCCTCCCCGGCCATCGGTCACGCTTGCACCGCTGCTCCAAGTCCACCGCCCTCGGGTACTCGCGCTCCATCCCGCAGCCGCGCGTCCATGCCGAAAGTGTTCGCCGAGCTCACACCCTCCGCGCCACCATCGCCCTCCTCCCGGTGTCCGCGCCACGCCAACACCACTGCTCCCCATCCACCACCGAAAGTGTGAGCCGAGTTCACCTATCGCGCCGCCACTGCCACAGTCGTCCTTCCCGGCCCCACGGAGGCACCGCCCAGACCACCAACGCACGCCACCTCGCTCCACTTCCTCCATCTCTCACACCATGGCCGCCGTCAATGCGCCCAGCCCACTGAGCCATCACCATGTCCATCGTCCGTCGTCCACACCGAAAGCCTATACCATGTCCATCCGCTCCATGCCACTCCCGTCCTCACTCCACTGTGCAACCATACCTCCTTCCTTCGCCTCGAAGCCACCGCGTCGCCATTCGCCATGGCTATAGAAGCCACCTCGCTCCACCATCCTCCATCTTTCGCCATTCCCATCGCCACCGCCATCTTCACTATCCCCTCGTCGGCCCGAGGCGCGCGGATGAGCTCGATGCCGCGCTGCCCGGACTCGCGCGCCACGGCCATTCCGCCACCAACCTCGACCGTTGCCGCCTCTGCTCCACCTCACGAGACAGCTCGCCCATCAACCTACCTCGCCTGCCACCAATCACCCCGCACCCAGGGCTCCATCCGCGGAGCCCCACCGTCGCCTCCGTCTCGAGCGACGCCCACTAGCACGCTGCTTCTCGGACGCCGGCCGTCGGTCCTGCGTCGACTCCTCCTTGCCCCGGCTCCGCCGCCCGCCACCCTTCGCCGTCGCTGCGCCGACCGGCGACCGCCTTGCCACTCCACCTCTCTCCCGGGCGGGCGCACAAGCATGAGGAGAACGAAAAGGGGATCAGGGAGTGAGAGGAGAGAACGAGAAGGGGAGAGAAGACAAGAGGAGTGGAGGTGAGACGCCGACCGATGGAACCCACGTGGGCCTTACACTTTGTTCATCCATTCCGCACAGTAATTACCATGTTAATCCCTCTCTACTGTCTCAATGACACGTGGACCCGGTTGCATCTAATATCTAATTAGACTTCCTTTTAAATCCTTGAGTCACATACGTGTGGGATCCACCGTTCCCCTCCAACCGTGCACCCGGTCCACCGCTCCGTGTGTCGCCGACGCGTGGGCCTGGTTGCCGGTCCCCTACCCCGGTCCACCCGCGTGGACCTTATCCACCCATCGCTCTCCATCCGTCCGCGCACTCGGTCCACGCGTGCTCAGTCACTGACCGTAGGACCCCACGCACACAGGCTTGTGGACCGCGAGCCGGATATACCACCTCACCGTGCCACGCGCTCGGTACACCCGGTCTACCGTGCGCCGAGCACCCGGAGCCACTGACCGTGGACCCCACGAGGAATATTTCCTTTCCAATAAATGAAACTATTTTTCCTTTGAACAGAAATCCGCTTAAACTTTGGAAATTCATATCTTGCAAATCGTAACTCCGTTCAACTTCCATAATATTTGTAAAATTGATATCTATCGAATGGCACTATTAGTTTATAATAGTTATTATTTACTTTATACGGTATTGGATGGTTTTCGTTTGTCGATCACGTAGGTTCGACGGATGCAGATTTTGTCAACGTTTTGAAGACCAACAATAAAGCAAGCCACTCTTCGATCATATTGCTCCTAGTTTATAAAATCTGTTGTTTGCAATATTGCATACCTAGTGTACACCATTAATTTGATCGGCTACCGACCTACGAGCACATGACCGATGGACCAATCTAATAGTTGCATTATCTTATCTTCCGTAGGTTGTTGTTACACCTAACCTTTGTCACTCCACCAAAGTGTTACCAAGGAATCTATGCTCCTCGAACCCACCAACACTACATTCACCGTTGTTCTGTTGATATGGGAAAATTTGGGTTGCAAAAATGTTGAGAAAAACCCGACTCGTGAAGTCGGTGGGTTTTGGAAAGGGAAAGATAGTTTGCAAAAGCTCGCAATGTGGAAGCTCGCCTGGGTGGCTTGGTTTCATATTCGCATGTAAGGACCGATTCCTTTTGGAATTCCATCCGAGCATCTTACATTGCGACCACACGGGTATTGTGGGATACCCCTGGAAAAGTAAATTGTTAGTTCATGATTATCATGTGTCAGGGGTTGTGGGACACTAGGGATGAGGAGATGGAGTTTTGTGTTATGAGATTTGGCGTCCGTGGCACCCGCCTCTATAGTGGTGATGCAGTACTGATAGGTGTAGGAGCATACCTAGTGTACCCTGAGTAGATGATGGCTGGTCTTGCCTGATGCTTGTCGCGCGAGTCGACCAACTATGTGGCATGGGATTTTTATGGACTAGCTTTGGAAGGCCTTATCACGAACTTCCGGTACCGGCCAGTACTCGGTGTAAGTTTCGTATCGTGTGGGTAAAGCATACAACCTCTGCAAAGTTTAACTAAACTGTTTGAACAGCCGTGCCCATGGTTAAGGGCGAATGTGAGGTGATTCTCTTAGCGTAGATTTGTTTGCCTATGCTTCGTGAAATACTATTGTGCGGGATGGGAATCATTGCCAGAGTCGATCTATGTGACTGACGGATGACCTGAGTGGTCTAGAAACGGATCTGTTGACCCGGGATGTCGAAATGGCATCATAGTGTAGGCTTCCCGAGTGGAAGCAGAGTGCTTTAGGAGTTGGATGGCTCAGAGAAGCCGAAGAAAGGGATGGAAAGAGAAGTTCCTGACCTGAGGTGAAGATTGAGACATCTGATTGAGATAGATTGAGAAATGGAAAGAAACTAATAGAGGAAAATTGAGAAAAAGGAATAAAACTAAAATTGTGCCCCTTCCGCTGGAGTTGTTGCAAAGCGACTCGTGGTAGGATCGAGACGGTATGTCTCCTTCCACTGTTTTATAAGAACCGACATTTAGAAATTTCAAAGATATTGTTAAAATAAATGTTTTGCAAAATGAACCCAACCTTACCTTGAAGCTTGCATTTTACACATTTCCCAGTGGCTTGCTGAGTATGAAAGTACTCAATTCCCTATTGTTGTTGTTTTCCACTCTTATCTCAGGCTATCGCCCGTGGATTGGAATTCTAGCTACGCTACGTTCCACTGTTGCTTTTTGATTGAAGGTTGCATTTCAGGATTACCCGAAGATGCCACATAAAGGTATAATTTATTATTAGTATTGCGATGATTCATCATGTTATCGCGGGTACCAGCATCTGTATCCTAGGACTGGTACCAACAAACACGGTTCTGTAGGAGGCGGTTCGTCGCTCCCCTGCGACGCACCCTCCTTGGTGTTGCACTTTACGACGGTGCCAGGGCGACACTCTTGCGGAGGAACATGTGTCCTACATGGGAAATGAGGGGTCGGGTCCTGGACTCCCCATGGCCTACAATCTTTAGATGTAGATCTTATAGGTCTCTACACTCTTCTTCGTGAAGAACGTGAGTCCTATAAAGGCAGAGGGGGACCCAGGATTCTAGGCTAAGCTGGGATTCAGGCCCCTCTTGGTTTATAATCTTAAGATGTAGATTTTTACATTTCCACGCCCCTCTGAAGGAGGAACATGTGACGTACAAGGGTAATGGGGGGCCGGGTCCTGGACCAGGTCGGGTCCCAAGCTCCCCATAGCGTACAATCTTAATATGTAGATCTTATAGGTCTCTACGCTCTTCTCCATGAAGAACGTAAGTCCTATAAGGGTGGAGGGGGACCCAGGATTCTAGGCTAAGCTAGGACCCAGGCCCCCTCTTGGTTTATAATCTTAAGATGCAGTTCTTGTACATTTCTACGCTCCTCTCGAGGAGAAATGTGTAACCTACAAGAGCAATGAGGGACTGGGTCCTGGACTAGGTCAGGTCCCAGGCTCCCCATAGCCTATAATCTTAAGATGTAGATCTTATAGGTCTCTACGCTCTTCTCTATGAAGAACGTAAATCCTATAAGGGTGGAGGGGGACCTAGGATCACATATCAAGCTGGGATCCAAACCCCTCTTAGTTTATAATCTTATTATGTAGATCTTGTGCGTCTCCACGCTCCTCTCGAGGAGGAGTGCGTGACCTACAAGGGTAAAGGGGGTCGGGTCTCGGACCAGGTCGGGTCCCAGGCTCCCTTCGGCCTACAACTTTAAGATGTATATTTTGTATATCTCGACACTCCTTTTAAGGAGTGGCGTGTGGTTTAATTAGGTTGAAGGAGCCCCATGACCCGAGTCAACCTAGGCTCCTTACATAAGGCGAGGGCCCCGGGTCCCATCTTGGAAGTGGGTCCCGAGCCCCCTGTTTTTAGAGCGCAGCTTAGCCCAACGATAGCTTAATTAAGATTCTTTTTCTTAACTAGCAGGGAATGAGTGCTAGGTTCCCGGGGAAAGGGGTACCCTAGTTCCCGTTTTATCAACAAACAACTATAAAAGTAGGTGCTCATTCCATTTGCAAGGCACAACATAACTCAAGTGTAGTTCCATCACTATCATATTTAGGTTACTCTCTAGTAGAGTTAGAATATAGGGAGAGAGTGAGGACAAGCTCCGGAGGAGTGCTGGAGATCTTGGCATTCTCTCTAGGGCAGTTCTGGAGGAGTGCCGAAGATGTTAGCACTCTCTCTGATCTTGTACCTCGATGGATGCTTCTTTTATATAAGTAAGTATTCGTGATTTCTTTTGGGTATTGAGTTTTCTTATTTAAGTAAGATATATTTTCATCATTGTGGGTTCATCACTTAATACTTGTATTGAGTGTTCTAGTACTAAGACTCTGGATAAAGAAGAAAGTTCTTGGCCAAAGCTAGAGTTGTAATCGATAACATAGATGTGGTGTTTAGGTTAGATGTTACCTTTGTTTGTTGTATGCTCCACGGGTTGTACAGGTAGGCGGCAGGTGGTGACAACCCTGTCCATCCTTTGTAATCCTCCACGTTCGGGTACATCATAGAGCCGTAGGATGGACTCAACTGGCAGATAGGGAAGAGCTAGTGTCTAAAGCAACTGATAGAGTTTTACCTTAACTTAATTTAAGATTATTAATCCTCTCTATCCTAAGCCTGTCATCTAGTTGTTGTCCTGTATGAATCATGTTTCTTAGATTATACACACACGTTCCTTGTGATTCGATACCCTTGAAATAATCTGAGGTGAAGTGTTACAACGGCATCCGTGCGCTTGCAGATTTATCTGTGACCGTAACAAATACCAACAGACATGCAACTATTGCGGTATTTAAAGCCACTATTGTGAGATTGAGATTCATCCAGATTTTGGTTAGTTCTCTATTTGTCCTCTATTCCATCGATGGCAACTTTGGCAGGGATGTGGAACAACATAGAGTGGAAATGGTTGCAATGGATGTGGTGGAGAAGAAGTCTTTGTCAAATTTGATTGTAATTTTCCTTTTTGGCATGTTCTTTTATGTACTACTTGTTTTCCTCAATATATATATAAGGAAGATATAAGATGCCCTGACATTGTGTTTGTTAAAAAAAGGAATGCCAACATGTATAACATCAAATTAGTTTCATTAAAATCCACTATGAAATATTTCTTGATAATGTTGTGTGTGTATGTCGTAGATGTTAATTATTTTTCATGAATTTAGTCAAAGTTAGAGAAATTTGACTTAGGAAGAAAACAAAAACACGTTGCAATATGAAACACGAAATGGAGGGAGTACATGTTTCCAATTAGGAAATCCAAGTCCTCGTTACACCTTAGTAGGAATCAATTTAATACGTATTGGCAGTCCCATTGTGAGGTTTTGATCTTCCTTTTTTTTAAATGGAAAATGGTGGTTTTTTAATTGCCAGCAGATTAAACTTGCACAATTAAGAAAAACTTCAAATCTAGTACAAATTTAGCATAACTTTTAGATTTGTTGGCTTTTTCATTTAATATCTACGTATCTAGATGCATCATTATGCTTATCTACATGCTATTTGGTTGTTTCAGTAGTAGCAAGATCGATACGGAAGTATAATTTCTAAATAAATAAGTTAGACGTTAATGGTCAATGGTGGTCTTACTCATACTAGTTACAACGTTAATGGGTCAATGGTGTTCTTACTCATACTTTGGAGCTCAATTGTGTTTTTGCCATTATTTTTTCTTCTCTGATTTTGCCCTCGCCTTTTCGAACTATGGATTGAGTTTACCTGTATTCCATTAAGAGCACTTAACAGTGTCAATTCAGCTGCAAAAATCCTCTCAAAAACAAATTCATCTGTAAAAAGAAATATTTGCCCTTGCAGATTTCCTCCCTACTTTTCGGTGAACTTTTTGATGTCAAGCATCTTGACAACAAAAGTTGATACATGTGGCAGATATTTCAAGTGTAATAGAACATTGAGAAACTATGGTAAAATTTTTATTCCAGTTTGACAGCATTTTGACACAATTTCATACATATTCAAGCAGAAACCATATATGGCAACATATGTATAGTTAGGAAGAAACTAGAAATCGGACGCCCTTTTCCTCTAAAAAAACAGGCAGTAAAATGTTTCAGTTGATAAACGAGTGAAACAGTAAGTTATATATGGTGAAAAAAAATCAATAATTGGAATATTTAAAAATTATGTGAAACACAATGAAAACATGTGTTGAAACATGTTGCTATCATGTATGAAATAATGAGTTTTAACGTTTTGAAACATATGTTTTTCTTTCATTGGAATATAATCACGCGACATCTTGTTGTAAATATTAAATTACAATGAATAGAATGATATGATCGGATCGTATATTGGATAAGTAGTTTAGGAGAAAAATGTTTTAAAGCTTGTTAAATGCATGCATGGATGGATGGGATGGAGAGAGGCAAGAGAGAGAGGAAGGGCAGTTAGTTGCGTGAATTTTGTGAAACGTAGTGGAACACACGTTGAAATATGTCGCTATCGCGTATGAAACATTGAGTTTTAATGGTTTGAAATATATGTTTTTCTTTCATTAGAATATAATTATGTGATATGTTATCGTAAAGATTTAATTATGATGAATACAATCATGTGATTGTATCGTAGATCAGATAAGTAGTTTAGAAGAAAATATATTTAAGGTAAGGAGGAGAAAGGGAAAAGAAGCTAGCTATCTGCAGCCTACCATGCATGCACTAGTGGAAGGTGTCTCGATTTTTCCTCTCTAATCGGACACCGGTGCATGAGTATTCTCTGTATAGTCTAAACTACGACAAGCGGTAGTTCAGTTTGAAAAAAATGGGTAAAATCACAATTAGAATAAATATGTGTTGACGACGAAATTTGGTAAGCCTCGAAGTCATCATCGGCCTAGAGTTAGTATCAGCTTCAGAGTTCTGGAATCGGCCGATGGGCATTATCAGATTGCCAACAGTTGTGTTCTTGATGGATTCGGTTAAGGAGATAGATCAAGCTTATCCGAGTTCAAGGAGGATACGGCATGGTAGTTTATCTATTAATTAGGAAGACTCTATTAGTTTCCTTTTATCTTTAGGAAAGTGTGTTTAGTGACCAATAAGGACTTTATGTTTTTCCTTTTATCTTTAGGAAAGTTTGAGTCGTGTTCGATATGGACTAGTATCTACCCATGGGTATAAATATGTACACCCGAGGTCTATATAAATTATCTCTCGATCAATACAACTACTCTCGGCGCATCGCCACCCTCTTTCTAAGGTTTTTACTTATCAACCGGCGGAATTTAGCACCTGACGCGGGGCTGCATCGGCTTTTGATCTCCGGCGAAGGGGTAAGCCCTACATTCCGTCGAGCCCTGGTGAATTTATCGACTACGTTGGTGTTGTTCAAGGCTGCATCGCTTCAATCTCTTGGATCGCTCTGGTTCGGTTGATATATTTTCCTGATATCTCAATTCTATCTTAATTGCATTGTGTTTAGAGACGCATCGGTTTAGTTGGGACTGTCTCGGTTAAGTCTGATCTTCTGTCTTAGCCGATATATCTCTACAATCACAATGTTGTTTTAAATAGATTTGTTATATCCATCACATTAGACAGATCTATCGGTTCATCAAGTATTAGATTATCATATACAATCTCGTGCTGCATCGGTTAGGTTCGACCTACTAGATTGTTGTTGATAATATAAATCTTGTTAAGCCGATAGGTTCATGCTAATGTCTTATCAAAGTGCTAGCTGATGAGTTATCATATACGTTATATAATCTAGATTGACAATGTTTTTTACTTGCATCGACCGATCTCTATCTAGAGTTTTGTCGATATCGGCTAGATTACTTTGTTGGCTTAGATTATATAATGTATCCACCACCCTGAAAATCAGTCAAAAGCTTGATTGTCTAGATATTATGTTTCTTTTCATACTTAGTGCTGCATCGGTTAAGTTTGATCTACTAAGTCGTGCTTAGAAGCATAATCTCTAGTCTGCTTCTTGATTGCTAATAAGGGTTTCATTGGGGTTTCAGCCGATGAGTTATCTGGACGTTGTATCGGCTCATAGGGATTACATATAAGTTGGATTCAGCCGATGACAACAAAGGTTTCATTGATTATCTAATCATTTGGATTTATTGACATCGGACCTCCAACCGATAAATGCTTCAGCCTTCGGATCAGTGTTTATTCAATCCGTCATTACTAGCCGATTGGTTTATACTGGATTATATTATTGTTTTATTACATTATCATCAGCCGATTATCTTTATGTCATTATTTACTCAAGTATCAATATCTATACTGGATATTGGCTGGTATCGGCATCGGCTGGAATCACTCCATTGGCTTGTTAGTCGATTGACTGTTTTATCTGTTGTTCACATATCTTGTCAGTTGCAGGATCAAACTGACTGGCACGCCCGCATCTCATCATTATTTTGGACCTGCACTGGAGCTAAGCAGATCTCCCAGGCTGTCGTGTTTTTGCATCAACAACATGGTAAGTTAATCACAATTGACTTCCTAAGTAGGGGTAAAAACATCAAATGCTCCAACATTATTTGTCTCACCCCAACAAATAGATTTTGACATGTAATTTTTTTTAGTGTTGATTTAGGAGTTCAAGAAAAAGGTACATAGGTAAGAGAATAAATCAGTTCCTTGGCAAATAGAGAATTCTTGCACTAATCAAGAAAAAAATTCTATGTTCACTACTATACCACAACATCGGATAGGATGCATAAACTATCGTTACAAATTGTGTTACAGAACTAGCCCCGAAATCGACATCGGTAGCTAAACACGGAAGAAACATCATAGGAGATCCAAACATGATAACGACACCGAGACACGATATTTAGTAACGGAGTTTAGCCGTAGCCTACATCTCCGAGGCACTGATTGCGGGCGCTTCTTCCCGATCCAGCATATTACAATGTATCAGAGTTACAATGACTCACGGCCGGTCACTATCGGCAGCCGCTCCCTCTCGCTATGCTATGTCCCCATGCGGTTACAACAGACACGCCCCTCTATTTATGAGAGAGCCTAGGATAGAGTTCGACTCTTGCTTTAGTCCTAACACCTAGTACAACTCCAAGTTCTAAATTGTAACCGGCTATGTACACATATTCGACACAAACTCTAACAAACTCCACCTTGGCGAATATGCCATACCAACTTGAATTTGTTCCATGCGTGTATCTCCGTGTACCCGGACTTGAGTTGGTTCTTCCCACCGCTCACGCCGAGCCGCCCAATGAGCGTGCGCTAAGCTCGCTGCCTTCAGGATTGTACATAGCAACACCAGCATGCCCATCTTCCATGACTCCACCTGCAACAACACTCATTTGTAACTTGTACAAACATGAGCTTGTCCTCTCACCAGTCATAACAATATTCCCGTCCTTCATGATGTTCATGGCCTTCCTATCAGGATCCCCCTGATACAACCACCCAGCCTCATGTAGGCTCCCAAGCAAAATCAGACTCCTACTTAGTCCTATCACATGTCTCACATCCGAAAGTAGCACCTCGTTTCCATCATACATCTTGAACTTGACATCGCCCACTCCAACAACACGATAACCCGTGTCATCGCCCAAGTAAACAACACCAAAATCACCAGATTTGTATGAAGAGAACCACTCCCGCTTCGACGTCACATGATAGGAACTAGCTGAGTCCAACATCCATGCTTCACTAGACTTGTCGTTAGACACTGAGAAGCTCAAGACCGCTGCTGCCTGAATCATCACCATGAGCTGCTAAACTTGCAATTGCACCTTTCCTCTTCTTAAGTAACGGACAATTTCTCCTTATATGTCCAAACTCATGACACTTATAGCAATGTGCCCCCTTCTCCTTGCTCTTTGATGTCCCCGCTTCATGATCATGCCTTGTCTTGACCAGCAAACCCTCAGCCTGAGAAGCCTCCATTGCCTCATTTTTCTTTGATCTTCTCAAATCCCTTGCAAACAATGCTGAAATTATCTCCTTCAGTTTTCACAGTATCCTTGCCATACGTCAGGTTAGTCCCCATATGCTCATAAGATGGTGGAAGTGAGCTCAAGAGAATTATGGCCTTGTCTTCATCATCCAGTTTCACATCTAACTTGCTTAGATCCATGACCAACTGATTGAAGACGT
Organism: Oryza punctata; assembly: GCA_000573905.2. Classification (NCBI taxonomy): domain Eukaryota; kingdom Viridiplantae; phylum Streptophyta; class Magnoliopsida; order Poales; family Poaceae; genus Oryza; species Oryza punctata. Next base: position 19,034,151 of record CM002492.2, on the reverse strand, counting down.
CCACGTGCTTCCTAAGATCTGACTCCTCTTGCATTTGCAAACCATACAACTGTTGTTTGATATACAACTTACTAGTCAGCGACTTGGACATATACAGGCTTGTCAACTTGTCCCAAATTTTCTTTGGTGATTTTTCGTCCATAACCTGATAATACATGACAGAATCCGAGAGACTCAATCGTATTGTCGCAGCTGCCCACACCTTCATTACCTCCCATTTGTCATCATCCATCTTGTCCAGCGTCGCCTCATCAAGAGCCTTGGATAACCCCTGTCGAGCCAACAGATCCTTTAGCCTTGTCTGCCAGAGAACGAAATTTCCGGTGCCATCAAACTTCACCAAATCAAACTTGGAAAACATTTCCACCGCCATCGACGATAATCAATTTGATCAGCTGTCGCCCTGATTAAATTGATCTGACCTGGTTACTTGACCCACCAACTACAACCAAGCTGGACCGAACAGGTCTTTTTCTCCTCAAAAAACCGGTTGGTTTTTTCTGGTCAACTCCTAGTCACCGCGGTCAGATCGGCTCAGATCGAACCGCTCTCTTTCTTCCTTCGGCTTTCCTCGCCCCTCCTCTAGGCTCCTGCGCCCGTGCCGATTCTTCCCGATGCACCGCCGCCTCGAGAGCCGCCGCACACCTCCACTTCGTGCCGCCGGCCCCGCAAGGAGCTGTTGCACCGCCGACCTCGGGAAACCACCATCTCACGCATCTAGGAGCGCCACCACTGAAGACCTCGACGCCGACTCCTCTGCCTGGAGCCACCGCTGCCGCAAGCTCCTGCCCAAGCTCCGATGAACGTCGCGCCAAGCACCACGCTGCCGCACACCGCCTGCAAGGATGCACCTCTAGTCGCTCGTGTGCTCGCCGCGCCAAACCACCTCCGCCTTTGCGAAAATCCGGTACGAATCTCACCCTATTGCTTTGGTGATTTGTTCTGATTGCTTTGTGTTGCAATCACATGGTCCTCTACTGCTTTTATTTGGGGAAAAAACCCAACTCCGATCCGGAACAAATCCTAGTCCTCATCTAATCCCTTCCGTGCCCGACATGGTCTCTCCCTAAATCTGATTTTGCGCCATGTGTATTGAAACTGAACCGTGCCTGATTCCGCTACCACGGCCTCCTCCAGATCAACTCATGCACGATCCCAAACCAGGTATGCTACTGTACCAGCGATGCTTTAGTTTTCGTCTCCGGCACGGCCTTGATACGAACACCGCCGCAACCACGACCCTGAACTCCAAGCTTCTCGTACTCCCAGCAACATCCTGGCTCCAGAGCAAGCACGCACAGCACGACCACCAACATCGTCAACGACTTCCGCCGCCAATTTGTGTCGACCTAATGCTGTTCTGACCATCTCTGTCCTGCCACCCATCGCATATACGCTGCTAAGTAGCAATCCACCGTATAGTACCCTGTCGATAGCACCTCCAAAGAAGCTTCTAGGAACCACCTGCTCCGACTTCCGATTGAACGCCATCAATGTAGTCGTGAGCCGAAGCCGACAAGTCGCATGCCGTCTTCCCAGCCACCGAACGACCCGAGCGCTACGTCTAGCTGTCTCCCTGTCGAACACAACTCATCGAAAGGCCCAGGCCACCCCACCCAGGGTGTTCGAATCCACCGATTGAGAACGCCGATTGCCTCCAGCTTTAATCAACCCGAGAGTGCGGCCGCACGTCTCCCTGTCAAGAGTAGCTCACCGGAAAGTCCGGGCCACCCGCCCGAAGTGTCCGACCCACCGATTGGACTGCCAATCGCTTCCGCCGCCATCAACCCGAGCACCACATCTGGTAGTCTCCCTGTTGAAAGCAGCCATCAAACGGTTCAGGCCGCCGCCTGACGTGTTCGATCCATCGATCAAATTCCGTTGATCGCCGTCGTGCTCCACCTTGCACCAATGTCCCTCCCTAGACATTATAAGCAGGCTACGCGGTGTGGGGCACCTCCATCGTGCCTCTATCCATGGACCTCCCGCAAGCTCAGATACCACTTGTTACAAAACTAGCCCCGAAATCGACATCGGTAGCTAAACACGGAAGAAATATCATAGGAGATCCAAACACGATAACGACACCGAGACACGATATTTGGTAATGGAGTTCAGCCGTAGTCTCCATCTCCGGGGCACTGATTACGGGTGCTCCTTCCCGATCCAACATATTACAGCGTACCAGATTACAACGACTCACGGTCGGTCATCGCCGGTAGCCGCTTCCTCTCGCTATGCTAAGTCGCCATGCGGTTATAACGTGCACGCCCTTCTATTTATGAGAGAGCCTAGGATAGAGTTCGACTGTTACTCTAGTCCTAACACCTAGTACAACTACAAGTACTAAATTGTAACCAACTACGTACACATATTCAACACAAAATCTAACAAATTGTTTACCAGTACTATCCAGTCTATCCGTAAATAGTGGTTCCTAAGGTCTCCAGGGGCTTCCAGTGTAGAAAGAGGGAATTCCACACAAATTTTACAGTATTTGTCCAATTTTTCTTAGGGAACTTAGAAATTTGCCACTCTCCCACACTCAATGATTTGCCACTCATGAGACTGTCTTATAGAATCAACACTCATAAGCTAGTGAAACATACAGTGGCAATTTATTTATCATACTCCAGTCACCAATCATCTCTTTTATGTGTTATTATAATCAATGAAATTTTGTGTGTACAACTCTACACTGAAGACAATATCAGCATGAACTCTGAGTAGTTTGCACTTTGCAGATGCAATACACCTTTACAACTTCCATCTCTAGAATGCAGGAGAATAGGTTGGTTTAATTTCAGAGTGGCAGCACTCAAAGCTGAGCATGAGAGTCTGCAGAGACAAAACCATCCTCCACCCTGATGACAGAATTGTTCTTCAGGAACTCTGAATACCAGCTAGCAGAGCGTCTCAGCTGCCTTCTCCGTTGTTCGCTGCCAAAATCGACAGCAACTAGGCCAAAATGCCACGTGGAGTAACCACCAAAGAGCTCGTATAGATCAACAAATGACCACATGGAGTACCCCTTCACATTGGCACCATTCCTACAATCGATCGATCGATCCATCGGGTCACTCAGTCAGTATTAAGATCCACGAGTGAAATCTTGTGATTAGGTGATCAAGATGTGTACTTAGAGTATATGGAAATATTCTACTAAAGAAAGAGTAGAGTTGGTGAAACACAAGGCTTAACTGCTTAAGCACCTGATGGCTTTCAGTGTGGCTGCGATGTATTTTGCTAAGTAGTTAATCCTCTCCACATCATCCAGGGTTTCATTTGATGATCCACTGCCTGATGCAATGCCAAGTGAAATTAATGACACAATGTGAGCTAACACAGGAGACTATGTGAGTGCTACACATAATTGAAGGAACCGACCATTTTCCTGGATATAAATCGTCAAATTTCCATAGTTTTCCCGAATATATTCAAGTGCAAGCTCTAGCCCCTGAGGATCTACCATGGTTCCTGGTACGAACTGTTTCAAGAGCAACAAGCAAAACCATTTTACAATCTGCAGATATTACGATAAATTCAATAGTTTTTAGCAGAGACAGTAAATATCGGTTATCACCACTGGAGTAGGTGTGCCATTCCTAGTCACTGCCAAACACACACACGCAAAATGAGTGAATTTCATAAACTTTTAAAATACTCCCTCCGTTTCATATTGTAAGTGGTTTGATTTTTTTTCTATTCAAACTTTATTAAGTTTTACCAAATTTATCGAAAAAAATAGCAACATCTAAAATATCAAATTAGTTTCATTAGATTTAATATTGAATATGTTTTGATAATATGTTTGTTTTGTGTTGAAAATATTATTATATTTCTCTGTAAAGTTGATCAAAGTTTAAGAAATTTGACTAGAAAAAAATCAAACGACTTATAATATGAAATAGAGGGAGTATATGCATAACAAAAGAATATCCATACGAACTTTCAACCTCTGAACAAAGTAGCAATGTCAGCAGTGAAGTCCTGTAATGGTGCCTTTACTGTGTTATTGTTATTGCTCGTGTAAACCGAGGAGTAATGATTCAATCCAATGAAGTCGAACGAATTAGTAACCATCTCAGATTCATGGTTAGAGAAGATGGGAAGGCGCGAACCAGCGGCCTTCTTCATGATCTCTGGGTAATCTCCGAACACCAAAGGATGCAAGATCCTGTAAATTTGGTTACATTGTTGTGTCGGGATTCAGAGTCAACTATGAAAATTAAGGATGAAATAACAGTAGAATTCACTGAAGTGACTGTTAACAAGCTTAGAACCCTACAAGGAACACTAGCATTGTACTAGAGTGCAGCATGTGTTTTCCCCCTTTCTAATTATCGTTGTCAGACTTTCCCCATATTTCTACTATTAACAAAAAATTAACTTGAACATGAAAGTTCAAAGGTAGGGTAAACTGAGAAGCGAATTTAGTAATACAGTGAGAAATATAAAAATTATAGTAAGATGCAGTAACAGTTGAGTTCACTGAAGTGGCTGGTAACAACTTACAACTAAATCAAGAGGGAACACAAGAGATAACTTTGTTCCGGAGAGTAGCATGTATTTCCCCCATTCTAATTATCGTTTGTCAGATTTTCCCCATATTTCCACTATTAACAAATAATTAACTTGAACTTGAAATGTTGTAGGAACAGTAATTAAAGTGAGGAGTATGCATTTAGTAATACACTAAGAAATATTAAATATAACATGACAATACCAGCCATAAATGAACTTCTTTGTCCTTTCAGTGGCACCAATATCTTCAGCTGAATCTGTGAATGGGTAGAACCACATGGAGTATATATTTATGCCAATAATGCCCTTCTGTGCAACCTGAAACAGTTAAATTCAGTTTCTTCATAAAAATAATTTAGAACACACAGAAATTTTAAGAAGATATTCAGAAGAAGCAGAAAAGTTCAGATCGTAATGCACACCCACCTTGTACTTCTCTCTATAAAGTCTAACAGCTGAAGCATGAGCTAGAAGGGCATGATGTATAAACAAGTATGGCTCAACACTGGAATTTCCAGCTGTACAATTCCTGCCAAATGGATATGAGCAACGGTTAGGCGGCAGAATCCCAATGTCATAGCAAGCTTGAGCCATGGCATTTGGTTCAAGTACAGTTGTCCAATGCGCAACTCTGTCACCGAACTCGCGGAAGCACACATCAGCATATGCTGTGAAGTCATCTCTGCAACACAAAGGCAGGAGGATTAACTTTCTGATGACTCCTATCATTCATGATTATGAAATTATTGCTCAGTGCTTACACAATTTTGGGGCTAATCCACCCACCATACTCGTCTTGAAGACTTTGAGGAAGGTCCATGTGATACATGACAACATGTATCTGAATACCTGTTCATGAATTAGAAACAGAAAGACTGATCTCATCAGATGTTACTTACCATTCATCATTTTTATTAAAATTGATGACTCTGTTATGGGTGATTACGTAAGTGTACATTAGTCAATGCACATTAGTTTCATTTTGAAACTACCTTTCATTTTCAGAATTGGACGAATATATGTGCAACTGAAGATAGGTTAAGATTGATAGGAGAATCTGTTAAGGGTATGTGTGGGCATTTGAGTCTTTTCCCATCTATTGTACTCAGTATAGGTCCATTAGAGTATCAGACCTAACACAATGCATATGCAGTTCAATCCTAAACTTCTATCGTTAATATTTGGAGCCTCACTCCGGTCCTCTCTACTGGTAGTAGAAAATAATCTGAACCGTTGATCTCATTTAATCGAAGGGTTCAGATTGCTTTCTAGTACCATCCTAGCTAGCGGTAGTAGAAATATCGAGGGACATTATTATCCCAAAAAGTATGAGTAATGAGTATAATTGTCATTCAGCAATGACTAAACATTTTTTCTTCTTTTTTGACTTTTTGATGGAATATGAGCAATGCTAATATAATGGATAACCACATATCGATCTAACCGGAAAAAAACATAAATAAAAAGTTACTCGTAATTTAAATTACTAATTTATCCTTAATATTACTGGTAGTATAGAGAGTACCGAAGTATCGCTCTAATATTTGACATGGTAATAAAGCAAAGATCCCAAATGACCTAAACCTTAGCAGCTCTAACACTTCTGTCGCCGTTTGCTCCCAGGAGGAGCGATGCGCTGGAGCAATCTTCTTCTAGTTTTCGATTGTCCTTCTTAGTCAGGTAGTTCATTTTCGTCGTCAAGCAGCAGCTACGTCTGTTCGTCGCCTCAGACCCTTCCTGATCTAATATACCATTCCTCGTGCCACCACACCTGAGTCGATTGGCTTCTCCTTCACATACGTATGCTGCGATATGTCATAAGGACAATTGGCCATGACTAGCTTGGTTCTTCATGCTACTCCGACAATGTCGCTCATTGCCTACACCGACACTGACTAGGCAGGCCAATATCGAGCTATTGCCTACCGCCATCACCGAATGTTGTTGGCTTCGTCGGTTTCTTTGTGAGCTACATGATGCTCCTCTCTCCTCTGCCACCGTTGTCTTATCTACCTCTCCACTAATCTGGTTCAGCACAAGCTAGCGTACAAAGCATATTGAGATCGGCATTCGCTTCATTAGTGAAAAGCTGGCCATTATTGGTCATGCATGTTCATATTCCCCACGCTCCCTCATCACACCAATTCACTGACATTATGACCAAAGGATTACTGAGACCAAACTCCCCTTTCAACTACCCTCCTTGAGTAGGATTTGTATAGAAAGTATATGTAATTAATTTCCAGTATTTATTCAAATGGCTATTTAATTGAAATCCAGCCAGCACTGTGCTTGAGCTGCGTCAAATCTCTCTCAATATATCTCCCTCGTACACACTAACACTATACATAAGCAGTTCAATCCCCAACTTCTATCCTCAATGTATATATTTGATAGAATCAAGCTAGGTATACTTGCCTGCTTTCACTAGCTCATTTATCAAACTGTTGTAAAATTGCAACCCCTTTGGATTAACCGATCCTCTTCCACCTGGATTGTCCAAACATAAAATCAGAACATGTGGGAGAAGATAACACATCGTCACTAATGATACTGTACAAATTGATGGAAGCTTGATAGTTAGTTTCCATACTAGGAATGAGCCTTGACCAAGAAATGGTGAACCTATAAGCCTCCAGGCCTATCTCACTCATTAGCTTGACATCTTCCTGGAAAAATACGGAATCAACAAAGGTTAAAAGAATAGAGAAAACTCTTTGAATTTTTAAAATCTATAGCTGATTCAACTGACATTTTTTGTTTTCTATCAAACCATACCTTGTACTTATGGTAGCCATCAGAGGCCACATCACCTGTTCCATCTTCAGCTGGATGCCTCCCTGATGCAGCAAAACACATGTCAAATTGACAATTATTTTTTTGGTGATGTTCCGGTACTCTCTTCTACTTATAGTATTATACTATCATTTAGGGTGAATTAGTAATTTAGTAATACAATGATTACGAGTAACTTTATTATTTATATTTTTCCCCGCTAGATCGATATGTGGTTATCCAGTAATTATGTTGACATTGTTCAAATTCCATAAAAAAAAAGAAGGAAAAAAGTTTAATCACTGCTAAATGATAATTATACCCTATTTTAGGACAATAATACCCCTCTACATTTCTACTACTATTAACTAGGGTGATAATAGAAAATAATCTGAACCTTTTGATCAAATGAGATCAACAGTTCAGATTATTTTCTACTATTAGTAGCTAGAGAACACCGGAGTGAGGCTCTTATTTTTTTAATATTAGAAGTAACCTAACATGTCAAGTTGACATTTTTTTAATAATGGAAGTAAGTTAACATGTCAAATTGACATAGGTAAAACACATTATCCTACCTATTTATTTGCATCATTAACAAAACTCGCTTAATTAATTTATCATGTACGTCTCTCTAGAAAAAAATAGTTGAGCTATCTGGAAAAGAAACGGATTTTGCGTTGTGCTCAAAGTAACTACAAGTTCTCCCTTTCTCTCGGCTGAGTCATGTGAACTCCAAAGTAGCATGCCAATCTTTTAGACAATGGAAGAAAGCTAACATACAAATACACCCTTATCACTGTGCTAAAAATTGGTCTCCTCTTATTATTGCAAGAGGTAATAGTTCGGAAGCAATTTGGCAGTAGACCAATCGAAATACGGATAGTTCTTTAAATAATCGAAATTCAGAGATTAATCCTCTCTTCCTATAAAGTTATAACCCAATAATTCCTAAAACTTAACATGTAAAACATATAAAGATACTACATCATCATCCACTAACAACCACTAATTCCTAAATCTTAACTACCACATCTTTATCTACTAACAATTATTATATTTAAGTATCATGCAAATATACTATATTATCTATAATTTTATAATTTATTAAATTATAGATTTAAAATACAAGTATGTTAAATCATCCCACATAATTCACAAAATATTTAATATAACTCTTCATCATTTCTTATAATATCCTATCTATATAGCTCACCCTTACTTAATTAGTTAATGTTATTTCTCTTTTCTCATTAAGACATATCACATCAATTGTTTTTAGTCCTTACATGATTAATCTATAGTTCAAATTATGTCTCTTCTTTTTTCTCTTATTAAGCCATATCATCTTAATTGTTTTAGCCTTAAATGTATGGTCTAAATTATCTTCCTTTTTTTCTCTCATAAAACCATAGCATCTTACTTTTACATTTGAATCATCATTCTATATACTGTTTAAATTTAAATCACATCAATTTATGTAAATTTATATTTATGCAAACTTATATTGTTTAAGCTATCTTACACATTATTTTTACTTATTATTATCATAGTAAACTCCCGCAGCAATGCGCGGGATTTAACCTAGTTTATGTTATAAAACTGGCACGAAAATCGTCATCAGCAACCGAATGTGGAAGAACATCCTAAGACCTACTACCTCATTTTAATATTATAAATTATTTTGACTTTTTCTTTGGTAAAAAAACTTCTTAGGTTTGATCAAGTTTATAAAAAAATTAGCAACATCTAAAATATCAAATTAGTTTCATTAGATTTAATATTGAATATATTTTGATAATATGTTCATTTTTTATTAAAATATTATATATTTTTCTATAACTTATTAAACTTAAAAAATAATTTAACTAGGGAAAAAGTTAAAACGACTTATAATATAAAACGGAGAGAGTATTACAATTTCGACGGGTGCGAACCTGAATGTGTGTAAGTGTCCCAGATGCTTGGGGTCCTTCCATCCTCAGCAGCTGCACCCTCATACTGCAAATCCAAAACCAAGCAACCAAACAAGCAGATGATGAGGTCAAATTAAGAATCATCTCTCCTGTACATACACGTATCCTACCTGGTAAGCCGAAGTCCCGGCTCCGAACACGAAGTCATCTGGGAAATCGTCATGTGTGAACTGCAGCGAGCCCACGCCTTGAAGAAGAAGAAGAAGAAGAAGAAGAAGAAGCAGCAGCAGCCATGGCGAGAAGAAGACGAGCAGCAGATGCAGAGGAGGCCTGGTCTCCATCGCGTTCTCTCCGAATGCACAGAGATGCTTCTTCTTCTTCTACTTCGTCAGTCTTCTCTTTCCATTTATGATTAGTGTATCTTTCATTTTGGCCGTGTATATCCACACGTCGATACAGTGGTTGAGTTTTCATCCATTATCTAGAAATGATGAGTATCTTTCAGAGACAGATTAGGGTTCTTTTTCTGTAATGAATTCATTAGTCGCGTGCTTCGCGAGGAGAAAACTGGGCCAACGGGACGATGACCGACAAAGCGATAACGACGTACTAGTGCCGATTTCTTAATTATTGTTTCGGTAGGCAGATCGAAACATCAGGCGATAAAAAAAAAAAGACGAACTAATTTTAATAATTAACCGAATAAGGTCTCAAGTGGTTTTTGCAGGCTGAACAGCAGGTTGTTCTGTTCTCTTCAAATTGTGTACTCGAATGTTTTTTTTTTCTTTTGGACGTCTTCACCGAGGAGGCACAAGTACTGTCCTAATTCCCAATCTGAATCTTCTTATGTGTTCTTCTGAGGGTTTTTTTCCCTACACATATTCAGGCATGGAGGCAGAAAGCTTGCATTTGCTTGCTCAGATTTTTACACCAAGTACTAATAGGCAAACACGCATGATCCCATGAAAATAACTGGGCAAGAACATTACATGTAAACTACTGAAAGCTCCTCCTCATGCAAGACCCCAACTAAATTGTTTTTTTTTTCCCTGAAGAATCAGTGTACTCTTTTTTTTTCCCTGCAGGGAGTTGATGCAAAAAAATTTCCTCCAAAAAAAAAAGGATGGTACCAAAAGTCGGTGGTCTGTTTTGTTGCTGATGAAATGCAGCTGTCGCTGTGCTGATTCCGGCACACTTGCCCCAACAAGGTTACAGGGAAGAGGAACATAGATGGTTGTTGGTTGAGTCGAAGCAGAAAGTTAAAAGCCTAAAACCTATTCGCTTCCTGTACAGGAGAAACCAGCCCCGTTTCTAGATAAGGGGGTGTTTGGATACATTAGTCCTAGGACTAAAGATTAGTCCCAGGACTAAAGATCAGTTCTTTTTAATCCTAACGTGTTTGGTTGAAGGGACTAAATAGGACTAAAACCATATTAATTGAGCTGTCCAGTAGATATTCATAGGTACTTTTTAATGAACATGCATTGCACAAAACACCCCCTCATGCAGCCACAGATCAACCAAGACCATCTTACGGCATTGCAAACAGATTCACAGTAGAGATTACAAAGTACAAGAAGATTTGTTCACAATACAGAGTTAAAATTCAACACAGTTTCAGGCCATCAAGCACAGTTTGACAGCACCACCATATGCAGACATATAGCATACACAATGAAAAGTAAAGTACATGAAAATGCAAATTCCCGCATACATATCAGTTACCAAGAGGTTCAAGGTAAAAGGAAAGCTTGCGCCAAGATACGTGGGACCATTCCCGATAACCGCCAGAAGAGGCGAAGTGGCCTATCAGCTAGAGCTACCAGCAAATATCTCTGACGTACATCCTGTGTTTCATATGTCACAATTAAAGAGGTGTCTGCGTGTGCCGGAAGAGCAAGCACCCCTAGAAGATATCCACCTTAGTAGTGATCTCACATATCCCGAACATCCCGTAAAGATATTGGACGAGGCAGAGAAGAGAACCAGAACCAAGACATGGCGCATGTACAAGGTGCAATGGAGCAATCATACCGAGGATGAGGCCACCTGGGAGAGCGAAGACTTTCTGAAGGCCGAGTACCCACACCTGCTCGATAACCAGTAAGAAATCTCGGGACGAGATTTATTTAAAGGGGTAGGTTTGTAACACCTTACAAATTGACTGCCGAAATCGAAACCCTAAAAATACAAAGTTAAAAACCTTATAATTAAATTTGCATCATGCCGCATTTTATGGCTTGTTTATTTGAATCTTTATTTTGCGGGAGTTTAATTTATCGAAATTATTCCGGTGCAAACCCTAGAACGGAAATCGACGAGTGGAACACTTACTGTCCGTAGAATTAAAATAAGATCCTAGATAAAATTCTAGTGAATAAATACTTTACCTAAATGTCACGAATATATTTAGACAATATATAAATTTTATAATTATTATTCACACACGTTGAAGGGCGTACCGAATACGAATATAATTATAAATTTGGACAAATCCTAATTGTGGAATCAATCAACTTATATAAAAAAAATAATACAATACAATGATAATAAAGATATAATAATAATTTAAAAAAAAATAAAGTTTACTGTTCATCTTCCCCGATGAACCCCTAACCCTAACCCTAGCCCTAGCCCTGCCGCGTCGCGCATGCGCGCCTGGAGCCCCGCTCCCTCGAGCCCACCGCCTGCCGCGCCATCCCATCGCCGCTGCCACCTGCCGCGCCGCTGCCGCCGCGTCGCCATCGCCGCCGTCGCCATCGGCTCGCCGAGCCCCGCGCCGGCTGCCTCCCCTCCCTTCCCACGGCTTATAAACCCCCCCGGCCGAGCCCTCCTCCCCCATCCCTCCTCCTCCATTTCCTCTCCTATATATGTGCTAGATTAATATAAAATGCTAGTTTAGGAAATCGATATATCCGTTGCCGTCGATTATTTTGAGACAAGTAAAATTAAATCGGATATTTAATTGCAATTTAAATTATTCACCTAACTAGATTATTCTTTTAAATAATTAATCTTTAGCAGGGTACTTAGCCGATTATTTAGATTTTTGTTAAATTTCGCTAAATCGCTTATATATAATCGGAGGATTAATTACCGATCATTTTTAAAATTTGTTATAGAATGTATGCGACCGTTCGTTATCCATTTAAAAATCTATTTAGTCGGTATTTAGTTAGTTCTTACACAATAATTGGGTGATCCGCTAAATTAGCCGTAGCAATTATTTAGCCAACTATTCACCGGTTAGGGTTACCTACTTATTATCAGAATCTAATTTATTCGAGACGCGTAAATTAAATCGGATTAATATTCTAAATTGGCTAGCGCTAATACTTTAGGGCAACGGTATTAAAAATCGAAATAGAATTACTTCATAAATAAAATGGAATCGATGTCGACGTTCAACGCTCGCGCTCAATCTTTTCTTTAATTGGATTTTGTTGGATTTTAAATTGAATTCTAAATGAATTCAATTTCTTTCACACGTAATTTTAGACACCGAGGGAGTTGCGAGTCCGACTGAGGATCAAGACCCATAAGACTTCGAGCAAGGTAAGTCATCACTATTCCTTGAACATATTGATCCCATATTGCAAAAGTATTTTATTTACAAATAAAGTTGCATGCAATGATGATTATCCTACTTGCTATTATGCCATGCCTTGATTATTGTTTATCTCATATTCCTTTTTGCAACCATAATCACGTATGAGTCCCTAGTCAATTATGACAATGCTTAGCGATGCTATTCTAGAATCATGCATACTCATATTATCAAATGCTTTATGCTTGGGCAATTACCTGGGTAAAGGTAGTTGAGATACGGTGTGTGGAGACATGAGCGCCACATTGCCATGATAACGATGACATGATTCGTGAAAGAAAAATAAAACTAAACAACTGTTTTCGACTGGGGCGGCTGGATGATTTGGGTGGTGTCCGGAGAAGGCTAGTGCCGTCCCTGGTCAATTAAGGACCGAGCCACGAAGCTAAGCATGAAACGACCCCCGTACAACCGTACTTCTCAAATGGGCATAGACCTAGCGGAGTAAATAGCCGAGCGGAGGCAGTATCCCTGCATAGTGGTTTCTCTTAATATGTATGAGGGGCTGGGTCTACGGTGGAGTAGCCACTGGTAGGACCGCCACGTGTAAACTTAAACTTGATTATAACTTGATGGATGTGTGAGTCTTCCCCTTCCCGGGAGCGCCAGAACTCCTCTCACTGCTAGAAACCGTGTACGCCTAGAGTGCATGAGGATGTAAGTTCATGGAGCGGGTACTACCAAAGTGAGGTTATTGAAAAGCTTTGCCGTGACGCATCTCATTCGTTGGGACTTCGGCTCATGTGTTGGGCAAGTCACGGAGTGCGGGTAAAGTGTACATCCACTGCAGCGTGAGTAAACAAAACTATTCGAATAGCCGTGCTCGCGGTTAATGAGCATCAGGACATGCATTACACTTGGCTAGACTCTAAATTCTTAAACTGATTGGGATGGGCATGCATAATGATTTTATGTGCTAGTGGTTCAACTTCTCGGGGAACGAGAAGGGGTAGACCCCAGAAAACCATGACGACACAATGGCAGGAAGCTATCCCTGGATCACAGTGGATGGTGGACAGAACCGTCATTGATTAATAAACTATGGTATTAAAACTTGATCAGTCTATGCTAGGTCTTAGGCTTGTGAAAGGAATTGCAAAAATGACTTTATGCAAAAGTACCACAGCAGCCCTTGACATTCCCCTATCATGTGCATTATTGTTGTGGTGGCTTGCTGAGTACGGTTGGTACTCACCCTTGCTATATACAAAACATTCAGATATGGGCGATGAAGTTCCCGAAGACCCGTACGAATACTACCAGGAGGGTACGGAAGACGATGGAGCCCAGTAGGTCTTAGACTCGGTCGTTGCCTGTGGCAATCGCGTGCCGCTGCCTTATCTCCGCTGCCTTATCTAAACTCTGCTTTTGCTTGTATTCCGGACCGGTTGGTCCCCTGTTCTAGACTATTGCCTTCGGGCCTATTATTGTAATATTTTGCGTAAAACAATTGTGTATGCACTCTTGATTATTTGGCAATGTAATCGTGGGTACCAGACTACTTGATCCAGGGAAATGGTACTATGAACACGAGTGATTCCTGTTACAAAAACGGGGGTCTACACTTATGAGGTTAAAGGCGAGACATGGATGGTCTGATACCAGTTTCGACAGTCTTTTAGAACTTCTGCAGAAAATGCTCCCGAGGCCTAACTCACTACCATCCAGCACATATCAAGCGAAGAAACTCATATGCCCCTTTCACTTGGTGTGGAAAAGATTCATGCGTGCGTTAATCACTGCATACTGTACAGGAAAGAGTACGCTTCTTTAGATGAATGTCCAACATGTGTTGCTAGCCAGTACAAATCGAACAGCAATACTGGCCTAGAACCGTCTGACAGAACTGAGGGAACTCAGAGAAAAATCCCGCAGCTTGTGGTGTGGTATCTTCCCGTCAAAGACTGCATTTAAACGGATATACTCAAATCCGCGAGATGCGGAACTAATGCGATGGCATGAAGAAGGGCGCAAGAAGGATGAGATGATTCGACACCCGGCAGATGCTCGTCAGTGGATAAACTTTGATGCTCAGTACAGAGAGTTTGCTAAAGACCCACGGAACATTAGGTTTGCCCTGAGTACTGATGGAGTTAATCCTTTCGGAGACATGAGCAGCTCACACAGTACTTGGCTAGTGCTTCTGACTATGTACAATCTTCCTACCTGGCTTTGTCAAAAACGAAAATACGTGCTACTCTGTATCCTCATACAGGGACCCCGTTAGCCTGGTATTGATATCGACGTATTTCTTGAACCATTGTTGGAAGATATGGCAGATTTATGGAAAGAGGGATTGAAAGTGTGGGACGAGTACTTAAGAGAATACTTCACAGTGAAGGCCATCATTTTCGTGACCATTAACGATTATCTAGCAATGTTTTCAGTTTCAGGTCAAATTAAAGGTAAAACAGGATGTGTGATCTGCCTGAATGGAACGTACTATAGGTATCTACCGGGTTCCAACAAGCTTGTGTACATGCGGCACCGGCGGTTCCTACGCACAAATCACAGGTACCACAAGATGAAGGCTGAGTTCGATGGCACTGAAGAGACTGATCCTCCACCAAAACCTACATCGGGGGTAAAAGTGTGTGCAATGACAGAGAAAATTATTTGCGAATTTGGAAAAATGACTAAGAAACAATCAAAGAGGACAAAGCACAAGAAACCCGAGAAGAGTAAGAAACCAGAGTATAGTAAGAAGCAAGACAATATCTCGAAGCCAGATGATAAAATCCCTCCCCCATTCAAGAAGCATTCCATATTCTTTAAGTACCTCCCGTACTGGAAAGACCTGGAGGTTCGGCATGCCATAGACGTAATGCATTTAGAGAAGAATGTGTTTGACAACATAGTTGGAACATTGTTGGACATGCCGAAGAAGACTAAAGATGGTCTGCAATTACGGATGGACCTAGCCGAGATGGGAATCAGGGAAGAGTTACACCCTCAAGGAGAGAAGAATGGCAAAGTATATCTTCCACCAGCCTGTTTCACACTGACACCTGAGGAGAAGAAGTCCTTTTGCAAATCAATCCGCGATATCAGAGTGCCCATAGGTTTCTCATCAAACATCAGTCGACTAGTTTCCATGAAAGATTTGTCGGTATCTGGTTATAATTCACACGACTGTCATGTCTTGCTCACCGTGTTTCTTGCAATTGCAATAAGGGCCATAAAACCAGAGCATTTAAAGGTTGCCATCGCAAGATTGTGCTACTTTTTCAACGCAGTGTCACAAAAGGTCATTAGTCTCGAAGAGTTAGGAAATCTCTGTACATTCGCACATAAGACACAGTGCCAGCTTGAGATGTGTTTCCCCCCGTCATGTTTTGATATGATGGAGCATCTCATTGTTCACATAGTGCCACAGATGGTTGCGCTTGGCCCATTGTACCTCCATCAAATGTGGTCATACGAGCGTTACATGGCGGTTTTGAAGGGTTACGTCCGAAATCGTGCACATCCAGAGGGATCAATGGTTGAGGGTTACAGTACTGAAGAGGTTGTCGAGTGCTGTATCGATTACCTCAAAGATGGATATGCAATTGGAGTACTTGTGCCCCGACACGAGGGTAGATTAAGCGGTAGGGGAACCATAGGAAAGAAGAGATTCGTCACCCATGATCACAAATCATTTCAAGAAGCTCACTTCAGCGTGCTTCATCAGTTTGCTATCGTTGAGCCTTACATCGATCAACATATCGAACTACTACGAGCTAACAATAAGGGTCGCCAAACGGAGTGGATAATGAAAGAACACAAGCGTCTCTTCATAGATTGGTTACGAGATCTAGACTTACCAAAGGGACAAACTACTGATGACATAACTATGAAGCGGTTGGCTTGTGGTCCATCAACTACAGTAAATTCTTGGCAGGGATATAACATTAACGGGTACTCGTTTAGTACAATAGCTCGAGATAGTAAGACTTGTATGCAAAACAGCGGTGTCCGTGTGGAGGCAATTGATGAAGCGGGGGAAAAACAATCATACTTCGGGTTTATTGAAGAAATATGGGAAATCGACTATGGGCACACAGTGCAATTCCCCATATTTAAGTGCCAGTGGGTAAAATACCCGAACAGGGTCAATGTTGATAAGTTTGGTCTTACTGTTGTTAACCTTGCGACTGTGGGTCACAAGGATGACCCTTGGGTACTCGCCAATCGCGTGGCACAAGTGTTTTATGTGAAAGACCCTTCTAATTTGAGGAAAGATGTAGTGCTACCAGGAAAACAAAAGATATTGGGAGTGGATGGGGTTGAAGATGTCGAAGATTACAATCAATACGATAGTATGCCACTTTATAATCAGTTTGTACAAAAGATTAAGAATGTCGAGACAGCTACTCAGAAGACCGTGAAGCCTTACATGCGCACGGACGGTGTGGGCAAAAATGTTAAAGGGTAATTCATTAGCTAAGTGTTGGTGGTATGTAAGGGGATATGTGTGCTCGTATTGCAAACCGACGGACAATGTTGTACTCAACATTTTGCATATTTGTTTGTACTAATTTTCATGTGCAATTACCATTCGTAGGGTTTAATTTACAGTTTTTTATATTTTAATAGTTTTTTAAAAGAGGTTTCAAAATTTAGTAGCATTTTTTTAAGTGCACCTACCATTGTTTGAAAATTTTTTAAAAAATTTAAAGTAGTATTAATGTAGCAAACATTTAAGTAAGATTTACATTTGATCCAGTAAAATTACCATTTTTTAAAGTAATATTAATGTAGAATTACCATTTTTTATATCTACTGTAGACATTTTCAAATTACAAAAATAAATTTTAAAAAATACTATATATAGAGATACTATATAGAGATACTATCTTCGCAGGCGGACGGACCGCCTGAGAATACACCCTGCAGATTGCACGTTCCCTTTGGATGCTCCGGGAAAACTCTTGAGGCCGCTACAGCCATTGCTATCCCTGGGAGAACATATAACGAAGAGTTCATACCCGATGCGTATGCCAAAGTGCAGTCGCAAGTAGTCCACGAACGGTTTGAGTCGTACGACATAGACTTCCCCACTGCAGATGGTGTAACTGTACTTGGGGATGCGGTCGATGTTGTAATTCTCTAGCACAAGAATGACATATTATTTGGATTGGGCACCGACGCCACGCAAAAACCAATGGTGCCAAAACCGGGGTTGGGAAAACCTCCGAGACCTCCTATCAAGGTGACTGATAAAGCGGAGGAACCCGAGATGCAACCGGATCATCCAGTGCCGGAAGTGCCACCGGAGATTGAAGTGCCGGAGGTGCCCATGGAGATTGTAGTGGCTGATGTCCAGAAGGAGATTACAGTGGCAGAACCAGAGGTCCAATTTGTGGCATCAGTCGGGGTACATATAGAAGAAGTACCAGCATTGAAATGGGACGGTACTGAGCCAGAAATTTTTGAAGACCCTTCTCCTGCGAAAGACCCCGAGGGGCAAGAGCCCCCGGTCCCTGAGAAGACCACTACCAGTTCTGAGGTGCCCAGAGTGCTTAGGAGCCACGACTCCAAAGCCAAAGATCAGAACAAGGAGAAATTCATGGTAACCGTCTTCAGAGGGGGTAAGGAACGTGCCAAACTCAGAGATGATGACCCCAAGAAGGCCGCTGAACTAGCCAGACCAACATACTGGCCAACTGATGATTGCCCGGAAAAGTACGAACACGGGAAAGCACTCTTGCCAGATTGGGCACTAAACGAAGGACCATGGGAGATGAGAAGATTACATACCTTCTACATGGAAGCCAGCAAGAAAGGCTTGGGCAGTATTACAGTTCGATCACCGGTAGATTGCTTCGGCGCCGAAGGTTACTTATGGCTAGATTTCTCGGATCTCCACGCCATATATCGTCGAGATAAGATGGAAGTCAACTATATCGGTGTTTGGTGCATGTGAGTTTGAGTTTTAATTAATTACATGAAAATTATGTGCCATACAAATCCATGTGATTGTTACTAACAAACTTCTTCTGTAGGATGCAATACATGGATGCTAAAAAGAAAAAAGAACCTATCGGCTTCTTGGATCCAACTCGGATCTGTCAAACACAACATACCGTGAGGATGGCACCAGGGTCGGTCCAGCTGAAGGGCAAGACTCCAAAAGAGATAGATGAATACAAGAAGGGCTTGCACAAGGAGAAATTGATTACTGTCGCACAGTACATCGGACGAGCCTTCTTGCACTTTCAAAATAAGAGAGTCGTCATGGCCGCTTATAATTTTAAGTAAGTCCGGTACATTTAACTTCTACACATATGTCTTATTTTAGCTGGTACTAACTAACTATACTGTTGTTAATATGTAGCGATCATTATATCTGTTTACTCATCCACTCTAAAGATGGCACCGTGGTAGTCTTGGACCCTCTCGATTACAGACACCAACAATACGAAGAATTTCTAAAAATCTTATAGTAGTAAGTGTTTATGACTCTTTTATTTTTATATGAATGTATTATAAATAAATATCCTCCTTAATGTGAAATGGTCCGACATCCATACAGTGCGTACCAATACTACAAGTTCAAGGGTGGAGAACAGACCCGAACAAGGGAGAAGCTCCTAGTACGTACCTATTGGCCGGTAATACTCCACTCACTTAATGTATTTCAATTGTTTCACTAATTGAAATATTTAACTATTTTTCCCTATGATATGTCCTGAAGTGTCACAAGCAACCTAGAGGAAGTATCCTTTGCGGGTATTACGCGTGTGAATTCCTAAGGGTTAATGGGAGATACAGGACTAACGCGGAGGATGTAAGTCTTTGTACTATGTACTAGCCAGCTTGACATATTTATGGTACTAATATATTATTTATGTTCAATGCATGCAGTTGCCAAGATTAGAACATCGAACAAGCTTTGACGATACAGGCATCACAAACGTGCAGCGTGATATGTGTCATTTCATCCACCATGAGTGCTGTCATGTGAAAGGAGAATTCTTCGACCCAGAGGGTGTCCTTGCGACAAGTGACGAGTTCAAGAATCTCCGGGAGTGGAACACTGCTATGCCATAATGTAACTAGATAGCGTATTTCAAGTCACAATATCAAAAAATATTGTAATATATATATATATTGGCAACACTTTTGAGTTATGCAATATATGTAAAATTCTCAGTACCAAATGCTTGATAATCATCCAATATATGTACATAATAATCAACCTGCAAAAATTTCTACTAACGGGTAAATTATTATTAAATTTACGGGCAAATTGTTATTAAATTCCAAAAATCGAGACCTATCTTCGCAGGCGGCGTCTTTATATTTTCACAGGCGGAGCTGACTAGTCAACGTCCGCCTGCGAAAATTATCTTCGCAGGCGGACACCTCCCCCGCCTGCGAAGATCGGTGATCTTCACAGTCGTTTGCTTACAGGCGGACTGCCCCCCGCCTGCGAAGACCGTTTTTACCCGCTTGCGATAATACTTTTCCTAGTAGTGTTACATTCACTTACACGGCACTTACCGTGCATAGCACTTACACTATAATTACATAGCACTTACATTGTAGTCACATAGCACTTACATTGTAATTTTTACTAATGTATTGAGTGTTATACAATGTTAATCACAAATAAAAAGTAAAGTACGTACTAGTTCCTAATTAATCACCAATGTTTGTAACTACGGAGGCCCACCGTGTCGTTTGGTATGGAGTAGCGTTTTGCTCCGTTTTATGTCGAATGATTTTTAGATACTCCCTTTGGCTTATTAGTGTTTCTTTTACTGGGTCGGCCGAAGGAACCGGCGACCAAATTTCATTAAGAGTGGGAGAATGAAAACAAAGTACAAATAGTTTTGGCTTGCAACTACAGGTGGCTGTCGAGCTAGACTGTCGCAGAAACCACAGGAAAATTAAGAATTACAATTCTCGAAATAGCCTGCTTCTTTCCACACTAGGTCTCTTCTTTGATAGCTTCTGCTAACTGGTTAGGGCTTCTCGATCTTTGATCAAAAACACGCGCATTTCTTTCCTTCCAAATCTGCCAACAGATCAGCATACACGCGTTGTCGAAGTTCGTCCTGTAGCACTTCCGAAAACAAGTTCTGGCCTGCATCCACCACTCTGCCAGGCATGTGTTCTCACTCCCTGGGATTGGGAAGTAAGCGCTGATCCATTGCTGCATCAGCCTCCACACTGTGATGGTATAGTCGCAGTTGATGAACAGATGTAGGCAGTCCTCAGGTTCTCGTTGGCACAAAGTACAGCAGTCAGCATAAGGCCATCCCCTTTGTCAAGATTTTCGCCGTAGACAGCGTCCCTTTACGGCCAACCACATGAAGAAACGTATCCTGGCCAGAGCCTTCGCTTCCCAGGTTAACTCACTGATTGGGCAGAGCTCCTTTGCCAAGAAGAACAGACTGTAGGCTGAGGAGCAGCTGAAATGACCATGGGGGGACAATTTCCACCGGATTGTGTCCTCTTCCTGACTTAAGTGAAACCTCTGAATCTCATCCCAGAGTTGGAAAAATTGGGCCATAGTTTCGTTAGAGAGGGAGCCTTGCAAATCTCTCACCCATCTGTGATTTGATAGAGCTTGTGCAACTGTGAGACGTGATCTGCCTACATAGGTTGCTAGAATAGGCCATCTCCAGGTGATGATCCCCCCACCCAGCCAATTTGCTGTCCAGAATCTGGTGCTCTTCCCATTGCCAACAATGAACTCTGCCGCAGATTGAAACAAAGAATCCACCTCCTTTCCTAGCTGGTAATCAACCATTGTCCAAGGTCTGTTTTTCTGTTAGAAGGGCTTGGCCAAAGTAATCCAGATTTTTTATCCCAAGTCCACCATTCTGCACCGGCATACACACATTCTTCCAAGCAACTAGATAATGGCCTCCACTCACCTCTTCTTGCCCTTTCCAGAGAAAGCAATATCTTTGATCGCCCATTTAGACAGCTGTAATACTGACATAAGATGTACAGGAAGGGCCAATAGAGTGGACTTGATGAGGCATAGCCGGCCATTAGGTGATAGCATCCGAGGCTTCCAGCCAGCAACTTTTTTCGCCAACCTGTCCAGGATTGGCTGGATTTCTGCTTTGGTTGGTTTCCTCATGGATAGAGGCAGGCCCAGGTAGGTTATGGGGAAGTGCTCGACTCTACATTGAAGGATTTCTGTTACTACCTCAAGCTGTTGCATGTTACATTGGATGGGTGTGATCGAGCACTAGTCAAGGTTTGTTTTCAGCCCTGTTGTCACCCCGAACACTTGTAGGACTTTGTTGATCACCTGTGCTTCCTGTTGAATCGGCCGGAAGAAAAGGACAACATCATCTGCATAAACAGATATGTTGGGCAATCTCTTTCTAGCATTCAGTTCAAATAGCAGACTTCTTGCCCTAGCTTTCGCCAACATTGCCTGAAGTGTGTCCATCACCAAGACAAAGAGAAGCGGCGAAAGCGGGTCTCCTTGTCTCAAACCTGTTGTCTCAGCCGTCAGGAAGAGCACCGCGAGCCAACTTCTCCAACGGGGGCCAAAGCCTCTGAACTTCAACATGTCGAGCAGAAAACACCAGGAGACGGTATCAAATGCTTTTGAAATATCCAGCTTGAACAAAATCATCTATTTGCACTGGCAGTGGAATTGTTGCGACAGACCTTTAACGAAGATAAAGTTCTCATGTGTGCATCTCCCCTTTATGAAAGCCGTTTGCGTGTGTGGCACTAGCTCTTCCATCCTTGGAGCCAATCTTTGTGCCATAATCTTGGTTGCAAGCTGTTTACACCCAAATTTGGCACCTAGGGATAAAATAGGAAAAATTGCCAAAGTTTGGAAAGTGACGGGTTACCTTCACAGGGCCGGTCAGACCGCAGGTATGTGGGCGGTCTGACCGGCTAGTAGGGCCGGTCTGACCGCAAGTATGTGGGCGATCAGACCGTCAGAGTCCGAGTCCGAGTCTGTTTTCGTCAGGTCTCGGGTTTCCTTACTCGGAGAGGCATGTTTCGTGTTTCCTTTGGTTTCTACCCCGAGTTGGACGTGGAGGAGGGTCTGTAGAGGGCAAGACCAACCCCTATATAAGGGTCATGGCCGGTTCAGTTGTAACAATCCAATCTACAATCAAATAATCGAATCGTTTTTCTTATTGCTTTAGTTTTCTCTTAGTTTGTCCATCTTTGTCGATTTGCGCCGTAAATCGTCCGTCGCCGCTGCGAGAGTGCGACACCTCTTTGTAGGTTTGTCCTGAAAACCTTCCATTTTGCCCACGAGACGGGTAGTTATCTAGAAATCGGTTCCGCTAGCCGGTTTAGTTATCAAAACCCATCTTGGTCTAGTTTTTGCTAGATTGAGGTGGTTGGCGACTCTAGGATCACCGCAAGGCGTAAGGTGCTGCGATTGTGCTTGTCAACTTGTCACAAAAAGTTGCCAACACGATTTTTGGCGACTCCGCTGGGGAAGATCTATTCAATGTCAACTCAACTTCAACTTCGCCATGACGAAGCCGCCGCCATCCAAGATGGAGGTGGATCCATCCAACGTGCTACCGGTGACAATGGAGAATCTTGATGAGGAAGCACGCAAGGCCTTCGATGAACACATGAAGAAGTACACCGACGAGCTTTTGAAGACATGCTCAAAGACCCGTCATGGCGTAGTCTTCAAGCCGGATTTGGTGTCTTCGTCTACTTTTGACAAGGTAAGTATTGAGGAATTATCACAATATATTCAACAACAAGTTGCTCACACAATAGATGCATCTATGATTGCTTTCAATAATAAATTAGAAGCATCTTTTGAAAATAATTGTGAAAAATTTATGAGAAATAAACTCGGCCCTCTCGTGGCCGATTTTATATTCAAAGATAAAGCCTCTACCAGTATTAGCCAAGCTCCCATAGATCAAATAAATAATAAAACTGATGGAGCAAAGACACAACAAATCGGTGACGGTTTTCCGGCGCAGACGGCCGGTCAGATCGGGCCAGATGGCCGGTCTAACCGGGAAGCTGCTGCCGGTCAGACCGGCCAGATGGCCGGTCAGACCGGATTTTACCCCAACGGTCAGACTGGGACGCAGGCCGGTTTAACCGCGCCTCTGGACGCCGGTCAGACCGGGCTTTTGACCGGTCAGACCGGCGCAATAGTGCCGAGTCAGGGGATAGATCCAATGACTAATGCTAGTTATTTGTATCATCTTAGAACATTTGATTCTCCTGTATCTACTGCTGCAAATAATCCCCAAGTTCCCCCACATGTTCCTAATGCTTATAATGATGTTTCTAGGGGGTATCCTCCCGATACTAGGCAAGGCCAATATAATCATATTGCGCCACAACATCAACCTATTAGGCCACCAAATCCACCACCAAATCAACATAGGCCTGATAATATAGAGGAATTGATTACTGGGATTATTAGGGATAAATTCGGGATTGAAGCTAGGAATCGTGCTAAGGTTTACCAAAAGCCGTATCCTGATTACTATGATAATGTGCCATATCCTCGTAATTATAGAGTTCCCGAATTCACCAAATTTAGTGGTGAGGATAGTAGGACAACATGGGAGCATGTAGGTCAATTTTTAGCGCAATGTGGAGAGGCTAATAGTGATACTTTTAAATTGCGCTTATTTTCTTTATCTTTGTCCGGTACTGCTTTTACATGGTTTACTTCTTTACCGGCAAATTCTATTCATACTTGGGCTCAATTAGAACAAAGATTTCATGATTATTTTTATACTGGTGAAACTGAGCTTAGGTTATCTGATTTAACATCGGTTAAGCAGGAGTATAATGAATCTGTCATTGATTATGTTAAAAGATTTAGAGATGTTAGAAACCGATGTTATAGTTTGAACATAACTGATAGAGACTTGGCTGATCTTGCTTTTAATGGTTTAATTGCTCCTATTAAAGAAAGATTAGATGGCCAACAATTTCTTGATGTTAGTCAACTCATGCAAAAGGCTTTGGCTCAAGAAAGCCGGGTTAAGGATAATAAAAAATTTATTAGACCATATGAGAAGAAGCCTAATGTTAATTTGATTGATTACCCTGAAGCTAGTGATAGTGAAGATGAGGGTGATCATGATATATATGTTGCTGAGTGGTCATGGACTAACAAAAATAAGCCTTTTGTTTGCTCTAATCTAATGCCGACTCCTCGTAAAGATCGGCAAAGTGAGATTAAGTATAGCTTTGATGTGGCCAAGTGTGATAAGATCTTTAACTATCTTTTGCAAGAGAAACAAATTAGATTACCTAAAGGCCATATCATACTATCTCAAGAAGAGTTGAAGCGTCGAGCTTATTGTAAATGGCATGATTCTCATTCTCATTCTACTAATGATTGCAATGTGTTTCGACGACAGGTTCAATTGGCCGTAGATGAAGGACGATTGAAGTTCACCGATGGTTCCAAGATGAAGCTTGATCATGATCCTTTTCCGGTGAATACAATTAATTTCAATAATAAGAAGGTGTTGATTCGGCCGGAGCAAGCCGAATCTACTAAAGGAAAGGAAGTGATCATTGGTGAACCTAGACCAAAGATGATAGTGCCAAAGAAGCCGGAGGTTGGTGTGTGGAAGGAGAATAGGAGTGAGGCTTCAACTTCTAAAGCTCCTAGGAAGACTAAAGTGACTTTGGATATGCTTTTGGAGAAGTATGAGAGACAAGGTGGTAAGAGAGCTCACAACAAAGGGAAAAGACCAAGATCACCTCCTAGGGAGCGATTTGGTCATTCTCCAAGACGGTCGCAATCACCTCTATATCATCATTCACAAGACATGTCATGGGGACCTTATCCAATGCCGCCGCCGAGTTATCCTTATCCTTACTACATGCCATGGGGGGCAACACCGCCAATGTTCAATCATATGCCTCCAATGCAATTCAACCAAGGGTGGGGAGGACCAAGGAGGCCAATTCATGAGCGCTTGTCTTCACCAAATGATAGCCGGTTTTATAGAAGAAATCGGGTTAATGAAGAAAAGAGAGAAGGAAAGCGTGTTAAGGTAGAAGCAAGGTCTTCGGAGGTGATTACCGTCAAAGTGGGGTCTCATGATGTGCCAATATCTTCTGGAGATGGAGTTGGGGAGTCACCAAGAAACAAATCCGAAGCCGAGACCAGTTCATCGCAATCAGTCGGTCTGACCAGGCCCTCTGGCCGGTCTAACCGCAGCTCTGCGGACGGTTTGACCGGGCCATCAGGCCGGTCTGACCGCTGGCCTCACGTCGGTTCAACCAGGCCCTTTGGCCGGTCTGACCGCCGACCCCATGTCGGTCTGACCGGCACATCTGACCGGTCTGACCGGTGGTCTACGTCCGGTCTGACCGGGCTTCAGCGCCGGTTTGATAAGAGGTTTGAAAGGAGTAGTGCGAGGGCTTCATTGTATTCAAGCAAAGTCAATAGGGGGCATTATTTACCTCCTGGAACAGAGCCGAAATCTAGGTGGATCCCTAAGGATTTGACGGCTACTCAAAGGAGAAGGTTGCAACGTCTTCGGGCCCAAGAGATAAGAGAGAAAAAGGCCGAAGAACCAAGAGATAAGAGGTTCAATGAGTTGCGACCACCACCGGTTTGGAGGCGTAAATCCGTAGAGAAGGAAGAACCGGTTGTTATAGAGGAGAAAGAAGAACAATCGGTTGCTAAAGATGAGTCATCTCTAAAGGAGGACATGGATATCAACATGGTATGTATGTTGCCTATGGAGTTTTGTGCTATGGATGAAGCCGAGGTTGCTCAATTTACACTAGGTCCTAAAGATGCGGTTTTTGAGAAGCCCGATGAAGCAAACCGTCATTTGAAACCTCTCTATCTAAAAGGTCATGTTGATGGGAAGCCGGTCTCTAGGATGCTAGTAGATGAAGGTACCGCAGTGAATTTGATGTCGTATTCGTTATTCAAGAAGTTGGGGTGTGAGGATGATGAGTTGAAGAAGACCAACATGATTCTCAATGGCTTCAATGGTGAACCAACAGAGGCGAAGGGTATCTTTTCGGCGGAACTCACCGTGGGAAACAAGACGCTACCAACCGCTTTCTTCATCGTTGATGTGCAAGGTAACTACAATGTTATTTTGGGACGTTGTTGGATCCATGCCAATTGTTGTGTGCCTTCTACCTTGCATCAATGTTTAATTCAATGGGACGGTGATGATGTTAAGGTTGTTAAAGCAGATACGTCGACCGAAGTTGCAATGGCCGATGCTACATTTGAATGGCGTCATGGGAATATCCAATGCTTATCGGGAAGAGATCTTTCTAGCTATGATTTCATTAGTATTTCCGATGGCAAATTTTTACCGCTAGAGTAGCACGGCTAGGCCATATAAATTTGTATAATGAGTAAAGAAGCTCATTTAGAGTGGTTGCAAAAGAGGGTGCAAAAATATCGGTCTACAAAGAACGATATTGGTGAAACTATTGAAGATTTTGATGAAGTAGAGAAGCTTGGACAAGGGTTTACATCGGCCGATCCATTGGAAGAAGTAGACATAGGTGATGGAACTAAGCCAAGGCCGACTTTTGTAAACAGAAATATGAGAGCCGATTATAAAGCTAAAATAATCGAGTTACTTAAGGAATATGTGGATTGTTTTGCATGGGAGTATCATGAGATACCGGGTCTTAGCCGTGAGCTTGTTGAGCATCGGCTTCCAATCAAATCGGTTTTTAGGCCTTATAAACAACCACCTCGTCGTTTTAATCCTCTACTATATGACCGAGTCAAAGAGGAGATTGATCGGTTGTTGAAGGCGGGATTTATTAGGCCATGTCGTTATGCGGAGTGGGTTTCTAGCATAGTCCCGGTGGAGAAGAAGGGGAATGGTAAGATTAGAGTTTGCATAGACTTTAGAGATTTGAATAAAGCTACTCCTAAAGATGAATATCCTATGCCTATAGCCGACATGATGATCAATGATGCCTCGGGTCATAAGGTAATTAGTTTTTTGGATGGTAATACTGGCTACAATCAAATCTTTATGGCGGAGGAGGATATGAACAAGACGGCTTTTAGGTGCCCGGGATTTGTTGGATTGTTTGAGTGGGTTGTTATGACTTTTGGGTTGAAGAATGCTGGTGCAACATATCAAAGAGCGATGAATTTGATCTTTCATGATTTGCTAGGTATTATTTTGGAAATCTATATTGATGATATTGTTGTCAAATCGGATGGTATGGAGGGACATATAGCCGATTTGAGGTTAGCTTTTGAGAGGATGCGCCGGTATGGTTTGAAGATGAACCCACTTAACTGTGCTTTTGGTGTGTCGGCGGGGAAGTTCTTAGGATTCATGGTGCATGAGAGAGGAATTAAGATTGATCCTAAGGAGATAGAAAAGATTCGTGATTTCAAGGCGCCGACATGCAAGAAGGAAGTTCAAAAGTTGCTAGGTAAAGTGAATTATTTGAGAAGGTTTATTTCTAACCTAGCAGGTAAAATTGATGCTTTTGTCCCTATACTTCGTTTGAAAAAAGAAGCCGATTTTACTTGGGGGGCAAAACAACAAGAAGCGTTTGAAGGGTTGAAAAGGTATTTGTCTACTCCACCCGTTGTGCGAGCGCCTAAAGCCGGAAAGCCTTTTTGGTTATATATTGCCTCCGAAGACAAAGTCATTGGTGCCGTTTTGACGCAAGAAGAAGATGGCAAGGAATATATCATTACATATTTGAGTCGCCGTCTTTTGGATGCCGAAACGAGGTATGTCTTTATAGAGAGACTTTGTCTATGCTTATACTATGCTTGTACCAAATTGAGGCATTACTTGTTATATAGTACATGCATAGTTGCTTGTCAAGCCGATGTTATTAAACACATGTTGCAAAGGCCAATTCTAAGTGGGAGAATTGGCAAGTGGGCATATGCTTTGATAGAATATGATTTGGCTAATGAATCGTTGAAATCTATGGGAGGCCAAATTGTATGTGATTTTATAGTAGACCATCATGTATATGTTGCTTATGAGGAAGAGGTTTGTTTAATTGATGTTATACCTTGGAAGATTTATTTTGATGGTTCCTCATGCAAAGAAGGTCAAGGCATAGGAGTAGTTTTATTTTCACCTAATGGCATGTGTTATGAGGCATCGGTTTGTTTAGAATATTATTGTACAAATAATCAAGCCGAATATGATGCTTTATTATTCGGCTTATAAGTGATGGAGATGATTGGAGCTAAACACGTGGAAGCTTTTGGTGATTCGGAATTGGTGGTTCAACAAGTCGCCGGAGTCTACAAGTGCTTGGACGGATCACTGAATAGGTATCTTGATTCATGTTTGGATATTATTGCCAATTTTGATAACTTTGCTATTAGACATATTGCTAGGCATGATAATTCTAGAGCGAATGATTTGGCACAACAAGCATCTGGTTATAATGTGAAGAAAGGATTATTTCTGGTATTAGAATAGCCGGTGCTTGATTTTAAACCTTTGTGCGAAACTGGTAAAACTGGAGACCAGAGGCGGTCTGACCGGCGTTGCATGGCCGGTCTGACCGGTGACCAGGGGCGGTCTGACCGGCCGCTTGCTGCCGGTCTGACCGGTGACCCCGGGTGGTCTGACCGGCCCTATATGGCCGGTCTGACCGGTTCTGGGCAGAGCGCTGGGGGGCACGCCACAATTGACTCAAAGGCCGAATTAGCTATGAATTCGGACGTTTGTGCCCAGGAAACAGAAGAGGATTGGAGGATTCCTTTGATTCGATATTTGAAAGATCCCACACTTAAGGTTGATCGGAAAATTCGGCGGCAAGTGTTCAAATATACATTGCTTGATGAAGATCTATATCGACGAAATATAGATGGAGTTTTATTGAAGTGCTTAGATGAAGATCAATCTAAAGTGGATATGGGGGAGGTGCATGAAGGAATTTGCGGGACTCATCAATCGGCCCACAAGATGAATTGGTTGCTTAGGAGAGCGGGATTCTATTGGCCGAGGATGATTGATGATTGTGTTAAATACTATAGGGGATGTGAAGCTTGTCAACGGTTCGGCAATGTTCAATTGGCGCCGCCCGCCGTGTTGAACCCTATCATCAAACCATGGCCGTTCCGAAGTTGGGCTTTGGATTTTATTGGTCAAATTTATCCTTCATCGTCAAAGGGGCATAGGTTCGTGCTAGTTGCTACGGATTACTTCACCAAGTGGGCCGAAGCCGTGCCGCTCAAGAATATGACTCATACGGAGGTAATTGACTTTATTTTGAAGCATATTATACATAGATTCGGTATTCCGCAAACATTGACTACGGATCAAGGTGCTTCTTTCATGTCTAAGGAAGTGAAGAGTTTTGCCGAATCTTATGGTATCAAATTATTGAGTTCTTCTCCTTACTACGCTCAGGCTAATGGACAAGCCGAGTCGAGTAATAAGACGTTGTTGAAGCTAGTAAAAAAGAAGATTGAGGAACACCCAAAGAGGTGGCATGAGGTGCTCTCCGAAGCATTGTGGGCGCATAGGATATCCAAACATGGTGCTACTAAAGTCACTCCTTTTGAGTTGGTTTATGGTCAAGAAGCCGTTTTACCAATTGAGGTAAATCTTGGTTCTCTTCGTTACATCAAGCAAGATGATTTATCAAGTGAAGATTATAAGACGTTGATGGGAGACAACCTTGATGAAGTCATCGACAAGCGTTTGAAGGCTTTGGAAGAAATAGAGAAAGAGAAGAAAAGGATGGCCAAGGCGTACAACAAAAGGGTGAAAGCAAAATTGTTTCAAGTTGGAGACTTAGTTTGGAAGACAATTTTGCCTTTGCGTACTCGATCCAAGGAATTCGGTAAGTGGTCTCCTAGTTGGGAAGGTCCTTATCGAGTATGTGGTATTGTTCGAGGGAATGCATATTTTTTAGAAACACTTCAAGGGGAGCATTTTCAGCGAGCAATCAACGGGAAATACTTGAAGAAATACTTCCCGAGCGTTTGGCAAGACGCTTAGGAGGTGATATGGCCGGTAATTGGATTATCGCCCTAAGACTAAAAACATGTTCTATGCTTTTAGATTCACGTTGTTCATCAAAATGGCAGGGGGGCATGTGTTTACACCCAAATTTGGCACCTAGGGATAAGATAGGAAAAATTACCAAAGTTTGGAAAGTGACGGGTTACCTTCTTAGGGCCGGTCAGACCGCAGGTAACCGCAGGTATGTGGGCGGTCTGACCGGCTAGTAGGGCCGGTCTGACCGCAGGTATGTGGGCGGTCAGACCGTCAGAGTCCGAGTCCGAGTCTGTTATTGTCGGGTCTCGGGTTTCGTTACTCGGAGAGGCATGTTTCGTGTTTCCTTTGGTTTCTACCCCGAGTTGGACGTGGAGGAGGGTCTGTAGAGGGCAAGACCAACCCCTATATAAGGGTCATAGCCGGTTCAGTTGTAACAATCCAATCTACAATCAAATAATCGAATCGTTTTTCTTATTACTTTAGTTTTCTCTTAGTTTGTCCATCTTTATCGATTTGCGCCGTAAATCGTCCGCCGCTGCTGCGAGAGTGCGACACCTCTTTGTAGGTTTGTCCTGAAAACCTTCCGTTTTGCCCACGAGACGGGTAGTTATCTAGAAATCGGCTCCGCTAGCCGGTTTAGTTATCAAAACCCATCTTGATCTAGTTTTTCCTAGATTGAGGTGGTTGGCGACTCTAGGATCACCGCAAGGCGTAAGGTGCTGCGATTGTGCTTGTCAACTTGTCACAAAAAGTTGCCAACACAAGCTTTGAGAAGCTGTGGATTAAATTGGTCTGAAGTCCTTCAACAATGTGGGGGCCTCCTTTTTGGGGATCAGGGTGATGATTGCACGAGTTCAGCATTTCTAGGTTTTGGGTGTTCCCCTCGCAAAATTTCTTTAGAGCCGCAAGAAGGTCCTGCTTGATCACTTCCCAACACTTTTGATAGAAAAGAGCGGTGTAGTCATCTGGCCCTGGGGATTTCTCATTGGGCAGTTTCTTTATTGCTGACCAGAATTCTTCCTCAGTGAATTGGCTGTCAAGTTGCACAAGATCTGCCTTTGCCACGAATTTGTGCAAGATATGCCCGTCCGGTACTCGACTTGCTACGTAATCATCATATTCGTGAATATGCCTGTCTTTTTTCAATCCATTTTCGTCCATACACCTATTTGATTGGATGCCCTAATATCTTTACTACTTAAAAAATTGGTAGTGGTGGTAGTGAGTCCTTAACGATCGAAGGGTTAACATTCATCGAAGGATCCTCCCACAAACATCAACGGTATAGCCTCGTCCGAGCGCGTATCGCCTCCCTCCGCATATCTCTGCTCTGTCGCCCTCCCTGTCAACTACTACTGCCGTAATAGCCGCACGCCACAATATCCAGCTGTCGTCGTCCCCGTTGGTGCCTGCCGTCGCCTCCCGCCGGAGCCCCGCCTACTACGCGTCCGCCGCCGCCTCCTACGCGCCAGCCGCCGCGTCCTACTCCCCCGCCTCCGCGTCCTACTCGCCCGCCGCCGCCTCCTACTCCCCCTCCACCGCCTCCTACTCGCCTGCCGCCGCCTCCTACGCGCCCGCCGCCGCCGCTCCGCTCGCGCACGGCCGCGAGGCTGCCGGAGCCGCTCACCCTACCCCACCATATCCCTCCACCGCCGCTCCTCACGGAGTCACTGGCGCCGCCACCCCTGCATCCGCCCGACGCCTCCGACGATCCACATCCGCCGGCCGATGGCACCCCGCATCCGTCCGCCGCCAACCCACATCCGCTGCCCACTACCGCCGCCGGCCACCCCCGCATCCGCGCCTCTCCACGCGGAGTCACTGGCGCCGCCACCCCCGCATCGGCCCGACGCCACCGACGAACCACATCCGCCCGCACCCGTCCGCCGCCACCCCGCATCGGCCACCCTCGCCGCCGCAACCACACCGTCCGGCTACATCAACCGTCGCCGCCGACACCACACCGTCCGGCTACATCAACCGTCACCGCCGACATCCCTCATCCTCGCAATCGTCGGACCACGCGACTCCACCCCGCCATCGCTGCCCCGACCTTCGGTTTCATCAACCGCCGTCGCCCAACACCTGTCGACGAGCGACGCCGCCCAACTCCCATCGACGATCGCCGCTGCCGACGTCATCCCTTCCCTGACCATCGCCGGCAGATTCCGTACGTGTTTGATAATTTGCCGTGTTTGATGAAATGCTTTAGTAGCTCTAGAACCATCTCCTCTTTGCATTTTACAATAATTTCTCCTCTGTTAGGCTTGCACTTTGATTTAGCACGATTTCATGGTTGCGACTGACCAGTGCTTGCTCTATGATTCTTTAACACATGTTTTCATCGCAAATTGAGCCAGTTTATCTCTCTGTATAATTTTTTTTGATGTATTTTGTTCTGCAATTGGTGGATGCATCTCCCTTGCTATCTAGCTGCATGTTATGATATAAAAGACTGGTTTTATTAACATATTTCTCCTTGAGATTACTCTACGATTTTCCAAACTTTATATGTGCTTCAGCTCTGTGTCAGTTTCTTACCCCTTAAATTGCAGTTAACCTTTTATTACTCTCGATGTGAAGCATGTTGTAAGGATTGTTCAACGGGCTAACACTGAATTAAGTTATGGATGACAATATAGGGGACACCATACCAACATCGTTAACAAGACCGTGTGAGTTTTTCTACCGGTTTATTTATGTGCATATTATTCTGTCCATTAAGGTGTTTTTTGCATGGTGATTTTGCAATATTTTCTCACTCAGGCCTTTTTGGTGATATTACTAATGCAGATGTTAGGAATTCACGAAAAACGCGTAACAGTAATGGGTGCTCTACACCAACATTGCTAACAACAAGTGAGTTTTTTTTGAACGGTTCATATATGTGCATAATATTCAGTCCATTAAGATGTCAATTGAATGCTGATCCCGCAATATTTCCTCCCTCAGGCCCTTTTGCTGATGTTACTAATGTAAGTGCGGGGGATTCACGAATAAACCATGGCAGTGACAGATGCACATCCTCCAATATGCTACAAAAGGAAAATATGCAAAGTATGAAAGGCAAATGTTAAATATGCAATTTACATTTTCCACTTACTAGAGTTTAACATAATTAGCATGTGTGTGCAGATTTGCAAGAAGATGGTGCTAATCTCAGCGTATTAGAATTAAGAAGGAAGCGTGCTAGAGAGAGGTACGCATCAATGAGCCCAAAGAAAAAGGAGGCCAGAAAAATGAAGGCCCATGTGTACAAGAAAAAAAAGGAGGAATCTCTACGTTTGAATCAAACGCCTAATAATTATGTTAAAGGTTACTGCATAACGATTATATCGTTACTAGGTGATCACCATCTTATCCAGTTAATTACATCGTGCAGAAAATGAGCCTCTACAATCAACTATCACACCTCACTAACCCCCATTTAATGAGACAGGTACATTGCCGCACAATTATTGACAACTAAGAATTCTATGATTATCAATTTTTGGTTTCTACATATAATATCAACGCATTATTTTGTAAAACCTTTTTCAGTTGTTGCATCACATGCTATCACATCGAAAAATTCTACTCCTGTTGCCTCGTCCTTTTCAGTTTCATTTATAATATGTTCATAGATACACTTAGTTTTATCAATTGTGCCAAACCAGTTTTTATTACTGTTGCATGTTGCCAGCTCCACTTGGTGATATTACAAATGTAAGCGCTGATGATTTAAGAAGCTGCCACGTAAATGATTGTTCAACACTGCAGCAAAGTCAAACCATACATTATTACAATCCACTGATACAACTAGACTTGGTAACGTCTCCATTCTTACATTTACTTTGGATAAACAATATGGCGATAGAGCCAATCTGAAATTAATGGTTCTATGTTCCAACAGGAAGTGTTGCTCGCCGACCCATGATCACACCTAGGCATCTCCCATTCACAGTGATCAACAATGTTACTCATTATGATGACATGGAACACACCGGATCCCCTTTTAGCCGCATACTTCAAGGAACAACAGAAAACAGCCAGACAACTACTGTACTACCTGCAAATATAGGTAAATTCATAGTTTTTTTGTTAATGAAATTTTGTGTTCATAGTATAACAATGAACAATACAAATATAGTAAATAGATATATTTAATTCTCTAATCCCATACTTTTCATTAACACATCAAAATAGTACTCCCGAAAAAGCTATCCATGTAACCAATGTATACAAAAATCACTGGAAACTGAAATTCCGATTTTGAGATCTTAACAAATGTATAATCACCCGGCTGAATTTGAATTGTCTCAAATACCCTTTAAAAATTCTCCTGTTCGGTGAAGCAATCATATGGTCACCTATTCAAATTGTACTTATGTGGATTTGTTAATCGGTAAGAACGCTAACCTTTGCTCCTATATGCCCTTGATTTTTATATTATCTTGACGGTTGACCTTTTGTAGATTCTTATACCAGTGTGCCATGCTCAAAGCTTTATTCTGGTCATACTAGATCAAGAAAGTAGAACACTCTATGTATTAGACCCTAATCCACTTAATCCAGCATATAAAAATAACCCAAACCTGAGATACGCCAGAAAAGTGTTAGCTATTGCTGAACACTTCAATAAAGCCATGCGGAAGGCATGCCCTGGCTCAAGGTGGAATGAAGACATCAGCTTGTGGAGACCAATAATCGTCAATACTCTGTTTTTGACACGTAAGTTCTCTTCTAAAAACTCGTTCAGACCAATGAATTTATTTGTGTAATGCAAGGGTACCTAACTAATCAATTTCCTTATGAATTTATCGGGTTTTCTTGTTCATCTCTTCATGTGTACATGGAAAAGTGAAGAACTACATTTACTGGCAATGATCATTCTAATATATATTATATATTATTATATATAATTACATATATTTATCTTATAAAGAAATACATGTGCAGGATGGTGATGAGCTAAGGCAAAATTTTTTGCTAAATCTACTGATGTACCAACAAAATGAGTGTGAAAACAACATACCTAGCGGCGCACGAGACTTTCTTAAGTGTATCGCAAATGAACGGCATTAGAATAGTTATTTACCGATATGGTATAGTCTAATTTGAGGTGATCATCCATGAGAAAAACCGTATCTGGATATGCTTGGTGTACTAGATTTTTTGTTTGTGCTTTCGTTTGTATGGCATCATCAAATTTTCATAGCAATATTCTATCTATGTTGTTTTTTTATAATTTCATAAACACCATGAGATTGTTTTATGCGCCATAAAGCTTGCACTAGACTTCTATAATGACAACAGGTTTCTTACTTTTGAATTAAACTACAGAACAATAATGATTTATAGTTTGTTTGGACTATTTTCACAAAATGATTATTTAATATCTTTTCACCGAATATAATTTGAAATTGATATATAACATTCCCCGTTGCAACGCACGGGCACCTTCCTAGTGTGTGTGTGTGTGTATATATATATATATATATATATATATATATATATGAAAAAAATACTCGTGCGTTGCAACGGGAAAAACTAACATTATGATAGTAATCTATCTATTAACTTAGTAAAGTAATAGAAAAAAGAGCATTCACATTAGCTCTCGTGATCCAGAAATTATCATATTAATTATATATACTAATTAAAAAATTGGTAACTTTCCAATACCGTGTTTTTGTCCATCACCACGCTAAGGGAGGTAAATTAGACTTATGTTAGGACTTCTTATCTTAGGCCCAATTGAAAGAGGACGCCAAATGGACTTTAGCGGAGAAATGAAACAGGCCAAAAACAGAAAAAATACATAAGAGAGAAAATATGGACTTTTCCATATTCGGCCCAAACTTTTGAAAGGAAGGATTTTGATTCCTCACTTACAGATATAAATTAGACTTCTGCTGGGACTTCTTTTCCTATACCCAATTGAAGGAGGATGCAAACTGGACTTTAGTGGAGAAAGGAAACAGGCCAGAAACAGAGAAGCGACAAAAGGGAGGGAATATAGACTTCTCCATATTCGGCCAAGGATTTTGATCCCTTCTCAATTAAATAATTGCTGAAATGATTTTTCGTTTATTTTGTGTTGATGTTCCCAAACCCTAGATGTTTCTCGAAACAGTTCGGTTTGTTGATCGGTATATATAAGATCATGATTTAGATTAAATCTAATTATAAAGAAAGAGTTTATATTTGATAAATCAACATTATTATATCTAAACATGGACCAAAACTTTTTCTAGATCCACTATGATCAACGACGTATATTTTTTCTTTCAAATAATGTGTTGATTTCTAAGCCACAAATGTGAATAAATATTTCTCTATTAATATAATAAATAATTTATAAACAACCACCCCAAACACAGATTAAAAGAAGAATTTATTTACCTCATCTCATTGGTTAGATCACCTCAATACATACAAGTAATTGATGGTGATGGTGGCATTTGGTGATAGAGGATTTATATTTGCTAGTTAATGTATGTATGCATGCACGTTTTATATTATGAAACATGAAGAAAAAATAAAATTTATTCCTTATCGGATATGAGTACATTGCAATAGGAAAAATAAATCTGAATCACCTTTATATCTCACGGGGTAAAATAATGTTAAAAAAATAATTGATTGAAAGCCCGTCGCAAGTTACAACAGAAAACTTTACTATAGCACAAACAATATGTGTGTCTCATCGTTATAGTTTTCGCATATCAGTAATAGGAACACCGAAATATTTGTGGAATAAAATGGAACATGGTTATTCCGGGATTGCCTGCCTCGTCTAGTGCACAACCATACAGCATTCAGGCCTCTACTCGGGCGGACCTAGCTCAATGTTATCGCCCGAATGGGTCACGCGCCAGGGTCGCATCGCGTCGCGTCGCCTCCCCGCATGCCGATAGCCCGATAATAATCCTTGAGTTAGAGAAACGGAACATTGGAGCCACGGAAGCAACAAATTTCAAATTTGACATGTATTTATTGTTATACAGACAAAATAATTCAGGTAAATCAAATCAGTCAAATTGATATTCCAATCGAACTACACCGATATAAGTGCCTAACAAAATCAAATCCCGCATTAATTATTCAAAGACCAGATTACCAACTCACCGTACTCTTGTAACCAGATGTTTAGATTCAGGGGTAAAAAAATTTAATGGATCATATCGTATATACGGACACATATTTGAAGT
Source organism: Oryza punctata (assembly GCA_000573905.2). Lineage (NCBI taxonomy): Eukaryota > Viridiplantae > Streptophyta > Magnoliopsida > Poales > Poaceae > Oryza > Oryza punctata. Next base: position 18,996,224 of record CM002492.2, on the reverse strand, counting down.
ATTAAACGTAAACTAATACCAAAACAAATTACAGAATCCGCCTGTAAACTGCGAGACGAATTTATTAAGCCTAATTAATCCGTCATTAGCAAATATTTACTGTAACACCACATTATCATGACGAAATTAGACTCAAAAGATTCGTCTCGTGATTTACACGCAAACTGTGCAATTGGTTTTTTTTTCATCCACATTTAGTGCTCCATGCATGTGTTCAAACGTTCGATGTGACGGGGCAAAAAAATTTAGCAGTGGGCCTAAATATTTTCGAAACTCAAGGATGAAATTTAAAAAAATGCAAACCGCAGCCTTAAAAATATGTACCGTCCCGACAAAGAAAATCAGCATTCTGAGTACAGGTTACAATAATTAATGTGCAATAAGATCATATCTACAGTAAACTGACAGATTCTGGCTCATGAGATAAGCTTATTGGCTAAAGTTTAGACACAAGCATTTGGTTCATACAAAACCCTGACTGTAAAACTCCATAAATGAATGCTGAAGAAATATTAAACAAATCTGAGCTTACAAGCAAACATACTGGAGAAGTACCTATCAAGATACACAGCAAACTTGATGGCGAAACAAATTGGCAAGGAAATGCAGTAAAACCTGAATAAATAAAGACCTAGCATAATAGTGCTAAACTTAAAGCCAAGTTTCCAGCTAGAAAGAAACTCGCCTTTCAAAATTTTGGGTAAACAACAAGAAAGAGAAGTAGAGCAGAAAGTAGCTAGAGCTCGAGAAAAACAGGCCAAATATTTGAAACTGCAGAATCTTCAGTCCAAATCTCTGAGGGAGAGGGAAAGAGAAATCGAGAGGGCAAGAAGATATCAAGAACCAAACAAGCAAACAAATGACAACTATATGCTATGTTGATTGACAATTATACACAAGGCAAAAGAAGCAGAAATTCACAAACCCAGCTAATATATAAACAGCACAGTTGAAATGAAAAGTAAGCTTGTTTTCTACTTCACTTCATCTTTTATATTTCTATGGTAAAATCCAGCCATGCAGATAAGGAAGAGAACATATGAACGCGCCTTTTCATACTGTACGGTAGAAATGAAAAGTAAGCTTCTTTTCTATTTCTACAATAAAATTTAGCCATGACAGATCATGAAGAGAACATATGAATAGGCCATTTCATACCGAAATTTGGATTGAATCTGGAAGCGGCAATTCACAAGGCTGTACAGCAAATCACTGTTATAACAAATCCAATCTTAACTAACTTCCAATAGTGCGAATACTCACAGAGGAGAGTAGAGAAGCAATGCCTTGTACTGGAATTGCCAAACAGAAACAATAATTGCAGGCAACGATCTAAGTGTAAACTTCTTAATAATCATGGCATTTCAGCTTCAGTACAGAATATTCAGGGAATATTTAAACACAGGCACTGGCTATGATGAAAAGCAAAACCTGGTGTTCCCTGTGATTTCCCCTTTGTATTTTCACTGACACTGAAAAACGAAGAGGGGTGTCTGCAAACGTGAAGAAAACAAAGTAGTTGCATTTTCATCAGTAATTCAGAAAGGAAATTACAATATTTTAAAGTAACAAAATCAGAGCTTAGATGCTACCCAACATGTGCACAATTCAGATGTTATCTGAATCCATATTATAAATGTATCTCTGTTTCATAAATGCATCCACAGTTACCCCCAAAAAGTCACTAAAATTTCCACTGCAAAGCATAAGAGGCTAAGAGCAAAGGAATTCAAGCATAAGTAATACACTTTCATCAGTACATATATTCACTCAATCCTGAAAGATATTAAGAGCGATGGAATTCAGTTACAACATAAGAGCAGAGGCATTCAGGCAAAGACTTCACTAAACCTGAAACATAAATAGTTGCATTTTCATCTGTACATAGTATGATATCAACTGCTGATTCTGACTATCCATGGTCAGTACTCAGAAATAAATGGAAGGATGCAGCATGTATTTGCTTGTATTAGTTTCAGGGGTGTGGTTTTTGTGTGTCCAAACAGGTTGGTAAGATTCAGTAAGAATTCCACACGTAAGAAAGTCATTAATGACAAAAGGAAATGTATCTTCTTGCATACTGTTGAAGTTTACTGGAGCATTGAGTAAATAGAGAGCATAACTAATCCAAGCAAAAAAAAAAAATCCCACACGTAAAAAATACATACAAGCATGCCAGCATGGCCTTTCTTCAGGAAAATAGAGAGGAAAAAGGTCAAATTTGACAAGTACAAAATATTCCAGTAATATGATTACTGATGTGTTGACCAATTGGTGACTAAACCATGACAAATGTATAATCAGTGTTAACATAGTTGAATGACTAACTCAATATTTTTCCCTAGTTCAAAAGATTTCATTTCCCAAAAATAGTCCCAAACCAAATGCTATTGAACTAGCTGATGCTCGAGGAACCTGCATTGCAAACATATAGCAGTAGTTAGCCATGTTATACCCCAGTAAAACTCAGCAAGATTTAATATGCTCTAGTAGTTTAAGAGCTACTATTTAGATGGTCAAATAACTACTATTTGTAAGTACATGATATTTGAGAAAATCTATGTGGATTTACCAATACTATTTTTGGCACACAGATTTCCCTCAATGTAAGAACACATTTCCAAAGCTGTAACGAGTGTAAAGGGCAAAACTGATGCAACATGAAGTGGCTCTACAGTAGTATGAACTCCATAAATACTACTCCCTCCATCCCAAAATATAGCAACCTAGTATTGGATTAGACACAACCTAGTAGGTCTAATCCAGTACTAGGTTCCCATATTTTCGGACGGAGGGAGTATGTAATTAGGAAAACCAAATACATGAACAGAAGCAACTCAAAACTTATTAGAAGCATACATGCTTGTCTTGAAGCATCACAAAAGACTTTAACCATCTTAGTTGCTATATTGACCACACGTGACAGTAATAAATTGAGCTTTTAAAGGTTATATATTCTTAGTTCTTTACTTTTCAGCTGAGTATGAACAGAGCAAAGCCAATGATTAATAAATATGCTGAACTGATACTATGAAGATATGATGTATGTGCAGCTGAGTTCACCTGAGTTGCTCTTATTGAGTATGCATCATGGAGATATCCTTCATCTAACACGTGCATAAGTATGAGGCACCACTTGCGCATTTCCATGGTCTTGATCTTCAGGCAATCCATAGCCTCTTTGGTTCCAGGCAGCACCATGTGAGGGTTGGCTTGGGGAAGCCCCATATTCAGGTGGTTCCCCTTGATTTCCAAACCCTACTTGTCCTCGATGAGAGTTAAAACTGTTCTGACCTTGGAGAGCATGATTTCCAGAAGGAGCCTGAGCACCAAATCCCTGCTGTTGAGGCTGTGTGTGAAATCTTGGCTCACCCTGGGGAGGCCCAAAACGATTATGCTGATCCACTGCGTGACCATACTCTGGTCTGTCCTGAGAGCGAAAACCAGGTGGTGGTGGTGCTTGAGGAGCACCAAACTGTCCCTGTGGTGGCTGAGTGGAGCCAACAGCATGCTGCGATGACTGAGGTCCACCATAACCAGGCTGTTGCACTTGTGGAGCATTGAACCCTGTATGCCATGGATGAGATGTGCCATAACCAGGCTGCTGAGTCTGAGGAGCACTATGCATTGGTTGTGGTGGTTGATGGCGAACAAAACCAGGCTGCATCGGTGGGGCCGAGCTATAATCAGTTTGTTGCACTTGACCAATGTCAACTGATTGTTGCCATGGACGAGAACCCATCCCATGGTGTGTTCCTTGAGTTGCGTGAACACCAGAATGCTGCCATGTATTGGGAGTACTGACAATTGGAGGTTGAGTCATGGAGACAACCCCAGGTTGTCGTGGATCAGGGGCACTAAGTCCATGCTGCAACGGGCGGCCACCAAACTCTGATTTATCAACTTGAGGGTTTCCAACCACAGGTTGCTGAGGTCTCAAAGGCATCCCCTGAGGCTGTATCGCTTGGGATCCACCAACGCCAGGATGAAGTGGTTGAGAACCATATGTCGGTTGGCCTTGGTGAGGCATGTAGCTACCCCGTGTCTGATTGGATGCAAATCCTGGCAGCCCCTGAGGTGAAGTGCGAGGGCGATACTCTGGCCTTGGCTGAGGAGGCAATGGCACTGGTTTCTCTTCAAAAGCTTTCTCAATCTCTTCCTGCCGGCCAGCGTTCTTGAAAATGTCAATAACAGAATCCCGGAACTCAGGAGGAGGAGTCACACCGCCTCTTGCCATGTCACTCACCAACTCCCGTGCTTTATCCAAGTCCCCTTCCTTACACAATGCATTAACCAGGGTCTTAAAGGTGGTTGTGTTTGGCTTGATCTCCTTGTCAGGCATCCTTCCATAGACCTTCAAGGCATCATCCATCCGGCCAGCTTCTGTAAGCCCTTCAAACATCCGATTGAAGAAACCAATATTGAACTTCGGCCCATGCTCCCTTCCGTCTGCCATCTTATAGAAATACTGAATTGTATCATCCACACGGCCCACCTTGAAGCATGAATCAACCAGGTAAGTGTAGGTGTACACATCTGGAAGCACCGACTTGGTTTCCATTTCCTCAAAAAGCTTCTCTGCCTCTGCAAGCATTCCATTCTCACATAGCTTCCCGATGATGTTGTTGAAGCAGCCAACGTCCATCTGGACGTTCTTCCTGGGCTGCCGGTGGAACACCTCAATTGCCTCATGGAATTTGCACTTCTTGAAGCACTGATTGACCATGACATTGTAGGACTCGCTGTTGATGCCAATGAAGCTCGGCGGGGTGTGGTTGTCGATCATGGTCTCCCAGAGGTCATTTGCCTCCTTGTGCTTATCATGCTTGAAGAGCGTCTCAAGCAGCACATTGCAGGTGGCGGGGGTCATCCTGAATTTCTTGTCCAATAGCGACTGGTAGTTCTCCATGGCCTCCTTGTCCATCCCCTTCTTCCAGTACCCCTCCATGAAGGAGGTGTGCACGACACCGTCGTAGACCAAACACCTCCCCTGGAGCTCCTCAAAGAGCTCGAATGCCTTGTCCCAGTTATCTTCCTCGATGTAACCAGCAATGAGATTATTGTACACGAGGGAGTCGGCGCCCTGGCCGCGGTTGAGCATCTCGCGCAGGAGATCGAGGGCGTCCTGGATGCGACCTGCGGCGACGAGGCCCTTGGTGAGGTGGCGGTAGGTGACGGCGGATGGTGAGAAGGGGGCCTTGTCGAGCATCTCACGGTACACCTGCAGCGCGGAGTCGACGCGGGCGGCCTCGCAGTGGGCGAGGATGAGGGTGTTGTAGGATACGACGTTGGGGACGATGTTGGATCGGCGGAAGAAGAAGTCGAAGAGTGAGACGGCGTCGTCGTGGCGCCCGGCCCGGACCATGGAGGCCGCCACGGCGTTGCAGGTGAAGACGGTGGGGCGGACGCGGGAGGTGACCGCGGCGCGGGCGGCGACGGAGGCGCCATCGAGGTCGCCGGAGCGAATGAGGGACTGGACGCGGTTGTGGAGGCTGAGTCGGGGACCCACGAGAGAGGAGGTGGTGTCGGGGAGGCGCGGCGCGTTGGGGTCACGCGGTGGGGGAGGGGTGGAAGGGTCGCGGCGGAGCGCGTGGAGCGGCGGCTCGATGCGGAGCCTCCGCTTGCGCCTCCGCCGCTCGGCCGCGGCCTCCTCGGCGGAGGAGAAGGCGAAGCCACGGGCGGGGGTGAGAAGCGCGGGTGGAGGGAGGAGGTGGTGCGTGGCGGAGGCGGCGGCGGCGGCGGTGGAGGTGGAGGAGGAGAGGGCGGGGTGCGGGTGGAGGGTGGAGAGGCGGCGGAGGAGGAGGATACGGCGGTAGAACGCCATGGCGTCGCGGTGGGGCGGTGGCGGTGGCGGCGAGCGGCGGGGAGACGCAGTTTGCGGCGGTGGTGAGGGAGGCGGCGGCGATCTTCAGAAGAGGAAGAAAAACCCCCTCTTTCTTTCTTGTGTAGCTAGGCTAGGGTTTTAGTGGGTGTTCCTGCAAGATGCATTGCGAGCCTGCTCTATCGGCCACCGGCCAGCAACGATTCGTTGGGCCGTCAAGTTGGGCCAGTGCTACTATTTCCAACTACTCCCTCTGTAAAAAAATAATAATAATAAATAAAAAGCAGAAATTTACAAAATAAGTCCCAATCTTAAATTTTGGGGATAAATGGTCAAAATCCAGCTCCAACAGATTCTCTTCTCTGTTGCTAAAAATTTGGAGTTCCCTTCCCCAAGGTATTTCGCTCTCCATTTGTATGGGTGTGCAAGCCGAACCCAATCCCTCGCAATCTTCGGCTTTCCGCTGCTTCTCCTCATTCCCATGTCAGTGCCGAAAATTCTCTCACCGGGCAGTCGTCGTGTACTCATCCGGCCGCCGCCTCGATCTACTCCACTGTCGACAACATCTTCCCCAAATCCGGCCAGAAATCACCCGCTACTCCCCCAAGCACCGTCGCCTGTACATAGCCGTTATTGTTCAGATACGCGCGGGCGCCATCGGAGTGAGTCGACCACCCAGCAACCATCTGGGACGACCATGCAGATGGTCACAATGACCACGACTCGGCCGGAGCCCGATCTATCGGCAGATTGGTTGGTTGCTGATGAAGAAGAGTTCACCCGACGAAGAAATTTTGGTGCGCCCGTGGAAGAATCATTGAACAACCATGGTGGTTGATCCTAAACTTTTGTTTCTCTTGTCAATTAACAGTAATTGTATCTGTTTTCATTCCTAGAATTACTCGTTTCACTTATGGTAAATCTCCAAGTGGTATTATGTTTGTGCTTTACTGAACCAGATCTTTGTTTAATAAACCATTTAGAAAGTGCTTTTGTTCCATGTGGTAGTGAAGGAACTGTTGGAAATTTTCATGTTTTGAGCAAGTCAGGAGCAAGTAAGGACTCTATAGCTCAGAGGACAGAAGTTTTAGAGCACCAAGTTAGCTTCTGCTGATTGCTGCTGTTGCTGCTGCTAGAGATTTTTTGCTGCTGGTGGTGGAGTTTGCTGCTATTGCTGCCGTTGGAGATTTTTTGCTGCTGCTGGAGTTTGCTGATTTCTGCTTTCTGCTGGAATTGCTGCTGCTGCCTGGTGAACAAAAGCTGGTCCTGCTTCTACTAGCGTCAGTGTTGCTCGTGCACCAGTGTCAATCGTGATACAAGGGCGCGAGTTGTTGAGGGACGAGCGATCACGTAACAGGGAAGATCTGAATCACGCGGGACCCGGAAGGAGGAGGAATAATTTTTGTTGGTAGTTTTGCATGTGGTCCATTACCCCATCTCATGGAAAGAAAACCATTTTAATATCTCAAATTTTGTTTAGGACTCCCATAAACAGATTTTTGGGATGAGATTTAGCCATTCTCTTAGTGAGGCTCTAACAATCCGGAATTACTAATGAGGCAGAAATTTGGAGGATTTCTATCGTTTTTTAACCATCGGATCTGCATCAAACTTCGTGCTAGCCTCCTCCTCCTCCAGTTCTGATGAGTCGCACAACTTCGATGAGGCTGTGGAGGCCCCAACTATTCACGGTTAGGAGTAGGAGTGGGAATGGGGAAGAGGGGGTCCTCTGAGCTTAGAGAAATGGTGTAGGCGGCAGATGACCGACAGTTCGAAGTGAATATGGGCAAGAGTGCAAGGCAGCGGCGGTGTTGGAGCCGCGGGGGTGTAGGAGTGTGGTTTTGTCGTGGACGTGAACAAGAGTGTGAGGCAACTGTCATATTGCAGTCGCCAGGATGAAGTAGGGCAGTGAAGGTGAGGGAAACGAGAGGAGCTGACGATGTCGCGCTGCCATCGGCAGGCCACCTCACCTCCGCCGGCTTGGAAAGGAGATGAGTGGAGGGGCATGAGGCTGATCGGGCAGGCCCACTTGGCGTCATACGCGCCTTTAGGCACCGGTGATTGGGGGGCATGCATGGATGGGTAGATGAGCGTCGTCGTTGAGCTCGTTGTGTCTGATTTCATCGAGTGACGTGGGGGAGAAGAACAAAAGGAATCCTCCTTTTAATTCAATTCTTATGTCTTTCGTGTGTGTTCATAATCACCAGTTTTATATGTGCATTCCTACCGAAAATCATGTTTTTTTCTCTATTCCTATTTTTTTATCATCCCCGTGTTTTAAATAAATGGGCCTCATCTCTTGGTGTACACATGTCGTTTTCTATAATTTGTAATGTTTAGTAGTATAAAACCCTTAGCTAACACATTTGCTAATTTGGCAAATTTATTACAGAAAAAATGTATCATGGTTAAAGGATACTTACAAAACTGATAATTTATTGTAGAATATTTTCCAAACCAATTAAAGAGGAAAAAATTATGAGAATGCCCATATGGCCACAAGCCTCTAACCTTGTGCTAGAGTGGAGATGGAATATAAGTTTCGCTAGCAATATACATAGGGTGAGGAGAGATTAAAAGTTGCATAAATTTTAAATTTATGCTCCAACATAAATGTTAGAAGCTTGTGGCCATATGGATATTTTTGTTTTTTTTAAGGAGCCTTTTCTTCAATTTAGTTGAAAAATATCCAATAATAAATTGCCAATTCTTTAAGTGTTTTTTTGGTGTATCAGTAGATACACAAACAAACTTTTGAGTGTTATGTACCAAAATTTGCATGCTCATTACCATGCTATTGAATGAAGTCATTACTAGTAGTAAAACGCTACTATTACTCATTAAACGCTTGAAAACAGCACTAATTAACCCATGAACACTCCTTGAAAATAGTATAGAGATGACATGTACTAGCTCGATTGTCTGCATCCCAGCCGTCCACGTCACGTCAACGGACGGCCTCCAGCGAAGCGACGCTGGCTTCTCGAGCGAATCCAGTGAGCGGCGGCGGCCTCCGCAATGGCCAATCCCGGCCGGTATGAGCGACGCGCAGCGCCGAAGCCGTCCCTGTCCTCCCCGTCCTCCCTGCACCCCACAGCCATCCGCCTCGCCGCCGGATCATCGAGGCGGCGGCAGCGGCGGCTTGCTGCCTCCGGTGATCATCGCGGGTGGGCTTCTCCCACAACGACGGCGGCTGCGGCAGAGCACAGCGAGCCGGAGCCATGCAACCTGCCATTGTTAAGCCCAACACGGCTCCTCCGTTGAATTGTGATCCAAATTCATTTACACATATATAAAGGTTAATTTTGGACGGAGCAAAGCGGAGGTCAAAGTAGCCCATTGTGTTGGACTTCTGCACCCGAGTACGCTTGGCCCCAGTAGGATGGATCGTCACCCTTTAAAGTTTCACCTTTATATACTTCTTGTAAGTCGTTGTTCGGTGTTTTGTAACCTCATTCGATATAGTGACACTTTGTTGGCGGGCACCCGTGGTTTTTCTCTCCTGCATTAGGAGGGTTTTCCACGTTAAATCTCGTGTCTGTGATTGATCTATTGTTCTTCATTGTTTATCTGCCAATCGTCTCTTAACAACCTCCAGGTAAGCAGCCTAGTTGGAATATCCATTTTGCTCAACACACTACTTGAGAAGTGATCTTTGTTCGGATGGTAAAAATCACATTAGTCCCGATTCGAATAGGAACCGGGACTAAAGATTATTTTTAGTCCCGGTTAAAAGGCTCAACGGAACTTTTTGATCTTTAGTCCCGGTTAGTGACACCAACCGGGACTAAAGATCATTTTTAGTCCCGGTTAAATAGTTGTTAGGGCGTGTCAGGTCCCAACAATCATTAGTCCCGGTCGTTAACACTAATCCGGACTAAAAATTGATTTTTAGTCCCGGTTGGTAACACCTGTCTTCAGTGTTAGTTTAAAAAGAAAGCATCTCTATCCAAATTAGATGTGTGTAGTAGGTGGCATGGTAACGCGCGTGAGAGCTTGGGTGAGAAATCTTGAGTTTGAATCTCACATCCCATATATTTTTTTTATTTGGTGTGCATCTTTAGTTCCGGTTAGGTATCTTTAGTCCTGGATTGATTGTTTCGGTTGCATGTACCGGCACTAAAAAGGTTGTTAACCGGGGTTAAAGCTCCATCCTCCAATAGTGACATCATTTAGGCCATTCTGAATTTTGCTGTTGATTGATGAACGCATGGGTTACTCAAGATTATTGGCATTGCTGTGGGTGATGTTTCTTCGTTTCAGGTATACAAGTCGGTCAAAGTCTTATTTCGTGCTGCTAGTAGTGCTACTATCTTTCGTGATAGGAAGTTCCCAATCATCAATCGGAATCTCAGATCTAGGGATCATGCCGTTGACGACAGCGCACGTGAAAATTTAGTTTTAGCCGTTTGCAAAAATTATCTCTGTACTAGTGAAACTAGTGAAGTTATAAATCATTGCTGACCACCGTATTTTCATACAGGACCAAAATACCCTTTCCTCCATCACTGTAAAAGCTGCTGGTCTCCCATCGCCCGCGGTGAGCTAGTTGACGAGCACCGACAAATTAAGTGTTTGAGACCATCATCAAAGCAGATGAACAAGGCATCGTTCACCATCATGTCCACCTCCGTCCTCCAGCTCCACCCTCCACTGCCCCTCCTCCATGACTATCCGCTGTCACCGCCACTATTGCCTGCCCCAGCCTCCGCCTCCGCCGTCATCGCCGGCCTCATCCTCAACCTCCGCCGCTACTAACGATGTCCAACAGTCAGCGTCCACCGCTATCACCCGCCATGGCCTCTTGCCACCACCGTCGCGCGCCCTAGCCTCCGCCTTTATCATCGTTGTCGGCCTCGTCCTCAGCCTCTGCTGCCGTTGTCATCCACCTCGGCCTACGCCGCCGTCGCGCGCTCCGGTCTCCGCTTCCGCCGTTGCCGCCCGCCTCGGCCTCCACCGCCTCGCGCTCTGAGCCCGCCTGAGCCTCCCCCACTGTCGTGCGCCCTACCTTGCGCCGCGGCCATCCTCCTTAGTCTTGGTGTTGTGCTTCGGTAGATGGGGAATGGATTTGGGTGTATCGTGGTCGGGTTGACCAGCGAAAGAAAGGGAAGCATGGATAATTTTGTCCTTCCGAAAATATGTAGCACAAGGAACCATCCAAAACAAACTCGCAAGTGTACATCATGGCACGGGTCCAATTTCGCACGTATTATGATAGCATCGTTCCAATCATATAAATAGCAATGATATATTTTAAAACCTAAAAAAATATAATGGTGTAAAACCAATTAACCCAAAACTAGTTTTAAGAACATGTAAGTAATTTTTCATTATAGTTGCTACTGCTAATTAACATGCTATTTTTTTTAGAATCAATCTTTTAAATTAACATGCTATTGAAATGGACGTGACTAGTGGTAGCTGGTTTGTCTAAATCAGCTACCACTCTATCTATGAGAGGCCCTATCCACGTATACTTCAAATAAAATTTTCTTTTAAACTACTCTTCCAATCTACGATCCGATTACACCGTTGTGTTCGTAACAATTAAATCTTTATAACAAGATATCACATGATTATATTTTGATGAAAAATTATAAATTACTTTTATAATATATCTAAATTACTTTTAGATTTCACTAAATTACTTCTTCGACATATAAAAGTAAATTCAATAAAGTTTAAAAGTAATTTACATATATTATATTATTATAGCAAAAAGAAAGTAACTTTAATGATTTTAATTGGACGTGACTACACAACTAGTGGTAGCTGGTTTGTACTCCATCTAGTTTTTCCTGTCAACTTGAAAAATGCAATAGTATGTTTCCGTTTTGTTTTAAGATACTTTTATAATATATGTAAATTACTTTTAGGCTTTATTAAATTTATTTTTATATGTCTAAGAAGTATTTAGTCAAATCTAAAAGTAAGTTATATATATGATAAAAGTAACTTATATATATAATAAAAGTAATTTACAAATATAAATTTTTTCATCGTAATATAATCATGTAATATCTTGTTGTGAATATTTAATTGTAACAAACACAATGATGTAATCGGATTGTAGATCGAATAAGTAATTTAAGAGAAAATTTTATAAGAAGAAAGAAAAAGACATGCATGTCTAAGAGGATAAACAAGTATACACGTCAGTACGTGTAGCAGTCCTTCTCACAAATTGGTTCGTCGCTGGTTAATGCTAAACGAGAGGCTTCTCGGTTTAGAAGTTTTGTATTGAAATCAGGCGTCCACGTGACGGCAACGGACGGCCTCAGGAACCCCCAAAATTGTCGCAGCAATCCGACCGACCGAAGCGACACACTCACAGCCGCCCGCCTCTTTCTCGAGCGGATCCAGTCAGCGGCGGCGGCGGCCTCCTCGAGCGGATCCGGCCGCCGGCGACCTCCACGATGGCCAATCCCAGGCGGATAGGCGAAGCGTAGCGCCGACGTCGCCCAGTCCCCTCCCCGTCGACCCTGCGCCACGCAGCGGCAGCACAGCGCGAGCAGCCGGAAGACCCTGGGCATCGCCATTGTCAAAGCTCAACAGCTAAGCAGGCAAGAAAGCAGCCTAGCATAGTAGTAGTAGCAGTAGCATTTTGCTCAACACCATTCACATGAATTTTCCTGTGAAGTGAAAGGAAACCGATGAGCATATGCATCACTATAAATTATTATTGTCATTGCTGTCGACAATGTATTCCTTCCAGGTACAAAATCTTCATTTTTTTATTTCGTCAATCCGATGGCGGAAGTGGCTGTGGCTAGCTTACGATTGGCAGCATCGCCGATTTTGAGCAAGCTCCTCACTGACGCTTCAACATACCTTGGAGTGGACATGGCGAGTGAGCTCCATGAACTGGAGACCAGCATCATGCCGCAGTTCGAGCTGTTGATTGAAGCAGCTGAGAAGGGCAACCACAGAGCCAAGCTGGACAAATGGATAAGGGAGCTCAAAGAAGCCATGTACAATGCCGAGGATCTGCTGGATGAGCATGAGTACGACATCCTCAAGCGCAAGGCGAAGAACGGAGCCGAGGATCCTCTGCCAGATCTAGAGCATGCCTCCTCCATGGGTTCCATCCTGAAGAAACCTATGCGTGCGGCTGATGGAATAAGGTGGGGTTTGGACCCTTTTTTTTTTGACAAATTGGTCCTTCTAGAAAACTTATTTTGAAAATAATCCCTGTCAAAAACTTCATCCAAAACTAGGCCGTCGGGTCAGCGCCAGATCAATTGGCGCTGAGATCCAACACCTCAGCGCCAACCGCCTCGGCGCTGACACCCTGCCACGTGGATCCGAGGTCGATTGCCCTGGCCGACGTGGCAGGGTCTCAGCGCCAACCGCATCTCTTCTTACCCAGAGTCGTTGGCGCTGAGGTAGGGGACTTAATCCCACGGCCGAGCCGCCCCAACCCAGCCCCATCTCTTCTTCCCTCTACTCCTGCACGCGCTTGGAACCCTAGCCGCGCCGCCCTCTTTCCTCCCCTCCCCAAATTCCATCAAATCCACCTCAAATTCAGGGGGATTTTATCGGTATTGCATTCTTCATCGATTGTGAAGGTAAATCCCCTCGGAAAACCCTAATTTCATCAATCTTTTGCGTAGTATTTTGCTTGATTGGGTGTAACCTTAAAGTGGGGAATGTGGCTAGGGAAATAATGTTATTCTTGTAATGTGAGTAGGGATGTAGCTTGCTAGTCCTATATTGATGTTATCCTCACCGATTAACGTCGATTTCTAACTAATTCGTCCATTTTGATGTGTGGTGATGGAACATTGGATAGTGTTGTATTGATGCTTAGTGAATGAAATGGTTGGTAGGAGGTTGAGGTGTGGTTAGGTATAGGCATTTCAAACAGGAGGAGAGATTTTTTTGAATAATGTGTAGTATTTGAGTTGGAAAAATTATGTATTGTTTTATGGAAAAAGTTGGACATGTTGTAGGGTTTGGAAGATTTGGCATTGCTATGGTATTTAGAAATTATTTTCAAGTAATTAATCCAACATGTATTGGTGAAATATTGTAGATGGATAGATTGGTCCGGCTTCATTATGGTGGTTGTGTGGTAGATGAAAGTACCGGTGGAAGTCAATTTGGGGGAATGACTGTTATACAGTTAGTGTTTAATGCGAAGCCTACATTTGAGGAGTTAATGTCTCGCATTAAGCTCGAATTGGATTGGTGTGATGAGTCGGTTGGTATGCAAGGGAGATACGATGTGGGCGGCGGTGTCATGTCGCATAAGTTTATGTTAGACTTGAATGTAGAGATGGAATGGCAAACATATATAGATATAGTATTAGGGTCACATTTCAAAGCTCTCGAGGTGTTCGCATGGAAGAAAGAGGGTAGGGTGGAAGTACATGGGGGAGGAGAATGCTCCGGTAAGGGAGGAAGTACATGCAGAGGAGAATGTGACGGTAAGGGAGCAAGTACATGCAGAGGACAATGCGCCGTTAAGGGATGAAGTAAATGTAGAGGATAATGTGCCGGTAAGTGAGGGAACAAATGTTGAGAATGGTTGGGAGGTAGTAGAGGATGTGGAGTTGCTTGATGAAGAAGCGAATGCTAAGAAAGTTAGTTTGGGCCTAAGGGAGTTGGTTAGGATGAACTGCTATACCCGAGAAGAGTGTGAGGAGGCTATGATACGCAGTGGATTGAACCCAGGCTGGTTGGATTATGATACAGAGGATGAATTGGATGAGTCCGCTTCCGACTCTGATGATGATCGTCCAGTGGGCAAGATGTCGGAGCAAGAGAGGACTGTGTTTGAGAAACTGGTCGGTAGAAACCCTGAAATAACACAATTCGAGGATCTTAGTAGATCCGGGCTAGCAATTGCTGACGGTGATCCACAATATGACGGTGCCTTCGAACCAATGTGCGATGAACCAAGGAAGGGGTTGGAGTTTCGATCGATGGAAGATCTGAAAATATGGCTGCAGAGTTATTCTATCCGTGTCCACCGCCCTTACCATGTGAAGGAATCTAACGCATCTGTGAAGTATACCGTGGCTTGTCTCGATCGCCATTGCAAGTGGCAGATTAATGCAAGGAAGAGTGCAGGAGATAGGTGGAGGGTGACTAAGGTGGGCGAAGACCATACATGCTGTAGTGCGGAAGTAACCGGCAAGCATTTGCAACTTACTTTGAGGTTTATTGGAAACAGGTTACATGCTTTTGTACGAGCTGAACCAACTTTGTGTCCTGCCGCCATTGTGGAGGCAGTTGAGCAAATCTGGCACTATCGGCCTACGTATGGCAAAGCTTGGTGTGCTAAGCAAGTTGCTATGAAGGTCATTTGGGGAGATTGGGACGAGGCATATGTTCGCTTGCCTACACTGATGCGTGCCATCAAAGCAAAGAACCCTACCATGCACTTCCTTGTTGAGGCCCACCCCGAGAAGTCAAGGATGGTGGATGGAGTACAGAGGCGAGTATTTGGACGTGCATACTGGATATTTGGCCAGTCGATAGAAGCATTCAATCACCTGAGGCCGGTGCTAGCAATTGATGGCACTTTCTTAACCGGTAAATACCAAGGTACATTGCTCACGGCAATAGGGGTCGACGCAGGGTTACATCTTGTTCCGCTGGCGTTTGCTCTGGTAGAGAGGGAGAATACATCCAACTGGGAGTGGTTCATCAACATGTTGAGACACAAGCTGATCGGTCCTAATAGAGAAGTGTGTATAATTTCTGATAGGCACGCTGGCATTCAGAACGCCATCAACCACAGCATGCCTCAGCACCTACCCATTCACCACAGGTGGTGCATGAGGCACTTCTGTGCTAACTTCTACACAGCTGGAGCTACGACGGACCAGATGAAAGAACTCGAGCGCATATGTCAAATAAATGAGAAAGCATTGTTCCTAGATGAGATAAAACGCCTCTTGGGTGTGCTCGGAGACAGGCCAAAGAAGTGGCTAGAGGACCATATGGCACTTAAGGTCAAATGGGCAAGAGCATTTGATACCAACGGGCGTCGGCACAGCATCATGACCAGTAATATGGCCGAGAGTTTCAATAATGTCTTGAGAGGCATTCGAAAACTGCCAGTTACAACTATTGTGGCATACACATTTTCGAAGTGCAATAGTTGGTTTGTTGATAGACACAAAGAGGCAACTGTAGAAATCTTGAGTGGAAAGAAGTGGCCCACAAAAGTTAAGGACATATTGGAGGAGCAGCAAAGAAGAACTTTGGGGCAGAGAACAGCATGTTTCGATTTCCATTCGATGAAGTATGAGGTTAGCGAGCAAGGCGGAGTGACGGCGGCTGGGGTGCAATGGGGGTGGACGTCACTACGTTGTGGTTGCGAGGGATAACACATGCAGTTGTCAGTTCCCTCAGCTCCATCACTTGCCATGCTCCCACATGATAACCGTTTGTAGATTGCGAGGGTTGGATGTGGAGGTACCCCCCGAATGTGTTATGATGCTTCCAATAGAGCTGTGCAGGAGACGTACTCCCCTAGGTTTGAACCTTACCTAGATCCATCGCAGTGGCTAAGTTATGACAGAGAGTTCTTCGTTTCGGACTTGGCGCTGAAGAATAACACACGAGGAAGGAGAAGGACAAGAAGGTTCAAAAACGATATGGACAAAGGGTACAAAGGCTCAGGCAACCGACGGTCCCAAAAGCTGAACAATAGAAATTCAGAGCCGGTCATGCAAAACAGATGTTCTCTATGTCACGAACTAGGCCATAAGAAAACAAGGTGCCCGAAGCGAGACAAGACTAAGGATCGACCGAAAAAGCGCCGTAGGACGGGGGGAGGTGATGAGGGTGGCACACAGGTTAGATTGTATCACATTGATATTTTGAAGTGTTGTAAATTCAGTTTGCATTACATTTGTTTAGTGGTTTTTTTTGCCTCAATGTTCACTTTGTTTTGTTCTCCTTTCCGTTATCATTGCGATTTTTGCAATTCATTTTATAGCAATCACTGATGATTCCATTTTCACTTGCAGGATGGACCACTTTTCGGGGTTGGAGGGTTTCTATGAGGAGAAGCATCGGGCTCCCCAGATTGCGAGCGGAGAGGTTAGCACCAACATTATTTAATTTGTTTCCACAAACATTCTGTATGCTATATTGTCACTGACTACATGTTATTACATTTCAATTTCCGACAATGCATTTGTGGGAGGTAACGTATGTGACGCAGATTTGGATGTGGATGAGGCTTCCTGTTGGTCGGCCCATGTGGAGGACCCATCTGGCTTGGCCGCACGAGGATCCCGACCGACGTCCCACTGTAGCTCACCTTTGGGAATCGGTCCCATCTCCGGTAGTAGGCCGCAGAAATTTGGCCTACTACCACTACACAAACGAGATGGACTACCTACAGCCAGAACATGTAAGCAATTCACCGTTCAATCACACATGAAAATGGTTTCTTCATAGCTACTACTAAATTTGATTTAATGTGTTATATTTATGTTGCTGCAGGTCGTCTGGATGCCATATGAGGCACAGGAAGTGGTCGAGCTGGAAATCGATTCCATGTGCCATATTGAGGATGCGTTGAAGACTCTACGGTGCCCACTAATCTGCTTTTATGCAGTGGAGTTCCAGATGTGCAACCGCGTGATGCGGCAGTTCGGGAGACTTAAAACAATCCCGCACCGTTTCTCCACAAGTATCGACCTACACAAGTTAGTCATTTAACTTAAGAATTTATTTTTCTTGCTCAGTTATTTTAATGGCACCGTTTATTAAATATTCGAGTTTGATATTTTGCACATGTGCAGGGTGGACCGTCGGAAGAACAAGAAGGTGACTGATTGGGCTTACTACCATCAGGAGAATGGAGTGCCTAACCAGGGTCAGCACAACATGATGGAGTTCGACACGTACTTGGCGTGGCTCCACAGGACCTACCGTCTAGTGCTACGTCCGGCCTGGACGCTAGCCGACATAGCTGACGATCCGGAGGATGTGGAGGAGCAGAACGGGTACGACACTCGTACCCGTCAAGGTTCCACGGTGGAGACGGGACCTGTTCGCGATAGAGTGGTTAGTTCTATCACTCTTTGGTGGTATGCAAGCTCTGGCATGATTGTTGTGAGTAACATCATTTCAAACTCGCAGGCTCGGGAGCTCTTGCGGACCGTGAACGACGCGGGAGTGGCGCTTGGCACGCCTCCTGGCTCCGAAGGAGAGAGCGACACCCTGCGAAACGCCCTACAGGTACTCATTGAATAAGAGATGCAACTACGTTATTTTTTCCAAATGCGATTACTCAACAGGGATTATTTTTGCAGAGACTACGGCAGCGATGTCGGAAGTTGGCAGCTAGGCTGGGCTACAGGTCGACCGATGTGGTCGAACATGCTCATGCCCACCAAGAGGGGGGTCAAGAAGGGGAGGTGGGTGATGAGGAGGGCGACCAAGACAAGGAGGCGGAGGAAGAAGGAGATGAGGAGGAAGAAGGCGATGAAGGGGAGGCGGATGAGCTCGGTCCATCGCAGCTGGAGGACGCCCCAGAGTCGTCACAGCCAGATCTCTCGCAGCCTGGTCCGTCTCGAGCACGATGCAGGTGGGCTCCTTCGCAGGACTGGAGGTACGCCCCTGTCACACCCTGGAGTTTCCCCTTCTAGCTCTAAATTCATAAAATAAATTGCCTAAAAGAAATTGTTCATTTAACCAGGAGCAAACCCTAAATTAACAATGTGCGTAATAATCGGAATCGTCGGGGAGAATTCTTTTTTCGAATTCTCTTTGCTTCAAATCATTAACAGGATTTTCAGCGGAATATTCAGAGCAGAGGAAGTAATAATGTTAACTTAAAATGTCAGGATTTGAATTAATAATTCTTTCCTTCCCCTCCTTTGGTTGTGAACCGTTCCCGCTTCACTCTCCTTGTTCGCGGTTCGTTGTATCCGCCGATCCCTTTTGCCGCCGCGGTTTCGTTTTGTATGACAAGCCAAGTCTTACTCCTATTCCGGTTTAGTTTCTTGTTTCTTTCCCAAAATGGCACCGCATTTGTTTCCACCACCTTTCCTTTTTAGGCATCCTTTTCTCTCGTATTTCTTTTTCTCCCCTCCCCCTTGCCGAGCGCCACCTTTACCCCCCCTCCACTGCCGTGCGCCCCCCCTCCTCCTTGGGCCGGCCCAACTAAAACCCTCCCCTCTTCCACCTCTATAAAAGCCACTCCACCCCCTCCCCTTGCGCCCTAACCCTAGCCGCCGCCTCCCTGCTGCCGCGTGTCGCTGCCATCGCTGCTGCGCCGCTGCCGCAGCCGCGCCGCCGCCGCTGCGCGTCGCTGCTGCGCTGCTGCCGCTGCCGTGCCGCCGGCTGCCCTAGCCGTCGCTGCCGCCGCTGTGCCTAGCCGCCGCTGCCATGCCGCTGCGCGTGCCGCTGCTGCCCTAGCCATCGCTGCCGCCGCTGTGCCTAGCCGCCGCTGCCATGCCGCCGCGCGTGCCGCTGCTGCCCTAGCCGTCGCATGCCGCCGTCGCTGCTGCTGCCGCGTGCCGCTGCCGTGTGCTGCCGCATGCCTGCTGCTGCTGCCGTGCCGCTCCGCTGCGTGCCGCTGCCCGCTACCCTGCCATGCCACTGCCGCGCTGCCTTGCCGCAGCCGCGTCCGCAGCCGTGCGCGCAGCCGCTGCCGCTGCTGCCGCGTGCCGCCGCCGTTGTGCGCTGCCGCGCGTCGCTGCCGCTGCTGTGCCGCTGCTGCGTGCCGCTGTCGCTGCCGCTGCCGTGCCGCCACTGCGTGCCGCTGCCCGCTACCCTGCCGTGCCGCCGCCGCGCTGCCTTGCCGCAGCCGCGTCCGCTGCTGTGTCGCAGCCGCTGCCGCTGCTGCCGCGTGCCGCCGCCGCTGTGCGCTGCCGCTGCTGCGCTGCAGCTGCGTGCCGCTGTTGCTGCCGCTGCCGTGCCGCCGCTGCGTGCCGCTGCCCGCTACCCTGCCGTGCCGCTGCTGCTTTGCCTCGCCACAGCTGCGTGCCGCTGCCCGCTACCCTGCCGTGCCGCTGCCGCGTGCCGCTGCCGTGCCGCTGTCGCTGCCGCTTCGCCGTGTCCCTGCCGTGCTGCTGCCGCGCTGCCTTGCCGCTGCCGCGTGTCGCTGCCGTGTCGCTGCCGTGCCGCTGCCGTGCCGCTGCCGTGCCGCTGTCGTGTCGCTGCCGTGCTGCTGCCGCTGCAGCCGTGCACGCAGCCGCTGCCGCTGCTGCGCCGCAGCCGCGTGCCGCTGTCGCTGCACCTGCCGTGCCGCCGCTGCGCTGCCTCGCCGCAGCCGCGTCCGCTGCCGTGTCGCTGCCGTGCCGCTGTCACCGCTTTATCGCACACGGTAGCCGTGCTGCCGACCCGTTACCGTGTCGCTGCCGCTTCGCCGTGTCGCTTGCCGTGTCGTTAGCCGCCTAAAACCCTAGCTACCTAGTAGCCGCCTAGCCGTGTCGGTTTACCGACGTCGCTACCGCCACACCTAGCCATAACCGCAGCCGTGCCCTCGCCGGTGTACGCATGCATTCTCTAGCCGCTCGCTGCCTACGCTCGTGCGTAGTGTGGCGTAGCGCCATATCGGTTTGATCGTACCGAGTCGTTCTAAAACCCTGGAGTTGTTCTGAGCCGCCGGTTCTGTTCGCCGGTTCGGTTGACCGTTTGCGTGGTCCCGTGCCACGGTAGGTTGACTCGTCGAGTCGCTGACCCGTGAGGCTCGTTAACCGGGGTTTGTTTTCCGTTAACCTTGTCCGTTCGCGGGCGTTTAAGCTATCAATCAAGTAAGTTTGTTCGGTTAATAGTAACTACATAGTTCATGTTCTAAAATTCATCTAAAATTGAGCTCCACATGTTTGCTTACTTTTTATGTACTGTTTATTTGGTTTTTATTAGAGTTTTTCCTCGTTTTGCGTGCCAACGTGTAGATTCCGCCGTTTCGGACGATCGCGTTCGCGAGGAAAAGAGTTCGGAAGATCAATCGAAGAAGCAAGGCAAGTCACATGTCCTCCTTGAGCATTTTGATCCCAATTTATAAAATGTTTTACCGTTTACAAATAAATTGCATGTTTTGCTAATTACATGGGAATAGGGTTTACCTATCTGCTTGCTTGTGCCTTAATTACTTGATGTCCTTTCTTTGTCAACCTTGGGTGATAATTTGACTAGCTTGTGTCTCATGTTGACCTAGCTAGAAGTATTTTACGCTTAGCCATGCTTAACACCACTAGCTCACAATATGGGATAATCACATTATTTATTTCTAGTATCTTGATGAGCTGCGTGCTCGAGACATATCGGCCATGTTTCGTTGGTCGTAATTATCCAACTAAAATATGGTTTAATGGTGGGCTGTGGGTGTATGGTTTTGCTAGTCGCACCCATGGCAATTAAGGACCGGTTCTCGGGAAACCCTGGAAGACTAACCGTGCTTACCACAAGCAGGCATGGGTAACTGTTGGACTTGTAGTGTAGCTTTTCCCTAGCTGACGCATCCAGGTAAGGGTGGGCGTGATGGAGTTGGGTCGGTGGGGGTTTACCCATTGATCGGCTGCCGGATTCACCAAGGCACGAGAGGGGGCTGCCTACCTTGGATTTAAAGGTGGGGGCGAAACCTGAGGTGTGGTGTGCTTGGTTAGGGCGAGTTATGCGAAGGGTCTTATCACGATTTCCCCCTTTGCAGTACCATGGTGGTATTTCGGGGCATGGCAACATGTGTAGAATCGTGTCTTGTGGGTACAGTAGCGCACCTCTGGCCAGAGTAAAACTATTCGAATAGCTGTGCCCGCGGTTATGGGCGATCAACCAGATTCACCGTGATTAGTCTCACTCTATTAATTAAATTGACTTAATGAACTGGTTTAGTTCAGGTGGAATGGTTGGGCCTGTTCAACGTGGTGTAGCGTTGTTCAGTGGAGATGTTCAATCTTGCCTTAATTAATCAACTGTTTTACTGTTTTCAACTATAAATGTTTACAACCGCTTTTATGCAAATAGCCACAAACTCTCATTGTCTCCCCTTGCACGAATGCATCGTTGGTGTGGCTTGTTGAGTACGGTGGTTGTACTCTGCCTTGCTATTATTCCCCTTTTCAGAAGTGTAGTGCTTCTGAGCTGAAGTTGAAGTTAGAAGACCAAGGCTTATACCCCAGTTGAGTTTTGCCTGTGGAGTGGAGCTGAAGCCTCGCTAAGGTCGTCGCCTTTTTCCGCTGCTGTTTTCTTTTCGGTGTGAGGACTAAGTGCCTCTTCTGTAAGTATTTACGCTTTATTTATGTTTGGATCTGTATATTAATTTGTCGTTTTGTGTACCCTGGCTTGATTCCTGGACAGGGATTTATGCACAAAATTGTCTAGAAATTTGGGATAAATTTCCGGGCGTGACAACCCCCGATGTGCCTCGTCCGTGCACTAGAGGTAGGAGGAGGTGAGGGCAGGGCTTGATGGATGGATGGATGGACTTGATGCATGGTTTGGATGTGGCTCATGGGATGGACTATTACTTTTGCTTATTGTGTATGGATGGATGGATGGATGGAATGATGGATTGATGCAATGTTTTTAATTTGTTACATGTATGGACTTAATGTATGGATGGATTGATGGATTATTTGGATGTATGGAATGAGGTTGGACCTGATGGATGTATGTATGGTTTGATGTATGTAAGGTTTGATAGTCTTGCTGTTAAATCTCTGTCTGGGAAGAGATCTTGCTTGTTTTGCAGGGTGATCAGGAACCTCAGCACCATTATGCATGGCGCTGACATGTGCAAGCTCAGCGCCATGCATAATGGCGCTGAGGCCCCCCCGGCCAGCCGGACCTCAGCGCCACTTAAAATGGTGCTAAACTTCAACATCTCAGCGCCATATTCCCTGGCACTGAGGTCCCCCAGGCCAGCAAGCCAGAGAGGCCTACTCTAGCGGGACTGGGCTGAATCGGCTAAGTCCAACCTCAGCGCCAGATAAAATGGCGCTGAGCCCGGGGACCTCAGCGCCAACTGCTCTGGCGCCGAGGTTGGACTTAGACGATTCGGCCCAGTCCCGCCAGAGCAGGCCTCTGGCTTGCTAGCCCGGGGGGCCTCAGTGCCATTTTACCTGGCGCTAAGCTGGGAACGTCAGCGCCAGGTAAAATGGTGCTGAGGCCCCCCGGGCCAGCAAGCCAGAGAGGCCTGCTCTGGCGGGACTGGACCGAATCGGCTAAGTCCAACCTCAGCGCCAGAGCAGTTGGTGCTGAGGGCCCCAGGCTCAGCGCCATTTTATCTGGCGCTAAGGTTGCCCAGCCAGCCACACAAAGGGAGAACTGGGAGTCGGCAAACTCGACAAAATCGACAAATACCACACAAGCTGCCACTAAATTTCGTTGACAAGCCTAGTCATAAACAATGCAATCCTCAATTACCGAATATTAAATCGCATTGTTCTCTAGCATTCATTACCACGTCTTACGGACTCCAAACGAAATTAAACATCTCATAGTACGAAACGACAATTATTACACGCGTACATTACAACGCGTTGACGATTCGAAGCTAGTGCTACTGGGTGCATCGTGGGTACTTGCCCTTCCTAGCCGCTTCCGACCCGGCATCCTTCGCACGCTGTGCCATAGCCAACTTTCTTGAGCGATCTTCAGCACGCTCTTCCTTTTCCCTATTCAGTCTAGCCAACTCCCTTAACTCCAACTCCTCTCTCCTTTCCCTCTCGGCCTTCTCCTGTGCGGCACGCTGCCGTTGCTGCTCCTCATGCTCTTCCTGGCGCTCGCGCCAGCTCTTAATCAACCTCTTGTCAAACTCAGACATCTCCTTGTCAATCCACTCCACAAAGTCACAAATAGGGGGTGGTACCTCAGGTTCCTACACATTAAATCACATTTTATATCTTCACGACAGACGACCATATATGCAATGCGAAACAAATTACACTACAAAAAATTTACCTTCACTGGAATCTTGGCCTTTCCCTTCCTTCCCTTTGGCACAGGCTTAGGTTTCTCCGGACTGTACGAGTAGTTGCGGCACATCCAGTACCTCTGGCCATAACTATCCCAGTCATCACTTATCTGAAAACAACACTCATCCCCACACCAACACATTGGGCGCTTCACACCTGGTGGAGGCAGCTGCTCAGGGGCAAAGCCGACTTCATCCTTCTTAAACATACTACAATTACAAAAAAAAAATTGTTACATCAAATGAAACGTAAATATTAACACATACATACTCCCCTATCACAATACATCCATCAACTAACTATGGTTTAGAGAAACATAAGATGGTAGTTCTTAACGATGTTATAAAATCAGAATTCAACAATACGAATCTTCCATAACTACCTAAATATTGAAATATAACATTACACCCCTCTCCCTTCCCCCTAAATCACATCCCATCGAACCAACCGGTTGATAAACTTAGGGTTTCTCGAGGGCGTTTACCTTACAAATCGATGCCTCAAGCAATGCCCACGAAATGCCCTTCGATTTGGGGTGGATTTGGAGATGATTGGGGAATGGAGTAGAGAGGGATGAAACCTAGATAGGGAGAGAGGAGGTGAGTGGAGAGGAGAGGCTGGCTGGGGCGGCCTGGGCCGGCCCCTAAGTAACCAACCTCAGCGCCAGGCCCGTTGACGCTGAGATTGGGGACCTCAGCGCCGATGCGGTTGGCACTGAGGTTACTGCCACGTCGGCAGGGGGATCTGCTCGGCGCCACGGTGGATCGAGTTCAGCGCCAGTCCCGTTGGCGCTGACTTGCCCAACCTCAGCACCAATTTCGTTGGCGCTGAGACCACGGCCTATTTTTGGTTGAAGTTTCTGCCGAGGGTTAGTTTCACAAGAAGTTTTTTAAAAGGGTCAATTTTTCAAAAAAACGGGGGTTTGGATCGAGGGACTAAATTTTAGTTCATGTCACATCGGATGTTTGGACGCTAATGAAGAGTATTAAACATACATTAATAATAAAACTGATTGCATAAATGAGAGCTAATTCACGGGATAAATTTTTTAAGCCTAATTAATCCATAATTAGCACATGTTTACTGTAGCATCACATAGGCTAATCATGGATTAGTTAGACTCAATAAATTCATCTCGCGAAATAGTCCAGGGTTATGAAATGGGTTTTGTTTAGTCTATGTTTAATACTTAGTTACAAACATTCGATGTGGTAGTGACTAAAATTTTTTAGTCCCATCCAAACAGGGTCTAAGTCTTATGTTGGTTTTTGTGGGTCTTTGTGGTTCCTTTTTCTTTTAGCATCTTAGATTAGCTTTTAGGACAACATCTAGGACAAAACATCTTAGACTAGCATCTAGGACGGTATCTAGGACAGAGCATCTTAGACTAGCATATTGGCATATGCTTGGCTGGCTTAGCTGGCTACAAATATGTATCTCCAACCCCTAAGGTTGGCATGGTATTGTGTGAGAAATAAATCAAAAAATTACCCTAACTCCTAGTGTCATCCTCTCGATGAGAGTAAGAATTCTGCTACTAACATCTGGTATCAGAACTATTCTATCCTGTAGCTTAAACATCTACTGCTCATCTCCTTCCCGAGCTTCCCTTGTTCTTAGCCGGCAACAGAAACACCGACTGTTCCTGCTCATCCCTCTTCCCCTGCCCTAACGAGCAGCAGCTCGTTAGAGGCAGCCTCTTCCCCACGCAGCAGCCCCCCAGTGGCGCGCCATGTCGCAGGACAGTCTCAGCGCTCGGTCGCCTCGAGCGCGCGGCATCAGCAGGAGGCCGACCTCACCGCGGCAGAGGAATGCGAGCGAGCGGCGGCAGAGATCGCTACAACGATAGCAAGGTCATCAAGGATGGTGGCGGCGGAATTAGTAGCAGCAAGGGCGGAAGTGGAAGCAGCGGCAGTAGCGGATGCAGCGCGTGCAGCGACGGCGGAGCTCAAGGCTCTACACGGCAGTAGCACCAGCAGCTCTGTCTCTGCCTACGACAGGGAGGCAGCTCGTGAGCAGGCAGAGCAGTGGACAGTCATGCAACCCCACGAGCGCGGTGGCGGTAGCCTAGACGGGCGTGGACGCGCCGGCGGAGCCCCTGACAGGGGCGCGCACGATGGCGGCGCTCCCGGTGGCGATGGCGGGGTCGACGGAGATCGCGGTCTTTGCAGGCGGCGCGTCTCTCCCTCCCTGGACCGGTACCATAGTCAGCACGGAATCCAGGCCATCATCCTCCCAAGGGGCTTGGTGAGCAGGTCTGCAAGCTGGTCCTTGGTGTTGATGTAGCTCGCCTTGATGCTCCCTTCCTCCAAGCAACCTCGGATGAAGTGGTATCTCACCCGGATGTGCTTGCTCTGTTCGTGGAAAACGGGGTTCTTTGCTAGGGCCAAAGCGGACTTGCTGTCCACCCTGAGCTCTACCGCTCTAGTGTCTCTGCCGAGGAGATCACCAAGCAGTCGAGCAAGCTAGAGCGCCTGAGTTGAAGCGGTGGAGGCCGCTATGTACTCGGCCTCGCAGCTGGACAGGGCCACCACCTGCTACTTGATTGACTGCCAGCTAACATGGCACTTGCCGAGGAAAAAACAAATCCCGCTCGTGCTCTTGCTGGTGTCGATGTCGCCGGTGTGGTCGCTGTCGCTGTACCCGATGAAGCGTGCCTTTCCAGGACACCATGAGTATTATAGACCGTGGTCGAGAGTCCCTGCAATGTAGCGGATGACTCTCTTCACAGCCTGCTGGTGCTCCATCATCGGTCGCTGCATGAACCGACTAACGTAGCCGACGGAGAATGCTAGGTCCGGCCGTGTGTGGGCGAGGTAGCGGAGGCTCCCCATATGGCGCCGGTACTGCGTAGCATCCACCTCCTCCGTCGTGCTATCACGGCTCAGCTTCAGCCTCTCCTCCATCGGAGTAAGAGCTGGGTTGCAATCGGTGAGTCCAGCTAGCTCAACGCGCGCTTGGCGTAGGTGGTCCCGGTGCACCTCGATCCCCAGGTAGAAAGAGATGCCCTAGGTCACTCATCTGGAAGGTGGCCTTCATCTCTTCCTTGAACGATGCCACCTCCGCATCCTTGGTGCCGGTGATCACCAAGTCGTCGATGTAGACACCCACCAGAAGGGTATTTCCTCCATTGCCCTGCCGGTAGATGGCCGCCCCATGCGGGCTTTGCTTGAAGCCCATCCCCTTGAGCGTGGAATCCAACTTGGCATTCCATGCCCTCGGTGCCTGCCGCAAACCGTAGAGGGCCTTGTGCAGGCGTAGCACCTTGCCCTCCTTGCCTGGGATCGCAAATCCCAGTGGCTGGTGCACGTAGACCACCTCCTTCAAGTTGTCGTTGAGAAACACCGACTTGACGTCCATATGATGGACGCGCCAGCCTTCCTGAGCTGCCAACGCAAAAGGAGTCGCACGGATTCCATTCGTGCTACGGGGGTGAAGGCATCGTCGAAGTTGATCCCCTACTGCTGCACGAAACCGCGTGCCACCAAGCAAGCCTTGTGCTTGACGATGGCTCCGGCTTCATCCCTCTTCAGCTTGAACACTCACTTGAGGGTAATCGCGCGGTGACCACGAGGGAGGTCAGCAAGCTCCTAGGTGCGGTTCCTTTCAACCGCTTCCATCTCCGACTGCATCGTGGCGCACCATGCCGCGTGTCTCTCAGCCTCTGCGAAGGACCGAGGCTCGCCGTCGTCGCACGCAAGATGCAACTGCGCCTCCGAGTCGTGAGGCACCAATCCTGGAACCGGCTGGTCATCAAGAAGGTCCTCCATCATACGGTACCGCAACGGCTCGCCGTCGTGGTACGCGTTGATGCGCTCCTCGTCGTGTTGTGCCCGACACGAGCTGGCGCCGGAGTGGACGTGCCCGGAGGGGTGGCTGTTGGTGCTGGAGTGCGTGGGTTTGCCGGCTGTGGTGTTGTCAGTGAAGAACTTGTCACAGGTGAAGTCGTGGCTTGAGAGTGTGGTGCTACCGGGGTGGCGGGTGCTGGAGTCGGTGGAGGCTCGAAGACCGGGGTAGGCACGCTCGGTGAAGGAGGGCTGCCTACTCCTCCAATTCCCTCAAAGTGGACATACTCGATAGTGAAGTCGTCATACGTCAGAGTCAAGCCGTCATCCACCGTCTTGTCCTATGCCCATCCTCGCCCTTCGTCGAACACTACGTCGCGTGTCATGTGCACACGCTGTGTCTCCGGGTCGAGAATGTGGTAGGCCTTCGAGCCCTCCGCGTAGCCGATGTGCACCCCTAGAGTGCTCCTGTCGTCGAGCTTGCCGATGTGGCTGAGCTCCTTGGTGAACGCGAGGCAGCCGAAGGCCCGCAGGTGGGAAACCGCCAGCTTGCGCCCGTGCCAAGCCTCGTACGACGTCTTGCCATCGAGGGCCTTGGTAGGCGAGCAGTTGAGGATGTAGACAACTGTTACCACTGCCTCTCCCTAGAAGACAGCCGGCATCCCCCTCTGCTTGAGGAGGGCTCGAGCCATTCCCACAATCGTCTGGTTGCACCGCTCGATGACGATGTTCTGCGGTGGGCTGTACGGCGCAGAGTAGTGGCGCTGAATGCCCTCATCAGTGCAAGCTCGAAGACAGGAGCACTGTAGGGGTGCACATCGGCTACGCGGAGGCCTCGAAGGCCTACTGCATTCTCGACCCGGAGACAGAGCGTGTGAGCATGACACGCGACGTAGTGTTCGACGAAGGGCGAGGATGGGCATGGGACAAGATGGTGGACGACGGCTCGACTCCGACGTACGACGACTTCATTGTCGAGTACGTCCACTTCGAGGGAACTAGGGGAGTAGGTAGCCCTCCTTCACCGAGCGTGCCTACCCCAGTCTTTGAGCCTCTACCGACTCTAGAACCCGCCACCCCGGCAGCACCACACTCTCAAGCCACGACTTCAGCTGCGACGAGTTCTTCGCCGACACCACCAAAGCCGGCGACCCCACGCACTCCAGCACCAACAGCCACCCCTCCGGGCACGTCCACTCCGACGCCAGCTCATGTCGGGCATAACCTAGTGGAGTTCGCTACTCCGCTCTCCCACGACGAGGAGCGCATCGACACGTACCACGACGGTGAGCCGCTGCGGTACCGTACGATGGAGTACCTTCTCGGCGACCAGCCGGTGCCGGAACTGGTGCCTCATGACTCGGAGGCGCAGTCCTTCGCAGAGGCTGAGAGACACGGGGCATGGCGCGCCGAGATGTAGTCGGAGATGGACGCGGTTGAAAGGAACCGCACCTGGGAGCTTGCTGACCTCCCTCGTGGTCACCGCGCGATTACCCTTAAGTGGGTGTTCAAGCTAAAGAGGGATGAAACCGGAGCCATCGTCAAGCACAAGGCTCGCTTGGTGGCACGCGGTTTCGTGCAGCAGGTTGGGATCGACTTTTACGATGCCTTCGCCCCGTAGCATGGATGGAATCCGTGCGACTCCTTGCGTTGGCAGCTCAGGAAGGCTGGCGCGTCCATCATATGGATGTCAAGTCGGTGTTTCTCAACGACGACTTGAAGGAGGTCTACGTGCACCAGCCGCTGGGATTTGCGATCCCAGGCAAGGAGGGCAAGGTGCTACGCCTGCACAAGGCCGTCTACGGTTTGCGGCAGGCACAGAGGGCATGGATTGCCAAGTTGGATTCCACGCTCAAGGGGATGGGCTTCGAGCAAAGCCCGCATGAGGCGGCCATCTACCGGCGGGGCAATGGAGGAAATGCCCTGCTGGTGGGTGTCTACATTGGCGACTTGGTGATCACCGGCACCAAGGATGCGAAGGTGGCGACGTTCAAGGAAGAGATGAAGGCCACCTTCCAGATGAGTGACCTGGGGCCTCTTTCTACCTAGGGATCGAGGTGCACCAGGACGACTCCGGGATCACGCTTCGACAGATCGCCTATGCCAAGCGCGTCCTTGAGCTGGCTGGACTCACCGACTGCAACCCAGCTCTTACTCCAATGGAGGAGAGGCTGAAGCTGAGCCGCGACAGCACAACGGAGGAGGTGGATGCTACGCAGTACCGACGCTTTGTGGGGAGCCTCCGCTACCTCGCCCACACACGGCCGGACCTAGCATTCTCCGTCGGCTACGTTAGTCGGTTCATGCAGCGACCGACGACGGAGCACCAACAAGCTGTGAAGAGAATCATCCACTACGTTGCGGGGACTCTCGACCACGGTCTCTACTACCCGAGATGTCCTGGAAAGGCACGCTTCGTCAGGTACAGCGACAGCGACCATGCCGACGACATCGACACCAGCAAGAGCACGAGCAGGATTTGTTTTTTCCTCGGCAAGTGCCTCGTTAGCTGGCAATCAATCAAGCAGCAGGTGGTGGCCCTGTCCAGCTGCGAGGCCGAGTACATAGCAGCCTCCACCGCTTCAACTCAGGCGCTCTGACTTGCTCGACTGCTTGGTGATCTCCTCGGCAGAGACACTAGAGCGGTAGAGCTCAGGGTGGACAGCAAGTCCGCTCTGGCCCTGGCAAAGAACCCCGTTTTCCACGAACGGAGGAAGCACATCCAGTGAGATACCACTTCATCCGAGGTTGCTTGGAGGAGGGAGCATCAAGGTGAGCTACATCAACACCAAGGACCAGCTTGCAGACCTGCTCACCAAGCCCCTTGGGAGGATCAAGTTCCTTGAGCTTCACTCTAGAACCAGGATGGCCCAACTTTCCCACAAAACGACGTACAAGACTTAGGGGGAGAATGATGGAATAAGGCTTATGTTAGTCTTTGTGGGTCTTTGTAGTTCCTTTTTCTTTTAGCATCTTAGACTAGCTTTTAGGACAACATATAGGACAAAACATCTTAGACTAGCATCTAGGACGGTATCTAGGACAGAGCATTTGAAACTAGCATCTTGGCATATGTTTGGCTGGCTTAGCTGGCTATAAATATGTATCTCCAACCTCTCAGGTTGGCATGATATTGTGTGAGAAATAAACTAGAAAATTGCCCCAACTCCTAGTGTCATCCTCTCGATGAGAGTAAGAATTCTACTACTAACATCGGCATCGAGTAGCCTGTCCAATCTGCGACCAAATAACATAAAGCTTGTACGCAAGCTGAAGGAGCTCAAGCCCACCCTAGCGAAAGCAAGGGAGTTCCGTGAAATGCTTGGCTTATCGGCTGGTAGCAGTGCAGATGGGGACTGCACTAGGCATACGGAGACGGTGGTGGTTACTCCGGTGACATCAACCCCACCACCAAAGGTGTTTGGTCGCGACGCGGATCGCGATCGCATTGTCGACCTTCTTACCCAACACAAGACTTGTGCTGAGGCCAGCCGCTTCATTGTCGCCATTGTTGGACCTGGAGGCATGGGAAAATCCACCTTGGCTCAATATGTCTACAATGACAAGAGGATACAAGAACATTTTGACGTCACGATGTGGGTTTGCATCTCACGCAAACTTGATGTCCATCGTCATACAAGGGAGATAATCGAGTCTGCAGCGAAAGGGGAGTGCCCACGTGTTGATAATCTGGATGTTCTCCAGTACAAACTAACAGAAATACTGCAGAAAAAAAAAAGAAAGTCATGCTTGTGTTGGACGACATTTGGTTTGATAAATCCCAGGATGTGGAGGAATGGGACCTGCTACTTGCTCCCATACTATCTTCTCAGAAGGGGGCAACCAAAGTTCTTGTAACTTCTCGATCTAAGACACTTCCACCTGCTCTTTTCTCTGAAGATGTCATCGATTTGGAAAATTTGAAAGATACTGAGTTCCAGGCACTCTTCAAACACCATGCTTTCTCTGGAGCCACAATTCAAGACTCCAGTTGTGTGGCAGGCTCGAAGAGCTTGCAGAGAAGATTACTGAAAGGCTTGGAAGATCTCCTTTGGCAGCAAAAGTTGTAGGTTCCCACTTGAAAAGGACAATGAATATCGAAGATTGGAAAGGTGCTCTCAGTATAAAGATTGACAATTTAAGTGAACCTAGGAGAGCTCTGTTGTGGAGTTATCAGAAATTAGATCCACGTCTTCAGAGATGCTTTCTGTATTGCAGCTTATTTCCAAAAGGTTACAAGTATGAAATTGAAGAGTTGGTTCACCTTTGGGTTGCAGAGGGATTTGTTGATGGACGCAATATGAATAAAAGAATGGAAGATACCGGCGTGGATTACTTCAAAGAGATGGGTCTCTGGATCCTTTTTTCAACCATTTTCTGAAGGATATTATATTATGCATGACCTCCTTCATGATTTGGCAGAGTCACTCTCTAGAGAAGACTGCTTTAGATTAGAAGATGACAAGGTGAAAGAAATACCACACACTGTTCGACGTTCATCTGTTAGAGTTGAGAGTATGATACATCATAAGCTAAGTGTCTGCAAGCTACAGCATTTGCGCACTCTTATCTGCATTGACCCACTAGTGGATGTTGGGAGCGAACTTTTCGGGCAAGTAGTATTGAATCTGAAGAAGTTGAGAGTACTTTATTTGTCGTTTTACAATCCTAGAAAGTTGCCAGAATCAATCGGTCAGCTAAAGCATCTTCGGTATTTGAACATCATGAAGACGCTTCTTTCTGAACTAACAAAATCATTATGTGATCTTTACCATTTAGAGTTACTTTATTTGTGTCCGAATTCGAGGTTACCTGACAAACTCTGCAATTTATGTAAGTTACGACATCTTGAAATGAACTCTGATGGATTGGAGCTGTCACGGATTCCTGACATAGGCCGGCTAACTTTGCTTCAAAGTATTGGTAGTTTTCACGTCCTAAAACAGAAGGGACATAAGTTGCGACAGCTCAGGAACATGAACGAAATTGGTGGGTATTTATCGCTCAGAAATCTTGAGAATGTGATTGGCAAGGATGAAGCTTTAGAGTCGAAGCTGTATCAGAAAAGCCATCTTAAAGGGTTGAAGCTTTTGTGGAATGATGTGAGTAACATGAATCCAGAGAATAGTTTACATTTTGAGATTCTTGAAGGCCTCATGCCACCACCACAGTTGGAGCACTTCTCAATTAGAGGTTACAAATCCACTACCTATCCAAGCTGGTTACTGGAGGGTTCCCAGCTCGAGAATCTAGAATACTTTGCTCTTCATAGCTGCAGCGGTTTAGAAAGGCTACCATCCAATACCAAGCTCTTCAGGTGTTGCCGTATGTTGTGACTCGAGAATCTCCCTAATATGAAGGAACTATTATTTCTTCCGGCAGGTCTCACAAAGTTGTCAATTCGCAGGTGCCCACTGCTTCTGTTCGTTACCAATGATGAACTGGAGCATCATGATCATAGTGAGAACACCACGAGGACAGAGCACCTTGGCAGCACGATTTGCTTTGATCGGGGTGACGGGGCCACTTTCATATATTGCGGTTGCACTGTCATCGGATCATTCATCTATGAAGCGGTTGGCAGCATTGATGGATTCTGATATATCGAAAAATCTTCAAACCATTGAAAGTGCTCTAGAAAGAGAAAGATGAAGTAGTGATGACTGAGGATGTCATCAAGGCATGGATGTGTTGCCACGAGCAGAGGATGAGGCTCATCTCTACAAGGAGGATTGGGCTACCGTTGATCCCACCATCAGGACTTAGTTACCTCTCCCTGGAATCATGCACCATTACAGATGGAGCTTTATCCATTTGCCTTGGTGGCCTAGCTTCACTGAGTTTTTTTGTCCTTGTACGAGATCATGACTTTAACTACTCTTCCGTCAGAAGAGGTCCTGAGAAATTTGACAAAGCTTTATGATTTGGACATTACTGCCTGCTTGATCCTCGGATCTTTGGGGGGCTTGCGAGCTGCTACTTCCCTTTCGAAATTAAGTTTGTCCTCCTGCCCTTGTTTAGAGTTGGCACGTGGTGCAGAATTTATGCCAGCGTCCCTGGAGACACTCTCAATATGCTCTTGTGTGCTTGAACCCGACTTGTTTTTCCGTGGCCACTGGCCGCATCTGAAAGATATTTCTATATACAAGGAGCCATCCGTTTCATTTGAAGAAACTGGAAATTCCTCATCTGTTAAGAAGCTGGGATTACATAGTTGTCAAATGAGTTCCCTGCCAGGAAATCTGAAGTGCCTCTCCAGACTGGAGGAACTTCACATCTCCAGTTGCCCCAATATATCATCTTTGCCAGGTCTCCCATCCTCCCTGCAGAAAATATACATACGGGACTGTCCACTGCTGAAGGAGAGCTGTAGAGCACCCGATGGGGAAAGCTGGCCAAAGATTGCGCATATTCGTTGGAACTATATTGGATGAATCATGCTTCAGATTCACAACAACAAAGGAACAGAAAGGTAACAGTTCCATCTATGCATTATGAAAATACAAATTTATGAAAGATCGTTTCCATCCATTATTGTTCGTTTAAATACTTCTTTCGCTTACCAGTTAAAATGCTCTCTTTTCCTCTCGCAGCGCTGTTCCTCGCCCCCTGCATCGCAGACCTCCAGAGTCTCACGCAGCTGTTTGGTCATGAATGAGAGGAACCGGTGGTGTTGACTGATCGGCCTGAGCTCCTTCTTCTTGTGTGGTTGCATTTCGCTGGCTGCTGGCTATGGTCTATATGCCTATGGACTATTGCCAAGATGTATCTGTGTATTTGGATCTTGCTCTGTTCTGCTTTCCTGTTTATTCTTTTGGATTGAATTGCTTGTAGTAGCTGTTATCTCTGGTGTGCAATGTCTACTGTATTACTGCACCGGTGAAGCTTTTGAACTCAGGCTGCTATTATTCTCTCTTGGAATGTTTCCTTTTGGACTTGGTTTCTATTGACTGTAAGCCTGTTAACTATTATCTCTTGTATGATGAGATGCAAGTAAGGTAAACCTGCTATAGCTCTACACAACTTGGCCTTGTATTGCCGATGACCTGATGGAAATCGTTTTATTTTACCCATTCGTTCTAAATTGTATTTTGTAGTCACGGGTTTCCTATAAATTTGAGGCCGGTTTTTCTAGACTAGCTGAAGACCAATTGAGTCTCTTTTATCCTCATGTAGCTTTGAGATCTTGAAGGATGGCAATTATAATGAAAGGCCCGTAGTGGCGATGAAAGGGAAAGGAATAAGTACCATTTCATTTGTTTGTTTTGATGCGCTCGTCACTCTACTGCAAGATGTTCTAGCTGGTGGAGCTTCAGCGATTAAACATGAAATCGAGTCCCTGTCTCTGTTTAGTGAATGTCTCCTTTATTTTCACAGAGCCTCAGAGCTACTGTGTTTGACTGCCAAGTGGTTTACCAGTCTTTTGGAATTTCACCGGCTGTTGCTGGGAAGAGTTTTTCCCATGGCAAAAGGCATTATCACTGACAGCCGAGTTAGGCTTTTTGTTGCCAAGTTGTTGGGGATAGCTTAAGGAAATTCATGCATTTTACTCACCGGATTAGTTAGTGATTAACAATAATGGTTTGGTTTTGAACAAATCCAGCTCAGGTAAACCTTAAAGTAAATGTCATTAAGCACATAAAAGTTATTCTTCATTACTAAATTATCCACTGGCATGAAATATGTCTAATGGTTGGCTAGTGCCTAGTTGTTTGAAGAGTTTTCAGTTTTTCTGTCTCATTTTCTCTTGGAACAATACTGCTCTCACAAATTCACAATCCTCGCCGACTCCAACAAAGCTTCAACATGCATATAAACTGGAAACTAGCAAATGTCATGTACGGAGTACTACTCAGAATGTTATTTTGGAAACACAGCTACAAAACATTTTCAAACATAAGTATCATCGAGTATACTTAGAACAAACTCATTGGAACAGCAAATATCCCGTTCATCTTCAGACAAAACAATAATTAAAAGAATAGGCCAGCAATGTAAGTTCGCAAAAATAAAATATGAAAGGAGAATTCTGAACATTTATCCCCTGAACATCTTCTGATTTTGATTGTTGTTCAAAAGGATGATTCAATGGCTGCCCCTCATGGTAGACTTTCGACCCTGGATGTCACCTAAGATTTTCGACGAAAAAGGAGAGTTTAGAGATGAGACGTTTGTTGGTCACTCGTAATTAGCAACTGAGTGCCAATTAGTCTCTTAGCATTTGAGTGCCAATTAGTTGCTTCAAACGTAGGATAGGATGCAAAAGCAAATGCACAATCAACGTGAACATAGGCAACATATCACGCGAGTTAGGGCGTCAAGTTAGATGGTGTTTAAAACTCATGTTGATGAAGATTAAGTCTTTTACGTAAAACGAAGTGGTATTAATGTATGATTAATTGAGTTTTAATTATCATAAACTTAAAAAATATATTTACTTGATACTTTAGAGTAACTTCTATATAAAAAGTTTTCGCACGAAACACACCGTTTAGCAGTTTCAAAAGCGTGCCACGAATATTCAAATTTTCATCCAAATTGCTCGGCTTGACTGTCAATCGGGAAAAGCTTCTAAAGAATTAACTCGTACAAACTTTGTCAGGAACAGATCCAATATGAAACGAGAATTCTACACCGAAGTAAAAAAAAAAAAAACCAACGGAACTACAAGTCAGATAAAATACTAGAGCAGCAGGTATACGTCCTGGGTATTCTAATACCAAAGACAAGCATCCAGACATCCAGTTCTGCCAAAATGCATCCCAGAAAAAGCCCTTCAACTCTAGAAAACCTTAATTTAATTTCAGCATCAAACCCAAAAACACACTAAGAAAAGCATCATTTAAAAACATGGTATTTTCAAAAAGAGCAGAGCATATGATTTTAGTAAAAACAATCCTCCTAGCTGTCAACTTCTTAGAATGATGTAAGCTAAGATGTTGCGCTATGTCTCCAAGTCACGTAGCAAATAACCAAAAAACATGTTGGCTCAGAAGGCAACTATTGCTGCTATCTGTAACCTCCAATAAGAAATAAAGGGTTCTTGATCCCTGAGCGAGACATGCCACTTCACATTTCACTTTCCTATTGCTATGATTACTTACATAACTAACTACATAACATCTGGCTCAATGTAGCTACATATTCGGACAGCACGACAAAAATCCACTGGTTATGTAGCAACCAGATACCAGGATAGATGGAAACCAATATCTTCAGTAAGTTTTGGGTTTTCGAACTCGTGTACTCCTCCGGGGATCCACAGCCACCAAAACAGGCTTTTCATTCTTGATATTGCCAGGATCTTTCTCAGTTTTAATTTTCTTTGCAAGAGCAGGAAGCCCATGTTTCTTAATTGGTTTCTGTCCTCGCTTGTCTGCAGAGATGATTTGCTTTGCAACTGGAGCTGTTTCTTGAACTTGTTCATAGTCCACTATGTCTGCACTTGCTTTTTGTACTTTGGGAGGAGGCATAACCAGCTCTGAATGCTTCTCCGGCTTGACCTTCTCAAAAAGCTGATAACCTTCTTCTTTGGCTGCTTGATTATCTATTAGGACATCATCAGCGCTCTGCAAAGATAACCAAACCATCAAATGAAAGGTTTTTGCAAATATGTTGATCCAGCATATGGTAGGAGTTTCCTATTTCTTACAACGGTTTAGGGAGTACACTGTTGAGCTTTGATAAATAATTCAGTATAAAAATAGGAATCATTATGATTATAAGGCAATGCCAGATCTATGAAATATCAGCAAATTATTATAAATGATGGCATCAGGCACATGACTTGCAACAGTTACATATTAACTCTTAGTCATATATCAACACTATCACCTTGTGACTGTATATAGCAAAGCAGGAAACACCATTACGTTACACAGATCTACTGCGTATTCGAGAAAACACCATTATGCTCAGCTTGTTTTTCACCATATATTTTGACATAAAATATTTATAGTTGACTTCAAGAAGATTATGAAACACATGCAACTAGAAATCTTAACATGGCATGACAGAAACCTACATAATTAATTGGATGGGCAAAGAGTTGGTATATCCTATGTTCCTTTTTATCAGGAACCAGCTAGTGGTCAAAATGTTCTCCACACATTAGTTCTAAAATATCATGTGATCAAAATAGAGAAGAATGAGATGCTATGAGCTAAACTTACTTCTTTGTAGAACTCTTCTACATGGGCATTGGTTAGGAAGTTATCTTTACCACAGAACATCTCAATTGTGATTCCATTTGGATCTGATTCTATTGCATCTTCTCGTGCATCATTTTTCTTCATATATTCCATCACACAATCAGTGGACCTATCCGATAGGGGTGGAACCACAGCAAGTTGTCTACCCAAGTCATCCTTTTGAAGCAAAGTATGTATATGCTTTGTTTTTTGATGAGAACGTCTTCCATCCTTCTTACAAGAGGTCATCTGATTCTGAACCTTCTGACTCTTTTGAGGCACCTTAACATGTCTATGGTCTAAGCATTGTGACAACTTCTTGTATTTGCTGCGAGCATTGCTGAGGCGACCCTGAAGACTAAGAATTCGGGACTGGACATCATCAACTGTAAGAAGAATCTCTCTTAAAGAATATTGTTCAAATACCCTGTCATTCTCAACTAATGCATCATCAGTGCTTTCAATGTCCTCAACAACTGCGTGAAGAGAAACAAATAGAGAGGATTAGCAAATAATAATAAGAACAATTCCACATTAAAATATAAAAGAAAAGTTGAAAAAAACACATATTTCCTATATTTCAGCTTCATTAATCTAACATCTATAATTAGAATGGGATTATTTAATGCCGTGCACAATCAGTCCCCAGAAGATAGAAAAATACCATAAAAGATAAACTAATAGAAAATAAACTAAATTTGACAAAAACTCAGTCTGATACCAAGTTCGATGGCTGCTCAGATAGATACTGTATACAGAAACAATTTTTACCCAACCAATTTTTGCAGATATGCAGCTTGCGCGCAAGCCTGCAACAGTAGCATCCCCAGGAACAGGCTAAACTTAGCAAAACTGAAATTTTAACAGTATAGGCATACTGAAATCAGATCCCCAAACAATGCACAGTGCGATAATCTGACCACTGACAAAAAAGGGGCAAAAGCATGTACGTTAATGCTCTAACCACCACTTGCACTTTAAATTGAAGAGTAACTACAACAAAGATTATACTTTCTGCTTCTAAAATACAGCAAATGATCTTGAGCACACAGGCACAACCATGTAACATACCTGAACTGTCAAAACCACAATTAACCAAGGGAGCATCTGTTTGAACTTTGTTTTCTGCAAAAGAACGAGAGACTTCATTACAATCAAGTATAAACATGAACCCCATGCAAAATTTTGATACTCATTCAAGACAACAATGTTCTCTAGCCCTATAAAACAACAATGACAGGATGTCGAACCATAATAAGACAATGCAGGGTGCCTCTTCATGTACAATGAGGTATCTACAGCTTCTTCCTCTCTTTTCCTTTTTCTTCTCTTCATGGTAATTCTCTCATGACTTTGGGAATACGGTTTTGCCGGTTCTGATTTAGGATCATCTGCTTTAGCCATCTCCAACTGCAGATCTTTTTCATGATTGATTATAGCAAGTTCCCTGTCATACTTTGCTACCTGTGATAAGAGATTCTTCATATGCAACTCCAACCATTGGCATCGCCACATTATTGGCCCAACAATCTTTCTCCACTCGGCTGTCACCTGTCTCCGCCTGAAACAAAATTAATCTGATTACAAGCTACGACACACATACCATTTATCAAAAGCGAAAGAAACACAAGATGTAATGTTCTCTTTTAATTCTGTTCGAACAACGGCAGAACACCATGCTAACTACGTTATATGTTATACGATTTTAAGAATCAATGGTCTGCAAGGAAATTGGTGAAGAGATGCTCACCTGACCATCCTTGGTGCAGAGTTAGAGCGATCCGCATCGATACAGGCCGAACCAAGAAACGGTGAATCCACCTCCACACCATCCATGTCCGACTTCGTGTCGGAGCAAGAGGGCCCGAACGAGCTCGAGCACTCCGTGCTGTCCCCATGGTCATCACCTTCATCAGGGTGAAGATGAACATTATCATCGGCCATGTTCCCAAATGAGCCAAACGTCCCCACCGGATCACCACTGACAGTGACACGCAGAGCGGAGGGGAGCACGCGATCCTCGCAGCTGTTCCCACCAAGAGCCTTGGACTGATCCGTGACATCACGTGCCTTGTCACACGCGTCGCTACCGTTGCCACCCACCGCCGCAGCCGCCGCCATTGCGGGGAAACAGATAAACCCAAAACCTCCTCTCCTCCTCCTCCAAGTCTAATCAACACAAAGCTAATCACAAAATTTTGTTAAGGAACACGATCCGCCATTAGTACCCCATGACACATCAATCGAAGAAATTAATAAAAAGAAATTGGACCGATTAATCCGATGGAGAAATAAACAGACCAACCCAACCCAACCCAACCCCCAACCAAGACGGACGGATTCCCTTCCCCCACAATCACGCGGCGGATCATCCAAGCGGAAAGGGGAATGAGGCGTACCTTCGATCCGATCCCGACGCGAGATGGCGTGGGGGGCACCCGGCACCGCACCGGCCGCGTCACCCCCTTCCTCCCCTCCCTCCAACTCACCACCGCCTCGGCCAATCCGCACGCCGCACACGGGAGTCGTCGTCGCCGCCGGCGTCGTCGGGAAAGGGGAGGAGGCCGTCCACGCCGGTGGCCAACGCGGCCTCGTCGCCGGCAGCCGCGACGCCGACCGCTCCCTCCCTTCCTCCGGCCGCGTTGCAGCAGATGGGAACAAGAGAGAGAGAGAGAGAGTTAAAGAGAGAGAAATACTTGTAGTCAAAATAACGGGGAGGGAGGGGTTATCTGGTGAACTTTGCCCATTTCCGTTGCAGGTTCAAAATAAAGTTGTGAGAAGGGTGCGGATCTATGCTTTTATCCAATGTGAAATTATAATAGTCACGGATTATAATCTACCTTATAATTCACCAACTCATTTTACTCATCTCTCGTTCTTACACTCTTACATCTTACAAATCTAACGGTTCATGTTTATCTATCTTAGGATCCAACGGCCCATATTGCTTCCACTCCTGCCTCCTCCTACAGTCCCATCGCTTCCCGTGCACATCACGTCCTCGCGGCAAGAAATCTCGCTACCTTTTCCACCCGATCTCTTTGCGCGTGCCGCGATCTTCTCACATCGCCGCTGCGTGCACTCGCGTCCCCCCCTTTCCGCCCACTCGTGCGATCTCCTCCCCTCTCCACTGGACGGTGACAACGAATCCGACCTCAGCCGATGAAAATCATGCTACTCCATCTCGCCGACGCTCCTTTCTCCGGTCGCTCCCCTACCCCTCCCCCAATCGCAATCTGGCGGACTAGGGCACCGGCGGCGATGGCGTGCTCTGGGCGGAACGCTCAGGGGAGTACTCCCCACCAGCGGTTCACCGTCGCGCGGGCCTCATGCGCCGCCGCCAGCCTACAAGACGTCGCTCAACGTTGAGTCCTCCCTGTCGCTGCTCGCCCCCCGGCGCCTCGCTAACCAAGGAGATCCAGCGTCGGTGCCACCGCCATTTTCCTCACGTGTCGCCGGTTATCAACCATTGTACTCGCATGAGCCGAGGCTGTTGCCAGCGTGGATCAGGAGGTCATGGCCTCCTCGCCGGCAGATCCGTCGCCAGCGAGTCCAGATGTGGTGGAGGAGGCCGCGGTCGGTGGTGG
This sequence comes from Oryza punctata, assembly GCA_000573905.2. Classification (NCBI taxonomy): domain Eukaryota; kingdom Viridiplantae; phylum Streptophyta; class Magnoliopsida; order Poales; family Poaceae; genus Oryza; species Oryza punctata. The sequence continues at coordinate 18,954,947 of CM002492.2, read as the reverse complement.
TAGACGACGATCCCGATGGCTCCAGTGAACAACGGCTCCACATCAGTGCCTTCCTCTCCCGTCGACTTCACCGCCTAGGCCCAACTGAGCTCTGCGTGTGCCTCCTCCATTGCCTGCTGCCCAGGCCTCCGGCTCCGGCAGTTATCGACGGTGGCGCCGGCGAGGTGGCTGGTACCTCACCTGGATCCATGATTCCGTGCTGGCTTCACCAGAGACGCAATTGTTCTACAAGATCGTGCTTGTGCTGCTCTTCCTGCTGCAAATGTGCAGGTCTCCATCGGTTATGATCTGTTCACGAATCTGGCTTGTCGGTCCTTACTGATCTATATCTCTTGATTCCAATCCCCATATCTCTATTTTTTTTGTTCATCCTTTGTGCAGGACAGTTCTCTAATTTTTTTTTTCATCCTTTATGGCTTTGTGCAGGACAACAGGTGCGATAAGGTCAAAATGGTAGAGAGCATCTCCCAGATTGGTCTTATGATTAGCAGATGGATTGTTGGTAATGCCCTGTCCAATAAATACATTTTTGTTCACGGCAAAATGCACTTTTAATTTTATTGCTTCGACAATTAATCTTTTCTTTTTTGCATATACTTGTTTGGTTTGATGGCCGTAAAGGGAGCATAATAGTGCCTTCTTACCTTCTTACTGATTACCTGAGGATCGAAATTTGGGAAATGCAAATTATATATCCTTCTTACTGATTACCTGCGATGTCACCATAGCGTTAGCATGGGTAAGTTACTAGTAACATAGGTATAAAAAAACAAGTTTTCGATCTCATGTTGTGTTAAAAGAGAAAAGAGAAAATGAATACCTTTTCTTAAAGTATAGGAGTATTAAATATGTTCTTAGATAGAGAGAAAAGAAATTATTTTATTGTCTTCTCTGTGTTGATACACATTACACCATCTAATTCTAAATATAAGGTGTTCTAAGCTTATAATGGTTTTTCTTTCTTTAATTTATATTATACGTTGGAAAACACGGTCATTCATTTATAAGAGGGGTATCAATTATCATATATTGACATGCAAACATGATAAAATGAAAAAGTCTGTGGAAGTTCCAAAGAAACTGATACTCCTGAGTTAAACATTTCAAACTACTTATCATTTTAGCTTTGTCCTAAGTTTAATATATATAGTTCTTTGACCATTACTTTTAAAAATCTGTGTAGCCTAAAAACATATGAAATATATATTATGAAGTATTTCTCCTAGTGAATCTAAAAGTATAAATGTTATGATGTTAAACTATATGTAAATGTTATGATGTTTCCTGCATATTCGAAAAAAAATGTTATGATGTTAAACATACGAATTTATAGAAATTGATGATCACATTAGTTTGTTTGAGTTATATAAACCTAAAACAACAAGTAACTTGAAACGAAGAGAGTATTTGAGAAACCAAAACCAACTTACATTTAGAGTTAGAAGAAGAGAGAATAAATTCAAGATTAAATTTAGAGACACCATCCTAACATTGGGTGTGTTATTAATTGAAGATGGATGAAATTAAGTTTATTATTTGATAGCAAAAAAGATGAATCAAACATTACAAAGTTGATAGGCTAGTTAATTTAAAAAAGTTTTCTAAGAAATATCAATGGAGAAAGTATATGTGAAGATTGTATTTAGGATCTTTGGAATTATCCCAATGATAATCCATAGTTTGTGACCTACCATGAACATACCAAGTAAGTCCAATGATTGATGGCTAGGGTTAGACAAAATTAATTCAACATGATTATACATGCCAAATAAAGTCATCAGTAGTAAACATTATGACATGAAAACATATAATGTGTAGCATTGTCCCTATTATAAAATTTCTACATATTTTTTTTATTTACCAACTTTCCACGGAAAAAAACTTGTGATTCTTCATATAAGTGGTGATAGTGCGCTAACATATTCACAAAAGAACCATCATTTTTTTCACTATCTATAAGTTTGTTTTGATCCTACTTTCTGATGGGAGTATTAGACACAATATCAATACAACACAATATAACAAAACAATGCAATTCAATACAATAAGAGGGAGATAGAAATATATGAAATGCATGGAGAGAATCAGAAGAGATGGAGAGAATGAGAAATAGTCTAATAAACGAAGGGGGGGGGGATTTGGTGGCAATTTTCTATTACACATGTCCCCTTTCAAACTAAAGTTAAAAACTTAAGAGGTACCATCCTCACACACTAAAATTAGTGTGTGAGGTTAGATAAAATTAAATTCAACATAATTACACATAGCCAATTAAATTCATCAGTAGTGGATATGATAGCTTGCTCATTGTCACTTTATGAATTTCATACTTGTTTCCTTTTATTTTGACTTACCAATTTTTCCATTGAAAAAACTACCATTTTTCAATAAAACTTGGTAATAACGCACTAAAATCTTTACGAAAGAACCATAATTTTTTCTCTTTGCTAAGTTTTTGCCTAATTTTGCTTGCTCCTACTCCAACTATGGGGTGTATTAGACATAGTATCAACACAGTACAGTAATAAGCCCAAGTTCATACTCCAACATAACACCTCTCTTAATTCCTTTCCTATTACCTTGGTCGGTTTCATTAGATAAGATAAGCATTGACATATATAATTGTGTGATTCTAATTTCTACCTATCAATCTAGTATGTATGTTATTTTGCTTTCAGATGTATGCTGGATGCATGCATGTCTATATTTGCAAATGATGAAGCAAATGGCCCCATCAAACTTACACTAGAAAAATAGTGGACGTATGCTTTGAAGCCCTACCAAATTTTGGTGGAGTTTTTGTGAGAGGAAATTTTTGGAATTACTACCAATCTTTGGTAACTTAGCAATGGTAATGCCAAAATTTGGATAGGCTGAAAGGGGTAATAAAGTGAACATGGAAAAATCATGCGTAATGCATTTTATTTTGCAAAATAAATAAAATGCATATTGTAGTAATCCAACTAGAACCAACAAATTCTCTTTTCTTCCCTTGCTTTCCTTATAAGAGTAATGTGTTTTTTCTTGTTTGTCCATCACAGATGAATTTAGATCCAGAAGATCAAGTGTGCTCACCAAAAGAAACTTAGATTTAGAATGCATATGGATTCTATAAGAATCTCTCAGATAAAAACAACCCAAAATAATGCAAATTTCTAACCTTTGATTCGTGTGGAGTTCCTTGCTCAAATTATCATCATCTGCTCCCCTGCTACATCCATCTTCTTCTATTGTCGTTTGGGCTTAGGGATAGGTTCAAGGTGGGAGTTGAGGTGGTAGGTTCTAGATTTAGAGAGATATATTGGAGCGAAAAGATGATTTAGATAGACATCAAAGCGGTGCTCCTGCCATTGAAAGCCATGTGTGATGAATTGGCAATGAGTTTGGTTGGAGCATAGGTGAGAGATGCTAATGGGTTAGAGGTGACGACGAATCAATGGAGATAACTGCTAGAGACGGGGAAGCCTCCTTACAAAAACCATATCACCAGTTGCCATGTATATGTCCCGTAGGTGCCAAAGAAGAACGAGAAGAAGCCCAAAAGAACAGCTGAATCAATTTACCCAAAGAAGATAAAGAGCTCTAATGATAGAAGATATTTCATTGGAACAGAGACATTAGGGTGGTGGGAAGTAGCCAAGGGAGGCCGGTGGGGGCTGCCTTCCATTAGAGCAATGCTGGTAAGGAGCAAGGTGAAGGGCAACAATCGACGATGGCGGCTATGAGGTAGGAGGTAGAGGCTAATAGGGTTTGGGAAGGAGAGATGGGGGTATTATATATATGATTTTGCAAGGTTAGGGATGGTGGTTTTGACATCCAATGGCTAGAAATTTGATGGCCCCTCTTCTAAAAACAGAAAGGGATTTTTTCCCTTTTTAGCACTCTTGTAAATGTATTATCTCTTCCGCCATCGAAAATTTGCATTTCTCTCTTTAACCATCTTCTGTTAGTGTCTATTTCTATTTTTTCATCACCATCTAGTCAAGGGGTGTTGACAGTTAAATTTGGAACTAAAAGATTGTTACGTCCTTGTAGATGTTTAAAACAAAACTTTTAACAAGAGCCATAAAAATAATAAGAAAACAAATTATGGCCACTTAGAAGATACTAAGTTTTCATAGAAACACAAAAATGAGAATTATATTATTTTCAAAAAATTCCACCACAGGAATGATTTCACCCAAAAATTTTATACTGTAGAATTATGTGCATCCCAATATTTTTTTGGAATATTGAGAGCCAAACAATATTTATATGTGTCTATGCTAAAAAAATTCTTTTAAAGATTTCATTTTGAAGTTACGCATATAAACCTTTCAAACAAATTGAAAATTTTACTACAATTTTTAAGTGAAATTTCTCCTAATATTTTCTAACAAACTATTGGAAACTAAAAGATAATGGTAGTTTCATTGATCCTATATAATTTTTAGCTTCATAAGGGCACATTGGTCTTTTAGGGAGAAATATAATGGTCAAATGACTTTGACCAATAACAGTGGCAAAATAGAGTTGAGCATTAATGAAATAGTGGCAAAATAAAAGAGAGAAGTGTAAAATTTTGTTGTCGGAGTGAAGAATAAGGTCTCAGTGAATGGAGAAAAGAAAATTTTCCATATGTCATACTCAGTATTGGAGCTACTTTGGTCTCACCAAAGAAACATTTCTTGAAGATGGCAAAGGGCCCTACTGGGGCTTATTTTTTCGAGAACTCCCTACTGGGACTTGGATATAGATAGCTGTGAACACAGTTTTACACCAAGAATTACAAAAGGGTTCTTAGGAGCGAACAATATTACAAACAAACCCTTTGTAAAATGCAGGAAGGATCTTTAAGAAACAAGAAATCAATTAAATCCTTGTGAAGACATCGCGGCCGGAATTGAGTTAACGGACGCCAGAGAACTTCCATCATCCATGGATAGGTGGATGAGCTTGTTGGGCACTTGGGCTCGTCTACCTTGCATACCATGTTCTTGGCGGCCTCCAAACAATGGAGAGTTTGTTCGTGGATTTACTAGAGATTAGGGATGTGAAAAATATAATTTGTTATATTCTATTATATTACATCGACTCTCTCATGGGGTATATATAGCAGTACATAAGAATTGGAGTACAATACAAGCAAGAGTAGATTTATCTCTAAGATTTTATCTCTAGGATTCTATTTTATCTCTAGGATTGTATCTTATATTTGACTTTTATCTCTAACTAAGATATTTGTACTTTCAACATTCCCCCTCAGTTGTAACGAGAGCGCGACTGGATTTGAAATCCTTTATCTTCATCTTTTCTTCATCTTCTTTGACCCACCATCATCGATTACATCTCTGATAGATGGTCCTCCACCTGGTGCTTGCTCCTTCGCTGTCGTCACTTGACTCTCCTCTATTCCCTCCCGCAGTCATAGCGGGAGTGTCATGGACGATAGCGATGACACAGACGCTTTGACTGAAGCAGTCGTAGATGATTTTTATTGTAGACGTTCGTCAATGCAGCCGATCATGTAGTAGCTGTGGTCGTTGTGTTCATGATAGTTGATATAGCTGCAAATAGCCGAAGGTGAAAAAAATATTTACGCCATGATGTGAAGATGGAACTGCAATTGTTAGCATCTTGCACCTTGTAGATATCAGAGGATGCTGTTGGAGACATCTTGCATATGTCAGAGGACGTCGTTGGCGATAAGGCCACCACTTTGGTTGGTCCTTTTGCACCGTAGAGTAGTCATCACAATTGTGATGCTGTGTTGTACAATCATTGTCGTTGTAGATGACATGATCGATGCCGTCGTCGGTGACACGGTCATTGCCGTCGTAGAAGACGCGGTCGATGTCGTCGATGAAGCGTCTTACAGATGAATCTATCAGAGGACACGGGATATCCATCTTTATGGATGAAGCGGCGGTGATGAGGTACCATGTTGATGGAGATCACCGGAGTCGAGATGAGTACTGTCGGTGTAGATCGGAAGACAAGGGTTGTTGCCGCAGAGGGAGTCGATCTCGGCGAGGTAGCAGATGGCGGCGTGCATCGTGGTGGCCGGGGCAGCGACAGACTTGCATATAGCACATCTCCTGCTGCTTGATATTTAATTTGTTGGACGTGGATGCATGGCTGCATTGACTTGTGATGATAATTTCTTGATGCTGTTGATGAGCGGCTTGATGGGCTGCAGCTCGACAAACTCTGGAATCGATAGTGTCCTCTTGCTGGCTTGCTGCACGATCCCCGTCGGCAGCGGTTGACAGACTCTTCAAGTAGCACGCATGCGCCACAGGTTGATCTTGATGGAGACGAAGCTGGCGAAGTTGTGATCGATGGTGTCGACGACGATTGAAGGAATTGATCTAATCTAATGTTAATTAATAGGTAATATATCTAATAACCTGTGTATATGCCGGGGAGGCTAGCTAAACTATGCGGTGCATGCGGTGCCCCCAGGGAGAGCTACGAATTGATCTCATCTCCCTGGGGCAGCACTGGCAGATGATGGGTGGAACCCAGGATCGATTGCTGCTTGTCTAGCGCTCTGATACCATGTGAAAAATATAATTTGTTGTATTCTAGTACATGAGAGATAGAAACTTGGAATACAATACAAGATTTATCTCTAGGATTCTATTTTATCTCTAAGATTCTATCTCTAGAATTGTATCTTATGTGAAAGGGCATGTAGCCTAGTGGTTGCAGTGACCTGAGTAGCACCCAAGATCCTGAGTTCAAATCTCCATAGGAGCGAATTTCAGATTGGCACTACAACAGGAATCCCCCTCTCGCAATGCTTGCTTGGCAACGCTTATTAGTAGGTGAACCCAATTTACAATAGATGATATGTGTTGCAGAACATATGTTGTAGAGATTGAGTATTTTGCAACGCCTGAGTTTACTTTGCAATAGATAACGTGCGTTGCAATGGTCTTGGTGCCCTCTAAAAACTTTTGGACTAAGCGAGCTATTTTTTAATTTTAAAAAATAATCGAGCAAGCTTTTTACATTTTAGACTGAGCGAGCTGTGTTTGTTTTTAAAAAATGTAAAGTGAGTTGCTTTTTTTTTCCCTGTAAAAACTTTTGGACTTAACAATAATAATTGAGCGAGCTGTTTTTTTACATTGTGTACTGGGTGAGCCGCTGTTTTTGTTTTTAAAAAATTATCAAGCATGTTATTCTTTTAAAAAAAATATGAATGTGCCAGTGTTAATCGAAACCGAAACGCAACATTCGTGTAAAAGTGCTCTCCGCGCCGTCACCTAACCATCTGGTAATGTGATGCTTAGTGTTTATACGCAGGCATAACTACTATACTATATTACTTTAATTAATTACAACCAACAGAACACAAGGTTTTCAATACGTGAACTAAATATGAGCCCAGTGGGCTCAACCAGGACCTCCATATTTTCGACTAAATGAATAGGCCTTACATGCTTAGAGTGAACAATTCCTATTTAATTAAAATATCTGGAAAAAAGTTAAAAGACCACCAAAACTAATACGTCTCCGTCATTTGCAGCAGAGTGCTGCGTCACCGTGTCGAGAAAACGAGAAGCGATGGGCAAAGGGGCAGTACTGGTCCGCTCGCTGCTATAGGCCCATTGACCGTTGGGCTTAATTTTTTTTAAGTCTGGTGTTGATTTGTTGGCTGGTGAACCCTACCTTAAAATTTTCTATCAGCCATCTCCAAATCTCCATCGATTCCCCATCTATCCAGCCATCTGACGAGTGACGACGGCGTGGGAGGTGGCAATAGCAAGCAGCCAGGCGGAGCCGTGAAGACCGCCGGCGAGCAGCTGCAGCAGCCTGCAAGGGCTCTGGTGGGCTGCGGCTGCAGGCTGCAGCTAGGCGACGCATCCACGCCAAAGCGGACGCGCTGCAGTGAGCCATCAGGGGCAGCAGGCGTGACGCGCTTGGCACGGCAAGCAAGCAGCAGGGCCGCAGGGCAGAAACAACAAAAGGGTAGTGCAGCAGACAGCAAACGCGTTTAATCCAAATTAGGAGTAGCATATCAGTTTTATTTAATTATTCAGGTTTGCTGCATCATGAGTCTATCTGATTGATTTTAATAACACCTGTATATTTTTCTGGTTCATTCGAACAGATATTTGGAACATAGGTTTTAAACACATGTGCTTCTGGATTGTCATCATCTGTAGATTAATTGGAGGTAATTTATAGTGAATTAACTTGGACATGACAACTTTGACAATAGATTGCTGGATATTTTTTTCTCTGTAAATTGATTTAGCTCTTCTTATTTTTGCAGAGTAAAAGATTTTGTTACTGTATATAAAGAAGGTCTCTTAAGTTGTGACAAAATTAGGTGGCACTGATTTTACACTGGTACTTTTCTAATTGCCCTGTATTTGCCACATCCTTATCATAAGAGACAATTCCTTGTCATTGTTTTATCTACAAGAATCTTAAATATCAATTTTTTCATGTAGGTTGAAATGGATTTAAAAACCATCAAGATTCTTTTGCGCTACCCTAGAGGTTCTGTTGAGTACTTAGCTTGAGTAGATGGATTTCTTGAATTTGCATATAAAGATAAGTTAGAGAATACAAAGATTTATTGTCCATGTGAAACATGCGTACATACTATGCTACTTTCAAGAAATGATGTATATGATCATTTGGTGTGCAATGGAATGCTTCAGAGTTATGACCAATGGGATTTTCATGGTGAGTCTTCAGAGGAGCAAATTAGGAATCAGCTACCACAGCCTCACAATGAAGACATGCGTGCTAACATGCACGAATTAATTAATGATGCACTTAGGACTGTGTATGACGACATGCCTATGAGTGATTCTGCAGATTCGCCATGTTCACACACTGATGGGCCAAATTTAGAAGCTCAAGCATTTTATAAGCTGGTGAAAGCTTCAGAGAAGCCTTTGTGGGATGGATGTGAACTATCACACCTATCCCTGCTAGTGCTTTTGTTCAATATGAAATCCATGAACAAATGGAGTGATAAATCATTTGGATATCTACTTGATATTCTTCACATGGCAATTCCAAATGGAAAAGAATTGCTAAAAAACTTTTATGAGGCTAAGAAGGTGGTTTCAAAATTTGGTTTAGATTATCAACGCATTCATGCATGTCCCAATAACTGTCAGTTGTTTTGGAAAGACAAGGTTAATGATGATTTTTGTTCAACTTGTAAGGCTTCTAGATGGAAAGATAAAAAACCGGAAACCAAGTTAACAAAGAAAGAAAGAAAGAAAGCAACGCCAAGCAAAGTTTTACGATATTTTCCAATAAAGGAGAGGCTGAAAAGATTGTTCATGTGCAGAGAAACAGCATCGCTCCCACGTTGGCATGATGAAGAGCGCTTAAAGGATGGTGCGCTTTGACATCCAGCTGATTCTCCGACATGGAAGAACTTTGATGAAAGGTTCCAACAATTTGCATCTGATTCTCGTAATATACGGTTTGGGTTAGCTACTGATGGGTTTAACCCATATGGTATGTTGAGCTCTACATATAGTTGTTGGCCGGTTGTTTTAGTAATATATAATCTTCCACCATGCCTCTGCATGAAGAAACCTAATCTTCTACTGCCATTAATAATTCCCGGGCCCAAAAGTCCTGGAGATAACATTCATGTTTTCCTCCAGCCACTTCTAGAAGATTTAAGAGACATATTTATCAATGGCATTTCCACATATGATGCATCTAGAAATGAAACTTTTAATTTGAGGGCAGCTGTACTATGGACTATAAATGACTTGCCAGCTTTAGGAATGCTTGCTTCAGATATGGTGCATGGAGAATTTGCATGCCCACCTTGTGGTCCAAATGTATGGTCCAAACGTTTGGCACATGGGAAGAAATCTTGTTTTATGGGTCATCGTCGATTTTTGCCACCTAATCATGAACTTCGATTTGATAGAAATTCTTTTGATGGAACCACAGAGATTAGTACAGAGCCTATAACTTACTATGGGCGCCCGGTATTGGGTGAAATAAATGCTATTGGTGATTTTAAGAAGTCAAAAACTTATAACGCAGTAAGTAGTCTATTCACATTACCTTACTGAGATGGCAATCTTCTTCGGCATAATCTTGATGTGATGCACATAGAAAAAAATGTGTGCGACAATATTTATGGTACACTTCTAAATTTAGAAGGAAAGTCAAAGGATAATCTCCAAGCTCGTCTTGATCTCAAAGAAATGAACATTAGAGGGGAGCTCCATCCACAACAAAGAACTTCAAGCAAGTTTTACTTACCACCTGCTAGCTTTACTATGTCCAAAAGTGAGAAGCAATTGTTCTGTAAAGTTCTTCGGGATATAAAAGTTCCTGATGGCTATTCTGCAAACATATCTAGATGCGTGAACTCTGTTGAAGGAAAAATTCATGGGCTCAAAACGCATGATTGCCATGTTCTAATGCAACAATTGATGCCAATTGCTTTGAGGGGTATTCTTCCAGATGATGTCACATCAGTCTTGTTTGACTTATCCGCTTACTTTCGAGGAATATGTTCAAAAGTTCTCTATGTCAATGAGCTTGACCGTTTGGAAGAAACAATTAAAATCACATTGTGCAGAATGGAAATGATATTTCCTCCTGGACTCTTCACGGTTATGGTTCACTTGGTCGTCCATTTAGCTACTGAATGTAAGATTGCTGGGCCAGTTTGCTATCGGTGGATGTACTTTATTGAAAGGTGCTAACAATATATTACTATACAATTTATAATATTTGACATATATCATATGATACAACTTACTATCTTTGTGTCTTGTATATATATTACAGGTACCTAGGTAAATTGAAGTCGTATGTTCGCAACAAAGCGCGTCCAGAAGGTTCAATTGCTGAATCATATTTGGCAGATGAGTGTATGGCATTCTGTTCACGATACTTGAAAGGTTTTCCCACCAAGCACAACCTGCCATCAAGGAATAATGACAAACCATATCAGTTTGAGACTCCCATGGGTAGGCAAGAATCCACTTTGTTTCCTATGGTAGGAAAACCATTGGGAAAACCATCAGCGTACTACTTAATTGATAGAGAGAAATTGCAAGCCCATAGATATGTGTTGTACAACTGTGATGTAGTAGTACCATATCTCAAGTATGTATTGTCCTGACATAGCCTTTTATGTGTGGCGTAAAGTGTTTTGCTTCAAATTTATGTTTATTTATTTTGCAGAGAACATGCTGCTGATTTGAAAAGGAAGAAATGCAATAGGCTAACTCCAAAAAACATTGAGAACATGCAAAATGAACAATTCCTTGATTGGTTCAGAGATCATGTAAGTCTCAAAATTTAGATTTTCTTTTCAAATATGAGTACAACTGATGCATCTTTTGGTTCGGTGTAGATCTTGCAGTTGGAGAATCAAAGAGGTATCGATAGCATTGATGAGGATATTAGATGGTTGGCACGTGGACCAATTGAGGTAGCAAAACAACATAGAGCATTCAATACCCGTGGGTATAGGTTCAGATCAATGCGTTATGACAGAGTGACTCAAAACAGTGGAGTTGTTGTGACAAAAAAAAAAATCGAGCTACACGTCCGCGAGTTATACAAACCCTATCCTTGGTGATATCATTTATTACGGAAGGATACTTGATATAATTGAGTTAGACTACTATGGAAATTTTTCAGTTGTGTTGTTTAAATGTGAATGGGTCGATGTAACTAAAGGAAAAGGAGTGAAACAGATAAGTTTGGTTGCACACTTGTGAATTTCTCAAATAAAATTCATACCGGTGAAAAGATTGAGCATGAGCCATTTGTATTTGCAAATCAAGTCGACCAAGTGTTTTACATTGAAGATCATTTAAATCCAGGGTGGTCTATTGTAAGGAAGATGAAACCCAGAGATGTTTTTGAACTGGGCGAAGAATGGAATGATGTGGAATGCGAACCATACAAAATAAACTGGTTATAACCGGACAAATCGACCTTATATATATACCTAAAAAATCCGAGCTTAAATATTCTCAATTTGAAATTAAATTTTTTCCATCTCCACACATTATTTTGCTCTCCCTCTTTTCGTTCCCTCCTGTTTTACGGTTTCACAATTTTTTTCTCACTAATCTTTCCCTGGGAAAAAAATCAAGCGATCTGAATTTAACATTTAGTTTTCCTCCGAAAATTATTTTGCTCTCCCTCAATTCTTTCCCTCCTTTTTTTTCAGTCTCGCATTTTTTTGACAAATCTTTCTCTACCAAAAAAGCGAGATTAAATCTACTCGATCCAAATTTAACGCTTTGTTTCTCTCTTAAAAATATTTTGCTCTCCCTCCATTATTTCCCTCGTTTTTTTCAGTCTTACCAATTTTTTCCCTCATCGTTTGTGGTTGCGCCATCTATTCCCTCCGTTTGACCTCCTCTCAGAGGAAATCAAGCGATACAGCTAACTACCCATAAAAATCTCTCTCCTCCCTCCTGAGGACCTGAGGAACACAACAGCAAATAGATCGTGGGTTTCTTTTCTCCTTCTTTTCCCATTATCATCTCTTCCTCTCTCTTGTGAATTCTGCTGGCGTTCTACACTCTTTCTCGTCCCCTCAGCCAGCGTCGATCTGAAGGTAAGGTTATAGGCACTCTGCTGATTTCCTGGCCAGCCGCACTGCGCGTCCACACCTCCCCCGCTCCGATCTGTTCTGGCCGCTGTGGTCTTGCACCTGCGCCTCCCCGCCGATCAACAACCCTAAGCAGGCGAGCTCCCCATGGCCGATGAGGCCCACACGATGAAGCCCGTGCCCAGTGGCCGTGTGATGCACTGCCGGTGTGGTTTTACCTCCCCGGCGCAGGCCGTCCACTCCGTGCAGCGGGCCGGCAAAGCACCTAGCCAGTGTGCCGGGTGGCCGGGGCACTGCAATTGATGCGGGTTCTACCTCCCAGCTCCGGCTATCCACCTGGCTCCACGCCACGCCGCGCGGCTGGCGGCGATGTTTCCAAGCCCCTGAATCTATTCCTCCCTCTCTGCAAATCTTACTACCTCTCTGAGTCGCTAAATTGCAATGGAGGCTAATTCCTTTCCTGAACCACAATACTTACCAATTTGATATGTCGTATTTTCAGGTTTGGAGTCAGATGCGCTGACCGTCCATAGCTGAAGGAGCCTGGTCTACATACGGCTAGGCTTCAACACAACGGTAAGCAATACAATGTGTGATCTAGTTTTACCTTGCAGCCAGTTAAATTTCGTTTTCTCTACCCATTACTTATTTTAAATTGTTGGCCTATAAAATGCACAGATGAATTAGTGAGTATGGCAAACAGATCCAAAATATAGCGTTACTTTTGGAACAGCAGTACTCTGTTCTTCAAAAACAAATCCAAAATGCCTTAGGGTATAGTCAATTCTAAAATTATTCTTCTGCAGCAGCACTTCGTTGTTTCTCTTTCCATATCCAACTATGTACAACACGGTGCTACTTCTGAAGTGAGAATGATATACTTTCGATGTCGTAAATGGCAGATAGGTTTATGTTATTTTTGTTTTAGTGCAACAGATATGGCAAGGAGTAGAAGAAGGCATATTGTTCAGAGCAATTTGGATTATTTATCAGAGGAACTGACTGAAGAAGAAAATATTCTTCAACAGCTTGCCACACCATCTGAACAAGAAACAGTATGCGATGACTCCGGGGAAGGCAATGAAGTCACTAATGATGATGTTGATATTGATGATGGAGAAGGCAATGAAGATACTGATGTTGATATTAACGTTCGAGGTAAATGCTAAGTTTATCAATCCTAATGGTAAGAAACAATCACACTATTATTCGTATCCCTGATTACTAAGGATCACTTTTGTCTTTGCAATTCAACACTGCACAGTTAAAAATGGAGCACCTGAAACACGTGGCAAGACAAAACTGAAAGATATTTGGAACCTTCCGAAAGGGCTTAAAATTGTGGTTCAATGCAATGATCTCAATCAGGCGGTAGGAGAAGAAGCTGGAATTTTGGGTAAATTTCTTGGAATGATAGCGAGGAATGGTAGTCTGTGTAGCTTAGGCTACACAGACTGGAGATATGTAATAGGAAAGAAAGAGAAAAATACAAATGAATTAAAAGTTAAAAAGGACATGCTTAAGCAAGTAAAGGTAATTCCTTTCCACATCAACATTTTTGCTAACTTCTTGTATTATATAATGCATATCCCCATATGAGTTTCCATGTTGGTATATGCATATGAGATTCCTTTATACTCCTCGGATGGAAGAGTTCATATTAAAAAAAATTGGAGAAACATGGCGGCAATATAAAGTGAAACTAAAAGATTTGTATTTTGATGCGAATGAGACTAAGGAAGCTAATTGCAACAATGTCCCAGAAGGTGTGCTTTCTGACCAGTGGATTGCTCTTGTCAATCATTGAATGAACGAGAAATCAAAGGTACATATACCATATTTATTTCTCTGATGGTCTTACAAATTAAACTCTTTACTAAACTAAACAATGCAGTGTTCCTTTTTGTTTGCTAACTCTATCAGATCATAACAGAGAATAAGTGAGCAGAATAAGAAAAACTGCCGAAAGAAGAAGGCAATTCACACAGCAGGGACAAAGAGTTTTGCTCGCACAAGAGAAAAGATGGTAAAACATGTCTTAAATAATATTCATCTATTACCATTTCGAGCATGTATAGCTACTTTTAGGACTCTACTGATTTGGTTATGTGTTCCATAGAGACAAAAAGATCCTGCAAAGAAGAACCCACATAGAGCTGTTGTGTATGTCCACACACACAAGCGCAAAAGTGACAAGAATATAAATGGGCATGTGGTATACTATGAACACTCAACCATAGATACTTTTCAGTTATTCTCATATGTTGTTTTATTCATATTAATTTTTTATATGTTTAGGATAATTTGAAGAGACTTATAGCTGAACTAGCCAGCTTTAGCGGATGCTAGTAAAGGAAAGACTGCTTGGAAAGGAGATGCATTGAACCAAATATTAGGAGATGACAAGCCTGGGCGAGTGCATGGTCTTGGACTAGTTCCAAAACCTAAAGAAGTTCTTGATGTGCCAACTTCTCGACGTTTACAGAATATAAATCTTACTACACTGGAGGATAACTCCAGTGAAGATGTCATGGCTGTTAGACTGCAGATGGAAAAGTTAGAACATCATGTCAAGAATAATGATGCTGAGCTTTTACAATTAAAAGAGAAGACAACCAAGTTGGAAAAAGCACAAATGAATCAGGTGAATTTAAGGGAGTTGAGTCTTAAAAAAATATATGAGCTTGTGTGTGACCCAATGAATGCATCTAACTTACCTAATTGATGTTACAGGGAGGTTTAGATCGAGCATCTACAAACAAGGAAGCTATTTATGTTGACGTGCCTAATTCAAAAAGGAGGGTATGTATCTCTATGGAAGAAATATCATATTATTTTCCACATAGTCTCGTAAACTGTTGTATAGATCTCCGTTCGTTTTCTGTTATGGACAGAGAGTGTATGGTGACAATCGCTCACAAGAAATTTCTATGTTTGAGGAGGGAAACAATATGGATCAGCAGGACAACAATATGATGGTAATGTGATATTGCACCATCTTATAACTGGGAATAGTTGTGTTCTTTTGTACTTGGGAATAGTATTTATTTTCTCTCTTTTACAATAGAATACAAAAAGCCCTGTGCACGATGAGAATTTGCAACCACCAGCCAAGCATTCTGCTGTTTACAAGGTCTTTGTCTATCCATTTAAAATATTATTCTATATTCACTATTATTTACATAGCATTCATTGTAACCATATGCCTTCTTTTACTCTAGAATAAACAATCTTTGGGCCAGAATCACAGTGGGAAGCAAAGGAAGATTACTTCCAGTGCGAACAAGGTTAATTTTCACTCTCATATTAATTGGAATGCATGATGTTAGAGTAAACAAATAATTTGAACAGTATAGTTTGTGCCAATTTTATGACCTATTCCATTGCAGCACAAAGGAAATTTGGACCAGAATGATCATATGCAACCAGGGAAGAGTATTTCTAGTGCATACAAGGTAAGTCGATTAAGTTCTCTTTGTCCTTTCGAACTCAATGCCGTAGTAAATACAAGTGTTCGAAAGTATCTTAATTTCGATATATACCTGTATATTTAGATTTGTAAAAAAGAAATATTTGTTACCTTCCACTATAGAACAACAAACCTGATAACCAGGACAACTATATGATGAATGCACACAAAGTTACCGGTACAGGCAAGGTTATTTTTTCATCACTTTTAGTCACCATGTCTACAAATATCAAATCTTCAAAACTATAACACACATGATTTACTAGTTATAATGATTGTATTGCAGAACAAACAGAACCTTACCCGCAACCATGTTAGACCAAGCCTAAACAAGTATAGTATTGCTCCTAAGGATAGTCTAATTGCTATTTGTATTTATTGAACACTATGCAACAACTAAAATAGCGCACACAACATGTAAATTCTCTCTATTTTTTCAGAAACGGCAATGCAACACAATGGACTTTTTAACTGAGAATTCAACGGAGGTAAGCCTTGTTAACATTTTAGTCTAAATAGTTTAATAAAATCTGGTCTAAATGTCCTTTTATTTTCGAATGTGATAGAATGGGCATGGTGACGGTCCCTTGCAAGAATTTTGTCATGTTGAGCAGGAAAACATTATGATGGTAATATACAAAAATTGCACTGTTTTATACATGGGATAGTTGCACTATTTTGTAACTGGGAATATATGCTCTCTTTGACATCAGAATTCACAAAGCCATGTTCAAGATGAGGATTTGCAGCCACCAACCAAGCATGCTACTGCAGACAAAGTCCTTGTCTTCCAATTTATATTTTTATTCTGAACTCACCATGGTTGCATCCTATTATATGGTTATCATGGATACATAGCATTATATTATTTGGTACTGTTTGTAAGTAACTATGAATGTTTACTATAGTTCATGGTAATGTGATGTATTTTTTTATTCTAGAACAAACGAACTTTGGGCCAAAATGACCATGGGAAACAAATGAAGATTATTTGTGGCATGGTCAGTTTTCACTTTTTATCGAGTTCAATTTGATATAAAAGTTTGAAAGTATATTTTCTGAATATATATAATTTTAGCACTGATTTGTTGCCCTCCCGTGTAGAACAAGAAACCTGACAATCAGGATAGCCATATGGTACATGCGCATAAAGTTGGTGGTGCATACAAGGTTGTTTTTTTATTCACCATGTTTACAAATACTAGTCCATTCAAACTATAACATGCATGATTCACTAGTTATAATGATTGAATTGGAGAACAAATAACTGGCTTTGTTTGATCTTTCTATCTTGTGGTTACATTGCAAAACCATGATCCAAAATATCTTTTTTTGGAAACAACAGTGCAGCAAAATGGACTTTATCACTGACAATTCAATGGAGATATTTTACTGTGAAATTATTTATGATACTTGAATTTCTTGAGGTACTTTGATAATATTGATGGATGTATTTATGCACTTCAGGTTGGAACTAAAGTATTCTTAAAAAGTTGGAAAAATCGGAATACAAATGTGACTCTTGCCACTATTGTAAGCTATGATCCAACACGTAAAGTTGGAGGTGTTGAGCTAGGAAATGAATTTTTAATGGTTCATGTCGATCTTGCATTGGCAAAATCTGAAGATTTGATTAGGCCATACAAAGGCTACAAAATTGTTGGTCATGTTGTAGGACTTGAAATTGCGTGGCCTGCAATTTTTGTATGTTCCTATCTCTTCTTACTTCAGAGATGTGCTTTTCATCTTCCTAATGGTACATTAATGGTTATATATTTTTTTCGCTATCATAGGTTGACAAGATAAATGGATGATGATGTGGGGAAAATTTTGTGACTGCAAGTATGCAACTAGATCAGTTGTACATGTCAAGCAATGATGATGGCTGCAAGTTGGAGAATGGTGGCAACAAGATGTGTTCTATGTATATACTTTAGATTCTATTTTCTGCATTAATGTTCTGAACAAGGTTTAATGACATGAATTATGTTGATGATTGTCTATGTAATACAAAATACTATCTTTAATATATAATCGAAATTATCATGATTGATTGGGCTATTGTCACTTGAGCATGCTTTGAGTTCATGGGTCTCTTGCCCAACAAAATAATTGGTCAAAGGCCACCTACAGTGAATAGCTCAAATTACAACATTTGCAAGCGTTGGAGCAACTTGATTATATCCATTGCTAAGATTATATAAAACTATTCATCTCTCATAGGAACAACATATATAAGTATTGGTGAAACCTATTAAAATTGTTGCTAACTAGCAACGCTTAATCTCACTTGTTATCAACGGTTGTGTATGTGTTGTAATTGATCCTAGCAACGGCAGCATAGGCAACGCATATTAAATGTATTGCTGCAGACCCTAGCAATACGTATATAGACTTTTAGCAATACATATATGTATTGCTAAAGGGGGTTTCTCTTGTAGTGTGGGTTATTTGAGGGCTAAGTTCCCTGTTTGAAAAGACCGGATACATTCGATTGGATATAGTGGAAGTCGTTAAGAGGTGAGGAAGACGGTCGATGCTGCTGTTGTAAATCTTGTAATGGGATTCCATGAACTATCCAGTGCAACGTACACACTGTCCCAAAATTAATCTACTCTAGACTATAAATCTGGATGTAGTGTCGTTCAAGTTCGTATCTAGGATTTAATTCTTTTTGAGATGAAGGAAGTATGGCATAGAAAACTTTGTCGGAATCCTTGTCTTGCCAGTGGGCTAATCGGGATGAACCAATTTGCCCAAAGTGGAGATGCTAGACACAGGGCCAAAATTGTTGCCAAGCTAGATTACGCACATGGGATAACATTGCACGCAGGAAGATGGATACTTTACCACTACCACGGGAAGGAAGATGGACACTATTGCACTGGAATTTGTGAAAGTAGGGGATAAACGTACTAGGAGTAGATAAAGTGGATAAAGTGAAGAATAATTATATTAGAAATAGATAAACTGGAGGTACACTAATCTTTTTACATTTGTACTGGGGTACCAAAATTCTTTATGTGGACGATAAACTGGATTGGCTAGCCTACTGGGGAGGGAGTACAGCCACCAAAAAGATGGAGGGGGAAAGAGAGTGCAGAGCATGAAGGAAGTCCCCCTTTTCGCCTAGCGAGCTTATCATCGCCTCTAAGGAGAGCAAAAAAGAATTCACCCACTATTTATCACCAAGGGACTGTTCAGATTACTGCTAAAATCAATCATTCCAAAATTTGGCAATACCAAAATTTTATCAAGTTGGTAGTATTGCCAAATTTTGGTGGAATGGAATAAATATGTTGTGCCAAAATTTCCTATGCATTATCAATATTTGGTAACAAGCTAAATGCAGTCATATTTTTATCACTTTACCAAATAATGGTATGGTTCAAAATTGCACCAATCTGAACAGGCCCCAAATTTACATAGAAGTACCACAGTTACCTGACAACCGCCCTGTCGCACCCTGTCTTGACAATAGAAAAGTTTTCCATATCGTCCCATGTAAATTTCCTTCAGAGCTTCAGTGATGGTGATATTCTTTTCACGTAAATCATCTGCAGAAGTGAATTAGAGTTGCCCCTGGAGTCGTTCAAAACAAACCAGAAACGTCATTGCTACAAGTCTTTTTTGGGTGTTGAATAAATTACATATGAATTCATGTATATACTTTATATATATGTCCAAATTCATGTGTATGTTAATAAATCTAAACGATAAATGAGGATGACAACCAGCCCCGGGCAGGGAAGGATACTGCACACAGAAAGGTACAACATTTGTCATACCATACAACATTTGTCATACCATACAACATGGGCTATACATGATCAGTATCAGTCCGTCAGATGGTGACCGACGGCTGCCACGCCAACGCCATGTCGCCATGGATAAACAAAGGGTATATTATATGCCTGCCAGCTGCGTCGCCATTGCAGCAGCAGCATCACGTGAATTATGCAAAAACGGCGAGCAGCCGGCAGTGAATCAGTCCCGAAAGGCTGGAGAATCAACAGCCATAAACTCTCTCATAAACTATCATATACTACCAACAAAGTACACACACTCGCTATCCAAAAAATTGTATGTTACACACACACACACACACTCTGTCTCTGTCTCTCTTTCTATATCAGGTAATGCTTCCAGTGCTGCCATTAGTTTAGGGGGGGATAAGAGCAAGTGCTTGCCATTGCCAAGTTGCAATGATGATATCATACAATAGCCCTTTTCTGCAGGCTGCAAGTTATTACAATATTCAGAAAGGAGATGCATGCATGATTGACAGTGTAAGTGAGGCTAGTTGCATCTGAATGACCAATTAGGGGGCATATCAACTATATCTAGGATGAGTTTAAATCCAATCAGGAAGGCAAGCAAAGTTTTTTTCAGGTTGTAGTGCAAGAAAATTGAAAAATCTACTTTCATGAAGATGATTATAATAAAGCTGGAGGTTGCAATGCATGTACATCAATCAGGTCTGCAAATCAGTACCCAAGCAAGAACAGATGATGCAGATTCTGAATCCCCAGCTCATCAGCAAGCAGAGCATCACTGAGTCACTGCCTCAGTAAATATAACACATCACCTGCATCATAACTGTGTTCTTGTGCTAATCATCAGAAAATTACTCTCTTAATCAATCACCCGAACCGCGAATTCACTTGATGGAACGATAATCGCTTTATTACGCTAGCTTAAGCATCATCTCTAACAAGATAAAGAGATGCATCACACCACTCCTGCATAATCTCAGAGGTGATGAACTGAAACCCACATTGCTAGTAGTAGTATATACACATGAAGTAATTATGACAAGCATCGTAGTAGTAAGGTTTGCTTGGCATTCTTGGCAATGGCCGCCATGGCGGCATCAGAGAGCGAAGCAGTAGTGGCATACCAAACCATGGTGTCGGTGTTGCAGTCGTCAGGAGTAGAGCGGGCGCTCGGTCCAGGCGCCGGCGACGTGGCCGTTCTCGCAGACGTAGGCGCGGACGACGGGCTCGCCGTCGTCGTGGTAGCCGTAGAAGCTGCGGAGGCAGAAGGCGGCGTAGAGGTCCCAGGCGTCGGTGCAGCCGCAGAAGGCGCAGTCGACGGCGACGGTGGGGCGGCGCGTGTCCCGCAGCGCGCGGCGCACCTGCGACCTGCGGAAGTCGTGGAACACGCCGCGGAACACCATGTACTTGCGCCGCTCCTCGGCGTGGACGCACCCCGGCCAGTCGCAGATGTAGAGGCGGTCGCCGCGGAACCTGCTCGCCAGCAGCTTGTTCCCTTGCTCCCTGCTCAGCGTCCACGACCCGGACGCCAGGTGAGCCCCCACCGTCCCCAGCCACCTCCTCGCCCTCCTCCTGCTCCCCGACGCCACCCCTCGCCGCGCCGCGTCCTCCCCTTCCGCGGCGGCGGGGGCGGGGGTGGGGGTCGCAGCCGTGTTTGGGATCTGCGCCGCCTCGGAGGTGGAGCAGTCGTAGGCGGCGTCGAGGTAGAGGTCGTCGTAGAGGGACCACGTGGCGGAGGAGTCGGGGGGCGGGGCGGGGGCGGAGGTAGCGGTGGAGGCGTGGTCGAGGGAGGAGGAAGGGGAGGGGGCGGGGATGGAGAGGTCGGGGCCGATGTCGAGCTCAAGGCCGAAGTCATCGGAGGGCTCGAGGAGGACGCCGGCGCGGAGGAGCCCCGGACAGCAGACGGAGAGCTTGTGGAGCGCGGCCCACGCCCTGGGCGCGCCGTCGGGGGACGGTGGCGGGAGGAGCTCGGCGGGGAGCGCCCGCGTCAGGCGCGGCGGGAGGCACGCCGCCCTGAGCAGCGCGGCGAGCCGCGGCGACGCGCACGACGCCCTCGCCCAGTCCCGCGGGTCCCCCTCCAGCCTCCCCAGGATCTGCAGCAGCACGTCGTCCGCCAGCACCGACAGCGGCGACGACGAGCCCCCCTCCGCCACCGCCTTCTTCTTCCCGCCGCCCCGCGACGCCGCCTCCTCGTCGCCGCTCATGGCGTTCTCCAACTTTCCCGGCGCGACGAAGCCGGAGTGTTTTTGTTTTTATTTTATTTTTTATTTTGGATGCATAAAAATGAAATTGGTTTCGGTTTGGATCGCGGTGGAGAATGGGGGGTGGAAAAGGTGGTTGGATATTTTTTGTGGAGGTGATGTTAATGTTGGGGAGATGATGCATTCTGTCCATGGATTGTTTATTATTTGTTGGCGAAGAGAACGTGTGGATGGAATTCGTGCGTGTGGCGCTAATCACTAGTGTCTGCAAATGATGAGGGAAGCGGGCCCCGGTTGCGCCGCTCTAAAGATTCACTAAAAGTACTACATCCGTCCCTGTAACCGTATCCAACTCTTAACTACCCATTTATTTTAAATAATTATTAAAAAATTTAAAAACATTAGCCACATATAAAATACCATTCATATTTTATCATCTATAATAATAATAGAAATACTAACTATAAAAAATTTTCAAATAAAACGGACGGTCAAACATCGTCCGTTTTATTTAAAAAATTATGAAAATATTTTAAAAAATAGTCACATATAAATTACTTGTTTTATCATCCAATAATAATATAAATACTAATCATAATTTTCTTCCAAATAAGACGAATGGTAAAATGTTAAACATAAACCGTGCAAAACTACTATCTTTCTATCTATGACAGAGACAGTAATAAGGAGTAAAATGCATCACATGTAACTAAATTTATTCATTTAGATCCCTTAAATCTTAAAATATATAACAAATTAAAGTGTATTATTCCGACTCCAAATTACCACGACCCATCTACGATCCTACGTGATGATGCTTACATATCATACCACATGGACACTAAAATAATATGACACATGAACATTTCAGATCCAAATTTTCTTTTTCTCCTCCACTAATTTTTTTTCTTTTTTCGCTTTTTTCCACATCAAAAGAAAGGAAGAACAGAAAAAAAATGTAGAAAAAGATAAATAAAATGAGTCAACATCCATGTAGCATGTCACGTGAGCGCCCCGTAGGATCTTGGAAGTATCATGAAAATTTGGACCGAAATGATACTGTTGATGAGCGATTCCCGTGGATCGTATTCTGGAGGTATTGGGGTACGTTGGTACAAGGATCTACACGATACGACATCAAGCACAGACAAAAAGATAAGGATTACACTTGTTCAAGCCTCTCGTAAGGTAATAGCCCTAATCCAGTTTATATGGGATTATAGAAGGAAACCACGTAGTACAGAAGAGAACAACGGAACTTCGAGATTACCGATGAGATCCTTGTCGAGAGAGGCTTGACGAGATCTATCGGCAAATTGGCTTCAAGTCCTCCGGATTGCTTTTGTGGTGACGGGTGTCTTGCTCTAAGATTCGATGCCCTGTACCCCAGGGGCCTGTATTTATACCGCAGATCACCTTAGTCTCTAAGTAGAACTCGAAGACAATGGACCCTGCACGGTAAGATAGTATCCTAATCTTTTTCCGAGTAGAACTTTGTTATTTCCCCTTACGTAGAGACTATTTTCTTAATTAAATAGACTCTTTCCGTATACTTGAGGATATACTGTATCCGTATATCTCATGACTCCAAGGATAGAGGGTATGCCTTTTTCGTAACCCTGACAGTAGCCCCCGACTTCACATCAAATGAGTTCCCGTTCTCGTGCCAAATTATCTGACAACTAACGTCATGTTCTCTTGTCCATTTTCGAGCTAATTGAGAAGGTATGGAACATGTGACTACCCCAAGAGGAGAGCAACATTCTTTTTAACGAATTTTAATTGAAGTATAAACAACTACCATAAACAACCTAAGAATTTTACAGTGGCATTCTCTCCCTTGAAATTCGAATCGTCGGAAGTGCGCTTATAAATTCCAGTTTTGAGACCCATCTTGGTTCTGTTTGCACAAACACCCTTCGTCCGACACCTCCTTAGGTTTTTTCGCCCTCAAGAAACCCTAATCCCATCTTTTCCTCCGCCGTACCTAAGATCGATCTTACGGATTTGGGAAAATCCACCATCGACAACGCCGGGATGAAGAAGCTGTAGGTCGAGGGATCTCCGCCAGGGCGTAACAATAAGGAACGCTCAGAAGGAGGTACTGAACCTAAACCTGCTCTAGGACAAATCGTAGTTTTAGAGGATTTTGTTGGATGCGGCTTTTTGCCTCATCCTTCTGAATTCCTTCTTCTGCTTCCGACCTTCATCTTCTCCACCTGAACCCCAATTGTATTGCTTTCTTGAGCTTCTTTCCTCATCTTTGCGAGGCCTACCTTGGAGTAGTTCCCTTTCTTGATCTATGTCGCCATTTTTATGAGCTCCGGTGGATGGAATCCCACAAAATCTCTGGATGTTGCTGTTTCCGTCTCCGAGATGGGATGAAGGAGGAATATATCCCCTTCGATTGCCATTCATCTTGAAGCTCATGGATATCGAAATGGTTCTATCTCCACGTGGAGGAACTCGCCTCCGTCCTTGTTGATGCAAAAAAATACACACTAGCCTGAGATTTGCTTTACTCTAGTGTAGATCCAAAACTTGCTTTCG
Source organism: Oryza punctata (assembly GCA_000573905.2). Classification (NCBI taxonomy): domain Eukaryota; kingdom Viridiplantae; phylum Streptophyta; class Magnoliopsida; order Poales; family Poaceae; genus Oryza; species Oryza punctata. The sequence continues at coordinate 18,930,389 of CM002492.2, read as the reverse complement.
GGTTCAAGGTCGTGCCAATTGATTTGATCCTGCAACCAATAAGATGAAACGTGCAAGTATTATTAGCAAACGATAATCGATCGGCTAGGAAGCCGATGTCATATTGTGATGTAACCTAGCCGATGCATTATCAGGTGAATCGGCTATATGGTATATCTAATAACAAATCGATCCTAAATTTAATCCATCGGCTGTAAATACTAATATTATATAATCTATAGATCAATATTACTTTAGAAGCAATTGGGATAGATCGAACTTAACCGAGATAGTATAAATTGCCTAAGTCTAAAATAACATGAAATAACAATTATATGTATTTATTATCATTGCCGATGTTCAGATTTAAGCATGTATCGACTATAGCTCCGATACTATCTTATACTAGGATATTCTCTTGCAACAAATATATCAAACTACCATCAATTAGATTAACAGTAAGTTCAATATATTTATATTAGTTTAGATCCTAATATAAGGGGTAGATATAGCATATTAAACAAAGCATAAAACTATGTAAAATAATTATACCAGGTAAGATCAGCTGAAACCCCAATACTATCCTTATTAACGATCATAAAGCAGGCTAGAGATTATGATTCTAGGTACGACTTAGTAGATCAAACTTAACTGATACAACACTAAGTATAAGAGGAAGCATAATGTCTAGACAATCAAGTCAATGATTGTCTTTTCAGGATGGTAGATATATTATATAGTCAAAGCCAACAAGTCAATCTAGCTGTTATTGATAAAACCCTAGATAGAGATTGACCGATATCAATAGAAAGCATTGTCAATCTGATTATATAATATATATGATAACTCGACGGATTATGTCACGCCCCGATTTTCGATTGGGATTAAAAATCATTAAATAAAGCATTTCTAGAATTTATTTTAAAAATTAAAGCAAATTAATCAAGTGAAATAATGGGGAAATTTTAAAATTCTCCTTTAAAAACCATAGTCGGAAATATTTTTGTAATATTCTCTGTGCCCTAAAATACTCTGAAATTTTTCGTGAATTTTTGGAGCTCAAGAAATAATTTTAATAAAACAAAGTTCACTCCATCAATTTAAATAAAAAGAAAAACAAATTAAAACCCTCCTTCTTCACTTTGGGCCGCTTTCGGCCCAAAGTCTTTCTCTCTCTCCCGCGGCCCACCTCTCTTTCCCCCCTATTTCCTCCTCTTGGGCCAGCCTCCCTCTCCCTCCTCGGCCCAAGGCCGCCTCGGCCCATCTTGGCCTCTCCCTCCCCTCTCCTTCTCGGGCCGGCCCGCTACCGCCGCGCCCGCACCGCAAGTCCTTTTGCCCCTCCCACCTGTCGGGGTCATCCCCAACCTCCGGCCGATCAAGCCGGCAACCACCCGCGCCGTCCTTTTCGCGCACGTCGCCGCCTCTCCCGGCCACCACCCTACATCGCCACCCCGCTCGCCCCATAAAAACCCGGTCGCCCCACCCACGCGCCGCCAGCTACCGCCCTGCCGCCCTCGCCGCTGCGCCGCCGCCACCACGCCGGCCGCGCGCCGCTGCCCTGCGCCCGCCCAAGCGCCGTCGTCGCCGCCTGCCCGAGCACCGCTGCCGCACGGCGTTGCCGCGCCGCGGCGCCTCGGCCTGCCAGCCGCCCGCACCGTGCGCGCCACCGCCGCTCGGGCGCCGCCTCTGCCGCACGCCCGCACGCGCTGCCTCCCGCGCCGCTGCCGCCGCCGCACGCTGCCTCCCGCGCGCACCGCGCCGCCGCTGCGTTGCCGCCACCCCGCGAGCCGCGCTGCCCTCGCCGCTGCCCCGCGCCCGCATGCGCCGCCGCCGCGCCGCTGCCGGCCACGCGCCGCCACCTCGGTGCGCCACCGCCCGCGCGCCGCCGCCACCCGCTAGCGCCGCCTCGGCCGCGCGCCACCGTCGCTGCTACCGCCGCACCATGGCTGCCACCTCTCGTGGGCCTGGTCCACGGCCCAGCCAGCCGTTGCGGTGGACCGAGTCCACCATGGACCGTGGACTGTGCCCCCCTTTGACCACTGACCCATGGGGCCCGCCAGTCAGCGCCCCTTTTTCTTTTAAGAAAAATATTATTAATTGCGATTTAATTCCATAAATTTATTTAAATGGCTCAAAACTTCTAAAATTCATAACTAATTCATACAAACTCCAAATTGAGCCATTCAACTTGCAAAATTCATCTAAAATTGAGCTCTACATGTTTGTTTACTTTTCATGTACTGTTTATTTGGTTTTTATTAGAGTTTTTCCTCATTTTGCGTGCTAGCATGTAGATTCCGCCGGTTCGGACGATTGCATTCGCATGGAAAAGAGTTCGGAAGATCAATCGAAGAAGCAAGGTAAGTCACACATTCCCCTTGAGCATTTTGATCCCAATTTATAAAATGTTTTACCGTTTACAAATAAATTGCATGTTTTGCTAATTGCATGGGAATAGGGTTTACCTACCTGCTCGCTTGTGCCTTAATTACTTGATGTCATTTCTTTATCGAACTTGGGTGATAACTTGACTAGCTTGCGTCTCATGTGGACCTCGCTAGAATTACATATGCTTAGCCATTCTTAATTACCACTAGCTCACATAATGGGATAATTACATTATCTACTGCTAGTACACTATGGAGATGCTAGCTCATGACATGTCGGCCATGTTTCGTTGGTCGTAATTATCCAACTAAAATATGGCTTAATGGTGGACTGTGAGTGTATGGTTTTGCTAGTCGCACCCATGGTAATTAAGGACTGGTTCTCGGGAAACCCTGGAAGACTAACAATGCTTATCACAAGCAGGCATGGGTAACTGTTGGACCTGTAGTGTAGCTTTTCCCTAGCTGACGCATCTAGGCAAGGGTGGGTGTGATGGGGTTAGGTCGGCGGGGGGTTTACCCGTTGATCAGTTTCCGGATTCACCAAGGCACGAGAGGGGGCTGCCTACCTTGGCTTAAAGGTGGGGGTGAAACCTGAGGTGTGGTGTGCTTAGTTAGGGGGAGTTATGCGAAGGGTCTTGTCACGATTTCCCCCTTTGCAGTACCATGGTGGTATTTCGGGGCATGGCAACATGTGTGGAATCGTGTCTTGTGGGTACAGTTGCGCACCTCTGGCCAGAGTAAAACTATTCGAATAGCCGTGCCCGCGGTTATGGGCGATCAACCAGATTCACCGTGATTAGTCCCACCTTATTAATTAACATGATTTAATGAACTGGTTTAGTTCAGGTGGAATGGTTGGGTCTGTTCAACGTGGTGTAGCGTTGTTCAGTGGAGATGTTTAATCTTGCCGTAAGTAATCGACTGTTTTACTGTTTTCAACTATAAATGTTTACAACTGCCTTTATGCAAATAGCCACAAACCCTCCTTGTCTCCCCTTGCACGAATGCAGCGTTGGTGTGGCTTGTTGAGTATGGTGGTTGTACTCAATCTTGCTATCATTCCCCTTTTCAGAAGTGTAGTGCTTCTGAGCTGAAGACGAAGCTAGAAGACTAAGGCTTATACCCCAGTTGAGTTTTGCCTGTGGAGTGGAGCTGAAGCCCCGCTAGGATCATCGCCTTTTTCCGCTGCTGTTTTCTTTTCGGTGTGAGGACTAAGTGCCTCTTCGGTAAGTATTTATGCTTTATTTACACTTGGATCTGTATATTAATTTGTCATTTTGTGTACCCTAGCTTGATTCCTGGACAGGGATTTATACGCAAAATAGTCTGGAAATTTGGGATGAATTTTCGGGTGTGACGGATTACATGATCAAGATTAGAGTGTTATAAAGATGTAAGCAATAATCCCGAGAACGCAAACCGCCATAACAAGTAATTACCTCGTTATCGAAGATCGAAACCGATGCAGCTCGACTCGAAAGCAAGAACTTGTCGAAACAAAGTAATGAGAAAAGTTGGCGATGCGCTGAAGTTGGATTGAACTGATGTTAATTATTTACAAGACCTCGGGTCTATATTTATACCGGAATATATAAACTTGTCCATAACGGATACGACTCATACTTTCTAATACAACTGTAATAGTCGAACAAGTCCCTTAGGCTGACTCTTACCAAAAATATCTATAAGAAAATTACATAAAATCATAATTAGTAGATACCATTGTCACGCCCCGATTTTTGACCGGGATTAAAAATGATTCAATATTGCATTTCTAGAATTTATTTTAAAAATTAAAGCAAATTAATCAAGTGAAATAATGAGGGAATTAAAATTTCCTTTTAAAAATCATGGCCGGAAATATTTTTGTAATATTCTCCGTGCCCTAAAATATTCTCTGAAATTTTTCGTGAAATTTCGGAGCTCAAAAAATAATTTTAATAGCACAAAGTTCACTCAATCAATTTAAATTAAAAGAAAACAATAAAAACCTACCTCCCTCACTTTGGGCCGCTTTTGGCGCCGGCCATCCCCGCCGGTGGCTGCGCCGCCGCCCCGCCGTTGCCCGGCCGGGCTGGCCACCGCCAAGCCCGCGCCCTGGCCGCCTCCTCCCGTGGACCGGTGGGCTTGGTCCATGGCACCGTTTGGGCCGTGGTGGACCGAGTCCACCGTAGACCCGTGCGCCCCTCCCTTTGACCGGCTGACCCACGGGGCCCGCCAGTCAGCACCCTTTTCTTTTAAGAAAATATTTATTAATTGCATCATAAATCGGGTAAAATTCCAGAAATTCATTTAAATGGCTTAAAACTTCTAAAATTCATAACTAATTCATACGAACTCCAAATTGGGCCATTCAACTTGCAAAATTCATCTAAAATTGAGCTCTACATGTTTGTTCACTTTTATGTACTATTTATTTGGTTTTATTAGTGTTTTCCTCGTTTTGCGTGCCAACGTGTAGATTCCGCCGTTTCGGACGACCGCGTTCGCGAGGAAAAGAGCTCGGAAGATTAATCGAAGAAGCAAGGCAAGTCACACATTTCCCTTGAGCATTTTGATCCTAATTTATAAAACATTTTACTGTTTACAAAAAAATTGCATGTTTTGCTAATTACATGGGAATAGGGTTTACCTATCTGCTCGCATGTGCCTTATTTACTTGATGTCCTTTCTTTGTCAAACTGGGTGATAATATCACTAGCTTGTGTCTCATGTTGGCCTAGCTAGAATTATATTATGCTTAGCCATGCTTAATACCACTAGCTCACAATATGGGACAATTACATTATCTTTTTCTAGTATCTTGATGAGCTGCAAGCTCGAGACAACTGACCATGTTTCGTTGGTCGTAATTATCCAACTAAAATATGGATTAATGGTGGGCTGTGGCTGTATTGTTTTGCTAGTCGCACCCATGGTAATGAAGGACCGGTTCATGGGAATCCCTGGAAGAAACACCGTGCGTACCACAAGCCAGCGTGGGCAACAGCTGGACTTGTAGTGTAGCTTTCCTCTAGCTGACGTACACTGGCAAGGGTGAGCGTGATGGAGTTTGGATGGGCCCTGCGACGGTCTATGCAGCTTCCGAATTCACTGTGGCACGAGAGGGGGCTGCCCGTTGCTTGTTGAGGAACGGGGGCGAAACCTGCGGTGGTACGATTGGTTAGAGGGGGTTATACGAAGGGTCCTGTCACAGTCCCTTTCCGGGGTACCGTGGTGGTATACCGGCACACGGTAACGTGTCGTGGGGCTGTGTCTTGTGGGTACAGATGTACACCTCTGGCCAGAGTAAAACTATTCGAGTAGCCGTGCCCACGGTTTGGGCGATCGGCTAGCTCACCGTGATTAGTCTCACTGTAAAATAATTTGACTTAATGAACTGGTTTAGTTCAGGTGGAATGGTTGGGCCTGTTCAACGTGGTGTAGCGTTGTTCAGTGGAGATGTTTAATGCTGCCGTAATTAATCAATTGTTTTACCATTTTCAACTATAAATGTTTACAACCGCCTTTATACAAATAGCCACAAACCCTCCTTGTCTCTCTTTTCACGAATGCATCGTTGGTGTGGCTTGCTGAGTACGATGGTTGTACTCAGCCTTGCTATTATTCCCCTTTTCAGAAGTGTAGTGCTTCTGAGCTGAAGAGGAAGTTAGAAGACCAAGGCTTATACCCCAGTTGAGTTCTACCTGTGGAGTGGAGCTGAAGCCCCGCTAGGATCGTCGCCTTTTTCTGCTGCTGTTTTCTTTTCGGTGTGAGGACTAAGTGCCTCTTATGTAAGTGTTTACGCTTTATTTACATTTGGATCTGTTTATTAATTTGTCGTTTTGTGTACCCTGGCTTGATTCCTAGATAGAGATTTATACACAAAATAGTCTAGAAATTTGGGATGAATTTCTGGGCGTGACAAAGTGGTATCAGAGCCAACTCGACTGTAGGTTGAGCCCAATGATCAAACCCTAAGGACAAGTTTTCCGAAAACCCTAATTGCGTATTTGTCTCCTCTCATCTTTCGGCATTTCTTTACAAAATGGTTTATCAAATGTCTCCTTCCCCTCCAACTCTCTAGCTGTTGAACCTGGAGGGCAAACCGATGGTTTCACGTCTACTCCTGGAAGTCAAGTCAAGCCTCAAGTTTAAGTTGGAAGGAGCAAGATGGTCAGTTCAGAGTCGTCGTTTCGCGAAGATCAAGTGAAGGTTTTTCCGGAGCCTACCTAAACCCAATCCTTCCCGAAGAGTAGATTCGTTAGCTGCTAGCACGTGTGTTGCTTGCTTGTGTGTAGGGGTATGGTTTGCATCAGTGGTGGCGATGCGACCATACTAGGTTGTTTGCTTAAGCAACTTGAACAATAAAGGCCTACTTACAGCAGATCAGTAATCAAGTGGTTTAAGGTCTTATCTCTAGCAACCCCTCTCTTCCTTCTCTCCTTGTCTCGGCAGCAGATGGTCAGTGCCAGAGAGAAGAGGAGCAACAACAACATCAGTGAGTCAAAGTCACAGATCCGTGGTTCAGTTGAAAGCACCGATATACCCTCAATACCAGACGAACCTCCGTTCGTGATCAACTTTTGGGATCCAAGATCAGATGATGGGTGTATCGGCGTAGGAGACATAAAGCTCGATGCAAGGTTAACTGCAGCGGAAGTGACTCCAGCAACAGCAGATGCAAGTCCAGATGCAAGCCCAGAGTCAGAATCAAAGTCGAAGCTAGTATACCGCCAAGTCCTCAGCAGACAAGTATATCCAAGCCACCACCAATCCATGAAGCAACCAGTGATGCAGGTTATGGTCATGGTTCACAAGGGCAGTTTTTGCAAAGTGTCCGACTATCCATGGAAGGTGTACGTCAGGTCACCGACAGAAGATGAGGTGCAGTGCCCCAGAAGGACTGAAGCTTGAAGCCAACTGATCGTCAAGAACTATGGTGCACTACAGCTCCAACTCCCGTGGAGACCAACCGTGGTTGCAGAAGCATCCTCAACAAGGTTCGTCAGTCTCTCCTTGCTCCTGTTCCAGTTGCAACCGAGCCGCAAGTTCGACACCAACCAGTCTAGTTTTGAGAACCAACAAAAGTAGAAGCTTGAGGTTAGCCAGTGTGGGTCAGAAGGAAACCGCAGAAGTCAGCAAACCAGTCCAGCATCACCCCTGTACCCCAGCGTTCTTTCTAGCCATCCCCGAATCTCGGGACAAGATTCCTATAGGGGGGTAGATTTTTCACGCCCCGATGTTCAATCGGGATTAAAAATGATTAAATAATGCATTTCTAGAATTAATTTTAAAAATTAAAGCAAATTAATCAGGTGAAATAATGAGGGAATTAAAATTCGATCTCCGGCGAAGGGGTAAGCCCTACGTTCCGTCGGGTCCTGGTGAATATATCGGCTACATTGGTGTTGCTCAAGGCTGCATCGCTTCGATCTCTTGGATCACTCTGGTTCGGTTGTTATATTTGCCTACATGATATCTCAATTCTATTTTAATTGCATTGTGTTTAGAGACGCATCGGTTTAGTTGGAACAGTCTCAGTTAGGTCTGATCTTCTATCGTAGCCGATATATCTCTACAATCACAATGTTGTTTTAGATAGATTTGTTGTATCCATCACATTAGACAGATCTATCGGTTCATCAAGTATTAGATTATCATATACAATCTCGTGCTGCATCGGTTAGGTTCGATCCACTAGATTGTTGTTGATAATATAAATCTTGTTAAGCCAATAGGTTCATGCTAATATTTTATCGGAGTGCTAGCCGATGAGTTATCATATACGTTATATAATCCAGATTGACAATGTTTTCTACTTGCATCGACTGATCTCCATCTAGGTTTTTGTCGATATCGGCTAGATTACTTTGTTGGCTTAGATTATATAATGTATCTACCACCCTCAAAATCAGTCGAAGGCTTGATTGTCTAGATATTATGTTTCTTTTCATACTTAGTCTATACAGGGTCTTCCCTTGACGGATGCCATTGGTCCTCTTGTCGATCATCAGGCCGCCTCCTCTCTGAAGGACTAGGTGGCATCTAAGAAAGCTACCACTACCTCTACTCCAAGCGGCAGCGGCACCAAAGTGCCCAAGATGAAGTGGGCGACAATGTTCGTGACCTCTTCAGGCATGGGGATGATTGTGTAGACGAGCGGATCCGAGGTAAATCCTGATTTCGACCTCCATTGATCATTCTCAATGTAAAAAAGGAGTTCTTACATATGTATCCTTCATGACACTATCGGTGCTCCCCAAAAATCTCGGAGGAAATTTCTGACACGGCACAAGTCGGAGTAAGCGAGATCTATCCTTGTCCATCTTGATCCGTACCTGCCTTTCTTCTATTTCTGATTTTCTTTTTTCTTCCAATTAGCGCCTCTCCCATGACTTCCACCCACAGCGTTGGTCATGTGGAGACAAGCTCCCCTCCACCAGCCGCCACCGTCGTAGCCTCAGCATTACTGCCTCCTCCGCCCCATGCTTCACCCACCACCTCATCCACGCCAGGAGCCAATAGGCTAGCGGAGGCGTGACATCTGCTCCCCGGACGACACGCGCGAGATGCTCACCGAGATCGAGCGACTCGGAAGGGTCGCTTCGTCCTCGGATGATCGGGTTGTGCAGCTAGAGAACCAGCTTGCAGTGGTGCACGAGGACGTACAGAAGCTGAAGGACCTCGTCGTTGGCCATGAGCGATAACGGTGGGGGATAGAGGAGCAGATGGCGGAGAACCAAGGTCATCTGGCGTCTATCCGCGATGGGGTGCAGTAGCATTATAGCCTACTAGACGCGCTGGCTCATAGTTTGCGGATTCACGAGAGGGGTCCTCACTTCTTCGATGAGACAATGGTCTTGTCCTCGCTTGCTGACTTTATCAGGAGGCTTGAAGAAGTCCCCTATAAGCATGCCGAGCGGGTGGCCGAAGATACATGCACCGGTCTCCGGACGGGCGCATGTTATGTCCTCGTGTACCTCAAGCTCATGTACCCCGAGATCAACCTGAAGGAGGTCATCAAGTAGGGTGGAGCTAAGCCATCACGCAAGGACGTGATGTCAAAGGTCGAGGAGCTTGGGGACAACGTACTCCCCTTCTTCGAGCAGTAATTACGGCTTCTTTGTAAAATTTCTGTCTAAGTGTGGTCCGTTGGGTCTGTTGTCTGCTCAAGAACAATTTCCTGTTTAATCACACTTAAGCATTTTCCTTTATGGTTGTGTAGATGTATTGGTGATGAAGACGTCCAGCAAGGAGGACGTCCTGAGGGTTGCGACGCGACGCCCCTCCCCCCTGACTTGTCCGCACCAGATGTTGACAACTGAGCACTGGTCGTAGTCAATCCTGACGTGCACTAGTGCCGTCGGCATCACACCTTAGTTCTCTCCTTCGGCATACTCAAGGTAAGGCGCCCGATTTCCGTATCCTCGGACCTATGGCTTGCATAGGGTGTGATAACCAGAAACCATTCCTTATTATCATATCTCGAGGATGCCTTGGACGAACGAGAACGTCATATTAAGTACTCGAGAACCAAGTTCGAAAAGGAAGAGCTAGAGAGGGCATTTGATGTCGCAAGGAGAGATCAAGATGTCAAGACGCTCCGAGGTCGCGAGATCAGGCTAAACTCATATCATGCAAGGTGCTGCGACTCCTTGATAGAGCTTTGCAGGGAACTTCGGGAGGTCCGTCCTCCCCCTGAGAAGTCGACGGCAGGGTATATCTCATGGATCAAGAGGACCTGCGACCAACTGGAGGGCACCGGGAAGCATATTGACGACAGATTAAAGCGGGAATGTCGTCATGCTACCCGGTATGCCGGAGGTCACATCCTCGCCTGCATCCGAGATCATCGCCAGCGAATGAACCTCGACTTTCTCTGGGAAGGATTTGGACCTACACGAATGAAGCCTGACGAGATCGATCGTCTAGCTCAATCGTTCGCCCCGCTCGCCAAGAAGGTGTTCCTTTCCATGAACTAGCAGTGGCCTTCGTGGTAGAGAGATGTCTCTGTAAAAAAGACACTTGTGTGCAAAGTTTAGGACATAATCTTTTATTTTGCTTATGTAAGAACTGAAATCTATCCCTAAGCAATGTTATATGAGTAGCGTACGAGTAATTTCGCAAGAGCTGCCATCAGCTTTGTTGGAGTATGATACTCTCGCTAGCCCCCAACTGGTTTAATAGAGTCGTCCTTCTCTAAGAAAGCAGCTTAAAACTTTATAACAAACCGAGCTGAAGCCGCGATCCCTAGCTGTGAAGTTGGGGAAACCAATTCCCAGTTACACAACTTGGTTAATATGCTACCAGTGAACTTTCTGACATGACCAAGTATGACATGATCGCTTGGCTCTGCGGTGCTATTGACGTAAAAACACGACGGCCTGGGAGATCTGCTTAGCTCTAGTGCAGGTCCAAAATAATGATGAGATGTGGGCGTGCCAGTTAGTTTGAGCCTGCAGTTGACAAGATATGTAAACAACAGATAAAATAGCCGATCGGCTAACAAGCCGATGGAGTGATTCCAGCCGATGCCGGTACCAGCTGATATCTAGTATAGATCTTGATAATTGAGTAAATGATGATATAAAGACAATCGACTAATAGTAGTATGATAGAATAAGCGTTGATCCGAAGGTTAAAGCATACATTGGCCGTTATCTCGATGTCATCAAATCCAAACGATTAGATAAACAGTGAAACCTTTGTTGTCATCGGCTTAATCCAACTTATGTGTAATCTTTATAAGCCGATGCAACGTTCAGATAACTCATCAGCTGAAACCCCGATGAAACCCTTATTGGCAATCAAGAAGCAGGCTAGAGATTATGGTTCTAAGCACGACTTAGTAGATCAAACTTAACTGATGCAACACTAAGTATGAAAAGAAACATATTATCTAGACGATCAAGCTTTTGACTGATTTTTAGGGTGGTGGATACATTATATAATCTAAGCCAACAAAGTAATCTAGCTGATATCGATGAAACCCTAGACGGAGATTGGCCGATGCAAGTAGAAAATATTGTCAATCTAGATTATATAACGTATATGATAGTTCATCGGCTGGCACTGCGATAAAACATTAACATGAACCTATCGGCTTAACAAGATTTATATTATCATCAACAATCTAGTAGGTCAAACCTAACCGATGCAGCACGTGATTGTATATGATAATCTAATACTTGATGAACCGATAGATCAATCTAATGTGATGGATATAGCAAATCTATTTAAAACAACATTGTGATTGTAGAGTTATATCGGCTAAGATAGAAGATCAGACCTAACCGAGACAATCCCAACTAAACCGATGCGTCTCTAAACACAATGCAATTAAAATAGAATTGAGATATCAGGTAGGCAAATATGTCCACCGAACAAGAGTGATCCAAGAGATCGAAGCGATGAAGCCTTGAACAACACCAATGCAGCGATATATTCACTAGGGCCGGCGGAACATAGGACTTACCCCTCCGCTGGAGATTGAAAGCCAATGTAGCCCCGCGTTATGTGCCAAGTTCCGCTGGTTGATAAGTAAAACCTCGGAAAAGAGGGTGGTGATGCACCAAGAGTAGTTATGTTGACCTAGAGATAATTTACAGGGACCTGGGTGTACATATTTATACCCATGGGTAGATACTAGTCCATATCAGACACGACAAACTTTCCTAAAGATAAAAGGAAAAACAAAAAGTCCTTATCGGACACTAAACACACTTTCCTTAAGATAAAAGGAAACTAACAACTCTGCCTAATTAATAGATAAACTGCCATGCCGCATCCTCCTTGAACTCGAACTCTTCTGGATAAACTTCCTTTAATTAATTAATTTCCTTAACCGAATCCATGAAGAATACAACTGCTGGTGATTGATAATGCCCATCGACCGATTCCAGGACTCTGAAGCTGATACTCACTCTAGGCCGATGATGACTTCGAGGCTTACCAAATTTTATCGTTAACAAGTGCCTGACAAAACCTTATCATCTCTGGGAGTCCCTAGCCGAGGACCGTGAGGACCTCGGAGGTTTGTTAGACCAGCGTAAGAGGATGATAGGTTCGACTTCAATACAAGGCGATTTAGAGAAAAGGGATTGCAGGGTAAAACACTATGAAGACAATTTCGAACTGGATATAATATAGTATTACTGAACTTTATGACTTACAAACTTTGATACATAGAGATTATACATAAAATTTACATAGTTGGTCGATGTTCCAAGAGTTCACCAACTCGCGACCTTTATCGTCTGCTATCTAGAATGCTCCTGGCCTTAAAACTTCGACCACCGTGCATGGTCCCTCCCACTTCGGTGAGACCTTGTTTCGCTCTACCTGATTCTGAACTTGTCGGAGGATGTAATCACCGACGGTAAGTGTGAGGGCATGTATGCACTTTTCATGATGTCGACGCAGAACCTGTTGGTATGCGGCTGCTAGAACGACAACTCGCTCTCGGTGTTCCTCTAGGAGGTTGACGTCATTTGTTCGCCTTTCCTCTTGGTCCTCGTTAGAATACTTCTGGACTCAAGTAGACCGATGTCGCAGCTCGGAAGGGAGCATGGATTCGGATCCATACACGAGAAAGAAGGGAGTCTCTTTGTTGTATGTAGTCGGTGTAGTGCGTACGACCCACAAGACTGATGGGAGTTCTTCAACCCATCATGTGTTATAGGCCATTAGCCTATTGTACACACATGTTTTGATCCCTTGGAGCACAATACCATTAGCCCGTTCGACTTGTCCATTACTCTGAGGGTGAGAAACTGAGGCGAAACATATTTTGACTCCAAATTCAATGCAGTAGTCTTGAAAAGCGCCACTAGTGAATTGAGAGCCGTTGTTTGTTAGGATGCGATGTGACAACCCGTATCTGCAGAATATCCCTTTCATTAACTTGATGGCGTGTCCGGCATTGCTCCGTCTCAATCCACTTGGTGAATTTGTCGATAGCCACAAACAAGAACTTGTAGCCACCTTTTCCTCGTGGGAATGGTTTGAGTATATCGAGCCCCCAGCATGAGAACAACCATGTGAGATGGATAGTCTGGAGTGCTTGTGCTGGAATCTTGGTGTGTTTGCTATGGAATTGACAGCTTCACACTGTTGTACCAAGTCACAAGTGTCTTTGAGGGCGGTTGGCCAAAAGAAACCTTGTCGAAAGGCTTTTACTACCATAGTTCGCCCACCAGCGTAGTAACCGCATATTCTTTCATGGATGTCAAGTAGAAATTCCTTGCATCCTCAATGGAGATGCATTTGAGGAGTACTCTGTTCGGGGCCTTTTTGTATAGGTCGTTGCCGACCATGCAATATACTTTGGCCTGACGGGAAAGCTTTTCTTCCTCTGTATCATCCTCCGGTAACTTGTCCGCATCCAGGACGTTGATGAGCGGTGTACGCCAGTCTTCGGTCATTTCGATGTCGACCACGACATTGTTGACCTCTGCGGTAGCCCCCAAGCTGTGGTTGGTATTGGCTAGGGTTCCTTCGTTGTGGTGTTCTTTTACCGAGGGTTTTGTTAGGATGTCCGGAAAAGTCCCTGGTTCAAGAGGTTCTCTTCTGGACGCGCGCCGTGCCAGGCCATTGGGTTCAGTGTTATCCTTGCGATAAAGATGCCGAACTTCGACTCCATCACATTTCCGTTCCAGCTTCCTGACTTTGGCCAAATATTTGGCTAACTCAGGGTTGGAGCATTTGTAGTCCTTATACACTTGGTTGGCGACCAACTCTGAGTCCCCTTTCACAATTAATCACTTTACTCCAGGTGATGCGGTACTCCATAGTGTTGTTTGTTGCCGGAAAGTTGAGGTGTATTGCATGTCTGAACTGGTCTCCTGTTGGAGATGTCAGAATGAACCCTGCCCCTGCTACTTGGCTATTGAGTGCTCCATCGAATGCCATTGTCCATGTCTCGTTATCTGTCGGATTGGCTGAACTGTTCTTTGGAATAGTCCAGTCAGCAACAAAATCTGCGAGAACCTAGGACTTGATGGCCGTTCGTGGCACAAAGTGGACATCAAATTGGTTGATCTCGATGACCCACTTGGCAATGTGTCCTACGACATCTTTGTTCCTGACCACCTCGCCTAGGGGAAAGAAGAGACGACAGTGACTTTATGGGCCTAGAAGTAGTGGCGTAGCTTCCGTGATGTCATGATTACGTCGTAGAGCAGTTTCTATATTTGAGGATATCAGGCTTTTGCATCGTGGAGGGTCTCGCTGACATAGTACACGGGTTATTGTACTTTTGCCCTCTCGACAACGATAACAGTGCTGACGGAATAAGGTGTGGCGGTGATGGAAAGAAATAACTCTTCCATTTCTTAACACCCTAAAAATTCGACCGACAAAACCAAAACCCTAAAATACGGACCTTCAAAAACTTTTAAAATGAATTGCATCATGCTGGATTTAGTCGCACGTTTTATTGAGATTTTATGGTGGGTCAATCAATTGTGCATTATAAGGAAGTAATTCGGAATAGCCCAAAGTGATTAGCCAAATGATTAATCGTGATATGCTCTTAAAAAAATAAAAAAATAATTTGGCGAAGGACATAATTAAAATACAATTTAGAATAATGTTTTATGCAGGGTTTAAACAAATATTGCACCTAGTAAATAATATAATCTTAGGAGGAATTATAATAAATATATAAGGAATACAGCGACACAAATTCAAGCAGATATATTTTGCCAATATATAAATATTTATATACATAGGGAGCTAGGTATAAACCCTGGGTATCAATATATATATGGTCGTACGTATGAATATATGAGTCTAATGGGTAAAAGGAGAGAGAGAATAAAAAAAATATATATAAATAATAAATAAATTATCACAAATATTAAAGACATTGATCACATTAATTTGGACGACCTTACAAAATTTTTAAAATGAATTTTTAGTGGAGAAATTAGCCAAAAAGCCAAAAACCACCTGGCGGCACTGTTCACCGTGCGCCAGGTGTTCGGCCCGGGCCCCTTCCCCACGCGCGCCCGCACCCGCATGCCGCCGTACCCGCGCCGCATGCGCGCCGCCGCCTGCCGCCGCGCGCGCCGCCCACCGCAGCCGCTGCGCCCTCGCGCCCCACACGCGCTCGCGCGCGCCGCACGCCGCCGCTGCCGCCGTACGCGCGCCATGCCCCCCACGCCGAGCGCCATGCCGCTGTGCCACACCGTACGCGCGCCATGCCCCCCACGCCACGCGCGCGCCGCCGTACCCGCGCCGTACGCGCGCACGTCCGCTCGCACGCCGCTGTACCCGCGCCCTCAAGCGCGCCGCCCGCTGCCGCCGTGCGCACATCGCTGCCTCCACACGTCGCGCCCACGACGCCGCGCCGCGCGCCCATCCCGTCGTCGCCGCCTCGAGCCGGCCGCCCCCTTTCCCCCTCCCCGACCGAGCCCTCCTCCCCCATCTCTCCTCCTCCATTTTCCTCTCCTCTCCCCTCTCTAACGTGCCGCCGCCGCCGATTGGGGCTCCGCCGCTGGACATCGCCGCCGCCCCGCTGCCGCCTTGCCGCCGGTCGTCGCCGGTCGCCGCCGCGTCACCGCCCCCTTTCCCCCTTGCCGGCTGCACAGAGAGAGAGAGCTAGCAAACAGAAAGAGCAGAGAAAGAAGAAGAAACAGAGAAGAGAGAGAAAAGAAAAGAAAAGAAAGAAAAAGAGAAAAGGGAAAAATAAAAATAAAATGGGGAAAGATAAATTAAGGATTAGGGATTTAATTTTTGTTTATCTTGAATATAGGTGCTAGATTAATATAAAATGTTAGTTTAGGAAATCGATATATTCGTCGCCATCGATTATTTTAGAAAACAAGTAAGATTAAATCAGATATTTAATTGCAAATTAAGATATTCACCTAACTAGATTATTCTTTTCAATGATTAAATCCTTAGCGGGGTACTCAGCCGATTATTTAGATTTTTATTCGTCAAGTTTCGCTAAATTGTTTATATATAATCAGAGGATTATTTACCGGTCATTTTTAAATTGCTATCAAATGAATGCGACTGTCCGTTATCTATTTAAATATCTATTTAATCGGTATTTAGATAGTTCTTACTCATTTAGGTTATCCGCCTAATTAACCGTCGCGACTATTTAGTCAATTATTAATCACCTAAGGTTAAAGTATTATTAGCGGGATCTAATTTATTCGAGACGCGAAAATTAAATCGGATCAATATTCTAAATTGGCTAGCGCTAATATTTTAGGGCAACGGTGTTAAAATCGAAATAGAATTACTTCATAAATAAAATGGAATCGATGTCGACGTTCAACGCTCGCGCTCGATTTCCCTTTCTTTTTTCTTTAATCGGATTTTGTCGGATTTTAATTGAATTCTAAATGAACTCAATTTCTTTCGCACGTAATTTTAGAGACCGAGGGTGTTGCGAGTCCGACTGAGGATCAAGACCCGCAAAACTTCGAGCAAGGCAAGTCATCACTACCCTCGAACATATTGATCCCAAGTTGCGAAATTATTTTGTTTACAAAAAAAGTTGCATGCGATGATGAACAACCTACTTGTTATTATGCCATGCCTTGATTATTGTTTATCCCCTATATTCCTTTGTAACCATGCTTACATATGAGTCCCTAGTCAATTATGACAAATGCTTAGTAACGCTATTCTAGAATCATGCATACTCATATTTATCAAATGCTTTATGCTTGGACAATTACCTTGGGGAAGGTAATTGAGATGCGGCATGTGGAGACATGAGCGCCACATTGCCATGATATGGTGACATGACTTGAGGAAGGAGAAATGAAACCAAACAAGTGTTTTCGACTGGGGCGGATGGTGGATTTGGGTGGTATTCGGAAAAGGCTAGTTCCGTCCCCAGTCAGTTAAGGACCGAGCCATGAAGTTAAGCATGAAACGACCCCAGAACAACCGTACTTCTCGGATGGGTATAGACCTAGCTGACTATATAGCCGAGGAGAGGCAGTATCCTTGCATAGATGATTCACCCTAGTGTGTGAGGCAGGTTCGCTACGACGGGGCAGCCGTTGAGGTGGGGACGCGATGCGTACCCTACATCGGTGTCACTGTTGGTAGGACTGCCACGTGTGTGAGAGTGAGAATCTAAACTTAAATTATAAACCTGGTGCGTGTGTGAGACTTCTCTTCCACGGGAGCCCCAGAACTCCTCTCACTGCTAGAAACAGATACGCCTAGAGTGCACGAGGATGATAGTTCATGGAGCGGGTACTGCCAATGTAAGGTTATCGAAAGACTTTGCCGTGACGCGTCTCATGTGTTGGGACGAGGCTCATGTGTTGGGCAGTCGCGGAGTACGGGTAAAGTGTACATCCACTGCAGTGTGAGTAAAACAATCTATTCGAATAGCCGTGCTCGCGGATATTGAGCACCGGGACGTGCATTACACTTGGCTAGACTCTAAATTCTTAACCTGTGTGGGATGGGATATTGAATGATGAATTTTATGCTGATGGAGCCACTTCCTGAGAGGAGGGAAGGAGGACATCCATAGAAAACCATGACGAACCAATGATGGGAAGCTATCCTTGGGATCACAATGGATGGTGGACAGAACCGTCGTTGTTTAATTTGAACTCTGGTATTAAAACTTGATCAGTTATGCTAGGTCTTAGATTTGTGAAAATGATTGCAAAACTAGCTTTATGCAACAGAGCCTTGGCCTTGCCTTGAATAAAACCCTTCATATGCATTATTGCCGTGGTGACTTGCTGAGTACGGTTGGTACTCACCCTTGCAATTATAAACTTCATCAGAAGCCGAAGATGACACCGCGGAGGATCCATACGCCTACTACGAAGAGGATGCGGAAGATGAGGGCGCCCACTAGGTCTAGATACGGTCGTTGCCTGTGGCAATGGCGATGCCGCTGCCTTCGCTCCGCTACTTATCTATATTCTGCTTTTGGACTGTATTCTGGACCGTTTGGTCCTTTGTTCTAAAACTATGCCTTCGGGCCTATGAGGTAATAATTCGTACACGACGCATATGTATGCGCTTTGGTAATTCAACTATGTATCGTGTGTGCCAAACTACTTGATCCAGGGAAATGGCACAGAATACACGAGTGATTCCTGTTGCAAAACGGGGGTCGTTGCACATTTGCTGAGGGGCAACGAGTATAGGGGGCTTGACAAGTACCATTTGAGCGGGATAAACGCGTTCTTGGCATGTTGAGTCGACTCGAATTTACCCTGCGCTTTGAGTAAAGCAAAGAAAGGCTGTCCTCATTCTCCCATCCTGGCAATGAACCGACTTAATGTCGTCATGCATCCCGTCAGCTTCTGCACTTCCTTGAGTCTTGTTGGTGACTTCATGTTCTAGATTTCTTTGATTTTCTCAGGGTTCGCCTCGATGCCTCACTCAGAGACAAGGAAACCGAGCAGCTTCCCTGATGGTACTCCAAACGTGCACTTCTCAGGGTTCAGTTTCAGCCGATGTTGCCAGAGGTTATTGAATGTTTCCCTCAAGTCATCGATCAACTTGTCGTTTGTCTTCGTTTTGACCACGACATCATCAACGTAGGCCTCCACATCACGACCGATCTGATCTTCAAGATCCCCCTGAATCTCACGCTGGTATGTATTGCCTGCTAATTAACCCGAAAGGCATATTGGTGTTGCAAAAAACACCAAAGGCGTGATGAATGCCATTTTCTCCTCGTCCTCTTTGGCCATACTGATATGGTGATAGCCGGAGCAAGCGTTGAGAAAACTCAACAACTCGCAGTCGACTGTAGTCCACCAGTTGGTCGATGCGAGGAAGAGGGAAATGATCCTTGGGGCACGCTTGTTGAGGTTGTTGAAGTCGACACACATTCTCCATTTGCTGTTAGCCTTGCGAACCATCACCGGATTTTCTAGCCACTCTGGATGGAGAACTTCTTGGATGAAGCCAGCTTTGAGAAGTTTTTCCAGTTCTTCTTTGATAGCTTTCTTTCTGTCTGGTGCGAACCGTCGTAGCTTTTGTTTAACTCGCTTGGCGTTGGGTCGCGCCATCAACTTGTGCTCAATAACCTCCTTGGGGACCTCGGGCATGTCGGACGGCTACCAAGCAAACACGTCTGCGTTGTCGCGGAGGAAGGTGATGAGCTCGAGCTCCTATTTGTTGTTAAGCATTTCCCCCGATCTTGATGGTCTTGTTTGGGTTGGTACTTATTAGCGGGCCGATGTTGATGGTGTTGTCTGGTCTTGGCGCATTGTTGGGCTTGGTCACTTTCTTGGGTGGCTCTGTAGTGGTGGGTGGTGTGGGAGTATGCTCGACCATGTCGAGGCTTTGCTTGTTGCACTACACTGCTAGCTTGGCGTTACCTAGGATAGTGACTGTCCCTTTTGGTCCTAGCATTTTGAGCAACTGATACGTGTAGTGGGATGCCACCATGAACTTCGCGAGTGTATTCCTCCCTAAGATGGCATTGTAAGCGGTATCGAATTCCGCTACATCGAAGGTGATTTGCTCTGTTCGGAAGTTGTCAGCTTGGCCAAAAGTGATGGCTAGCACAATCTTGCCCAGTGGTTTGGAAGATGACTCTGGAGTGATTCCATGAAAGGGCTGGTCAGAAGGGACTAGCTCGCTTCGGGGAAATCCCATTGCGTCCATTGTGCTTGCGAAGAGAAGGTTGATAGAGCTGCCACCATCGATGAGAACCCGTGCGACTTTAATGTTCCGGATAGTAGGCTCGACCACTATCGGATATCGGCCTGGGATGGTTGTAGTCTTTGGTTGGTCTACCTCGGAGAACTCAATCTTTTGTTGAGACCATTTCATCTTGGCAGCTACTCCATGTGAGGTGGAACAAACTTCGCATTCTATCTTTTTGTACTTTCTCTTCGAGGAGTATGTCGTAGAACCTCCGAAGATGTGTGTGACATGCAGGTCGAAATCTGGGAACACAAGTTCATTGTCGGACGAGAGATCATCAGTGCTCCTCTCGACCAAACGAACTCGCTTTCCTTTTTCCGCGGCCAGTTGTCTCGCCAACTCATTGGTAAAGACTTGTCAATCTTCTAGAGTATGTGTGTTGGTTTTATGTATTAGGCACCGTTGTCATCGTGGTCCATCTCCTTGATGGGTTGGGCGCTTAGTGGGTGGGTTCGTTTGATCTGTAGATGTGTAGAAATTCTTCTGGATCAGTGCTTCCATCGTACTTCTCCACGGCCCCTGGACAAAATTTTTCAGGCCACCGAACTTCTCACAGGGTTGGGGTAAATGCTCTGCATCCTCCCCCAGGTATGGAAGGTGGCCGGCGTCCTCGTGGTCTTCGTGAGCCGCCTGCTGACGATGACGAGGACGACGAAGGATCACTGTGGTTGGGAGTGCGACCTTTGGATCTATGCCCCTGTCCTTGATTTCTTCGAGAACCGGGGGAACATGAGTCTCGTTGTCGTCTGTCATTATCGTGGTGTTGTCGACCTCGACCATCATCGCCTGCCCTGATTTTGTCGGCCTTGATTGTTTTCATCTTTGTGGCTTTGGCGATCTTGTCGATCTCGGTTCTCGTTAGAATGGACTCCTTGGTTGCCGTCGTTGTTTCGTTGTCGGTACGGAGAACGTTGCTGGTGATGATCAACGTCATCTTGTTCCCGTCGTTCCCGCCTCCGCCCGTTTAAGTGATCACGGAGATCATGATTATCCCGGGCAGGTGGGGTTTGACGACTAGGCCTTCTTGGCGATGCGTTCCGAGGATTACGACCTAGATCTTGGCTCGGGTGTTCGCTGGGGACATCTCCAATATTGACGTTCCTGGCTCCATGTTGCTCTTCTCGTTGGGTCGGAGGACGAGAAGGGCCGGAGCTGCTGGTCCAGTTGTTGCCAAGAAGGCACTGTTTAGATTAGCTATTGTAAATCATATCCGTCCAACCTAGTGGTCTGCCTCAGTGAACATGACTGGATCAAACGGACTCTCCCTCAATAGCAAGTTGACCACGGTGAGATGCTACATGGGAGTACGGACGGGATCTGTAGTTACTCGAGGAGGTAGATGCTGCGGATCTCCCTGCTTTTCCGAAGCGACTTCACCTTCTTCTTGTCCCTTGAGCCATCTCCCTCGATTACATTCACATCACGTGGAGTATTGGACCTCGATGATTCTCGATCCTCCAGGCTATGTAGAATTGAGGGTTCGTGGGGGTCAATGTCGATGACTCCTACGAAGCGGTCAAGAGGTCTCTCCA
Organism: Oryza punctata; assembly: GCA_000573905.2. Taxonomy (NCBI): domain Eukaryota; kingdom Viridiplantae; phylum Streptophyta; class Magnoliopsida; order Poales; family Poaceae; genus Oryza; species Oryza punctata. The sequence continues at coordinate 18,908,845 of CM002492.2, read as the reverse complement.
TGCTCTGTTCCTCTTCAAAATGTTGAGATTGATCTCACTGTTGTTGGATCTGGGAGTGCGGAGGTCAGGTTGTGGATCTGGTGGCATCAAGGAAGACCTTGCAATCCGAGAGAGCGTGTCCTCTTTATTTGTGAATTGGGCACCAACTCTTAATTGGAGAAGCGCGCTAGATTTCTCGATCTTTGCAAGCTTCAAGTTCAGCCTTCACTTGATGTACCACCTTGCAATCCATCAAAGAGTGATTCTGATGTAACCATGGCTACTATGGATACAACCGTTGTTCACATCATGGATCAACAAGAAGACAGCAAGATCAAGTCCTCCAAGTGCTGGAATCCAATTCGGCCACCTGCAACAGCGATGACTTCAAATGGCCGCCAAATCTGCATACGAGCTTCGTTTTTGGCCCGTGAGTACTTGATGGAAAGCTCTCGGAATCCTCTTTCCAATGGATCCTGTCTCATCTCCAAATTCAATCTCATTTGGCTGCAATTACAGAAAAAAGGTGCTGCATCACCTATAATGGGCCTATGGGCTTGTAACTTCATCTGGGACCCCAGCCCATGAGGGGCCCATGTGGGGTGCACCCCAATTAGGTGGAGCACGACCCTAGGGCTCCCTTGGTCATCCTCCCACCTCCTTAAATAGCTAGGTACCCCTTTAGGGTTTCTTGGGTTTTTGTTAGATTAAAGTTTAGCCAATTGCTATTTGCTTGCAGCGCGCGTGTCGGCTAGACCGTCCGTCTGCTTGTTCTTTGGAACCCCAACTTATCATTAGTATTCAATTCTTATTTGCAATTTAGATTGCTTTTATCTTGTTCTTACTTGTTTCTTCGATTTGTTTGCAGGAATAAGGTTGATCTGCACCGGCAAGATCAACAACCCACGAAGAGGTGTATCGATCGCTAAGGTGCAACACAACAACGTCTCGTATGGTTGTAGTTGTGTCGTCAACGTTTCTCTTAAATCGTAGTTATCATCAACTCACCGAAAGATCGGGACAACCAGTTCCCTGAGTGTATCGAGTGGAGTTCAGGGTTTTTCAAGTGGTATCAGAGCTTTCATTGCTCGGTGAGTGTTTATCTACCTATAACCAGAAAATAGCCATACAAAAAAACTGCATCCTTTACCTAGCCATCTTTGTGCCACTGCATTGTTCTTTTCAGTTTTTGCTTTGTTGAGTTTTGCGTTGCATCGTCGAGTCGAGTTGCTGGTCTTACCATCTAGTCCGCTTAGAGTTTCGAGTTCTGGTCACGTCTAGTACCACTGTCGTTGTCGCCGCCGTGTCTTCGTTGTCATCGGGATCTTCGAAAACGGAATCGTGTCGCTGCTAGGGTTCCGTTTTTCTCGTTTCGAGCATTTTCTATCGGTTAGTTGTGGAGTTGCATCTAGGGTTTGCCTTAGGCGGCTAGGCCTTTGCCGTGTTTTCATGCTACATGAGAAGTGAAGATTAGATTAGATTGGTTTTTGTTTGATTCGGGGGAAGAAATAGTAGATTGGATCATTTTCCTATTTTTTAGACACCTAATCCGAACCTTCCTATTTTCCCTCCACCTTCCCACCGCACGACTTCCACCCCACCTCCCCACGCATGGCTTCCACTCCACCTCCACACGTACGGTTGTTTCCTCTCCCAAACCGTGAGTTGCTACACCTTGTAATTTTAGGGTTTGCACTTTTGCATTTGAGTCCCTGTAATTTTTATATTTACATTTGAGTCCCTGTAATCTTACATCCAGGTCCTTGAGTTGTTTTTGCTGAAAAAAATTAAAAAAATTAAAAAAGGAAGAAAGGTGCTTAAAAAAGAGCACAAAAGCCGCAGCAAAAAAAAGATAGAAAGAAGGAAAAAAGAAGAAAAAAAGAAAGAAAAGAGAAAATCAACTGTTATCTTTGAGTTTGCTTTTGTATATCAGAGTTGTGTTTGAGTTGTTCCTAGAGTTATCTTGTGATATCGTTTGTGTCTAGGCTCGCGTCTCTAGTACGTTCTACCCTAGGACCAGCACGGTACTGACTTTGAACGATGCATTTGCTACTCTTTTGCTACATATTTAAGCCTACCCAGAGCTCCACAGATTTGATTGCAGCCGTACAACAAGTGTTTGCCAAGGCATCGATACATCCAACCTCCATTAGGGTGCTTGGTTGAGTCGGTGTATATCACCATTCCGCTTGCATTGGTAAGAACTTGTAAGAGCTCGGTTAAAAGCTTCAGTGTGTGTGATATTTGAGCTACCACTGTCCTAGTAGTTGATAGGAGCATGCATATTCTTGTGTATGTTTCTTGTTTTCAACTAACCATGGTAGAATTAAGCAAGGGAATATGAGACAGTGACGGTCAACATCGACATCTTCGTCGAGACATGAGGAGTGATCAACCTGACCATTATGAGGTAAGTGATGTTGTTCTAGCTAACATCAAATCTGCACTACCTTATTTTGAAGGAAATTATGATCCTCATGCTTACATTAAATGGGATCTAGCGGTTGATAGAGAATTTAAAAAACATGACTTATCTAAGAAACATATGATTATGTGTGCTTCTAGTGTTCTAATTAAAAATGCTTCTAATGATTGGAAAAATCTTTGTAGGCATAACAAAATACCTCAATCTTGGAAAGACATGAAATGATATTTGAGAGATATTTATGTTCCCATGTATTATGCTGATATTCTGTTCAACAAACTGCAATGTTTAAAGCAAGATACTAAAACTGTTACTTCATACTATCATGATATGCATGCTTGTTTATTACGTTGTGGTTTAGATGAATGCGAAGAAGTAACAGAATTGAGGTTTTTACGTGGGCTTAATAGTGAAATTCAGGGCATGCTTGCATCTCAAAGTTATAGCTCTTTTGCTCATTTGTTACAACTTGCTTGCAATGCGGAAAAACAAATTGAGGATGTAAAGAAGCAACAAGTTGTACACGTGCCTCCTATTGCTAATAATTTGCAGGAAGTAAACAATTTTCAAATGGAGGAGAATGATGTTCTTGAGAAGAAAGAAGAGAACCATGAAGCACCTGCGATGTCTGAGGAAAGTTCGCAAGGTAAATTAAATGGTGATGAAGTAAATGAAGGTGAGTATTATCAAGCTGAGCTACACATGTCCACTTTTCATGCTATAGTAGAGCAACCATTAGTGGAACCAATTGCTGATATTTCTTTGTCACAAGTTGATTTGTTTGTTGTAACTTGTGATAAAGAAGAGTTGTGTGATAATGTTTCACTTATATCCATGCCACAGCTAGTGAATGAACATGTTATTTCTAGTGTTAGTTCATTATGTGTTGATTTTAAGCATGTTGTTCACACTGCTAATGAAGTAGAGGAACGTGAATTGATATCTTCTTTAAATACTTTGGGCTATATTCAGTTTGATAAATTTTGTGAGCTCGACAATTTGAAGGAGAAATTATTTGTTAAGTCTGATTTGAGATATCCAATTAATGCTATTTTTCATATCTTTGGAGGATATACTGATAGAGAAATACATTTGGTGCATAGAGTTTATATATTTTCAGATTTGGAACCTCATGTAGTTATGCAAGGCAACAGTAGGCTAGAGAGTACTGTAACGACTAATCATGTTATCTCGAGTCTAGCTTGTTTTGATTTTGTGAAACAAGTTATTTTAAATGGACTACGTGAAGAGCACTGTATGGAAAAACCGAGGACGGTTTTCCGTGAAGAAGGGGAGGATGATGTGATCTTGGCTACTATGGATACAACCGTTGTTCATATCATGGATCAACAAGAAGACAGCAAGATCAAGTCATCCAAGTGTTGGAATCCAATTCGGCCACCTGTAGTAGCGTAGACTTCAAACGGCCACCAAATCTGCATACGAGCTCCGTTTTTGGCCCGTGAGTAATTGATGGAAAGCTCTCAGAATCCTCTTTCCAATTGATCTAGCCTCATCTCGAAATTCCATCTCAGTTGGCCGCAATTACAGAAACAAAGTGCTGCATCACCTATAATGGGCCTATGGGCTTGTAACTTCATCTGGGACCCTAGCCCATGAGGGGCCCATGTGGGGTGCGCCCCAATTAGGTGGAGCACGACCCTAGGGCTCCCTTGGTCGTCCTCCCACCTCCTTAAATAGCTAGGTACCCCTTTAGGGTTTCTTGGGTTTTTGTTAGATGAAAGTTTAGCCAATTGCTATTTGCTTGCAGCGCGCGTGTCGGCTAGACTGTCCGTCTGCTTGTTCTTCGGAACCCCAACTTATCATTAGTATTAAATTCTTATTTGCAATTCAGATTGCTTTTATCTTGTTCTTTCTTGTTTCTTCGATTTGCTTGTGGGAATAAGGTTGATCTGCACCGGCAAGATCAACAACCGACGGAGAGGTGTATCGATCGCTAAGGCGCAACACAACAACGTCTCATACGGTTGTAGTCGGGTCGTTAATGTTTCTCCCAAATCGTAGTTATCATCAACTCACCGAAAGATCGGGACAACCAGTTCCCTGAGCGTATCGAGTGGAGTTCAGGGTTTATCAGATTCGATGTCTTATGGATAAAGCACCAAGTGTTGAATGTACAGGAAATCTTCCTTGTCGGTGCCAGGGTCCCGGTGGGTAGCTGGGGTTCGGCCGCTTTAGGTGTATTCCCATGGATTGGAGTGGTCGGCGCCCTCCTCTCTGACAGGACATGAGGAATAGTCGGAGTAGAGTCGTTTCTCGTTGTCTTGACTGCATTGTTCTTGATCCCAACAGATACTGGGATGAACAAGATTAGTGTTGCAGCGTAGACCAGAAAGATGATGGATCCAACTTGGGTCCACACCAACGGCGTCCGGGTCAGATCTCCTAGGCCAAAGTTGGTGTAGATGCAGTTGTCGAAGTAGCTTGAAGTCATCTTGGCGAAACCTTCAGCACCAAGTTCCCCTATCTGGTGTGCCACTGTCGACGGGCGATACCCGCGGACCGTATTCTGGAGGTATTAGGGTACGTTGCTACAAGGATCTACACGATATGACATCATGCACGCACAAAAAGACAAGGATTATACTGGATCAGTCCCCTCGCAAGGTAATAGCCCTAGTCTAGTTTATATGGGATTATAGAAGGAAACCATAGAGTACAAAAGAGAACAATGGAACTTCGAGATTACGAACGAGATCCTTGTCAAGAGTGGCTCGACGAGATCTATCGGTGAATTGGCTTCGAGTCATCCGGATTGCTTCTGTGGTGGCGGGTGTCTTGCTCTAAGATTCAATGCCCTGTACCACCAGGGGCCTGTATTTATACCGCAGATCAACTTAGTCTCCAAGTAGAACTCAGAGACAACGGACCCTGCACGGTAAGATAGTATCCTAATCTTTTCCAAGTAGATCTCTGTTATTTCCCCTTTCGCAGAGACTATTTCCTTAATTAAATAGACTCTCTCCGTATACTTGAGGATATACCTTATCCGTATATCTCATGACTCCAAGGAGGGTATGTCTTATCCGTAACCCTGATAGATACACTTTGACAAGTTCAAGGATCTAAAATGTATTTTGAGAGTTTGGGGACCTGGATGACATGAGCGAACATGTTTAGGGACCGACATTGCATTTTACTCAAAAATAAGCTCTACAAGCATATTGGTACAGTATTGAGCATTTGAGCAAATTTAATACCCCTTCGCACTAAATTATATCAACATAGTATTGTATTAGATACCACCACCTACTACTACAAATCTGGACAAAACTAGGTGGTGATGAATACAGTAGTATTTTAGAACGAATGGTGCATTACCGCCCACTCTCCTAGGTAAAAAAACATTTGACACGTCATCTACAGCTAATCTAATAGTCCACTCATATAATATTTACATATATTTATATACTACACCATTATTAATAAATGGCCCACCTCTTATACATGCACAACGTCTTAAACCCAATGCTGCAGCTAGCTACAAATTTGCAGTCCGCTTTTCTTTCTCTCCTAGGGGTGTTTGGTTGCTTGTATTTCCCTGGCCTGAACCATATATCTCATCTAGGCTGAGTTTGCCTGGATAAGGGTATATACATGCAGTTTTTTGGTTGTTTGCATTGGTTCAGCCTGGTTAGGATGAGGATTAGTCGGAGCATGACGGAGATCACGATGGCCATCCACTCCCCACAGGCGGCTCTCGACTTCTCTCTCCTTCACTGGCAACTCTCTGGTCGCATCGGGAGTGGAGGTGGTGACCATGGGCGAGTGGCGCGGCTGAGAGTGAGGTAGTTCGTGGGCTGGTGGTTTGTTGAAGTGGGCCAAGCGCAAGCCCGTTTGGCCACTGCAGTTGCTTGGTTCCATCCAATGCGGAATGAAAGAATCATTGGTGCTGAACATCCCTCTAACACAAATCATGCTAAATCGGACACTAGTACAGATCCTCTGATCTGTGACGGGCCCTCACATGCCTGGACTTCGTGGGCCGTCAGAACGAAGTCATCTTAATCGGACCGAAAGCAACACTGTTGTAGATGTACTCGTTCGAGGTGCACAAAACTATAGCCCGTCACCGATGTCACTCATCTGTGACGGGCACGGTAGTTCTGCCCGATTGAGATTATCTCCACTATCTCAATCGGGCCCAACTATAAAGCCTGTCACGGATGAGTGTCATCGGTGACGGGCTCCCAGTAAGGCCCAATTGAGATTAGTTTAAACGCCCGTCACCGATGATAAATATCGATGACGGGATTTCTTTTACGCCCGTAAAAAATAAGTGAGCGCCCGTTAGAGATGTCGTTTAATTGGCCCAATTGAGATATATTTCACACACTATGAATACTCCACCCGACTGTTGTCTGAAGTTATCCCACTATTGTCCATTTTGGTGGGAGGTTGAAGGGGGCGAATTTTTGTATTTTTTTGAAAGAAAAATAGGAAAATCTTAAAGTAAGTATTAGTACTTATCTCACGAGAAGTTAACTAATATTTTGTTCATTTTTACAGCGACGGATTGAAGTTGGATGTATGCGACTACTTTGAAACGTCATTGCAAGGAGTATAGAGATGGCGTATTAAGTTTATGAACGCTGCGGACGAGGATAGGAAAAAAAGAAACAACAAATACATGTGTTGTCCATGTAGAGATTGCAAGAATGAGAATATGTTTGAAAGCAGAGTGGATGTACACTCTCACTTGATACAACGGGAATTCATGAAGGGCTACACATGTTGGGTGAAGCATGGAGAGCAAGAATCGGGAAGTGATGCAGTTGCAGACAGAGGTGGTGCAAACAATCAGGAAGAAGGAGATGAAGATGAGCATGACATGTTTATACCATCTCCATTGGGCGGTGAAATGGTTGATGTGGATCCTGATCTGCTACAAGACATGTTACGTGACGTTGAGGATCCAACTTACAACGAGAGAGATTCCATGAAGTTCAGCAGGTTGGTCAGTGACTCGGAGACACCTCTATATGCCGGATACAAGCCAAAACACACCAAATTATCAGCTACCTTGGACCTAATGAAGCTGAAGGCAAGTAGCGGATGGACAGACAAGAGTTTCACAGATCTTTTGGGAATATTGAAGGCCATGCTTCCTGAAGAGAATACATTGCCCGAGACGACATATGAAGCAAAGCAGGTTCTGTGTCCCCTGGGGTTAGAGGTCCGTAGAATTCACGCTTGTCCAAACGACTGCATATTGTACCACAAGGAGTATGCGGACTTAGATGCTTGTCCTGTCTGCAAGACTTCTCGATACAAGCGAAAGAAAAGTGCAGGGAGGGAAAGAAGTCAAAGTGTGGTGGTCCGGCGAAGGTTGTGTGGTATCTACCTATCATTGAACGTTTCAACAGAATATTTTCCAACCCCAAGGAAGCAAAGTTAGTACGTTGGCATGCCACAGAGAGAAAGAACGACGGTTTGCTAAGACACCCTGCGGATTCGATTCAATGGAGGAATATCGATCGAAAGCACAAAGACTTTGCTGCCGACCCCAGAAACATGAGGATATGTTTGTGTACGGATGGCATGAATCCTTTCGGAGACATGAGCAGTTCTCACAGCACTTGGCTAGTTCTTATTGCGAACTATAACCTTCCACCATGGTTGTGCTTCAGAAGGAAATATATTATGTTGTGCTTGTTAATTCAATGTCCAAAACAACCCGACAATGATATCGATGTGTTCTTGGAGCCTGTTATCGATGATCTTGAGATTTTGTGGAAAGAAGGTGTGGAAACTTGGGATGCACATGGTCAGGAGAACTACAACCTACGAGTCCTATTGTTCTGCACCATTAATGATTATCCCGCACTTGGTAATCTTTCTGGACAAACCGTGAAAGGAAAGAAGGCTTGCTCTGACTGTATGGAACATACACGCAGCAGGTGGTTGAATAAGTCAAGGAAGATGGTTTACATGGGTCATAGGAGATGGCTCCCACTACGCCACGCCTTTAGAAGAAAGAAGAAAATTTTCAACGGTAAGAGAGAACTTGGGTTTGCTCCCAAGGATTTGTCTGGAGATCAGGTGCACAACATGGTGAAGGACATTACTAATGAGTTTGGAAAGAAAAGAAAACGTAGCAAGGCAAATGATAAGGGTATGTGGAAGAAAAAATCCATATTTTGGCGGCTACCTTACTGGAAAGATATCGAGGTCCGTCATTGCATTGATCTAATGCACGTAGAGAAGGATGTGTGCGATAGTTTGATCGGGCTACTGCTGAATATGCCTGGGAAGACAAGGGACGAGTTGAATGCGCGTCTAGATCTACAGGAGATGAACATTCGCAGTGAACTTCAGCCTGTTAGGGATGAAGCGACAGGAAGAGTGTACCTCCCGCTGGCTTGCCACATATTGTCGAAGGATGAGAAGATCGCAATGCTATCATGCCTGGCACATATTAAAGTTCCTTCGGGCTATTCAGCGAGGATCAGTAAGTACGTTAAATTGGAGGAGCTAAAACTGGTTGGAATGAAGTCTCACGATTGTCACGTGTTAATCACACAGATCTTGCCAGTTGCTATAAGAGGCATTCTACCACCCAAAGTCCGTCACACGATCCAACGACTCTGTGCCTTCTTCAATGCAATCGGTCAGAAGATTATAGATCCCGAAGATCTAGATGGGTTGCAGGCCGGTATTGTCAATACCCTGTGTCACTTGGAGATGTATTTTCCACTGTCTTTCTTCGATATCATGGTTCATCTCCCTGTTCATCTAGTGAAGCAAACAAAAATATGTGGACCGGCTTTTCTAAGGGAGATGTACCCGTTCGAGAGATACATGGGAGTTCTTAAGTCGTATGTTTGAAACAGAGCAAAACCGGAGGGAAGCATCATTGAAAGGTACACGACGGAGGAGGTTCTTGAGTTCTGCGTCGATTACATGGCCGAGACTGATCCTATCGGAGTACCTGTGTCTCTCCACGAAGGAAGGTTGGCAGGTGTTGGCACAACAGGCAGAAAAAGAATTGTTCCTGACCAAACTTCCTATGCGCAGGCTCATTTCGCTGTGCTGCAACATATGGCCGAAGTTGCCCCATACTTTGAGGAGCATTTAGCGAAGGTCTAACAGGAGAACATGGGTTGATCAGATATCTGGATCAACAGAGAACACAGTACTCGCTTCAACGAATGGTTCAAGAATCGTATCGCTGTGTCGACCAATGGCCCAAGTGAGACAGTTCGCAGGTTGGCAAGGGTCCCATGTTGGGATGTTGACACATGGTAAGGGTACGATATCAATGGGTACACATTTTACATCGTCACACAAAATGAGAAAAGCACAGTTCAAAATAGTGGAGTCCGTATAGATGCATATCAGGATCAAGCTGGATCGAACACGTACTATGGTTGCATAGAGCAGATCTGGGAGCTGAACTACATGAACTTCAAAGTCCCTTTATTTCGTTGCAGTTGGGTAAATATTCGCACTGGTGTCAAAGTGGACAAGGAAGGATTCAACTTAGTGGACCTGGCCAGGGTTGGATACGCCGACGAACCATTCGTCCTAGCGAAGCAGGTCGAGCAGATTTTCTACATAAAAGACCCCGCAAACAAGAAGTGCACGTCGTTAGGGATGGCAAGCGAAGAATTGTTGGGGTTGATAACGTCGTGGATGAAGAAGAATACAACCAGAATCTTCATGTGACACCTCAGATCGCCCTTGAAGATGATCCCGAAGGTGACGTGGCATATGCTCGTTCAGACCATTCGGAAGGCATATCCTTGTAAATGCAGTCTTTGTAATTCGCAAACTGTAAATGATTTTAAATGATTTTATAACTTAAATATCATTATTAAATACAATTAGCAAGGCATATTTCAATTACATATGATTTTTAAGATTTAAAAGCAATTTTACACTATTTTAAAAGGTGATTTGTTAATTATATGTCATAAATGAAATGTAATATCAATTTTAAATCGGGTATAAGTTAATTATAAATGATTTTATAACTTAAATATCATTATTAAATACAATTAATAAGGAATATTTTAATTCTACAGTGGGATGAGCTTATCTCTATCGGGCATATAACTAATGCCCGTCAGAGATGAGGTTATCTCTATCAGGCGTACTAATACCGCCCGTAACGGATGTGTGTCATCTGTATCGGGCGTTCTAGTTGGGCCCGTCACGGATGTGTGTCATCGGTATCGGGCTGATTAGTTGTGCCCGTCACCGATGTGTGTCATCGGTATCGGGCATATTAGTTGTGCCCGTCACGGATGTGTGTTATCCGTATCGGCCACGCTAGTTCTGCCCGATTGAGATAACCATGGACCAGGGTTACCCTAGTCCAGATCCAGATCTACCGCCGCCTCCTCCCTCACGCCTCCTCCCTCTCACTCTCACTCTCACTCTCTGTCACCGCCTCCTCACCGCCGCCGCCTCCTAGACGCCGCCCCCTCCTCCTGGACGCTGCAACCGCCGCCTCCTCCTCCTCCTGGACGCCGCCGCCCCTTCCTCCTGGACGCCGCTGCCGCCGCCTCTTCCTCCTCCTGGACGCTGCCGCCCCGCAGCGAGCATCCCGGTTAGCATCCTGTCCTCTTCCTCATTCATCTCCCACTCTTTTTTCTTCTTGAATTTGCATTAACCCAGAGCTTCTATTCAAGAATTTGACTGCTAATAGATGGTGTATTAATCTGTCCCTTTGGGCCGTAAATATTGATGTTTTGAATGCAATTTCCTATGTAAGTGCATAATATATATGTCTATTATATATGAGTTTTTGTTTTTTGCAAAATTCTGTTGAATACGCATGAAAATTCATGGGATCCACTGCTGATGAAGATGATTTTATATGACCATATATAAAGATGTATCTATGTATATATAGGCAGTGATATATAGACAATGATAGACCATATACTGTTGATGCATGTGCATGTACAGATGATTAATAAAAAAGGAAAAAAATCAAGCAAGTAACAAATAGCAAAACAGATTAAGGGATTGTTAGATAAAAGAAAAAGTTATTTGGTTCACCAACTGTTGTAATGAGATTGTAATTAAAATTATCATTAACGTGTTATTACCATCTGTTGATATATATATATTTGTTACCGACATGTGGACCCTATGGTCTTACACTAATTTTTTTTACTGCAAAAAATAGAGATAAAGTTTAGGGTTTAATTTGTAAAGATCTTTACTTACGGATGGTATACATGTGTAGTACACCTTGTTGTAGTACACCTTGTTGTAACTTTCTAGCCGTACAACAGTTATATAGAAAATGTCGCAGCAAGGCGAACCCATGTCAGCGACTACTAGTGGGACAACATCGAGCCGGACTCGTCGGACCCAGAATAAAATTCCTAAGGAAGTATACACCATAACAGAGGTGGACGATCTGGGATTCCCGACGGCTCCTCCGAAAGCTGTTTTGTAGGACCTACAATAAAATTCCTAAGGAAGTATACACCATAACAGAGGTGGACGATCTGGGATTCCCGACGGCTCCTCCGAAAGCTGTCAAAAAGTTCTCTACGATATGCGGAGTCCTAGGGAGGCGGAACTTCACCATTTTGAAGGACCACATCGATTAGGTCCCAGAGGAAGAAAAAGATGAGGCCTGGAAGCAGTTCAAGGAAAGCTTTCAATAGCCCCCAGAGGCCGAGGCAAGACTGAAGAGGAAGGCTATCCGCAAGATGGGCAACTTGTGGAAGAATTTAAGGAGCACGTTAGTCACCGACTACGTCCTCAACTCCGCCCAGCCAGAACCATTCGGGAAGTACCCGGACATCACCCGGGTCGTGTGGGAACAGTTCCATGCCACAAAATCAACTCCTGAGTCTCGGGCAAAAAGCGAGACCTATAGGGAGTTGCAGGCAAAAAACATTCACTCGCACCAGCTTGGCACCGGAGGCTACGCCGGGAAGCTGCAGGAACGGGTCAAGGAGGACGAAGCTACTGCAGAATCTAACACGGCGCTAGTTCTTGCTGATATCTCGACCACCCGAGCAAGGAACTGGGCAAGGGCGAGGGTGAAGAAGAGTAGTGATGGAACACTTACGTTCCCAAATCCTGAAGATCAAGCGGTGTACCAGAAAATCGTAAGTACCACACGTAGAGTATGTTTCGTTAGGTTGTACCGTACTTTATATTGAATTCGTCCTAACTGTACCGCAGGTCGACCTGACTGCTGAGAGACAGGCCTCCCAAGAGGTCTGCTCGCAAAGACGCGAGGATGACATCCTCACGAAAGCGTTGGGAAACGAAGAACACCGTGGACGGACAAGGTTTCTAATTAAATATAACTCAGTTTTACAGGTTTTGATGCAAGTCGGCGGTTTGGATAGAAAAAAAGATGTGAATGACATATATATGTGAATGGGTCTATGGATGTGAATGTATATATGTTTGATTATGTGAATTGGCTGTGCTGTGAATGGTTCTGTGGTTAGAATGAATATTTGACTGAAAATTGGCAAATATGTGTGGAGATTCTGAGAATTGGGGTTGCTGGGGAATGGGACTATGCATATATGCTTCTGTCATTTTTTGCAGCGGGCATGGCTAGCAAAGGACTGAGGCTAGCCAAAAAACAAATTTTATTTTTTTTGCTGATTTACTCATCCCTGACGGGCATTTTAATAATGCCCGAAAGAGATAATCATCCGTGACGGGCTCCAAAAAGAGCCCGATAGGGGTATAGAACATCCCTGACGGGCTCCTTATTTGAGCCCGATAGAGATAAGTATTCCGAAACAGGACTATTTTGACTCAACAGGAGGGGTCAAACCTATCGGTGACGGGCTCTGATGAAAGGCCCGTTAGAGATAGATAGTCATCGCTGACGGGCTTAGTAGTTTTCCCGATTGAGATTAGTTATCCGTGATGGGCTCCTACCTAGCCTGGTTTGACTTGTATCGCTCGGTCAATCTTATCTGTGACGGGCTGGAGTGTTAGGCCCGATTGAGATAACGTCCATCCGTGATAGCCTGGTGCTCGATTGAGATATTTTCTCACATCACTGATCTTTGCTCAGTGACGGGGTCCTACCCGTTAGAGATGACGGTTCAAGCCTGTTAGAGATAACCGATCCCGTTCTAGTGGGAGGATCTGGCTCCACGAGTAAGACTATACCCTTTTCTAGACGAGAGGTCTGACATGTCTAGGGAAGGTATTTGGGTTTGTTCGAAATGTAACAAATGTAAAATTAGATAGTCCAAATTGAGAGGATTGGTTAAAGGTGATCCAAAGTAAAACTTTCAAAATAAAAACAGCCCTATATGCAATTCACTTTATTTTTATGTAATTTCTTAGGTAAAAGTTACCATGGAATATAAATAGCAACACTGTAGTAGACTTGAATTCCTGTAGTTGTATGCCTCCACAATGATAGCCGGCTTGGATTCTTTTAACAGAGGAATAAAAGACATGCCATATGTATTAGTATGGTATGATAAGTATAATTGGATCAAACTACACTCACATTCTCCCTTACTTCATTACTCCATCCCACTCTTAACTTTCAACTTGCTCTCGAAACAGTATGTTAAAATTCCTGGATGGAGGGAGCACAATATAAACTATATCATACCCCCATGTTTTGCCACGAAAAACATGGATAATTGTATTTTAAATACTTTAGAAATGATGGATGCTCACATGTTGAAATAATTCAGAATGATGTGGAATAGTAATTTAACGTGCTTGCATATTGAGCTCGAGAATGTAATAAATAAATGATAAAATAGATGATGGCCTGTACTTTGTTGTAAAATTTATGGATAAAGTATATTAAATATTATAGAAATAATGGATGATTATATATTGAAATATTTCAGAATGATACTTTGACATGCTTACACGTTGAGCTATAAAATGTAATAATTTATGGATGATGTGATATGTTTGCTTGAACTTTAAGATATAATAGTTCTTAATATATGATGAAACAACATGTTCACATGTTGAGCTTAAATTAAAATGTAGCAAGTTGTAACTGTATACTCCATCCATCCTAAAATATAAGGGATTTTAGATAAATGGAATACATCATAGTACTATAAATTTAGATATAAATCTGTTCAGATTCGTAGTAGTAGGATATATCCCATCTATTTAAAATCCCCTATTTTTTTGGACGAAGGGAGTAGAAATTATAAATAGAAGATGGATACTATTTGCACCATTCACATGCACAATGCTTCCATGATATCCTTGGTCACATATTGGTCCATTTCACAATACATAATAGCACCATAAACCTGTCTACTCTACAATATCATATTTTACATTACACCTAACTGTGTTAAATGTTATGCTTTTGAAAGTGGTGTACTAAGAAGTGAGCATAGCTCAACCGGTTAGATTTCTTGTGGTGAAACTAGCTCACTCGGGTTCAAGTTCTAGATTTAACATGGGTGCCCGTATTTACGACTATTTATTCTTTCAGTAGTAGGTGACGTACCCACCTATGGTGACTTTATCAATGTCAATATATAATGACCCCGTCTTTCAGAGGTACTCATAGGGGTAGAGTACGCTTGTGTGTCGTCATAAAGGTGAGTGTGCGCGTGTTGTGAGCGCTTGTGGTGATGTCATCAATCTCAAAATATGCTGGCCCATTCATTTGGAGGTGCTCATAGGGGTATGGTATGCGTGTGTGTTCGTAAGGTTGAGTGTGCACACGTTGTAAGCGCTTATGATGGCTTTATCAATCTCAAGATACGTTGGTCCATTCTTTCGAAAGTGCTCATGGGGTAGGGTATACATATGTGTTCATATGAGTGAATGAACGCGGATTGTGAGCGCATGCATTTGTACTGTGTTTCTTTAAAAAAAGAAATTCTTGTACTGTATTGGTTATATTATGTATTACCCATGCTTTTGCCGTTGAGGAGAAAATATTTTTGGAAACTATCCAACTATGCAATCAAACTATGGAGAGTATCCCCATCAACCATATGCAAATTATCTTTACACTTAAAAAGTGAAATCTGCTTCCAACCGCCTTGGTTCGCTCGTCCGTTATTGCCATTAGCGATTCGGTATTGTATTTTCGATTGTCTGTTTTGAAGCGACGCAAGAGTTAGGATGGTATACTAACCACGTGCGATGAATGTAGCACACGTCGCTGACCCCCAAAAAATCACGCGGCGCTCCGAGTCCTAGAGAAATTATAAGAAAAATAACTATATATCTGGTGATGTCTACACAAGATTTACTTGATTTCATCCGAAAAAAAATCCACAAACAAGCACATAAATATGATATACTGTACTCTTATTTTGGATGTGATTAGTGACGACGTACCAAAGTGATGGCGTAACCCAAACACCACAGCTTATGAGTAAGGGCGGATGAATGAACTTCGATGGGCTCATTTTCTTCCTTCTCCAACCCCCTACTCTTCTTCCTCTTCCTCTTTACCCCTCCCCTATCTCCAACGGGGTAGAAGGACTCGACCCCCCTCCTCTCCCTCTAAGGTCACGTTGGATCCTTCCTTGTCTAGGAGTAACAATTTGATTCAATAATGTAATTAGAGTGCCACTATTTTAGTCATACATAGCTAAATTCTTTGAGAACCCAAAATTATTTTTATCTGACTTCACAGAGGTGTGCCTCATCTAGCCCTATCACATAGTTGTCAGATGGGGAGTCAAGTAGTTGCCACACAGGGGAGAGAAATAATGTCTTTGGTGGTGACTTCGACCCTAACTATCTGAGTTACGATTCATGAACTATAAAAAAAAAAAATAAAGTAATAAAAATAATTTACAAGTAAAACCTTTATATCTATGTTATTAGCAGTAAGTTAATGTTGAAAAATATACCACAATGGAAAAAAAAATTAACATCAATTTCTAAAATTAAAATTTTGGTTATGATGCATAAGCTAACAATTCAAGCAGAGGATGAGACTCGTTCAAACAATCTGCTTACAACTTATGAGCATTAAGAGCCACACAATCAAATCAGGCATATGAGGTGCTGTTTGTTTGGAGGGGCTAATCCATAAGTCCCTCCACTTTAGTCCCTTTTAGCCCCTAAATTACCAAATAGGAGGGACTTAAACAGACTAAAACAACATAGGGCAATAAGTCCCTGGGGGAGGAGCTTATATGGGCTAAAAACCTATAGCAGAGCGGTCCCAACCCTATCTCTCTTCACTCACTCTCTCTCATGGATGAAGTACTACTAGATAGGTCATTTAATGAGGTTTTAGTCCCTTTTAGTCCCTCCAAACAAATAGGGTAGGACTAAAAAGAACTTATGTTTTAGCCCTAAAACTTATGCAAACAAACAGGACCTGAACCAACGACAGTGCCCTCTTTCTTTAGGCATGCAAATGGAAGGTGGTTCAGACTTTAGAGGTAAGCTAACATGAAGAGCATAGCTTGTGACAGGGACATCTGGGCTAGCCTCATAGTGTTCTTTTCCATGAGTCCAACTCACCTTTCTCGGCTTTTCCAACTACTAAACGTTACGTGTTTTGCAAAAAAATTTTATAGAAAAATTACTTTAAAAATCGTATTAATCCATTTTTTAAAGTTTTTTAAACTAATACTTAATTAATCATGTGTTAATCCATCGCTCTGTTTTGCATACAAAGGGAAGGGGTTCGCAGCCCCTCCAAAAGAATACACCCTTAGCATACCGAATCCAGTGCTACGGACATGTGTGTGTATGTTGGAATTGGTCCACTCACCTCCTTTGATGGCAGCCTATATGCAAAGCTTTTTTTTCCGACCAATCCTATCTTCCTATAAAGTGATGTCCACTAAATCCTAAAGCTCAACATACAAGTGTGTCACATCATCACCCACTAGTAATTATTATCTAGAGTATTTTAAAGCACATGCAAGTATGCCACATCATCACCCACTAACAATTATTATATAGAGTATTTTAAATATCATGCAAACATGAAATATCATTTACAATTTTGTTGTATTTTTCGAACTCAATATGCAAGCAATGTCAAATCATTATCTTCACATTATTTTCACATTATTTAAACATATAAATCTACCATTTCTAATTTCTATATTGTATAACATGCATTAATTCATCCACTATCCCGCAATAAAGTGTAGGGTATCAACTAGTATACTAAAAACACACGGCCGATGCAACCAAAATTAAAGATAGCGTAGCAACTGGTTAGGTTCCTTGGAAGTTGGAACCTCACCCGAATCCAAGTCATAGGCTTACCACAGGCACTCGTATTTATGACTATTTGTTCATTTCAGTGGTAGACGATTTATTCGTGATAACGAGTTATTCATAATGACTTCATCAATCTGAAAATGACTTCATCAATCTTAAAATATATGTCTTGAATGTGCTTATAGTGATAGGGTGTGTGTTTATAGGAGTTAGTGTGCGTGCATACGTGAGCACTTGTGCTTGTGCTGTGTTTCTAAAAAAAAACATTATAAAAATAGAACTTCTTTTACGTAATGAGATAAGGGCTCATTTAGAACAAAAGAAATATTGAATTTTTTTTAGGATTTGAATCATATAGAAAATTTTCTTATATGGTCTTTTGGAGCAAAGGACTACATATGTTTGAATCCTATGAATTTCTTTTGAAATGGCTCCGTGTGAAAAGTTAGTATGAGGTCCTTGGACCTCTTGGAAATTTTCCTTTCAGTCTTTCTTATCTAATGTTTTTATTGTAGCTCATTCAAACAATATTTTTCCATATAGTTTGCAATTCTCTATTTTGTATAGGATAAGACTATTCTATACCCCACCCCTAGAATAGTTATTCTACATCCCCTTCCCTCAAGGGCCCAACCCACTTCCCCTTCCCTTCTTTGGACTCAAAACCCACCTCTCACCCTAGTCAAAGTGTGGTTAAAGGGCTCCCACCTAGGTCAAACCCGTGTGTTAACTCCCACATATCCACCTATTTGATATACTCATCTCGTACGAACGGTGCATTAATAGGACGACCACCATGCATTAACGCCGAAGCTTACGTGCAATAACAATAATGAAATATAGTTAAAATATAGTCATGACGGATTTAGTTTTGTAGAGCCCTTTTTTATAGTATTATGGTGCAAACATTTCGAAAATATAATATGTGGTGTGAGAGATATCATTGTTTAAAGATGAGAATTCTAAAGATATCATTTCGTTAGTGTGTGCCTTTGATTAAAAGTATAGTACTGTATATTAACCAAATTTATATATTTGTAAAACTGTGTTACTGCATACATACAACCTTATTGGTACAATTTATATGGTGTGTTACTGCGCAACTTATCACTATACATCATTCTGTAGTAACGTCATGACAAAATAAATAGTAATAACAATGTAGCTATATGTACAAAATTAAACTTAAAGTACCTTCCGTACATTCTTATATTTTTTATATTCTTATGTAACGCTATGATGAAATTGCAGTAACATAGAACAAGTAGCAGTAACATAGAACAAATAGCAGTAACAATATTGTTGTATTATTATTTCATTTGTATCGTTAAATTTTATAAATACTAATATTTCAAGAGCAATACCTCTTATATTCTATATTGTTTTTTAAAACAATTTTGCACCATGATGTTAAGAAAAGCGCTTATCCAAAGTAGGTCTATCATGAGTAGATTTTACTATACATCCAGCATTGTTATTGTAAGTAAAACATAGTATTACTGCACGGTGATGGTTACATGTAAGATCTCTCCCATGTATTGTGAATGACACCGATCTTCCTTAGAGAAATAATTTTCTTGACAAAACATTTTATCGATAGCAATCTTCCTCTATTACTGTATATTATAGAAGTCGTTACTGCTAGTAACCCTATATATTACCACTCGCTATCATTGAACCACACATCGTTGATCTCCCTCAATGATCCTTAACATGAACCTGCTTCATAAGCCAACCACTCTCGCTCCACAAGAAAACCAATACGACTCCTCTCCATCTAAAAAATCCACCCTCACTAACCACCCGCGCCCCACGATTAAACCGATCCAATTCCCCTCTCTCCATGTTACTGCACTTTTTTTCTTGCTATACATATTCTTACAGTAACATATCAATCAATTGCAGTAACACGCAATGTTACTATGAAACTTATAATTGTCACTACATGTTGTAGTAACGACATCATGTGATTGTAGTAATGCATAACGTAACACTTATGCTATAGTATTACTGCTAGTGGAGAGTTAAATTTTAAAAAAGCTAATCTTTGAAGGGTAATATCTCTCACATAGTAAACTACTTTTAAAAACCGTTTGCACCATAATGCTAGAAAAAATACTTATTAAAAGTAGATCCGTCATGACTATATTATGACTAAATTTTAATA
The DNA here is from genome assembly GCA_000573905.2 of Oryza punctata. Classification (NCBI taxonomy): domain Eukaryota; kingdom Viridiplantae; phylum Streptophyta; class Magnoliopsida; order Poales; family Poaceae; genus Oryza; species Oryza punctata. Next base: position 18,889,109 of record CM002492.2, on the reverse strand, counting down.
TTGCTACTGTAAGTCAGACATGATGTTACTGCACCATGTGTTGATGTTGTAAATCACGACTACGGTATTTGCATGGTATGGGGATCGTTGGTACCAGGGTATACGCGAGATTGAAGTAAAAGAGATAGGAGACAGTGATTTTTATACAGATTCGGGCCCCTTATCTCACAGGTAATAGCCCTACTTCTGTTGGCCGAAGTCGGTGTTTCTATTATATATCAGTATCACTCGAGTACAAGATTTGGGATAACCTATCTAGTCATCGTTGACACGGCGACATGAACCACCACACGTAGTCGACGACGGGGTAGTCTTCTTCCTTGAATATGGACATGGCGAGATCCGAGATATCGCTAGATCCCTCTTGTCGGCCACCGTAGGTACCGGATTAGGTATATCTAGGCTTATCTCTAATGTCGATGTCTGGTAGCGTGTATTGATATCTATTCTGACTGTTGCTTCCCTCCGACTGGTCTCGTCCCCTCTCCTCCTAGGGGGTCTTGTATTTATACCCATAGATGTCCCCTTGTCCAAAAAGAACTAGGGAAACAAGTATGGATACGACCTGAGTAGTCGTTATAGTTTCTATGTAGAACTCTGCTTCTCCTTCCTTATCTGGAATACCTTCCGTATGCAAGGCCTAATTCCGTATAAGACTTAGTATATGATGAGTACCACCGAACTTAACCCATGATCATAGGGTATGACTTATCCATAATCCTGACACCATCGGTATTACGTTACTAGGTCGTTCTTGTGAGGAGCTGAGAAGAGGTGGGTGGTGAGGAAAGTTATAGGCAGGTTTGATCAATGTGGGGACCTTTGACCTTTGATCAAGGTGGGAGGTGAGTTTTGGGTCCTTGGGGTATAGAATAGCTATTCTATACCTCGGGTGTAGAATAGTTTTGCTATTTTGTATATATATATAATTATGAAATATTGTGTATTTTCTATTCATGTGTTTTGCCATTCTGGTATCTAAAGGGGCCAGTTTAAGACTTTTACACTCTTACTCTTAGCAATCCGAACATCACGTTCATCGATGAAAGAGATTATAAGAATACCTAAATTTATTCTAAAATTAAGTTATAAAAAACAAAATTAGCTATGGAATGTAAATTATAGTTGAAACAAGAGTAGACCCAACTAGCAGTTGGCCATCCACTACGCACCATGCAACGCATGCCCATAACACTCGGAGTAATGCAATGCACACAGATAGTGCAAGCAATTGGCTATACAACTACGGGCTTTCTCGCAGGAAATATTCCCAATATTACAGTGGGGTGAGCCCATTTCATCCGCTGAACCCCTTAATTATCAAAACCGTTCAATTTATCTCCACTATGCACGTGCATGTCACGTTTTGGCGATATTTAATGAACAAATACCAAAGGAGAACAGTCGATCTAACTTTTTTCAGCACCCATGTAAATTCTCGATGATAAGATGGCAATTTGGATGTTGATCTCAATAGAAATGCTTCACGGTGAATCATACTAACAAAGATTAAAAAAAATATTTATAAGGTAGAAAGACCCAATTTATATATTCCGATGTTGCTACTTTCTGTAAGCAAACAAGTTAGCATACACGTGATAACATCAAGGTGGTATTGCAAATCAAATAACCAAAATACAGTATATGCTCGATTATTTTTTTTAAAAAAAAGAGAGGAACGATAGATTTCAGGATCTCATTCCTCAAAGGCAGTGTAACCTATAAATTTTGAGTTCCGCTATACGTACGATCATTTTTATACGATGTTTGTACGATGAAACGTCTGTCCTAACGTTTGTGGCGATGAAACGGATCCCTCCTTCACTGCAGAGCCCATATCCAAAGCCCAAGCTCCTCCTGACATCCTGGCCTGCTTTCTCGTTGATCTGGTTGCACATCCAAGTATCCAACCAAAGCAAATCTTCCTTCTAATCATATGTTAGGTAATATTCTTCCTAATAATATCTTATATAGTAATTGTACTTAGCGCTCATTTCTCATGTGGCAGGTTAAGCAAATTACTCATACATATATGTTCCTTGCACCTTGGATAGAGGTAGCATTAACCCTAGGAAGTAGATTCTAATGGCCACAATCAGAATTGGATGCAGAAAAATTCATATACGAACTAATATCAAATAAGGTTTGCATATGTTTGGATACATTGAGAGGTCCTGGAGACAAACTTAAAGCCAAAGTATCTAGTACTCCTCGGTACATTAATTAATGTCACATGGTGATGAAGCAGAACTTGTTTCAAACATTCCACTCTTTCAGTCCTGAGATATAAGGCCCAAAACATCTTCTTTTCCCTTTAGTAAAGATAGTAAATTTAGTTAGATTGAATACTACCTGGTAGATTGTGTGCTAATATAATCTAAGTATAGATATAAAACCTGGAGAAGATCAACGTACGATGTAATATGAGATTGGGAGTCTGACTGATTTGTTTGCAGGCCATATAATAACTGTCAAGTAGCATCATTCATTAGTATTACATACTTACAAGTCAGTATGCACAACAAGTAATATATATATATAAGCTAGCATGTATGGAGAAGATTATGCACCTGATAATCATTTGGAAAAGAACCAACAGTACTTGCAGCCTCATCCGCTCCATAGCAATGACGATCAAAATTGCCCTGACAAAATAGAGTACTCAATAATATATCATAATCTGAAGTACTGAAGGTCTAAGTATGTTCCACAGAGAGATTACCTCTGTACGATTTGAACTGTGAGAAACTATGTTCTTTCTTGCTTTCGTTTGCTTTCTAAGCTACAGAGTAAATTCCAGGTGTTAGTAAATATATCTAACAAGTAAAACATTCATCTCTGAAAAAAACAATTCACATTGCATTCTTACCTTCCCCACACTTGTGCTTGCTGACTTTTGTCGCTTTTTCATTTTAATTTTCTTCACCAGCTTAGCCACTTTAGATTCTTTTCGTATGGTAGGAGGACGACCTCTTTTTCTAAGAGTTATAGGACTTAGAACAAACTTTTCTTGCATTGAGATGACATGCTCTGGGCTTGGAAGATATTCCTGAGCTTCCTCACTTTCATGGTATGCATCAATCTTTATCTGTAACTCATTAATGCCATCCATGACCAAGCTAAAAAGTTCATCTGACCCAGGCCCATTCTCTGCCACTTCGTAGAAACACTTGCACATCTCATCAAAGCGCCGTGCCACTGGTGTATTAGCCACATCGTCAAATGAGCATTTAATAAATGTGTGTTTACGCTTTAAATCCTTCCTCCATCTCTGAACTAAATATCTGGAAGGAACTTTTCTACTTTCCATAAGAGCAAGCACAGAAAGAATATGGCTGCACAAGATTCCCCAAAATTCAAAATGACGACATATACACTACACATTAGAGTCCTCTTCATTGTACAAAACAACATAATATGCAGCAGCCATTTGATCTCTAAATTTACCATCCTGCCTAACTTTGAATGTAAGTAACGATCCTTCTTTTTTCTCAAGAGATGGATAACAATATATTTACCTCTTAGCTCCTCTTGGAACTCTCTGAACTTTTCATTGCTGTATGCTGCCTGAAATTGGCTCTCAAAGTCATAGTGAGTTATGCATGGGGTGATCTCTTGGAATGACTTACAGTATGCCTTATTTTCTTTCTCAACCTTGTCCCTTAATGCATTGTCATATTGTTCCACAAATTGCTTCAACGTTGTTCTTGCATTAACATAGCCATCAAAAAAAGAGTTCACACTCTCACTTCTCTGTGTTGAAGACATGCCTGCCCAAAAGGTGTCTTTCACAAAAGCAAGGACCCATAGATGCCTATTTTTGAATAATCCATTAAGCCATTCATTGTCTTGAAAACTAAAAGTTTCAATCATCTGCACCCAATCTTTCTCAAATTCATTTGTGGTCAAAGAATCATACACACAATTTGATAATGTAAATTTAATATCTTCATAATCTGAGTACCCATTAAGCTTTTCTGGAATCTTCCTCATGATATGCCATATACACCATCTATGTCGAGCTTGAGGGAAAACTTCTTCAGTAGCATTCTTCATTGCTTGGCACTGATCAGTAATAATAGCTTTTGGTGGTTTGTTTGACATACAAGCTAGCCAAGATTTGAATAGCCAAACAAAAGTTTCAGTGTCCTCACTTGATAGTAGGGCACAACCCAACAAAACTGATTGCCCATGGTGATTCACACCAACAAAAGGAGCAAACGGCATATTGTACTTATTTGTTAAGTATGTAGTGTCAAATGTTACAACATCTGAGAAAGATTCATATGTAGCTCTGCTTCTTGCATCTGCCCAAAATACATTCCTCAATCGGGAGTCCTCATCCACATCCATAACATAGAAAAAGTTTGGATCTTTGGACTGTATACGAAGGAAATAATGATAAATTGCATCTGCATCTCCAACACCGAGCTTTAGCCTTCTTGTATCTTGCAAATAATTCCTGCACTCCTTTTCACCAAATTCAAGATTTTCATAGCCACCTGCTTCCATAACAAGAGAACCAAAGTTCTTGTTTATACGGATTCCTGCTTGGTCATTCAGTTCAAGTGTTCTTTTTGCATGCAAACTAAGCTTCTTGTGGCATCTAAGAAATCTAGCTTTGTTTGGACTGATAGCATGATTGTGGTCAAGTCGGAAAGAAGTAATGCGTAATTTATCACCACGAAGAGAAAGGTTAACTTTCGCTGGGCATTGCATCCTTGTAGAAGGGTTTGGATTGAATGTGTCCTTTGATGTGTATTGAGCCTTGCCTTGCCTGCTGCAAGCTAGTGTGAGATAATTCACCTTGCCATCTTCATTGGCTCTTGAGGTTCTTCTTGTCACACCAAAACCTTTCTTGCGAGCATATCTCTTATAGAAGGTTTCAGCATCTGTTGCACTATCAAATAGCATTCCTTTCTTTGGTTCTTGTAACATAGCTTCCTCTGTTGATTGCTCATTTGAAACGAACTTCTCAATTTCTTGGTCATCTGATTCATTTTGGACCTCCTCAACAATAAAATCATCCTCGTCTGATATGGCAATATCATCTTCTACTTCATGGTAGATAAATTGGTCTCCATTACTGAAACATTAAAACAATGGCATGTTTTGCAAAGCAAAAATTCAGATTAAATCCATAAGAAAAAATAAGCATTTCATGGCCATGGACATTACCCAGGACCAAAAAAGAAAGATAGGGCGACTAGTGTACCAAAAAAGATGATTGTGAAGCTAAAGGAATTCAAGCAAATAAGATGACATACCTGTGTCTTCGTATGCCGTATGCTCTCTGGATTAGATGCAGAATTGCAGATGCGCTAAGAACATGGAATAGGGAAAGTCAGGTTTAGGGTTTAACAAAGGAAGATGTACAGTCGGATGCAAAGAGGCTAATTGGGCCTAAGGGCCCATGACGCTCTTGACGGCCGCGTGTGCATGCGCCGTGTGCTCGCGTTAGGTTCCCTGCCGTCCGCGTCGTTACGTTTGATCGTACCAATATCGTACGAAAAATTCGTATGCGTAGCATTTTCCATAAATTTCTACGGAGGAAGACCGGAGAAAAAACCCAAAATTATTCCCTACAACTACACCACCTTATCGATGTTCATATGATCTCAAGGGTAAAATAAACTACGTTAAAGCTTTATCATATTCACTCGATGTGTGGCAGTAGTCACCCGTCGCGCCATCTTGGTATGTTACAAAGAAAAAAATATTAAGAGATCATATCACACTATCGAACTATTCGGAAGAATCCTAAAATATTTTGTGATACGGAAGAACCAAAAAAATCGTGTGTAGGTGTTGATGATGAAATTTGGCAAGCATATGAATCGGAAATGGGATCCAATTCAAAGCGGATTTGAAGATATGCGGGATTCCCGGAAACAGAGTGCGCATCGGCTGGAAGACTGTATCAGCCGATATCGAATTTGAAATGGTTAGCCGATACAGCCGATATGGGTTAAATGATCAATGTCGGATTCGAAAGAAGGGCTTCAATGATATTGCCAGGTAAGGATGGAGTCTGATATTGACAATTGTATCTATTAATTAGGTTTTTATGTAAATTCCTCATAGATATTTTCGGTAAGAGTCCACCTAAGAGACTTATTTGTTAGTTGGAGTTGTATGAGGATAATATGAGTCGTATCCATCACGGATAAGTTTGTACTTTCGGGTATAAATATAAGCCCAAGATCTTGTAAATGAACAACATCAGTTCAATTAATCTCGGCGCATCACCAATCTTTTTCATTATTTTGTTTCGACAAGTTCTTGCTTTCGAGTCGACCAAGTTTAGGGTTAGTTCGTCATTGAATATGCCTTACAGCCGATTCATACTTTACTACATCGGCTAGGTTACATCACGATATGATATCGGCTTCCTAGCCGATCGATTATCATTTACTAATAAAACTTACATGTTTCATCTTGTTGATTGCAGGATCAAATCAACTGGCACGCCCTTGAACCAGAAAGCAAGTTTTAGACCTGCACTAGAGCAAAGCAAATCTCTCAGGCCAGTGTGTGGTTTTTTCATCAACACGCTTTTGGCACGCCCAGTGGGACACAATGTCATCATGGCGCCCAACATCACTGAAGTTACAGAAGATAATGTTCTACCTATCACGATCGAGCAGTTGAACGAGGAGCAGAAGGAGGAGATGAAAAAGTTGTTGGATCAGCTCCAGAGTCAATATCTACACTCGTTCACGGTGACCCACCAGGGTACGGTAATTCAAAAGACCAAAGTTGAGTTGTCACCGATCGTAAAAACGGTGCCAAGTACATCTGGGCAAACGATGATAAAGGCAAAGAGATCAAGACCGAGTCAAGCGATGAAGAACTCCATACATTACAGGATCGTATCGACTCGGCGGTCCATCATGCTTTGATTAATCAGTCCGGTATATTTGTGAACACGTTGACAAATATGATCAAGATAGTGGTAGATGGCACTATAGCTGAGGAGAAAGCAAAAGGACCTATCTACCTTCCAGGGGATGCCTTCCCGGGTTATAGGATTGTGAAATCGGAAATTGGCGGGAAACACCGCTCGGTTTCAACCCAAGCTCCATCGGCTCCCATATCAAGTGGAACCATCCCAACGATATTAACAGGACAGCAGCCGATGCCTGGGGGGCAGAGTTCGACCCAATTAACGCCAGAACAGCTAATCAACGTACTCAACATAAAACCGCCGGTTGCCGAACCTGCATATCATATTCCTTCGGCGCCGCAGCAAGTTGCGCCTCAACTTTCTTCGCAACAGCCGATCAGGATGACTCAACTAATTGGCCAGCAATATATGCCAGAATCGCCGCCGTATGTTCCACCACAAGGCTTGGGTGCCAATTTTAATCGGCAATATCAACCTCATTCTCCACGAGTCCAGTATCGGCCAGAGGGGTCTCCACGGTTTCAGCATCCAACCCAGTTTGGTCAATATGATCAACCACAGTAGCAATATGGTGAAGGGGTATCACAAAAGCCGTGGGCCGATATGATTGCCGATGTAATGAGAGAGCAGTTTGGACTCAAGCCTAAGGACAACGGTAACATGTATCGGCATCCATACCCTGAATATTTTGACCGAGTGCCACTACCAAATCGATACAAGGTACCAGGTTTTTAAAAATTCTCAGGCCAGGATAATGTGTTAACTTATGAGCACGTTAGCCGTTTCATAGCGCAATGTGGAGAAGCATCGGCTACAGAGGCTCTCAGAGTTAGATTATTCCTACTATCATTGTCTGGATCGGCATTCACATGGTTTTCTTCCCTACCTTACAATCCTATCAGGAGTTGGGCCGATCTAGAAAGCAGTTTCATAAGTATTTTTTCAGTGGAATCCAAGAAATGAAACTATCAGATCTCACATCCATCAAACAAAAATCAGATGAGACAGTGCTAGATTATATTCACAGATTTAGAGATGTAAGGAACATGTGCTATAGTTTGGCATAGACTGACTCACAGTTAGCCGATCTGGCCTTCCAGGGATTGTTAGCACTGATAAGAGAGATGTTTTCTGCTCAAGATTTTGAAAATTTGGTGCACTTAGCTCAGAAGATATTGGCTCATGAAACACGATTCCAGGAGGCTAGAAAGTTTGCTAAAAAGGCTAATAATGTTAATAATATCTATAATTATGATTCTGACTCCGAAGACGAAGACCCAGAAGTCAATGCAGCCGAGTGGGCTAGGAATAAGAAAACAGTGTTGTGCCAATCGGTTAAGAATTCGGGGAAGGAAGAAATGTTTGATTTCGATATCACTAAGGCTAACAAGATCTTTGATCTTCTTTTTCAAGAGAAACAAATTCAACTGCCGGTAGGGCATGTAATACCATCGATTGAGGAATTGAAGAGGAGGAAGTATTGCAAATGGCATAACACAGGATCACACAACACCAACGATTGCAAGATCTTCAGGTAGTAGATTCAATGGGCTATAGAACAAGGGAGGATAAAGTTCAATGAAGTTAAGAGGCCGATGAAGATAGATGGTCATCCTTTTCCAGTGAACATGGTTCATATTGGAGCCGATAGAAACCAAGCCGATAGGAACAAGTATCAGGCAAGGAGATTCAAGTCGGTTAGCATGATTAACAAATATCAGAGCAGACGTCAAAAAGAAGAAGAGACGTGTCACTATAATAATGAGGGTTGTTTCAATCCTCATTGGGGTAGTGAATTCCTCAAGATTTTGCTGGAATGAAGGGATGAGACTGCCATCTATCGAAGACTGTCCTGGTTGTAGTGATCTCGACAAAAAATACATTGGAAGGTCAAGCCGACAAAGTAATAATGGGTATTGACCGATTCAGCAAAAGTTATCTGTTCATCAGAGGCTTGAGCCGATTCGACAGGATTACTTCGAGGACAAGCAACAAGTGAGAGCTAAGACTATGGAACCTCAATGGTATCCTTCTGGAATTTTTACTAAGAGTCAGAAAAGTCGTGTTCAGAAGATGAGGAATAAAGAGCAATTTCAAGAAGTTGAAGATGAGATTGAACATTGGCTGAAGCGCACAAGGAAGGTATGGCGTGTTAACAGTAAGGTCGTTCCAGCTGATGAAGTCAGAGCTGATAAGGGTAAAAGTCTTGCTAAGAGCAAGGGAAAAGCAGTTGTCTCATATTCGATAAACATGGTCTTTGTGTTGCCAGCCGAATATGGTATAGAACAAGTCGTGGAAGAAGTGTACAAACCACCGTCGGCTAAATTGATATTGTCTCCACAACAAGCTGTCTTTGAGAAACCAGAAGGAACCGAGCATCGGCACCTCAAGCCTCTGTATGTCAAGGGGTTTGTCAATGGGAAGCCGATGTCAAAAATGTTGGTCGATGGAGGAGCAGCTGTTAATTTGATGTCATATGCTACTTTCAGAAAATTGGGTAAGAATTCAGAAGATTTGATCAAGACCAACATGATCCTTAAAGATTTTGGCGGAAATCCATATGAGACTAAGGGAGTTTTAAATGTGGAGTTGACCATCGGCAGTAAAACAATTCCTACTACATTCTTTGTCATTGATGGGAAGGGTTCCTATAGTCTGTTGCTGGGAAGAGATTGGATCCATGCCAATTGTTGTATTCCTTCAACTATGCATCAAAGTTTGATCCAGTGGCAAGGAGACCCAATAGAAATCGTGCCAACCGACAGGTCAGTTAATGTAGCTAGTGTCAATTTGTCTATTTGGGAGATGGAAGGAATTGATTGTTTATCTGGTAAAGTTTGGCAAGGAGATTATCTAAGAATTTCTAATTATGATATACAACCAACAGGAGATGGAGAGCCCCAATTATTATTTTGAGGGTGCCGTGGAGGGTCCAAATTTTTATACAAATGATACTGTAGATGATCTTGACGGCAAGCTTGGATAAGGGTTTATGTCGGCCAATGAACTAGAAGAAGTGGATATTGGACTAGGCGATAGACCTAGGCTAACATATATTAGTAAAGGTTTGTTAAATGAGTTTAAATATAAATTAATAGAGCTGTTAAAAGATTACACATATTGTTCTGCTTGCGAGTACTATGAGATGCCAGGACTTAGCCGATCGATTGTTGAACATCGACTCCCTATTAAACCTGGCTATTGGCCATATAAACAACCTCCAATATGTTGTAAAGCCGAGATGTACGATGCTATTAAGGCCGAGATTAGAAGACTTTATGATGCTAATTTTATTAGACCATGTCGGTATACTCAGTGGATTTCAAACATAGTACTGGTAATAAAGAAAAACGGCAAGCTTAGAGTTTGCATCGACTTTAGAGATTTGAATAAAGCTACTCCTAAGGATGAATACCCAATGCCGGTTGCCGATCAGTTGGTTGATGCAGCATCTGGACACAAGATCATCAGTTTCATGGATGGCAATGTAGGATATAATCAATTTTTATGGCCGAAGAGGATATTCATAAGACTGTTTTTTGATGTCCTGGTGCAATCAGCTTGTATGAGTGGGTTGTTATGACTTTTGGATTAAAGAGTGTTGGCGCCACGTACCAAAGGGCAATGAATTACATATTCCATGACCTTATCTGTTTATTGGTTGAAATCAATATTGACGATGTGGTGGTTAAATTAAAGGAGGTTGATGAGCACATAGCCGATTTGAGAAGAGTCTTGGAAAGAGCAAGAAAATATGGATTAAGGATTAACCCAACCAAGTGTGCTTTTGGTGTACTGGCTGGACAATTCCTTGGATTTTTAGTGCATGAATGGGGAATTGAAATACCTCAGAGGAGTATTAATGTATCAAAAATATAAAACCTCCGGAGGACAAGACAAAATTACAATCATTGATTGGCAAGATTAATTTTGTAAGACGGTTTATATCTAACTTATCCGGTAGGATAGAGCCGTTCACTCCATTGCTCAGATTGAAGGCCGATCAAGAGTTTGTTTGGGGGGCGAAGCAACAGCGAGCTTTGGATAATATAAAGGAATATTTGAGTACTCCTCCAGTCCTTATTCCACCACAGAAAGGAATTCCGTTTAAGTTATATCTATCAACCGATCAGAACACTATCGGCTCAGTCCTTATCCAAGATGTTGAAGGTAAAGAACGAGTTATATTTTATCTGAGTAGAAGGCTTTTGGATGCGGAGACCAGATATTCACCGGTGGAAAAGTTGTGTTTGTGTTTATATTTTTCTTGTACAAAATTAAGACATTATTTGCTTTCCAATGAATGCACGATAGTCTGTACAGCCGATGGAGTATGATATATGTTATCGGCTCCAGTTTTGAAGGGAAGGATTGGGAAGTGGATTTCTGATTTAACAGAGTTTGATCTTAGATATGATTCGGCTAAGGTAGTTAAGGGGCAAGCGGTAGCCGATTTCATAGTTGAACATCAGGATAATTTGATTGATCATGTTGAGATTATGCCTTGGAGATTGTTTTTCAATAGATCAGTTTGCATTCATGGATGTGGTATCGGCTTAGTGATCATATCGCCTAGGGGGGTAAGTTTTTAGTTTGCTTTTACTACTAAACCTTATTCTACTAACAATCAGGCTGAGTATGAGGTGGTTTTGAAAGGTTTGCAATTGCTAAAAGAGGTTGAGGCCGATGCTATTGAAATCATGGGGGATTCATTACTGATGATTAGTCAGTTGTACATAGAATATGAGTGTAAGAATGATATCTTGATGGTTTACAATGAGAAGTGTCAAAAGTTGATGAAAACTTTCAGGATAGTTACTTTGAAGCATATTCCTCAAGAACAAAATGTTGAGGCTAATGATTTAGCTAAGGGAGCATTGGGTTATAAGCCGATGTTGAAAGGTGTAGAGGTAGAAGTTGCATGCTTGCAAGCCGATGACTGGAGATTTGAGATAATTGAGTATTTAAAGGATCCTTCTGGATCGGCATCTAGGAAATTGAGGTATAAAGCCCTTAAATATGTTTTGTTGGACGATGCATTGTACCATCAGACTATTGATGGGAGTCTGATGGGGTTTTGTTACGATGTTTGAGTTTAGAAGAAGCAAAAGTTGTCATGTGTGAAGTGCATGAGGGGATATGTGGTACTCATCAATCGGGTCATAAAATGAAGTGGCTGATTTGGAGAGTGGGGTATTTTGGCTGACAATGCTGGAAAATTGCTTTACATATTATAAAGGATGTCAAGATTGTCAGAAGTTTGGAGTTATTCAAAGAGCACCAGCATCCGCTATGAATCCAATTATCAAGCCATGACCGTTCAGAGATTGGGGAATTGATATGATCGGGCAGATCAATCCGTCATCGAGTAAAGGTCATAAGTTTATATTGGTCGCTACCGATTATTTTACTAAGTGGGTTGAAGCTATTCCTCTCAAAAACCTTGATACTAAAAATGCAATAGAGTTTATTAAGGAGCATATCATATATAGATTTGGTTTGTTACACACTATAACAACTGATCAGGGATCTATCTTTGTGTCTGATGAGTTTGTTCAGTTTGCCGATAGTATGGGGATTAAGTTGTTGAATTCTTCACATATTATGCACAGGCTAATGGGCAGGCTAAGGCATCTAACAAGAGTTTGATCAAGCTCGTTAACAGGAAGATTGCTGAATATCCCAAAAAGTGGCATACTATATTAGCTGAGGCATTATAGTCCTATCGGATAGCTTGTGATGGTGTTATTCAAGTTCCACCATATCAGTTGGTTTATGGTCATGAAGCTGTATTACCATGGGAAACTAACATCGGCTCAAGAAGGATTTCTTTACAAGATGACTTGACAGCCGATGATTACCATAATTTGAGGGTTGATAAGTCAGAAGAATTGGTTTAATCTAGATTGCGTGCTCTCGAGAATGTTAGATGAGATAAAGAGAGGGTTGCTAGGCATTATAATAAGAAGGTTGCATCAAAATCTTTTGAGGAGGAGGAACTTGTGTAGAAATTGGTGTTGCCCATAGGAACAAGAGATAATAAATTTAGAAAGTGATCACCGAATTGGGAAGGACCTCTTCAGATTCATACGTGTGTTTCCAAGGCAGCTTATATGATAAAAGAACTTGATGGAGAAGTTTTTGGGAGAGCTCTTAATGGAAAGTATTTGAAGAAGTATTATCCAAGTGTTTGGATTAGTTCGTAATCGGTTGAGTTGTGCCGATGTATGGTTGACGGCCAATATTGTTTACATCGCCTTTAGATGGCCGATATTTCTTATCGCCCTTAGACAATGTGTAAATTTGCAGCATGATGTTCCCTACTACAAACTTGGGGGCATGTATTGACGATGAAATTTGGCAAGCATATGAATTGGAAACGGGATCCAATTCAAAGCGGACTCGAAGATATGTGGGATTCTCGGAAACAGAGTGCGCATCGGCTGGAAGACTGTATCGGCCGATATTGAATTTGATATGGTTAGCCGATACAGCCGATATGGGTTGGAAGACTGTATCAGCAGAAGGAGCTGGGCCACAGCCGTTTGGAAGCTTTGCAGTAGCATATTCGATCGGTTGGCCACTTTGGCTGATTAGAGGAGGGGTGACTCAGATATCTGCAATTGCAGAACAAAGATTAGTAAACATCAGAAGGTTGTTGATATTAAGACATAATGAAAAGAGATGAGAGAAGATAATTTACTTGAGGAATTAGATCAGGTGATATTCTTGCTAGATATGTCTGAGCCGATAGATGGAATATGTGTGTTTTCCACACAGACCACCATCTATCAAAAAGGTTGCTTCTCATCAGGATGATATTGAATGATGCGGACATCATTTCTTCGGATATACACAACAATCCTCCATTGGTCATTCAAGGTCCAATCACAAGAGCTCACGCACGACAATTGAATTTAGAGGTGAGCTCGTTTCTAAGTTCTTCTTTATATGATTTTGAGAATAGGTTGCTACCTAATGATTAAATTATGATTAGGAACGATGGAGAGGACAAAGAAACACTTAGATAAGGACTTGGAGTTGTGGAGGATCAGCGAGGACGTTCAAGTCAAGGTGGAGGCCCAAACCAAGTCGACTTCGAGTCCGTTTCGGAGTCCAGGACCAGTCTGCACTAAAACAGGCGCCCAGGTTGCATACGTGCTTGGATTGGGGCGTTCTCTATATGGATGAAAAGCTAAGAAGATAACCTTTCCAATGGTTCTGGTCCTATGTCCAAATTCGTTACGAGTCATCGGGAATTGACCGAACAAGTTGACGTTCAGAATCTGTTCCGGCGCTGCGACGCCGTATTTGGGCCATTGGGCCGTGTATCGTGTTGGAGCCCATTAGGGTTGCGTCAAGGGGTGCTTGCACGACCCTAAACTCCATATATCAGAAGCCATTGCCATATTTAGTTTTTGGGTTTTGCTTAGATTAATCTGTTAAGAACAGTTTCGCCGCTAAATCGGTTTGTAAGACCCCAACTTGTGAGCTTAATCATTCATTTGCAATTTCGGTTGCAATCTTTCTTTGTTCTTGTTTGTGTTCTTCGATTCGCAAGCAGGGATTAGCCTTCTTGGTGAGGTCAACTGGGTTTCGTTACGGTTGATAACCAGAGGAGACGTGGTGCTGCGATTGCGGGGTTCGGGAACGTGCTCGTTCAAGAAACCAGAACGATTTGTGTCGCGACTCCACCAGATCGTTGATTATCAGAACCTTTCGGAAGATCGGGAAACCTTGTCCACATCATTGAACTTGTCGATGCTACAAAAAGAAGGACCAGGTATGTTAAGGAGCTTGTCCATCATCAAAGCCGATACGATTTCTCCTCTGGTCTGTATCTTGTCAAAAAAGTACAAGCCGATTGGAAGCTGTCCCATACCAAGTTGGCGTGCGGCAACTATTGGGTGTTAGAATTCATATGATGGTTGTATATTCCTGCCTTGGGATATGCCTGTAGGGAGAATGCATGGGGAGATTGCTGCAGTCAGGACTTCTCTTGGTTTCTCAAATCTCTCATCATTGATATCATCTAATATGAAATCGGCTGGTAGTTCATAATGAGAGAAGGATTCATAAGCAAACCAGATTCTGTTATCTCTAGGAAATCCATTGTAGAAGTTTCCAAACCAGTTCTGAAAATGCTCAGCCGATGGTCCTGAGCCTGCATAACTAGTAGCTGCTTCTCCAAAAGATATACATCTGCGTGTTGAGATGGAGTCATCATCATCATCCTTTGGATCGGCTAGAGAGGGGAACTCAGCTTCACAAAGTGCTGGTCTCAGTGCTACCTTTAGAGTGTGCAGGTTAAGCCAAAATTTCATAAACCACCAAGAGCCGCCTGTGCTGATACTTGAGTCCATGATAATTTTGGCCAATGACTGGCACAAGGTTTGGTAAACTGCACCTAGCAAGTATTTGCCCAAGGAAATTGCTTCTTTGATACTATGGCTTCGGCTAAGTGCTGCCAGTTGGCTGTTGGACCGCATGTAGAGTCGCAGAAGAGAAATTTATCTAACCACATGAGAAGAAAGGCAGTATGTTTTATGGTCGATACTGGGCTTGTTCCCATGTTCTCTGAGATGAACCCTGACCACCCTCCAATGTTCTTGGTCTTGAATCTGTGGGTGCACTTGGTTTTCAAGCTGATGGGATTAGTCAATGGGGTGATATCTAGACTGGTGATCATGACAATGTCAAGCAAGGTGGGGGTCATCGGCCCATGATTAAACATGAAGGCATTAAGGGTATCAGACCAGAAACAAGCGGCAGTCGATAACATTGGTTCGTCCTTCTTCATATCGGCTATTGACAGAGATAAGCACAGGGCTATTCCCATCTCGTCCCAGTGATCCTGTTTACTTGAGACTACCCTCTTATACCAGTTAGTCCATCCATCAACTTGGGATGGCCAAGACCTGAAGGTGGCAGTCCAATGAGACAGGGCTGGGTTTGTCTTCCTAAATGGGATTCTCTCTATTGCTACGTTGATTAAAGTGGTTGGATCTATGTCGCCTATTGGACCCAAGAAGAAGTGATTTGAATCTTTCAGGATTGGGATGGCTATTTGGTGTGCTAGATGCTACAGATTGAAAAAGAGAGATTGAGCGGTGAAGAAAAGGAGAGAAAGAAGAAAAAGAGTTTTGAGCCAATGAGGCATACCTCAGGGAATTCTGTGGATGGAGTGCTTGATGGGCTTGATAAAGATGCCATTGGTTTGCGAGGGATTGTCGCCGGGGGTGATGTTCGCCGAGCTGGTCACCGGGGGGGTTGAGAAAAATCGCCGGAGTTGGTGAGGAAGGTTTGGTGGCTTGAGCGGTGAAAACGGAGTTAACGCCGTGAAATTTTCGGAAAGGCGGTTGCTATTTATGAAAGTAGGTGCGTAACGGTCGGAAGGTATAACCCTAGATTCTTACGGGATTGACGAGATAATTCCGTTGCATTATATAATACTTCGGAATTGGGGGCATGTGTTGATGATGAAATTTGGTAAGCATATGAATCGGAAACGGGATCCAATTCGAAGCGGATTTGAAGATATGCAGGATTTTTGGAAACGGAGTGCGCATCGGCTGGAAGACTGTATCGGCCGATATCGAATTTTATATGGTTAGCCGATACAACCGATATGGGTTGCATGATCAATGTCGAATTTGAAAGAAGGGCTTCAATGATATTGCCAGGCAAGGATGGAGTCCGATATTGGCAATTGTATCTATCAATTAGGATTTTATGTAAATTCCTTATAGATATTTTCGGTAAGAGTCCACCTAAGGGACTTATTTGTTAGTTATAGTTGTATTAGGACAATATGAGTCGTATCCATCATGGATAAGTTTGTACTTTCGGGTATAAATATAAGCCCAAGATTTTGTAAATGAACAACATCAGTTCAATCAATCTTGGCGCATCGCCAACATTTTTCATTATTTTGTTTCGACGAGTTCTTGCTTTCGAGTCGAGCTGCATCGGTTTCGATCTTCGGCGAAGAGGTAAAGCTTGTTATGGCAGTTTGCATTATCGGAATTAGTGCTTACATCTTTATGACACTCTAATTCTATTTTGTGAATCTCCGAGTTATCATATATATTATATAATCTAGATTGACAATGCTTTCTACTTGCATCAGTCGATCTCTATATAGGGTTTTGTTGATAACGGTTAGATTGATTTATTGGTTTAAATTATACAATATATCTACCATCCTGAAAAGGAAACCATCAGCTTGATTGTCTAGATATTATATTTGCTATCAAAATGTTAAATACGAAGTATGACAAATTCTGAAACTAGTGACATGGGACTCTATATTCATCCTTCCCTTCCCTATAAACATCAAGGCAAACCACTAATTTTGTACTAACAAAATTTGCAGTCTTGCCTCAGTAAATCATTGCATTTTTTCTTAATTGTTCTACCAACACTCCAATAGAGACTAGGTATTCAAATTAAATAGATCAAGTCTCAACCCATCGACAATAAAGATAGGACATTTAAATAAATCTATACATATTATTGATGTAAAAAAACACACACTGACCTGGGAGATCTGCTTAGCTCCAGTGCATGTCCAAAATCGTGCTTTGGGGTTCTAAGGCGTGCTAGTTGGTTTGATCCTGCAACCAACAAGAAACAAGATAAAACAGTTAAATCCATAAACGATAGTCGATCGGCTGGAAGGCCGATGACGTATCATCTTTAACTAGCCAATGCGATTTGAACTGAACCAAATGTAAGGTGTAGTAATAAAAGTAAACCCTAAACTTACTTCATCGATTGTAGATTATTCTAAATAACAGTGATTAGGATAGATCAGACTTAACTGAGATAGTATAAATTACTTATATCTAAAGTTACATGAAGTAGAGATTATATGTGTTCATATCATAGCCGATGAGTAAATTTAAGCATATATCGTCTATAGCTCCGATATAACCTTATACTGGAATATCACTCTAATATATATTAAACAAATAGTGTTAAACTAATCTAACAAGATTGATGATAAGCTTAATATATTTATATAGTTGATATTCCAATATAACTTGTTAGTTGATGATATAACTTGTTAAGCAAGATAAAATAAAGTGAAATATTTATACCAGGTAAGATCGGCTGAAACTCCGATACTATCCTTACTAGCAATCATAAAGCAAACTAGAGACTATAGTTCTAAGCACGACTTAGTAGGTCAAACTCAATTGATGCAATACTAAGTATGAAATGAAACATAATATCTAGACAATCAAGCCGATGATTGCTTTTCAGGATGATGGATACGTTATATAATGTAAGCCGACAAAGTAATCTAGCCGATATCAATGAAGTCCTAAATAGAGATCGGTTGATGTAAGTAGAAAACATTGTCAATCTAGATTATATGACATATATGATAACTCGACGATTTACATAAACAAGATTAGAGTGTCAAAGTGATGGAAACACTAATCCCGATAATGCAAGCCGCCATAACAAGCCTTACCTCTTGTTGAAGATCGAAATCGATGCAGCCTAACTCAAAACAAGAACTCTTTGAAAAGTAAAGTAACAAAGGATAGCGATGCGCCGAGAGTTTATTGAACTGATGTTAATTATTTACATGGTCTTAGGCATATATTTATACTCGTATACATAACTTGTCCATCACGGACGACTCATACTTTCCTAATACAACTCTAGCCGATAAACAAATTCCTTAGGCGGACTCTTACCGAGAATATCTATAAGAAAATACATAATATCCTAATTAATAGATACAATTACCCATCTTGAACTCTATCCTCGCCTGATAATATAATTGAAGCTCTTCATTTGAATCCGACATTGATCATGTAACCAATCTTGCTAATATCGGTTGTATCGGCTAACTGTGTTGAACTCGGTATTGGCCGATACATACTCTCAGCCGATGCAGATTCTGTTTCTGGAAATATCGCATCTCCTTCCAATCCGTTTTGGTCTTTATCTCCAAATCCGGTCCATATCTTACCAAATTTCATTGTTAACAATATATAACCCCTAAATACTACCGCTAACTTTAACCTATAGGGTTGAGGTTACTTTTAAAGGAAATAAGGCATGATTTTTACGTGCAATACCTACGTCGAACAATGAGACCTTCTGTTGTTTAGCAAACAAAAATGAATTGTGGCATAGTATTTCAGTATTAATCGGCCATCCTTGAATCATTCAAAAATAGCAAATCCACACTATTAATAATGTTATTTGCCTTTCCATGGTACCAGGGAGGCTTTTGCAACACAAATTTGCAAACCTTCTCCAATGTTTGACTTGCAAATAGGTTTTTTGTGCCACCTATCTATAGAAACACAATTTTCTTCATGAGACTTATTTTTATTATCAACATAATCAACACATAAACCATACTCTAATGGCTCAAGAAATCTTCAAAGACCACGCAAGAGTATCAGAGCAACTTTACATATTGCCATTACTGTTCTGCAAATGGAAAAAAATACCACTGCTTAAAATGCTGAAAATATCAGTGTATTGTGTGATATAAAAATCAATTAAAAGGTTGCAGGATTGAGGGCAAGGAGAGCAGGCAAACCTCGGCTCAATCGACCGTACCCCATGCATGCATCAATGCTTCTTAGCTCCTACTTCAAAATCAGTAAGATATTGTCCAAATGTAGACACCAAAAGCTACATATTACAGATTCCAAATCCCGCAATAAGATGATTTCAAAATCAAAGTAATATTCCTTTTGGTTGAAAAATAATGTTCTTAAAGGTTAAAGCAATTCAAAACAGTTACATGGCGAAGAGTTATTGGTAGTGGTATACGTGATAAGATATTGGAGGCAAAACAAGAACAGGTTGATGATCATATAAAAAACAATACATTTTGAGCCATATCTTACATTTGTACACAAAGAGGAAGGAAGATTAAAAAATATATATGCAAAAGTTCAGAAATATATACTGTTTGAAGCACCGGAGATACTGCTTGTGAGCGGTTATTGGTCCGTGGTATTGAGATTGCGAACCCTGTGCAGAACCAATTCAGTATCTAATATTATTCTCCAGTTTGTAAGAGCCAGTTTTGTCAAAGAAGCAAACAGTGAGAAATCTGCCCAAGTGAAACTACGTTAAATATATCAAAGTGATTATACACATTCCTACTTCTAATATCCTAGCTTAATATCCTACCTAGCTGTATACGCACACATAAGTCACCAACATATATAGCTGCAAAATTACAAGGGATTATGGATGTTTAGAAGAGAAACTCTTGTCTGCAGCAACCTCCTGAACACCTTCTCGCTGCCACTCTCCATCTCACTGATGCATTCTTCCAGTTCCTCCAGTCTCTCCAACGCCGGCGCCGGCGCCATCTCCGGCGACGCCGCCTTCTTGGCCACCAGCTTCACGCCTAGTCTCGTCAGCCACTTGTGTGATGCCGCTGTCCGCACCATGACCGGCACGTCCCGCGACATTGCCACGCACCGCAGGAAGATGGCCTCCGCAGCCGCCACGGTGACCGCGGCCGCCTCCGCCACGACGCCGACCACCTCGCCGTCGGCGTCACTCGCTGGCCTCACCGCAGCCGCCGGTGTACGCCTAACCGCGGACGGTTGTATGGAACCGTTCCCGTGCTCTATATTCAGTTGCAAGCTATGATTAATTATCTGAGATCCGTACAGTAGCAATAGAAAGAATCATAATAACAGTGCAATAGATGGTATTACCTATCTAGCACTTCGAAAAACTTGGCGAAAGTATTTTCCTGTTTACCCATTGAGTCGCAGCCGCCGGCGTGCGCCTAACCACGTGTCGCATACCGGCGGCGAGGCGGCACAGCTCCCTCTCGGCCCGCCTGTGCGCGCGGAGCTCCTCCGCGCTCTGCCGAGCGCGAGCACCACCAACTCGAACGTGCCGAAGGCGTCGGCGAGCACGAGGAACCCGTCGAGCGCGCGCTCGCAGTCGACGCCGGCGCGGTGGATGGCCTCCGCGGCCTGCGGCAGCTCAAGCATCTCGCCGAGCACGGCCAGCACGTCCTCCACGAGCGCGAGCCCATCGCACCTCCCGTCGCCGTCAACACCGGAAAACCTCGCCGCGGCGGCCGACCATGACCTAGCGCGCGGATGCCACCGTCGAGCCGCGCTAGGACCAGGTGCGAGTGCTCCCTCGGCAGGCTGGCATGAGAGAAGGAGGCAGCGGTCGATTTTTTTTAAG
Organism: Oryza punctata; assembly: GCA_000573905.2. NCBI lineage: Eukaryota > Viridiplantae > Streptophyta > Magnoliopsida > Poales > Poaceae > Oryza > Oryza punctata. Next base: position 18,868,003 of record CM002492.2, on the reverse strand, counting down.
CTAACCGCTGCTTCCTCGAGGTGGGATCGCTAATTGTAGGAACAGATCCAACTCTTAATATATAAGTTATCGGATATAAAGATCTAAAAGATAAAAAAGATCTATATGTGATGAATTGGTACTTTTTATATTAGTAGAGATAAGAAACCAGGCGTTTATTCACCTATGTAGTAGCACCTAATCAGCAAAAACGACGATCTAAAAATATGTGACATCAAGATGATGACCGAAAGCGACATGAGTGGAGTTGAGTTGATAGTGCTCATCCTACTATGATCCCTCCTCTCGGCTCATGGGAAGCCACCAGAGACCACGGGGAAGATATATCTTCCTCAACGGCGGTGTGTCCCTCATAACTGAGGAAGTCTTGTAGCGGTGGCATATCCCTCGAAGTAAATCCCATTAATGACGTCTTGAGGAGAATTCAGCCGCGGTACGTGCTCCTCGGCACCATCAACCTCGTATTCGTTGTCACGTCACTCAACATCCTTGTCTGTCCTCATGGCAGCGGCGATAAGGCGGATGGTCCCAAACACAGCATTGTTGTCGAAGCCTCTACTATCAAGAAGGCCATTCTTCCAAGCTACCATTCACTATGTGATGTTGCCCTCATGATCTCCGGTGAATGAAGCGAGAGAAGGTAGTACTAGAAGGGACGAGAGAATAACACATAGGGCCGATGATTCTCTTTACATATTTTCTATACAGTCCCCCCCCCCCCCCCCCCCTAAAAAAAGAAATTCTTCAAATTACAACATGGTTATGACTAAATAAAATGATAGTTTATATTATAAAAAAATGAACAAAAATCTAGATAGAAACTGTGCTTATAGAAAGTAATCACCATAACATACTTAAACCGTACCTCAACAAAAGCATAACCAGGAGGCCTTGGAGGAATTTTCAAGTCAATATCAACAATACGGCCATACTGCAGAAGCAAAAGTAATGGAAAAGGTTTATATCAATGAATATTCAACTAAGAAAAGTAAATATCTCAGAAAATCTAGTAAATATGCGATGCCACTGTTCTGTAACTTCCACAGGTAACATCCTTCCGTATCACCACATAAGATGGCAACAACAAAGAGGTGCCAGCTCGGTCATAAAAGGTATGGCACAACTGACTCTGGTGCAATTCGCATCGAACAAATGCTCCAACCACACAACAGAGAACCATAGGGCTAACATAGCAAATATATAATTCCATAATTTGATAAGTACCCTTTTCACTTCAATAAAGCTAAGAAAGCACTATTGCCCCAACAACACCCATAAACACAAATATTTTCCTCCGAAGTCCTTAAAGAAGCCTACAGATGTACTTGCTGATACCTAAACATTTTTTTTTTGCACTGACCATGCTTGCCTAATGTAATCAGGGCTCACCTTATAGAAGAGATCCTCCACTTCCCTCTCGCGGATGTCGCCGGGGAGATTGCCCACGTAGATGGTGCGGCTGTTGCGTCGGCTCATCGTTCCTGCCAAGACAACATCAAGTCAGCTAAATTAGCACGCACAAATCCGACAATGGCCGTAGCGTCAAGCCACGTAGCGTTCACACGCAAACAAAACTATTCAAGCAAAACAAACGAAGCATATAGCACTGCATCTCCAGCTCTCAGAAACCCTGACGACCACGAATCCAACTGCTGCGCCGCTCAACCGAAGGAAAAAAAAACCTAGGAGATATGATTGCGGGCTACCAAATCTACCGGAGAACCAAGCAGAACACTCGCGCACTCGCTCAACCGAGAGAACTAAAGCGCGAGGACGCAGCGGCACGGGACGGGAGAGAGAGAGCACGCTAGAACTCACGCAGGAGTACTACGATTCCAGCAGCGGCGTCGGGTTGGCTGGGGGAGGGGAGCGGAGGATGGAGCTCACCTGCGACTCTGCGCCGGCGGCGAGGGAGAGGCGGCGGCGGAGGAGGGCTCGAGAAGCTTCGGAAGCGAGCGGCGGCGAGAGCGAGGGGAGGACGCACGCAGCAACGTGCGGCGGATATTGAAAAAGGAGATGGGTTCCGCGTGCTTTACGATTCGCGCTGGCTGCGTGGCCCACCTGTCAGAGGCAAACAGTGACTGGGCCCCACAGAGCAGTGTCCCACGCGGTCAGCCACGCACTCTCGTCTTCGTCTCGGCTGGATGGGCCTACCTCGGAAATAAAGAGAAAGTCCGAGGGGTTCCGTGGAAAAGTCTCTCTTCTCCCCCCCTACCCTCTTCTTTCTCTCCCCGCTCCGGCGGCGCCGGCGGTGCTCCTCGTCGTCGTCTCTCCCGTCGCCGACTAGCCGTGCAGGAATATCTCTCCGACCCGGGGTAAGTTTACTCGCCGTAGATGGGCTCAGAGCCCGCTCCGGATCTTCGATTAGTTGGCTTTCCCTCGCCGCGACATGGGGAATTATCGTTTCTTGCTTGGTCACGAGGCAGCGCCCAAACCGCGCCCTAACATAGGGTTTTGCGAGGATCCCGCCGTTAGGAGCCCATCGTGTTCCTTGTTGCTGCTGGCTGACGATTCGGTATTTCAGTACACGTGGAGCCCGTCTGTCTAGTTCGATGGCATGTTGTTGCGAAAGGAGAAAAATTGGTTGTTGCTTCGCGACGGGGTTGATGTGCATCATCACATTTGCAATGAAATCGTTGGCCTGTAAACAATGCCTCAATAGTTTATCCACTCCTTTGCCACAGGTGATGTCAAATTTGCCCCAATCTTGTTCCTCTTAGCTCAGCTCCGGCCACAAGCATGTGTAGTGTTCCATAGATCTGATCGCTATCGCGCGCCACTAGCTTCAGCTGTCGGTGGCAGCACGCGTAGACTCTGACAGTCTTTTTGGTCAGCCTGTTTGAGCTTCATCTGCAACGGCTGACGGCAGCCAAAGCTCTGGCGTGCAGTGACGACCGGCGGCCAGGGTCATGTGCTGGAGACTGGAACTTGGGTGTGTTTGCTGACAAACTGAGCTGGGGTGCGGTGGTGGCTGGAAGGAGAGGAGAGTGTGTGACGGCAGCCGGAAGTAGAGGAAAGCGTGTGCCAGCTGCTGGAGGTTTGAGGACAGCATGTGCGGTGCGCCAGCAGAGGGAGCTAGGTGCTAGATGAAGATGGGGAGCAGTGGTTGCCGGCAGTAGAGGAAAGAGATTAACACATAACGAAAATGAGGAAGGGAAGAAGATGAGGGAAAATTTGACATTTCACATGGCATTGTGGCAAATGAGTTGATTCCCACTAAATTATGTCAGATTTTTACATGCCAAATGAACTTTGTGGCAAATGTGATCTGCCCTCAACATCATAGCAAACGAGTAATTTTCTCTGGGATGAATTCATTTGGGTGAAACGGCTACCCTGGCACTACTTTGTACTGTCTGGATGATGGTAGCACAAACTTTTTTCTTTATTACATTGGGGGGTTATGCCTAGGGAAGCTGGTCTGGTTGTTGGTTTCGTTAAGACCTATTAAGTTCTTTCTCAGCAATTCAGCATTGAATGCCTTTATGATGCTTAATTCTTTAATGCTTTCCTCCAAATGTGATATTTCTTGCAGGTGTAGGCATTTTAAGTGCTAGTGCAACTGTGTCCATCGTGGTAGTTTTACCTAGTGAAATAAGCAAAATATCCAAGTTGATGTGGTTTATGTGGAAATGGGGTGCAAATATATTTCTTAGCTAAAAGTCATACTTGTTTGGCATTGCTTTGCCACTTGTGTTGACCATGCTCAGTTGGTTTATCCAACCAAAGCATTCTGTTGTACTCTGGTAGTTCCATACTATGCATTGTGGCAATCTGTTTCATTTAGGTTATCTTTTATTCACAAAATTTTGGTTATTTTTCTGCTGTACCAGAGATTCCTAAGTTTGTTGGTTCAGTTTTTGTACTCTTAGTTATACCACTTGTTTATACATAATAATTTCTCAGGTTGATCTACCTTCTGATTAGATACCATTTTTGTGTCATTGCAAGTACAAGATGCTATCGAATTAGAGTTACTCAGCTATTTGTATTATGGCATCAAGTCCAATTTCGATTGATTTTGAATGATATCTGCTTCATAGGTGAAGAAATTTCTGTCCTTGTTTAAAAGTTTATCAATTTGGGTGTCCTACCTATATATGATCCAGTTACAAAAAGGCTGACTAAGGGCATGGATGGAAACAAAGATGAGGCGTTGAGGTCTGTCAAACTTGCAGAAACTGCACTTGCATCTGGAGATAGACAGCGAGCAGAAAAATTCCTTCGAATTGCCCAAAGATTGGACCCCAGCCTTCCGATTGATGATATGCTGGGCACACCCAAGAAGTATGATACCCTGAATGGTGCTGCACACCAATACAGAGCTAGAAGTGGTGAAGTGGGTGAAAGCCAAAATTTGCATAAAGAATCTGTTGGTCCTTCTAATGTTGATAAGGGTTACACTGAGGAAAATGTTAGAGTGGTTCGGAACATCAGAAAGAACAAGGATTATTATGCAATTCTTGGAGTGGAGAGAAGTTGCTCTGTAGAGGAGATAAGGAAAGCCTACAGGAAGTTGTCACTGAAAGTTCATCCTGACAAGAACAAGGCTCCTGGGGCAGAGGATGCATTTAAGTTGGTCAGCAAGGCTTTCAAATGCCTAAGCAATGATCAGTCAAGGAGAACTTATGATCAAACAGGTGCCATTGAGGACCATGAGTTTAATTATCAGTATTCCAATGTCATGAGGCAGAGAACTACAAGGCGACAGAGGCAAGCAAGAAGTAGCTTCTATGGTTATGAAGAAGATTTAGATCCAGATGAGATATTCAGGTCGTTCTTTTATGGGACCCATGATAATATGTTCCAGTCTCGCAATGCCTACAGAGCAAGAGGAACAGTGAGGCAACAGCAACAGCAGAGACGGGAACATCCGATGCAGGGTGGGTCAGCCATAAATTTAACAATGTTGATGCAACTTGCAGGGGTTTTGTTTTTCATCTTGTTTGCTTTCATTCCAGCAAGGCATCCTGAGTATTCCCTTAAAAGGACAAGCTACTTTTCTATATCAAAAGTCACTGAAAAGCATGGGGTGGAGTACTTTGTCAGCAAACAAGAATTTGACCATCAGTTTCCACGAGGAAGTTCTTCTAGAGATAATCTTGAGCAGTATGTTTTTAAAGACTACAAGAGCATGCTGGGAAGATTCTGTCATGTGGAACTCCAAAGGCGCCAATGGGCCAAGGACTACCCTACACCTCACTGTGACAAACTGCGGAGCCTTTCTGTAGCATAAATGGTTTGGCCTCTTCTTTTGTTAGTAGAAGAGTTTCACCCTTCCTTTGCAGGTTCTCCCTTGGTTCCATTTAGTTTGATGCCTTTGATGCTCTATGGTCTTAGATATGCTACTTTGATGTTTTCTTTTTGTAGAATTTATAGAAGGCTGTCTCATGAAGTACTTTTCTAGTGAACAGTTTATCAGTGTTGCTTTCACATATCAAACTTTGGTTATATTTACAGAAAAAATATGGTATCATGAAGTATTTTTAGTGAACAATTTAGCAGTATTGCTTTCACATATAAGATTTTGGTTATCTAAAACATATTTATGCTCAAAGCTTGGAATGTGTGATGACATGAGAAAGCATCAATTTTTTAAAGAAAAATACAGTGGAATTATTATTCAGAAACTTTGTTATGTTTATTCTGATTGCTTTTATGTGTACTATCATTGTAAATCCTTAGGCTACTTATGGCTTGTATGGAAGGTAAGCCTTTTGTTCTTTTATGGATTAATTTCCTTTATTACATGGTGTTTCAACACTTAGGAAAATAATAGAGCAAAGACCAAAGAGTACATTGTATAGGAGCTAAAATTGCTGCCTAATGATGAAATATGTATAGATTGCCCATCTTGGTGCAGGAAACTCGATGCTACTTTTAAAACTCTTTGCAATTCATTTTGGACTATCACAATCAGTTTGTTTATATTTTTAAGACGAAGATCAACTCATGTATGAGCTTCTATATATTGATTTGTTAAGAACTTGAGATGCCTTTCATTTTTATTGTGGTATCTGATAAGTGATTGAACTTTGGTCTATGCTTGGATTACTACTCTCTACTAAGATATATACTTTTTTTTGCAGGTATATCACGGCACAGATTTTTTGGGGAAATAATGAGCAGCGTGGTTTCTTGGTCTATGATTTTAAATACTTGGGAAGTAGTAGATACTATTGCTGCATTCGAGTTATGAACACATGCATGCAGTCATGAACCATCAGGTTAACTCACTGATCTCTGTTTACTATTGATGTCAACCTTGAGCGGGATGGAGTTCATATTGATACGGGCCGGTTACTTTTGCTGCAGTAATCATTTCACACTTGCTTCCAGTTGTTAAACTGGTGCCAACGAATTTTTGTACAGATATGTTCACCTTTCTTTTTTTATAAAGAAACAGAAGGATATGTTTAGCTTGAAAGATGATTAGATCTCTGGTTGCTACTGAAAAATACCTTAGAGTTGAAATTCTAAGCGGTGGTTGTAGATGTCCTCGCTTAACTGTAAAAACCCTTGAAAGACAAGTTAAAACTATAAGTGCCTTGTGAATGTTATACTTCTTTGCACTTGGCTGTACGCCATTGAATAATTATCGATTGTTCAGGTTTTACATTTCCATGTTCTCTCTGCCATGTCACAAATCTGACCAACATTTTGAAGCGGCGTTGCTGTGTGGTGCCTTATCAACTTTTTGAGTTAACATTTTGTTAAACACATTCTTGGTTTGGCGTACTTAAAGAAATATTGGATAAGATACAGAAATCAATCATATCCCTGTAAATAGATGGTAGGTACTCGGATTATAAATGGTAGGTACTCGGATTATAAGGGTTACCTTACCATCTGGTGACCAGTAGAACTAGCTCTACATAAGGGTCGGATTATAAGGGTTGCCTAACCATCTGGCGACCAGTAGAACTAGCTCTACATAAGGGGTGTCGGTAGAAACCCTAGGGGTGATATACTCTCTCCGATACACGCGCATCGTCGGGTATTCCATTGATGACTTGTGTACACCGGTATAGATCCCATCTATATCAACTGGATTAGGGTATTACCTCTCGTTGAGGGTTTGAACCAGTATAAACATTTGTGTCACCATCTCTCCTCGATCTAGTGCACCCCATAAATAATATTGCCGATATTAGAAATCGTTAGTTGGCACGTTAGGTAGGGGTGCTCTATCATTTTTTCTTCAAGAAGGAGATGGCAGCCCATGGAGTCACCTTCGTGAAGAGCGCCACAATCCCCAGCACAACATCGTGGCGGACAAGGCACTACTTGATAACATCAACTTTCCTGAGAACCTGGCCGTCAACTCCACCATTGCTCAAATCAAGGCAATGGTGGAAGTTGTTGCCATACAACACGTAGAGATGGTGCCCACCATCTTCCCGGCTAGCGCATTGTCTTCAAAGTGTCCCTCCCGCCAGCAACTCGATCATCATCAGACCTCGCAAGAAGGAAGCTCGTATCCAAATACCCACACCAGCGACACGCGTGATAAGATCGACTCCAACCGACGACTCAACGCTGACCTCCGCAACGTCATGCACGAGCGACGTCCACAACGAGACGCAGATCGGTTCTTTATTCATGATGCCAACGACGAAGGACGACGCTGTTGATGCAAAAACACAAACTGGCCTGAGAGATTTGCTTTACTCTAGTGCACGTCCAAAAGCTTGCCTTCGGGTTCTAGGGCGTGCCAGTTGATTTGATCCTACAATCAACAAGATTAAACAGACAAATAGTGTTAGTAGACGATAGCCGATCGACTAGAAAGCCGATGTCGTATTGCCTTGTAACCTAGCCGATGCAAGGAAAGTTGAATCGGCCTTGATATACATTTACAAACATGAGTAAACCTTAAACTCGATCCATCGGTTGTAAAGATCACCATTGTATAATCCATGCATCAACATCACTTTAGAAATCAGCAATTGGGATAGATCGGACTCAACCAAGATAGTATGAATAGCTTAGATCCAAAATAACATAATGTAAAGATTATATAGGTTCAGGTCATAACCGATGTTCAAATTTAAGCATGTATTGGCTATAGCTCCGATACTACCTTATACTAGGATATCAGGTAAGATCGGCTGAAATCCCGATATTATCCTTATTAACAATCATCTGGCAGGCTAGAGTTTATGGTTCTAAGTACGACTTAGTAGATCAAACTAAACTGACGCAATACTAAGTATGAAGAAACATAACATCTAGATAATCAAGCCGATGATTGCCTTTTCAGGATGGTAGATATATTATATAATCTATACCAACAAGATAATCTAACTATTATCGACTAAATCCAGATAGAAACCAACCGATGCAAGTAGATGATATTGTCAATCTAAATTATATAACATATATGATAACTCGGTGATTCACGGAAGCAAGATTAGGTGTCATAAAGATGTAAGCATTAATCCCGATAACATAAACCGCCATAACAAGTTTTATCTCTTGTCGAAGATCGAAATCGATGCAACCCGACTCGAAAGCAATAACTCGTCGAAATAGAAAAGTAACGAAAGGTTGGCGATGCGCCGAAAGTATATTGAACTGGTGTTAAATATTTACAAGACCTCGGGCTCATATTTATAGCCGAACATATAACCTTGTCCATAACGGACACAACTCATACTTTCCTAATACAACTCTAACCAACAAACAAGTCCCTTAATGAAAATACCTCTAAGGAAATTACATAATATCCTAATTAATAGATACAATTGCCCAATCTCAGACTCTATTCTTGCCTGACACTATCATTGAAGTCCTTCACTTGAATCCGACACTGATCACATAACCATACTTGGCAATATTGATTGTATCAGCCAATTGTATTGAACTCGGTATCGGCTGATACAGGTTTCCAACCAATGCACACTCTGTTTCTAAGGTCTCCGCATATCTTCAATTCCGCTTCGGATTGGATCTTTACTCCGATTCACATGCTTGCCAAATTTCATCGTCAGCACATGCTCCCCAATTCCCAAGTATTATATAATGCAACGGAATTATCTCCTCAATCCCACAAGTTTCTAGGGTTGTCCTACGTGCGTGCTTTTATAAATAGTAACCGACACCTTCGAAAATTTCACAACGTTAACTTCGTTTTTCACCGCTTTAGCCACGCAAATGCACTCTCGAAGCTCCGGCGATTTTCTCGGCGCTCCGGCGATCCCCATTGGTGACCTCGATCTCCAGCAGCAAACTCCCCTGCTCCTCTCCATGGCGACTTCATCAAGCCCATTAAGTGCAATTCCTACTGAACTCCCCGAGGTAAACCCCTTTTGCTTTACCAACTTTTACTATCGGCTCGACCTTAAATTCATTTGTTCATCCGTCTGTCTCCTTTCTTTTCCTTATTCAATCTTTCTTCCATCCGCAGCATTTGGTACACCAGATAGCCATCCCAACCCTGGAAGAACCAAACCACTCTTTCTTGGGACCAATAGGCGACACAGATCCTACCACCTTTATCAATCTCGAAACCGATAGAATCCCCTTTAGGCAAAGTAACCCAAGTTTAGCCCATTGGACTGCTACCTTCAGATCTCGGCCATCTCAGGTTGATGGGTGGATAGATTGGTACAAAAGGATGGCTGCAAGTAAACAAGATCATTGGGATTAGATGGGAATAGCTCAATGCTTATCACTTTCAGTAGCCAATATGAAAAAGGATGAACCCATGATATCGGCCGCTACCTACTTCTGGTCTAACACCCTCAATGCTTTCATGTTAAACCGTGGGCCAATGACCCCTACTCTTCTTATGTCATCATGTTACTAGTTTAGATATCACTACATCGGCCAACCCTATCAACTTAAAAACCAAATGTGTCCACAGATTCAAAACCAAGAACATTGGAAGCTGGTCAGGTTTTATTTCTGAGAACATGGGGATAGGTCCAGTATCGGCCAGAGAACACACTACTTTCCTCCTCATGTGGCTAGATAAATTCTTGTTCTGTGGTTCTACATGTGGTCCAAAAGCCAACTAACAGCATTTAGCTGAAGCCATAGTAGCAAAGAAACAATTTCCTCTGGGCAAATACCTCCTTGGGTTAGTATACCAATCCCTGAGCCAGTCATCAGCTAAAATCATCATGGACACCAACATCAGCACAGGTGGCCCCTGGTGGTTCGTGCAATTATGGTTAATCCCACACACTCTAAGAGCAGCTCATAGACCATCACTGAATGAAGCCAAATTCCCCTCTCTAGCCGATATAGAAGAAAATGATATTGAAGCAACTGATACTCATCGCTGCATGTCTTTTGGAGAAGCAACTTCAACATACACTAGCTCAGGACCATCGGCTGAACACTTCCAAAACTGGTTCGGCAACTTCTATGATGGATTCCCAAAAGATACTACAATCCGGTTTGCATATGAAGACTTTGCTATGTACGAGCTGCTAGCCGATTTCAGATTAGATGAGATCAATGATGATAGATTTCTAAAACCCCGGAAAGTCCTTATCACAACCATCTCCCTTTGCATTCTTCCTGTGGGTATCTCTCAAGGCAGATTTGTACAGCCTTCATATGAATTCTACCCCCCAATGGTTGCTACAAGATAACTGGGTATGGGTCAACTCTCCATCGGCTTGTACTTCTTTGACAAGATCCATCCCAGAGGGGAAATAACATCAGCTCTGATCATGGACAAACTTCTAAACATCCCTGGACCCCCTCTAGGCAGTATTGACAGATTCAAAAGGGTTTTAATGAGAAGTCTTCTTTTTGATAAATGGTGGTCTGAATGGAAGAAACACATTTTTCACCTATCGGCTCCAATGTATATGACCACCATCTTCCATCACTCAAATCCTCAGGTAAATCTCTTTGGCTTTAATCATCTTTATACCTCTATACTTCTTCCCACCGTATTTTCTTTTACTCATTATTTCTTTTTATTGTGCAGACTTCAGAATCATCACCCCCACGAGTTAGCCTAAGTGGTCAGCCGATTGAGTATGCGAAACTCCCAAACGGCTGTTGCGTAACTCCCAATATCATCGGCTATAATGCCCCAAAGGTGGCCACTTTGCTTCATGGTCAAATCAGAGAGCCGATCCCTTCTGGTGGTAAACGTAAAAGAACTAAACAGGCCACCACCAAACCTTCAGCCGCTCAAAAGAAACCTTCCACCAAGAAACTCACAACAACTGAAGAAGACTTGCCCCTGGATCCAGACGTCAAAGAATACCTCAAAGGAATTGAGATGGAAGAAGTTGTGCATGAGGCAGCAGCTCAAATGAATGAGACAAAAGAAGCTGCAGTTGATCCACCTCGAGCTGATACTCCACCAGCCGATCCATCTAGCCCAACTAAAACACCAACTCCTCCTGAATGACGTACGACGTCCTCGTAAAGCACAGGTATTTACTTTCTACCTTATAACTTGGTCATAATTTATCTCCAAAACTTAATGAGAATTCCTTTTCAGCCTAAGAAGAAATAAGTTCAAAAGAAACTACCAACTCCCCCTGCATCGGTTAACTCCCTTTTATCTTTATATTTTAATCTTCCATCGGCCAATATTTGAACTTGCCTCTTCATATTACTTTTTCAGCCTCCTCAAGCTCCATCACCTCCTCAACCTCAGAATTCAAGCGAACATACACCATTGGTTGCAGGAAGTCATCATGTAGAAGAAGCAACTACCGTGATCCCAACTTCTCAAGCCCTTGTAAGAACATATCTAAATTTCTCTTATATCGGCTAAACCAAATTCATCACTCATAATATCTTCCCCTATCTGCAGACTCTAGCCGATATGTTCTCTTTTAACATAAGACAGTTTCTAGATGAAGAAGAAGAAGATACAACGAGCAAGGCCAAATCACCAATATCTAAAGACTTGAAAACTAAGTTGGTAGACATATCCGATCGGCTGGGGCCTCCTTGGATGTACTGGTTGTAGATTGTGGTTCGATCAGGACAAGATTCCAAGAAATTCAAGATCAAATCTCTGAAGAGCTCGTTGACATCATATCTCTAGCAGTTTTCCTCGAACAACACCGTTTCAAGCTTGAAAAGGCTAGACAAATAATTCCAGATCGGCTAGAGCGCACATCTCTTGAGGCTACCATTCAAACCAGCCGACAGCAAGTCAATAACGAGAAGACAAAATTAGAGGAACTAGAAGCTGGCCCAGGCTCAACCTGGCAAAACATTGATAGATTGAAGAAGAAAGAAGTCGATTTAATGGCACAACTAAATGAATGCAGATCCGAGATAGCTTCCGAAGAACAAAAGTTAGCCGATCTGCCGAAAGCCATTGAAGTCCAGAAGTCAAAGCTCAAATCTTCCATTAAACATCTGTCTTCTCTCAACAAATCTCTCAAACCAGTTCCTGGAACAGATGCTACCGATGCTCAAGCAATAGACGAAATCGAACAAATTCGTCAACAAGCAATATTGGCTATTCAAAAGTATTTGGGTTAATGTAATAGACTTAGCTTGAGAAACATAAACTTTCCTTATGTTGCTGTAAAATATATGCATCGACAGATAAGCCGATTTGGTCTCGTTCTTGATAGTTTAACTTTCAAATTTGCATTTTAAATACCAATTTTTATTCTCCATGCCCCCAAGTTTGTAGTAGGGGAAATCATGCTGCAAACTTATAATATGTCTGAGGGCGATAATTCATATCGACCATCTAAAGGCGATGCAATCAACATCGGTTGTCAATTATACATCGGCATAATGCAACCAATTATGAACCAATCCAAACACTTGGGTAATATTTTTTCAAGTATTTTCCATTAAGGGCTCTACCAAACACTTCTCCATCAAGTTCTTTTAACATATAATCCCCTTTTGAAACACACTTATGAATCCGAAAAGTTCCTTCCCAATTCGGTGACCATTTACCAAATTTATTATCTCTTGCTCCTATCGGCAATAGCAACTTCCACACAAGCTCCTCTTCCTCAAAATACTTTGGTACAACCTTTTTGTTATAATGCCTAGCAACCCTCTCCTTATCTCTCTTGACCTTTTCTAGGGCTCGCAATCTCAATTGAACCAACTCTTCTGACTCATCAACCATTAAATTATGATAATCATCGGTTGTCAACTCATCTTGCAAAGAAATCCTTCTCGAGCCGATGTTAGTTCCCCAAGGCAGAACTGCTTCATGCCCATAAACCAGTTGGTAAGGCGGGACTTGTATAGCACCATGACATGCCATCCGATAGGACCATAACGCCTTAGCTAGAACAGTATGCCACTTCTTTGGGTATTCAGCAATCTTCCTTTTAACCAACTTTATCAAACTCTTGTTAGATGCTTCAGCCTATCCATTGGCTTGTGCATAATATGGTGAAGAATTCAACAATTTAATCCCAATGCTCTCGGCAAACTGGACAAACTCATCGGACACAAAAATAGACCCTTGATCAATTCTTATCGTCTGCAGCAAACCAAACCTATATATGATATGTTCTTTCACAAACTCACAAACTCAATGGCATCCTTAGAATCTACCTTCTTAAGAGGAATGGCTTCGACCCACTTAGTAAAATAATCTGTAGCCACCAAAATAAATTTATGACCTTTGCTCGATGGTGGATTGATCTAGCCGATCATGTCGATTCCCTAACCTCTAAACGGCTATGGCTTAACTATTGGATTCATAGTCAATGCTGGCGCTCTTTGGATTGCTCCAAACTTTTGGCAATCTTAACAACCCTTGTAATATCTGAAGCAATCTTCTAGCATCGTCGGCCAAAAATACCCAACTCGTCTAATCAACCATCTCATCTTATGGGTCGATTGATGAGTACCACAAATTCCCTTATGTATTTCACACATGACAACCTTGGCTTCTTCAAGATTTAAACACTTTAATAAAACTCCATTAATCGTCCGATAATAAAGATCATTATCCAACAAAACATATTTGAGGGCTTTATATTTTAATTTTCTTGATGCTGATCGAGAAGGATCCTTTAAATATTCCATAATCTCAAATCTCCAATCATCGGCTTGCATAGAAGCAATTTCCACCTCCATATCTTTCAACATCGGCTTGTATCCCGATGCACCTTGAGCTAAATCATTGGCCTCAGTATTCTGCTCCCTAGGAATATGTTTCAAAGACACCACCTTGAAAGTTTTCATCAACTCTTGACATTTTTCATTATAAACCATCAAGACATCATTCTTACACTCATACTCCCCAGACAATTGATTAACACCAGCAATGAATCGCCCATAATTTCAATGGCATCGGCTTCAATCTCCTTTAGCAATTGCAATACTTTCAAAACTGCCTCATACTCGGCTTGATTATTAGTATAGTAACGCTTAATGTAAAAGCAAATTCAAAACTTACCCCCCAGGCGATATGATCACTAAGCCGATACCACAACCATGAGTACAAACTGATCCATCAAAAAATAAAGTCCAAGGTACAATCTCAGCAAAATCAACTGAATCATTCCGATGTTCAACTATGAAATCGGCTATTGCTTGCCCTTTAACTGCCTTAGCTGATTCATACCTCAAGTCAAATTATGTCAAGGAAAAAATCCACTTCCCAATCCTTTCTTTCAACACAGAAGCCGATAGCATATACTTGACCACATCGGCTTTACAAACTATCGTGCACTCATTGGATAGTAAATAATGTCTTAACTTTGTACATGAAAAATATAAGCATAAGCACAATTTTTCCACCGGTGAATATCTGGTCTCAGCATCCAAAAGTCTTCTACTTAAGTAGAATATGACTCGCTCTTTGCCCTCAACTTCCTGAATTAGGACTGAGCCGATTGTTTTTTGATCGGCTAATAAATACAACTTGAAAGAGACGCCTTTTTGTGGTGGAATAAGGACTGGAGGGGTACTTAAATATTTATTTATAATATCCAAAGCTTTCTGCTGCTTCTCCCCCCAAACAAATTCTTGATCGACTTTCAACCTGAGCAATGGAGTAAGCCGTTCTATTATGCCGGACAGGTTAGAAATAAATCATCTGATGAAGTTGATCTTGCCGATCAAGGATTGTAATTTAGTCTTGTCTTCTGGAGACTTGATATCTTTGATGGCATTAATACTCTTTTGAGTAATTTCAATCCCCCTCTCATGCACCAGAAATCTAAGGAACTGTCCAGCGTCTTGTCTTCTGGAGACTTGATATCTTTGATGGCATTAATACTCTTTTGAGTAATTTCAATCCCCCTCTCATGCACCAAAAATCTAAGGAACTGTCCAGCCGATACTCCAAAGGCACATTTGGTAGGATTCATTCTTAATCCATATTTCCTTGCTCGTTCCAAAACCCTTCGTAAATCGGCTAGGTGCTCATCGACCTCCTTTGATTTAACAATTACGTCATCAATATAAATTTCGTCCAGCAAGCCAATGAGATCATGAAGGATATAGTTCATTGCTCTTTAATATGTAGCACCTGCACTACTTAAGCCGAAGGTCATGACAACCCATTCAAACAAGCCGATCGCACCAGGACACCTAAAATAGTCTTGTGGATATTTTCTTCGGCCATAAAAATTTGGTTGTATCCTGCATTGTCATCCATAAAACTTCTAATCTTGTGTCCAGATGCTGCATCAACCAACAAATCAGCAATCGACATCGGGTACTCATCCTTAGGGGTAGCTTTATTCAAATCTCTAAAGGCAATACAAATCCTAAGCTTGTCATTTTTCTTGATTACTGGTACTATATTTGAAATCCACTCAACATATCGGCACGGTCTAATAAAGTTAGCATCATACAACCTTGTAATTCCAGCCTTTATAGCTTCATGCATTTCAGTTTTGCATCGTCTTGGAGATTGCTTGTATGGCCGATAGCCTGGTTTAATAGTGAGCTGATGTTCTACAATCGATCGGCTAAGCCCTAGCATCTCATAATATTCCCATGCAAAACAATCTTTAAACTCTTAACAATTCTACCAACTTCCGCTTAAACTCATATGATAAATCCATACTAACATATGTCGGCCTAGGCCTATCGCTTGGTCCAATATCTACTTCTAACTCATCGGCCAACATGAATCCTTGTCCTCGTTTGTCGTTAAGATCATCTACAATATCTTTGGTGTAGAAGTTTGAACCCTCCATAGCACCTTCAAAACAATAATTGAGGCTCTCCGTCTCCAACTGGCTGTATGTCAAAATCAGACACTTTTAGATAATTACCTTCCTAAACTTTGCTGGACAAGCAATCAACTCCTTCTATCTCCCAAATAGATAAATCGGCATTAGCAACGTTAACTGACCTGTCGGTTGGCACGATTTCTATTTGGTCTCACTGCCACTGGATCAAGCTTTGATGCATAGTTGAAGGAATACAACAGTTGGCATGAATCCAATCTTTTCCCAGCAATAGACTGTAGGAACTCTTCCTGTCCATGACAAAGATATTAGTAGGAATTGTCTTACTGCCGATGGTTAACTTCACATTCAAAACTCCTTTAGTTTTTGACGAGTTTCCCCCAAAATCTTTTAGAACCATGTTGGTCTTGATCAAATCTTCCGTAGTTTTACCCAACTTCCTAAAGGTAGCATATGACATCAAATTAATAGTTGCTCCTCCATCGATTAACATTTTTGACATCGGCTTCCCATTTGACGAATCCCTTAATGTACAGTGGTTTGAGGTGCCGATGTCCGGTTCCCTCTGGCTTTTCGAAGATAGCTTGTTGCGGTGATAAAACCAACTTAGCCGATGGTTCCTCGTATATTTCCTCAGTGGCTTGTTGTACGCCATATTCGACTGGCAATACAAAAACCTTGTTCATTGAGGATGAGGCGACCGCTTTCCCTTTGTCTGCTACGAGATTCTTATTTTTTGTTAGCTTTGACCTCATTGGCTAGCGCGACCTTGCTCTTGACACGCCACTCCTTCCTGGTGCGCTTCAGCCGATGTTCAATCTCCTCTTCTACTTCTTGCATTTGCTCTCTGTTCCTTATCCTCTATACTCATCTCTTCTGATTTTTAGTAAAGATTCCAGTCGGGCACCATTGCGATCTCCTGGTCCTTTATTCCTCCTCAAGACTCTTCTTCGAAATAATCTTGATGAATCCGCCCAAGTCTATGATGAACTGGTAATTTCTTCTAAACCGGCCGATGCTCATTGGTTCTTGTAGATTGTCTACTTGGTCCTCCAATACCTTACATCAGGATCACTACAACCAGGGCAGTCTTCAATAGATAGTAACCTCATCCCTTCGTTCCAGCAAAACCTGAAGAACTCACAACTCCAGTGGGGATCAAAGCAATCACCATCGTTGTAGCCATGCACCTCTTCTTCTCTCTGGCATCTATTTTGATATTTATTAATCATGCTAGCCGAATTGACTCTTCTTGCCTGATATCTGTTTTTATCAGCTTGACCCCTGTCGGCTCCAGTATGTACCATATTCACTAGGAAAGGTTACCCATCAATCTTCATCGGCTTCTTGAATTTATCAAACTTGATCCTTCCTTGCTCTATGTCCGATTGGATTTGCTGTCTGAATATCTTACAATCATTTGTACTATGAGATCCTGTGTTATGCCACTTGCAATATTTTCTCTTCTTCAACTCTTTGGTCGATGGTATGACATATCTCACTGGAAGTTGAATCTGTTTCACATGAAGGAGTAAATCAAATATCCTATCGGCCTTGGTGATGTCGAAATCGTATTTTTCTTCTTTTCCGAAATTCTTAACCCATTGGCACACCACTGTTTTATTATTTCTGGCCCACTCGGCCGCATTGATTTCGGGTCTTCATCTTCAGATTCAGAAGCATAATTATAGACGTTATTGACATTATTAGTCTTCTTAGCAAACTTTTTGGCCTTCTGGATTCGCAGTTCATGAGCCGATACCTTCTGTGCTAAATGTGCCAAGCTCTCAAAGTCTTGGGCAGAAAATATCTCCCTTATCGGTGCCAATAATCCCTTGAAAGCCCAATCGGCTAGTTGTGAATCGGTCAAGGCCAGACTATAACACCTATTCCTTGTATCTCTAAATCTCTAAATATAATCTGGCACCGATTCATCCATTTTTGTTTAATGGATATAAGATCTGATCATTTTATCTCCTGAATTCCACTAAAAAAATATTTATGGAATTGCTTCTCCAGATCGACCCAGCTCCTAATAGAATTATAAGGTACAGAAAAACCATGTGAAAGCTGATCCAGACAATGATAATGGAAACAACCTAACTCTTAATGCTTCTGTAACCGATGCCTCCCCGCATTGTGGTAGGAATCGGCTAATGTGCTCATAGGTTGACACATTATCTTGTCCTGAGAATTTTGAGAAGTGGCACCTTTTACTAGTTTGGTAGTGGTACTCAGTCAAAATATTCAGGGTATGGATGCCGATACATGTTGTCATTATCTTTAGGCTTGAGCCCAAACTGTTCTTTCATCACATCCGCGATCATATCGGCCCAAGGTTGCTGCTGTACTCCTCCCCCATACTGCTGTTGCAACTGTTCATACTGGTTGAGCTGAGGTGGATGCGTATATTGAAACTGTGGTGATCCTTCCAGCCAATACCGAACTTGTGGAGAGTGAGGCTGATATTGGAGATTGTAATTGCCCCCTAGACTTGTTGGGTTACGTGATGCTGATTATTGAGAGGCGACTCCGGTATGTACTATTGGCCGATTGTCTGAGTTACTCCTATCGGCTGCTGCAATGGTGGTTGTGGCACCACGAGTTGTTGTGCCGAAGGTATTTGAGTAATCGGCTCTGTTACCGGCGGCTTCATCTTCAACATGTTAATCAATTGCTTAGGAGTAAGCTGAGGTGAACTCAGTCCTCCATGCATCGGCTGTTGTCTTGTCAATATTGTTGGAATGGGTCCACTAGATACATGAGCTGATGGGATTTGAATAAATATATTAAACTAATATCAATCAGATTGATGATAGGCTTAATATATTTAAATAGTTGAGATCCTAATATAAGGGGAAGATACAGTATGTTAAACAAGATATAAACCAAAGTAAAACGATTGTATCAGGTAAGATCGGCTGAAACCCCGATACTATACTTATTAACAATCAGGTGGCAGGCTAGAGTTTATGGTTCTAAGCACGACTTAGTAGATCAAACTAAACTGATGCAGCACTAAGTATGAAAAGAAACATAACACCTAGATAATCAAGCCGATGATTGCCTTTTTAGGATGGTAGATATATTATATATTCTATACCAACAAGATAATCTAACTACTATCGACTAAGATCTAGATAGAAACCAGCCGATTATCATACCCTGATTTTCATTTCAGGCATTTATTTTTTAATGTCTTTGGGTGGTGTGAACCTATTCCTTTGTTATGGCCAATTTGCATTGATTACCTTAGTTCTTGATACCTTGGGTTATAAATTTCACTAGTTGGATTTTATATATTGGTTCAACTAGATATTAGATATAATTGCTTAGCCATGCTTAGAAACTTTAGTATCATTTCATATGGGATAATTAATGTTTCACGTATATCTTAATGATGGCTAATTAATGGTAGCTCATGATGGTCAATCGTGATTGATAAATTAATTAACTTGCCAACTAAAACTTGACTAATGGTGGGTTGTGAGCACATGGTTGGAGATGATATTTGGATAGTTGTGCTCATGACAACTGCGGACCGGTTCACGAGCTACTGTTCTGAAGCATTAACCGTACCAACCACAAGCCAGCGTGGGCAACGGCTTGACATTTGATGTAGCACGATTCAATGTGGAGTGCCAGACTGTGAAGTGGCGGAGATAAGCCCACGGGGGTTCGCTGGGGAGTCCATACCTTGGCTAAAAGGGGGTGACTATGATCCGGGAGCGGTGCACTGCATTGAGTTGGGTTATGTTGGGTGTCCTATCATAGTCCCGTTTCGAGGTATCATGGTGGTACCGAGGGCATGGTAACATGTTATGGGGCTGTGTCTTGTGGGTACAGTGGTACACCTCTGGCCAGAGTAAAACTATTCAAATAGTCGTGCCTGCGGTTATGGGCGGGTCTAACAATATTTTTTGTGATTAATCCCACACTAATTAATAATAATAATGTGATAAGTGATGATACTTCAGTTTAACTCCTGGTTTGGAATGGTTAATTCCTGGTTTGGAGGTTTGATCTGTACGACCGGGGTTGGTTGTTCAGGTTTGGTTGGGCCTGTGCAGTATTGGTGTGCTGTTCAGTGTTGATTAATATTGATGATTATAATTATTCAACTGTTTGACAATTCTTAAGTGTTTGCTAAATGCTGCTTTTGCAAATGAGCCTATGTATTTTGCCATCCTTTGTTATCTTTGTGCACTTGCATATTTGCTGTGCAGCTTGCTGAGTATTCCATGTACTCACCGTTGCAATAATCAATCAAACCTCAGTTGAAGAAAGTTCCGAAGAAGAAGACGTTTGGCTTATACCCCAGTTGAGCTGCCTATGGGAGTGGAGCTGAAGCCTTCGCTAGATCGTTTATCCGCTGCTGTTTTCTTTTCTTACATAAGTATGTAACGTTGTATTATGATGAATCTGTTTATTAAATTGTCGATTTGTGTACCTCGGCTGATTCCTGGACGAGGATTGTATGCACAAATTAGTTTGGAAATTACTAGTGAATTTCCGGGCGTGACACCGATGCAAGTAGATGATGTTGCCAATCTAAATTATATAACATACATGATAACTCGGAGATTCACGGAAGCAAGATTAGAGTGTCATAAAGATGTAAGCACTAATCCCGATAACGGAAACCGCCATAACAACCTTTACCTCTTGTCGAAGATCGAAATAAATGCAACCCGACTCAAAAGCAATAACTCGTCGAAATGAGAAGTAACGAAAGATTGGCGGTGCGCCGAAAGTATATTGAATAGGTGTTAAATATTTAAAAGACCTCGGGCTCATATTTATACCAGGTCGAGGGCATCCCCGCCTTCACCGAACCTCTCTGCCGAGTACAGTGGCCCAACAACTTCAAACCAATGGGCACCGAAAAGTACGACGGCAAGATAGACCCCGGAGCCAGGCTCTCCATCTACTCCACCACCATCGAGGCAGCCGGTGGGGATCAATTCACCATGGCAAAGTATCTGCCAATCATGCTGACATCATCCGCTCAGGCTTGGCTAACTGGCCTCCCCGAGTACACCATCAACAGTTGGGCTGAGTTGACAGCTCAGTTCATCGCCAACTATCAAGGCACCTTTCTTTACCTCGGCACCCAGTGGACCTGTTAGTATTTCTTAGGTTCATAGATAAAATCCGCAAGCGCACGGATATACCGCTGTAGCACTTTCCCTGGGAGTATTCCAAAGTATCGAATTTCCACAGGGAACGAGTCTGATTAGCTCTTTGTCAGGTTCATCCAAGGACACAAGATAAAATGGACTAAGGGTAGAGAGGATTTTCCAGTGAAGCACAGGGTCATTTAGAAAGCTTAATTTTAATCTTATCACAATACTTCAGGCCCTGACTTGCTCACTGCTACCAGATCGCGCTCTACTCCGTATCCGGACAGGGAGGACTATGGTGATCTCGAGGGCTGTCGCCACCTATACACCAACCTCTAACGAACTGTGGGATACACAACAAATACATGTATTCAATAATATAGACACCATGTCTACACTATTAAATACTAATTTAATGTTGATCAAACACTAAAATAAACATTGTTTCTAGTGAACAGTATTCCAGTACGCTAAATAGAAACTAACTAAGAAATATATTTCACAATATAAATTTCAGTTACTTGATTAAGATATTATCAATTAGATCAAAGTAATTGACAAGGTACAAAATCACTTAGAGAAAAATACTAACAACTCTGGAATTTCTCCAAATCTGTCCTCCTCACTCTCTCCCTATTCTGAGTATAAATAAAGAATACAAAGAGCCTCTTATAATTCAGCTCAAACTTGGTGTGTCTTGGAATGAAGGAGATGAGGTCCTTTTATAGCAAGTATATGATGGTTTGGAGTGCAGACATCAGCCACAACCGCCATAAGGAAATTGGTAGTAACCGCCAAAAGATGGTAGTGGCTGGGTCGGGTCAAGCCTGGGTCGGCTGACCCTAGGGGTCGGCCGACCCCTGGCCAGCACCCCTAGCCCATCTCTTCCTCCTGGACTTTAACAGGTGGGCCCCTAGTCGATTGGTAAGGTGGTTGCACTAGTGCAGATCCTCTCATCTGTGACGGGCTGCAACATAACTGGATTTTTGCAGGCCGTCACAAAGAATACATCTCAAACGGGCCTAAAAAGAGGCCGATTGAGATATGGTTGGACATGTTTAATGTGCATAGAACTGAAGCCCGTCACGGATGACACATATCTTTGACGGGCCAAACTAGGGCACGATTGAGATAACCTTGAATATCTCAAACGGGCCTCAAGTTGGAGCCCGTCACAGATGACAAGGCCCCAACTTGAGGCCCGTTTGAGATATTTAAGGTATCTCAATCGGGTCGTAATTGGAGCTCGTCACAGATGACAATCATCTGTGATCATCTGTGACGGGCACTAGCTTGAGGCCCGTTTGAGATAACTACAAAGCCCATCACAGATGGCACTCCTCTGTGACAGACTTTTTTTAGGCCCGATAAAGATAACTTATATGCCCGACAGAGAATATATTTTTTGGACCGTTACAGATAGTTATTGCACACTATAAATAGCCGCAACTGCCAGTGTAACTGTATCCCACTATTCACAATTTTGGTGGGAGGTTGGAGGGGGCGAAATTTTAATTTTTTTCCAAAATAAAACAGTAAATTCATAAAGGTATGTGACAAATAGTAATCAGTACTTTAGACAATTCATCAATTCTCATTAATTTAGCAGTATTTATCTTATAAGATGTTTCTCTGATTCTTTTTTCATTTCTGCAGCGATGGATCGAAGTTGGATATATGCGAAATCCGTGAAACGTCATAGTCAGGAGTATAGAAATGGGAAATTAAATTTTATAAACACCGCGGAGGAGGATAGGAAAAGAAGAAACAACGATTACATGTGTTGTCCATGTGTAGATTGCAAGAATGAGAATATGTTTGATAGCCGAGTGGACGTACACGCTCATCTGATACAACGAGGATTCATGGAGGGCTACACATGTTGGGTCAAGCATGGAGAGCAAGAATCAGGAAGTGGTCCAGTTGTAGACAGTACTGGTGCGCAAAATCAGGAAGATGAAGATGAGCATGACATGTTTGTACCTTCTCCACTAGGCAGTGAAATGGTTGATGTTGATCATGATCTGCTGCAAGACATGTTACGTGACGTTGAGGATCCACTAGCATAACATGTTACATGACATGTTATGTTGATCATGTACGACCTCAAATCGACCTTGACGATGATCCATAAGAGCCAGTGGCATATACTCGATCAGATCATCCGGAAGGCATAACCTTGTGACCGATCCTGTTGTACTTACTAGTGAAGTATTTTGTATTGGTGAAAAACCTTAGTTAATTTGGTGCAGCTTGTAATAACTTATTGTGAATTGAGTAAATTTAGTGAATTATTGTCCTTCACTTAATCATTTGGGATAATAAGTTAATTATTGTGAGTTTAAGTAATAGTAGTGAATTTTCATTGTGAATTTTTATTGCAGTTATTTATTTAAGTCTTCAGGTCAACGATGAATAGTAGTCAATTGTCATCTGTGACGGGCTGTAATGCAATGCCCGATAGAGATGACCCAATCTCTATCGGGCCTACACTACAGCCCATCACAGATGACAGCATCCGTGACGGGCTCTAGTTTACAGCCCGATAGAGATGATGTGTAACGCCCTAAAAATTCGACCGACAACACCGAAACCCTAAAATACGGACCTTCGAAAACTTTTACCGTAAATCGCATCATGATGGATTTATTCGCCGTTTTTATTTAGATTTTACTGCGGGTTAAGCAATTGTACATTATAATGAAGTAATTCGGAACAGCCCCGAAGTGATTGGCCAAAGGATTAATCGAGATACACTCTAAAAGATAAGTTGGCGAAGGGTATAATTAAATTACAATTTAGAATAATGTTCTATGCAGGATTTAAACGGATATTACACCTAGTAAATAATATAATTTTAGGAGGAATTATATAAGGAATATGGTGACACAAATTCAAGCGGATGTATGTTACCAATATATGACTACGTATATATACATAGGAGGATAGGTAAACATCCTAGGCATAAGTGTATATGAGCGAACATAAGAATAAATAAAATAAATGTATACATATATATAAATGGTAGATAAATTGTTAGAAACATTAAAAAAAATTGGTCACATTGATTTGTCTAAATTTACAAATTTTAGAGTGAAATTTTGTGAAGAAAAGGCCCAAAATATCAAAGAACCCCCTGGCGGCACTGTTCATTGGCCGCCAGGTGTTCGGCCGTGTTCCCGGCGCCCACGCGCGCCCGCCTCTGCGCCCGCACGCCTGCCCCCGCGCACCCACGGCGCCGCGCGCCGCCGCCCGCGCCGTCCCGCGTCACGCGCACACGCGCCCCTACCGCGCGCCGCTTGCCAGCTGCCCTCGCGCGCGCCACCGCCCGCGCCGTCCCACTGCCGCGCCTGGACCCGCCGCCGCAGCCGCCGCGCGCCCGAGCCCGCACGCGCCCCGCGCTGTGCGCCCACGCCGCCGCCCGCGTGCCGTCCTCCCCGCGCGCACCGCCCGCGTGCCGCCCGTACCGCGGCGCCGAGCCCCCCATACCGCCGCCGTACCGCCAGCCGTGCCGCCGTACCGCCGCCCACGCCGCCCCGTACCACCGCGCCATGCCGCGCGCCGCTCGCGCCCACGCCGCGCGCGTCACCGCCGTACGCGCCACACCCCCGCGCCATACCGCCGTACACGCCGCACGCCTCCACGCCATGCCGCCGCGCCGCGCGTCGCCGTCCCGTACGCGCCCCACGCCGCGCTCCATGCCGCCGCACGTCGCCACCTCGAGCCGGCTGCCTTTCCCTCCTTTTCTCCCCACCGGCCGGCCTATAAAAGCCCCGGCCGAGCCCTCCTCTTCCCCGCCTCCCTCCTTCCCCGTTTTCCCCTCTTCTCCCTTGCCCTACCGCGCCGCTGCCGCTCGGTTGGAGCTCGCCGCCGCCGCGCCGAGGGCTGCCACCGCACCGCCGGTAGCCGCTTTGCCATCGCCTAGGCGCCGCCGCCGCCGCCGCCGCCGCCACCGCCGGGTAAGCCCCTCCCCTCCCTGCCGGCTGCACAGAGAGAAAGAGAGAAGGGAGAAGCAAGCTGAGAGAGAGAGCCGAGAGAGAGGGAGAGAGAGAGATAATAGGCAGAATAGAGAAAAGAAAGAGAGAAAACAGAAAGAAAAAAAAAAGGAGGAAAAGAAAAGAGAGAGAGAGGGAAAAATAAAACAAAAATAAAATATATAAAAATAAAAACAAAATAGAGAGAGGTAAAATTAGAGGATTAGGAACTTAATTTTGTTTATCTCGAATATATGTGCTAAATTAATATAAAGTGTTAGTTTAATTAAATAATAAGATAGACCGACATCGGTTATTTTGGAAACGCGGGTAGAATTATATCGGACATTTAATTGCGATTTCAAAATGTTCACCTAACTAGATTATTCTTTAATGGTTAATACTTAGCAATGTACTTATCTGATTATGTAGATTTTTATTAGTTAAATTTCGCTAGTCGTTGATATATATATATAATCGGAGGATTAATTACCGGTCGCTTTTAAATTTGCTATCGTATGTATGCGATCGTTCGCATCTATTTAAATATTTATTTAGTCGGTATCTAGTTGGTTCCTACTCCATAATAGGGCTATCCGCTAAATTACCCGTCGTGATTATTTTAACCGACTATTCACTGGGTAGGGTTACCTTTTATTATCGGTCCCTAATTTATTCGAGACGCGTAAATCAAATTGGATTAATTGTTTAAATTGGCTAGCGCTAATATTTTAGAACAACGGTGTTAAAAATCAAAATCGTATTATTTTTAAACAAAATGGAATCGACATCGTCATTCAACGCTCGCGCTCGATCTTTTCTTTAAACTGAATTTTGTTGGAGTTTAAATTGAATTCTAAATGAATTCAATTCCTTTCGCACGTAATCATAGATCCCGAGGGAGCTGTGAGTCTGACCGAAGACCAAGAACCACCGGACTTCGAGCAAGGCAAGTCATCACTACCCTTGAACATATTGGACCCAAATTGCGAAATTATTTTATTTATAAATAAAATTGCATGCAATGATGAATACCCTATTTGTTATGATGCCATACCTTGCTTATTGTTTATCCTTATATTTCTTTGTAACCACGCTTATACATGAGTCCCTAGTCAATTATGACAAATGCTTAGTAATGCTATTCTAGAATCATGCATACTCATATTTATCAAAATGCTATATGCTTGGGCAATTACCGTTGGGAAGGTAATTGAGATGCGGCATGTGGAGACATGAGCGCCACATTGCCATGATATTATGACATGATTTGTGAAAGGAGAAATGAAACCAAACAACTGTTTTCGACTGGGGCGGATGGTGGATTTGGGTGGTATCTGGAAAAAGGCTAGTACCGTCCCCGGTCAGTTAAGGACCGAGCCATGAAGTTAAGCATGAAACGACCCTCGTACAACCGCACTTCTCGGATGGGTATAGACCTAGCGGACTAGATAGCCGAGCAGAGGCAGTATCCTTGCATAGATGGTTCACCCCCGTGTGTGAGGCAGGTTCGCTACGGTGGGGCAGCCGTTGAGGTAGGGCCGCGATGCGTGCCCTACGTCGGTGTCGCCATTGGTAGGACTGCCACGTGTGTGAGAGTGAGAATCTAAAACTTAAACTATAAACTATAAACTTTACGTGCGTGTGAGACTTCCCTTCCCGGGAGCGCCAGAACTCCTCTCACTGCTAGAAATAGATACGCCTAGAGTGCATGAGGATGATAGTTCATGGAGCGGGTACTGCCAATGCAAGGTTATCGAAAGGCTTTGCCGTGACGCGTCTCATGTGTTGGGACGAGGCTCATGCGTTGGGCAGTCGCGGAGTGCGGGTAAAGTGTACATCCACTGCAGTGTGAGTAAACCAAACCTATTCGAATAGCCGTGCTCGCGGATATTGAGCACCGGGACATGTATTACACTTGGCTAGACGCTAAACTCTTAACCTGTGTAGGATGGGTTATTGCATGATGAATTTTATGCTGTTGGAGCCACTCCCCGAGAGCAGGGAAGGTGGGCGTCCACAGAAAACCGTGACGACCAACGGCGGAAAGCCATCCTTGGGATCACAATGGATGGTAGACAGAACCGCCGTTGTTTAAATTAAACTCTGGTATTAAAACTTGACCAGTTATGCTAAGTCTTAGGTCTGTGAAAATGATTGCAAAACCAGCTTTATGCAAATGAGCCTTTGCCTTGCCTTGAATAAAAATCCTGCATATGCATCGTTGTTGTGGTGACTTGCTGAGTACGGTTGGTACTCACCCTTGCAACTATAAACTTCACCAGAAGCCGAAGATGACACCGCGGAAGATCCGTACGCCTACTATGAAGAGGATGCGGAAGATGAGGGTGCCCACTAGGTCTAGATACGGTTGTTGCCTGTGGCGATGACAATGCCGCTGCCTTCGCTCCGCTACTTATCTATATTCTGCTTTTGGACTGTATTCCGGACCGCTTGGTCCTTTGTTCTAAGACTACGCCTTCGGGCCTATGATGTAATAATTCGTACCCGATGCTTATGTATGCGCTTTTGGTGAATCAACTATGTATCGTGTGTGCCAAACTACTTGATCCAGGGAAATGGCACAGAATACACGAGTGATTCCTGTTGCAAAACGGGGGTCCTTACATGATGTCATCTCTATCGGGCTTTAAATTGGGGCTCGTCATGGATGCTAGCATCTGTGACGGACAGTAGTTTAAGCCGGATAGAGATGTCAACATCTGTATCGGGCCTACACTAGAGCCCGTAGCTTACGCCCGATACAGATGTGCACTGCCCGTACTGAGATATACGCTGGATCTGGATCTGGATCTGCATCGAAATTTTTCTAAGTACCACAACCCTAGCACCAACACACAGAGAGCTCGCCGCCGATGACCCCGCCGCCGTCCTCCTCGTCCGCAAGCGCCGCCGTCCTCCTCGTTCGCAAGCGCCACCGCCGGCCTCCTCGCCACCGAGAGCTCGCCGCCGACCTCCTCGTCTGCAAGCGCCGCCGCCGGCCTCCTCGCCACCGCGAGCTCGCCGCCAGCCTCCTCGTCCGCAAGCATCGCTGCCGGCCTCCACCTCCGCAAGCGCCGCCACCGGCCTCCTCGCCACCGCCGGTTAGTTAAATGCATGAAATTTGTGCATACTGATTTCAGTGACCTTGATTATAGTGTTTGTTAGGTTTATTGATTTTTAGGTTTAGTGAAACGTAGGTTATTTTAGTGAAATGTAGGTTATTTTAGTGAAATTTAGGTTTAGTGATTTATAGGTTTAGTGAAATTTAGGTTTAGTGATTTTTAGGTTTAGTAAAATTTAGGTTTAGTGATTTTTAGATTTAGTGAACTTTAGGTTTAGTGAAATGTAGGTTATTTAGTGAATGTAGGTTATTTTAGTGAAATTTCGGTTTAGTGATTTTTAGGTTTAGTGAAATATAAGTTATTTTAGTGAAATTTGTAAGTTGATATGATGGCACTTAGTGATTTTAGTGATTTTGGTGTTAGTTAGGTTATTTTAGTGATTTTAAGGTACCTAAGTGAATTTATGGTATTTTATTGATTTTAAAGTAATTTAGTGAATATACTTTACTTTTAGCCTCTATTTTTTATGCTTGTAAGTATTTAGGTGAATAGTTAAAATGTTAGAAATATACGTACCAAATTATCGTAGAATCCGAGGTGCCTAGGGTCTGATGTTGGTTTGATCGAGTTATATGTAATTCACAAAACCGATTAAGACACCGTCAGACCCCAGTGCACCTCGGTTTCTGTCATTTTTTGGTAATTATTCATCTCTAATATTCAAGTTAGTACGTACATACGTAATTTGTGAAACGCATGTGAAGATGGAGATGTTGGACTAATTTTAGTCTAGATAGTACGAACATTATCAAAGCGTCGCAGAATCCGAGGTGCCTAGGGTCTGAAGTTAGTTCGGTCGAGTTAGTGCACTCACAACACCGATTTAGAAACCTTCACACCCTAGTGCACCTCGGTTACTGTCATTTTTTGATAATTACTCATTTACGTTAGGACTTTGTTTCTAGATTATCAAATCATCATAGAATGCGAGGTGTTCCGGGTGCCAAGTTGGTTTGGTTGGGTCAGTACATGTACGGAACCTTCCAAGACACCTTGGTAGCCAGAATACTTCGTAATCTGTCATTTTTTGATAATTAAGAAACGTGTAAAAAGAAGCAAGGAGGAGCCATTTTGCTTGTAAAGTAGAATATTTCAGTTCAAGCGAGTGATTTTAGCTATGGTAGTACTTAGTGATTTTAGGTCTTAGTGATTTACGGACTTATGTGCATCCAGTGCCAACAATCTATAATATCAAAGTTACTACTTACATACGTAATTTGTTTACAAAATTAATTAACTTTGTTATTTTGTAAGTTATTTAGACGATATCTCAGCAAGGTGAACCAATGTCGACGACAGCTAGTGGGTCCTCAAGGGCACGCGGTCGTAGGACAGGGAACAGAATCCCTAAGGAACGGTACACCATAGCAGAGGTGAACTAGGTTGGACTGCCGACGCATCCTCGGAATGTCCTGGCCAAGTTTAGGTCGACCTGCGGTGTTGTAGCGAGGAAAAACTTCACAATCCTCGTGGATGACATCAAGCATGTGCCCGAAGCGGAGAAGAACGCTGCTTGGCTCAAATTCAAGGAAAGCTTCGAGTATCCTGCAGCCGATGAGGACAGGCTTAAGAAGGCTGCATTCAAGGTTATGGGCAATGCTTGGAAGAACTTTAAGAGCAGGCTGGTCACGGAGTTTGTGTTAAATCCGATGACCCCTGATCCAATAGATCAATGGCCCGTCATCATGGCTGACGCTTGGGAGCAGTTCTACGAGAAGAAGTCGACCCCCGAATCCCAGGCCAGAAGCGAGCCTTATCGAGCACGGCAGGCCAGGAACGTGCACCCACACCGGCTAGGCACCGCAGGATATGTCGGGAAGCTGGACGAATGGCAGGAGGAGGATGAAGCAGCAGCAGCAGCAGCAGACACACCGTCGGTGTTTGCCGATATCCCACACCCACGGGCAAGGAACTGGGCCCGGGCGAGGTACCACAAGAATGAAGATGGGACAGTTTCGCTACCAAATCCCCAAGATCAACAAGTGTACGATAATATAGTAAGTGTCTAATCTCAATATTTGTTCGCATTGTTTCCACTGAACTTTTCATTGAATCCGAACTCAATTGTACTGCAGAAGGAGTTGGTTGCCTCCCAAGAAGCCTCGCAAGAGGGTAGCTCTCAAAGACGCGAGGACGACATCCTCAGTAAAGCGTTGGGCAACAAGGAGCACCGTGGATGGACTAGGGGACTTGGCGCCAACGTGCCATGGAAAGTTGGATTCCCGGACTACGTGTGGTAGTACAAGAAGCGGACAATCATGAAGGCGCAGAAAGATGCCCGCCGTGCCACCCAGATCTGGGAGCAAGTCAGAGCCGAATTGAGCTCTGAATTCGACGAGAAGCTTGAATCGATGAGGGCCCGTATCAGGCAGGAGATTCGAGAAGAACAAAATATCCCAGAGGCTGCCGCTGCTGCTACACAACATGATTTAGCTAGTCCCACGCAGAGGCGCAGCAGTTGTGCATCAACTGGGGCGGGGGAAAATCCGCCACCGGTCCCCGCCGCTGTCGACCAAATAACGGTACATCTCTCGTCTGCAATGCATAGAATTCTTAACGAAACCATATGATAAGTACTATTCTAAAAATATTTATGAATCTATCGCAGGAACCAACTAGCTGCACCTTGACAGTAAGGGTGATGCCGACCTTCTCGGTTCCTGCAGCTGAAGGCCTAGCTTTCAAGCCGACCCCGGAGACTAGAGTGCATGGGGTGCAACTACGGGCTGATTGTGTGAAAGTCCAAGTCGACTCGGTGAAGCCAGAATTCGATCATTTCCCACTCAGGCATCCACCGAACGACGAGGTCATAACCCTTGGAAATGCAAGTGGAACCTTCATCCAATGGCCCAAGGACCTCATTGAGATAAGGGTGATCCCGAGGCCAACCACTGCACCAAGCGGTTGTCTCTCGACACAACCTGCCCCTGCTCCTTCAGCACCTCCAGCTCCCGCTCGTCACAAACATATAGATGATGTCTAGTTACAGTACGACATAGACTTTGGGGATGAGCCTATGGAGGTCGACAGCGCGGCGATCATTAAACCCCCACCCATGAAGAAGAGCAGGAACGCGCATTCTTCCCCCCCAGAGAACAGCTATCGAAAACCTGCTGCAAGGGGGCGAGGAAAAGGAAAGCTGCAGGGCTCACGTCTTGCTCCAACAAAGCTAGATATGAGCAAGGGGTTGGTAGTACATAGGAAGCCCGTACCTCCATCGTCCTTCCAACTAGGCATGCCATTGGTTGGAGACGACGTGCTAGCAACGATGGGCACCGCTTGCAAGGAGCTTCACATGTACTACATGGAGAAATCTAACGTGAGGAGGAAGAATAGAGAAAATGATATAATAGGCGAACACGCCAGAGCGCTATTCCTTGGGCCACCAAATTTTATCGTGGTAGACTTCAAGGATCTATTCGACCTCTACAGGCTCCGCTCAGTGGACACAACCCTCCTCAAGTGCTATTCCTTGTAAGTACTCTTGCTCACGAAAATTATTCATCTCAATCCGTGTAACATGCTTATAAGAGCGTTTGTCTTGCGTGTAGGTATAGTTGGAAGTGGTGTCTCAAGAATGCACCGGAAGTTGCCTTCCTCGATCCTCACGTAGTCAATGTCACAAATCTTCAAGGGGACCGTCAAGGAATGGTAAACTACTTGTTTGACACCTTCTGGGCCCGACAAGACAAGGAGTACATCATGTGCGCCTATAATCAATAGTAAGTGTGTTCCCAAAATACATTGCATTACACGTCTAGCTTTAGTATTAACTTTATTTATTTTAATGCCGCAGTGGACATTGGATCCTACTGGTAATAACGCCTAAGTGGATACATGCCACTACTTAAACTCCATAATTGACAACAAAGCATACGATTGGACACCGATTCAACTCGCGATAGATGAAGCGTGGGGCCAATATGTGCAAAAAGGAGGCCTTCGAAAGACAGGGCAGGATACACTTATCCACAAGAAGGACTTCCCAGTCGAACAACAAATAGGCGACCAGTGCGGATTCCATGTCTACCACAATATGCGCCTCCTGTGCAAAGATAAGGTGAAGACTTTGGGTGAATTGGAGGTTTGTGGTCTCATTCGTGACATGTTCTAACTGAATTAAAGTACATATATATATATGTAAAGATCGTTCGACTAATTTCAAATTATGTACATGTAGGACAAATTTTCAAAGGATCCGGCTAGCAGCTTTGAGGATATTCGTGAGGAGATTGCCGACTTCATCCTCCGCGAAATTATTCACCCTAAAGGAATGTTTAGGGTTAAGATTAAGTGATGAACATTTTTTAACTTCCTATTTGAATTGTCTTACACATGTTATTATGTAATATTGATGTTTATTATATTTGTTATCTCTATGTAAATTCTTCCTAGATAAATATTGCTGGTTATGATGCTTATATTACCACTTGAGCAATATGCATGTGTGAATATGGATGTTATTTCTGTAAAATATATGTGAATGGGGATGCTGGGATGTATATATGTGAATGGCATATATGTTTCTGTTATTTTGCAGCGGGCATGGCTAGCACAGGCCTGAGGCTAGCCAAAAAATAATATTTATTTTTTTGTGTGGTCATACTCATCGGTGACGGGCTTTAAGTTAAAGCCCGATTGATTTATAGTCAACCGTGATGGGCTGTGACGCAAGGCCCGATTAAGAATATAGTTATCTGTGACGGGCTATAGTTGGGGCCCGATTGAGTATAATAGACATCTGTGACGGGCTTCTGTTTAGGCCCATTTGAGAGAGACAGTCATCCGTGATGGGCGCTACTTGTAGCTCGATTGAGATAGGTCATCCGTGACAAGCTCTGTTTGACTGGTCGTTTGGGTCAAAGCTATCGGTGACGGGCATTAGTTGAGGCCCGATTGAGATAACTTCATCCGTAACGGACTTATGCCCGTTTGAGATGAGTTCTCACATCACTGACCTCTACGCTGTGTCGGGTGCCATACCCGACACAGATATGGGTTGCAACCCGACACAGATGTGGGTTATCGTTGTAGTGTTGGGCCCATTTACAGCTATTTCATCAGGTTTGTGTGCCGAAGACTCCATGGGTTGGATGTGAGTGTAATTCTTCCCCTCCTTTATGTATATTTTATTTCAACTTTGGTAGTTTGTCACCTCCATCCAAATATACACCAACACTCATGGAAATTGAATTAAACCCTACCACTATGTCGATAATCGTCGTAGGGATATGAGTTTTGAGGAAGGAGATTATGTGTACTTACGAGTTACACCGCTACGAGGGGTTCATCGTTTTCAGACCAAAGGGAAATTGGCACCTCGTTTTGTGGGACCTTACAAGATCGTGAGCCGGAAAGGTGAAGTAGCCTATCAATTGGAATTGCCCCAGTCTATGGCAGGGATTCATGATGTGTTCCATGTGTCACAATTGAAGAAATGCTTGCGAGTGCCAACGGAGGAGGCGGATCCCGAGCAAATAGAAATCCAAGAGGACTTGACCTATGTTGAGAAACCTATTCGAATTTTGGAAACAAGTGAGAGAAACACCAGAAATTGTGTCATCTGTTTCTGCAAGGTTTAATGGAGCAACCATTCGGAAGAATAAGCCACTTGGGAGCAAGAAGATGACTTGAAGTCGGCCCATCCTCACCTCTTCGCTAGTCCTTTCGAATCTCGGGGACGAGATTCTGTTTAGAGAATCCTTTGACGCATGTTCAGATCCCGTTGAGTGAAAGTATACTTCAAACTTTTGTGTTCTGTGTACATCTCTGTACGGTTACCAATGAGATAATGACGCCAAATCTTCAAGGCATGAACCATAGCGGCTAACTCTAGGTCATGAGTTGGGTAGTTGTTCTCATGGGGACGCAGTTGTTTAGATGCATAGGCAACCACCTTCCCATCTTGCATCAAAACAAAACCTAAACCAAATCAGGATGCATCACAATATACTTGGAAACCTTTCCTTGGGTCAGGCAAAATTAACACCGGCGCAAACACTAAATGCTTCTTCAACTCATGGAAACTTTGTTCACACTCAGGTGTCCACTTAAATTTCACATTCTTTTGAAGTAAACGAGTCATCAATTTGGCTATCTTAGAAAAGTTCTCTATGAACCTGCGGTAGTATTCAGCAAGGCCTAGAAAACCACGGATTTCGGAGACGGTCTTTGGTTGATTCCACTTGATCACCGACTCCACATTACTTGGGTCCACAGCAACTCCTCCTGCTGAGATGACATGACCAAGAAACTTCACTTCTGACAACCACAAATCACACTTGCTAAACTTGGGATACAACTTGTGCTCTCGCAGCTTGTGAAGCGCTAAACGAAGATGCTCTTCATGTTCTTCCTTCGTCTTGGAATAGATGGGGATATCATTGATGAAAACCACCACAAACTTATCCAAATACTCCATATACACATTATTCATCAGATTCATGAAGAAAGCTGGGGCGTTAGTAAGTCCAAAAGACATTACTATACACTGATATAACCCATAACAAGTGGTAAAAGTCATCTTGGGGATTTCTTCTTCACGGATACGGAGCAGATGATAACCTGAATGTAGATCTACCTTGGAGAATACAGTAGCACCTTCTAGTTGATTGAACAAATCATCAATCCTAGGTAGAGGATACTTATTCTTGATAGTAACATCATTCAATGCTCGATAATCCACACACATTCTCTGAGTATGGCCCTTTTTCTCCACAAAAATAACTGGGGCTCTCCACGACGATGTGCTTGGTCTAATGTATCCTTTCTGAAGCAAGTCATCTACCTGCCTCTTTACCTCCGCTAATTCATTAGCTTCCATTCTATAGGGTCTCCTATGGATAGGGGTTGTACCAGGTACCAGGTCTATTCTGAATTCTATATCCCTGTTGAGTGGCATACCGGGTAAATCCTCTGGGAACACATCAGGATACTCTTGCACAATTGGAATCTCCTACAAAGTAACATGATTCAGAACCATCCCAGAAGGTTCAGTAGACGATATGTGAATGGTTACTATTTGTCCAGGATTGTTGGTTAGGGTTACTTTCCTAGAAGCACAATCTATCACTCCTTTATGTCGGGTTAACCAGTCCATCCCTAGGATGACATCAAGGTATTTGGATTCTAGCAGAAAAGGATTAGCTAGGAAAGGAATCCCTTGGATTTCTATAGTAACAGAAGGACTACACTGTGTTGAGGGCACTTGGTTATTATGAGTACTAACCATTAGAGGTTGCCTGAGATTTTCTACCTCCAATCCATGATTTCCTGCAAAACTCTTAGACAAAAAGGAATGTGTAGCACCCGAATCGAAAAGTACTATTGCAGGTATTGAGTTAACAAGAAACATACCCAAAATCACATCTGGCGCATCTTGGGCTTCTACAACAGCAACATGGTTGACACGGGCCTTCGTTGCATTAGGATTATTCTGCACTGGAGTACTCTTCGCATAATGACCTTGTTCATTACAATTGTAACACACCACTAGCATGTTTCCCTGTTCCTTCTTGACTGGTAGGTTCTGAGTTGGGGTTGCAGTTGGATGAGAGACGAAGTTACGACTGTTGTTGTTGCAGTTACCAGCATTGTTGTTGTAGAATTAGCGTTGAGGACGAACAACCAAAGAAGATCCTCCCTGTGGTTGGGATGCGACCTGAGGTCCCATGGCAATACGCGGCCTCTGGCTACTTCCCTGTTGAGCCTTGAAGTGAGCGATCCTATGCTTCTTCTGCTCTATGCGATTGTACTTGTCTTCTTGACGGATATCCTTGTCCACCAACTTCTAGAAATCAAGGTAATCCCCAGACATCAGTGGGAAGGACAATTCATCATTCAATCCCGCCAAGAACTTCTCTTGACGTTCCTCATCAGTGCGAACATCTTCTGGTGCATAGCGAGCTAGATGGTTGAATTCATGCAGGAACTCAGTCACGGAGCGGGATCCTTGCGTAAGTGCTCTAAACCCCCTCTTCTTGAGAGCCACAACTCTTGCAGGAACATGGGTCTTCTTAAAAGCAGCAGTGAACTCAAGCCAAGTGATTAGCTCTCCTTCAGCTCTGTTGATACGGAAATGGTTCCACCACTAAGAAGCAGGGCCATTTACCTGATGTTATGTGAAAGATACCTTCGCTTGATGAGTGCATTGAAGTAGCTCTAACTTCTTTTCAATAGCATGCAGCCAATCACCTGCCTCCACAGGGTTGGTCGTACTTGAGAAGATAGGTGGTCCCACATGAAGAAACTTGGACAACCTGTTCTGGGGCGGCATAGAATTGACATTATTGTTCCCTTGCTGGTTTTGTCCCTGTTGCACCAATAGGTTAAGCAGTTGGATTTGCTGAGCGAGAACTTGAGCAAGTGTTGGATCCATTTGATTTCCAGTCCTTGAGCAAGTGCTGAGCCCGATTGCATAGCTCTAAACTCCAAACCAGCAATGAGTCATTCCAAACCAGGAGCTAACAATTATCATTATGTATCACATTATTAATCATTAATGAATGGTGTGAAACTAATCACGAAAAACATTGTTAGACCCGCCCATAACCACGGGCACGACTATTCGAATAGTTTTACTCTAGTCAGAGATATACCACTGTACCCACAAGACACAGCCCAACAACATGTCACCACACGCCTCAATACCACGACGGTACCTTGGAAAGTAGCTGTGACAATACCCTCCGCATAACACAACTCACCACAGTGCACCATTCTCGGATCATAGTCACCTCCTTTTAGCCAAGGTATGGACTCCCCAGCGACCCCCGTGGGCTTATCTCCACCACTTCACAGTCTGGTGCCCTGCAATGAACCACGCTATACAAAAGGTAAAGCCGTTGTCCACGCTGGCTTGTGGTTGGTATGGTTAATGTTTCACAACAGTAGCTCACGAACCGGTCCTTAATTGCCATGAGCACGACCATCAAAACCATGTGCTCACAACCCACCATTATCAGGTTTTAGTTGGCAAATTAATTATTTAACCAAACACGATTGACCATTGTGAGCTACCATTAAATATCCATCAATGAGATGTAAGTGAAGCATTAGTTGATGCCTATTAAGCATGGCTAAGCATCCTAACATCATTAGCCAAAACATATAATGTCCTAGATAATCATACTATTATCCCATTTACAAAGGACAGGTAATCAATATCAAAAGGGCTTAACAAAAGATATAAGATAACCCTCCCGGTGACATTAAAAAATAATGCAATAGTTGAATAGAAGCAATAGCTTTAAATAGGTACAACATGCTCAATGGGGTGTTTGGGATTTGTGTGACTTGCCTTGCGGTTCTTCGTAAACTTCCGAACCTTCGTCAGCCTAAACGGACTCTGTAATAATTTTACCCATTCGTTTAACAATTAGGCAAAGACATGTACTCTTTTATCAATTTGTTATTGTGTGCCTCGGCTGATTCCTGGACAGGGATTTTTCACACATGTAAGCGTTTGGAATTTTGGATAGAAATTCCGGGCGTGACACTTCCTCCACAGATTCTTTTTTGGGAAGGAGGTTGGTCAAGGTATTTCTTGACCGTGAAAACGAAACAGAAAACTCATCCCCACCTAAAGAGATTTCAAGGCTTCCTAAAGGTGGGGTGTCAATGAGAAGTTTCTCAATCGGGTGCCCTATTAAAACATCAAAGTCTTGGATTTCAAAAACATAGAAATCCAAGCTAGCCTCTTTGTTGTTGTGTTGGACAGATAAGTTTTGTATGATCCCAAATCCTACAATTAATTTTCCATCTGGGTGTTTGAAGAATTTGTTGGTCGGTGTTAGCGCTTCATCGCCTAAATAGGCGAAAGCGAATGATTCTGAGATAAGATTAGCACCGACTATTGGACTGTACTGAATGTCTACTGTATTCCCTCCTATTTGGCAAGGAATGGTTCGAGGAGAGGAGTTACTCCGAATCAGTTTGGAAGAGAACTCTACTTCTTTCAGCCATTTGTTGCTCATAATCGTGGTTAACTCCCGAACAGTTTCTTTGAGATATTCATCTTCGATTGGATCGGGAGGTGGAGTAGGAATTGGTGGCTTCTTTTTGCTGAAATAATTCAGGGTGTTTCCATAATCTTCATGAAAAACATCCCTGAAGTCAAGAGTGCAACCCGGAGTTCGAATTTCTTCATTCTCCGGAGATGATGGCTCGAGTGTGACATCCTGGCCCAATTAGGATGAGGCCTATGTGGCCCATGAGAGCTGTGTGCACATGTTTAGTACCACCTTGCTAGTTTAGCAAGGGTGGAACCAACTTATAAGGCCTCTTCCCTCCAACCATATCACTCCCGGGTTAACCCTTTTACACGAAGCGAGGACGAAAGTGTAAGTGGGATGGCATGTGTAAGTGGGCTCGCCCATCTGATGGGCTGGGCTACGCGATTCTAAAGGGAGGGCTGTTACATCGAGGGAGGACTCTTTAGTCAAATCCAATGATGTGGAAAGGTCGGGTTCGGGTTCAATTATTGAGGGTTCCTCCTGACTTGACACGGATGCCTTATGGAGGGGTTCAGAATATTGCTCCACGAAGGAAGTGTTCTCCGAGATTCGATCTAAAATTTCCTTACCTTCGGATATGGTTTCATGCATGAACGATCCTCTGTATGGATATGCCACAGCAACGCATAATCGAGTATAGATAAGTTTGGTCCAGATTGATGTGACCATGCTACCATTGATACAACCATTGCTCACATTAAGATCAAGTTGCCCAAGTGCTGGAATCCAATTCGGCCACCTGCTACAGTATTGACTTCAAATGGCCGCCAAGTGTGCTTACGAGCTCTGTTTTTGGTCTATGAGTACTTGATGGAAAGATCTCCGAATCCTTATTCCAATGGATCCAAACTCATCACCAAGTTCCATCTCAGTCGGCTGCAATTGAAGAAACAAAGTGTTGCATCACTTGTAATGGGCCTATGGGCTTGTAACTTTGTTTGGGACCCCGACCCAAGTAGGGCCCATCTGGGGTGCGCCCTAATCAGGTGGAGCACGACCCTAAGGATCTTTTGGTCATCCTCCAATTCAGGATTTCTCGGGTTTTGTTTAGATTAAAGTTTAGCCATTGCTACTTCCTTGCAGCGCGCGTGTCGACAAAACCACCCATCTGTTTGTCTTCAGAATCCCAACTTATCATTTGTATTCAATTCTTATTTGCAATTCAGATTGCTTTTATCTTGTTCTTGCTTGTTTCTTCGATTTGCTTGCAGGAATAAGGTTGATTTGCACCGGCAAGATCAATAACCCACAGAGAGGTGTATCGATCACTAAGGCGCAACACAACAACGTCTTGTACGGTTGTAGTCGGATCATCAACGTGTCTCCCAAATCGCAGTTATCTCAACTCACCGAAACATTGGGCCAATCAGAGCCTTGAGCGTATCGAGTGGAGCTTAGGGTTTATGACAGATCGTACTAATGAAGTACATCAGGCCCAAGCTGCACCGATTGATTCTTTCTTGGCCTGCTGAAAGCTAAGGACTTCTATCCGAAGGGCTGTAATACGGGTTACAGGGAAGAAGGTGAGGCAAAACCTGTCTCATAACTTTCCCCAGTTACCATTCATACTCCCGACGGAATATCTGTACCATTGCTTCGCTCCCTCTTGAAGAGAAAACGGATACAATGTCCACCTTATGGTCTCTTGTGTCATACCTTGAATCAGGAGGCACAAACAAAACTGCTCAAACTCTTGCAGATGATGGTAGGGATTTTCTTGATATAGCCTAGAAAAAGGTTTTTCCCTAACCATGTTTATGAATTTAGGGCGAATTTCATAGCCAGATGTAAGAATAGGCTCCGATTGAAGGAGGTGGCTCATAAAATTCACCCCTAGGAGAAGATAAATGATAGATGGGTTGGTGCTCCATGGTAGAGAAGCGTTTATAGGAAAACTTCTCTAAGGGTAGCGGGGGTAAAGGTAGAAAGAAAGAAAACTAAAAAGATACGAGGATGAACAAGGTTCGGAGATAAATAGCAACTGTTTCCCAACAATGACACCAGAAATGATTGTTGGTATTTCTTACGTTCACAGATAAAATCCGCAAGCGCACGGATATACCGTTGTAGCACTTCACCCGGAAGTATTCCAAGGTATCGAATTTCCACAGGGAACAAGAGTGTTTTAGTTCTTCGTCAGGTTCATCCAAGGACACAAGAGTGTTTTTGGAGTGCCGATTCCGGCCACAACCGCCATAAGGAAGTCGGTAGTAACCGCCAAAAGGCGGTAGTGGCTGGGCCCGGTCAAGCCTGGGTCGGCTGACCCTAGGGGTCGGCCGACCCCTAGCCAGCACCCCTAGCCCATCTATTCCTCCTGGATTCTAACACGTGGGCCCCTAGTCGATTGGTAAGGTGGTTGGGCCCATTTGCAGGTATTTCATCAGGTTTGTGTGCCCAAGATTCCATGGGCATGGATGTGAGTGTAATTCTTCTCCTCATTTTTGTATATTTTATCTCAACTTTGGTAGTTTGTCACCTACATCCAAATATACACCAACACTCATGGAAATTGTTAGGATTAAACCCTACCACTATGTTGGATGTTTTATCTTTTCAGAATTATGCAGGTATTGACGGCGTAAATTTGGTGTTTAATAGCCGTCAATAAGACCTCTACTAGATCACAAAGGTGACAGCGAACGGTTCACCGACTACATTCGTCGTTTCATAGAATGGCGAAACACAATCCCTCACGTCAAGGACACCGAGGTGATGGTAGCCTTTCATC
Source organism: Oryza punctata (assembly GCA_000573905.2). Lineage (NCBI taxonomy): Eukaryota > Viridiplantae > Streptophyta > Magnoliopsida > Poales > Poaceae > Oryza > Oryza punctata. The sequence goes on along the minus strand of CM002492.2, from coordinate 18,826,922 downwards.
AACTCTGCAAGAACGAGGGCTTCATCTAGTGGTGGGCCCGCAAAACTTCACTGGCGGGAGCAGCGTCATCAGCGTCCGACAGATGTTCGACCGCGCCAACAAAGATGCCAACTCCAAGCTTGCGATATACTCGCAAATCAAGGAACGACCGTCCTACCAACACCGTCGTGACAACGCCGACTCGCCTCGCAACAAACCCCCCAAGCGCAAGAGCGAGAAGGAGAATAACATCACCGAGCATAGCAACAGCCAGCGACACTTCAGGCCACCCAAGTCTGACAACTTCTACAAGCTCATGGATGGTCCGTGTCTATATCATCCCAATTCAAAGCACTCGACCAAAAACTGCTGGCTACTCAAGCAATATGCACAGCAACTCCATACGGACAAGTTGACCCCGCCAAAGGAGACACGCAAGCCGACACAAGACGACAACAAGTCCAAGTCTCCTGGCTTCCAACACCCTCACGCCAAGCTCAATCACATATACGGAGGCCCTGACGCCTATGAATCCAAGTGCAAGCAGAAGCTCACGAAGCGAGAGATAAACACCATCGCCAACATGCCTTAGTACCACCGGTGGTCCGAAACAGCCATCACATTTGATAGATCCAACCACCCGGAGCATGTGCCTCACCCAGGCCGCTACCCACTCGTCCTCGACCCGATCGTGGAAGGCGAACGCCTCAAAAGGGTACTTGTTGACGATGGCAGCACCCTCAACATCTTGTTCTCCAAGACCTTCAAGGACATGTGGCTCTCCCAGCAAGTCACTGTTTCACGGCATCATCCCCAGCACTTCATCAACTCCACTCAGCCAGGTCATCCTCCAAGTCACTTTCGGTAACCTGGACAACATTCGTACTGAGAGTGTGCTTTTCGAGGTTGCGAACTTCAAAACGGCCTACCACGCAATCTTTGGCAGGCCAGCGATGTCCAAGTTCATGATTGTCCCCCACTACGCCTACGCAATAATGTAGATGCTCGGCCCCAACAGCATCATCTCTCCCCGAGCAGATATCAGGTAATCCTTCGTCTGTGACAAAGAAAGTTGCGACATGGCCCAATCCCTCGAGGCCTCACTCGACCAAGAAGCCATCGCTAGCGGCGCATCAGCGAAGTCTATTGGCGACGCGGAGTTGCCGACTGCTAAGGCTTCCAAGATCTCCATAGACACGTCCGACGCACCCACCAAGAAGATCATCCTCGACCCGGCCACCATCGGCGCCGGCCTCAGCACCAAATAGGAAGACGCGCTCGTCACCTTTCTCCGGGCCAACAAGGATAGTTTCGCCTGAAAACCCTCCGACATGCCTGGTGTCCCAAGGGAGGTTGCCGAGCACTCTCTTCACATGCGTCCGGACACCAAACCCATCAAGCAAAGGCTACATCAGTTTGCTCCAGATAGCAGGGAGGTTATTAGGGAAGAATTAACAAAACTATTAGTTGTTGCCTTTATTAAAGAGGTGTATCACCCAGAATGGCTAGCCAAACTGGTTCTTGTAAGAAAAAAAAAAGCTATGGCGTATGTACGTTGATTACACAGATCTCAACAAGTCCTGTCCTAAAGACCCATTTGGTGTATCCCGCATCGACCAAGTGGTTGACTCCACAGCCAGATGTGAGCTCCACTCCTTCCTCAATGCCTACTCGGGCTACCACTAGATTGCCCTTAAAGAAGATGACTGCCTCAAGACCTCCTTCATCACACTATTCAGCGCCTACTGCTACATCACCATGCCCTTTGGGCTCAAGAACGCCGGAGCGACATATCATCGAACAATGCAGAGGAGCCTACAAAACAATCTAGGCCACAATGTGGAGGCCTACGTGGACGACATCGTCATCAAGACCCGAGTGAAGGAAGAATTCATCGCTGACCTGGAAGAAACCTTCAACAGTCTACATGCCTTCAAGATGAAACTCAACCCTGACAAATGTACCTTCGGCGTATTGTCAGGCAAGCTACTCGGCTTCATGATCTCTAGACACGGCATCGAAGCTAACCCCGGCAAGATAGTAGCAATCCATTCCATGGAGCAGCCAACGGACCTGAAGAAACTACAAAAGTTGACAGGGTGCATGGCGTCACTTAGCCGCTTCACCTCTCGACTAGGAGAGCGAGGAATGCCATTCTTCAAGCTCCTTAAAAAATCTGACAACTTCACATGGAATAAGGAAGCTCAGGCGGCCTTCATCGACTTCAAGCGATACTTGACCAATCCACCCATCCTGATGACGCCACTCCCAGAAGAACCCATCCTGTTATACATTGCCACCACAACAAACGCCGTCAGCACGGTGCTAGTGGCTGAACAAGATGAAGAGGGATTTATCCAGAAAATCCAGCGTCTTGTATACTTCATCAGCGTAGTCCTTAGTGACTCGAAGACCAGATACACCTAGATCCAGAAGATGCTATATGCTATATTCATCACTGCTCGCAAGCTCGCCACTACTTTCAAGCTCACTCAATTTCAGTCGTCACCGTCTTCCCCTTACGAGACGTCATGTTCAACAAAGAAGCCACGGGGCGCATTGCCAAGTGGGCACTCGAATTGATGGCGTTCGACATATCCTTCCAGCCAAGAGTGGCTATCAAGTAACAAGCTCTAGCCGACTTCATCACCGAGTGTATAGAAGAACAACAGCCAGGCGCACCAGTCGACCTGGCACATTGGAAGCACCCGCGCAGGAGCCCTGCTCATATCTCCCAAGGGAGAGCAACCCCGCTACATCCTCTAGCTGCACTTCCCCGCATCCAACAACGCCGCTGAATATGAAGCCCTCCTACACGGCCTGCGAGTAGCCACCACACTCGGTATTCGTCGGGTGACCGCAAGAGGCGATTCCCAACTCACTGTCTACCAAGGTATGAAAGACTGGGATTGCTCCAACGACAAGATGACATCTTATTGCCAAGAAGTACGGAAGCTGGAAGATAAGTTCGATGGCCTCGAGCTCACCCACATTGGTCGCGACGACAACACTGAAGCCGACTCCCTGGCCCGTTTGGGATCCAAGCGCGAGCCGATCATACCCGCGTCTTCCTCGAAACTCTCGACAAGCGTTCAATTGACAAAGCGAAGAACAACACCAAGCAAGTCCTCACCGTCACGGATGACTAGCGCACCCCCTGCTGAAGTACATCAAAGACGGCATCCTGCCATCTGATAGATCCGAAGCCGAGAAAATCTCCCGCAACAGCAAGTCGTACTGCATAGTTCACGACAAGTTATACCACCGAGGGGCAATCGGCATCCTGATGAAATGAGTATCACAACAAGATGGCAAGGATCTGCTCAATGAAATCCACTCGGGCATGTGTGGCAACCATGTCACTTCAAAAACCATCAGTGGGAAAAACTTATAGACAGGGATTTACTAGCCAACCGCCATCACCGATGCAAAAGACATTGTCCGCATCTACTAGGGCTATCAATTCTTCGCCCGCAACACTCATGTTCCAGCCAAAGAACTCTAGACCATACCAATATCATGGCCCTTTGCAGTATGAGGGCTCGACATGGCGGGCCTCCTTCAAGAAAGCTCCAGGAGGCTTCACCCACCTCTTCATCTCTGTCGATAAGTTCACCAAGTGGATAGAGGCGAAGCTAGTCGGAAAGATCATCGCCACCAACGCCCGAGAATTCATCAAGAGCGTCATCTAACGCTTCGGCGTACCCAACCACATCATCACTGACAATGCAATTCACCGACTCCGACTTCCAAGAATTCTGCGAAAAGCTTGGCATCTAGATCTGCTACGCATCCGTCGCCCATCCTATGGGCAATGGCCAGGTGGAACGCACCAACGGCATGGTACTCCACGGCAACAACACCCGCATCTTCGACCGACTAAATCCTTGCGAGGGCAAGTGGGTACAAGAGCTGCACCGGTGCTATGGTCACTCCGCACCACTCCAAGCGGAGCAACGGGACAAACTCCCTTCTTCCTGTGTTACGGAGCCGAAGCAGTCCTCCCCACAGAGCAATTTCACTGTTCGCAACCATTTTCGGAATTTCCGAAATTTTTGGGAAATATTCGAAAAAAACTAGAGAGCAATTTCACTGTTCGTGGCCATTTTCGGAATTTCTGAATTTTTTCGAAAAAAATCTGAAAAACACCAGAGAGGAAAACTGGGATTACTATGATTTTCAGAATTTTTGAAAAACACCGTAACAAAACCACCGTAACTTCATGGTCGGGAGTCCCTTTTCATGATCTTGGACTCTATGGAAAGCTCAGTTAGAGGACTCCCCAACTCAACCAAAATTAAGGTCTAAAACCACTCAAAGGATATGTTAAAGCTTGAGTTTCTCTCAACGAAGCACTAAGATAGGTCACTTTGAGCACTGAGACATACACAAACATATCGATGTTGCATCCCATTTAATAGTATGGTATTCCTATACTCAAATATAAATAGGAAAATAATTATACCAATAGAAATACCTTCATGCCATCTTCCTTTCTTTGTCTTAAGTGATGCCAATGCCAAAACCATTTCACCATATATTCTTCAAATTATTGATGCGGGCTCCTTGTAGCTTTAAATAGCCTCGCACGATCCATCATGACAAAGTTGTCTCTCGTCCTTCACCACCGGATTTGGTCCTTCAGCAACAAGCACATTGCTTTCCTTTTACCACCGCATAGTCCATCGCAGTCGAGCATCACTTGTCTTTCACCGTCTTGCCATAGTAGCTACTTTGTACCCCACATCTTCAATATCTTCACTTTGTCATCCTTGATGTCTTTAGGTGCCATGATCTCTCTTGAGCATCAACACCCTTTTTGAAAAAAAAATCTTGGGACCTAGTTCGCTCATTCAACTCAACGAAATTGTTAGCCCCAATGATTTGGTTGTCACCATATGAATAAATGATGAGTATTAATCAATACCACAAAGTGTCATATACTCAAATGTAAAGATCTCAATTAAATGAAAGTGAATAACTTGGATCAAATACACGCATAACTAAGGTATAGGATTTGCTCTCCCTAATGTATGCATACAAAATATTTTTGTGAACCAAGAGCATGCATAAAAAGATATGAAACATTGGGAGTTTATCGTATACAAGAATAGAAGACATTTATCAAATATAGGCATTAAAATAAATGCATATCTTCATCATCCGCATATTCTCAATATAGAGAGACTAAACAAGAGATAAGACTCGAACAAAACATTAGCCTCACATGCATATGTCATTCACATGGAAATATTATATATAAACATATAAATATGTGCATGGAAAGAAGGAATGATACATATAACTTAATCTCCGTGCACTTCATCCATATTGTGATTTAGGTCCACCATCAACGAACGTTTCTATCTCAACTCATATCAAGTCCGGGATCCACCTCTCACAATTTCCACTTTCATATCCCACATGAGACACTAGACAAAGAAATGATTATAAAAATGTTAGTGTCATATAATTGGATTTATCATTAATCACCAAAACCAAACTAATGAACTTTCACCCCTTAACGTAAATGTGAGCAGAGTGAGAAGGTTCCACCATATAGGGACCTAACCAACTGAGCTATGCTCAGTTCACTTTTCAGCAATAGTTCATTCTTTAGTTCTACTAGCAAATTGCTCTTACGATACAACATACTTTAAGTTATGGTAATCCATTGCTAATCATTTCCAAGCATATGTGTCGGACTATGGAACTCCTCCAACGGGGAAGTGAGCACTCCCCCTTTGAAGATTCAGTCGGGGGCGAGTCGAGTCCGGGTCACCCTCAAGGAGCAAATAAACACAAGGAATTGTACAGGTTTGAACTGCACGGATGCATGAAACCCTACTCTGTGTGTATGTGGACTATGGATGAGGAACAAGTGTTACAATGAGATATGGGACTTGTATGAGCTCTAATTGCTAAGAAAGGGGACCCTCTATCAGTTGGCCCGAATCATCCTTTTATAAGCGAAGGGGAGTCCGTAGTGCCAATACATGCATGTTAAAGCAGGATCCGCTCCAATGAGTTTGGTATACCTAGACTTGTCCTCCGCACCACAATCCGCTCTGGAGGTGACAGTTTCACCTACCAACTGACAAGTGGTGTTGGGGGCGAGCAGGTCTCCACCCGATCATCGTGGGACCTACTAGTCTGTCCTTGCGAGGTGACAAGATGAGTTGTGCGGGAGTTGATGCGGGCGTGGCACATCGCACCCCTCCTATTCCTTCGGTTGACATGTGCGCGTAGGAGGCTACATGCGACTCCACATCCTTGAGGTAAATGCGGATGAGCTGTTCTCCAAACTGTTTTATCCTGCAATAGAAATTATGATGTTGGTTGGATCCAAAACTCCCAGGCCACCTAGATGGGAGGAGGAAACCATGGCGATCCCGGGGTAAGGGGCATGCTCGGGCCCCTGTTGGAGCCTCGAGACCTTGTGCCATACTCTAAGGTTGCCTCCGCACTCTGGGTCGGCTGCACTCCCGGGGCACAATGTGTGTTTGGGGCACCAAGTTGGCCCGGGGCAGCGGAGTCCGCTCCCTTGCCAATTTATAGTTTTTCTCATTACTTTGGATGAGCTTCTAGAAGATGTCGTTGGCGAGCAAGTTCTCGATGTACACCGCCCATGGGGGATGCACCAAGTTGCCAGTTGTCTCCTCAATACCTTGGAGATATATATCTTGTAGGTCTCGATTCTCTTCTTGATAGCTTAAAGATGTAAATTTTATAGGTCTCCTGAAGATGTAGATATTGTACGTCTCTTGAAGAAGCACAACACCTCTTTTGGCCCCAAAGACCCCGGAGGGCCAGGGATCCCCGTCTAGCCCCCAGCCCTGAGCCTGGGGCTGGTGTCCTGCCGTGATCGGACTGGGCTTCCTCTCGAAGCCATTGGTCCAATGTACGAGGTGAGCCCACTTATTCAGTGGAGAATGCGATGAGGCGTTGTCCCACATGTCATGTCTGTAACCAGAAAATATTATAATAGAAAAAACATAGTCAAAGATATATTTTGGAGATCATGTCAACGTCAAAAATTGTGAAACCGGATGGAGTACTCATCTGCAATTAATCCATTTCAATACTATTATTGTTGTTAGAGCCTAGATAACGGGCAAAAAGTCTAGTAGTGTGCGAAAGCAGAGCAAGTTTAATAGCGTAGCCAACTACTAACTCCAAATCATCTATAGCTAATTTAACAGCTCATTCGTACAATAGTTACATGTAAATATATACTGCATCATTAATATATGGTCTCACTTCTTATATACACACAACTGGAGTTCGTGCTGTAGCTGGCTATAAATCTGTAGCCTGTTTTCCTTCTCTCTCCTCTCTTATCAACTCCACATGTGTTTATAGCTAACTTGTAGCTCTGCTATTGTACTTGCTCTGAATGCGCTTGTTCCTTGGCTGCGTAGCAAGACGTGCACGTGTGTCTCATGATTCATGTGAGTGAGGCTGGAGTGTGATTGGGTGACTATCCTTGGCTGTACTCACACAAAGTCTTGATTTTTTTTTTCAAATAATTTCTCAACATCATTTATGTAAGCATAATCTTTGCATAGGAGTACCACAGAAGATGAATGGAATAGGATATATTATCTAGAGAAGGTCATCCCGTTGATTCTGTAAACATCATTTGTTATGATTGACCAATACTTATATCATTAACACAGTTTTTAAATTTGGGCAAAAGGTAATGTAGTCTTTCTGTTTTTGAACTAGAAAAGATCACGTATCCATTATCTGAAGAATTTGTCTAAGTATATATAGCTTGTACGGATGTAGTTATAATAGTATGATGTAATTTGGTATCTTGCAGATTTCTGCTGCAGAAATCACTCTGAATTTACTCTAATGGATTGAAGTTATACTAAGGATCTGATACTAAGGATCTGTTTAGGGAAGTTTCTAGTTACTATAGCTTCTCTCAGAATCAGAAGCTACCCCAAACAATCCAGCTTTTAGTTCAGATTATAAGAAAGTGTACTATTCAGCAAATGAATTAGAAGCCAGAAACTGGAAAACCCAACTTAACTTTTTCAGAGCATTGATAATTTTAAAGTTACGCAACTTATTATTATCCCTCACAATTATCTCCCTACGAACAACACTTCAGCAGGTATGAACTTCAAAGCTCGGTGACCCATGCATATTCTCAAGTTCTTCATGATCCAGATACACCCGGTGGTATGCAAATAAGTCCAAAGGCCAGAGCAAGCTTCTCGCTGTGTTGAAACACCTCTGATCCTTTCTCTTCTTCCTCGAAATCATAGAGGGAATATAGTGTGTGGCATGTATCCAGCAGTTTGCATTTGCTTTCTTCTTCTTTTTTTTTTCTGAGGGCAGGCCTAATGCCACTTTATTCAAACATATTAGACTATTTACAATCCTCATCATTCATCAAGATAAAACCTAATGAACATCTGGGGAAATAAAAGACCTCAATAGAAAATTCATACCATATTCCAGTCTCATTACCATCGCGATTTGGAGCTATGAAATTTTGGTTCCTGACTTCCTGCCAAATATACCTGATATTCCAGGAAACAATTGACTAATTGATTTTGTTTTTAATTCACATAAAAACAGGTTTAGGATAAAACCTTCAAAAGAATCATCTTACTACTATCCATTTCGGTGATCAAGACCCACATTTCAACTTTTAACCATAGCTGTTCTTGGAGGTTAATCAAGCGGACACAAACAAATATGATGCTGCAAGAAATTTGTTACTTTGTCTGAACTGCAACATTATAAATCGTAGATAAGTACTGCACTTCATATGCTATCTTGCATTCTTGCTCCGACCAAAACTCCAGCAAAGGCCAACCAATTTGAGGAAATGCATTAACAGTTGCATCAAATACCTGGCAAAACAAGACAGAACTAGTAAAACTGTTCTTGTATTAACAAAAGATGCTTTCGAAGGACAAATTTAATTCTCAAATCAACAACACATGTGTGGATATTATGGTACCCATATACCCACAAACATGGAATATCCGACTGGATAATAGAGGTATACTATGTAAATAGAATATGATATGTATTAGGATTCGGGTATGGTATTATCTTGTGCGGCAAGTTAGAACCCGGATACCTAGCTTGATAAGATTGTATACCAATTATGGAGAGCAAGACCGTGTCGGACTAGATCTCATCTTGTAAACCTCTATCTTCCGGGTATATAAGGAGGATAGGGGACCCCTTGGGGACAGAAGCTTTTCGTAAGATCAATACACAACTCGGAGGCAAAACCCCGAAACAGGAGTAGAGTATTACTTCTTCGTGAAGGCCTGAACCTGTCTAAATCTTTTGTCTCATAACCCATCTACTATTCTAGCTTGATAGCCATCCCCTTTTTCTATTGCCGAAATCTAGTTTCGACAGTTGGCGCGCCAGGTAGGGGTGCGTCAAGTTCATCGCCGATCAAGTAAGATGGGATCTTCACCAGGCATCGATGACTTCGCCTTTCCTCCCGGGCAGGCGTACCGCTTCGGCAGCCTCGACTTCATCACCGACGACTTCGGCAAGATATCTCTTTCCGACTCGGCTTCAAACCGGCCGAAGACAGATCGCATCTCTTGGCCACTCGGATTACCGAATATGGCCAGGATCAGCACCAAGACGCAGTCGGGAGTAGATTGCATCTCTCTGCCGCTCGTGTTACCGAACGTGGCTGAGATTAGCATCAAAATATTTTCCCGCTGCACAACGTCAATCCACTCTGGGAGTACGACTACATCGACATCGTTTTCTCCGGCAAGCACACCTCAAGACGATCAAATCTACCCCACCATCACCTTGGAGTTACCAGCGGATCCGGTCAATGGGTCCGGCCTCAGGGATGTCAACATCGTTCTACCAAAACTTGGATCATGTTCCTCCACCGAACTCGCCGCGTACGCCAGCTCTTCGGAAGAAAGCGTGCACGACAACCTGCCTGATGCTGATGTTGCAGATGACGCCAACTCAGACGACAACTACACGCCGGTTTTCAACGGCGTTTTCATGGCCAACAACGAAACCGATGCTGAGGTCGCTACAAGATTACAAGCGGAAGAAGCAGCCCGAGTCGGAGTCGAACAAGAAAGAATTCAACTGGAGCAAGAACGCGCCCAACTTCTAGAAGATAGAGCAAGACTGGAACAAGAGCGCCAAGCCCAAGCAGACCAAGAGCAACAACGCAGGGAAGCTGAAGAAGCAAGACGCCGAGAAGACGAAGAACGAAGAAACCGAGATTTGGCCGCAGCAGGTCGCAGGGCACGGGATGCAATGGGGCAAACAGTGGTCGACAACACCAACATCTTCCTTACACCGCAACAGAATGCAGTCGGCGCAGTTACACTTCTTGACACTTTGGCCGCTGTTGCACCACCTCATGTCACCCCATTGATAAATCAAGTCAAGACCTTGGTCGCAGCAACAGTGCCGCGCGTCGAGTCCAGTCGGCGGCCCAGTCAATCAACTTCAAAAGCGTCGAGTAGCAGTCGCGCCCCTCCGTCAAGAGTCAGAGACAGCAGAAGCAAAACCAACACACGCGCCGACCACCACAGCGGAGCACGCCGAGATCAGTCGGTCCACTCGCCTCCGGCTAACCTAGCCCGACCGCCTCACCATGCCAGAGATCGGTGTATTCAATCTGACTACCACAGTCCACCCAGGGCTTCAATCGACCTGAGGGACACCCTCAATCAAAGACGACGAGAGAGGGGAATCATAATCCAAGACGACGATGACTGCGACGGGGTTCCAGCTTTCACCAAAGATCTGCGTCGAGTGAATTGGTCGACTGGTTTCAAGCCGACCGGCATCGAGAAGTGTGATGGTAAAACCGATCTAGAATCATGGTTAACCGTCTACACACTCGCAATTCGCGTAGCAGGAGGAGACAGTAAAGTCATGGCAAACTACCTACCGGTCGCGTTGACCGATTCAGCTAGAAATTGGCTCACTGGACTCCCAAAAGGCACGATCGACACTTGGAGCGAACTTCGCGACCACTTCGTCGCCAACATCCAGGGCACTTTCGAGCGTCCTGGGACCCACTTCGAACTCTACAACATCGTCCAGAAGCCGGACGAAACCCTCAACGAGTACATACGGCGTTTCTCCGAGAAGCGCAACAAGATCTCCGACATCATCGACGATAATATCATCGCCGCATTCACACGGGGGCTACGCAATGATCTCCTGATTGGAAAATTCAGCCGCAAACCTCCAAGGACAGTCAAGCAGATGTTTGAGAAGGCAACCGAGTACGCCAAGTCCGACGACGCAGTCAAAGCATCAAAGCAGTCGGCGGGAACCTGGAAGAAGAAGGATCACGATACCACACCTGGGCCCAGTGGGAGCAACACAAAGCACAGAGAACGCAAGCGTAAACCAGAGGATCTGGTCGCAACAACTTCAAATCAAAATTACCAGAGCCAACGCCCTCGAGTCAACTCCTACGACAAGATCATGAACGGTCCATGCACGCATCATCCCGGCAAGGGACACGCGGCCAAAGATTGCTTCATCTACAAACAATTTGCGGAGAAATATGCCGCCCAAGTCCAGAAACCAACCGAAGGGGAAGACACTTCCACACAGAAGAAGAAAGACGGCGAGGAGCCAAGCCAAGGGGCGTATCAAGATCCCAGGAGTGAGCTCAACCACATTTTCGGCGGACCGCTCGCCTACGAATCCAAGAGGAAGCAGAAGATCACCGACAGAGAGGTCAACGCGGCGCAACCTGCAACCCCCCAGTACTTGCGATGGTCGGAGGTCCCAATCAAGTTTGACCGCTCGGATCATCCCGACCGAGTGGTCCACCCGGGGCGGTACCCCCTGGTACTAGACCCAGTTGTTCGCAACGTCAAGCTCAAGCGCACCCTCATCGACGGTGGCAGCGCACTCAACATCCTTTTCGCCAAGACCCTCGACGAGATGCAGATCCCTCGATCCGAGATGAAGCCGAGTAACGCCCCCTTTCACGGAGTCATCCCGGGGTTATCTTCAACACCACTCGGCCAAATCGTTCTCCCAGTAACCTTCGGGACCAAGGAGAATTTCCGGACAGAGAGCATCAGCTTCGAGGTGGCCGACTTCGAGACCGCGTACCACGCTATTCTCGGTCATCCGGCGTTAGCCAAGTTCATGGCGATTCCCCACTACACCTACATGATGATGAAGATGCCAGGGCCACGCGGAGTCATATCCTTACGGAGCGACGTCAAGCAAGCCCTCACATGCGACAAAGATAGTTGCGAGTTGGCCCAGTCTCGTGAGAGATCACTCGGCCAGCAGGAAGTCTGACTAGCTGCATCAACATCAGAAGACGGTGAAATTCCAGTCGGCAAGGTGGCTAAAACCGGAGAAGGCGACGCCAAGACAAAGAAGATTCTCCTAGATCCCTCTGATCCTACCAAAACTGCTGTAATAGGTGCTGAGTTAGATAGAAAATAGGAAAGCGCGCTCATCACCTTTCTTCAAGCTAATAAAGATATCTTTGCCTGGAAACCATCTGATATGCCTGGTATTCCTAGAGAGGTGATTGAGCACTCTTTAAATGTAAGAGAAGACGCAAAACCTATCAAGCAACGACTCCGCCGATTCGCACAAGACAGAAGAGAAGCTATCAAGGAGGAACTCACCAAACTGTTAGCAGCGGGGTTTATCAAGGAAGTTTACCACCCCGATTGGCTAGCCAACCCGGTATTGGTCCGCAAGAAGACTGGACAATGGCGCATGTGCGTCGACTACATAGACTTAAACAAGGCTTGCCCCAAAGATCCTTTCGGTTTACCCAGGATAGATCAAATGGTGGATTCAACAGCCGGCTGCGAGTTACTCAGCTTTCTTCACTGTTACTCGGGTTACCACCAGATCAGCCTTAAGGAGTCCGACTGCTTGAAGACTTCATTCATCACTCCGTTCGGCGCCTACTGCTATATCACCATGCCTTTTGGGCTGAAGAACGCAGGGGCTACATATCAACGCATGATTCAGCGATGCCTAGCAACACAACTCGGACGAAATGTGGAAGCATATGTTGACGACGTTGTCATTAAGACCAAGCAGAAGGACGACTTGATTCAAGATCTGGAGGAAACATTTGCCAACATACGCGCCTTCAGGATGAAGCTCAACCCTGAGAAATGCACCTTCGGGGTACCGTCAGGAAAACTACTTGGATTCATGGTCTCTCGGAGAGGAATTGAAGCCAACCTGGAGAAAATCAATGCCATATTAAATATGAAGCCACCGAGTTCTCAGAAGGATGTTCAGAAGCTCACAGGATGCATGGCAGCACTCAGCAGATTCGTTTCAAGACTTGGAGAACGTGGAATGCCCTTTTTCAAGCTCCTCAAGAAGACTGACGATTTTCAATGGACGCCAGAAGCTCAAAAGGCGTTTGACGACTTCAAGACCTTTTTGACAACTCAGCCAGCGTTAGCCTCACCAATGCTGCAAGAACCACTGCTGCTTTATGTCTCAGCAACTGCAAAGGTGGTGAGCACGGTTTTAGTCGTTGAGCGCGAAGAAGATGACCGCACTCAGAAAGTTCAACGATCGATTTACTTCGTTAGCGAAGTCCTTGTTGATTCAAAGACGAAATATCCTCAAGTGCAGAAGTTGATGTATGGAGTTTTAATCACGGTCAGAAAGTTGGCTCATTATTTCCAAAGCCACCCAGTCACGGTCGTCACATCTTTTCCACTCGGCGAAATTCTCCGCAACAAGGAAGTCACTGGTCGCATCGCAAAGTGGGCCCTAGAATTAATGCCTCTGGACATAACTTTCAAGCCTCGAGTTTCTATTAAATCCCAGGTGCTAGCCGACTTCGTTGCCAAGTGGACCGAGTGCCAAGAAGACGTTCCTGCGGAAAAAATCGAGTACTGGACAATGCACTTTGATGGATCAAAAAGAATTTCAGGATGTGGAGCAGGGGTTGTTCTGATTTCCCCGACTGGAGAACGCCTCAGCTATGTTCTATGGATTCACTTTCCAGCATCCCACAACGTGGCGGAATATGAAGCACTCCTGCATGGATTACGGATCGCCATATCCCTAGGGATTCGCAGGCTCATAGTTCGTGGAGATTCTCAACATGTGGTCAACCAAGTAATGAAAGACTGGACCTGCCTCGACGACAACATGGCGGCCTACCGACAGGAAGTGCGCAAGCTTGAAGACAAATTTGATGGTTTAGAGTTAACTCATGTTCTCCGTCACAACAATGAAGCAGCCGACCGACTAGCTAATTTCGGTTCAAAAAGAGAAGCAGCCCCATCGGATGTTTTCGTCGAGCATCTCCACCAACCCACGGTTTCGAATCAATCAACCGCTAAAGACGAGTCTGGAGAGAAGTTTTGCTGCTTGACGCCGACTGGAGGACACATTTCATCAAGTATCTCAAGGATCAAGAATTGCCTCCTGACAAGAACGAAGCCGAACGAATTCAACGTCGCTCCAAGATTTACGCCCTCGTGGAGAATGACTTATACAAGAAAAGTCCTTCGGGAATATTGCAGAAATGTATCTCCATTGAAGACGGCGTACAACTTCTGAACGATATTCACTCGGGAGTGTTCTGGAATCACGCGGCAGCAAAAACCTTAGTCGGGAAGGCATATCGACAAGGCTTTTTCTGGCCTACAGCAATCAGCGACGCCGACAAAATCGTTCGTACATGTGAAGGTTGTCAATTCTTTGCGAAACAAACCCACTTGCCAGCACAGGAGCTACAAACTATTCCCCTTTCTTGGCCTTTCGCGGTTTGGGGACTGGACATGGTGGGCCCATTTAAGAGGGCGCAAGGCGGATACACTCATCTTTTCGTCGCTGTGGATAAATTCTCCAAATGGATTGAGGCAAAAACCGGTGGCAACTATTACTGCGGACAAGGCGCGCGATTTCTTCATCAACATTGTTCATCGCTTTGGCGTACCGAACCGTATTATTACGGATAATGGAACTCAGTTCACTGTTGGCCTTTTGTTATGCTTCAGTCGCTCACCCAATGAGCAATGGCCAAGTTGAGCGCGCAAACAGTATGGTACTTCAAGGAATCAAGGCTCGAGTTTTTGACAGACTACGCCCGTATGCCAGCCGGTGGACAGAAGAGTTACCTTTAGTTTTATGGTCGCTACGCACAACCCCGAGTCGGGCTACGGGCCAGTCACCCTTCTTCCTGGTATATGGTGCAGAAGCCATGTTGCCGAGTGAGATGGAATTCGAGTCCTTGCGAGTCCGAAACTTCAATGAAGAACGTCATGATTCTGATAGAATTGATGATCTCATCCGACTGGAAGAAGCAAGGGAAGCGGCGCTAATCCAGTCGGCACAATATTTACAAGGCCTACGACGTTATCACAATCGCAATGTCAAATCACGCGCTTTCATAGTCGGCGACATGGTTCTACGGAAGATTCAAACGACTAAAGATCGGCACAAACTATCACCTTTGTGGGAAGGGCCGTTTATAATAGCAGAAGTCACTCGCCCGGGAGCCTACCGACTCAAGCGTGAAGACAGAACCTTGGTGGATAACTCGTGGAATATAGAGCATCTTCGAAGATTTTATGCCTAAGAGTTATTTTGTACATCTTTCCCTTAGACTACCCACTCACCTGTGCCAGCCGAGTGGTTAGTCGGGGGCTACTGATAATAATATAGTATTTCTTTCGTTCTATTTATGACTTGTCATTGACCCTGTTTAGACTTAGGTCCAGCAGAGAAGGACTAAAAATTTTTCGATGATTGTAACAAGTTCTAGGCTTGAGCCAATCAGACAAAGATTTTAAGAAATTTGAAACTGGATCTTTGGTCTACTTCATGGCATAAATAAGTCATTATACATTGCTTAAGAATACTGTACATTGTTTCTTACAGAAAGTCTAAGATTGGAAATTCTCTAATACATCAACTGCGAGCTTCTCAGCCGAGTCCTGAGCCTGGTTGATCAATTCAATGGCCTGCTCGTCAGTAATTCCATCTGCAAATCCGTCCCCGACTGCATCAATCTCTATTCGGGGGTACAATGTAACGCCCCGGCACTCGCTAACTGATATCACCAGCTAACTCGTGCCGAAGTGCTACGCATTACCTGTGATATAGTACCAGTCCCAGGATACACTAGCTGGTACTCACAGAATAACCATGGAATCAAAGTAGATTAATATTACATCACTTCCTTCCTGGTATCTTCGACTATTAACGCCCTATTAACCATGTCTTGGAATGTAGGGAAGACATGGGCAACAAGCTGAAGCTTTATCCCGACGTTCATTCCTTTCAGGAACTTTCTGATCTTCTTCTTGTCAGTATCCACCTCATCTGTGGCATAACGGGCCAAATGGTTGAACTTGCTGAGGTACTCGTTGATGCTGGAGTTTCCTTGCTTGAGATTGTTGAATTCTTCCCTTTTAATATCGTAGATACTTTCTGGCACATAAGCAAGTCTAAAAGCTTCTGCAAACTCTGCCCAATCAATTGTAGCTGCATCTTGGTGAGCGGCACAATAATTCTCCCACCAATTGGCGGCAGGTCCTCTGAGCTGATGGGCAGCATACAAGGCCTTCTCTCTAGGAGAGCACTGCACAAGGTCAAGCTTCCGCTCTACGTCCTTCAACCAATCGTCGGCTTCGACAGGCTCGGAGGTCTACGAGAATTCTGGCGGACGGGTTCTCAAGAAATCGGTCAGCTTGGAGCGACCATTGTGATGCGGAGCTGGGTGACGCTGGGGATTCAAGGCAGCAAGAGTCTGAGCTATGCCCTGCAGGATCTGAGTTTGAATGGCCATGATTTGCTGGGGATCCAAATGAGGGGGTGAAGGTGGAGGTGTTCCTCCTTGGGTAGTAGCTGTGGCAGCATGTGTTCCTTGGGTGGCGGCCGGTTCATTCTCTGACACCTGATCATCCGCTTGCTCATCTTCCTGGTCTTCGGCATTCTGAGTGGCGTCGTTGTCATTCTGAGCTTGTTCCTCATATCCGAAGCGGGCTGGGGTACGAGTACTGCGACGTGGGCATCCTGCCATCTGGTTTGTTTGAAAGGGCGGGGTAAGGGGAAGGCATTTCGTAGATAAAACTATTTTCGCAAATCGGGGAAATTCCGAAAGACAGGGACATGGCCAGCCCAAAGCTTAGCCAAGCTTAGCTGGACGCACATCAAGAGGCAACCCTTCATTACATAACCCACTCACACACTAATTTAACAAACACTAAGTGCCACAACCCCTAATGGGTTGGCAACGTTACGACAGGTCTGACGCACAACAACCACTACACTTCTAAAAACCGAGGAAAAGATCGGCGTAGTCCAACGTATCGTGATCCGTCTAAAGTTTAAATGAAAAGGGATCGGTGAGTAGTTTGAAAAGAATCCTATAGTAAGGAGAAGAGTATAAGCATTATCTAACTTTTGCAAAAAAAAAAAAAATTAAAATAGTCCTTAGGGTCACAACTACACGAAGGTTTCGTCCTAGGGCCAAACCTATGCTCTGATACCACCTTTGTAACGCCCCGGCACTCGCTAACTGATATCACCAGCTAACTCGTGCCGAAGTGCTACGCATTACCTGTGATATAGTACCAGTCCCAGGATACACTAGCTGGTACTCACAGAATAATTATGGAATCAAAGTAGATTAATATTACATCACTGGGTTTTAGTCCTTACATAAGTTGCTATCCCGGACAGGCCCAGAGATGAGCAACGCACAATACAAAAGTCCATAAAGCAAAAGACAAAAGCAGCGGCGGCTAAGCGTCTGGGCGACCCTCTCGATCCACAGGCGACGGCTTGGGGCTAGGCACGATCCTTCTAGAAGTCCTCGTACTCGGCTTGCTCCTGGAGACACTCCTCGGCGGTCGGGTCGACGTCTTCATCTCCAACCTCTATAGATATATTATATATAGCAAGGGTGAGTACTTCGCGTACTCAGCAAGCCGGGGAAAAAATGACATGCTTGGTTAAGACAAGGAGAGCTAGGGTTTTATTTGCGAAAGCAGCCTTTTTGGCAAAGTGATTTATTTCACAAAACTCCTAGTGAGTGAATCAAGTTTTAGTTATCGGGAGGAGGCTCACACCTCGACCCATTCCACAAGTTGCTTTGCAACAACTTGTCACGATTAACGAACAACAATTGATTTGTCTCCTCCATTAGTTCCTTCTCACTTTCACAACCACACATGGTCCACACAGTTATCTCAGCACTGCAACGCCATCATGGCCCTAACAACACCTCGGTGTCGGACGACACCCCAGGTCACACAGACCCGTTCCTAACCACAAAGGTTAGCCGTTTGCCACACAGGCAAACTCTGGAAACGAATCCCTTCCCACCAACCATTTTCATCAAACATTTGTCAAACAAAACTACGCTATGAGAAACACCTTACACTCGCCCTTGACCGTGGGCACGGCTGTTCGAACAGTTCATTAAGCTCTGCAGAGGTTGTACGCTTTACCCACACAACACGAAACTGATGTCGTTTACTCGTCGGCAACGAAAGTTCATGACAAGGCCTTTCCAAAGCTAACCCATGAAAATCGCATGCCACCTAGTTGGGCTAAGATCCATAGCCAAGTATCAGGCAAATCCAGCCGTCATCCACCCAGGAAATACCGAGGATGCCTTCTACTCCTACTGGTACCATGCCACAATAGAGGCAAAAAGACACCCATGATGGGCAATAAATGTGTAACACTTCATCTCCTCATCCTCAGCATTCCACAACCATTGGCACACCAACTCCCATGTGATAACAATTTACTTAGCCAGAGGCATCCCATAAATACCCGTGTGGTCGCACTGTAACGTGTTCGGATGGACTTCCCAAAGGAATCGGTCCTTAATGATAATACGTAGCCAAACCACAAAGGCTTGACTGCGCATCACCCCCATTTTCACAACACATTTTATTTCGCAACACCTCGGTACAACGTACCGGATTTTTAAACATGAAATTTGGAAATACCCAAGTTTCCCACACGGCAACAACGTGAGCATGCCTAAGCGAAACTACCTCGGTAATCGTATAACGATACCGGTGTAAACATTTGTGGAGCTATCAAAGGTATGGAAACATCAACCTATGTATTATAAGTGCGACTACTAGGTTGGTCCGTCGGTTGTATAAACAATCCGAGGCCTAAACATGTTATTCGTGTGTACTAAACAATGCATTTTTCAAACAACATATCATTGCAAATATAGGAGCAATGTGATCAAATAGGCTTGCCTTGCACAAGGTGAGGGTCTTCTTCTTCGAATCCGGCGTCCGGAGCGTCCTCGTACACGTGTTCTATACGCGGAACGGAGAACAAATAAATAAAAAGGCAATAAAACAAGCTCAAATAAAATAAACAAGTGTGCCACTGTGTAGATCTCAATTTTAGAAAAATTTAGAAATTTGAACGGGGTCAAACGGAGTTATGGTTGAATTTCTATGAATTTTCAAAGATTAAAGGATTTTCTCGGATTTTCTGGAAATTAAAAATAAACGGTAACGGAATATTCCGTTGGAATATTCCGTTAGGGTTAGGGTTAGGGTTTGGGGGGGCCACACGTCAGTGGCTGAGAGAGAAAAGGGGCATGGGCCCACCTGTCAGCCGGGGGGGTCTTCTTCCTCCTCCGGGCAAGCCCGGCTCGGCCGGCGGCCGTGCGGCGGTGGGGAGCGGCGGCGGCCTGGAGGGGAGGGGGAGGCGGCAACGACCGGAAGGGGAGGGAAGGCGGCGGCGGCCGGAAGAGGAGAGGAGGAGGCGGCGGCGGCCGGAGAAGGTGGGGGCGCCGGTGAGAGAGAGGGAGAGAGAGAGGTCGCCGGCGGGGTGGGGGTGCGGCGGCGAGGGGAGGGGGTTCTCCCCCTTTTATAGGCGGCACACGGCGCGGGGAGGAGCGTCGATGGGACGGCGACGTGGGCGCGGGGCGGCGCGGGCGTGGGCGGCGGGCGTGCCGCGGGTGGCGCGGGGCAGCGCGGCGGGGGCAGGGCGACGTGGGCGCGGGCGTGGGCGGCGGGTGGCGGCGCGGCGCGGCGGGCGCGGCGGTCGCGGCGGCCGGGCGGCGGCGTACGCGGCGGGCGCGGGCGGCTGTCGGGCGGCGGCCGGGGTGGGCCGGAGGTGGACCGGGCCGGCGCGGGAGGGAGGCCGTGGGCCGGAAGGGAGAGGGAGAGGGGAGATGGGCCGGGAAGGGAGAGAGGAGAGGTGGGCCGGCCCATTCGGGGGAGAAAGAGAGGGAGAGGGAGAGGGAGGGAGTTGGGCCGAGGAAGAAAGGGCCCAATAGAGAGTTTCTCACCCCCTTTTTTTTGACATTTTAGGAATTGGATTTGGGGGGGGATTTTTGAAGGATTCGGACAGGGATTTTTACGAACTTTGAAAGATCATCAAGGAGGGAAATTTTGAGATCTAATTGGCACAAAATAAAAACCAAATAAAATCCAAACTTTAAAAAAATCCAAAATTTTTAACTGAGAGATATTTTTAAATAAAAAAAATGAGGTGCTACATACAAGGACTTCAGAATTGCCATGGCTTGACTGGCACCCATCATTGCAGCGTCCTTAATATTATTGAAGTATTTTGTCGGAGCAGTACGGAGGCCTTCGAAGATTTGGATTGCATCTTTTGCACTGCTCCCGAGTCCGTTCTGGAAAATTGCGTTCAATACTGGGGCAGCAGCATTCGCAATGTCGTCTCTGACGGTTTCAGCCTTTTTAACCTTCTCAGCGAAAACTTCGAATTGGGCACGAGTTTTGACCTTATGTTCTATATATATCCAAGACGGAACGATTCTTAAGTGACACGGCATTATTCTAAATTAATCTTCAAAGTTGTTATCTTACCTTCGAGGGCAGTCTCAGCTTCAAGCTTGCCGGTTTCCAGCCGAGTATTGGTTTTCTCGAGTTCTTTTACTCGGGCCGTCAGAGATTCTATCATCGTGGCTTGAGCTGAGGGATTAAAAACAATTTGGTCAAGTCTACAGCATGGATTCACAGCAAAATACAATGGAAGGGTTCATACCTCCGATGGTGCCCCTGTGGTTGAAGCTGGCTTCCATTAGCTCATTGATTTGATTTTTCAGTTTCTGCTCCTTGACTTGAGCGTCTTCGCGTGTTTTGGCTAGCTCTGCTTGAACTTGATTAAGTTTCTCGAGATGAGGCACAAGTTTCTCCAAGGCGTCTGTTTTCGCCTCATTCCTCATATGGATTCTCTGCACAATGTATTACATAAGCAATACAGTCGGAATAAGACGGATGAGAGCAATTTGCACTTACATTCATGAGACGAGTGGATTCAGTCAAATGTTTCTTTAACAACTCGAGCTCCTCGTTCTCGCCTTGACGGCTGACAATAATGCCTTGAGGAGTGTCGTCTCTATCTCTCCATAGAAGTTTGATTGGAGGAATGGAGTCTTCGGCAGCTTTGATCCTCGGAATTTCTTCTTCTTTGTCGTCAGTCAGAGGACCTGATTTGCGGATTGTCAAAAATAGTGATATGACAGATGGATCGAGTTTGAATTCAGCTATGTTGCGTACCAGAGATAATTTTGGTTTTCTTTTTTGGAGCCTGGTCTAGGTCCCCGACTGGATCGGTTACTGAATCTACTTCTGCCGCAACCGGACCTTGGTCGGGATTCTTGGGAATTGCTTCAGCTGGCTCGGCAGACGTAGTAGGTGCATCAGTCGGGATGTTGTCGTTTTCTTGTTGATCTTTCGCTGGAGTTGCGGCTTCAGGCATGCTAGAATCTTGCTCCGACTGGTTGTCAGTCGGGGGCTGGAGTTCGGCATCTTCTACAAGTTTCCCCGACTGACTAAAAACTCGGGGCACATGGTGTGGCTCACTTGGTACAGGTGGCACATCACCTTTCTTACCCAGATCAATATCTTGGGGTTTTCTGGAGATTGACAGATTTTGACTACATAAGTACTTCTCTAAGAAGTCAATGATGCAATTATAGTAAAAGTGTTACCTCGTCGATCTTCGGATTTTGGGTGCAGGCCGGCTGGCTGGAGACTTGGTTTGAGCTGGCTTATCGCTCGTTTGCGATTCGGGTTGTTCATCTTCAGAATCGCTGCACACGAGTTTCCTCTTCTTCAGCTTTTGCTTGGGAATGTTTTCAGATTGTTTACTTTTTCCGGCTGGGCTGACTTTTGGGCCACCAGTCGGGTGCGGCTTTTTTGGAGCAGTCTCTTCATGAACAGGAGCTGGAGGACTTGAAGAAAATCGTTTGTTGTCCTATTCAATAAGATCAATCAACGAAGATGAAGTAATCGACAGACTAGAAACAGACAAATAACAGAATGGCAGATTTTTTACCTCAGGAGGGGGCCGCACTAGACCATAAGGAGTCACGGGCAGCTTATGGCTGTAGTCGATTGAAATCCCAGAAGAGAACATCTTGTACATCCGGTTGCACATGATCTTGTAATCAATGGAATCCGGGTCTTCTCGATTGGGGTCCGACTGACCTTCATACTCGTAAGCTGGCTTACTCCTCTCCTTGATTAGGGCCAGTCGGCATTTAATGAAATGCCGAGTGATTTGTTCCCCTTGTAGCCCCTGCTGTTTGATCTCTACCAGTCGGAGAAGCAGTTCATTGGCTTGGGCCAACTCAGCACTATCTGGGAGATTTCTCCAGTTTTCCTAGGGGATAGGTGGAAGGCTGGGGGAAGGATTTGAGATATAGAACCAGTTTGAGTGCCATCCTTTGTTGGAAGTCTTGAAGGGAAGAGAGAAGTATTTTTGAGTCAGAGTTCCTCGCAATTGGAACCCGGACCCGCCGACTACACAAGGGTTGTTTTCGTCGGGCTGGGGTTTGAGGTAGAAGATGCGGCGGAATAGAGCGAAATGTGGTTGGATGCCAAGGAAAGCTTCACAGAGGTGGATAAAATTTGCAATGTGGAGAATGGAATTGGGATTCAAGTGGTAGATTTGGATTTTATAAAATGCAAGAAGACCGCGGAAGAAAGAAGATGCGGGAAGAGCAAAGCCGGAATAAAAGAAAGAAGTGAATACCATGACTTCGCCGGTGTCAGGGGTTGGAAATTCTTTGCCGTACGCCGGGCGCCATCCGATGATCTCTTTAGCAGGCAGGACTCCGTCCTTCACCATTTCCAGCAACTGCAATTCTTTTACATCAGATCTCGCCCACTGCTCAAAGGGGATTTCTCTCTCTTCGACCATGAGAAAGGTTGGATTTGGGCAGAATAAGAGGGTTTTTGAGGGAGTAATGGAGGGGAGTTTGTGCTGGAGGTGGACCGCGAGAAAGTTTGATGCGAGGGATCGAGGATTGGAGCTTGAGCGGATGTGGATTGCAGACCCTAACTTGCTGGTACTGTGCGCGGTTTGGGGAAATTTGAGCGGAGAAGACAAAGAAGGTGAAGCAGCGGTTTCTATAACGGTTGGATAGCGTTTCGAGCGCTAAATGGGCCGTGATTTTGGGATTGACTGTTGCCATTATTTTAGGAAAGTCTGATATATGTCCTTGGGGGCTTAAATTCTTCCATGTGATGAGCAGGGAAGAGTATATCAGCGATTTTTTGTGCTGTTGCGATTTAATCTCTTCGGGGAGCAACAAATGCACATGTTATCACGTCAGTGAGCATATTAAATTAACCAGGTATTATTACTTTGGTTTTTAAAAGGGTGATTGGAGAATCTTGTTAAAGATTTCTACCACGTATGCCTTGTTTAATTTTAATGAATGTGCACATCAGTGTACGAATTTTCACGTAAGTGAATATTTTTATTGACCTATATTTAAAGCTTAGGCTAATAATATAATTTTGGTCATTTCCTGGCAGTTGGTAAATCCTTTATGAGTTTAATTTACTCGGGTTATATACCACGTGTGCTTTATAAGTGATTATTTGTTATTTTGCTGTTAAAGTGGCTAATCAAACCACTCGGCTTATATATTAATTCTGACTATATGTTTAGTTTTTCCAACTAAGCACATAGTCGGGGGCTACACCTAATTAGGTGCATCTAGTCGATGCACCTGGAAATATTTTTTGAAATCTTTAGCCCTTCACAGTCGCGTGATTTTGGATTCGACGCCCAGGAGATCATGGTAGGGATAATTGAAGTACTTGAAGATGATGATTTATTATTTGAAGTGAAGATTATCTCGTCGACTGTAAAGGTCTCAGGGGCTACTGTGGATATTATGGTACCCATATACCCACAAACATTAAATATCCGACTGGATAATAGGGGTATACTATGTAAATAGAATATGATATGTATTAGGATTCGGGTATGGTATTATCTTGTGCGGCAAGTTAGAACCCGGATATCTAGCTTGATAAGATTGTATACCAATTATGGAGATCAAGACCGTGTCGGACTAGATCTCATCTTGTAAACCTCTATCTTCCAGGTATATAAGGAGGATAGGGGACCCCTTGGGGACAGAAGCTTTTCGTAAGATCAATACACAACTCGGAGGCAAAACCCCGAAACAGGAGTAGGGTATTACTTCTTCGTGAAGGTCTGAACCTGTTTAAATCTTTTGTTTCATAACCCATCTACTATTCTAGCTTGATAGTCATCCCCTTTTTCTATTTCCGAAATTTAGTTTCGACAACATGCTTATAACTTCAGAATATTAATTAGCGCGTTGCAAAACAATGTTGAACACCAAGATTGTCTAATATCTGGGAATCTGAGCATTTTGCATAATGCCAACAAGGCTACAACCTCAGCAAACATTGTGAAACTAACCCATCATGTCAAACTGTCAATTGGTCAGTGTATTTTAAAGCTAGGTCAGACACTAGATTCTTAGTAGCTACCTTTATGATTTAGTTCAAAAGAGTAATATTTTCAGAAAGGAAAATAGTGAGTCTGGTTCTCTACTTCTTTTAGTGTCCAAAACAGCATATCAGCATGTGGTTCAGCTTGGTTGTCTTTATCCAGGTCCAAACTTCTGGGTTGAACTTCCTCATTTTCCTAACTCACCTCTCTCGTTTTCCACGCGCACGCTTTTCAAATTGCTAAACGGTGTGTTTTTTGCAAAAAGTTTCTATATAAAAGTTGCTTAAAAATCAAATTAATCCATTTTTCAAAAAAAAATTAGTTAAAACTTAATTAATCGCGCGCTAATGGATCGCTCCGATTTCCATGTTCACTGTTCAGGCTGGGAACTAGCAGCCACGAATATGTTATGCAACATTACGCCATCACACGACAATTTTGCCAAATTAGGACTATACACAAACAACAGTCTTGGATAAGCAACAGAAATGACACAAACAACGAATTTGATATGATGTAAAACCCAGTGGCGAGATTTCCCTTTGAAAAATGGTGGAAGCCATAAAACACAGGAGAGAGCTTGTCAGCATTCATCCCTTCGTTTGTAAAGTGGTGGAAGCCAAACCACATTGCTATTCATTATCACATAGTTTTGGTAGAGTACCAGATAGGAAATGATCAGTCGAGTAACATAGATAGGCATTGACTAACAAACATCAGCAACTAAACAGAGAAGGTACTGACTGATTGAGATAAATAGATACTACCAACTGATTGATAGAGATAGATGATAGGTAAAGGCCGGTCAGCAATGAATCCACCGTCGAAACAAGAATTCAGCAATATGAAAAGAAGGTAGCGCACGAGATCTAAAAGTGGATGGATACGGAGATAAGGATTTAGACAGGTTCAGGCCCTCTCAATGAAAGATAATACCCTACTCCTATTTGGGTTTATATCCCTCGGGTGTTGTATTGATCTAACGATCTAGTTGTGCTCATGCCCACAAGAGGCACCCTCTTCTCCTTATATAATCGGAGGATAGGGATTTACAAGATAGAGATTTAACTCCTTACGGTTTAAATCTCTTATAACTAATCTACAATCTTAACAAACCAGGACTACAGGGTGTGCCTTGATACATAAGTCAACATAATACCCGAGTCCTAATTTTATACATATTCTATATACATAGTATATCCCCTATAACCAGTCGAATAACTAGATTTGTGGGTATGTGGTACACATAATCTCCACAGTAGCCCCTGAGACCTTAACAGTCGACGAGATAATCTTCTCCTGAATTAAAACAATAACCACCAAGTGCTTTAATTATTTCTGCCATAGTCTCCCAAGTGCTTTTAATAAATCATGAGGCTGTGAATGGCTGAATAAAAATTTAAAATATATACCTAGGTGCATCGACTAGATGCACATAATTAGGTGAAGCCCCTAACTATGTGATTAGTTGAACAAACTAAACATATAGTCAAGGTCAATAATATCAACCATCCGATTAGTTTTAAGCCACCTAAGTAGCATAATAGTAGCATATACGGTATGAATCCCTAAGTAGATAAGACTCAAGTGATAGATCAACTGCTTTATGAAGTATGATGCATGCAACCTAAAGTTACCACATCTTTGAATTCACATAGCAAAAACAGCTATAAAAAAGCTTGTATACCGTGAATAAAGAAATTTCCAAAGCACTAGGCATACACCATGCACACACTGCTTTAACAGATGTACTTAAGTCCCTAAAAGACGCACGGATTTACTATACTTGGAAACATAAGGCATATGTGGTATAAAATCCGAGTAAATAATCTCATAGAGGATTTTCCAACTGCCTGAAAAAATGATCAAAATATATAATTAGCCTAAGCCACAATATTGGTCAATAAAAGTGCACACTTATGTGGCGAAAAGCAACGATATTATATCTAATAGGTTGCTTTATAAACCCAAACAGTGCCTTGACTTATACATATATAAAAAGTCAGCAAGGCAGCTATATAAAGTTTCACTATTTGTCACCTTTTAAAGTGCATTGTACCAACTCGTAAAAAGTTGAATAACAGCGATATAAAAGGATTTTAAGATATTGGGCACTCGATCACGCGCACTTTTGCCTAAGCAAAAAATACCTAAGTCCCTAAAAGAACGTGATTGGCCACACCTGAAAATATGGGCTGCGAACATATTAGGCCTAGACCCAAAAATATGCGAACATATTAGGCCTAGACCCAAAAATATGCCCACCAATACCCTTGAAATATGATGTATAGAGCACGTCAATTAATATAGTCCCGAGTGATAAATTTTTCGGGTGATGTAGATCAAGTGTATATCATCTGAGTGGTTTCTGATCCGAGTATTTACCCCTCATGGAATGTACCATAGTAGATGTGATAATTAAATCCCGACTGGTGTAAATACTCAGTCGATGGCCCTTTTAGGGAATAAAAATTGGTCCAGTCTTTGAGCGCAGGAAATAAGCTCCTGACCATGAATCGATGTAGTGTGTATCCAAAACAAATCTAGATTGATGGTATGATCCTTGTGCTTGAGCTGGTAAGCCCCCAAACATGTAGCTGGTCCTTCTGCCATAGTTGAAATTATCCATTGGTAGTAGCTGATGCAGTCGGCATGGAAGCGAGATGACCAATGTGTAGATGATATCGCCCATCAGAGGTGACGAAGATGTCGATGATAGAGACTAAGTTGTCCATCAGCAGCGATGGTGAATTCGTCCAACCGCAGAAACGAAGCAACCAGTCGGCAATGCCAGACGTGATCGGTAGTGCAAACGAAATTGCTCATCCATAGCAATAGAATAGGCGTGACCGAAAAGGCATAGCATGATGTTGATGAAGACGATGATGTTGATGAAGACGATGATGTTGATGATCCAGTCAATAACGGTGTAGTAGCCAATCATAACAATAAGGTCGCCCATCAGCGGCAGCATTGTAGGCCAACCATGAAGACGAGATAACAAATCGGCGATGACGGAGGGAACCGAAAGCAAAGTCATCCATTAGCGACAACGGAAACGTCAGGGCCGATGAAGTAGAGACGATGCCAAGGAGGCACAGCAAAAAGTCGACGAAAATGATCCAGTCGGATATTCAATGTTGACTAAGCATGGACCCCTGAAGCAAACAACTTGATTGACGGTAATTGGCTGGAAATCACGATAATGTCGATGGAGAAGGTGCTGATGATGATTTCAGTAGCAATAATCCATCAAATTGTTGAGAAGATGTCTAAGCTTGAATAGTTTCCTTGACGCTAACGCTTGCATGACGAAGATTGATGCAATGCACGTTGATTTATGATGATGGCAGTAGAACTTGGTGTTGTAACTGTTGCAGATGCTTCTCTTGGAAGAAAGTAGATGTTGTTGTCCAAAACATCAAATCTGAATTGATTGGTTAACAACTCCAAACTCCCAGACATATAGATTAAATCTTGAACTTGATACTCGAGAAATTTGAAGTAAATTGTGGTAGCATCCAGAAACCAAAAATTTTCGGTGAAATAATTGTAGTTGCTGAAGTAGAACGGTTGCTCTGAAGTGAAGTCGAAGATAACAACTCCTGGAATTAACTCATTGGCTGGTTAATTGATTGCTTCATCTGAATTTTGGGTCTTGTATTTGTGTAGCCCCCGACTCTTTGGTTAGTTGGGAAACAACTGAACATAGAGTCGAGAACTGTAGCTTCTTGTCGTCAAGTAACCATCACTTGAGTGAAGATATGCGTTGAAGATGTCCGAGTAGAAATCTTGAAGATTGGAATGCCACTTGTTGTAGTAAATTAGCACGGCATCATATTTGGTGGCACATGCAAAGATGTCAAGACTCTTGGAGATGTCGTGATTAGTGAAGTAGCGAAGCTTCCGAAGTAATGGCAATAGAGTTTGCCGGTGCCAAAGATAATGAAGATGAAATTACCCCACAATGGTGATAAAGTTGCACTGATGTGATAACATGGGCACGAGTCGGTGGCAACAAAAGCAAACCAGTGGCAAAGGCGCGTAGTCGTGAAGATAAAAAACACCAGTCGGCAGCAGCAAAACCAGTCGTCAACGAAATAAGTTGAATGATGGTGAAAACGAAGACGTTCATAAGCGGCGACATAATAGGCCAGCTGCGAAGGTGGAGATGCCAGTCAGCGGTAGCAAAGACAAGCCGGTGGTGAAGACGTAGACGCCCATCAACGTCGGCATAGTAGGCCAACTGTGGAGGCGAAAATATCAGTCGGCAGCGGCGAAGGCGAGCCAGTGGTGAAGTTATAGATGCCTAACAACGGTGGTGTGACCAACCAACCGTGTAAGTGGCGACACCAATCAATGGCGATGAAGGCAAGCCGGCGGTGAAGACATACACGCCCAACAATGGTGGTGTGACCAACCAACCGTGAAGACGGAGACACCAGTCGGCGATGATGATAGTAAGCCGGCGGTGAAGACGTAGACGCCCAACAACGGTGGTGTGACCAACCAACCGTGGAGGCGAAGGTACTAGTCGGCAACGGTGAAGGCGAGCTGGCGATGAAGATGTAGATGCCCAACAACGGTAGTGTGACCAACCAACTGTGTAGGCGGGGACACCAGTCGGCGATGACGAAGGCAAGCCGGTGGTGAAGATGTAGACGCCCAACAACC
This sequence comes from Oryza punctata, assembly GCA_000573905.2. Lineage (NCBI taxonomy): Eukaryota > Viridiplantae > Streptophyta > Magnoliopsida > Poales > Poaceae > Oryza > Oryza punctata. Next base: position 18,797,522 of record CM002492.2, on the reverse strand, counting down.
GCGGTGTGACCAACCAACCGTGTAGACGGAGACACCAGTCGGCGACGATGATAGTAAGCCAGCGGTGAAGACGTAGACGCCCAACAACGGTGGTGTGACCAACCAACCGTATAGGCGAGAACACCAATCGGCGATGATGAAGGCGAGCCGACGGTGATGTTCTGACTGATCTATTCCCGAAGCGTAGGAGATATGCTTAAAGCCATGAATCCCTACTATGCATATTTGGATTTGGATCCTGCAGTATAAACATATAGGATGAGTATCATCTGATGCAAATATAATACTTGAGAAAAATTCAAGCATTTTAAAATATTTATAAATATGTATTTCTCCTCTTGTCAGATTTGATTTTCCCGAGCAGATGACTCCTCACATTTAAACACTACGCCCGACTAGTCATTGACATGAGTTCGTAGTTAATGGAACAAAGTTTCATGAATCGAAGTTTACTACTCGGGTACTTTTACAATTATTAAGAGCAGAAAATAAATTATTTTATCTCTATACTTTTGATTTCTTCCGAGTAATACTTAGCACCTTGCGTTATACACTCCATCCAACGAGCCCCAGAGTGCTAGGAATTGGCCCAAAGGCAACTATCCATCGACGAACCAAACGGAAAGCATAGGGAAATAGAGCTCCATAACTCGATCAGTACTTTTTTACTCGATTATTTCGCAAGCAATCAAGATAAACATTATGAAAATTATTGAAAAAATATTATATAACATCTGTAGCCCCCGACTCACAACTCAATGAAGAACCAATTGATGTAGTGAGGCAAAGAAAAAAGAAAATATCATATAAAGAATAAAATAATAATGACTTAGCTTTTTGATATTTCCCTCGATGACGATAAAGGAGACCGATGTGGGGAGAGGGTCATCCACCAATAGAGTAGGCGAGAACACCAGTCGGTAGCGGCGAAGACAAGCCAGCAGTGAAGTCGTAGACGCCCAACAACGGTGATGCGACCAACCAACCGTGGAGGCGAGAACACCAGTAGGCAGCGGTGAAGGCAAGCTGGTGGTGAAGTCGTAGACACCCATCAACGGTAGTGTGACCAACTAACCGTGTAGGTGGAAACATTAATCCGGTGGTGATAGCATCGTCCGACATGGCCTGTAGAGACCACAGTGAATTTGGATGTGGCTCCGACAGTACATGTAAAGAGACAAAAACAATATGTAATTAGCATAGGAAAATTAATCATGTGGATGTAAATCAATGCGTATACGCAGCACGCATATATTGTTTGGTTAGCCGATTGATCTCCTGTAGCAGGAACATTAGATGCATCCACACAAGCAGATCGTTAGACGGATCCATGCTCCTGCCATGCGCGCGTACAAGTCGCAGGTCCGAGTCCAGATCAAATCCAAGTTAGAGGGAATCGGACTCAGGCAACCAGCGTGCATGCAAAACAATAAACCACAGATCAAACTTAGATTAGTGGTAATAAAAAGTATAGATGTTCTTGTATCGACAAATGCATGCTTTTGCATGCTCCTGATGGCATGGAGGATCAAATTGACATGATTGGTTGGTGCATGCCGACATGGATCCCGACCAGAACAATCGCTGGATGACGCGCGTGTGGCGGCACAGTCAAAGGTTGTCGTGAACAGCCGGTTGATCTTGATCGGTATATACGAACATGCAAAAGAAAGCAATTAGTAGATTAATCTATTGTTAAGCAGAGAAACATATAGACATATATATTTGATATAAGGCATGATTAAGTTGGTCGTGTTTGTTGATTGAATCAACACAAGCACGGGTGTTCCTTATAACCAGCAATGCTCCATGCATGAAGATTGTCACTGGGCCATGTGCCGGTGTATAGATCAACGCAAAGCGTGATCAAATTTACATTGGTAGGAATCGCGAGGTCACCGACTGCTTTGTCGCGATCTCAGTTGGCATATAAAAAAGTAAAAAAAATATCAGAAGATCAAATAATGATTGAAATTTAATCTAATGAAAGTTTATTTGGAACGATAAACACGATTGAAGATTTGAGCCATCGAAATCGGTGAGATTGATCTCGGTGTTTCTTCTGAAATTGATTCCATCGCATTTTTCGATGGGTAATTCGACGCATCCCCTACCTGGCGCGCCAACTGTCAAAACAAGAATTCGGTAATATAAAAAGGGGTAGTGCATGAGACCTAAAAGTGAATGGATGTGGAGACAAGGATTTAGACAGATTCAGGCCCTCTCAATGAGAGGTAATACCCTACTCCTGTTTGGAGATTATATCCGTCGGGTGTTGTATTGATCTAACAATCTAGTTGTGCTCATGCCCACGAGAGGCACCCTCTCCTCCTTATATAACCGGATAATAGGGGTTTACAAGATAGAGATTTAACTCCTTACGGTTTAAATCTCTAACTAATCTACAATCTTAACAAACCAGGATTACAGACCGTGCCTTGATACATAAGTCAATGTAATACCCGAGTCTTAGTTTTATACATATTCTATATACATAATATATCCCCTATAACTAGTCGGATAACTAGATCTGTGGGTATGTGGTACCTATAATCTCCACATCCACCATGCCATTTGATCCTGCAATGAGCAGAAGCTAAATGATCACAGGAACTCAAGTTCGTCATACTCCCAGTCCCCGAAGACGACACGGCTGAGGTCGAGCTTGGCCATTTGTTCATTGACCATAGCCTGGTATGCGGCTGTCTCCTCGAGGTAACTCTCATCCACCAGAAAGTAGCCATTCTTCTCGACGCCTTGGCGGATCTGAGCCTGGAAAGCCTCCAACTCGTCGTCCAACTCCTTGCGGTGGGCAGCGTACTCCAGTTCCTCCTCGCGCTTCTCCGGCGAGAGAACCTCCAGGTACTGAGCGCTCGGCGGTGGCTCCCTCTTCAGCGAAAGGATGCAGATACGTACGCATCAGGCATCCGCACCTTGGCAGAATGCTCCTGCTCGCCGCCGTCTCCACCTGCGGATGTCGCAGCAGCAGCGGCCACCGCCACAGAGCCAGTCGCCTCCACCTCCTCCGCACCCTCCTCCAGCAGCCTTTTAAGAGGATTGCATGCGAAAATAGATTTTTACATGTGGGACTCTTAAGAGTCCTACGTAAAAATAGAGGTCGATTTCTGTAGGCCCGATCAATTACGGTCCGCCTACGATCTAAAAGATCCTCAGTTCATATATGTGAATCCAATTTTGATATGGGTAACATCAGTACGTACTCATCCCAATCATTATAGATTCTTAGCATTTGGGTAGATACTTGGCTGTAGCGAATTTCAAATTTGTTTTTGTACTGTGAACAATCTATTCTTCAAGGCCCTCTTCTCTAAATGCTTTTTGCTTGATTTTTTCATGTGATTTTGGCAGGCGCAGCAGTAAAACCTCATCTCCTGATTTCGTGTGCTTTAAAGTCTGCCTTAAATTAATCGAATTTGATTTGATGTAGAGATCACAAATATTCAAATTGGCTCTTCCAGCATAAGGATCTTCACATTGAGGAGTGGATCATCAAAATTTGAGATGTTAGTGATAATCTATTAGTTGGCATAATTTTAGTTTATCCCGTCGCAACGCACGGGCAGTTTTGCTATCTTCCTTTAAATTCGGAACCAGGTATGGATAGTGTTGGATAACATATCACTCATCCCGTATTCTATTCCATATTATTTTCTTCGAATCAGATTCGGGAACGGATATTTATTTGTATATTTAATTCATAGATATTTAATATAAGAAGATAATTAAAGTGCTAAAAAGGATACATCAAGTAACAAATTATATAATATTACATGTGAGCTTATAAAAATAGTAAGTAACTAATCTTTTATCATATTTATAGGTGAATTTAAAATAGATTTTCACATATGTTTTATAATATTGGACATATGGGCAGATACAAATCTTCCTGTATCCTAACCCATATTTTTTTTACGGATTTGGGTTCGAACACGGATAATATTGGGTATCCTATTTTCTCTTCCATATTCTTCTCGTAAGCTTTTGATTGGCACTCTCTTATATTAGACGAACCACCGTCCAAAATAACTCAATTACTAAATTGTTTTTCGATTTAAGGTTTGTTGGTTTCGGAGCCAACTTTCGCCTGCCAATATAGAATTTGTGAAATTGTAGGTAAAAATTGGTAGCAAACCAAATATCTACTTATTAAAGTTATCAATATTTTTGTAGGGCACAAGTTATCTTCAATCCAAATAAGCCCTTAACTTAAACAGAGAAACCTATTAATCGAATGTGTGAGGAAACTACAAAGGACACCGAATATACTAAAAGAGATGAGGTCGTGAATATCATATATTTGGCGATAGTCACATGTTTTACGTGCGATGTACGAAAACCTATCATTGCGCGCTACACATTCAATTCATTTATTATGTAATTACCAATACCAGTACTATATAATTATTGATTGAAATCTTTAATTGTTAATACCAGTTTCATTATGTCCTTATAGTGTGTGAAATTAAATTATTGGCCTATTTTTTTCCTTTTTCATTCTTCTCCGTATTTGATAAAATAATGTCAGATCTAGCCATCAACGCTTGCATCTAAGCTGTAGTAACTAGATTATGTGCTCGAACTCTCCAGCTATCATAATATATATTAGTACTTACTCCGTCCTATAGTATATTAGAATTTTTAGGGTTAGATAACAATATTAAGAAAGTAAGTAAAATTAAATGAGAGAAGATTGTGATTGGTTGAGAAGTGGAGGTAAGTGAGAAAATTGAATGGTGGAGGATTGTGATTGGTTGGGAAAAGAATATTGGGGAAAAAGTTGTTATATTTTGGCATAAACCTTGAGAGCTAGATGTTGTTATATTTTGAGATGGATTTCATAGATGGATGGCTCGATGGATGTATATTACTAGTGCGATATATGGTGTGAGTAATGGTAGAGAACACCGTGGGGAGGAGGACCGGGATGTGGCGCCGTACAATCGGAGAAGGGACACCGACCGGGCCCATGAGGAGGAGGTGGACCCGTTAGGTGGGGCCTCCTTCCCCTCTCGTCTGCGGTGAGGGAGGACGAAGGCCGAAGGACGGTGGGGAGGAGCGCGGCGGAAGCAGTAAGGCTACGGACCGGATGCCGCGAGCAAAGCTGAGGCTGCGACGGTGAGCTTGTTATAGCAAAGCAACCGTTGATCGAGGTGACGGTATGTTGGGGTTGGACGATTGGGATCAGGTCATCATGATCTATCACGGGGCAGGTATTTCCCGACCAACCACTCTTTGGTTTTTAATAGATGATGTTATTGACTTTTTAGATGATGTTTGACCATTTCTCTGGTTTTTAATAGATGACGCTGTTAACTTTTCAGGTGATGTTTGACCATTTATCATATTTAAAAATTTTATGTAAATACTATATATTTTGTTATGATAAGTTTTACCATTAAAGAAACTTTCAGTATAAATTATATTTCACATTATTTTGAAAGTTAACAACGTCATCTATGAAATAAGGAAGGTATCGTATCGTGTAAATTGATTAGGTTTATTACAGTCGGAGTGGACTTAGGCTGAGAGTTAGTTTTAGGTTGTTAGAACAACAACTTTCTTATTCTTCATGAGCAGGCTTTCTAAAACGCTAAATGGTGCATTTGATTAAAAATGATATTTTGCATATAGAATTTTATTAAACAAATCAAATAAGAATTAAGTTTGTAATGTATAATTACTAAATTAATACTTAATTAATTAAGTGCTACTGGTTTCGCGTGCATAAAAAATTTCAACGTAAACGACTCAGCCTTAATGGGCTTCTAACAACATGAAAATCTTAGTGATAATTATTCATTTGATCCTATTTTAAAACCCAACAACCAATTTGACCAATTTGATTTCTTTAGATTTACTTATTTGATCCCGCTTTTCAACACTGACTATTAGAGCTGACCTACTAACAGTGTTAACAATGGGCAAAATGTTCTTTTTGCCCTTCTCATTTGACCACGTCCATATCAAAGCTTTTTTATTCAAATCTTTTTGAAACATTTGTAACAAATTTGACAGATTTGAGAGCTCCAACAACAAATTCATATCATACAAATTCAAGTCAAAGGAGAGCTCGGACTAGGTGGCAACGATGGTGACACGAGCAGCAACCATAGCCGCCGCCGCCACCACCCCTCCCACTACGTCCAGTAGCCAAGGCCTCTCCCTCCTCCCTTTGTAGGACGGCGGCACCCCTCCTCCGGGGGCCACAGTCGCCACCCCTCCCTCCCTCCCTCCTCGCTCCACGCGTTTGCGCTGCCACCGCCGCCGTCGCTGCCGCCGTCGCTCCTCCATGCGCAGCCGCCACCGCCACACAGCTCCTCCGTGCGCCGCAGCCGCACACAGCTCCTCCGTGCGCAGCAGCCGCCGTCACCGCCGCCGCCCCTCCCTACCTCCTCACTCTGCGAGCCTGCACCGTTGTCGTGGTTCCTACCTTCGTGCACCGGCACCGCCGCTCCTTCCTCTTTCTCCGCGCTGGTGCCACCCCTCCCTCCCTCCTTCCTCCCGCGCCTGCGCCACCGCCGCCACTCCTCCGCGTGCAGCCGCCGCTGTCGTCGTTCCTACCTTCGTGCGCCGGCGCTTCTCCACATGCAGCTATCGCAGCCGCTGTGCGCTGCTCCTTCCTATCTCCTCGTCGGCGGTGCCCCTTCCTCCCTCCTCACTCTGCACACCTGTGTCGCCACCACCGCCGCCGTTCCTCCTCCACACGCAGCCACCGCTGTTGCTGTCACTGCCGCCACCCCTCCACACGTAGCTACCGCTTCTCCTTCCTCTGCGCCACTAAGTTGTGTCGGGAACTTAGGATATGGTTATGTATAATCAGGAGTATTTTGGTCAGCTCATGTTTGTAAATTCATTCTTCTAATTCCCTAACCAAAACCCTAACGTAAAACAGGGTCAGACGGTGGCTTCGATTTTAAAATACAGGGTTAGATTGATGATTGAGCTTTAAAACAGATCAAACGAGTAATTGTCCCAAAATCTTAATGGGCCTCTTGCGTCCTCCTTTCGCTGGTGGCCCATAGATCGATCGATCGATCTCCACCGTCGTCGACACCCATCATCATCCATAAGTCTCCTGCGTGCGCCGTCGCGCCGCCGCCGATCTCCATCACCTGCGGGCTGCGGCTGCGAGGGAGCAACGGCTGCCGGCGTCCTGCTGCTTCCGCCTCCGGTGAGCACATCCTCTTCCTTTCGAATTTGCGCTATATTGTCTTCCTTGATCTGGACTGGAAGCTAAGGTTTTCTTTTTTTGTGTGTGTTATTAGTCGGCGTAACACGACGGCACACACTTCACCTCTGGGAAATGGCGGCGGCGGAGGGCCTGGCGGCGTATAGGGCGTTGCTGCGGGCGGCGCGGCGGACGTTCGCCGGCGACAGGCTGATGCTGACGGAGTCCGCCGTGGAGATCCGGCGCCGCTTCGAGGAGCACCGGAGCCTCGCGCCGGGCTCCGACGAGGCCACCAGCGCCCTCTCCGACGCCCGCGAGGCCGCGCACTTCATCACCCACATGATCGTCCAGGCCCAGCGCGCCCCCTCCGGATCCTTCGGTACTTCCCCCTTTCCATTCACCTCTACCCTATCACAGCCACCGACCCACACTCACAACTGCTCGACGCCCCCCTTTCTTTCCGCTTGGGATCTCTCAGGGTTTCATTGCGTATCGATCTTAGAAGCAGTCTTGCTTTGCATTTGCCTAAGCTATAGGGCTTTGGGTTAGCTTGAGATTGAGGTAGATGCAAGGAGGAGAGTTGGAAACTTGACCTAGGATGCTCACTTCAGTTATAGTTTGTTCCTTGTTGGACAAAAGGGTGCCAGACAGACAGATGCAACGACGATTTACAAATTACAAGTTTCAGAGCAGATAAAAGTGGGGGTAGCTTTGCCGCCACAAGGAGCAGAGTCACTAAAGCAACAACTTAATTACATAAAGCATATTACATTTGTTTCTTTTGAAATAATTCACCACTTTACATTTCACATGTAACAATTCCTGAATACAAACTGGAAGAGGGAGTTGCTAAAGGTATTATAATTACAAATAGATAGTCATATTTCACTCATTTTTTTGGTTTGTGACTGGTGCAACTATTTCTTTATGAACCCAAATGTCTTTCTTTTTTTTTTTTGGTGTGTGTACTAGATGTAGCTTGTACCAATGAATTTTATGAGTGTCTTCATGTTGTGGTTGACTGAGTGGATTAGGCCTGCCCTTGCCAACTAACAGGTTTGCTGTTTCTTGTCTAGCTATGAATTCAGCATGACAAATGTAATGCTAAATAAACTAACGCAACATATTTTTAGATGACCTTATTTTGCACCCTGGGTACATTATGGGATTTAGTTTCAATTCCACAGTAGTGCTATAATATGATGTTGGGCCTTGGTGGGTAGAACTGAAGACGCAACAACCAATAATGGACCTGACGATGCTTTTGTAATAGATTTAGCTTATGCTACCTGGCAAAAGTAAATAAATGATGGGGGAAAAACCTCTGTATCGTGGTTCACCCTGCTTCTACACCTAAGATTTGGTTTAATTAATTACACTGAAGAATGGATTTGTCAGTTGCCACCAACAACATATTTAAGAAACTCATTTACGTTAGTTATATATTATACTATGCCTTTTGAAAATCCTTAAGTTATCTCCCAACAACTCTTTTTTGTTATGTCTTCGCCATCCCACATTCCCACTTGTCTGACCCGTATCGCCTTAACTGAAACCAGTGATTCAGTAGTTACAAAGCTCGCCAGAGTGCCGTGAAAAGCTGATGTGGTGGGATAACAAGTGTGCTTTGCATGTACATGGCAGGACATGAGCAAGCTAAAAATCTAAAGTGATGCTTGCCCTAGAACTGCCGTATAAGCAGCTGCTGTTAGTGGAGAGTGTACAGATAAATCATTTCTGCAGCATTCTTTCCAATGTTTTGTTGAAATTGTTGACGTGTTTCGTCATGGATCATTCTCATATTGCATATTTTTTGCTCTTATTTGTGGGCCTCTTGGGCAGTTAAATACTGAAAGCTGGTATATAGCCAAGTTTTTTAGAAGAGTAATCTTAAAAATTTTGATAGGTTGAATAAGTAATGAATTTTATGGCAATTGGCAAGTGTTATGAAATGCCTTTTTTTGGAGAGACATTTAGTTCGAAGCTGAAGACTATAGTGTTGCCTCAGTTCCATTATCGTATTTGTTCACATGATGGGCATTAGCATGAATAAACCCATGTTATTTCCTTGAGACAGCCATGCTGTATAACAATGGCTTTTTTAAGATATAGTTTCTCAAGATCAACATTGTACTCAATATATTTTCCTATCCTCAACAAGTTTTGGCTGCGAATATAGGCCTCACTTTTGAACAAACTGCCATTAATGAGACCAAAACAATAGCAGGAAACTTCACCCTAAACCCCCTTTAACCATAATTTTCACTTTCCTTGTCTCCCATTTATTTTATTCCTAAATCCATCTGTATTTATGATTTATATTGTTTGGTCCAGATTTATTGATGTTTTTGGATAATTAATATAGCATAGCATGCATAACCAAACCACATGCCTTTTGTTCAAGAAGTCATTTTATTTTATTTTTGTGACAAAAGGATGTCTGTCATGTGGGACCACACTTATAGTAGACAGACCAAGGTGACCCAGGTGCAGGCAGCACATGTCCAAGAGGCATGCCACTAGGCAGATGTGTGCGATCAGGAGATCTGGGCCTTGAGATATGAATGACTCTCTCTTTCTCTCTCCCCTCCAGTCCTCCTTTAGTTACTTTAGCAAGTTATTAATCTATTTCTATTGAGCTTAGGATCCTTTGTTTGGCATGCCTCTCCTATAAAAGGACTTTGGTTTTGTTATTTGCCATCAAGCAAAAAAAGAACTCTCTCTCTCAACAGTGCTAGGATGATGAGGGCCTACTCACCTTTGTCCCCCGTCAACCACAACTACTGCCTCCATTCTTCTGACGACCCTTGAGTGAAACACACGACAGTGGCACACTGGCACTCCATAATATCATCTATACTGTTGATTATAGTGTGACGTTGAAGTGTGTCAGATACCCAAAATTATGCATTGCTGTCCTAAATTGACTTTGAAGCTTCAATGGTGAACAGTAAAAATTTCCATGGAGATTATAGAAGGGATCTGTTGTTAGGATGATTTATTCCTTGGCCTCCTTTTGGTTTTAGCAATACAGTTGTGGTCCCTATATATCGTGCCCACCACTAGAGCTGTGCTGTGCAATGGTATTTCCAGACAGTATATTGGCTTCGTTGGCCATATTGCTGCTTTGCTTGTGACTTCATTAATATAATATACGATTTCAAACCTTATGAATAGATCTCTGGTATGTTTACTTACATATTTTCTTGAAACATACTTATCATTGATGCAAACAATATCATTACTATTATATTATTTATCTTGTTAAGTTGTCTTGTTGATTTACTGACATTTAGAAGTCTGACAATTGGCTAAATATTTGGTGTCTCAGTTGTGAAGCCTGAGAAGGAACATGCTGGAGCTACGTTGGAGGTTCCTTCTGAGGAAATCCTGTCTAAGTTGAAATAGAGATAAGTAGCAATTGGTGTACAAGCATCACAAGCTTAACATCATTGGTCTAGTTAATAAATCAGCTCTCATCATCCTGTCTGTCACATTAGTGGCTGGCCTTATAATTACAGCAACTGTGTTTTGTTATGATCAGATCAGCACCTTTTTGTTTTTTTGCACTATCCAAGAACAACTTTAGTGATTGTAAGTTACGCTTGAAAAACCATAACACAACTCTTTAGATGTTTTGATATGCAATTTTGGAGAACTTACAAGTTCAGACTTGTGCTGTTGTGGTTCATCATTGTTCTTGCCCTTCAACAATCACACTGAGACATGAGAAGCGATTTGTTTGATTTGAACTTTGAATGATGTAAAGGATTGGCATGCAGATCCCTCATTGTACGTGCTCCTATCCAAAGAACAAGTTTTTGTATCCATCTGGGATTTGTCTCCTCCTGGCTATGTATCTGTCATGTATTTTAGATCCCTCATCATTCTGTACTGTGGGTTGCCCTGGTACCTAATAAGTATTGCTGAGGAATAGCTCCTTAGCATTCTCGTAGGATGTTTTTGGTGCTGGATTTAAGGTCAGAAATGCATCATTGAAGAGTTCTCGACAAACAAGGGCATGAACATCTTGAATGATTTATAGCTGGTGAGCTCTTCAGTGTAATTGGTTGTCTGAAGATTGAACTGTCAAATGACCTCTTCCTTTTGCTAACATTGGATTTTTTTCAGTACTGCCCTAACAACCAGGGAACTCGTGCCTTTGGAGCTTTCGGAGAAGCTAAACAAATTTCAAGAAACAGCATGTCCCAGCTTTGTTGCCTACCTGGCAACACGGCACGGATTGGAAGGTCTCAATGTCATTATGGCCCCCATATGTCACCAAATCGCTGTACTTTTGATCCCTCCTACATTGCCTCTCTACATTCCCTATTCTGCAGTTCTTTTCATTGCTTTGTTCTGCTCTCCTTGTCTCAAGTCTCCATGTTGGTTTGTGTTTGTTTTCCCATGTTGTATGCTGTCTGCCCTTTTCACTGCACAGAACATTAATGCTTCCATAAAGTTGTTTTGTCACAGCACAAGTTTGCTTGACATGACATATTTTGGAATGCAGTAATTTTGCAAGAAAAAATAGGGTGAGTCCTCTTAACCTTCCTAGAAAATCCATTGGTGTGACTATTGATCTTCAGTGACTCCAGGTTGGCCATTTGGAGGAGCCTTGGAGATTAATCTTCTCATGACATAATGCAGTACAATCCCCCATCAATGCATTAATTATATGCCTCTGATCTCTCAATCAAACTATAATAATGATGAGTACTTTTAACCAAATTGAATATGATGCAGATTTGACTCAGTCAGCACCTGTACTGGGCAGTCACACATTGTCACCCTATCTTCACACCTCTCTACATACTGACATATTGCTGCATGTATTTTCCTGCTGATCACAGTGTAAATACCAGGTTCTATACCACTATACATGATGCCCTTCCCTATAATGTGTGCTGTCACTAACAAAAACATTGTCTTTTCTACTGGACAATGATAATAATGCAGGTGAGAAGAGAAGAGAGAGACAGAGGATGTAGCAATATGCAGCACCTATTCAGAACCTCCATTTACCCTGCATACAGGAAAACCAGAGGTGCAGTTCAGAGTTCTGAAAGTTGGGCATGTGATGTGAGGAATGTGACAAACTTGTCTGCAAACATCGCAAGTTGCAGCTCAGCTTTAGCTGCATGAATGTTCTTTCACCCTCCCAGCTTTACTTACATGTAGCCATGCAAAAGAAATGGTTTTTTTTTTTTTTTTTTTTTTTTTTTTTTTTTGTGGAAACATTGGTTTCAGAAGCAGTATAATTTGCTACCGTACTACTGCTTGACTCTCACCTTTCTTCCTGTCCTGCCTTTTCTTTTTCTTTTTCTCCTCTCCATGATGCTTCTGAGCTACTACTTAGTAGAGGAATCTTGTGAAACTTTTGGAATGTTATGGCATGTAAACTACTAAAATGAAGCCGTTTTTATTTTGGCCGTTGTTGCTGTTAGATGGAAGCAGTCTCGTGATCCATGCAGAGCCGGGACAAGAGACGCATGCTGGCCTGCCGTTTTCGCTTGATTTTCTACCACCATTTGTTTCTAGTAGTACATATGTGTGTACACAGTACCGTTTGTCACATGGATTGCTGCTTCTTTTTTGCTTTTTGATTTTGTCCTCTCTTTTTCTTTTTTGCTCTCTCTAGATGTACCAAGTTGATGTGCATCTAATTCTTTTGGAAGAAATAATATTTTTTTCCTTTTAGCAGTAATGTTTGCAATGGTTAAATTCATATACTACCTCCATCCCAAAATAAGTGCAATTTTGCATTGTTTATGTCCAACGTTTGACCGTTCGTCTTATTTGATTGGTATTTTTTTCCTTTTAGCAATAATGTTTGCAATGATTAGTATTTCTATTGTTATTAGATGATAAAACATGAATAATACTTTATGTGTGATTATTTTTTTTAATTTTTTCATAATTTTTTTAAATAAGACGGACGGTCAAACATTGGATATGAACAGTGCAAAACTATACACTTATTTTGGGACGGAGGTAGTATTGAATGTTTATAATCACTCTTACATGTAGTGTTAGACCTAGTAATTCTCCGAAACCTAGATAACAATAGATGTTATTGGTTGCTAATAGATGTTATTGGTTGCTAAGATCTCAATGCACATACTGTGTTGATGGCTCACTGTTGAGCCAGGGCACAGCTGCTTGGGCCCTGGGGTGGTTGAGGCTTTGGGTTGACAAGGTACATGTGTGATTCCATGTTTTCGTTATGTGCGGCTAAATTTTTCTAGCCACTAAGAAAATAATAGGTTGTGCAAGAATTACGAGTGTCTTAAAAAAATAACCACATGTTGTATTTTTTTCACAAAACACAGTATATTAAAATTAAACGTATATATCTATGTGGTCCATGTATCCATGGCTACCCAGATATCCTATGCCTTTACAATATGTAATAAACCAAAGTGGGTGGCCGTGGAAGATCTTACGAAAGGATATATGGATTATGTCTTAGTATGTGCATCAGCATCACAATCAGCACACAGTAGCTGTGTTAGGTTTAACAAACCATTTTGTGTGACTATGGACCTTGCAAAGAGGGTGCAATGAAACATACAAATCCCAATTATTCTATGGTTGAGCCCCCCTCTTCCCTACTGCATGCATCCAAGATTGGGGCAAGGCTGGCCAGGTTGTAAGACACCTTTTCCCCCTCTTTGTAGACACTAGACAAGGTAGACCAAGACACCTCAACAAGGTGAACATGCAAGAAGAAAAAACATATATTCCTAGTGTCCTTAATTGATAACTTATTATTCTACATTTCAAGTCATATTGTAGATACACGGGTAGAGTGATAAGACCGTATAATCATTCTTTTCATTTTGTTTAGGGAGCTAAGGAGACCCTGGGACCTAATTGAATCCAATTAGAATTGATCAATGCTAGCTATCTGGTCTTTTTCAGAGTTGTCCTGGTATGTATGATCTTTTCTTATTTTTTTAAACTTGTTATAAAAAAAGGTGAAGATTCCCATGCACCATTAACTTATTTTATGTTTTAGAATTGTAATTTGGTATATGACAACAACTTCAAGGGCTTTGGCTACAAGACTGGACATGGCTAAGAGCTTGCCATGCCATTGACCATATATACTAAAATAATTTATTTTCAAAGAAAACTTACTGCAGCATTTATTTTTGAAACTATATTAACGAAATGTTTCATAATAAAATATGGTATTTACCCACTTAATTATGCAACCTATGGAAGTGCAGTGGGTCTAACAATTATGACAAGACTATTTGATATTTGTTAAATTGTAATTATGAGAAATTGTTGCTTTATTTGGAGAGCACTGTACTCCAAGAATCTCCCCAAATAATCTAGATTTTCTCTTCAAATTATGAAATTTAGTAGCTGGGCAACTCCTACTTACCTAGACTAACTAGATATATATCCATCAATTGTTTCTCAGTATATCAAGGAGCTAGCAAGAATACATTCGACTTTATGTGCAGATCTTATCACATGGTAACACCACTCGATCAACACTTCAACAGCCACAAGTATGATTCAGATGTTGCCTATAAAAAAATCTTTTCATTTTGGCAATTTATGTTCTCTTATACTCTAGAAAGGTACTTGCTAATCAGAAAAACACATCCACTTGCCAGAAATTTCTGCAGAACCGGTTGAGAAAACGCAGGTTTCATGCATGGAGTTTATCTTAGACAGAAGAAAAATTTTAACGGACAGGATTGTCTCCTTGCGGCGTGTCCCTCTCACGATGCGCTAGCTAAGCTGCGTCTGCATCTCTGATCCGATAACGCAAACGACGCAAGCATTCACGTGTACCATGACCAAAACTGCAACTATTATTACTCCAACTAAATGCTCATCAACTCGATAAAGGTAAAACTCTGACAAGATAAGGTGCAATTAGTCAAGGATTAACCACGAGGTTATAAAAAAAACTGCGTGGTTGTTAAGATCTGCTTGAGATAGTTTTCTGTCCTGTGCCTTGACCCTATCTGAACTGGATGGCCGCAGGCAACAGGTTTTGATCCAATGATTGGTTCTTTTTTAATCGAGAGAGAAGGCTACACTCTGTCTAGCTAGCTGGTTGCTGGTAATTAAATGTACTTTGGCATGAGCAAGTACAGTACACGAGAATTAAACCGAGGTATAGGCTGCAAAGTACACAGTTGCAGTGTTGTTTATCTCGACAGAATGAATGACAGATTGTAATTGTTTTTTTTCTTCTTGTGTGTGTGTGGTCTTCAGTGTCAGATTTTGACCATGGTTTTTTAATACAATGATACACACCGTACACCCTTCATCCAGGGGTATGTTTCAAAAATGAGTTAGGAGAGGTGGGGTTAGGAAATGGAAATGAATAAGGGATAGGATAAAATGAAGTGAGAAAAATGGATGGTTTAGATTGAAACTTACCCTTTGAGAGGTGGAAAATCATATTCCAAAGGTGGTCCCCATTAATAGTTAGAAGTTAGTTTTTTTTAATTAAGGGAGTACATGATGTGTATAGTATTAATTTTTAATGAATACCCCCTCTGTTCCAAGTAAGACGTCTGTTTGGTTCTTTGGTGTTTTAGAGTCTAGTTGATTAAATCAAGATTATACTTAACTGTGATGCTTAATTGCTTACCTCTATTTTAACGTTGCGAAAAAAGTTTGAGTAGTAGTGTTACATGGATTAATGGAAACACTAGCACACCATTGTTGCAAGTTGCAACTTGTAAGTAGATTTATGTTTAGAAAAACCAAGCTTGCTCCAAGAAAAAAAATGTGAAAAACGGCTTGTTATGCAAGAGGAAGTATACTGAAGTTACAGGAGTACTACTGTACATGAATAATCATAGTAGAGCCTGGTACTACAATTTAAGGCTACGTTGAAATTCATGGGGGTTAGCTAGCATTGTTGTCCGTTGCCACAACTAGCATTTAATATTATCATGAGTAGCGCATTGATACGTGTGGCTTGAGACAATAAATTATGAAGGTATTTTATTGCTTTCTCTGTCTCATAATAAATTTAATTTTAGCTTCTATTCATTCTAAAATAAGTTTATTTTAAGTAATCACTACATCGGAGTTTATTGAAAGTATGAAATAATTGTATTGGGAGGAGATAAAATAAGGAATAGTTGTATTGTGATTTGATAAAATAGGAAACTCTAATCTTTTTTATTTTGTATTGGTATGTGTGAGATTAGTGAGAAATGAACTTATTTTAAGATGAAAGTAGTAGTAAATATACTTTGGAGAGATAAAACAATATTCTCTCCGTTCCATATTAATCATCATATTAGTTTTTTTCACCAAAACAAATAAAGACTTAACTATCATACATTTTATTTAATGTGGGTATGTGGTGAGGAAGAATCGAGAAGCATGCGAACTTTAACTCTTGTATGCAAAAAAAACGAGCGCTTAACTACTTATAAATGCTTGTATGCAAGCATGTGTACTCAATTTGGATGCATAGATGCAATAACGCTATACATCAAAAGAATGGTCAACAGACATATGATTGTCAATTTCGAATTTCTGTTTTTTATTGTATGATGATCAATATGAAATAGAAGGAGTGTAACGTATTAGACATGCCGAGGATTCTACTGATGATATCTAGTTGTAAAACAATTTTAAGTATATCTTTAGAACATGGGAGGAATACACAATATATTACCTCTGTTTCAAAATATACTTATATTTTTAGACGGAAGTAGAAGAAAGATAAAAGAAAGAGTTAATTGAATCATCCCACTACAAATTTGCAGTATTGAAAAAGTACAATTATACTATTCATTAAACCTGCTCAGTGCCATTGGTATTTCATAAAATTCAAACCATGCCATTATGTACGTTTGAGGTGTACTTGGACCTGTTTTTTCATATATTATTTTGACATGGACTAAGGTGTTGTTGACGAAAAATTCATGCATGGCTGATGGTGTCAGATCTACGTTGACGCGAACCGTGTCGACGAACACACGAAAGCCTAGGAGATATGCTTAGCTCCAGTGCAGATCCTAAACTTAATGAGATACGAGTGTGCCAGTCAGTTTGATCCTGCAACTGACAAGATATGTAAACAACAGATCAAATAGTCGATCGGCTGATAAGCCGATGGAGTAATTCCAGCCGATGCCAATACAAGCCATATGTCGATATCAGCCGATGTCGATAGGGTTTCGAGCAATCAACTATATGTCCAATGTAGATTCTGATACTTGATTAAATAATGATATAAAGACAATTGGCTGATGATAATGTAATAAAAGAATAATATAATCCAGTAGAAACCAATCGGCCAATAATGATATGATAGGACAAGTGTTGATTCGAAAGTTAAAGCATACATCGGCTGGAGGTTAGATGACATAAAATCCAAACCATTAGATAAAAATCTACTTGTATATAATCCTTATAAGCCGATGCAACGTCCAGATAACTCATCGGCTGAAACCTTGATGAAACCCTTATTGGTAATCAAGAAGCAGGCTATAGATTATGGTTCTAAGCATGACTTAGTCGGTCATTATCTAGACAATCAAGTTCTTGATTGATTTTTAGGGTGGTGGATACTTTAGCTAATCTAGATCGATGAAACAATTTAACTAATACCAACAAAACCCTAGAAAAGATTAGATTAACTAAGATTAAAACATCAACTTAGATTAACTAAGATATATGATAAATAGATATTTATATCGACAAGATTAGAGTGTCGAGGCCCTAGCCCCGCTGATGCAAACAACCATAACAAGTATTACCCCTTGTCGGAGATCGTAGCAATGCAGCCCAACTCGAAACAAGAACTCGTCGAAAGAGATGAAAATAAAAAAAGGGATGGTGATGTGCCGATGTTGTATTGGTCGAGAAATAGTTTACAATGACTCCGGGTGTACATATTTAGACCCATGGGTAGATACTAGTCCTTAGGGCAAGTGCTATAATGCACTATGTGCTATCCCTAAAAATACCACATAGGATTAGGTGATGAGGTGGAAGAGAGAAGTGAGAGAGATGATGAACCACTCCTAAATCAAGAGGTAACCTCCACACAAACTCTAAGAAGGATGTGAGAGTATTAAAAATATTGGTATTTGTGTATTAGTGATGACATATTGTATATATTGCCTCTTAATTTATGAATGTATGACATGGTTAAATTTGGAGGTAGTAGTCACATCTACTATAACACTTGCCCTTATTAGACACGATACAAACTTTTCTAAAGATAAAAGGAAAAACATAAAATCATTATCGGACACTAAACACACTTTCCTAAAGATAAAAGAAAACTAACAGACTCTTTCTAATTAATAGATAAACTGTCATGCTGCATCCTCCTTGAACACGGTCTCTTCTGGATAAACTGTCTTTAATTGATTAATTTCCTTAACCAAATCTACCAAGAATCCGACTATTGGTGACTTGATAATTCTCATCGGCTGATAGTGACTCTATGCTGATGGTGACTTCGGGGCTTACCAAAATTTGACGTTAACAGGTGCCCCCAACCATTCTTCTTCCCCAACATTCTATCCATTTGCCATCATGTCTCTCTCTTCGAATAGGCGCTCGCTACGATAATGGTGGTACATTTTTCAATACAACAAATTTACAATGGTAGGATCCAATTAATCTAAAAGAAACACATATAAAATTGCCATGGCATGCCAAGATAGAAATGTTAGAAGAATTACATAATCAAGCTATAATGCTCCGTAGAAAAAGTACTGAGATTTACAAGGAAAAATTGACACGGGAAAATTTTCAGAAGGTTTCGAAGTTCAACCAAGCCATCTCATAGGAAGTCACTAGCACGGGATCGGTTATCTCTAACGGGCTTCAAGCCTCATCTCTCTAACGGGTATGGCACCCGTCACTAAGTAAAGGTCAGTGATGTGAGAAAATATCTCAATCGGGCACCAGGCCGTCACGGATGGATGTTATCTCAATCGGGCCTACCAATGTAGCCCGTCACAGATAAGATTGACCAAGCAATACAAGTCAAAGCAGGTTAGGTATGAGCCCGTCACGGATGACTAATCTCTATCGAGCAATCTACAAAGCCCGTCACGGATGACTAACCATTTCAATCGAGCCTTAATTAACAGCCCGTCACCGATAGGTTTTGACTATATCTCTATCGGTCTTCATGTCTGGACCGTCACAGATGAAGATATCTCTTTTGGGCTTTTTTAGAATGCCCGTCAGGGATGAGTATGTCAGCAAAAATAATAAAATTTATTTTTTTTTTGGCTAGCTTCAGGCCTTTGCTAGCCATACCCGCTGCAAAATTGACAGAAGCAACCCAGCAACCACATTCCCAGCATGCACTCAATATTTCAGTCGATTCACACATCACAGCACAGCCAACCCATTACTGCAAGTGCTTATTAATACAAATTACATGTTCCACAAGATAAAAAAACAGAAATTACATTTATTTCAAAGTCCACAACCCATCAGCAACCCAATCCCGAAATTGATTCATCACTTGGCTGTCCAAAAAGTCTGTTGCATCATTTGATAGAGAAGAACATATTCCGGCCAATGGAACATAGTTTTCATCTTGGTCATAATGGTCGAATTCTGTATCGGCTAGTTGACTATCTCTTATGAAATTATGCAGTGCTATGCAGGCGACAATTATTTTGCTTTGTTTTTTTTGCGGGTAACTTGGTAAATGAAATAAAATCCTCCACTTATTCTTCAAGACTCCAAATGACCTCTCTATAACATTTCGACATGAAGAATGACAGTAATTAAAGTGTTCTTTTTTACCTCTGGTCATTATGCCTTCGTTGTACTCCTGGAAATGATGTGTTAGACCCTTGTATGGTGCAAGGTAACCTAGCCTATTTGGGTATCCGGAGTCAACGAGATAAAACTTTCCTGGAGGTGGGCTTGGAAACTTGTCAGCAAATCTACTATGAGCATCATTGAAAACCCTCATATCATGAACCGATCCAGGCCATCCGGCAAGAACGAAAGTAAATCTCATATCAAAGTCATATACGCACATCACATTCTGACTCTTCTCCTTATGTCTATTCCTATGTTGGACAGCAGTGGACACTGGCACCGCAACTTCAATATGTGTCCCATCTATTGCTCCAATGCAATTATCCAAGTACGGTGCATACTTTGGAGATAGTAACTTTTTATGCACAGTTGTGAAATGAGGATCTTTTGGCTTAATGATATCTTTTGCAAGCTTGATTATCACTCTCAAAACTTCATTAAACTTTCTAACTATTGTCTCCAAAGACCTAACAAATCGATCTTCAACCCGTCTAAGTGATTGGGGGGCACCTACTATCCACAAAAAAGTCCTAAAGCCTCCACTGATGACATTTTGGTGGTCGACTTCAATCCATAAGATTCCACAAGAATAGTATGTAACCTCTCAAACACTGGTCTGTGCATTCTAAACACGTTGTAACAAGAAGTTCCGTTGCCTAGTGTTCTCATAACCCAATCATAACCAGACTCTGGTGCTACCTTTCTTGGAACTTTGTTTGAGTAACAGTCCAAGTAATATGTACCAACCATGCCGGCGAGCATAAGTAGTCTTCGCTTCCTTGTTTCCTGCATCATCAAAAGAGACATCAGACGTTTCCTCTCCTCATCATTGTTGTCCTCATCACAGCTGTCCTCATCACTGTTGTACTCATCAACACATGAGTCATCACCATCCTACATGAGGAAGATAACCATAGCAGGCAAACACATGATCAATAAAAGATCAAAAAAAATCTGATGACATATAACATGTTCATTGCATAACATGAGAAGGCAAATAGGTTCAGTACATAACAAGATAAAATCATCAAGTCCAATACATAATAAGAAAGATGCAGCCAAGACAGATATCCTCCAATGCAATTATCAGCAAAGAAAGATGCAACTAATACAGGTTCTTCTGCTGACACCATCTCTTCAACCACAATAATCTTGCTTTCTTTGTGCTCATGTTCTGAAACATAATTCTGTTGCCTTTTTCCAGAAACAGTTGTGTTGCACAGAAGTACTCCACAGTTTCTTCAGTTGCCCCACACTCAACTGCCAACTTTTGACAATGCATCAATGATTGCTCATATTTTTCTGACTTGGTCTTCTTTGACTTCCCCTGATTTACAAGTTCAGTCATGAGTTGAGTAGACCTTTCACTATCAATGCTAAAAGTATTGAGCAACCCCTTCATCAGCTTCACCATTGGGCTCTTGCTTTTTTTTCCCAGGACTTGTAGCTGTGGACACCTTAGATGTGCTGTTGCCCCTCTTTTTCTGTTGGTGCTCATGGGACTGTTCTCAAATTCATCCTCAACAGCTTCACCTCTTGCTGCTACCCCTTCCTCTTCCTCTTCTTCATCTCCAGGGAAATAGGCAGAGGATCCATCAACTGCCACACCTTAGAAGAGTTATACAAGCATGTCTAAATACTCAGGGTTGCCATAGTGGAATTTTCTAGCATCTGGTTTTTCCTGTAATGGCATTGAATCAGCAGAACTAAACTTCTAAATCATGCAAACTAAGTCAACAAGACACAACTTCCTACCTTGATTTTTCCATTCCACCAACCTTCCGTACCAGTAATTTCTCCATTAGGTCCTCGAGCACCTCCAGTTTGTTGATTCAGCCACACCCAAGCAAGGTAAATACTCTTTAGTTGAACCATTCTGTTCTTGATTTGTTTGGTTGAATGCTTCAGATGAGTCCGTTGCAAATATTTCTCCCTCAAATGTTGATAGCCTCTAGTTGTCCATGTTCCATTGGGAAAATTTCCTTCCCTCATTTCCTCACAGGCTATTACACACAAATTAAAAGTATTTTCTTCTGTCCAACAAGCCTTGTCATGAAAATTCTAGTAAAGAAAACTTAATTAATACAAACCCAAATAGGATTAAACCAAAGATTAACCACAGATTAACCAATGGAAATCACCCATTCTACTCTGATCTAGGTGCTACTTCTATGTTAGTACTACGTAAATTGTCATGTGTAATTCATGATAAGTAAAATTCAAGTATAATATTGGGCCATGGGGGGTTTATCGTGCGCTGACCATCGAGGGCGATGTCATCTTCGTCTTCAACGTCATTGTCATCGTCATCAGCCATTGGAGTCCCGGCAGATGATGATGCACGATGTGGACCACCTCCTCCGAAGCCCCCAAAGCCGAACAAACTTGTAGCCACGTTCGACAAGGAGGCCCCACGGTGTACAACTCCTCCATCGCTGGAAGCTGAGCCAGGGGGAACATATCCCCGCACAGGGCGAATCGGAGGTAATTCATGGCCATCCGGTTGCAGGATCTGCTGGTAGGAGGCGAGGTCGGGGAAGGCATCGGCCTGAGAATTCAGATCGAGGCCACCTCGACCCCTCCCCCGACCGGCGTCGGCGGCGTCGGTGGCGGCCACCGGGTGATGTGTGTGCCACTGAGAGAAGAAATCCGCTGTGTCTTCCTCGTTGCCTGCCATGGCTGATACAAAATTCAAAGAAAAATAAACACATTGCCATGTCATGCTCAAGCACAAATCATCTCAGCAAAAAATACTTGCCCAAATCACATATTAATACTTGTTCACATCAGAAAATTATCGGCTATGTACAAAATGGTAGAAACAAATACATTGCAATGTGCTTGAACAATACAAGATGACTCCTAAATATGATTACATGAACGCCTCCCCGTTTCAATTTTTTAGAATTTGAGAGACAAAAGAATGAAAGTTGTCAGTAGCCCATCATCCCACTGCCAACAATCTATCCAGATTGTTAGGCTAATAGTACAACTTTAACTATCAATAACTTAAAAAACATTTAGTTTAAACACATTATAAATATATATATATATATATATATATATATTGATTTGTCTTACAAAGTATAAAAAATATTTACTAATGATATATCTAAATAAGTGAAAGGAGAGCCCTTTCTTACGAAACTATGCATCCACGTAAATGGTAAAATTAAGACCATTAAATCTAGCAGTTAATAAATTTTCATTCTTTAGATTATCCTCTGCAAAATACTGTAAAGTTCCCATTGAGAAACCTCTATTTCATGAAGGTCCTCGCACGTTTTTATTGCAAAATACTGTCAAGCAGCCATTACTGCAGTAGCAAACGGCTTACTTATAGCCCTATTTAGACTCTCTTATAAAAAAATTACGATGCAAAAATAAGATTTTGCTAATAGAGTTGAATATCAGTGCAAAGGATGATGGATCACATGTTTAGGCTAAAATGTTATGGAACCATAATGGTCTGTTATTTGAGATTTCTTACCTTGGCTATGGAGGATGATCGAGGACGAGAGAGAGGGATGCTGCCGCCGGTTGTTCGCTTCTTGCCACCGTTGCTGCCGCGGTCGGTGAGGCCCGAACGATGAGGGAGGAGGCGGCGGCGGTCGGTGCAGCCGGATAGAGGTGGCGGTGTGGAGGAGGCGGCAGCGGTCGGTGCGGACGGATAGAGTTGCCGGAGTGGAGGAGGCGACGGCGTAGAGGAGGAGGCGGCGGCTGTCGGGAGAGAGAGTGAGAGTGAGAGCTAGTGACATACGGATCTGGATCTGGAGACTTAGTAACCCTAGTGAAATCTTATCACTATCGGGCACAATAGCTACGCCCGATACGGATGACAATCATCCGTAACGGGCAGTAGTGTTAAGTCCGATACTGATGATACTCATCCGTGACGGGCTCTGGTAATAAGCCCGATACGGATCCTCTCATCTATGACGGTCTTTATATTTGGGCCCGATTGAGATAGTTGAGGTAATCTCAATCGGGCCTAACCTTTTGCCCACACAGATGAGTGTCATCGATGACGGGCTATAGTTATATGCACCTCGAACGAGTGCATCTACAACGGTGCCCTTATATGCTCGATTGAGATGACTTCGTTCTGACGGTCCACGAATTCCATACATGTGATGGTCCGTCACAGATGAGAGGATCTGTACTAGTGAGTTCACCGAATTCCAGAGAGTTCATCTACTTGTCCCCCAAACGATCACATAAGGAAAAACAAATTCCCAACGTACCATGTTCTTTCTGCTACTACTTTCATCCAAAAAGACTTTATTTTTTACAACAGTCTTTTTAAGACGGAGATAATAAGAGAGAGAGAGAATTGGTTCACTTGCTATATGACTATCCGGGGAAGACCCAATTAATTAAGCCGTGTGGACCACAGTAGGGTAGGGGGGGTCGTCTTCCTCCTCCCGTGAACTGACCAACCTTTCTCCCTGGTTGGATTGCATTGCAATATTGCATCTCCATGATTGCTTTGGCAGGACACGGTAAGCTACTAGGTACGAGTGATGGAGGGCCATGTCTCAACGAGACACGCCATGGCAGCAACCTACAGTACAGCACAGCTGATGGGCATCCCATGGCTACCCACCGGCATAATCGCCATGATGCTCATGCTCATGCGTGTGTGTTTTTAACTACTCTCTCATATTATAAATCGTTTGATTTTTTTTCTTAATCAAATTTCTTTAAGTTTATAATAAAATATAGTAGTATGTTTAATACAACACAAACATATTATGAAATTATATTTACTGGATTTAATGAAACTTATTTAACATTTCAGATGTTGCTAAATTTTTCTATATATTTGCTCAAATTTAATAAAGTTTAACTAGAAAAAAAATCAAGATTTATAATATGAAACGGAGGGAGTAACTAACTAACTAACCCTGTGCTACCTGCGTGACATTTTACGATCGTCACGAACATTCATAGTCAGTTCATAACACGTGGGCGTATGTAAATATAGTGGTGGATCTTGAAATCTTCTAAAGCCTAATGGGTGTACATACATACACATATATATACATATATATACATACATACATACATACATACATACATACATATATATATATATATATATATATATATATATATATATATATATATATATATATCATACATATATACATATAGTTCTAATTAAGATTTGGGTCCTCTATTTCAAGGACCCTGATAAATCGTACACCTTGCACATGCCACCGTATGACCTTGGTACCGTGTGATTTTCATTATAAAAAGAAAATGTATTTTACGGATTAGTGTCCGTTTTAGAACTGGACCTATGCAATGCCAAAGTGGGTGATGACACTGCAGTTACCGAGCCTCCAGCTAAGTTCAGTTAACCCCACATCTCTGAACTAGCGTTGATCAAGATATGTTCCCCCTCAAACTCTTTACTACTCACTGCACCACTGGTTCAATTCACATGAGAACAATCCAATAGAGCAAGTAACAAGGTGGATCCAATACCCGACGACCTTTCTGGCTCGTCAGCGATCACACAACATAATTTTAGTGTTGTCATTGATCGTCGTGTTTTTTTAAGGTAATAATTTAGGCTGTGTTCTGGAGGTGAGATTAGGAACTCACCTCCCACGCACGTAAAACAGAGCGATGCATTTTCTTATGATTAATTAAGTATTTACTATTTTTTTAAAAAAGAATTAATATGATTTTTTAAAACAACTTTCATATATAATTTTTTTTCAAAAGATACATCATATAATAGTTTAAAAAACGTGCGTGCGGAACATGAGGAATGTGAGTTGGGAATAAAGGGAAGAACACAGCCTTAGTTAGATTTGCCTTTCCTATAATTGTTTTTTGGGTGTAGCTATATTTATAGCGCCATATTTTTTACCAAAAATTAGTCGGCATGTATTTACATTGTCAGTTCCTAAATTACATATGTAATTTTAGTGTATCTACAATGTAAGTCCCAAAATTGCATATGTAAGTCCTAAAATTATATATATAAATCCTAAAATTACATACTAATTACATATGTAAGTGGCATGTAAGTGAGGTGTAAGTGGGTATAATTACATATGCAAGATTTATGGCGCAATAAAAATATAGCAATTCCGTCGTAAATTTGTATAAAATATATAATTATAACAACAAAAGAAGTTGTTTAGTACGCATGAACAAACGCATGCACGGATCTTATAGAAATTAAAGGGTCTAATATCTGACTAAGATCTAACAAAAAAAATATTAGCAAATCCTTTTTTTTTCCACCTCTGCGTGGAATATAGTCATATACCATTGAATTGATCCTCTTTGCATGGCAGAACTGCATATTCACAATAAACAGTTAAATTTACATGAAGCTAGGTTGGAAAAGAAAAAATTCTTGTGTCAATCACTGCTGCAATCTTAGCTTATCCACAGGACCCAGAGAACGGACCAGCAGCTTTCCCATACCTAACAAGATTGCCTAACTGTTCGTGCAAGGACAATATTTCTTACCTCACATTTTTTTTTCCTCACATTTAGAAGAGCTGCGTATCACTCACTCGCTCGCTCGTTCTGTCACTAGCTCAAGCTCACACATGCATGTACGCTAGTAACTAACTAATCTCCTCTCACCAGCAAACGGAGGAGTCGAGAGGACATTGCTCATAGCTCATATGCACTAGCAAGGGCCAAGAAAACACTCGGCGCCGGCGGTCGCGATGCCGACGGCGACGGCAATGGCGGTGCCGCCGCACTCCTCCATCTGCTCGCTCATCGCCTTCCTTCACCACCACATCCGCGCGCTCCTCGCCGACAGGGACGCGCTCCTCGCCGCGCGCGCCCGGTGCCTCGGGCTGCTCGAGCCGCCGCACGGCGCGCCTGGGCATGGCGACGACGACGGCGGCGACGTCCTCGACGCGCTCCGCCACGCCGCGGACGCGCTCACCGGCGCCGTGGTCGACGGGGACGGGCTCGACGGCGCGGAGGCGGCGCTGCAGGGGCCCGCGCTGCTGCCGGAGGAGGGCGAGACGGGCGGGCTGGACAACCGGCGCGTCGCGGCGTGTGCCTACTTCTACCTCGCCCTGGTGCGCGCGGCGCAGGGGGACGCGTGGCAGATGGCCATGCACCTCCTCCAGGCCGTCGTCGTGTGCCCCGCCGCGGTGGCCGGCGCCGGCGGCCTCGCGCCCCGCGCGCTCTGGGACGGGCTGTTCGACGACGCCGTGCTGGCGCGCGCCGGCGGCGCCAGCGAGGACGACGCGGCGCGGCGAGCGGCGAGGCGGTACAAGGACTGGCTCATGTACTACAAGGTGGTCGCCGGCGCGCCGGCGAGCGGCGGCGGTGGCGGGTGAGTTCGTCGCAGACGAGGGAAATTTTGATTTACCGCGGCAGTTATAACGGTAACTGGCATACGTATACCATACGTGCGTACTGCGTATACCTAGCCGGTGTACGTATATACATACGCTACAGTACTGCTGAAGAGACCAAAAAGTAAAAACTTTTTCGTGGTAGGGCTGTCACCTGGCCAAGTAATGCTAGTACAATTTTTATTTTTCTTGGAAAAGATTTTGGTATTGGGATTTGAATGCCTTTTTGTCAAATGTCCCTTTCAACCTTTTTTCCCCTTCTCTTTTTACTCGCGGGAAGGAATAATGGGCGGGTGATCACCCACAACGATCACGCACCCCCCCGTCCCTCCCCTAATGCGCCTTTCTTCCCTTCTTATTGCACCATAATTTTTTTAAAAAAAACAAGTTAGAAAAAATAAAAACAAAATCTCGTACCCTTAAAAATATATTCATGTGCATAGATTTTACACTTAAAAGTATATACAGTAAACTTTGTATGTATAAACTTTATGCACAGAAATATTCTATATAAAAAATATTTAAATCCAAATTCGAATTTGAATCGGGTATATAAAATACGTAAACTTTAGATGTATAAATTTTAGGTATATAAACATACCAAAAAGAAAAACTATAAGGTGCTAAAAGAATGGTGAAAAAAAATGATCGCCTGGTGCCCCAGGTGATTTGAAAGATATATGAGAGTTGCAAATCTTTTGGTTTTAAATTGTGGTAGTAAGTTGCATACCTCCATCACTCCATGGAGCTCCATGATTACAAACTATAGGCATCAAATCAACATTAAATTTTCTTGCAAAATAGAAGATGAATACCTTTCAATTTGAGTGATTTTGATGTAGGATACCACCTTGTGATTTGTGAAAAGGATGCTTTGAGCTTCTCTCTCATTCCTTTTGCCTTGAGCTTTCTTTCCCTGTAGAACCCACCGGAGCACATTTATGCAGGTCATGGGCACAAATCTGCACTTTCTACCATTTTTTCTCTGAAGTGGCAAAAGGAGGGAAATCAGAATACTATCTTTTCCAAAAGGGATTCAAAAAGGGAACTGAAACACCTTTTTTGCCAAATGCAATCTCCAAATTCCTGACCAATTCTTGAAGCAAAGCTGGGGACAAAGATTCTCCACTAGCAGCTTGTGACAAGCATGTACACTAAACCATCCTGACCCACAGCTGCATGCCTGCAAAATTTAACACCACCTAGAGAGATCATCTTGAGTGCTACAGCTCTACATAGTTCAATAACCAGTAGATGAATTGATGATAGCTTAAGTGCAGTTGATTCCTAAGTAGTGCTTTGCTAGTTGCTGCTATTATCTGTAGGTATAGAGGAAAAAAAAGGGTACATTGTTCCATTGTCTGAAGATATATACATTCATCCATGAACAGGTGCATTCAGTTTGGAAGATCTGTGAGCTCTGTCATTCCGAAATGGCCGGAGTTTTCAGAGGTAAGTTGTTATGCTTTCTGTACAAGTGTTTATACGATGCAATGTATTCTAGAGGAATTCAGAAGTTATCTGCATTTGAGAGAAATTTGACATTTGAGCAGGATGGGACAATCCACTCAGGTGATCAAGAAGGAAAGTGCAGAACCTTCGACTCCAACTGTGGCGATCATGATGGCTTTGCTGAGCTGAAGGATTTTCTCAACTGTGAGGATCCAGACCTTCAAGAAGATACCAAGGGGAGCTCTGACAGCAGGTGCCTACATGAAATGCTTGAGGAGTACCAGTCAGATTCACCTGTTTCCTTCTACTCACACCTTGATTCTAGTGAAGAAAGTGACAACGAGGTAATACATGTTCAAATTCTAACACTGTTGAAAATTTTCCAAATTGTCATAACTCATAACACAGGTTGGAAGCCCAAAGATTTTAGTTGATTCAGGACTGTGTAGGAAAATGATAATAATACCTCTTCTTTATTTTCGGCAAATTTAACTGAAACCCTCACCTAAAGTTTGTAAACAGAGACTATTCAGACCATGCAGTTTCCAACAATAATGTATGGGGGATAAGACATACCTCTAATTGCAAAACTAATGTAAGCTGGAACAGCCTTTGAGTTTTTATGGCATTTAATTCATCTAAAGCAGGAGGTTTCACATGACAAAGGGAGGTCAGCAAAGGTTATGCCTATTGATACAGATTTCTTGTCAACCAAACTCCATGGAAGGTACTATATCCTACATCATCTGATCTACTGTTTCCCATTTTGTCCTAACTTTTTTTTTCTTTGGTACATTTGTTAGATCAATTCAGAATAAGAATCTGACATGGTGCACTTCTCCTGAAAATGCAATGATTTACACTCCTGAATCTCCACTCTACCAAGTTGATGACTGTGATACAAAACCAAACGACCTACAATCGAGCAGATCGCAGCGCTCAGCGAATAGTCTATCGAATTCAGTCCTAAATATAAATAAAGCAGACTCATACTCAACATCCAACTATTTCAACAAGGAGAGCATGTTTCCACAATGCACGCCAAAGCATGATCTCAGATGCTTCAGCAACTTCTCAACCAAATTTATGAAGAGAAGTGCTCTATCTGACATAGTCTCCCGAGGAAGCATGAGCAGGAAATTCAAGGCTTTCTCACAGAGTGATGAGTGGAGTGATGTCAGCTCACGCTGGGGGAAGGAAAGCCAGGTAGACTTTCTTGAAAGGTTTGAGAAGGCGGTATCGAAATTATTGGTTTCGGATGGGCTAGAGAGCTACCTGGATGCGGGTTCGGAAGTTACAACCATATGGCACTTGCTGAATAGTTCTTCTGAGGTGAGATACAAATCATCAGCACGGCAAGACATCCTCGATCAACTTCTTGACAGCATTTCGACATCTAAAAAGGATAAAGTGATCAGGGCATCAGTCTATGTTCTCCTGCTTATGCTATCTGAAGATAGGAATGCAATGAGAGGCATCAAGAGGAAGGAATTCCATTTATCCAATCTAGCCAGTGCATTGAAGAGAGATGTGCATGAGGCAGCCATTTTGATATACTTGTTGGATCCTTCACCTTTACAGATCAAAAACTTAGAGTTGTTACCTTCACTTCTACATGTTGCCTGTAATTCAGACACCAAAAAGTGGCCGGCGGTGCTTCCATTGACACCAACATCAGCATCAATAGCACTCATCGAGATCTTGGTGACAGCATTCGACTATGTAACGAACAACGTCCACTTGGGTGCCATCAGCTCTCCTCATATTCTATCTAAGCTTGTTGATGTTGCAAAGAATAACAACTTGGAAGAAGGTGTGGCCCTGGCAGCTATTCTCGTCAGGTGTGTACGGCTTAATGGAAACTGCAAGAAGTTCTTGTCACAGGCTACTCCAGTGGAACCGTTCCTTCACCTTGTAAGACGAAAAGAACACCGTGCCAAGTGTGCCGCTCTTGAATACTTCCATGAGATTCTTCAAATTCCTCGGTACATTCCATAACTTGAAAAGGTCCATTTTGTTAATTCATTACCCGAATAGCTTGTTGAATTGTGTGAACCATCAGGTCTGCAGCGAACTCCCTGCTGCAAGAAATAAAGCAGCTAGGAGGCATTGCTATAATGCATACATTGATGGCCTGCCTCCATCAAACTGAACCTGAACACAGGGTTTTAGCAGCTAATCTTCTTCTCCAATTGGATATGCTGGTATGTCTGCTATCCCTGATATTCCTCTGAAGAATTTTCTTTTTCAGACCTGCAAATACAACCAGATTGTCTGCAGCTCATTAGGACAACTTTAAATATCACCTTGAATAAAATGAAAGCACTGGTTATTAACCATTC
This sequence comes from Oryza punctata, assembly GCA_000573905.2. NCBI lineage: Eukaryota > Viridiplantae > Streptophyta > Magnoliopsida > Poales > Poaceae > Oryza > Oryza punctata. The sequence continues at coordinate 18,766,392 of CM002492.2, read as the reverse complement.
CTATGAAGATATACTAGCAACAGTTGAGAACACACAGCATTGCAGTGATCTCACATTAATACATTATCCAAAAAATGATCTGCTTTTGTAGGACAAACCAGATGGTAAAAGCGTGTTCAGGGATGAAGCAATGGAAGTCCTGTTGGATTCCCTATCATCCCAAGAGAACTGCAACGTGCAGGCATTAGCAGCATCTTTCCTTTGTAACCTAGGAGGGACTTATTCCTGGTCAGGGGAATCATATACTGCTGCATGGCTCGCGAAGAAAGCAGGACTCACATCAACATCTCACAGAAATATGATCAGAAATATTGACTGGGTTGATCCTTGCCTGCAGGTGAAGCATGAAAACATTATCTCATTTGGACAAGATAACTGATACTATCTTAACAGCGGTTAACACTCCATAGTAAAATATGATGCAGGACACAGAAATAGGTCCATGGAGCAGTAAATCCGCACGAACAATTATCGGAACAGGGGTACCTGTTCTTCGTGCTTTGGCCAAAGGAATACAAAGCAAGGTGAAGGGAACCTCGCATGATTGCCTTGTATGTGCTGCATGGCTTGGAAGCGAGCTGGCTGCTCTCGGTGAAAATAACATGAGATATTCTGCGTGCGAGATCTTGTTACATGACATAGCCAGACACTTGCACCCAGGGTTTGAGCTTGATGAAAGGCTTCTAGCATGCATGTCACTCTATACTTACACCTCTGGAAAAGGTAAAGAAGATTTTCCATCACTACCAAGTTATAGCCATCGAGTGGTTGAGTACTGACCAACTAAAACTATGAATATTTTAGAATGTCAAGATTAATTTTTCAAACGTGTCACAAAAGGATGATCAAACAAATATATAATTCTTTTTACAAAAATGTTTTTTGGAACCTGCAGGGAAGCAAAAGTTGATGGGCTTGTCGGAGGGTTCGCGAGAATCTCTAAGGAGGCTGTCATCGTTCACATGGATGGCTGAAGAGTTGCTTCAAGTTACAGATTATTATCTTCCCAGCAAGCCAGTGAGTAGTGTTCAAATTTAACTCCTTTCCACTTTTCTTTTCTCTTCCTTTCTGAACCGCAAATAATGTGAAATCTTGGCCATTCATGTTCTCCCTTAAACACAACGAACATCTTCTAAACTTAGTTAAGTAATAAAAAAAAAGAAATACAAAAGTAGATCAGTTCATCTAAGATTATACTTATCAGTTGCTCAGGGTCCTTATTTTTGGAACATCATTTTACACGAAATCTAATTATCTGAAGTTGTCAGTGCAGCGTGTATCATGTGTTCATACACAGATATTGGAAATCGGTCAACCTGGCAATGGAGCAGCAACTGCTATAATATTCTTTGGAGGGCAGCTCTTTGTTGGTTATTCTAGTGGCACCATCAGGGTAATGATACATGGCGTATGTGCACTAGAGTTTCTAATCACTCGTACATCCACAACATAAGCACAAATATTTTAACATAACAATAGTTGGTCGGGAAGCAAAATGCAAAAAAAGGGGTATTTCTTCAGTTCATGAAGGTGTACTTGCATAATTACAAATCCTGATTCTCAAGTGATCCTCTACAGGCATGGGATATAAAAGGCCAAAGAGCAGTAGTCATAAGAGAGGTTAAAGAGCACAAGAGAGCAGTTACATGCTTTGCACTATCAGACACTGGGGAAAATCTCTTGAGCGGGTCAGCTGACAAGTCAATTAGAGTAAGAAATGCGAGGACCAGTTTTCAACCACAAAGAAGTAACTGTAATAAGTTAATAGCTAATGATAGGCTCTTTGCAGGTATGGAAAATGGTGCAACGCAAGCTCGAATGCGTAGAGGTAATTCAAATAAGAGAAGCTGTGGAGAAATTTGAAATTTACAATGACAAAATCATTGTACTTACACCGAACAACGTTCTTAAGGTATGCAATTTGCTTTATATGTTCTTGGTGATTGCCCAACATTTGAAATGTATAAAGTAACGTTTATAATAGACTTCATGTTACCTCGACAGTTCTCTTACTCATCAAGAAGCACCCAGTCATTTTACAAGAGCAAGCATGTAAAATCTCTAGCTGTGGCTCATGGCAAAGCTTATCTTGGTTGCACAGACTTGAGTATACAGGTTAGTACTGTTGCTATGATCGCAGTAGTAGCACCATATCTAGGAACATGCTACTGTATCTGAAACAAAAAAAAAATCCACAGGAATTAGACGTAGCAGTGGGGTCAAAGATCGAGATAAGAGCACCTACAAGAAGCTGGAGAATTAGGAAACAACCCATTAGTTCCATTGTAGTGTATAAAGATTGGATGTACTGTGCTGGTACTCAAGTGGAAGGATCCGCCATAAAGGTAAGGATCAAAGTTGAACCTGTGAAAGAAATCAGATTACAAGGATTTGAGGAAAAAAAGTTATAAATATTGGTAAAACAGGACTGGAAGAAGCGATGCAAACCTACAATAACGATGGCGATATCAAAGGGAACAAATGTAGAGGCAATGGCAGTGGTGGAGGACTTCATCTACCTGAACTGCGACAAAAGCCCTAGTATCATTCAGGTCATCTAAATTTATTTTGTAATTTTGGTTACCCTATTACAAGCACCACCTTTGCCTTGAGGTTACATCATTGGAAAATTACAGAAGTTAAGCAAACCTGACAATGCTTCTGCTTCTGTATTTCTGACAGATATGGTTGAGAGAGAACCAGCAAAAAGTAGGGAGGCTATCTGCAGGGAGCAAGATCACGAGCATGTTCACCGCAAATGACATTATTTTCTGCGGAACTGAAACCGGATTAATCAAGGTCAGTAACACGCCATCAATCTTTGCCACAGCCATTTATTTGTATCCAGCACCATTAGCACCATAAGTAAAATCTCGTTACAAATATGTACAGGCATGGATCCCTTTCTGAAGGGACATACAGGAGCAAAGACCAAAAAAAAAAGGCTCAATTATGTAAATGGTTAAATGCAAAATGAGAGTATGTATGTACAGAAGAGAAAACAAATAACAGGTAAAAAGAAAAGAAAGGCATACCATTGTACAAGGTGATTGATCCCTCTGGAGGACAAATCAGCGTGCATAAACTCCATGATCACCGATTCCTACAGAGCAATGAGTAGCATTAGTAGCAGCAGAGGCTTCACAATGTAAATATAGATATAGATTTGTGTGTTTTCCTTTTTCTACTCGGAATTTGGAAACCATAGCGATTGTGTATGTTAATACTACCTGATACTGCCTCCCTCATAGCAACTGCCCATCTGCCATGAACTCGCACATTCGAATCAACCCATCCTGAGATTAAAACCAGGCGTATATAGCCGTCATAATGAGGAACGAAGTGGTGGTTCAAAGGGAGAGACTAGAGTACATATGGAAATGGAGAAGGCCATTGCGGCATTTGGTCGAACATCTTGTGGGCGAGCACGCGGGCCTTGAGGACGCACCACGCACTCTAACATCGGATCCGCACAATAGCCAAGAACACAACTATGCCATGCCTTGGGTGGTGCCAAGCGGCCGGATGCAGAACTGGAGGGAAGCTTCGAGAAGCTGCTAGAAACTAACCTCCAAGAAGAAGTCGTTTGTACGAGTTGTGTACTTGTGTGGAGAGGAGAAATGCAAATATCACGGGGGAGAGAGAGAGTGGGGAGACAAGTAAGATAAGGAATAAGTTCACTTTACACCCCTTAATTTGTGAACGAGTTTAAAATTCTTCCCTGAAACGCAAAATCGGATACAACGTATCCTCCAACTTTTAAAACCGGTACAAACTAATCCCTCGGCAGTATTGTCTCTGGTTTTGACTGACGTGATGCCTGCTTGGTTCTTTTGACTAGGTTTTCGTCCAACATGGTATTGACGTAGTGCTTACAGGACAATTTAATCCGGAAAAAAATAAAAGGAGCAAAATTAAAAATAAACATTTAAATAAAATGTGTGGAACCCATATATCAATCAAACAATAAGATAAAAATAGTGGGATCCGCAGACCAATGGGTCCCACTTAGTTCACGTCAACCTCTCTACCTCTATCCCCTGTCTCCACTATAGATGGCTAAAAGGCCCGAGGCCCGACGGCCCGGCCCATGGCACGGCATTTTGGCCCGGCCCAAGCACGGCACGGCCCGACGGAGGTCGGGCCCGTGCCGGCCCGGCCCGACCATCGGGTCGTGCCTGGGCCCCTCCACCGGCACGTTGGGCCGGCCCGGCACGACCGGGCCGGCACGGTACGATGGGCCGACAGCCAGGCCCGATAAAAAAACATAGGGGAGTAACAATAGACATATTATATGCCATGGACGAAAGAATAAGGACGTAAATAGACTTATTTTATCTATACATATGTCAGCCCAAAGAGGAAGGACGGAAAATAGACTTATTTTAACATACATATGTAACAGTCCAAAGAGGAGGGATGAAATGTAGACTTATTTTAAAAAAGGCTCGATGGGCTACCCGTGCTTTCGGCCGGCACGGCACGGCCCGATAGATGGTGGGCCGTGCCTGGGCGGGAGGTGCAGCCCATGGGCCAGCACGGCCGGCACAAAGTGCCGATCGGGCCGTGCCGGCCCGACTGACCTTGGCCCAGGTCCGATCATGCTTGGGCCGTGCCGGGCCGGGCGGCCCATATGGCCAACTATAGTCTCCACCGGCGAGCACGCGTAGAGACTAGAGAGGGAGGTGGCGGGGAGGCCGGCGAGGGGAAGACCTCGACGGCGGCGTGGCTCGGGTCGAACCTCGAGGTAGCGGCCGAGCTGGAGCACGCCTTGACCCACCCGCCCGGTGGTGCCCGACGAGTACAGCATCGCCGCATGTCCGACTGCTTCACCGCCACCGCGGCCGGAGGCACCGCGTGGCGGTCATCGGACGGCAGCCTCCTGTACTCATCCGACCCACCCGCGAGGCCACGAGGGAGTGGACGGCGGTGAGGAAGGACGGGTAGGAGACGGCAATGCCAGTGGCGGCGTCGACGAGCTCCAATTTTAGTTCCAGAGCTGCATTTTGGATTTGCTCGATTCTGACGCGCTCGAATTCAAACGTACTGCAAAGTTTGGAACTTTGGTGGAATTTCTGAACGAGTACAATGGTATACTGTTATTAGATGATCCTGAGGTTCAGACACTGGAAGCAGTTGGTGTTGTATTCATCAACTCAGGAAACAACCAAGTAATATCATACTCTTAACATACTAGAATGACATGTCTCGGATGGCACGTCGGCGTCGCGGCCGAAGAAGAGGTCCATGCAGAGCTCGCCGTAGAAGCAGCCGACCGACGAGCCGGACGAACACCAGTGACCTGAGCTTCTCCCAGCAACACAACCCCAGCATCTCCATCAGGTGCTTCTCGAAGCTTCTGCAAGCCTCCTCCACGCCGTCGTGGAACGGCGAGGCGCGCGCCGCTGCTGTCTTCATCGGTGGACGACATCGGAGGCCGGTCGGTGTCAGAGTGCGAGGACACGAGCGCGCGAGAAGACCGCGCGGACGGAGCTGACGGGCGACGGCGGTTTCACTTACAGAGTGAGAGAGAGGATAAGAAAGTTCACTGTTGTTTCACTTGCACGTGGGTCCCACGTGATTTTTTTATTATTTTAGCTTTTCTTCTTGTGCCACGTCATTGCCACGTCACCCAAAACCACCTTCAATATCACCATAGAATTATATTTGTACCGGTTTAGAAAGATGAGGGATAGTTGTATCCGGTTTTACGGGTTTAGGATTGTAATCCAAATTTGACGTGAAGATAAAGGATCTATAAGTGAACTTATTCCATAAGATAATGGGCTAATGGCCGTTACCCAATTTGAGTTTATCACTTCAAAGGTTCTGGGCTGATCGGCCCAATGGACCGTAATGAATGAGTCCCATGTTCCACGAGACGCAACCCTCACACATGAGAGATTTGGTAATTTGATACTTCATAAAGTCGGTTTCGATTACTTGGTACCTCATCGGTTACCCATATTTTCTAATAAGTAACAACAATTTATTAGAAAATAAAAATTAATTTATAGATAAAATTTTTGTATGAATGTTTTTAGCAACTTAGAAAAAAACTACGTTGAAAATATCTTAAAATTAACTTCGAAATCAAGTTTGAAAATTCGAATTTTGGTTTTAACTTTGGTCAATCGATAGAGCCCTTGACATTCTGCTTTACTTCCATTCATACGGATAGTCCCACGTCATTCTCATAAATGTCAATTAAAACAAATTAGCAATGAAGAAATTGTCAAATTTCTCCTTACAGATATGCTCCAGACACGGGAGGAAAGTGGACACGGCAGAATAGAAGAGAAGACATCGATCTCATGGGAAAAGAAAAGCATTGTCACAACGCAGGCAATACTCCAGCCTCCAAGCAGGCGCTAGCTACGTACGGATCGAAGTAGATAGGGGATCTTGGCTGTGTTGTTATTAAGAGCAGTACCATTGCAAGACACATATTTAATTACTTCTTCCTCCGTTAGTCATTTGATTTTTTCTAATCAAATTTTATTAAGTTTAATCAAATTTATAGAAACAATTAGTAATATCTAAAATATCAAATTAGTTTTATTTATATATTTTGCTAATAAGTTTGATTTGGATTGAAAATACTAATATATTTTTCTATAAATTTAATCAAATTTAGAAAAGCTCAGTTTAACCCGAGTACGAGTGTATGCGTGTTTTTCCCAGGGTAACGGGACCGGCGAACGTGGAGGCAGGCTCGAACTGAACGACACATATGTGCACTATGAAAGTCGAATTGACATTCAATATAATGCAGTTTCAACTGTGACTGCAAGTTGACTGCGTGCAATCTTAGCCATCTATTTTTTTTCTCAATGATGCCACAGTTCTATTGCTACAACATAGTTGTAAGTTTTCTTTTCATGTATGAACAGTTCTGCACATAATTTGAACCCTTAAATTTGTATCAAACGGTACTGGTGTGATTGCTTATATTGCAGTCAACACTAAGAACTGCACCGGATGTGAAAGCCAAATTGCCGTTGTGGGTTGGTGGTGCTGTCGCTACCGCTCTCTGCCCATAATCAATCACAATGGAGCACACGACGACGACGCCGTGCATGCGTGGCACATGTCACGTGGCGCAGCTCGATCGTCGACGCTGTTGTTTGATGCCTCGATCTAAAAAGCTATGGGAGAGATGAGCTCGTACTTTCAATTAATTATTTTTTCAAGTAATATATAATATATACCAGTTTAATTTTTAGATACTTATTAGTAAGGTATGTTTGTATCCATTAATAGTGGTGAGTCTACGCGTATTATGCACGTATGCGTTTGTATCGTGTTTGTTTAAAGAATAAATATGGGAGAGATGAGCCGCCAGCGGAGCGAATCAACAAGGACGACGATGTGCGTCTCGTGTGTTCGTCATGGCACAAGCATGGTTCATGCTCATGGAGATCGAATGGGACGAGATTAATTTCTCAGTCTTCAAGCTGGTTTGTGTGATCCGTTTTCTCTCTCCCCGTTTTCTCTTCCCACACGACCTCCATTTTCTCTCCTTTCTTCCCTCGTTTTCTTTTCTCACACGAACTCCGATCTTTTCTGCTCTGCACTTGAGCAAGTGGCACGGCAGCACCCACCATCCAGGGAATTTCTGTTTCTTTTCATATTATTTACCGGATTATTTAGGTTGATTATTGACTTGACCCTTTGGAAACTAAGTTTTCTATAAATGACTTTTGTTCAACTGCATTATATTGGACCACTGGTTTTAACCTATCTATTAAATTTAATTTTCAAAAATATTTGATTTATCCACGCAAACATCTAAATCAAGAGGGTTTTAGTTAGAGCTTTGTTTGGTATTACTTTCGGCCGTAAATACATGACTTTTGAGATAAAATCCTTCCAAACTTCTAAAACTTTTGAGTTTCAATTAAATTTTAATTGGCCTGGTTCAAAAAACATAAAACAACGACTTCACAATTTTGTAACTTAAGCTTGTTCAAGTATAATATCACGATCAAAATCACACCTCAAACTCAAAGACCCTACATACAACAATCAAACATCAAAATACTGGAGTGTAATATATTCTTGAACAAGTGAAGTATTGTCATGCCACATGTTTGTATATTCACGGCAAAAATGGTACTACTACATACCGATGCACACCGACACACCGTCTGCAGTCAGAGCTGAAAAAGAAAATCTAATACTCGTAGCCATCACCGGTTAATCGACAACTTGTCAAATTGGACCAATCATCACGTCAAGACAAGCAAAGCTAGCAGAGATATGAACATGGTCAAGAATTTTTTTATTATTTTTTTAAAAACTGAACATGGTCAAGAATTTGTTGAAGAGAAGAAAAAACCTTCCAAGCAACTTCCCCAAGCTTCCTGATTGCAGCTTATACTTATATTTCCACACGTAGGAGTAGCTTTCATCTGTCCTTCTCCTGTGTGGGGCCACCATGTCAGTGCCTATGCCGGAATACCAAGGACCAAATGCAGTCTAGAGAGTCTTTTTCTCATCTGGCCCCTCCACCTGACTGAAAATACTTCAGCAGTTTAATGTACCAAATTTCATATTTTTCATGTGTTGAAATTGTGTGCGTGGTGGTTAGGCGGATTTTTGTTTTTGTTTTTTGTTTTTATTTTGCGAGGAAGTTTGGTGGATTTTTAGGTGGTTAATTAATTTGCTTGCAGCCTAATCAGTGTTTAATTGTGCCATGCATGGACCATGGTTGGCGCCATATGTGTTCTCATGTAAGCAAGATATATGAGAGGCTAATAAATTTGGCCAATTAATTATGTATATAATCAAGGCGCAGTTTCCCTTTCTCCATCACATTCAGTTGAAAAAAGATCCCTGTTTACTCAGATTTTTTTTGAAAGAATACCTACTCAACATGAACAATAGTCTCTTGCACTACCGGCCTCTTAGAACTCCTACCTACTTCAAAGCTCAAAGAATGATTAGATCCCAGTCCTTAATTTTTCTTTTAAAATTTACAAAACAAAATGAAGTAATTACCATGCATGGGATAAAAATTAATTCCCGTATCAAATTATTTGACGTTTTAGGATTGTCTTTAAGTCAAACATCTTAGACCATCAATTATTAGAATTTCAGGTAGTTCAACAACTGTGAATTACATATTATAAAAGTATTTCTTATGGTGAATTAAAAATATAATTCTTATGTTGTCAAATTATATTGGTTTATAAAAATTGATAGTCGAAGATTAAAATGTTTAACCGAAAACAAACATAGAACAACAACTAATTTAGAACTGAGGGAGAGTGTTTGTATGTGGGTGTGTATATATATATATAATATGTATATGTATATGTATATATATACATATATATATGATACCCATATGTATGTGTGTGTGTATATATATATTAAATTTGTTTAGTGCTCCATGGTATCCGAGTTCGATGGTTCAAATTAAGTATATACTCAATTCAAATGAGTATATTTTTTTAAATGTTTAGGTATTAAAAGTAACTACTTTACTTACTAGTTCAAAATAAGTTTGAACCAAATTTGATCCTAAGTATATAACATCCAAACATATATAGTAAAATTATATATTATATATATATATATATATATAGAGTAAATTGTTTGGTTCTCCATGGTACCCGGGCTCCATGATTCAAATTAAGTATATACCCAATTCAAATAATATGAAATTTTCTAAAATGTTTAGGTATTAACATTAACTACTTTACTAACTAGTTCAAAACAAGTTTGAACTGAATTTTAACATGTTTTTGTTAGATTTTGATCATAAGTATATAACATCCAAACATATAATTAGTTAGGTATGTAATAATGGATTGTGAAATAAAGTTGAATTTGAGTTGTTTTGTTGCTAGGTATAGGTATGAATCAAATTCTTATATTTAGGTATATAGTTACAATTTGAAAATTTTGAAAAATTTTAGTGTACTTGTGTATTTTACACTATGGTGCTCGGGCACCGTGGTGTCCCATATGGGTGTCATATATATATATATATATATATATATATATATATATATAGAGAGAGAGAGAGAGAGATAGAGAGAGAGAGCTGTATATGTATAGTCTTTATGAATACTTAGGGTCCCCCTATGACCATAATAAATTAGACCCTAATCGGTGGTCAGTGCAAAGTGTTAGTCATCACCATTATGCGACAGATGCCTTCAGAAAAAGGGAAAAAGAAAAGGAAACCGGCAGCTAGCTTAAGCTAAGCTAGTGCATCAATCATTCGATCAATCACGTGGTCAGATGAGTGCATCAATCAATATATAATGATCTCTCACCATAGTGACAAGGTGATGTTGTAGTAGTAATAGCTAGTAGAAGTAGTTGTAATTAAACTGGAGATGGCAAAACGACGACTTCTTCTGCACCCTCCCCAGCAGGGCACGCATAAAAAAATTGTTTATTCAGCAAGTTAATCGAATGAGAAAATTAATTAAGTTTCCTTCTATGTTTATAATTAAGCTTTTGGATCCATATACTTTTCAGCTACTTCACCATATTATTATCACGAATTATTAGCTCTATGTTTATAAAGATACATTTTCTCAAATACTTTTTTTCGTGTATTGTTTAGACGATTTGTTCTAAACTACTCGTTAATGTTATTTTTCAAAAAAATATCTAATTTTCTACTATTGCTCTAAAATATTAAATATAATAGAACGAACATATTACAATAATAATCTAGTGAGTGGTGATTGATCTGTTTTAAACGGGAATTTGGACTAAAGTGTTAGTTGTTGGGACTCCTGAGTCTCTTGGGGATCGATCTCTGCCAAACTTCAGTTTGTCCGGGATTATTGGCGGCACATACGCGCGCGTAATTAATTGACTCGCTTATACATCATAGTTGTACACATGCAAGCAATTATATATATGCACACCACCGACGATAGCTCTCCAAGTTAGTTCCACTGATCTGTCCAAATTAAAGTGCCAAACTTAAAGTAAACTAATCCACGGATCAACAGTACGTACACCCTGCGGTCTATATATAGCTCAAGCTCAAGCATCTTAATTAATTAGGTATACATCTACGTGCAAGCACAGACACAGCCTCATTTATGTACAATAAAATATGTGAACTTATCAGTCCTATTTAACAAAAAATGCGTAAGGGGTTGCCTGGATACTCTCTATTTTTCTTTTCCAATTAATACTTATTGAATTAAACGTAGGTCCAAACAACGAAAAAGAATTAGAATTGTTCCTTTTTACACACCAAGAATGAGAATTGTTGTAGTTAATGGATCCAGATGGTAGTCGTTCAAGTCCTGATAAATATAGACCAAACAAGAATTTCATTTTCCTAATAAAAAATTAAGTTAAAAGAAAACATGATGATAGTAGTCAACTATTGCCGACACAGACCAAAGAATTGAAATGAAAAAGAAAAAAAAATGTCGATGAATGCAGGCACCCTGACATCTCTCTGATGATATTTTTATAGTGTATACAACATTAAAAATAAAAAACTCTATGTAATGGTATTTCTTATAATGTAGAGGCTATATTTAATTTCACCGATGGTCCACACACACGTTGACGCCCGTTTTAATTAGGGCAAAATTGTATAAATCATCCTAACTGTCATCCTTATTTTGATATTCCCTCCTTTAACCCATTTCGTTAAAAATAACTCACCGAACCAAACATTATGTGGCTGTAATTGCCTCAAATCCCCCATCCCTCCCCCCACCATGCGTAGATGAGTACTACGACGGGCCATATGAGCAGGCTCGTCCAGCATGCATGGCTATGTGCTCAGTCCAACTCGAGCTCGTTATCAACCAAAGAAATAGTGTTGCTTTGAGCTCACAACAAACAAATCCATCACCAGACCTTGAGACGAGAAACAGCCCAAGGAAGAACTGTTGTGGACACGCAGCACCCGAGCGAAGATAAAGATGAACTATTGTGGACGAACCACAAGTAGTCGCGTGAAGCGCTTCCTAAAAACTTTATTGTCACTTTCTCTCGATACAAGACATCAAAGGTGAAGGTTCCGAAGACTTGCTCTCCCGATCAACAGTGCATGCTGGCGAACGGGACGGAGTAGACTGCAAGCAACAACGCAGTACAGAGTAGGCAAACCCTAAATTGATTTCACGTATATTGCCTGGAGGCGGTGGCTTGGTTTATATAGAGATATCAGGACACTTGATCAGGGCGCCTGTACGATCTCCACTCCACCTAACTGAACCGAATAAGTTACACAGGGCGCCTGTACGATCCCCACTCTGTCTAACTGAACCGGATAAGTTGCGTGTAACTTATCCAAACTCCACACCACTCCACGCACCGGACTCCACGTACCGGATTATATTCGATGTGTTTCCAAAAACAAAACCTAATTTTTATAGCAAAACAAAACTGCAAAAGAAGACCGCATCTACAGCGCCTCTCCTGACGAGCGGGCGCGCGTGTTCTCCTGACGAGCGGGCGCGCGTGTTCCTCTTTTTATCTCCACCACACATGTCTCAAGTGGCTAGGAGAGCATTCTCCCTTGTAAGGAGATATCCCTCTGCTAGAGTAGGTAAGGTGGTACTAGACTCTCCACGCATATCATCTTATGAGATGGGCTACTGTGATTATTCATCTTTATATAGGTCGTAGCTCATATATCAGTTGTGCCTTGATAAGCAGATTCTAGGAGGAATCTAGCTCAAAACAGCCCAGATTCCAGGATTTAGGATGATATTTCTCTCTAGGGAGGAGGGAGGCGGTTGAGTTTGGCTCCTCTCTCTCTCTCTCTTTTGGGCTAGCTCCTCTCGTCTATGTTAATTAGAACCAATATATAAATATATGAGTGTGCGGTGGCTACCGGGGAATCAACACCCAAAGATGCATGGTCCTGAGTAACTGCTACATCGTACATATAGTACTGGGCACGAGCAGGGGCCGCATGGACCATATATCTAATTGTCCGATCTAGTTGGACCTCTTTCTGATTCTCTTGATCAAGCTTGTGTTGAGAGTTGCTCCTTCTAACCACAAGGAAGTGTCGTTTTCTACTTTTTTTTTTATCGATCAAAGAAAACATAGCTTTAAACCTTCATTCGTTTACAAAATCTAGAAAATATATAATTTCTACGTTTCATATTATAAGTTGTTTTAATTTTAAGTTAAACTTCTTTATAGATCAAGTTTATAAAAAAATTAACAATATCTACAACACTAATTAGTTTCATTAAATGTAACATTGAATGTATTTTGATAATATATTTGTTTTGTATTAGAAACTTAATCAAACTTAAAAAAATTTGACTAAGAGAAAAATCAAAACGACTTATAATATGAACGGAGTAGCTACGTAAGTGTAATACTCCTACCAAAGCTTTTGTTATAACGAATTTGACTATGCCATTTTCATATGCCAAAAACCTATTATATGATGGTCTTCTTCTCATTCCATTGCAAGATGAGAAATTTGATCAATATCGTTCCCTCACCCTTGTGAAAGAGCAAGTCGTTTTTGTTGGATCAGAAGGCACTTGTACAAAACACCCTATGGGTGACGGTTGGGAACCCTATGTAAGTGTCCATTTTCCAACCAGCACCCATTAGCGACACCAATGAGGAAAAATCAAAGGTGTCAATTGCTAAACCGGTACTTTTAAGGTTCCATTAATGAAAAAAGGAAGTTGGCTTGATACCACAGCTCGAATCGAGCCGATGTTCGAGCAGCCCCCATCACACTAAATTCAATCGGCATCGCACAACAAAATCAACAAAATTCAATAACACAATACCAAAATACCAAAATCAATATACAAGAACAAAATTGACATCCACAAATCAACACAAAATCGAAGAACACATGACACCGAAGAAAAGGCCGCTGCCGGTCCTCCTCACTATGGGTGAAGTCCGCCATCAAACCAACAACAACGTCCAGATCTGGTCAACCCTGAGCTCGTGGTAGCCAGATCTAATGGCCTCTGAGCTCCAGGTGGCTAGCTCTAGCAGTCCTTGACCTCCAAACGGTCACCACTGTTGCTTGCCCATCAAGTCGCCACCAAGCTCCAAGCGCCTAGATCCATCGCCTCCTACTTGTGCACCAACCTCTCATAGAGGGGAAGAGTTGAGGGCGAGAGCCGAGAGAAGAGGAGGTGCTCCAGGTGAGGAAGAGGACTAGTGACGACGGCGGAGAAAAGATGGCGCTCTGGACGAGGAGGACTGGCGGTGACAGTGGAAAAAAAGTGGTGCTACGGGTGAGGTGGAGGAGTGGCTGTGGTGGAGAGAAAGCGATGCTACAGGCGAGGAGGAGGCATGGCTGCACGAAGAGGAGGCGAGACGGAGCGAGCGAAAGGATAAGGTTGGGAGCGAACGAGAGGATAAGACCAGGCTGGGTAAGACTTGAGAAGGGCTTAAAAACCGGAGCAAGATGCAGCTGCTCGGCTCCATAACTAAAAGTGCATCTTTTAAAAAAGGCTCCTATGTCTCCTTATGAGTGTTGGTTCTTATAAAACTGACACTTATGACTCACATATAAGTGCCAATACCTATGAGTATTGTTGTTGCTTTTTGTTATTAACCGGCACCAATTAGTGATTAGAGGTGCTGATCTTTTAATTTAATCTTGTCAAAAGGGCTCGTTTACATATAAACGGTACTGGTTTCAAGCAAAGCAACATCTATGAAGATGTTAGAGATGTGGTGAGGGAATCCGTAGGATTCGATATCATCGGGGCTTTATGGTTTTGTAAAATGTTGCCTCTTGTATATACTAACTTTATTTTAGAAAGAAAATGTCATAATTTTACGTACTATTCTAACAAGTGTGTCATCGTTGGTCTTATGCTTATGTAAATATTTTAAAATCCGAGCCTTTTTTCTTGTCCATTTTCTACTCGAGGCACTTCATATAATACGAGTACTCACTATAGGTCAGTCGACATACTAGGAAATTAGGAATAATAGAATTTGATTGTGTGTAGCATTGAGTGAGTCTCTTCATCATAAAACTAGTTGGCATCCCGCGTCTTGTCATGGGATTTGCTAGTTTTATCATCAAATAAAATCAATGTTTTAAATATTTTAAAAGATTAGACGTAACTCTCTCTCTATATATATAAAATAGATGATAATGTGGCTTCATATACAACCTCTGTTATTACAATATAATTCATGTTTTATTTTTTAAAACGTCAGTGTGTATTGTTATGATATTTGAAAGTTATTTTCATGCACAATCTGGATATTATCACAATTAGGTAGTCTGCACTTCTGTGCTTAATCTTAAGCTTGTTTAGAAAATGGGTTTGGGTTAATGATGCCTAATTACCGCATGTTATTGTTTATAACAAAATAAAGCTCACATCTTATGCAATAATTGGAATTGTATTCGAAAAAAAGTTAGCATTATTTTCGAGGACTTGGGAGAGAAAAACATAGTGTTATGTGCGGAATGGATAACAATGTCACACGTGATTATAAGCTAAAGGGAGGTGAATGGATGAATAATCAATGATTAAATTAGGTGGATGAGTAGCTTCTTGATCCAATGACTGATAACTCTATACTAATGTGATCTGATGGCTTAAAATGGTTGATGATGTGGCTTTTCTTGCATGTCTTGCTTTATAGGAGTAAATGCCTCTTAGTGGGTACCAAATATATAGGAAGATAGGATAAATAAAACTTGTAGGGAGTATTGTTAGATATGTGTGATCTGTCACATGTGATAATACCGGCATAGGATAGAGTTTGTTAGCTTCTATTCTGTTACATGGTTGTTAACATGTATATCCTCTCCTGAGATTGTGCCATGTTTGGCTGATCTCTGGGAACGCTTGTAACACCACGGCAAGGGGCTTTTCCTGCCAATATAAACACGGAAGCGACGCACGGTAAAGGTGCGATCATTTAACCCAAAACATCACATGGTATCAGAGCCTTGATCCAATCTAGAGGCGATAGCTATGGCATCGTCATCGTCCACCACCACAAACACCAATCCTCTCCAAGGCCATCCAGTTAGTGAGAAGCTAGGAAAGAACAACCATGCGCTATGGAAAGCATAGATTAGTGCTGCCGTGCGTGGGGCGCGTCTGCAAGCTCACCTGATAGGCGCGACGAAGAAGCCATAAGCGGAGGTTGTCGTCACCACTGACGGCAAGTCAAAGAAGAAAACCAATCCGGTGTATAAAGACTGGGAAGCCTCGGATCAATAGGTCCTAGGCAACCTTCTCTTGTCTCTATCAAGGGACATCCTGATGCAGGTCAAGATGTGCGAAACAACGGCCGAAGCATGGGCGATCATCGAACAGATGTATTTGACCCACACAAGGGCGTGTTCGATTAACACTCGTATTGCACTCACTAACCCCCAAAAGGGAAATCTCTCCGTCCTTGAACTCTTCGCCAAGATGAAAGCACTCAGGATGAGATGGCAGCTAGCACAGGACGGCGGATTGATGAGGAAGATCTAATCCAGTATATCATTACTGGGTTGGGAGAAGACTACAGCGATGTCATCTCAGCTGTGTGTGCACGGCCGGAGCCGATGACCGTGGGAGAGCTATAATCCCAAGTCCTCAACTATGACTCTCGGAGTGCTCTCTATAGGGGAGCTTAGGTGTTGATAACGAAATTTGGTAAGCCTCGAAGTCATCATCGGCCTAGAGTTAGTATCGGCTTCAGGATCCTGGAATCGGCCGATGGAAGCTATTAATCGCTAACAGTCGGATTTTTACCAAATTCGGTTAAGGAAATTAATCCATTAAAGGAAAGTTATCCAAAAAAGACCAAGTTCAAGGAGGATGCGGCATGGTAGTTTATATGTTAATTAGGAAGAGTCTATTAGTTTCTTTTTATCTTTAGGAAAGTTTGAGTCGTGTCCGATATGGACTAGTATCTACCCATGGGTATAAATATGTATACCCGGGGTCCATGTAAATTATTTCTCGATCAATACAACTACTCTCGGCGCATCGCCACCCTCTTTCTGAGGTTTTTACTTATCAACCGGTGGAATTTGGCACCTGACGCAGGGCTGCATCGGCTTTCGATCTCCGGCGAAGGGGTAAGCCCTACATTCCGTCGGGTCTTGGTGAATCTATCGGCTACATTGGTATTGTTCAAGGCTGCATCGCTTCGATCTCTTGGATATAACAAATCTATTTAAAACAACATTGTGATTGTAGAGATATATCGGCTAAGACAGAAGATCAGACTTAACCGAGACAGTCCCAACTAAACCGATGCGTCTCTAAACACAATGCAATTAAGATAGAATTGAGATATCAGGTAAATATATCAACCGAACCAGAGTGATCCAAGAGATCAAAGCGATGCAGCCTTGAACAACACCAATGTAGCCGATAGATTCACCAAGACCCGACGGAATGTAGGGCTTACCCCTTCGCCGGAGATCGAAAGCCGATGCAGCCCTGCGTCAGGTGCCAAATTCCACCGGTTGATAAGTAAAAACCTCAGAAAGAGGGTGGCGATGCGCCGAGAGTAGTTGTATTGATCGAGAAATAATTTACATGGACCCCGGGTATACATATTTATACCCATGGGTAGATACTAGTCCATATCGGACACGACTCAAACTTTCCTAAAGATAAAAAGAAACTAATAGACTCTTCCTAATTAACATATAAACTACCATGCCGCATCCTCCTTGAACTTGGTCTTTTTTGGATAACTTTCCTTTAATGGATTAATTTCCTTAACCGAATTTGGTAAAAATCCGACTGTTAGCGATTAATAGCTTCCATCGGCCGATTCCAGGATCCTGAAGCCGATACTAACTCTAGGCCGATGATGACTTCGAGGCTTACCAAATTTCGTTGTCAACATCAGGAGAATAGCATCGCCAACCTTGCCAACCGAGGGGGTGGCAACAATGGAAATGGAGGTGGTCGCGGCATTAATGGATGCGACAGCGGTGGCGGTGGTACTCTGCGTGGTCGCTGCTGCGGTAATGGAGCTGGAAACTGTGGTCGTGGGTGCGCAGCAGGGGCAGCAGCTAATTGTCGACCTACATGTCAAGTTTGCTTCAAGCGTGGTCATACCACCACTGATTGTTGGTACAGGTATGATGAAGATTATGTGCCCGATAACAAATATGTTGCAACAGCGATGTCCTCCTCCTATGGTGTTGATACCAGCTGGTATATCAACACGAGCGCCACCGACCATATCACTGGAGAGTTAGAAAGGCTCACCGTGAAGGAAAAGTACAATGGAGGTGTTCAAATTCACACCGCCAATGGAGCAGGTATGGATATAAGTCACATTGGTAATACTATTGTTCATACCCCTAGTAATCATGATATTTATCTCAAAAATATCTTGTATGTTCCTCGAGCCAAAAAGAACCTTGTTTCTATACATTGTTTAGTTGATGATAACTCTGCATTCCTTGAACTCCATCGAGATTATTTTTGTCTTAAGGATCTAGCCACTAGGATAACGCTTCTTAAAGGAAGATCTCACCGTAGGCTCTATCCCCTTCCCAAGTCATATCCGAAGCAAGCCTGTGGTGCAACCAAGTTGTCCTTTACCCAGTGGCACAATCGTTTAGGCCATCCTTCATCTTCAGTTGTTAAACAAGTGGTCAATAAAAATAATCTCCCATGTTTAGATTCCTCAAATGAGTCCGTCTATCATGCTTGCCAACAAGCAAAGAGTCATCAGTTACTCTTTCCAGTATCATCAAGTGTCTCCAATCATCCTATAGAACTTGTCTTTTCTGATGTATGGGGCCCTGCTCCAGAGTCTGTAGGGAGAAAGAAATATTATGTCAGTTTTATTGATGATTTTAGTAAATTTACTTGGAGCTATCTTCTGCATCACAAATCACAAGTTTATGAGAAATTTCAAGAGTTTCAAGTTATGGTAGAACACTTGTTTGATAGAAAAATATTAGCTATGCAAACTGACTGGGGGGAATATCAATCTCTTAATACGTTCTTTTCAAAAATTGGCATTATACATCATGTTTCTTGACCTCACACCCATCAACAAAATGGGTCTGCAGAAAGGAAACACCATCACATAGTGGAAGTAGGTCTTTCACTACTATCCCATGTGACAATGCCATTAAAGTTCTGGGTTGAAGCTTTTCAAGCCGCCACATATTTGATCAATCGCATACCCAACAGAGTTATCCAAAATATTAGCCCTTTGGAGAAATTGTTTCACCAAATACTGGATTACTCCTCTTTGCGTGTATTTGGTTGTGCTTGTTGGCCAAACCTTCGTCCTTATAATAAACACAAACTCCAGTTCCAGTCCAAACAATGTATCTTTCTTGGCTTTAGCAAAATTCATAAAGGCTTCAAATGCTTAGACATTTCCTCGGGTAGAGTCTATATTTCCCGCGATGTTGTCTTCGATGAAACAATTTTCCCTTTTTCGCTGCTTCATACCAATGCAGGAGCTCGCCTACAGTCTAAGATACTTCTCTTTCCATCTGATCAAATGGCTAATGGGGATGAACAAATATTAAACCATGTGACTAATCCATTATCTTCTGCTCTTTTTCCTGATGCGTCTGATGTTGTCTCTGAGAATGCCACAGCAGATCCTGTCGTCACAGATAATCCGGACGGCGTTGACTCTGATGAAGATTTGGCACTGCACTCGACTAGCGCCGAGCCAGCCTCCCCGCAATCAGCACCTGTGATGTCGCCGGCTGCATAGGGTTCCCGCTTGCACCTATCTTCTTCCTCTCCGACTCGCCAGTCCTAGGACTCCGCGCAGTCCACCCACGCAAGTGCGCCTACTCCGAGCAGGGTGGTTCTGCCCACTGATTCGCCTCGTCAGGAGCGAGGGGTGCACAACCACATGTGTCATCTCCTGACTCGCTCACAGGTACCACTGCTAATGATGATATTTTGTCCACTGATGATGGTACATATCTGGTCGATGGTGATGGGTTGATTCTTGAAACACTGGATCGGTGATACAAGAACCAGAACAGCTCAGACCTCGCACCAGTCTACAAAGTGGCATTCAAAAAAAAAGGTATACACTGACGGTATAGTCAAATACTCTTGCTTTACTGACTCTGGGGAACCTAGTAATGATATATAGGCTTTAAGAGATAAAAATTGGAAGCTACCCACAGACTCTGAATATGCTGCACTGGTAAATAATCAGACATGACACTTAGTTCCACCTCAGAGAGGGAAAATGTAATAGGATGCAAATGGGTGTATAAAATTAAGAGGAAAGCTGATGGTTCTCTAGACAAATATAAAGCTCGCCTAATAGGATTGACAAATATAAAGCTCGCCTAATAGGATTTAAGAAAAGGTATGGAATAGATTATGAGGATACATTTAGTCCTGTAGTCAAGGCTGCTACAATAAGAATAATTTTGTCCATTGTTGTTTTTAGAGGTTGGAGTCTGAGATAGTTAGATGTACAAAATGCTTTCTTCATGGTCATTTAGAAGAATAGGTTTATACGCAACAACCACCAGGTTACGAAGATGCTACTAAACCACACTTTATATGCAAACTTGACAAGTCCTTGTATGGATTAAAGAATATGCAAACTTGACAAGTCCTTGTATGGATTAAAGCAGGCACCAAGAGCCTGGTTTGCCAGATTAAGTAAAAAAGCTAGTTGAGCTTGGATTTAGTGCTTCAAAGGCTGATACATTTTTGTTCTTCTTGCTTAAAGGAGATATCACTGTATTTGTCTTGGTTTATGTTGATGACATAATTGTAGCCAGTTCCTCAGAGAGGGCAACAACAGCCTTGTTGCAGGATCTAAAGGAAGAGTTTGCATTCAAGGATCTTGGTGAGTTACATTACTTCCTTGGCATGGAGGTGAGCAAGGTACAAAATGGAATTGTGCTATCACAAATATGCTACTGATCTGTTGAACAAAGTAGGTATGATGAACTATAAACCTGCAATTACACCTTTGTTAGTAAGTGAAAAACTTTCTCTACATGAAGGAACACCCATGGGTCCTAATGATGCAACTCAATATAGAAGTATAGTAGGTGTCCTGCAGTATTTAACTCTCACCAAACCTGATATAGCATTCTTTGTTAACAAAGTCTATCAGTTTCTTCATGCACCAACTACCATTCACTTGATAGCATAGCAGTCAAAAGAATACTTAGATATCTCAAGCAATGCACTAAGCTGGGACTAAGATACATAGATCTGGTTCTACACTTGTGAGTGGCTTCTCTTATGCAGATTGGGCTGGCAGCTTAGATGATAGAAGGTCTACCGGTGGATTTGTTGTATTTATAGGATCAAATCTAGTATCTTGGAATGCTAGAAAACAGGCTACAGTATCAAGGTCTAGCATAAAGTCTGAATATAAGGCTATAGGCAATGCAGTAGCTGAGATTATGTGGGTTCATACTTTGCTTGCTGAGTTAGGGATGAAGAGTCCTCGAGCAGCTAAGATTTGGTGTGATAACCTTGGTGCAAAATATTTATCAGCAAATCCAGTATTTCATGCTAGAACAAAACGTATAGAAGTTGACTATCACTTCATTAGAGAATGGGTAAGTCAAAATTTGTTAGATATTGATTTTGTTTCTTTAGGTGATCAAGTTACAGATGGATTCACTAAACCTCTGTCTACACGTCTACCGGAGAACTTCAAAGCCAATCTTAACCTAGCGCGGTTATGATTGAGAGAGGGTGTTAGATATGTGTGATCCGTCACAAGTGATAATACCGGTATAGGATAGAGTTTGTTAGCTTATATTCTGCTACATGGTTGTTAACATGTATATCCTCTCCTGAGATTGTGCCGTGTTTGGCTGATCTCTTGGAACGCTTGTAACACCACGGCAAGGGGCTTTTCCTTGTCAATATAAACAAGGAAGCGACGCACGGAAAAGGTGCTATCGTTTAACCCAAAACATCACATGTATGATACATCTTAATATATTTTATATTAGTTTATTTATTTTAGGCCGGAAGGTACTCCATTACTTAGAATTAGAATCTACTACCAGCTACTACTCTGTACATAAAAACTCAATCCTAATTTAGAAATAGACACGTATATGTTTTGATTCGTAGTTATAATTAGATTTTTTTTGGAACGGAGGGGTAGTACACAGAAATCATTGTCACCTAAGCGAGTCAAAATACATTAATTGCTTTCACCCAAGCTGTCTTGCAGCACCACCGGCAGTGCAAATGCATGTACACATGTAAACACAAGCTGCCCTCAGATGCATCATCCCATCATCAAGTGTCCGCTCTGATTGAGACAATTATAATTAGTAGTTCTCTGAAAAATCCAGCTGGAAAAAAAAAGGCTGACCTGGTGCATAACATAACAGCATGGGAGTCAAACAATGAACAATTCAAAACCCATGACATAAACACGCAAAAAAAATTTACCCATCATTTGCAGCTGGACCCTAGCCATCAGAGCAAACCCCAGCTAGCACGGACGAATTGAATTGACCCCAAAACGAGAAAACAGAAAAAAAAAATCTTACTGATTCGAGAGGACACCTTCCATGAAGCCTCCTCAAACTCCAAAGCCAAGTCCAACGTTACTAGAAACGGGATTAATTAACCGATTGCTTGATTCGTACATTAATTAATTAATTTACTGCTCCAAAGCACCAATAATGCTGGGTTCCAAGGAATAAGTCCACGTGGGCACGTGGCGCGGGTGCTTGACGGGCCCACCACCTACCCTGTGCACCGCACACTGCATGGACGGGCCCACCCGCAGTGACGTTAACACGTAGGCATGCAGCCTCGCCTCACCTACCCCCTTGGTGTCGTGTCGGTCTATGCGACGGGTTCTCGTAGCTACTCCTGGATTAGTTGTACCCAATCAGGCTGGTACATTTACTGTCTTAGTATACGGTTACTGGCAATGTCAGTTTTCATTTTTCTTTTTTTAAAATTTGCTAGAGAACACTGAAAATTTGATGTCTTTACTGTGTGACATCCAATCCACTACAAAATGTGGTAATTAATTAGCTGCTGAACATCCAACACATTATTTTATCATATCCTATTAAAATGAAGAGAGAAAGAGCATTGAAAATACCATTTTACCTCTCGGATTGATCGGCTTTTAAAGGCAACCGTGACTGGTTTGATCCAAGCCCAGTCCAGTTCACTCCCACGCACTCGATCCCCTCTCCTTAAACCCTAGATTTTGGGGTGGTGATGATGGAGCGGTAGCGAGCTGCGTTGACAGCGGCAAACTCTGGTGAGGGCGGTGGCGGATTGAAGCAACACAATGTTGGCATCGATGGAGCTGTGAGCTCAAGGTCACAAGCGCCGGTAGCTGGAATGTGGTCCCATGGGGAAATTCACCCGAGAAGGGGTCACCAGGATGAAGAAGGCGACGGTGAAGAAAATGATGGGCACTCAATCTCCTTTGAATCCAACACCACTCCCACTGCTCAAATCTACTACAACTGCTAATCTGTTAGTGCCACTTGAATCCACCATCACGGCAACTCGTTGACGCACTGTCCTCGCTGCCGTTGACCTAGCTTGCCACCGCACCGTCCTCGGGAGAACAAGAGAATAAGAGTAGAATGGGTCTGGTTCAAACCGGTCCCAATCGGGTTAAACAAGATGACCCCAAGGAAAAACGTACCTTTTATTTAAGTTTCTCTCTCCTTGATCAGATATAATAAAATTATACGACGGGTGTCCAACAACTAATTATCATATTTTTGCGGTGTCCACGAACATATACACGTTCTTTTAAGTGTCTTAGAATAAACAAAGACCACAAACTTTTAGTGTCCTATATTAAATTTTGTCTTTTCACAACATGGGAATACTCACTCCTATAGACGAATACACGCACACCCTATTTATATGAACATACCTGAAAGACTGAGTCGATAGATTGATGAGTTCACCACAGAAGTCTCGTTATCGATGTATATATCGTCTACTACTGAAGAAATAATTAGCCGTAATATGAGTACCTATGCTAAATCTATGACTTAAATCTGGATGAGCATGTTTACTTCCCATTAGCAATGACGGTACCAGCAGCAGCCGTTGGATCCTGTACGAAAATAGTAGATGACTGGAGCCCTTCTCTCACTGCCGAAAAGAGCAAACACTTTGCTTCCAATCACGAAACGTGCTACTTCGAATGTTAGAATTTGCTATTGCCTGATTTCTTGCTAAAGTATCATGCTATGTGGGTTAATTCTTGCTAAAGTTTGTAGTAGGAGTACTATTTATGCAGTTATTAGATTAGTCTCCAGATACACAAAAAGATAAGCCGGAATGATCTATAATTAGCAATAACAACATGCTCCAAAGTAGTAGTAGATCATATAGTTAACGGTGATCATGACACAAACTTGGAGTACATTCTTTGGCCATTAATTGTCTTTTTAGAAGATCCTTAATTTGGCCATAAGTAAAACGTTCTGGTTGTACATGATGTAATTTTCCCTATTTTAGAATATAGGTATTTCTAGTTACTTATGTAAACTGATATATTTTGAAATATAGGGAGCTTTTTAGATTTCTATTGAAAAATCTCACGATGATACAATCTAATCGGATTTCATAGACACACTAAAATAAAAAAAAGAAATCAATCGTCGAAAATTGTACTTCGATCACCACCTCGACATTAACATTATTATAACTACTCATTTTTGGATGTCCCTTAATACCCCACTAGATTGTGCTATCTACTCTTAAATCAAATCACAAAATTTGTGATTTATTGTAGCTTCCAAACTTAGTACTAGTACAAAAGACCCCCCCCCCCCCCAACACTGTCAAGTCCTAAACCACTTGGGGTCCACACCACACGGCGGCCGCAACCGATCACACCCCAAGTCAAACACCGAGACCTCATCCCAGCCGTCCATCCCCCATCCGACGGCCACCGCCGCCTCCGCGCCTTCACGTTCCCCACAATAAATACCCCCCTCCCCCTCCTCTCTCCACTCCACACCCGCGCCCCACCTGTCCACATTTTGCATCCAGGTCCCGGGGATTTTTTTTTGCGGGGAGGGGCTTGTGGAATTTTACATCCAGGTCCCTCGCCGTCGTGAGGGGGAAAAAAGATGGCGTCGGAGCTGACCTACCGCGGCGGCGTCGGTGGCGCGACGCAGGCCGGCGAGGCGGCGGCGGGGGGATACTCCCCGAAGCCGTCCAAGCCGCTCGCGTGGCTCCCCCGCGCCGCACGGTACGCCGCCGGTGAGCACCGCCCGCTCTTCGCCCTCGCCGGGATGCTCCTCGCCGCCGCCCTCTTCTCCCTAGCCACCCCGTCCTCGCCCACCCCCGCCACCGCCGCCACCGCCGGTTCAACCGCCAACCCGCTGGCGCGATTCTCGGTGGAGCCGTCGGTGAACCGTCAGCAGGCGGCGGCGAGGCAGTTCGTCGGCGGGAAGGTGCCGCTGGGGCTGAAGCGGAAGGGGCTCCGGGTGCTCGTCACCGGCGGCGCCGGGTTCGTCGGGAGCCACCTGGTGGACCGGCTGGTGGAGCGCGGCGACAGCGTGATCGTGGTGGACAACCTGTTCACGGGGAGGAAGGAGAACGTTGTGCACCACTTCGGCAACCCAAACTTCGAGATGATCCGCCACGACGTCGTCGAGCCAATCCTCCTCGAGGTCGACCAGATCTACCACCTCGCCTGCCCCGCATCCCCCGTCCACTACAAGTACAACCCCGTCAAGACAATCATATCCTTTTTGTTATTATTAATCTCCTCTGCTTCGATGATTTCGTGCTTGGATCTTGATCTGGTATTCAATTTTTTTTTCATGCGTTTTGTTTTGGGGGTGGTAAATGCTTGGGTTAGGATTGGATTTGATTTGTTGTTTTGTGCATGAAGTAGTGGCTTTGTCAGTTGTCTTGCATCTGGGTAAAAACATTGAATTTGTCCTCCGGATTCGGTGTTCGTCCGGGGATTGGGAATCTGGGACGTGGAAGGGGAATTTGGATGCATGGAGCTCGGGATTTGCGCCACGTTGCGCCCTGAAGTTTGGAGGTTTCTGCCGTGGTCTCATCCTGAACAGAGAGATTCACATGTGTCCCGCATTGCGCTGTTGAAAGCAGAGTTTGGCTGCTTCGGATGCGACATCTTGATCGAATTCGATCAATTTTTTGCATCGTTTCAAATGGAAGATCTCGAGTCTTTGCACCGTTTTACTCTTTTAGAATTTAAAAACCATATTTTTTTAATGTTAAGTTCAATTTAGAGTCCTTTTGATCGAAAAGCATAAAAATGGTATAGCACTATTGTGATTAATAATTTTCAGATAAGTCATCTCTGGATCAAGCATTGACCAATTGGGCTTCGTACGGTTTACTTTGCTTGATGATCTCCTATCGGGAGAAGCAAGCCAAAGGAAACGCACGTTCTGCTTGGATCTAGCTGAGCTGTCGAGTGAGTGTTGCTTAAATCTGACATAAAGGTGTGTGGTTTGATTAGCCGAAAAAGCAAGGTCCAAGTAGCCTCTGCTGTCCCCTTCTCTTTCTAACCAACTTTGCTTACTGTTCACTTCACATGATCTCTTTTTTGTGCCTGCTTTTGCAACTACTAGTGTAGTGGAGATTTAGCCTAACAACCAAATGGAAGCATGGGAGACACATGAGAAGGGAGCCTGACCTTGTTCTTTCATTATCATCATTAGTACCTGTATTGTTTTTGGAAAATGGTCTATGTTGAACTGTGTAAAGCCTTAACCTTTGAGATGGCACAAGACCAATGTGGTTGGGACTCTCAACATGCTCGGATTGGCGAAGAGGATCAATGCCAGGTTCCTCCTCACCAGCACCAGTGAGGTCTATGGTGATCCCCTCCAGCATCCTCAGGTGGAGACTTACTGGGGCAATGTCAATCCCATTGGTAATAAACCTTTCTCATACTTCATTAGATCAATTTCTTATGTTTCTTGGATCTAGCATGTTGCGGTAGCTTATTGTTAGTTGAGATCAAAGAACGATCCCAAGTTGGACCACGCGTATTGTTGGAGCTGTCCGATCTTCGCTTAGTAGCAAACTGTTGCCTACCAAACTAGTGCTGTTTCTCACCATATAATATATCCTAAATTCATCAATGCCATGTTTGCACATCACTGAGAGTACATTGATTAAACATACACTCTTAGATTTGGCCATTAGAGGCTACCCAAATTTATTACTCAGCATTGGTAGTATAAAGTGGTAGAAGAAGGAATTGTCCAACTAAAATGGACATATTCTTGAATTGAAGCATACTGTTGTATGAAAGAAGCATGGTTTAGGTAAGTGGGGGAAAGGGATATTGGGATCTTGCCCGCTGGAGATGCTGGCCATGGAATCTTAGATGGGTGGGCTCTTGCATGCTTTGATTCTGTTTGGTGGAAAGGGACAAAGTAGGTTGGTGGAATTTGCTCCAAGAGGGCCACTTGGTGGTTCCCTTTTTAATAAAGGAACAGGGGAACAACACTACGCTTGACCAATTATGCTTAACTAAACACCCACCAACCGAGACATCTAAAATAATCAAGAGAACAGAGCAGAAAAGGAGGGAAGTTTGTTGAGCCAGATAGTTACAGCTAACACTTGTCCCATGTCATTTTTTTTTCTCTACTACTGTTTAAATTATTCTTAACTTGGTAATGTTTGGTTTTACTGATGCATGTGTCTCTCTGAACAACAGGTGTTAGGAGTTGTTACGATGAGGGCAAGCGCACAGCTGAAACTTTGACCATGGACTACCACCGTGGTGCCAACCTTGAGGTATAATGCAGTTTATCTCTTTGCAACATTAGATTTTACGTTCCGTTCGTTCATCTGAAAGTATAAATGTTAATTTCTGCTGTTGGTTTTTGCTGTGTTCAGGTTAGGATTGCTCGTATCTTCAACACATATGGCCCTCGCATGTGCATCGATGATGGCCGTGTTGTCAGCAACTTTGTTGCTCAGGTATAAATTCACTCTTTAACTGTTCTAATTTTTTCAGAAGGATGCAAATCATTGTTCAGTTTAAACTGAATTAGTCTATCTGCAATTTTGGTTATAGGCTTTGAGGAAGGAGCCTTTGACTGTTTACGGTGATGGCAAGCAGACCAGGAGTTTCCAATACGTCTCTGATCTTGTGAGTTTCTCTCTCTACTGCACTAAGCAAAACAAAGTTGTTAGTATCTGAAATCCAATAACCACTTGGGAAGACAGTAATACTAATGACAAAATCAAAAGAAATAGTTATTATCTGAGGTTTATCCTCCTATTTGTCTAGTTGTGCAATATCGCACAGCATTGCACTTCTTGTACTGATTTTGGTCTCCTCCCAGGTTGAGGGGTTGATGAGGCTGATGGAAGGTGAGCACGTAGGGCCATTCAACCTGGGTAACCCAGGTGAGTTCACCATGCTGGAGCTGGCCAAGGTTGTCCAGGACACCATCGACCCGAACGCAAAGATCGAGTTCCGTCCCAACACCCAGGACGACCCGCACAAGCGCAAGCCTGACATCAGCCGTGCCAAGGAGCTCCTTGGGTGGGAGCCGAAGATCCCCCTCCACAAGGGTCTTCCCCTTATGGTCACCGACTTCCGCAAGCGCATTTTCGGTGACCAAGACAGCGCTGCCACAACAACAGGAGGCCAACAAGGGTAGAAGAAGGAGGCATAAGACTCTGGAAATTTTGATGGCCTGCTTTCTAGCTGCTTGGTTAAGCTCCTTACTGACAAAAGGCATGGCCTCATAGTTAGTTCCTCTCAGGAGCTGTTTGTTACTAAAAATACCTTGGTTGATGCTGCTGCTGCCTGTGATGTGATTCTTTTTTCTTGTAATTTTTTCTTCCTCCTCTCAGTCTCTCTCATCTATACGAAACTTCAGTTGGAGATAAAATTGTGGATCTTCTGATTCTTTGTTGAGATGATAGCATTATATGGTATAAATTACATGTTCTCTCAGAAATTTGTGTTTGCCAGGCTGCTCTATGCAGGCAGCTGGTGCATGTCTAAACTGAAACAAACAGAAATTGTTCTGATGAAACTAAAGTTTTCTCTGAACTTGTTCATGACACAGTTTGCATCACAACATCTGCATTCCTTTCATTTTGTATATCAAGGGAGTTCTCTCTTTTTTTCCTTTCTATATTTACATCCTACATTGCTGGTGTTTTGCTCGGCCGGTTAGCCCGCAGAGGAAGCCGCCGCCGGCGCCTTGCCGCGGCGGCTCAGGCGACACTGGGCTGTCAGCCGCGGCGCCGCCGCATCTGTCGGTGCAGGCCACCGGCGGGATCGTCGCCCGGTGGTGAGGGTGGCTGCGGTGGTTGAGCCAGGCGACGATGTCGGAGAAGACGAGGTCGACGTTGTGGTCGGGCTCGCCGGCGGTGAGGCCGTGCCACATCCCCGGGTAGAGCTTGATGGTCTTGTCGGCGCTGGCGGCGCGCTCGTACAGCGCACGGCTCACCTCCGGGTCCGTCACCGTGTCGGCCTCGCCGTGCAGGATGAAGAACGGCATGCTCACCTGACAAAACCACACATGTTCAGAAATTCACCGTACATGTTCAGAGCTCAGTAACTGACACTGACAGAGCTGACGCATCATTCGTTTGCAGATGATATAATGGTTTTTTTTTTTTTTTTTTTTTTGCGGGGAGCAGATTGATATAATGTTGTGAGATGAATCAGAATCATGCAGGTTTTTTACTACCTGTGACAAGCTTTGCTCGACGCTGATGCTGGTTCGCAGCAGCTCAAGCGCAGTCTTCAGCCTGGGCTTGTCCTGGTAGATCAGCTTGTTCTTCCTGATCTGCTCAATTGTTTCACAAGAAAACAGTTCAGATAACAAAATCTCTCTTTTTTTTTTCTGCATGTACAGTAACCAAAAAAAAAAGATAAGTACATTCTTTGCTCAAAACACACAAGATCTCGCAGCATAATTAGGTATAAATCTTGCAATTCTGACACTACAAATTGGTGAATTCCTCAAAAGACTCAACCTTTTCGCGCTTGATGGGGTCTTTGAAGGCAGAGTCGATGACGTCCTTGGTGGGGACGATCTTCCATTTGGGGATGATCTCCTCAACCTGCGTCAGGAGCGTCACCACCAGAGGATGCGGCTTCACCTTCTCCGATATCTGAACACAATCAATCAAATCAGCCATAGCATATGCATCGGATTGCATGCTGAAACCCTGAAATTCAGCAAGAGGAGGAAGAACAGAAATGCAGAATAGTAGAGCAGAGAGAGAATCCATGTGAACCTTGCACATCGGGGCGACGAGGACGGCGCCGTCCCAGAAGGTTGGGTCCTTCCTGTGCAGCAGCAGCGCAACCGCGCCGCCCATCGACTCGCCGTACAGGAACCGGCTCTTGTCTCTGTACTCCTCCAGCTCTGAAATAATAATTATTATAATCTAATTGACAAGTTTTTACTGGTCAAAGATAAAATGATGGTTAACGGTATCAAGTATAAAGGAACGGAGAAACCGAGAAAGAAGAACATTTCGATACCAAAAAGATGTTTTACCATCCTCCGAGGTATGTACAGTGACATATAATGAAGGTATCACCACCAAAAAGACCGTAAGAAAGTTTGTTGTAGATTTTGATATATATTTTCTCTATGATTTGGTTGAAGACTCAAAGTTATCGAATCTTGACTTAGAACAAAAATAAAACATCTTGCTATAGTAGATTTTTATATGATATACTGAAATTTCATTCTGCGAAACACCTTTTTTTTCAAACGTCATTCTTGAAAACATTTGAATTCTGAAGCACAGCACCATCTGCTCTTTTCAGTGACTACTGCAAATTTACCACTACTGACAACTTCAGAGGCAAAATGGAGTAGAAACATATGAAGATCAGAAGGTGTTTTTCTCTCTTTACCACTACTGACAAATTTACTTGTGATGGTAAAAGTTCAGAGGCAAAATGGAGTAGAAACAGATGAAGATCAGAAGGTGTATTTTACCACAGACTGATTTGAAGAATCTGTCACAATCATCAACAAGATGCTCGAACTTCTGGATGTAGCATCTGGCACCCATGGACTTGCCATGTCCCTCATAATCGATGCCGAACACGCCGTAACCCGCAGTGGCCAGCTCGACCCCACATGCTGCCAGGATCACAATGTCCCCCACCATTAGAACACAGCATCAGGCTTTGATATAGATTGCTTTCCATGTGACAGTAATTAATTAACCAGCTAAAAATAATGCTCACATGCAAAAAAATAAAAACAGTTTGAGAATATGGCACTCTCTGGTTCTGTTCAGACGCACTAGCTGCCGCTGCGGCTGTGGTTTGTGCTGCCAGCTGCAGCCATTCACAACTGCCGTAGCAACAACCGCTACAGTAGCAAGATCAGCCGAACGCAACTTTTCTTTTTGATAGATTAGAACTTAGTAGAAGGTATTAGGAAGTATCAATAAGAAAAGAATATCATAAAGATTGATGACATAAGAATAATGTTATTAGATTTACCATTAAATAAACCATCATGACATGCAACTCTTTTTATTTAAAATAATTTATTTTTTATAAATATTATTAGTCAAAGTAGTATATTGGAGACCGTGTTAAACTCCAGAAGTGCTTATATTTGTGAGTGGCTCGGGAGTATTTGAACAGGACATTCAGCTCCAGAATGATGATGGCTCATAATCCTGGGACAGTTTCTGAAGATGTATACATGCAGGACCACAAAATTCAGGCACTGTATGCATAGTGCATAGACACAACAGTTTTTTTAAGGAAATATAGACACAGCAGTCAACAGACAGGTATCATTTCTGTAATCAAATGCGAGAAACCTTCATTTAACTAACGTGGTGTATCTTTCTAACAACTGTTAATGCAATAGTTCGATCACTAGGATTTGAAATGCTGAAGTTGACATAAGAGAGAAAGAACCACGACAGTATTCCTAAACAAATTAAATAGCTGTTTGCAGAAGTGATCACGGAAATTAGGGTTGCTGGATGGTAGCTGGGTAGTCAAGATTGTTGTTTTGTTTTCAGTGTGAAAGTGACTTGCTTTTTTAGAAATTTATGGCAGAAGTGTTGGGTATCAGGTCAAAAATATCACTAAGTTTTTGAAAAGTATCCAAGCCTTATCCTGTACACTGGTGTACAATCAACTGTAGCATGTGCTAATATGAAGCTTTTGTACTTTCGGAACATGGATAAATTAGTAACAGAAAAATCTTAAGCTGGTCACAGCAAAAAAAAAAAAAGAGAAGTTTTTGGGCCATATGAAAAAGAAATTTAACAGTTTATGCAGCAAACCACGGAAACTCCTCCAAATCAAAACATTTCTTGACTATCTATTCTCATTTTGCTCTTTACTTCAGGTCATATTTAATGGATCTCTCTAGACCAAAATGGTAGAACCAATGAAACCAGTAAACTTCTGATTAAGGCAAACAAAACTTCTTATTCATAATAATTGTCATCGCTTTCGTTGTTCCGGTAGGCTAAAATCGTAAAACAAAAGTATCCAACTTGATGAACTCAAGTAGTGCGTTGCTATCTCTGGCTTGTTTTTCAAAAACATCTTTATCTTGCAGCCAAACAAAAAGAAGCCATATATCACCTCAAGTGAGAGGAGTGTTGCTAACCACCACCTTAATTATATTTAACGACCCTTAGCAGAAGTGTTATCCTCAAAGCGAGAAAGAGAGCAGGTAAACTCTGGAATAGGTCAAGCAAATATTATGGAATCCCAATGTAACTTCCATGAAGAGAAAACAAAGAGGGAAAAAAAGGGACAGAAAACCTAAACTCTGAACTGAACATCTCATTTTGGGAATAATTATTGCTCTGAATCTGAATGATTGAAACTACCCTACAATTATGACTAACAACTGAAAAACATATGACAATATTAGAAGAGGTACAGGAACAGTTTTTATCTCTAGTTAGATAATGTGTTTCTTTTTTTTCTCATCAAAGCTTATGCAGATGATGTTGTGCATGTGTGACAAGTTCTTGAGGGATAAATGGCATTGAATGGTTCAGATGAGCAGTTGAGGGGTTCACAGATCAAAACCATTTCATTGCTTCAGCTATATATGTAAAGCCATGGGAACTAAATTAAAGTCCAACCCATTAAGGCAGTGTATCTATCACCAGAATATCTATAATTATTCCAGTTCCCTATCAGAATTCATACCCCCCTACACGGCAGCTTTAATACAATTTGCAAAGTTTCCTAGTCAAGAACACAAAAAAACGCTGACCTCACTATCATTGACAATACCAACAACAACCACTGCAAATTGATTGTCGCCTATGTGGTTTAATAGTAACTGGTTGCGTGCATCGTACTATGTAGAGGCCGGGATAATTTTAGTCCATTATCTAAAAAATGAAATGTTTACTAGTAATGGGTGCGAATTGTAAAATGATCTCGTTATCGTTTTTATTCAACTATATTACACTATTTGTTCTCAATGTATTAATTGTTCATATCCTATTGGTAGCTCCATGACATAAAAGAAATGTTCAAATAAGCCTATATAGGTAATTCAAATTCATTTCTGATGTCGATGTACCGAGAGTTACCATAAATTTCCTCCTAAAGTTACATGGTATCAGAGCAAAAGTACCCTAGCCACCATCTCCTATTTTCTAAGAGTTTGTTAGTACGCATAGCATTGTTCTTTCTCCATTAATGTACAGTGAGTACAGCAAGGAGATACTGTGGATCAATTGGGCCAATACGGCAGAAATTCAGGAGAATGCTCTTGGTACCAGAAAGAAAAAAAAATTAGGACCAGCGCTTTGTCTCCCATGCTATCTACATGTTCTCTCTTAATGATCACAATCAATGCATATATGCATCTAGAAGCATGAACACTGTTCTAACGTAGAATAGGCCTAGACGAATAAATTCGATTCATGTGAAGTCACGGATGATGCAAGAACAAGATATGTACACAAAAATCCAATTGCCCTAAAAACTAGGGACACCAATAATATTATAATAGCCAGATCATCAGAGAGGCATCCTCTAGCTACCATTTCACACACTTCAAAACATGCTTTTCTCATCCCGACGACCAGAAGAAGAATCGAAAGAGAAAACAAATTCAGAGTTTCAGACAGCAATTAGTGGGCGAAGTATACCTTTCATGAAGCCACTGACCTCCATGCCGTAGCCTGAAAGCAAACGAGCAATCACAAAGATGAACAAAAAGCAGTCAAGTGCAAAACTGATTAGGTCACTGAACTAATTAACGAAATGAATGGACCGATCAGGCCATGGATTTCTTGATTATTACTATTAGCAACTTCATCAGATGAAGCCGTATGTATGCACAATTGCACAGTACCTACCATGGCAAAGGAAGATGAGCGCCTTGGGGGAGGAAGAAGCAGGCAGCCAACCGCATGTGAAGAGCTGCAATCCCCTCGGATTCGTCACATACTCCTGAATATATGAACCAAACATTCAAACCCATCAAACTAACCATCGATCGGTCGCATCATAAAGATGAACAGATCAAGATGAATCAACTTGTGCATGCATATGCAGACTGAATCGACTCGCACAGGCAACATTCGGCATATGAAATTCAGAGAGCCAGCAAGCAAGCAAGCATGCATGCACATGCATAGTAATATACAGGAAAACTGATAAGAGGAAGGGTGAAAAGAGATGAACAGAACAGGCGGCTCACCTCATGGTACTCGACATCGTGATCGGCCATCTCCTTGGTCATTCAATCACACCCAAACTAGAGACGGCAAGAACGGTATGTATGTCTATATATATATATATATATATACGACTATGCCTTCTTGAATCGAAGGAAGAACAGAAGAGAGTGACAGAGCTAGTCTCTCTTTCGCATGCAGGGAATAGTAATGTCAGAGGCAATCCCTACACATGCACCAGCAGCAGCTATATATCTATCTGCAAAGTTCTTTATCTCAGAGAGAGAAAGAGAGAGAGATAAGAGAGATTGATCAGGAGGAGGAAGACGACGACGAGAGAGGAAGGGAAAGGTTTGTATAGCTTAGCGTGTGGAGGAGACGCAACCAGGACTGCCCATGCGAGCGCACGACGTCGGTTAATTCTGAATTAATAAGAAGAGACCCAAGAGAGGAGGGGATCGAGTCGAAGTGGAGAGGAGATGATGACGAATTGACGGCGGCGGGTGGTGGATCTCCTGCGGGCTGGAGCAGTTGGGGGACACCCTGTGCCTGCGTCTCTTTGTGTTCATTCATTGCTATGGATGGTAGATGATGCCATGCCATGCTGGTGAAGTGAGGTGTCTCCACAATTTTGTATTGGTGGCATATATAATCCATTTCCTTATTTTATTGTTTATTCCTTTTAGAAGGTGGAGAATAATGAGTTCTTTATTTGATTGCATATCAACTAGCTAGCAATGCACTCAGGTTTTGCGATTCCGATATGGCTTACCGTTCCGATGCACTCAGGTTTTGCGATTCCGATATGGCTTACCGTTCCGATCCCTGGTGGTATGATGGTTTTCACGAAATCCGATGGAAAGCCGATAGATTCCGAACAAATTTTGGTATAGGAGTTCGCTCCAAATAAGGAAGGTACGGTCCACCCAAAATAAGTGGCTATTTGCTTTCTTCTTCTTTTTTCTCTTAGTTTGTACATACGGGAACTAGGTAGTACTAGAAACAATTCTCCTATTTTATATCTCAATAGTTTCATGTAGTCAACTTTATATTATGAGTGAGCATATGTTCTTAAGCACAATAGACGCGTAGGACGAGACATCGAAAGAAAAACGGTGGTAACATGAGCACCGAGGAATACCTTTAAATAGGACAGAATGCAATCAGGGGCTCTCGAAATGGTTGGGGGTTTGATTTGGCCCGTTCGTCGAGCGCTTCATTCATTGCTCCTCCCCTATAGCAAGGCACGAGGTGTAGTAGTCAACAATTTCTTCTCCATGGGCCAAAGGCTAGCACCTCCATCTGGAATCCCACGTCATCGTTTATTTCACCTTTTACTCCTTTGTTTGAACTAGCTCTAATTTATTTATATTGTTGGTACATATGCTCTGGTGTTGGGTTCGAACCAAAAGAACTTTTTTCTCATTGCTTTTTTTCAATCTAGATACAACTCTCTTCACATCGTATGGATTTCTAAGGATAACATTGATAAATATAAATTGCCACAAAGGATTGTTTTTAAGTTGTCTATTAAAAGCCCACCAACCTTATCTCTATTTTCTTTCTTCCACTCACATCCTCTCCCTTTGAGAATAATCATTCTCCACTCACATCCTCTCCCTTTGAGAATAATCATTCTCCACTCACATCCTCTCCCTTTGAGAATAATCATCAGATTCTTCTTTTGAGATCCCTTTCCCACTTTATTTTCCCTTCAATTTTTCACTCTGGTAACAAATACGATGTAAATAGGCTACATACACGCTACATATATATTGTACAAACACTGAACACTGCTAGCGAAATGTATAGCTGAATACCACTTAACACCTAATTCATTTCAATAAGTTATTCCATCCGTCCCAAAATATAAGGAATTTTGATCGAATAAGACATATCCTATTACTACGAATCCGGACAAGCTGTCTGTCTAGATTCGTAGTACTAGCTAGGAGGTGTCTCATTCAACCAAAACTTCTTATATTTTGAGATGTGGAGAGTATTTTAAATAGTTTTACTAAAAAAAACAACATAGTACGTATCCTCTCACCGTGGATGCATTATTTATATGAAATAAATAAGCCCGGGAGACATATGGATGCGTGGGCGCAGGGGATCTGGTGTGTGTTGGTCAGAAGGTTCCGTCTCGGTCTGCCGGATCGCTGCGAGATCGCTTCCGCTTTTGGATCAGTGAGGCCGTTTTTTTTTCTTAATTAATTACCACACGCATGCTATCGTCTGCAACCTTCGCTGCAAATGTGGATGCTTAATTACTGGACACAACCAATTTATTATCTCCAGCAGGTCGCACGCATGACGCATGCATTGCCAAGCCAAGAAGAGTGCGACCCTAGCTTGAACGTTGACTTTTGATCCCGAGTGTTTATTTACCTTTGCTCTCTCTTATTCTACCCAGATGACAAAAGCGAGACATAAGGTGCAGTAAAAAAATAGAAGCAGAAATCTCACTGGGAAATACTCCCTCCGTTTTATACTGTAAGTTGTTTGATTTTTCTCTAGTTATTTTTTTAAGTTTAATCAAATTTATAGAAAAATATATTAGTATTTTCAATCCAAACCAAACATATTATCAAAATATATTCAATGTTAAATTAAATAAAACTAATTTAATATTTTAGATGTTGCTAATTTTTTCTATAAACTTAGTCAAATTTAATAAAGTTTTATTAGGAAAAAAATCAAACGAGAAATGGGCATGGTAATATTTTTATTATGCGGAAAAGATGATGTATTAATTAATCAAAGGAGTTACAATCTCAAGGATAAGTTCAAACATAAGTGGAGGCATTCATCCTCCACACAACTTGCTTTGCCTAGTCCTTCAACTAAATTAGCAAGTTCATTCGATGCATTATTACACCCTCTACCAATACGACACACGTGCACCTCAGAAATGAGATTCATTAAAACTTTAAACTTCCAAACAGTCGCACACCACTGAAAAGTAACTAATCCAGCAGGAAAAAAAAACAAACTCATGCAGCCTAAAAAAGTATGTGATAATTTGAACCACTAAAACACCATTAATAGGTGTCAATGAGAAGTGATGACGTGGTTTATTGTGGTAGCTAGCTTCATTATAACATTAACTATACTAGAAAATCAACGTGCCTGTTGGCACGCTTGCTATATGGCCCGTGATGTTCTTATCTTGAGACTTGCTCTGGTACTCTTTACTGATAATATAAAATAATCTAAAACGTTGATTTTTGATCGAAGGGTTCAGATTGTTTTCTATTACCATCCTAGTTAGCGGTAGTAGAAATGTGGAGGAGTATTATTATCCCAAAAAATAGGGGTATAATTATCATTTAAGTGACTAAACCTTTTTTTCTTTTTTTTCTTTTTATGGAATATGAGCAATGCCAATATATTGGGTAACCACGCATCGATTTAGTGGGAAAAAAATATAAATGATAAAGTTACTTGTAATTATTGTATTAATAGATTACTAATTTACTCTTAATATTATTGGTAGTATAATCCTACAAGTAGAGAGTACCGGAGTATCACTCTCTTTATCTTATATATGCCCATTAGTGAATTGCATATACATATACTTTAGTGAAATAAGTTGAATTTTTTGAATTTGCTACTATTTCAAAGAACTTCTTAATGTGATTTTAGCTTTCAATGTAACCAATATCTTATAATATTGTAGTGAAATATGTTGTATTTTGAGGGAAAAACCGTAATATTTTTTCTAATGTTAATTTTCCTCATCTATTTATTTTTCTGTTAGTGGCATGGTAAATACATAGACATATGTTTAGTAGATACTTTATCAGTTTATTGGGATGGTTGGTTATTGGAACAACCGAAGGAGTTGTTGAAATGTTAGAAGGTTGTGTATTTATAGTTTAGATTTGAGAATGTTCTAGATTTGCCCTTTCTTATGTTCTCTCTATTTTTGGTCCACTACAAGTGAGTATTTCTTCTCTCTAGAATTGCTTGATTTATATCAGTTTTTATAGTGCCACGTGATCCAATCATCATCCGGTAAAACTGCCGACTTGAGAATGAGTGATAAGCTAGGGCCAATGCAGCACCTGAACACCATAGGACATAGCTAGCCTGGGCTTTAGGTTGAAAGCGCATGGACCACATAAATTTTTCTGTTGGCGTTAAATGAAAAAAACTTGATCTACGTATCGTGTAACTACGGTGAATATATATAACAGCCTTAAATAAGATTTACTTCTGTTTCTTGTTATTTTCTTACTACGTGTCTCACTTTACATTTTGTACCGGGCATCTCAAATTCTTAGGTACGGCCTTGTGATAATGCTAAAAAGGTATGATTTATTTGTGAAACACAAACCGATGAGTATCTCACAAAAGTTCTTCTCAAAAGTGGATTGTTTATGATACTCCCTCTGTTTCATGTTATTTTTTTGATGACTCAGACTAAACAGTGCGAAGTTTATATAGATAGAGCATGAAAAAATTACAAGATTACAATCTTAGAATATCGTAACCAGGAAAAGGAAGAAAAAATATACCACCACCCATGCACCGACAACACCAACACACAAACCCGGGAGAAGGCTTGCAACCGGACCGACCACCGCTAAGCCAACAAAGGAACTACAGCCGGGATCACCCAAAACCCAACCCTTACAATCGACACTGAACCCTACTCTATTCACGTCTTTGGGATTGAGGGAGAGAGGGTGAGAGAGAACAATGGAACCGCTCTCCCCCAAGTCCCTCCGATGTGGCCAACTTGCATAAGCTAGGGCGCCAACATAAGAGGACATGAACCTAGAGCGAGCTTGCACCAGTTGTTTGGGAGGTTTTGGCAAGGGGGCTGCCTAGACGTCTCTAGGGAGGGAAGCGACGAAAGCACCATCGTCGCCGTCTGTCAAGATCTCAAAGAGAACCGAGTCTAGGTTTTCACCTCCCTACTGGAGGGGATGGGATGACACGACAACACCCTCAAGAGAGAGTGACGCTCGAAACACCATTGTTGCCGACCCGGTCAAGGCTAGGCTAAATTTTCACCCCTCGCCCGCCACCTGCCTATCCACCGCTGGCGCACCATTGTTCCACCACCGTCTAACCTCCGTCGGTGTGTGGGCACAGTTGTACCGATGCCCCCGCCGGCCAGCCTCCGCGTGCCACCACCCTCGTCGCGCTATGCGGGCCTCTACTACCGACCGTGCCTCCTCGTTCCGCAACGGCACGCGCCTCGCCGGCCTCTGCCGCCGCTAGCTGCACTGGCCTCCGCTGCCACCGGCCGCTCCCCCTCACACCGCACCGGCCTCTGCCGCCACCTTCTCCCGCCGGTCAACCGTTGCCGCCACTATCGTTGCTGTCCTTCTCAGTGTCGTCCACCTCAACCACCGGCCATAGTCGTCGTGCCATCCCGTGCCTCCACCGGGCCACCATCGCCGTTAGCTCCACCACCATCAGAGTCGTATGCTCCTGATCTGGCCCCTGGGGTGGCAAACCTGCCTCCTAGGGGACCGGATCCGCTGCCCTACCCCACCGACCACTCTGACCACCGCCTTCCGCCCGACACGCGCCGCTCCGCCTCACATGCCAAGGAGGAGCTCCACCGCTGTCTTCCCGGCTGGCCGCGCGGTTCCCTGCGGCAGGCTCCGGTGGCGGTGAGGCGGCTAGAGGGGTAGGAAGGTTGACACGCCGCGATCTAGCCCCAGACGGGAACTAGAGCAGGACGCTCCAAATAAACCTGTGTACTGATACCAGTCCCAGGAAAACAGCGCTGGTATCACAGGAAGACGAATTATCACAGCAACAACGGTCTCTTTATTAAGAGTAGTCTTATAGTCATGTTGGGCTACGGACAGACCCCGTGCTCACAACTGCATTACTAAAGGGAAAGGCGGAAGCGAAGACTAGCCCATGGCCACAAGCATAACTTGGGAACTACGACGAAACCCTAAAACTACTCGAAGCCGGTCTTCTCTTGGTAGAACTCCTCGTCAGCGGGATCCATCTCCTCCTCTTCGAGAACCGGGGGGATTATTTATATAGATCAAGGGTGAGTACAGAGAGTACTCAGCAAGTCTTGGGAATTAGGTATGTATTGTAAGCTTCATAGAACGGCTATTTGTTTTCACAATTGATTTGGTTTAAATCTTTCAAAATAATTTCTAGGGAAGTGCTTCTCGACGACTCGAGCCTGACAGTGTGCCAAGCCCGGTCGGAGTAGTGCAATGTATCAATCTTTTAAGAATCAAGTGTTGGCTCCTGGCCAACCGATTTTAACGGCCTCCCGGGCCTAGCTAAACCCGTCATCCACATTTGATAACAACGTTATCCAACCCATCAAGTCAATTTCATAGGCAGTAGTCAAACAAAACTACATTAAGGAATCATCTCACATGCGCCATGACCGTGGGCACGGCTGTTTGAACAGTTTGTTAACCTCTGCATAGGGGGTACACTTTACCCACACGACGTTACTAGCCTGGGTCACCCAGCCCGTGCAGCACAGTCACGTCTGGTGACTTTGAGGCTTTCACAACAAGGCATTTCCAAAGCATACACAAGGTTACCATATGCCAACGGGAGGGGTCATCCGGACCAACAACAGATTAGGTCCCAGACCATACTTGTGCCAGCAAGCCCAGGGGTCCTCCCCGACACCACATCGGCAAATCCACTTGTCCCTTGGCATCAAGGCTTCCCTGGCCCAGCTAATTAATCAGCCAGGGGTGTCCCATTTCACCCATGTGGTCGCACTGATTATGTTTGGATGAAATCCCAAAGGAATCGGTCCTTAAGTGCGAGAACAGGATAGCGTACTCCCGGTATGTTCCCCGCACTGCGATTTTAGAAATCATTTTATTTTGCAAACACCGACCCAAGTGTCGGGTTTTCCAAGTGTTTTGTAAACCCATGTTTTACCCATCGTTGAAGGTTTTAAATTTCGAGAGAGCCCCCGATGTACGTGCCGGAGGGCTCGAACATCGGGAACCGGCAGTTGACAAGGGTGGTACGGGTGTTCAATAGACAAAGAGGGTATGTGCATCAATTGGGTTGGGCCGGCAGGTTATCTTGCAAACCACAGCCAAATACAACAGGTGCGACCTATTAATGCATAGTTTGCGAAATGGAAATACTTAGTTTTAAATTATAGGCGTAAGATAATCAAAGAGGACTTGCCTTGCTCGAGATCTTGAACTTGCTCCTCGAGATCCACACACTGCGAGTCTTCAGGCTCCAAAACTACACGCGTAATGAAAAGACTCAACAAACGGTGCAATGAAAGCCCTAATAATGACCTCTAAGTGTGCCATTAGATAGATCTCGATTTTTGAGAAATTTTGGAAGTGGAACGGAGTCAATTGGACGAACGGTTGAAAAGATATGAATTTTCTAAGGTTAATTGATTTTTAAGTCTAAAGGAAAAAGGTTTATTAAATTCTCTGGAAAAGAAAAAGGAAAGGAGGGGTGACAATCGGACTTCTTGAGCGAGCCGGAGGCGCGGCCCAAAGGGTTTTGCGCGGCGCGGTCGAGTAGTGCGGCCCAACGACCGAGCGGCGCGCGTGCGGCGCGGGTGGCTTGTGGCCCGCGCGGCGCGAGGCGCGGCAGGCCGTGGGGGAGGGGCTCTGGAGACCCCCGTTTTTGTAACAGGAATCACTCGTGTTCATAGTACCATTTCCTTGGATCAAGTAGTTTGGTACCCACGAATACATTGCCAATAATCAAGAGTGCATACACGATTATCTTACGCAAAATATTACAATAATAGGCCCGAAGGCATTAGTCTAGAACAGGGGACCAACCGGTCCGGGATACAACCAAAAACAGAAATTAGATAAGGCAGCGGAGATAAGGCAGCGGCACACCATCGCCACAGGCAACGACCGAGTCTAAGATCTACTGGGCTCCATCGTCTTCCGTACCCTCCTGGTAGTACTCGTACGGATCTTCGGGAACCTTTTCACCCACATCTGGATGTTTTGTATATAGCAAGGGTGAGTACCAACCGTACTCAGCAAGCCACCACAGCAATAATGCACATGATAGGGGGAATGTCAAGGGCGGCTATGGCACTTTTGCATAAAGCCAGTTTTGCAATTCCTTTCACAAGCCTAAGACCTAGCATAGACTGATCAAGTTTTAATACCATAGTTTATTAAATCAACGACGGTTCTGTCCACCATCCACTGTTGTCCAAGGATAGCTTCCCGCCATTGCATCGTCATGGTTTTCTGGGGTCTACCCCTTCTCGTTCCCCGAGAAGTTGAACCGCCAGCACATAAAATCATTATGCATACCCATCCCAATCAGTTTAAGAATTTAGAGTCTAGCCAAGTGTAATGCATGTCCCGATGCTCATTAACCGCGAGCACGGCTATTCGAATAGTTTTGTTTACTCACACTGCAGTGGATGTACACTTTACCCACACTCCGTGACTTGCCCAACACATGAGCCTAAGTCCCAACGAATGAGACGCGTCACGGCAAAGCTTTTCAACAACCTCACATTGGCAGTACCTGCTCTATGAACTTACATCCTCATTCACTCTAGGCATACACGGTTTCTAGCAGTGAGAGGAGTTCTGGCGCTCCCGGGAAGGGGAAGACTCACACATTCACCAAGTTATAATAAAGTTTAGGTTTTCACATGATGGTCCTACCGGTGGCTACTCCACCGTAGACCCCGCCCCACATACACATTAAGAAAAACCACTATGCAGGGATACTGCCTCCGCTCGGCTATTTACTCCGCTAGGTCTATGCCCATTTGAGAAGTACGGTTATACAGGGGTCGTTTCATGCTTAGCTTCGTGGCTCGGTCCTTAATTGACCAGGGACGGCACTAGCCTTTTCCCGACACCACCCAAATCATCCAGCCGCCCGAGTCGAAAATAGTTGTTTAGTTTTATTTTTCTTTCACGAATCATGTCATCATTATCATGGCAATGTGGCGCTCATATCTCCACATGCCGTATCTCAACTACCTTCACCCAGGTAGTTGCCCAAGCATAAAGCATTTGATAATATGAGTATGCATGATTCTAGATTAGCACTGCTAAGCATTGTCATAATTGACTATGGACTCATACGTAATTATGGTTGCAACAAGGAATATGGGATAACAATAATCAAGGCATGGCATAATAGCAAGTAGGATAATCATCATTGCATGCGACTTTCTTTGTAAATAAAATAATTTTGCAACATGGGTTCAATATGTTCAAGGAATAGTGATGACTTGCCTTGCTCGAAGTCTTGCGGGTCTTGGTCTTCAGTCGGACTCGCAACTCCCTCGGTGTCTAAAATTACGTGCGAAAGAAATTGAATTCATTTAGAATTCAATTTAAAATCCAACAACATCCAATTAAAGTAAAGATCGAGCGCGAGCGTTGAATGTCGGTATCGACTCCATTTTATTTGAAAATAATTCTATTTTGATTTTTAATACCGTTGTCCTAGAATATTAGCGCTAGCCAATTTAGAATATTAGCCGATTTAATTTACGCGTCTCGAATAAATTAGCTACCGATAATGAAAGGTAACCCTATCCGGTGAATAGTCGGCTAAAATAATCGCGACGGTTAATTTAGCGGATAACTAACTATTGAGTAAGAACTAACTAAATACCGACTAAACAAATATTTAAATAGATAACAAACGGTCGCATACATACGATAGCAATTTAAAAACGACCGGTAATTAATCCTCCGATTATATTTAATCGATTTAGCGAAACATTAGCGAACGAAAACCTAAATAATCGGCTAAGTACCCTGCTAGAGATTAATTATTTAAACGAATA
This sequence comes from Oryza punctata, assembly GCA_000573905.2. NCBI lineage: Eukaryota > Viridiplantae > Streptophyta > Magnoliopsida > Poales > Poaceae > Oryza > Oryza punctata. Next base: position 18,722,043 of record CM002492.2, on the reverse strand, counting down.
ATCTAGTTAGGTGAATATTTTAAATTTCAATTAAATATCCGATTTAATTTTACTCGCGTTTCTAAAATAATCGATGTCGGTGTATTTTACTAATTTACTAAACTAACACTTTATATTAATCTTAGCACATATATTCGAGATAGTCAAAATATTAAACTCCTAATCATCTAATTTATCTCTTTTTATTTTTATTTTTATTTTATTTTCATTTTTCCTTTTCTCTCTCTCTTTTCTTTCTCTTCCTTTTCTTTTTCTCTCTTTTTTCTTTTCTGTTTCTCCCTTCTTCTTCTACCTCTCTACGCTCTCTGCTCTGTGCTTGCTCTCTTCTCTCTCTCTGTTCTTGCAGCAACCGGCAGGGGAGGGGGGGGGGGGCTCGGGCGGCGCTTACCAGCGGCGGCGGCGGCGACCGGGTGACGGCGGCCAGCGGCAATCGCGGCAACATGCGGCACGGCGGCGGCGCGGTAGAGCAAGGAGAGGAGAGGGGAAAATGGAGGAGGAGGGATGGGGGAGAAGGGGAGGAGGAGGGAAGTTCTTATAGCCGGCCGGGGAGGGGAGTGGCGACTGGCGCGGGCTGCACGATGGCGATGGCGACGGGACTGCGAGGTGACGGCGACGCGGTGCGGGTGGGGCTCGAGGGTGGTGCAGGCGACGGCGACCAGCGGCTGGAGCTCGAGGGGAGGGGGAGCGGGGCTCCAGGTGCCTGCGGCGTGCCGATGGCAGCAGAGCTAGGCTAGCTAGGGTTAGCAGCCGGGGAAGATAAACAGTAGCATTTCCTCTTTTTTTCTTTATTTTTTTATTTATTATTGTAATTATTATTATTAGCATTGTATTGTATTTGTCCAAATTTATAACTCTCTCGCATGAATGAAATAAACTCGATATTAGAATTATTCCGCCCTAAATCTTGCCCGAAATTTTATATTGTCTATATTCGTCACGCCCGTCCATATGTGCGGATAATTATAAAATTTTTATTATCTAAATAAATTCATGAAATTAAGGTAAAATATTTTATTCGCTAAAATTCTATCTAGAACTTTATTTTAATTTATGCACCGTAATTATTCCTCCCGCCGATTTCCGTTCTAGGGTTTGCACCGAAAATAATTTCGATAAATTAAACACCCGCAAAATAAAGGTTCAAATAAACTAGTCACAAAATGCGGCATGATGCAAATTAAATTTTAGGTTCTTAAACTTCGTATTTTTAGGGTTTCGATTTCGACAGTCGAATTTTCAGGGCGTTACAGGCTGGTGGGCCGTGGGGAAGCGGGCGGGCCAGGCCGATGCGCGAGGGGGAACGACCCATGGTCTGGCGCAGGCGCGCGGGGCCGAGCGGGCCGAGGAGGGGGGGGCGAGCAGGCCGGGGAAACGGGCCGAGGCTGTGAAGGCGGCCCAGCGGCGCGCGGGCGAAGGCAGGCCGAGAAGGGGGCGAGCAGGCCAGGGAAACGGGCCGAGGCCGTGAAGACGGCCCAGTGGCACGCGGGAGATGGTGGACCGGGGTCAAGGGGTGGGGCCCACGGGTGGGTCCCACCACCCTTGTCTTCCTCCTCCTTTCTTCTCTTCATCTTTTCTTCTTCCTTCTCTCCTTTCTTCTTCTCTTCTTCCGGCTATCCAAGATAGAGAGAGAGAGGAAGAGAGCAGAGGCGAGGTGGGGGAACGGTGCGGCGCAGCCGCGGCGAGAAAGGAGGCAGCACAGGAGAGGGAGTAAGGGCGCGGTGCGGCCGGCCATGGCGAGCGGCGGTTACGCGGCGGCGGCTACGGCGAAGAGAGGGGGAAAGAAGGGCGGCGAGGGGGAGTTACCGCGAGGGGCAGAGGAAGGGTGCTGTTCCCAGGGAAGAGGAGGGAGACGACGCGGTCCGGGGTCCGCACCGCGCGTCCGGGTGCGGCGGCCGGCATAGGAGGGGCGGTGGCGACGTTTTTGGATGGAGAGGACGGGGGAGGCTGAACGAGGAGAGCGGGTGGGGGGCTTTATAGGGGCCGGGGGAGCGCGCGGGGGTGGCTCATGGGTTCTCCGACGCTTGCGGCTAATGGCGGTAGGGTGACGTCGGCAACGGGGGAGAAAAGGGGAAATAGGAGGGAAAAAGGGGTTTTGCCCCTTGCCATTTTGGGACGGACAGAGGAGGGAAGGGCGGTGCTGCGGCTGCGGCTCCGAGGCATAGAGGCGCATTTGCTGGTGTAGTAGGCGGGGTAGGCGGCTGACGCCGGTGGCCGGGTCGACACGGCGCAGGGCAGGCGTGGCAGGCGCGGCAAGCGGTGGCCAGGTTGACGACGGCGCGACCGGCCGGTAGGCCACGATGCGCACGCACGTGCGCGAGCCAACAGGCGGCGGCCGATTTCAAATGGCGCGGCGGCAACACCGGTGAGTGAGAGAGAAATGGGAAGGGGAGAGAGAAGAGAGTAGCGTGAGAGAGAGAGCTCTCTCTCCGCTGGCGCATGCGGCGCACGTGAGGGGAGGCCGTGGGCCGTAGAGTAAGGTGGGCCGGTGCACATGCGCGACCCACGAAGGGAAGAAGGAGAGGTTGGGAGAGAGGGAGGGGGCTAGGCCAGCTGAGAAAGGAAACGGCCCGACAAAAAGAAGGGGAGGAAATTTAGACTTTTGCGGAGAAGACCCGTACAGAGCAGATTTAGAATTTGGGTTTGATTTTGAGTTGGGGTTTGGATAGAGGAGAAGAGCCGAGATCTTGGCACACAGAAAAAGACCACAACAAAGAACAACTTTCGCAATTTAGTGTTTTATTAAAATAGTTTTCCCTACGGCTAATGCCGTGACGGATCGGGCGTTACAAACCAACCCCCCTAACAAGAATCTCGATCCCGAGATTCAGCACCTAAGGGAGCATCTCCGGGAACTCGGTGCGGAGGTGATCTTCTCGTTACTAGGTTGCCTCGTCTTCGGTATGATTACTCCATTGCACCTTGTAGAACTTGATGGTCTTCCGACGAGTCTGTCGTTCTGCCATCTCAAGAACTCTGATCGGTCTCTCCCTGTAGGTCAGATTCTTTTCCAGTTCAATGTCCACCAAGGGAACCTGTTCCTCTGGAACTTGAAGACACTTCTTCAACTGAGACACATGGAACATGTTGTGCACATCTGCGAGACCTTCGGGTAGTTCAATCTGATAGGCCACTTCACCACGCCTGGCGGTGATCCGATAGGGGCCTATATAACGGGGTGCCGGCTTGCCGGACATCCCAAATCTCTTAAGCCCACGGAGTGGTGACACTCGTAAGTACACATGATCTCCCACAGCAAACTCGAGGTCGCGTCTGCGGTTATCTGCATAACTTTTCTGTCGGGTCTACGTTGCCTTTAATCGGTCATGGATTAGCTTAACTTGTTCTTTAGCTGCTTTGAGTACATCCGGACCAAACACTAGAGCTTCGCCCACCTCATTCCAGCACAGTGGGGTACAACACTTTCGTTCGAATAGGGCCTCGTTCAGGGACATTTGAATGCTGGAGTGATAACTGTTGTTGCAGGAGAATTCAACATAAGGTAGGCATCTGTCCCAAGTACCTTCAAAATCCAAGGCAAAGCACGAAGCATGTCCTCGAGAATCTGATTACCTCTTTCCGTTTGACCGTCAGTCTGCGGATGGTAGGCTGTGCTGAAATTTAGATTGGAGCCTAGGGCTTCGTGTAGCTGCTGCTAGAATCTGGAGGTGAACTGCGTGCCTCGATCGGACACAATTTTCTTAGGGCACCCGTATCGGCAAACCACATGAGTTATATAGAGGTCGGCTAGTTTCTTTCCATCGTAAGTGGTTTTCACGGGCACGAAGTGAGCCGCTTTCGTGAGACAATCCACGAGCACCCAGATGGAGTCGTACCCGCAAGAAGTTCTCGGTAATCCAGTGATGAAATACATACCAATTTCTTCCTATTTCCATTCTGGGATCCTTAGAGGTTGTAACAAGCCGGCTGGCTTCTGATGTTCTGCCTTGACTCATTGGCAAATGTCACATAGGGCCACATATTCCGCAACAACACGTTTCATTCCGGCCCACCAGATGTATTCCTTAATGTCCTGGTACATTTTGGTACTTCCTGGGTGAATAGAGTAAGCTGACTCATGGGCTTCTGCCAGAATTAGGTTTCGTAACTCCTTTTTGCCTGGCACACAAATACGCTGCCCAAACCAAACGGTGCCTTGGTCGTCTATAGTTTATCCAGTCACTTTCTTTTTACTTATTTTCTCCTTTAGTTCCTTTATTCCTTCATCGTCTTTCTGAGCCTCCCGGATCTGAGACTCCAGGGTGGGTTGTATCGTCAGGCTGGCAAGGGAACCTGATGGAATTACGGTTAATTTCAGCCTTTCCAATTCTTGACACAAACAATCTTGAGTTGGCCAAATCAAGGCGACATTGCAGTAGGTTTTACGACTCAGGGCATCAGCGACCACATTAGCCTTTCCAGGATGGTAATGGATTCCCAAATCGTAGTCCTTGATCAGTTCCAACCATCTTCTCCGCCTCATGTTTAATTCGTTCTGGGTGAAGATGTATTTGAGACTTTTATGATCCGTATAAACTTCGCATCGGTTTCCGATCAAGTAATGTCGCCAGATTTTGAGAGCATGTACCACGGCAGCAAGTTCTAGGTCATGTGTGGGGTATTTGGTTTCGTGAGGCCTTAGCTGCCTGGAAGCGTAGGCTACCACTTTTTGGTCCTGCATCAGAACACAACCCAAGCCTTTCCTCGATGCATCACAGAAGATCTCGAAATCCTTGCGGATGTCGGGTAGGGTGAGGACCGGTGCAGTTGTTAGCCTTTTCTTTAACTCTTGGAAACTACGCTCACAAGATTCTGACCAGTCAAATTTCTTTTCCTTCTTTAGTAGTTCAGTCATAGGTCTGGCCAGCTTGGAGAACCCTTCGATGAATCTCCGGTAGTAACCAGCTAAGCCAAGGAAATTGCGGATCTCTGACACATTCCATGGCGATTTCCAGGCAAGGACTGAGTCCACTTTGCTGGGGTCTACTTCGACACCTTCGGCGGAGAAGACATGACCAAGGAAGGCTATTCGATCCAACCAGAAATCACACTTTGAGAACTTGGCAAACAGCTGATGTTCCCTTAATTTGTCCATGATTAATCTCAAGTGGTTAGTATGCTCTTGCTCACTCTTCGAGTAAATAAGGATGTCGTCGATGAATACCACGACAAACTTATCCAGATATTCCATGAAGACTTTATTCATCAGGTTCATGAAAAATGCCGGTGCATTCGTGAGTCCGAACAACATCACGGTGAACTCGTACAGACCATACCGCATCGAGAATGCGGTCTTGGGGATATCTTCGGGTCATATCTTCAACTGATGATATCCAGAACTTAAGTCGATCTTGGATAACAATTTTGCTCCTTCCAGTTGATCAAACAGATCATCTATTCGAGGCAACGGGTACTTATTCTTTATGGTTACCTCGTTTAAAGCTCTATAGTCAACTACCATTGTTTCAGAGCCATCCTTCTTCTTAACAAAGAGCACATGAGCTCCCCATGGGGATGTACTAGGTCGTACGTAACCCTTGTTTTGCAACTCTTCGATTTGCTTCTTAGCTTCGGCTAACTCATTAGCGGCCATTCTGTAGGGCCTCTTAGCAATTGGCGCGATGCCTGGTGCTAGTTCTATGGAGAACTCGATCTCACGGTCAGGGGGCATGCCCAGTAACTCTTATGGGAACACGTCAGGATACTCACTGACCACAGGTACCAATTCTAAAGAAGTGGCTTGCACACTGTTAAGCGTCGAGCGACTCACAGAATGAGGGTAAGGAGTAAAGCAAACTTGTTTCCCTCCAGATCCTTGCAGGGTGATGGACCTCTTAGTACAATCTATCTGCCCCTTGTACTTAGCCAACTAATCCATCCCTAGGATGATGTCCAGGCCTTAGGAGTCTAGGACTATAGGTTTGGCTAAAAGGCTTACACCCTCGATTTTAATATTGGCTTCGGGGCATAGTTTAGTTGCCCTTACATCCCTTCCAGGGGAGTGTATTATCATAGACACTTGCAAATTCTGGGTTTTCCAACCATTTCTTTTCACAAAATCTTGCGATATGAAGGAATGCAAAGCTTCGGAATCAAACAGTACAATTGCGGGTATGGAGTTGACAGAAAACATACCCATCACAACATCTGGGGCTTCCTGAGCTGTTTCAACTTGAATGTGATTCACCCAGCCTCGTCCGAAGTTGTTAGAAGCACGGGAACCTTGACCACTAGTCTGGCTGGCAGAACGGGACTGTGGAGGGGCTGACACCTTGGCCGTGCTGCCATTAGAGCGTCCTGAACTGGTGTTTCCCTGATTCTGGGGGCACTGCCTAGCGTAGTGGCCCATTTGGTTGCACGTGAAGCACTGCACATTTTCCATTCCTGTTGGTGACTTGAAGGAGGAGACACTGGTGGTCATGGTGTTGCCACTGGGGGTACGCTGTTGTGGCGATGGGGCAGGACATTGCATTGCGGGGCGTGGAACATAGTTCTGCTAGTGACTAGCCTGAGGAGCGGGCTGGTGATACTGCATAGGCTGACCAAAATGAGGGTGAGGCGCACCTTGAGATGCATTCCCTTGATGAGTGGTATTACGTTTCTTGTACTCCTCTGTTGCCTCTTTCCTTGCATCTTCCAATAGGAGAGCTTTGTTGACCATTTGTTGGAAGGTAGGAAAGTCATGAGCGAGCAGCTGGATTCTCAAGCCCACTACTATTCCCTTCAGGAACCTTCTGATCTTCCTCTTATCAGTGTTTACTTCCTCCGGAGCATACCTGGCCAACCTGTTGAACTGGCTTAAGTACTCGTTAACACTTCCTGTACCTTGCTTGAGCCTGTTGAATTCCTCTTTCTTCATGTCAATGGTACTTTCTGGCACATGAGTTGCATGGAAAGCCTCGGTGAATTCAGTCCAACCAATGTTGGTGGCATCAGGGTGAGCATTGCAGTAATTCTCCCACCAATCTGCTACGGGACCCCTTAGCTGATGAGCTGCATAGAGCGTCTTCTCAATGAGGGTGCACTGCACTAAGTTGAGCTTCCTTTCCACATCCTTTAGCCAATCATCAGCATCAACTGGTTCGACGGTGTGAGAGAACTCAGGTGGGTGGGACCTCAGAAAGTCGGTTAGCTTGGTTCTGTTGTTGGGATTGGGCACATACTGTGGAGCCTGTGATTGCACTTTCTGCTGGAATCCGGCTATGGCCTGAGCTAACCTTTGCAAGATTTGAGTCTGCACTGCCATCATATGCTGGAAGTCGGTTCGAAGTGGTGGGGGTGGGGGTAAGTTAGGAGCATTGTGGTCGTTCCTGTCCGAGTGATTTGCCCGAGATGGTCCATTGACCGCCTCATTCTCTGACTCATGATCTGCCTCTGGTTCTACCCGTTCTGACCCAAAACCCAAACGGACTGGAGCACGAACCATACGATGGGGACGGCCAGCCATCTAATCTCCCAGAAAAGGCGAGGTAAGAATAGAACAAGACAAAAAGGAAAGAAGTACAGTAAACGAAAACAGAGAGCACACACTAAGCATAAATCAAGTTCTCAAATCATAAAACATCTGATACAACGGGTGTGGACAAGTCACAGAGCTATGCCAAGCTTGACTGTACGCACACCACCTCAGAGATGCAGACTACCAGACAACACCCACATCAACACACTCACGCACTACCCCGCCACGACTCCAAAAGAGTTGGCAGCGGTACAAAAGGTCTAGCTCACGAACTCCGGCAGTAGACTGCCTCTACTGCTCTCCTGCCTACCTGGCTCCAGTGGTAGGCTCGTCGGTCGAAGAGACGTCAATCGGTGCACGCGAAGGGACCAGTGGAACCTGTCGAGGGCCGGCAGCAAAACGGGCTGCTGGCGGAGCAGGAGTGGGGTAGTTGAAACATAACACAGTGGAGGAACCCACAACGCGCTTTCGTGCGGTGCGGATCAGGAGAAGGCCACAGCGGCTGGTGACAGGGGTGTGGTCGGAAGTGTAGTAAGGACTGACAGGGTGGGGGTACGGGGAGAACACTGGCGAGTACAGGACGCGCGGACTGGGGGAGCGCGGACCACTGGGGGTGCGAGCTGAGCCACGAGAACTGTAAAGGGACAGGTGGCTGGAGTGGCAGAGGCGTCCGGAGTCCCAGGAGGTAGTGTCCACGGAAGTGACACCCTCCTCAGCAAGGCGGGCCTCCAGAGCAGCGTAGCGACGAGCCAGGCGATGGTAAGCCTCAAGGAGAAGGTCGTGCTGAGTGGCCTGTGCGTCAGACAGCTCCACCAGGCGAGTCAGGGCAGGGTGCGACTCGCGGTACGGGCAAAGGTACCTGGTGTCATTGCGGCCTGAAGGGAGCTGTGGGATCAGCCGGAAGACGGAACCCACAAGGCAGTGGCGGTAGTCGTAGGCCAGAGGATGGAGTGCAGTCCAGGAGAGGTCCTGGTACGCGAGCTGGAGAGTAGGGTGGGCCACGTTGAAGTGGTGGAGGCGAAGGCCTGCGCTGTGTGGGCCTCCACGAGGTAGAGGTACATGGACAACTCGCAGCGGGAAGAGTAGCGGTACACAGAGTACCCAGAGTACTCCGGACAGGAGAAGCCAAGGAAATGAGCAAGGTCGCTCAGCTTGTCGACGTGGTGACCCTCATTAACACCATGAGAACTGCGAGTGGCGTTGGCTGCCATCTACAATTTCGAAAGAGGAAATAAATTAGTTACAATTTTAATAATTAAATTACTGAGAAAGAAGAATAAGAGGAACTCTAGTTTTCGCAAGTAGTTTTTTTAGAACTTAGCATCCTTAAGGTTGTCCTAAGCGTCGGGTTTCGACCTAGGGCCAAGCTACGCTCTGATACCATCCTTTTTCACGCCCCGATCTGGCCCCAGATGGAAACTAGAGCAAGACGCTCCAAATAAACCTGTGTGCTGATACCAGTCCCAGGACAATAGCACTGGTATCACAGGAAGACGAATTATCACAGCAACAGCGGTCTCTTCATTAAGAGTAGTCTTACAGCCATGTTGGGCTACGGATAGATCTCGTGCTCACAACTGCATTACAAAAGGGAAAGGCGGAAGCAAAGACTTGCCCATGGCCACAAGCATAACTTGGGAACTGCGACGAAACCCTAAAACTGCTCGAAGCCGGTCTGCTCTTGGTAGAACTCCTCGTCAGCGGGATCCATCTCCTCCTCTTCGAGAACTGGGGGGATTATTTATATAGAGCAAGGGTGAGTACAGGGAGTACTCAGTAAGTCTTGGGAATTAGGTATGTATTGTAAGCTTCATGAAACGGCTATTTGTTTTCACAATTCAGTTTGGTTTAAATCTTTCGAAATAATTTCTAGGGAAGTGCTTCTCGATGACTCGAGCCTGACAGTGCGCCAAGCCCGGCCGGAGTAGTGCAATGTATCAATCTTTTAAGAATCAAGTGTTGGCTCCCGGCCAACCGATTTTGACGGCCTCATGGGCCTAGCTGAACCCGTCATCCACATTTGATAACAACGTTATCCAACCCATCAAGTCAATTTCACAGGCAGTAGTCAAACAAAACTACGCTAAGGAATCACCTCACATCCGCCCATGACTGTGGGCACGGCTGTTCGAACAGTTTGTTAACCTCCGCAGAGGGGTACACTTTACCCACACGATGTTACTAGCCTGGGTCACCTAGCCCGTGCAGCACAGCCACGTCTGGCGACTTTGAGGCTTTCACGACAAGGCATTTCCAAAGCCGATACAAGGTTACCATATGCCAACGGGAGGGGTCATCCGGACCAACAACAGGTTAGGTCCCAGACCATACTTGTGCCAGGAAGCCCAGGGGTCCTCCCCGACACCACCATGGCGAATCCACTTGTCCCTTGGCACCAAGCCTTCCCTGGCCCAGCTAATTACTCAGCTAGGGGTGTCCCATTTCACCCATGTGGTCGCACTGATTATGTTTGGATGAAATCCCAAAGGAATCGGTCCTTAAGTGCGAGAACGGGAAAGCGTACAGCCAGTACGTTCCCTGCACCGCGATTTTAGAAATCATTTTATTTTGCAGGCACTGACCCAAGTGTTGGGTTTTCCAGGTGTTTTGTAAACCCATGTTTTACCCATCGTTGAAGGTTTTAAATTTTGAGAGAGCCATCGATGTATGTGCCCTGGGCTCGAACACCGGGAACCGGCAGTTGACAATGGTGGCACGGGTGTTCAATAGACAAAGAGGGTATGTGCATCAATTGGGTTGGGCCGGCAGGTTATCTTGCAAACCATGGCCAAATACAACAGGTGCGACCTACTAATGCATAGTTTGCGAAATGGAAATACTTAGTTTTAAATTATAGGCGCAAGATAATCAAAGGGGACTTGCCTTGCTCGAGATCTTGAACTTGCTCCTCGAAATCCGCACACTGCGAGTCTTCGGGCACCGAAGCTACACGCGTAATGAAAAGACTCAACAAACAGCGAAAAGAAAGCCCTAATAATGACCTCTAAGCGTGCCATTTGATAGATCTCGATTTTTGAGAATTTTTAGAAGTGGAACGGAGTCAATTGGATGAAAGGTTGAAAAGATATGAATTTTCTAAGGTTAATTGATTTTTAAGTCTAAAGGAAAAAGGTTTATTAAATTCTCTGGAAAAGAAAAAGGAAAGGAGGGGTGACAATCGGACTTCTTGAGCGAGCCGGAGGCGCGGCCCAAAGGGTTTTGCGCGGTGCGGCCGAGTAACGGGCCGTCGCGCGAGAATGCGGCCCAACGGCCGAGCGGCGCGCGTGTGGGCCGAGCGGCGCGCGGTGCAGGGCGCAGTAGGCCGAGGGGGAGGGGCTGGTGGGCCGCGGGGGAGCGAGCGGGCTAGGCTGATGCGCGAGGGGGAACGGCCCATGGTCTAGCGCAGGCACGCGGGGTTGAGCGGGACGAGGAGGGGGGCGAGCAGGCCGGGGAAACGGGCCGAGGCCGTGAAGGTGGCCCAGCGGCGTGCGGGCGAAGGCAGGCCGAGAAGGGGGCGTGCAGGCTGGGAAACGGGCCGAGGCCGTGAAGGCGCCCCAGCGGCACGCGGGAGATGGTGGACCGGGGTCAAGGGGTGGGGCCCACGGGTGGGTCCCACCATCCTTCTCTTCTTCCTCCTTTCTTCTCTTCTTCTTTTCTTCTTCCTTCTCTCCTTTCTTCTTTTGTTCTTCCGGCTGCCCAAGAGAGAGAGAGAGGGAGAGAGCAGCGGCGAGGTGGGGGAACAGTGCGGCACGGCCGCGGCGAGAAAGGAGGCGGCGCAGGAGAGGGAGTAAGGGCGCGGTCGCGTCGATGCGAGCGGCGCGGCCGGCCATGGCGAGCGGCGGCTACGGTGAAGAGAGGGGGAAAGAAGGGCAGCGAGGGGGAGTTACCGCGAGGAGCAGAGGAAGGGTGCCGTTGCTAGGGAAGAGGAGGGAGACGGCGTGGCCGGGGGTCCGCGCCGCGCGTCCGGGTGCGGAGGCCGGCGTAGGAGGGGCGGCGACGATGTTTTTGGGTGGAGAGGGCGGGGGAGGCCGAACGAGGAGAGTGGGTGGGACGCTTTATAGGGGCCGGGGGAGCGCGCGGGGCCGGCTCACGTGTTCTCCGGCGCTTGCGGCCAATGGCGGCAAGGTGACGTCGGCGACGGGGGAGAAAAGGGGAAAAAGGAGGGAAAAGGGGTTTTGCCCCCTTGCCATTTTGGGGAAGACATAGGAGAGAGGGAGGGGCGGTGCAATGGCTGCGGCTCCGAGGCGTGGAAGCGCGTGTGCTGGCGTGGCAGGCGGGGCAGGCAGCTGACGCCGGTTGTCGGGTCGACGCGGCGTTGGGCAGGCGCGGCAGGCGGCCGCTAGGGTGACGACGGCACGGCCGACCGGTCGGCCACGACGCGCACGCGCGCGCGAGCCAATGGGCGGTGACCGAGTTCAAATGGCGCGGCGGCAACTCCGGCGAGTGAGAGAGAAACGGGAAGGAGAGAGAGAGCTCTCTCTCGGTTGGCGCGTGCGGCGCACGTGAGGGGAGGCCATGGGCCGTAGAGGAAGGTGGGCCAGCGCGCGTGCGCGGCCCACGAAGGGAAGAAGGAGAGGTTGGGAGAGATGGAGGGGGCTAGGCCGGCTGAGAAAGGAAACGGCCCGAGAGAAAGAGGGGAAGGAAATATAGACTTTTTCGGAGAAGACCCGTATGGTGCAGATTTAGAATTTGGGTTTGATTTTGAGTTGGGGTTTGGATAGAGGAGAAGAGCCGAGATCTTGGCACACAGAAAAAGACCACAACGAATAACAACTTTCGCAATTTAGTGTTTTATTAAAATAGTTTTTCCCTACGGCTAACGCCGCGACGGATCGGGCGTTACAAAAGTGGTGGCGCGGGCAGCTAGGGTTTCTCCCCGGAGCTGCCCGCGTGAGAACGACGCGAGGGACAGTGTTTCCCCTTGTAATGGAATAATGAGCTCCGTTTCATATTATAAGTGATTTTGACTTTTTTCTTGTCAAACTTCTTTAAGTTTATCCAAGTTTATAGAAAAATTAGAGATCTATTTAGCTCCAGTGCAGGTCCAAAATAATGATGAGATGCGGGCGTGCCAGTCAGTTTGATCCTGCAACTGACAAGATATGTGAATAGCAGATAAAACAGCGAATCGGCTAACAAGCCGATGGAGTGATTCCAGCCAATGCCGATACTAGCCGATATCCAGTATAGATCATGATACTTGAGTAAATAATGACATAAAGATAATCGGCTGATGATAATGCAATGAAACAATAATATAGTCCAGTAGAAACCAATCGGCTAGTAATGATAGATTGAATAAGCACTGATCCGAAGGTTAAAGCATATATCGGCTGCAGTTCCATTGTTATTAAATCCAAACAATTAGATAAACAGTGAAACCTTTGTTATCATCGGCTAAAACCAACTTGTAAATAATCCTTGTAAGCCGATACAACGTCCAGATAACTCATCAGCTGAAACCCCGATGAAACTCTTATTGGCAATCAAGAAGCAAGTTAGAGATTATGGTTCTAAGCACGACTTAGTAGATCAAACTTAACTGATGCAGCACTAAGCATGAAAAGAAACATAATATCTAGACGATCAAGCTTTTGACTGATTTTCAGGGTGGTGGATACATTATATAATCTAAGCCAACAAAATAATCTAGCCGATATCGATAAAACCCTAGATGGAGATCGGCGGATGTAAGTAGAAAACATTGTCAGTCTAGATTATATAATGTATATGATAACTCGAGGACTTACATGAAAAAGATTAGAGTGTCAAAGCGATGGAAGCACTAATCCCAATAACGCAAGCCGCCATAACAAGCCTTACCCCTTGTCGGAGATCGAAGCCGATGCAGCCCAACTTAAAACAAGAACTTATCGAAAGTAAAAGGGTAAAAGGTGGCGATGCACCGAAATTGTATTGATCGAGAGATAATTTACATGGACCCCAGGTGTACATATTTATATCCATGGGTAGATACTAGTCCATATCGGACACGACTCAAACTTTCCTAAAGATAAAAGGAAAAAACATAAAGTCCTTATTAGACACTAAACACACTTTTCTAAAGATAAAAGGATATTAACAGACTCTTCCTAACTAATAGATAAACTGCCATGCCACATTCTCCTTGAGCTCGGTCTCTTTTGGATAAGCTTCATTTAATAGACTAATTTTCTTAACCGAATTTAGTAAGAATCCGACTGTAAGTGATTGATAGCTTCCATCGGTCGATTCCAGAACTCTGAAGTCGATACTAACTCTAGGTCAATGATGACTTCGAGACTTACCAAATTCCGTCGTCAACACGTCTATAACACCAAATTAGTTCCATTAAAACCAATATTTAATATATCTAGATAACACGTCTGTTTTGTGTTTAAAATATTGCTATATTTTTCTAGAAACTTAATTAAACTTAAAGAAGTTTGAAAAAAAAACATTAAAACGACTTAGAATATAAAAGGGAGGTACTCGGTAGTTTACAAGTCGTAGGGTGGTCTACTAAAATTCGCTTATATAGTAATCGCTAAAGAGAGAGAGAAATGTGTCTGGAGACATGCAAAAGTTCATGTCCCACCACGCAGTATTGGATGCTTACAAGACTAGGCCGAAATGATCGCAGCACAAATTCAGGCCCAAAACACATTGAGGCCGGTCCTATATACTCCTCTGGCACGGCCCCATCGACTGAACTCTGAGATCTTTCTTCAACAGGTCCGAGTTTGACAATGCTGACCTGAACTTTCACTTAAAAACGTTTTAGTTTTCTTTTGAGGAAAAGAACGATTTAGTTGTTTCACATAAAAAGCACTCTTGAGATATATTGCCTGGGTGTACCTTATATATGTAATCCATACTCTGGGTAAAATTTCTTGCTCTGCCGCTAGCATGCAGCAGCACCTGATTTTTTTTTATGTTTTGGTCCTTTTTAAAATCTTATTTTATAAATAGATCTCAAGAAAAACTTATTTCAGAAACGGATCCTTTTCACGATGCTAGTGACCTTGCTGTTGAGTTCCAACGTCTCGATGCTAACAATGCTATCGCCGAACCCTCGCCCCACTAGCAGTTGAGATGTGGAGGGGTCGGCGCTAGAACCTATTTGTAAAAAATAAAATAAAAAAAATTAAATTGTAAATATTTTTTATTACAAATTAGTCCTCGATACAAAAGAAGCTGATGGCAAGGAGCTATTTGTAAAACAATATGACCCTTTCTAGTTCTTTTTCCAGTAAATAGATTCTCGGTATCAATGCCATTGGTGCTGAGATATTTAACCTCAGTGCCAATGACCCTAGCGTTGAGAAAAATGATCCTTTCTTGGAATAAAATTTTCCAATAATCTATTTGTAAAATAAGTTTTTAAAAAGAATAAAAATATAAAAAAAATCCATGAAGCAGCACACAACTAGTTAGGCTAGTTGGTCATATCTATACTATTTCAAAAAACTCTGATAATGGATTTACCTCCACCACGACCATTGACATGTGGGAGCCAAAAAGGTACACCACACATGAGGTTATTGTATTTGCTTATCTCTTCATGACCAACTCCCCCTTCTGTTTAAACTTTGAAAATAAGAGGAGATTGGGAGAGGGTCACCTCTGTAATTTTTGGAGTTGCTTCTTTTTACCTCGATTCAAGTAATATTTTAGGTTTTCTTTGCAATTCTAAAATGGTTTACACAACACATATTATCATCAATGATTATTTCTTGTGATGTTGAAGAAGTACAACTCCTTAGTTCAGACGACTCATTATTCTAAGCATGGTCTTTTTTATTTTCATTTCATTGTTTGAATGAAGAATCTTGTTTTGAACCAAGTAGAGACGGAGGGAGTAATTGCGAGCTTTCCTGACCATCATATCACAGTAGCAGGCTATAAGCCAGCTATAAACATATTTTAAAGAGATAAAGAAAGAGAGAGAGGAGCAGTGGACTACAGATCTGTAGCTAGCTGCAGTATGGACTCCAAGACGTAATGTGTGTATGACAGGTGGAATCAGGTATTACTAGTATAGTAAGCAACTATTGTATGAATTGACTATTACATTGGTTATAGAAGATTTGGAGCTAGTAGTAGTGGGCTATATTATTAAAATCTAGATCACTTCTTCGACCTTGCGACTTTGCCGGTGGAGTAGTTAGCTAGCAGAATTCATTGCTTAGCTAGCTAGCTGCTCCGGAGCCTAGCTTGTACTCTAGCTAGCTTGTGCACAAGAATATATATAAATCATGTATTCCCAATGCGTGCAAAGCTTACAGCTATCGACACAGACAGGCGTCCTGACGATACTCCTGCACTCAGCCGCACTGGCTTGGATGTTCTTGGCATTAAAAAAAAGAAGAGAAAAGATGGAAGAAAACCTTAGATTCAATACAGGCAACAACCAACTTAATTGTGTACACATCACATATTTTTGTACAGTCAGTATTAGTCATCAAAAAAAAGTATAGTATTAATTGGATACAAATTAATATATATGGCCATGCATCCGTGCAAATATGCAGTGTCACAAGAAATGAGTAATGCCTTCTCTAACACATCTTGATCGATCGGGCATCTTTTTCCTTTTGCAACAGCTGAACTAGCTAGTTGTAGGCTCTGTTGCCTCAGTGTCGTTCATTATGCACCAATACAGAAACACAGAGAAGAAGAAACTGAAAGAGATGCATATATATGCTAATACTAGTAATAATTTGGCAGTTTAAGTACACAAAAACAGGGGTATCAGCTAGGGACTAGCTACTTACTAGCAAATTGTTGCTAATTGAACAAGAACTAAACTAAGCCCTATAACTAAATTCTAAAGGTGTTACTGATTAGTACATGCACATCATTTCGGCTAGTCAATAGTTTATGCATGTATCTAAAATAAAGCAGCTACGCACAGTATATATTAGATATCTTTGCAGATTATAGCTAGTAGATCGTCATCACTGGGAGCTTTATGTACAAGTACAACATAATTAATTAGCAAACCAATGCGGTTGGAGATGATGAAGATGAAGGCGATCGAGATGATATGGAGGTGAGAAGGCCATGGTGGAGAAGGGGAGCACGTGCATTCATCACCATGGTCAGAGCTTGCTAGCTCGACCGGTTGGTGTTAATTTTGCACGTACCCTGCTTCTCCAGCAAGAACCTACTCACCTGTAGCTAGCAAGAACAGCAACACTCTTGCTTGTAATCGACCGAGATGAGTAAAGAAGAAGAAGGGTAGCAACATGCCAATTAACATGCTGCATCAGTGGAATGCATGAACTGAAGTGCAATGCAGAGGTGATCGTACATGCAAGTAGTAGAGAAAAGAGATCAGCGAGTGTGCATGCAATGCCTCTCTATCTATCTGCTGCTGCCTGCTGGGTTTATATAGCCACAAGCTAGATCGAATATACATATATTGATATCACACACACAAGTACTCAGGCTCAGAGAGAGAGAGAGAGAGAGAATGTGGAGTGTTGGAGTGGGTTTGCACTTTGCGGGGGAAACGTGAGCTGATTTCATCGAGTATTGACCTGGGGTAAGATAGGTGGATGGATAGTTACTTTGCTTGCTATCTATGGCCGGCGCCACATCGTTCTCTGCATTGGCCTTTTGGACATGACTACATGTTTCTTGCGTTTTATATATGAACATCATCACGAATTACTTGTGCCATAGATCATGCATTCACATATACATACATGCATGCATGCAGGAAAGGATCGGATTAATTTGCATTTGCATACCCCCTCCACCTAGCTAGTGTTGCTCAGCTCAATAGACACATCTTTTCATCGTTAATCGCTGATGATGAGCCGCTGATGATGAGCGTTCTCTGTCGTAACTAAATCATATGGTTATCAGAGAAAAAAATAGATTTTTTTTAGAATTGCTATTTAACCGTCAAAAGTTTTCTAGGGATACAACTTTCGAAATTTGAACCATTCGATCCGCTTCAAGATTTGTGTAGGTGGGGGCAACTCAAACCCACGACCAAATTTTCACCTGAGCACATCATACCCGCTGGGATAATTAAGCTAGCACGTATTTTTATATTTTATATGTAAGTTCTCTGTTACCCTAATTACTTTCTCTGTTTTAGGAAAAAAATTATTATAGGATTTAACTCTTTTTAACACGGAGAATATACAATGAACTACACTTACAATTATATTTATTATAGTTCGTATTTGAAAGCTTTTAGAAAACTATCAAATGTCATATAGCATCTTCTTCTGTTTTCAAAAACAAGTCGTACTACTCGTACCGTCGTACGTCGTACACGAGTCGCTACTGATGGCAAACCGTGTGGCATGCAGAAGCAAAACCTAGCGTTGGATTTCTTTAGTGATTCGTCGTCGCAGCTGGCTAGCTAGCTGCATGAAGCTAGCCAGCACTGTACTGTATAGGCAACAGGGAAGAGAAACTAGCAGTGGTAGCTAGTAGAAGCTGGTTCAGCTGTACTGCACAACTGCACATATGATGCTGGGATGACCTCTTTCTTCTCCATGGGCCATGCACGCATGATGTCTGAAGCTGTACATGAAGCAACAATCGAATATATACAGTACCACTTCATACTTATTTGCAATGATATATGGTACAATAGTACTGGTGTACCAGAGTTAACCAGCTGCTGTGTGTGCTTGCAGATCGGTCGTCACTCTCCAGGCCTTTCTTGGGAAGTTCCTTGTGTATAGCTGCTAAACTTTGTCCCAGTCCTTTGAGTGTCTCTGCACATGTTCAGACAAGTATATAGGAGTTGTATGTGTAAAAGTACATCATTGCATCTTACACTTACGTATGGTGTATCTATCGTTGGATTCGATCGCAGGCCAGCAGTCAGCATATGCAACTTTGTAGGGAACACGCAAGCTAGCTTGCATAGGTTATATATATACTAATCATTGTGTAACTTATTGGGATCAATTTGATTAATCAGCTGTCTGGTTTTAGGCTAAATCTCAATCACTTTTGAATATGTACGATTGCTCCAAGATCAGCGGTGGACGCAGGATTTTAGATCGGGGTATTCACTCCACGATTGCAGGTGATCATGTCACTAATGTTTGGTGGTCTGGGGTTTACTGGGTTACAAGTGATGTAAAGTACGCCCAAGAAGAGCGGGTTTTCCTTGACAAAAGAAATCGAGCATGAAGCATTATTAGACTCAATAAAATATGGGATTTGCTATTCATCACTAGTGTGAAAAGTTTTGGGTTTGCACTCAATTGTTTGTCCGTCCAATCAAGCTTGAAGATGCATGTGTTTTGTTATTGGGCCTGCAGCTAGTCTGGGTTTCAAACCCGTTTGTTGTCCCGATCCGACTCGAGAGAAGAGAGATAGAGAGGGGGGAAGAACTATGGGAGACAGCCTAGCCATTTCTCCACCGCACAAACAGGCATTGCTATCATCTAGAGCGGGCGATGCCAACAAATCTCGTCGGCGGCGACAAAGACTCTCAGTGCAGCAAGGTGCTGCTCAACGAGGGTGTCGCAGTGCCCTTCCCCATGGTTGTCGAGGCAGGCATCGCGGCTCCCGCGACGGTCAGCAAGAGGCGGCTACTGCAGCTCCCGCGCTGGTCATTTTACATATATATGTTATAGTTTATAAAACCAGATAAGAGATACGTCAATTTTGTGAACACTGTTAGTATCACTTTATCGGATGAAGAAATGATCAAAATAAAAGTTTTAAATCTTGATGAGTTATTCAACTTTGTTGTTGATAACTTTTTCAGTTAAAATTATTTAGTATTTGAAAATATTGTTTGAAGTTATCATATTTTCAAATTCAAATTCAAACTGTTCAAAAAAATGTTATATAGAAAAATGATCAAAATAAAAGTTATAGATCTTGATGAGTTATACAACTTTGTTGTTGATGACTTTTTCAGTTGAAGTCATTCACTAACAAAAAATTCTATTTGAATTTCTCAAACTTTGAATTTCAAATTTCAAATTGTTCAAATAGAGTCAGATGGAGAAATGATCAAAATAAAAATTTTGCACCTCGATGAGTTCTACAACTTTGGTTTTGGTGACTTTTCCATTTGAAATCATTTATTAACCCCAATTTTTGTTCGAAATTGTTAAATTTTGAAAATTCAAAATTTGAATAGTTCAAATGAACTTATTTGTACAAAGAACCAATACAATATTTGTAGGTATCGATTAGTTATACAATTTTATTGTTTGTGATTTTTACATTTGACACATAAAAATCGACCTAAAATTAAATTTAAAGTTCTTATAAATTGAAAATAAAAAATACCACATAAATTGAATATAAACATTTCATATAGAAAATGGAAAGATACTCATCGGTGACGGGTATTATTTAATGCCCGATAGAGATAGGTCATCTCAATCGGGGATGTGAAATATGTGATCAAAATGGATGTTATATAAATGTGGTTGTGTTAAATATATTGATGGTTATGTATGTAAATAAATGTATATGAATGGGTGATATTGGGGTGTGATATCCTAGCCCAAGGCTTAATAGGATTAATAGAATACAACAAGTTACAACTACTTTTCCAGAAGCCGATCTCCAAAGAACTTTGATGTTAAGCGTGCTTGGCCTGGAGCAATTTCGGGATGGGTGACCGACCGGGAAGCGTGCTTGGCCTGGAGCAATTTCGGGATAGGTAACCGACCGGGAAGTTTTTCCCGGGTGCACACGAGTGAGGACAAAAAAAATCTAGGAGGGTGCACACGAGTGAGGACAAAAAAAATCTAGGAGAGGCGGGACTGCATGACACACCTAACAAAGGCCGGAGACTAGCCAAAAAATAAAATTTATTTTTTTTTGGGATTATACTCATCTGTGACGGGCCTAAACTAGATAAGGTTATGTGTGACGGGCTATAGTTTAGGCCCGATTGAGATTGGTCATCCGTGACGGGCTATAGTTTGACTGGTCGTCTGGGTCAAAGCTATCAGTGACGGACTTTAATTAAGACCCGATTGAGATAGCTTCATCCGTGACGGACTTATGCCCGTTTGAGATGGTTCCTCACATCACTGACCTTTATGCTGTGTCGGGTGCCATACCCGACACAGATGTGGGTTGCAGCCCGACACAGATAAGGGTTACCGTTGTAGTGGCAGGCCCAATAACGAAACACATGCATCTTCAAGCTAGATCGGACGAACAAAAAATTTGAGTGCAAACCCAAAAATTTTCACACTAGTGATGAATAGAAAATCCCTAAAATATATACATATGTACCATGTCTTATATATATTGAAGTTTTCTTGTAAATTAATATTGGGTGTTCACATGAATATATACCTAGGATCCGCATTAGGTCCATCATTGTCCAAGATATGTGTATGAGTTATAAACCTAATCCCCCTCTCTCTTCCCATTGTTCCTGACTACTCACACACGGTGTTTACACGCCTCACCCAAGTCGCTGATGACCCTGCCCTTCGTCTCATTGGCCCTAGTGTGGTGCCTACAAAGGTCGTCGGCTGCACCTTGTCCGCTTCCTCTTCCTTTGCCATCACCATGCCACCATTGTCATCTCCTTTGCGAGTCTACGCAGCCCCACCCCACCAGATCTATCACCATCGTCTCGCCTCCTAACCACTACGCCCACCTCCTCTCCCGTGGCCAAGGCGGTGTCATTGTCCACCACCAGGCTTTTTCTCCCTCTCTAACATATCTCTAAAGCTGCCTCCACCCAATATCGATAACTTAATCCGACATGCTTGCTGGAATTCAGGTCGTCGTCGCGTCGTTGCCATCGATCAGCTATTTCTTGTTCTGCTACCTCTTCTCACTTACCATTGGTGCCAATGGCTAGAGATCGAAGATGACTCTTTGACCTTTCAATCTCAATCCAACATCTCGGGATTAGGTGACTTATAGTTTCTCTGTGTTATCTGATAAATAGCAAAGGTGGGGAAGCACAGGTGGTGTGGTGGTGCAGTTGTGTATAACTCCACCTACCAGGGTTCAAATCCTGGTACCCACGAATATTACGCATATACAGAGATTTTATCAGGATGTCTAACGTGTAATCCTAACAAGAAAAAAGATAAATAGCAATGGTATGGTGTAACATAATATTCATCCTTGGTACCAAATCGAGCCTCGCTCTCAAGTACATTGGATCTATTTTTCAGATATTTTCGTGTATATATTCTTAATTGGAGTGTCAGCACACATTTGTACCAAAACTTTCATATCAGCCATTCTGTTCCAATTGTCAAAGACATTATATAGTATCATGCCTAACAGTACTGTCTAAAGTTGCAAACAGAGTTCCTGACCTAGCTGATCGTGGAAACCATGGGTACCCATACCCACATGATATGGTTATCCGACTAGTTATAGGGGATAGCTTATATCTATATAATATGTAACGGATCATGACTTGGGTATTACGTTTCCTTATGTATTACGGAATGGCCTAAAGTCTTGATTTGGCAATATTGTTAAGTAGTATTAGGAAACCGATACCGTATTGGTTAAGGTTTCTATCTTGTAATCCTGCCCCCCATCCTATATAAGGTAGGTAGGAGGCCCTCTAGGGGGCATGAGCACAACTAGATCGTCAGATCAATACAACACCCGGCGGATACAATCCCCAAACAGTAGTGGGTATTACCTCTCATTGAGAGGGCCTGAACCTGTCTAAATCCTTGTCTCCGCATCCATCCACTTTTAGGTCTCGTGCGCTACCCCCTTTTCATATTGCCGAAATCAAGTTTCGACAGTTGGCGCGCCAGGTAGGGGTACGCCGAGTTCCCCATCAAGAAGTGCGATGGAATCAATTTCAACAGAAACACTGAGATTAATCTCAGCGAGTTTCAATGGCTTGAATCTCCAATCCGGGTTTTTCCCCCTCTAACTTATTGTCGTTTATTAAATTGATCTGTAAATATCAGATTAATCTCTTGGTATTTTTTGTTGTTCACATGTGATGTCGCGGCACTACTGTTGCCGACTGGTTTCTTCGCCTTCACGGTTGGTGTGCACCGCTACTGTTACTCATGGCGACATCATCTTCACCATCGGCCGCCGTCATCGCCGCCGACTGGTGTCTTCGCCTTCACGGTTGGTGTGCTCCGCCGCTGTTACTCATGGCGACATCATCTTCACCACCGGCTCGCCTCCATCGCCGCCGACTGGTGCCCTCCGCCTACACGGTTGGTTGGTCGCACCACCGTTGCTGGGTGTCATCATCTTCACCGTCGGCCATCGTCATCACCGCCGACTGGAGCCTTCGCCTTCACGGTTGGTGTGCTCCGCCGCTGTTACTTATGGCGACATCGTCTTCACCACCGCTTGTGGTCATCGCTGCCGACTGGTCTCTTCGCCTCCACGGTTGGTGTGCTCCGCCGCTGTTACTCATGGCGACATCGTCTTCACCACCGGCCGCCGTCATCGCCGCCGACTGGTGTCTTCGCCTCCACGGTTGGTGTGCTGCGCCGCTGTTACTCATGGCGACATCGTCTTCACTACCGGCCGCCGTCATCGCCGCCGACTGGTGTCTTCGCCTCTACGGTTGGTGTGCTCCGCCGCTGTTACTCATGGCGACATCGTCTTCACCAACGGCTCGCCTCCACCGCCGCCGACTTGTGTCTTCGCCTTCACGGTTGGTGTGCTCCGCCGCTGCTACTCATGGTGACATCGTCTTCACCACCGGCTGCCGTCATCGCCGCCGACTGGTCTCTTCGCCTTCACGGCTGGTGTGCTCCGCCGCTGTTACTCATGGCGACATCATCTTCACCACCGGCTCGCCTCCATCGCCGCCGACTGGTGCCCTCCGCCTACACGGTTGGTTGGTCGCACCACCGTTGCTGGGCGTCATTGTCTTCACTGTCGGCCATCGTCATCACCGCCGACTGGAGCCTTCGCCTTTACGGTTGGTGTGCTCCGCCGCTGTTACTTATGGCGACATCGTCTTCACCACCGGTTGCGGTCATCCCTGCCGACTGGACTCTTCGCCTCCACGGTTGGTGTGCTCCGCCGCTGTTACTCATGGCGACATCGTCTTCACCACCGGCCGCCGTCAGCGCCGCCGACTGGTGTCTTCGCCTCCACGGTTGGTGTGCTCCGCCGCTGTTACTCATGGGCGTCGACGTCTTCACCGCCGGCCATCGTCATCATTGCCGACTGGTTCCTCGCCTACACGGTTGTTTGGTCACATCACCGTTGATGGGCATCTACGTCTTCACCGCCGGCCATTGTCATCGTCGCCGACTGGTTTCTCCGCCTACACGGTTGGTTGGTTGCACCACCGTCGCTGGGCGTCCACGTCTTCACCGCCGGCCATCATCAACGTCGCCGACTGGTGTCTCTGCCTACACGGTTGGTTGGTCACACCGCCGTTGTTGGGCGCCGACGTCTTATCACCGGCCATCATCATCGTCGTCGACTGGTGTCTCCGCCTACACGGTTGTTTGGCCACACCACCGTTGATGGGCGTCTACGTCTTTACCGCCGGCCATCGTCATCGTCGCCGACTGGTTTTTCCGCCTACATGGTTGGATGATCACACCATCGTTGTTGGGCGTCTATGTCTTCACCGCCGGCCATCGTCATCATCGCCGGCTGGTTCCTCCGCCTACACGGTTGGTTGGTCACACCACCGTTGATGGGCGTCTACATTTTCACCGCCGGCCATTGTCATCGTCGCCAACTGGTTTCCTTGCCTACACGGTTGGTTGGTCACACCACCATTGTTGGGCATCTACGTCTTCACCGCCGGCCATCGTCATCGTCGCCGACTGGTTTCTCCGCCTACACGGTTGGTTGGTTGCACCACCGTCGCTGGGCGTCCACGTCTTCACCGCCGGCCATCATCAACGTTGCCGACTGGTGTCTCTGCCTACACGGTTGGTTGGTCACACCGCCGTTGTTGGGTGCCGACGTCTTACCACCGGCCATCGTCATCGTCGTCGACTGGTGTCTCCGCCTACACGGTTGTTTGGCCACACCACCGTTGATGGGCGTCTACGTCTTCACCGCCGGCCATCGTCATCGTCGCCGACTGGTTTTTCCGCCTACATGGTTGGATGATCACACCACCGTTGTTGGGCGTCTATGTCTTCACCGCCGGCCATCGTCATCGTCGCCGACTGGTTTCTCCGCCTACACGGTTGGTTGGTCACACCACCGTTGTTGGGCGTCTACGTCTTCACCGCTGGCTCGCCTTCATCGTCGCCGACTAGTTTCCTTGCCTACACGGTTGGTTGGTTACACCACCGTTGCTGGGCATCTTCGTCTTCACCGCCGACTGGTTTCGCCGCTGCCAACTAGTGTTTTTATCTTCACGACTACGCGTCTTCGCCAATGGTTTGCTTTTGTTGCCCCCAACTCGTGTCCACGTCATCACGGCATTGCAATTTTATCACCACTGTGGGGCAACTTCATCTTCATTATTTTCGGCACCGGCAAACTCTACTGCCACTACTTCGGAAGCTTCGCATCATTAACCACGACGTCTCCAAGAGACTCGACATCTTTGCATATGATGCCGAGCTAATCTACTACAACAAGTGGCGTTCCAATCTTCAAGATTTCTACTCGGGCATCCTCAATGCGTATTTTCACTCAAGTGGTGGTTACTCGACGACAAGCTACAGTTCTTAACTCTATGATCTGTTGTTTTCCCAACTAAGCATAAAGTCGGGGACTACACAAATACAAGACTCAAAATTCATAGACGCTATGTCAAGATCAAGCAATCAATTAACCAGCCAACGAGTCAATTCCAAGAAGTCATTATCTTCGTCTTCAACTCAGAGCAGGCGTTCTACTTCAGCAACACCAATTATTTTATCGACAATTTTGGTTTCTGGATGCTGCCACAATTTACTCCAAATTTCTGAAGTATCAAGTTCAACATTTAACCTCCATGCCCGGGAGTTTGGGGTTATCAACCAACTAGCTCAGATTCGATGAGTTGGACAACACGATTTGCTTACCTCTACGCAAAGCATTTGCAACAGCTACAAGACCAAGTTCTACTGCCATCATCATAAATCAACGGGCATTGTATCAATCTTCGTCAAGCAAGCGTCAGCATCAAGGAAACTACTCGAACTTCGATATATTATCAACAATTTGATGGACTATTGTTACTATAATCGTCACCAGCAACTTCTCCATTGGTATTATCATGATCTCCGGTCCATTACCGTCAACCAAGGAGTTTGCTTTGAGGGTTCAAGCTCAATCAACACTGAATATCCGACTGGATCATTTTCGTCAACTTCTTGCTGTGCCACCTTGGCGTCTCCTCTACTTCATCGGCCCTGACGTCTCCGCGGTCACTAATGGATGACTATGTCTTCGCCTTCGGTTGCCTATGTCATCACCGACTTGTTATTCTGCCTTCACGGTTGACCTACTACGCCGCCGCTGATGGGCGACTTCGTCATTATCATCGGCTGCTACACCGCCATTGACCGGATCATCAACATCATTGTCTTCATCAACATAATGCTATGCCTCTCCTGCCGCACCTATTCTGTTGCCATGGACGAGCAATTTCATCTTCACTACCAATTATTTTTGGCATTACCGACTGGTTTCTTCGTCTTCACATACGACTATTGCCACTATCACCAGTTGTCATGACCGTTGGTCACATCAGCTGTCGTCGACCGGTTTCTTCATCTTCATGATCGATGGATTTCATTATCGCTGCTGATGGGCAACTTCATCTGTACTACTGACATTTTCATCAGTTCTGATGGGCGATATCATTCTACACATTGGTCATCTCGCCTTTATGCCGACTACATCAGCTACTACTAATTGACGATTTCGACTACAACCGAAGAACAAGCTATACGCTCAGGGGCTTATCAGTTCAAACATAAGGATCATACCTTCAATTTGGCTTTGTTCCGAATACATATTCATGGCCATGAGCTCATCCCCTATGCTCAAGGCCTGGATCAATCTTTATACCCCATGAGGGCCATCGACTGAGTATTTGCGCCAGTCGGGATTCAATTATCATCATTACTTCATTATACCCCATGAGGGATAATTATTTGGACCAGAAGCCACTCGGATGAGATGCACTTGGTCCACATTACCCGGAAGATTTATTACTCGGGAGCATGTCAAGAGGCATGTTATATGCGTCATCCTTTTGAGGGTATCGAAGGCATATTTTTTGGTCTAGGCCTAATATGTCTGCAGCCCGTATTTCAGGTGTGGCCAGTCACGTTCTTTTAGGGATTTAGGCATTTTTTGCTTAGGCAAAAGTGCGCGTGATCGAGTGCTCAATACCTTAAAATCCTTTTATATCGCCGTTACTCAACTTTTAGGAGTTGGTACAATGCACTTTAAAAGGTGACAAACAGTGAAACTTTATAGAGCTGCCCCGCTGACTTTTTCATATATATAAGTCAAGGCACTATTTAATCTATAAAGCAACCGATAGGATACAATATCGTTGCTTTTCGCCACGTAAGTGTGCACTTTTATTGACCAATATTATGGCCTAGGCTAATTATATATTTTGGTCATTTTTCAGGCGGTTGGTAAATCCTTTATGAGTTTTATTTACTCGGATTTTATACCACATATGCCTTATGTTTCTAAGTATAATAAAGCCATGCGTTTTTTAGGGACTTAAGCACATCTGTTAAAACAATGTGTCCATGGTATATACTTAATACTTTGGAAATTTCTTTATTCACGGCATACAAGCTTTTTATAGCTGTTTTTGCTATGTGAGTTTTCAAAGATGTGGTAACCTAGGTTGCATGCATCATATTTTCACAAGACAGTCGGTCTATCATTTGAGTCTTATTTACTTGGGGATTCATACCGTATGTACTATCGTTATGCTACTTAGGTGGCTTAAAACCACTCAGCTAGTTAATCTATTTATTCCTTAACTATATTCTTAGTTTGTTTAACTAATCACATAGTCGGGGGCTACACCTATCAGGTGCATCTAGTCGATGCACCTAAATTTATATTTTATCAATTTTCAGCCCTCCACAGTCTTCTGATTTGGTAATAGTATTCGGGAAATCATGGCGAGGATGATTGAAGCACTCGGCTTTGAAGTAATTTAGTTCGAGAGAAGATTATCTTTTTGACTGTGAAGGTCTCAGGGGCTACTGTGGAAATCATGGGTACCCATACCCACATGACATGGTTATCCGACTAGTTATAGGGGATAGCTTATATCTATATAATATGTAACGGATCATGACTTGGGTATTACGTTTCCTTATGTATTACGGAACGGCCTAAAGTCTTGATTTGGTAATATTGTAAAGTAGTATTAGGAAACCGATACCGTATTGGTTAAGGTTTCTATCTTGTAATCCTGCCCCCCATCCTATATAAGGTGGGTAGGAGGCCCTCTAGGGGGCATGAGCACAACTAGATCGTCAGATCAATACAACACCCGGCGGATACAATCCCCAAACAGGAGTAGGGTATTACCTCTTATTGAGAGGGCCTGAACCTGTCTAAATCCTTATCTCCGCATACATCCACTTTTAGATTTTATGCGTTACCCTCTTTTTATATTACCGAAATTAAGTTTCGACCCTGATAGATCGAAATTCGTAGGTAAGTAAAATATTATGCAGAGCACTGCACGTCGCACACAACACAGGGAGAAAGCCGGTCGATCAACTAATCAAATATATATATATGGCTGTTGATCGATCGATATTAATACAATTAATTGGCGTTTAACAGTTACTAGTAGTTGAAATAATGAGAAGCCATGTACTATGTCGTCGATCGTGTGTTGTTGTTGTTGTTGCGTGAGATGGAAAGATAGATCGATGGACAGATGGAATGATGGATGGATGGATGGATAGCAAAGCGAGTAGATATAGATAGAGATGGCTTGTGTTGACCCAAAATTGCATTCAATTGGGACATGCATGCATGGAGATAGTAGCTACTCCCATGCTTAGCTTGACAACTGCAAATGTTTGGATCATTTTTTACACTGGTAGTATGTGCAGGCGTGAGCATTCAATCGATTGACACCAGCCGGTGTTGTTGCTGGCACTGCAAGTAAACAGTAAATAGGTATAGATAGATTGATGGATGCTGCAGTGGCAGAGCTAGAGTACAAGCTATAGGAGCGTGAGCGTGCATCCCCATGATGATTGGGAGACGCCCTAACTTCACGGCTGCGACTATCATGCATCGACTCTGCAAGTCTGCATGCATCATCTGCAAGACCATCCAGTTGACTACCATCACATCACCTACGACATCATATCACATTTCGTGTTCTGGTGATCAGTCCTTGCATGCATTCGCTTGCAGTGGATGGTACTCAGTTCACAAATCATATGTATTTTGAAATACTAGCCAAATTAATACTTATGCGTTGCAACGAATTATTCAGAATAGCTAAAATATTACATCCTTGTTGAATATTAGCTTCTACTTGATTGAAACAAAATATAGTTAGTGTTTTCTTACAGATCGATGGCTTCATCCGTGGTAATGAAATGCCATTTTCATATTATTATAAAATATGTACATATGTCAATAAATTGAGTCTTTCATTTTAAATTACAATAAAAACCTAAAAAGTTTGTGGTTTTTTAATTGGATCAAGATGGCAAGAAGCAAATCGATAGAAAAAGTACGCGCCTACACAACTACTCCACACAAGTCCACAAAAGGCTAGCAAATCACTCACATAATGACCCACATATCGGTGGTGGTGGTTGGCAGACTCACCATCACCACCACTATTGTCTTTTATAGATTATGAGTATTTTCAGAGGTTCATGTAGGTGAGAGAGCGAAAGATAAGAACCAAGCGTCACAAACCCAATGACGATAACTAAGAGCACTGTCGAATATCAAGATGCTTGAAGTTCAAAAGACAATAAACATGCCTCCTAGGTAATATCTCCAACAAGGTTGCGATGCTTAAAACACAGGACCACCTGTCTAGGTATCCAAAACTTGGTTTTTAATTACTTGGAGAGCTCTATCAGGCAGGCAGAGGGAGACTCCTCGATAATGCCCCCAAGCGGGATCATATCGAGATGCTCAAGTTATCTTCGTTGCTAGCCCAAGGGAAAGTGTTGGGCTAGGCTTTCGCCTGCAGTCCCTCCTCTCCTACCACCATTGCAACCTAGGGATGCAAGCAGGTCAATCCGCCAAAACACTTATAGGCAAAACTAGTGGGTAATACATGGGTTTGATTCGCGGGTTATCTCCTAATTTGATCTTTAAATAGGGTTATGGATTGATCTACTTGCAATTCTAGGTGCGGCAAGTCAGGGCACAACATGGAAACCCGTAAATTAACACTGTTTCAACCTACAAGTGGGCTTGCGGGTCAACCCGCTTTGCATCCCTATTGCAACCCCAACGCCGTACAACCATCCGACCTTCACCAACACACTATGGGCTTATTTGGCACAGCTCCAGCTCTAGCTCCACCTCTCCTGGAGCTGGAGCTCAGCTAAATAGTTTCAGCTCCACCTAAACTGGGAGTGGAGCTGGGTTGAGCTCTCTCACAAAATGAACTAGAGAGGTGGAGTTAGGTTTAGGCAGCTCTATAATTTCACTCCAGACCCAACTCCTAGAGTTAAATTTAGGAGTTGGAGCTCTACCAAACAGGCCCTATATCTCCACCGCGCTGGTGCCTGGTGTGCAAACTCATAACTCACAGTTGAGCCTTCACAGTAAGACCGACAAGATCACCCCTATGCCACCAGCGCCATCCACGTTGGTTGGACTTCCCTATAACGTTGGCGGCTAGATCGGCCCATGTACACCACTACCCCCACGATCGAATCGTGCTTCTTGGGGAGAAGCTTCTCGCCACTACATATTTCAAAATTTACATCACGACGATCATGCAAATCAGAAAGCTATTCAGAGTAAAAAAAAATGAAAGGGTATTCAATTCTGAACAACTAAAAAATTTCATCAACAATATTTTGTCTGCCCAGTACTTGAGTGTGTATATTTGTGTTTACCATTATTATAAATTACATTATATTAAACTTCTTGAAATTGTTTTGTATAATAACATGGATTTAGGTGGAACGGTTAATTATTCGAATGGATTAACATAACTTCTGGACTAATTTAGCTAATCCTGCTAGATGAATCTTTGGATAATATCAATTATTTTTATTTCGAGTATTATGCACATATATTAAACCTTAAAATATGTTTTGTGATATTTTTTTGCTATATTTATATTTTTTAATATACTATGATATACTATTAGTTTTGTGAAATTGTTTTAATGTACTCTTTATCGTACACATGGTAGATGATATCTTTGTGTAGTGGACTATATTTGCTAGATATACATGATTTCTACGAGTTACCTTATCTCTGTGTTCCACTACTTTAATTCCATCACAAAACATGCACATTTTTACAGTAATCATACATAAATCAGTCCTTTTCTGTTTTAGCACTCGTATGCATATGAATTTTATGTTCTCAAATATGGCCACATGGGCTGAAACAAATCTTCCTGTTGCCCCATTAATGGGCTCATATTTGATCTTTTTTTTCCCTTTGAATCTCACACAATTAAGAATAGTACGTGTACGTATAACGTGTCAGCACTGTGTCAACATTCTGGCAGTGAGAGTATAAACTTACTAGGGGCGTAAAATGTACGGTATATATTTACGTATTGGTAGAGTGCTATACATGGCAAAGTCAAATCCATCGCTCTAGCCATAAGCTAAGGTCACTTCATCAGCTAACGGTGTACTCATTAGTTAATCAGAGTAAAAATTATCGGGATCTAATATATACTAATTATTAGGTGATATGCTAATTAACACGGTATAAATTAACTAGAATTGAATCATCTATCTAGGGTCCTGTGACCCTGGATAGGACTATGTAGGTTCGCCACTGGGTGTACTCCCTCCATGACCAAATGCATGTTCATTTCTCATCCCTTCTATTTGATCGAACTCATTGCACAAGAGTTTGTGACGGTAAGGAATAAATCATGGTTTTAAATCTTCGGTTATAACTGCCGCTAACTCTGATTATAGTTGTTTAAGAAGGGTTTAGCTATTTTCTCTCATGTACGATTTAGTTGCTATATATAACTCGATTTAGCCCGCTATAGCTATCTGGGAAAGCCAATCACTAAATGTCTTAGCCAGCTATTTAAAATAATGTGATAAATGCATCGGAAGAATAATTGCATTGAGATTTGATAAATTGAGGGTATTCAAATATTTTTGGTTTCTTTGATAGATATGTGAAGATGAGTGAAAAATAAACTTATTTTGAAATGAACGCATCTGACTGGTGACGTCAATACGGCTGGAATTGAACAACGAGATTAGATTTAGATATAGCAACAGTCTCGCTAGAGTAAATTTTAAGGGGTTTACAACGCCAATCGAAATCAGAGAACACTTCTCGTACGTGAAACCGTTGAGATAGGTTTGTGAAAATCGAGTAGCTTTAGCTGGTTTTTTAATATTTACTGAGAGTCATCGGATTTACGGTTTTAGCTCGGATTTTGGCAGA
Source organism: Oryza punctata (assembly GCA_000573905.2). NCBI lineage: Eukaryota > Viridiplantae > Streptophyta > Magnoliopsida > Poales > Poaceae > Oryza > Oryza punctata. The sequence continues at coordinate 18,690,095 of CM002492.2, read as the reverse complement.
CCGACGACACAGAACGTATGTAAAGCATGGGCTCGCGTCTAATATTATCGACAACTTCTTTTTTTCTTTTTATGCTACAACCTCCGATTCTTTTTACTTATTACTACGGACTAGCATGATTTTGTCTTTGACATTAAAAATTTAAAATTATTATGTGTTTCGTTGAATGATAATTACATTGCTACATTTAGCCTGCAAAATGCTTTAATAATATATTATATTTCTAAGTATCTACAAATATATTGCTGAAATAAGAGTTATCAAGAGATTTTTTTTGGGTACAACAAGATTACTTGATCTCTGTTATGCATATAGCTTGGCTGTGGGTTTTCTTTCATTGATTACATGGAAAGAACGCGCAAAACCACACATGCGCAAAACCAAACATGTGTTTCGAGGTTAGCATACGCTCAAGAGAAACATAGGAATACTATACGGGAAATAATCTTATGTAACCCTTTAAAACAAAGATTAATTCATATTAATTTTTTGAAAGTCCGATGAAAAGAGCTACTCTCTCTATTCTGAAATGTTTGACGTTAGTTTATTTTTATTAAACCAACATCATACAAAAGGTAACAGAGGGACTATTATAGAATATTTTGGAGAAAAATAAGAATGAAGTTTTACCTAATGTTTTTATGTCTTTTAAGTTCTCATGTTTTTCAGTTTTAGAACCTTTCTGTCTTTCAAAATCCTACAAAAATCCAAGAAACATGATATTTTGTTCATACGTTTTCTCAATCCCTGTGTTTTCCAAATCATGCCATGATATAAAGGGGCTATAAGAGACAAAGGCCAACAGTACATCTTTGACCTTCTCTAATGCATGTTTTGAGCCGCTCAGGCGAGTCTAGATGTTTAGAAATTAATCTTGAAATTAATGGAATTTTGTCATTAAATACCGTATCCTAAAATTATTTTTCCGTTGCATTGGTCGCATGTTGGCTTATAAGATACTTCTAACCTGTAAAATTCCTATGTATATATAAGCAAGCAAGTATATAACAAGTGGGTGGTGTGGTTGAGGTTAAGTTAGCAGAGGTAGTGTAGGTGGCGGAGCTCAAGGGTGGTGGCGGCAGGTCTGGTGGGGAGGTTTGCGGGCAAAAGCTTAGCTTGGAATTTTCCGAACCGGTAATGACGACGTTCTTCAGACGTCGTATCTCCCTTGGGGCGTTGTCGAGCGGTCACCCTTCCACCCTTGATAGGATCCTCCATGTGAAAACCGAGTCCTTGTGAACGGGCAACGATGACGTCTAAGACGCCATGGCCTTCCTGAAGGCATTATCTAGGAGGTCCTGTTCCTTGCGTTCACTACCTTTTCTCGGTGTGGTCACTGGCGGCGCTTGGTTGTTTTCATCAGGTTGGGGCGGGGGACGAGTGGATCTCCTTCTCTCTCGCCTTCTCCCTCTCCTCAACCCCTCTACGTGAGGATAACCGAAAGCTTCTCGATGTCCTTCCAGGTTGAGTCGATGTTAGGCAGTGCGTTTGCAACCCCCTTGTTGGTCTAGTGGTAATCTATCATGCTTAGCAGCGGTCGGTTTGGTGCTAGTGTCTAGGTGGAGATGTGTTTGTTTTTCTGATTACGATCTTTTAAAGTTGTAATCTTATAAATTTTTTCTATATCAATATAAACTTCGAACTATCTAGTTCAAGTCGTTAAAGAAAATATAATAATACCACGCCAAATCATCTACATATCTGTGGTAGTAAGCTAGGCCGAAAGACCACCTTTTATGCCTCGTTTAGCACAGGCTCAAATTTTCGGTCTCTTTTCGATGCCCTCGATTTACTTTACAGCATATATAATCTGATTGTATAAATTGGCTTTAGGCCTGCCATAAATAAGAAAAAAAAATTGGCCCCGTTTTGTTGGTCAATAGACCGAGACGACTGAGCTCGATCGCAATGCGTGGTGATGGTGACGTACACCACGATCTACGCTAGATCTCTCAGCGATGGAAGCAACGAGTGAGTGACAGACGTTCTCGCTTTTGCTTGCGCGTGTGGATATGGAGGAGGTGGAGTTCCTTTGTTTGCGGGGGTAGGCTGATATGATGAGGGCATCCACAGCGCTCCGACGTGGCATGTAGTTTCAGTTCACCACGTCGGAGTTATGTGTCAGATCGATATCGGTCAATTCGTCGTGATAGTAGAATATTCATGTCTGGTTTTCATTAGTACCATTTTGTTGTTGTTTCTTTTATTCACCATATGTCTTAGGATAAGTTTGAGAGAAAAGGTTCCTAATCTTACCTCCTCACACCTAAAATAAAGTAAACGATTAGAGCGAGACTAATTAAATATTAGTCTAAAAAATTAAAAATAAATTAATATGATTTTTTAAAACAACTTTCCTATAGAAAACTTTTTAAAAAAAATGTATTGTTTAACGGTTTGAAAAGCGTGTGCGTGAAAAACACAGTGGCACATAGATTATACCATTATTTTGTACATAATTTTAAACATTCATCTTATTAATAAACATAATTCTCAGCTTGAGATGGATTTTATATACTCCATCCAATTGTTATTAGATGATACCATTGTTTTTTACATTAGCTAAAGTAGGGATGAAAACGGATCGAATATGATCGGAAACTAGCTCTATCGTATTCGTTTTCATAATTTTTTTTTGGAATCGGAATCGGAAACCCGGATATGAAAACGGAATCGAATATTATCGAATACAAATACTGAGCGAATACGAAGCGAAACGAATACGGTGATGAATATTAATCGGAATATAAAAACCCCTTAAACTAAGCATCACAAATCAACGAAGAAATATAACTCGTTATTTTTTCTAATAGAACATATCAACATTTTCAGATTTTAGTGATTAATAATACCATAACGAGAAAAAACCATAAATTTACACATCCTGATAATAACACACGATCATTAGCACAAACTTGCACGCACTGATATAGTCAAGTCACACACATTAGGTCTTTAGCACAAACTTTGCACACACTAACTGACTGACATAATCACAGGCTTCACATACATTAGGTCATTAGCGCACAACAGTCACAGACTCACACTACATAGTTTAGATGCAACTTGGATAGTTCAGTACAGATAGTTTGGATGCAACTTGAACATAATTAATTAATTACAGACATAGATTAGCATGAGAGAAATTCATCATAAATCTGCCACATAGCACATATACACAAAACAAAATCAAATCAGCGAGGAGCTCCACAAATCAATAGGGGTCAATCAGTAAGATAAGGTGGAGTTGTAAGAGGTCGACGAATCTGCTTAGACTGAGACGATGAGGAGACAACAACTGTGGGGCTTGACGGTGAGGACGCAGTGCAGGCGGTGATGGGGCAAGATGACGAGGAGGTGAAGACGGTGGCGATGGGACCCTGCAGCGGTGGCGGTGGTGATGGGGTGCACCGGCGGTGGCGTCGGCTTGCCCCAGCAGCGGTGATGTGGCAAGCCGACGACGGCAGCGATGTGGCGAGACGGTGAGGACTGAGGAGGCTGTGGAGGGCGCGAGACAATGAGGAGGCGATGACGGCGGCAATGGGGGGGCCGGCGGTAGCGGTGGCCGCGGCGCCAACGCAGAGGAACCCTAGAGGCTAGATGCGCATGCGTCGGCTGGTTCTGCTCCTGGTGGCTGTGTGGCCGTGGCCCGTGTGGGTGTGGACTGGAGAGAGAGTACTGCAGACTTCTATGGTTAGCCTTGTTGGGCTGGGCTGCCTCCTTGGGTTGGGCTGATTGGGCTGGGCCGACTGGCTTATACTAGCCTCATGTATAACTCGGATATCCGATGGAAAATCCCAGATAGTTTCCGACTGTTTTCTAATTCCAACGGATATCACCTCTACTGTATTTGTTTTCATTTCCGAAAAAAATAATCCGAATTCATTTCCAAATTCAAAAATTTCCGGATATTTCCGACTGAAGCTGTTCGAATCCGAAAAGAGGCCCAGTCGAACGGAAACTATCCGAATTACTTTCAACCCTAAGCTAAAGGCTTGTGCGTTGCAACAATTATTGTAATATATTAAAGCAAAAATAAAACTTACAAGTTTATAGATTAGTTAGTTGATTAGACATATAATATTATATCCAAAAGCAGAAACATTCATGCGTGAGAATCTTATGACTACGCATAGCAACTTGTAACATTGGAGGTAAACTCGGACGTTATCCCCCGTATCATCTAAAGTAGTATAGATACTTTTAAACATTCGTCTTAGTAAAAAACTTAATTATTATTTATTTTATTTTGACTGTACTCTAAATATCATTTATATTTTTTTACATTTTGTACAATTTGTAATAAGATACAAGATTAAATGTATATTAAAAAAGATTAAAAATAGGACGGAGCAGTGGTTTGGAACTGAGGAATTAATTTCCTAGAATTGTCTTATATAACTATCCAATTATTTCTATTTCTCAAAATTTGTTTTCTCATAGTAGAAGAATTGAGATCCAAAAGAGCGCTAGAGGGTGTGTTGTCATCTTCCATTCAGTAGAATTCTAATCCTGGATTGTCCAACTGAAACTAACACACGTCAACGCTCGACACGCTCTCTAAAAGAAAAGAAAAGTCCAATTTTCTTCCTTCAACTATAAGATCGAGTACAAATTTTCATCTCTCAATCATAAAACCGGATAAAAAACCTCCTCAATTATGAAAACCGGATTAATTTACCTCCTTAAACGGTTTACACAACAGTTACGTTCTACAGGGTGTTTACATGACACGTTAGCCTAATCTTCATATCACATGACACATACGTGGCATCACAATCATGGCACATACGTGACATCAAATCAGTAAAGAACGGCGAGACCCACCTATAAGTCCCAATCTCCACCTTCTTTTCTCCACGTCTTCCCTTTCTCTGTGACCAGGTGCCATTGTCGCTCGGAGGAGTGTCGCCGCTCGTGCCATGCGGGCCGTTATGACAGACGAGTGAGAAGGTAGTGATAGGGAGGCCGGTCGGTGCGGGATGTCCCTCGTGGCTCAGATCTGGGCGGCGGGAAGTTGATGGCACTTGCGGCGACAGCAGAGGGGAGGATCAAGAAGCGAGGCGACTGGATGTCCTAGCAACAAATCAATGGCTAGCTCGTGGTGGACGATGGCAGCGATGCAACCTTGTTGAGCGCCGCCGCTGCCAAGGTCTATCGACACCTCCGTCCAACAAGCATGGCGTGACTGGAGGAGACGGGGACGGTGCGCTGTTGCAGGGAGGCCTCGGAGGAGCTCGCCCCGCCCTGCCCGGCTCGATTGGGAAAAAGGAGAGAAATCCTACAGTTTTTTTGTTTTTTTCTTTGTCACTTACATGTGGTCTCATGTTTACACGTCAACGAGTCTAACCACGACAACCTTCCATGTCAGGCAGAAACCGTTTTTCAAACCTTCGAACGAGTAGATTTGCCCCGGTTTGCAAAGTTGAGGAAGGCAAAATAAACTTACTACTCTCAGAAATAAAAGCCCTTATTCATCCTTAAATCATCAAAGCCCATCAGCTAAGTGGAGGACTGCTAGTGTTTTCCATGTAATGGCCTTTGCAGAAGGGCCAGCCCATCTGGCCCTGACCTCGGCAGCTCAGCTTTGCAAAGATTTCCCTGTACCCATGCTGTAATAAGCCATGGAGAAAACGTGCCTCCGGTTTGGACTCCGACTTGTCCTAACAGCCTCCCATTTCTTGTTTCCCTTCTTCTCGTCCCTATAATTGCCTGCATGGCCGTCTCTCTTCGCTCAAAACAAAAGGGGAGACCGAAGAGAGACAATTATCGAAACGACGACGAGTACAACGGGTGAGAAGAGGACTTAGTCGACATCAACCGCCTGATCCCAATCGAATGGCGCGGGTCGCATCCAACTGTGTTGCCATGCTGGTACAAAGGTGTACTCTCCTACCTTATGTTAAAATCTACTACCTTCATCCCAAAACATAGTGCAATTCTAACTATGCACGTGGCTTAAGTGCATAGCTAGAATTGCACTGATCCCGATCGAATGGCGCGGGTCGCATCCAGCTGTGTTACCTTGCTGGTTCAAAGGTGTGCTCTCCTACCTTATATTAAAATCTACTACCTTCGTTCTAAAACAAAGTGCAAATTCTAACCATGTACATGAACTAAGTACATAACTAGAATTCCGTTTCTTTTGAAAAGAGGTAGTATCTCCAAAGCTAGAGATGTCTCATATATAGAACATTCAATTCTGGTAATTGGAAGCTATGCACATGGATTAGGTGCATAGCTAGAATTGTATTTCTCATGAAGGAAGGTAGTAAGTACCTCGCGAAGCTTAGAGATGTCTCATACAATATTCAATTCTCGAAATAGATTAGATTAGCTTATACAATTGCCTCTCGCTAAAATTAAGTCGAGCTTGATGGAAAATAGTACACGGTACAGGAGAGGATTGTCTGCGGCGATAACCGCGGCGGAAGGATCCGCCAAGATCATCGAGGACAAGGCAGTGAAGCTCGGCACGGTGGCGAAGGACGTCGCCGCCGCGATGGCGACCACGACGGAGGAGAAGACGGCGTTCTGGGAGCCGGACCCCGAGACCGGCTACTACCGGCCGGTGACCGGCACCAAGGAGGTGGACGCCGCCGACCTGCGCGCCGAGATGCTGAAGCAGAGGATGCTACAAGACTGATGCAAAACGGGGGTTTACCCGTGCTTTGAGATTCGTGTCGACAGTATGCATTTGTTAAGGGCCGTTGGATGCGACCCTGGTTCGTCTGTGAAAAAATTGTGCATGTGATGTACTAGTAGACTAACACCCAATTTCATGCGTCTGCATGGCTCAGTTGTTACCTGACACATTACACAGATTTCATCCAAAGAAATATATTACAGAATTTAACTGCTCACTAGCAGGATTTATACATTTACCAATGGCACATCAGATATGAGCAAGGTACAGTGTATATAGTCAAACAACACCCACAGGTTACATTGTCCAACAATTACAGCAGCAAGATTGTCATCATTCAAGTATTTCATTGTTGATAGCAGGTGCATGACACTAATAGCAATGATAGCGGCACAAGAACAACAATCTGAAATGGCAAATTAAAAGAGACTTGAACAAGTCTAGATCACAGTTAGGAGCATTGAAACGGCTTAACTTTGCTGCAAATCCTAATGTTTGACAATGTACGTCTTTCAAAAAATTTGTTTGACAATGTAGAACAGTCCGCGCACAAAGCAGACAGCTGATCTACTGATCTGTCTATAGCGATTACACCATCTTAGCTTCAGGCAAACAGAAACATGATCAACTGGAAGGATGGTAAATGGTAATATGACAGGATATCCAATTTATGTATCACTAGCTTTCTTTTACATTTCGTTTTTGGATTTTGAATGATCAAGCATTCATGCTCTGTGATCATTTTTTTTTGTATGGCTACTGGAATTATTTAATGTTCTAGCAAGTTGGGGTTTTGTTTTCTTTTTCTGAATTCACTTTTGTTGTGAGATGTTTTGACAAAACAATTTTGCTCCGAGGTTATTGTGGACAACCTTTGGGATCAACATACTAAAATGATAGACCAATCCAACAAAAAAAAATCCCTTTCTTTCTAACAGCTTGAACAAATCCAAGCAAAGTTCAAAGATCATTTTTATTTTTTACCTTGAAATTATACAAGCAGCTTTGAACTGTTCAGAACCGAGGTTTTAAAAAGGACATTATTTGTGACATAGGAAAACTATCTCCTGCGTTTTCAAGAAAAAATAAGGAAACTATACAATTCATAATCGTGCATTAGCACGACAACTTGTTAAAATTGCTGCCAAATAAAAATGTACAGAATATGGATAATGGGATATATTCTTACACACCACTGTAAAATTCACAAATCTTTCAGATGCCATGCCTAGTATCATTGGCATGTGGTGATCATGGAAATTTGTAGTGGCATGTAAGGAATTTCATAGAAATATTAAACACTTTGTGGCACTAGAACCTTGCCAATGTGAAATTAAGAACCAGATCTAGCATGCTTCTAACCAATATAAGTATATTTATTACTAGGTTAAAACTGATCCCGTGTCTGAAATCACGCTCAATTACAGTGCCAATTTCCAGTATAATTCTCCTTGTCACCACCACTTCCCAATTAGTAGAAGCTAAACTAATCTCTCCAACTTTGAAATAACCTTGACTATGACCACAGATCTTATACAGTAAAACATACGGAGTACTGATCACAGCTCTCTCAAACAATTTGAGAACAAGAATCCGGTTCTCTTCGGGAAGGCAAATATATACAGCCTCCAAACTATCAGAAGGTAGTAGAGAACTACAAATAGCTGGGACGCAGGACCTCAGATGGGAATTGAGTTGTTTTGTTGTGAAAATCAAGTGAAATTCCAGCATCCTAAACAAAGCCCTCAGATTCAAGAAACAATTTTTGGCCACTCGAGTAAACTCTTAATCTGCAACTGGTACTGAAATTGCAAGGTTCAGAACAGGGAGAAACTCAAAACGAGTTCAGAGCTGATGAAACGTTTCTGTTATTTATCCCAAGTTCACATTTATGAACTGCCTTGATACAATACAGGAACCCACCCATACATATGAGAATGAGATGGTGTTCTGAACTCGTGAGAGTCCCATCTAAAAGCTGGGACATTTCCGTCTTATTTAGACAGCTAATTGGGCATCATTTCTAGTACTAGTACTAACAGTAATAGCTCCCCCCATTGATGACGTCATCGCAGCTCGCATCACCAAGAAGCATCCGAGCATGGAGGAAGGGTGGGGGGGATTCTAGAACGCACCTCGCAGTCGCAGCAGGCTGGGCTCGAACGGCGGCGGGAGGGAGGAGGAGATGCCGCCGACGCCGTCGTCGTCGCAGTCGAAGCCGCAGCCGCACTGCGGGGACTCGAGGAAATTGTCGACGGTGAAGTCGGCGGAGGCGATGCCGACGGAGAACTCGAGGTGGTCGCCGCGGCGGGTGACCTCGACGATGTTGAGCCAGAAGAAGAGGACCTTGACGGCGACGCCGTGGAGGTCCGTGAGGTGTCCGGTGGCGATGCGGCCGGTGATGGTGCGCTGGTAGCGGAGCGAGTAGGAGCCCTCGATGGCGAAGTCGCAGGTGGAGGAGGAGTCGCCGTCGTCGAGCGTCGCCGTGAAGTCGCCCGTGGTGGCGTCGAGCGTGTAGGAGGTCACCCCCTTGGGGAGGATGCCGACGGGGAAGTCGTAGGATTCTAGGACCTCGTACGCCGTCGGCTTCTTATCTGCCTCCGCCTCCGCGCCGGCGCCGGCGAGGAGGGCGAGGAGGAGGAGGAAGAGGAGGCGAGGCATGGCTGAGGATGGGATTTGGGTTGGGTTGGGTTGTTTGGTTTCGCGGGAGGGAGAATCCGGGTGGATTTGATGACGTTGGGGGAGGAAATGCACCACCCGCCATTAATGAGGAGCAACAGCAACGTGGTTCGTGGTAGCTCCAACGAAAACCAAACCCGGAGCTCTGGGGCCCCAAGAAACCCGGAGCATTGCGAATCCGGAGCTGCTGCTGTACAACACGTCGTTAGGTTTATGAGTGGGGTCATAAGTCAAATTTTAAATTCTAAAATTTAATTTTGAAATTTCTTTTATAGTTTTCTTATCGTAGTTTATTTTATAGTATTTACTTTTATATATATATAAATATATATATATAGGAAAACTATTCTACACCCGAGGTATAGAATAACTATTTTATACCCTCAATTCCTTCCAAGGGCTAAACCCACCTCTCCTCTCTTTTAAGGACCAAAAACTCTCCTCCCACCTTAGTCAAAGGTCGGTCAAAGCACCTCCATATCGGTCAAACCGCCTGCTAACTCCCTCACCACCCACCTCTTCTCAGCTCTCGTCCCGCGGAATAGTGCAGTAACGCGACGGTCACCATGCAGTAACATTGTCTTATGTGTAGTAACAACGATCAAATATAGTTGAAATATAGTTATGACAGATTTACTTTTGATAAACACTTTTTTCTATCATCATAGTGCAAATGATTTAAAAAAATAGTACATCACGTGAGAGATATTGTTTTTGAAAGCTTGACTTTTTTGGAATTTGACTCTCCGCGAATATTAATACTATAGCGTTACTTGTTACTACTTATTACTATTGTCTATTGTATGTTACTATAGTTCCTTGTGATGTTACTGTAAGAGTATAGTAAAGACTATATGTTTTGCAGTAACTTACTGTATTTTTTTATAGTGTTACTGTATAAACATGTGGTAACATGTACCTATCATGCAGTAACACACCACTTTTGTATAGTAACAAGTATATTTAGCATGTAAGATTTTAACCTATATATTTTTGTTTCGATTTCTAGTTTACTACAATTTTACCACGATGTTACTATCCAAAGTGCAATAACGTCTTATATGTTTTGCAGTAATATGACGTGTTACTGTACTTATACGATAATGTTACTACTGAAACATACTAACTTGTTATGAGTTTTGTAATATCATATCTATTTTTGTTCTATGGTGGGAGTGAAAGAGATTAGAATCGGTCACCATACTTCTTTCTCACAAAGTGGGGTACAAAAGAAACAACAAATAATTCTTAAAACAAATAACATCATTGGATGGATTGGGTAGAAGAACTTGCTATCAACTATGAGATCATGGATTCAAGTCTTAAATTTACCAATTTATTTTTTATTTTTCTAAAAAAGAGAAAAATATATAATAACACATGTACTTAGCTTCCTACTACTATATAACTTTATGTGTACGAAGAGAAGTACTATTAGTACTCGTACCAACTTACAACAATGCACCTCTCTTACTTAAAACAGTAGTATAAGAACACTACTACTATTAAAGCTCAGCATAAGCAATAGTACTGTATCAGTACTGTTAATACTACATGTTTATTTGTTACTACAATTCCATCAAGATGTTACTGTTAAAAGTACAGTAATGACCTATAAATTCTGCAGTAACGTATCATGTTACTGCACTTCCGCGATAATGTTACTACTACATAATAACAGTTTATAAGTTTCATAGTAATAGGAGTGATTTGCTCTCATTTAGCTTAAATAGAGATACATAACAATCAAACAATAAACTTTAAGCACATAGTGTCGAAGGGTGAGTTAGTTAAAAAAGATTATTATTAATCATGAGGTCATGAGTTCAAGTCTTAGTTTTGCCTTTTCAATTTTTATTTTTCTCTCTAAGGTGAAAAAAAGGCGCAAACAAGAAAAAAAACGAATAAAAGGGGAGAAAGAGATCGAGAGGGGGTGGAGGGAGAGAAATCGGAGAAAAAAGAGGAAGGGGAGAAAGAGATCGGGAGTGGGAGAGGGGGCGGGAGAGGAGGCAGAGGGAGAGAGATCGGAGAAAAAAGAGGAAGAGAGGGGAGAGACGGTGCGCGCACGAGGAAGGAAAGAGGTGGCGTGTGCCCAGGTGAGGGGAAGCCTGGGAGAGACAGGATGGACTAGGGAGGGGTTTATAGAATACCTATATATATATATATAAAAGTTCTACTAATAAATTATTTTTATTGCTAATAAGTCGTACGAGTAAGCATGAACATAAGCGAAACGATATGTCTAGTAATCTATTATATTTTTCGGGAGCTAGCAAGGTGCAAGATAGATCCCGAGCAATAGCTACATGAATACACCCTATGTCAGGAAAAAAAACGGAGTGTATTAATAATCTCTGAACTTGTGCAGGATATTATCTTGATTTCTAAACTCTCGAAATGCATTTTTAAATTTTCGAAATTATCTTGGATATCATACATGTCTAAACAGATTTCAACCCGCTCTGTACACTGACTTGAAATTGTCATATCACAGCAACATCTACGTCTCAATGAGACTCAGAAATAATCTTTTTTCTCTCTAGCTATAAACGTGGTCAAGTGTTTATTCAAATACCTAATAAGGATTGGAATTTTTTAACGTTAGGAATACAAGGATTACATGATGGAGTAGAGCCTGATCGGATTCTCGCTAGTCGCTAGGATCGCCGTCTTGTGAAGTTACTATTAAGATATATATTGGATGATCTCATCCCTTCCGGAAGTTTAGACATGGTAGTTGTCATCCCTTCCGGTTCTCAGATGGAGAAAGAGGAGCGACGGTTTGGTCGCAACTTTTCCCCAATCAGGGCTATGGTAACCAACGCGTCTTTACGGTTGCCACTCTTTCCCCCTCTATATATTGTACTCCATTGATCAATAAAGATTCACTGAATTCTCTCTCACTCGTTCCCTCTCGTACCGTTCTACTTGCAACACGTCGTCAGCACGAGCCCGTCGCTGTAGAAAGTGTACGCACGGAAGGCATGGCCTTTCTTGTGCAGGTGGTGTACACGGCCGTTTTTTCACCAAGAAGTCAACAACACGATAAGGAGAGAGATAGCAGTGATGTGCAGTCAACGCGAGCTTTGCTCACCATTTTTCTCGCACCTTCGTTTCAACATGTATAATTAAATTTTCGCACGATCATTCATTAAAGTACACCACCTGTCACTGCTTTTTTCGTTATTATTTATATTTTTCTTTAATAATATTTTTTCGTTATTATTTATATTTTTTTTAGTAAAATTATATTTTTCTTTAATAATAAAACAAGACACAATAAAATAAATATTATTTATATATTTTTAAGATAGGATAAATGATCAAATGTTATATAAAAAATAAACAACACCATCCATTTTGATTGGAAGGAATTACTAACAATCTCTAATATCGAAATTCGTGCACAACTCTCGCAGATGCTTGTGCCACGTGGCTCGATGGCTTTCGCTCGAAAGAGCTCCTACCTCGCTCGAGCGGTGGTGTGATGATGAGGAAATCACTTCATCGGATACACACATGACTTCACACGTTCCAACAACTATTATAAAGTCAAGTCCAATTCGGCCTGCGGGGATAGCACTGACTTCAAACGGATCTAGCGTCTTCATGCCAACTCCGATTTGAGTGATCTTAGACTTGATCGAAAGCTTATCTCGTCACCTTTCAAACGCATCCAGTCTCATATCCAAATTCATTCCGAGTCAACGGAAATCATCAAAACAAGATAGTGTTGTTGCTGAAACCGAACTTGGGCCTTGGGTCTTGTAATAGACTAGGCCCATCTCGGAAGTGTCTCCCTCCACCTCCACGAATCAACACTTAACCCTAACTTTATTTTCATCTATAAATAGCTTTATATACCCTCAAAAACAATTGGGTTTTGTTTAGTTGAATTTTGCCAAGTGTCATTCACCTTGTCTCTAGTCCTCGCTCGTTTAGTCGGCGACTATCAGAGCCACCAATAGTTAGTGTGTTGATTTGCCGGGTCGATTAGATCTACCACTTCAATCGCAACTATTCCTTTGTGCTTAATTACCTATTCGCAATATTTAGATTGCATCTTATCTTATTCTTGCAGTGTTCTCTCGATTGCATTGCAGGGATCATCAACCGCGTGTCACGGTTGGTACGATATCGTTTGTGGTGTAGCGATTGCACGACGTCCTGGACTTGTTCTGGTTGGTAGTCACGTCGCAAATGTCATACTCGATGAGAGTTATCCCCTCACCAGAAAATCGGGCCACAAGAGAGACCATGATGGGTGTCCCACTTCTTCCACCTCACCCCTCTCTTCTCTATCTCCTCTTTCCCATCCATGGTGCTGTATCTCACCGCCCTCTGCAACCCACCTCCACTCCTCCCTGTCTACCTCCCCAAGGCCACCTCCACCACCACCGCTTCTGCTGCCTCTTCATCCTCATCGCCGGCGGTGGGAGAAGCCCTCAAGCCTCGCTCGCGTCTCCCACCGCCGCCTGAGCGGGAGATGAAGACGATGGCCAGGATGGCGAGCTTGAGCTCGATGGTTGATAAATTAAATCCTAAAATAAACTTATTCATGTCACTGGGTGTTTTTACATAAATCGGAAAGAATCCAGATTTACTGTGAGCCATATATGCAGTCAATCTCTAATCTTATAACACGAATTCCGTGCAAATTAATCATTGGCGCATGTCCGTACTCATGGAGTCGGTCTCCATGCAAAATTACAGCATACGTGCTTGCTTGCATAGTGAGAATAAAAAATGCTAAGTTGTGCTCATGGGAGGGCATACACTTGGAATTCAGTTGAAGATAGAACTATGGATAATATAGGAAAGAAAAATAAGTACTCCCCCAAAGTAAATAGTAAAGTTAAAATCACTTAGGAAGTTACAAGTTTAATATTCAAACAAATACAATCTACTACATAATTAATTAAGATAAAATAAGTATAATTACAAGTACATAAACAAGTAACACCATGATTTTTCCTACGATGTTGAAAAATATCGAGGTAAATAGAAATACATCTTATATTTCTAAAAACTGAAGCTAAATTATTAGGTAGAAATCAATAACTTAACAGTAATAAAACACATGAGTAATAAAACACATGGTAATCAATTTGCCGGCGTGCCAACCGACACGCTGGGTTTTCTAATGTAGCACTATTGTTTCGCAGAATTCATGCATTACAGAAGCTGCAGTATTTATTTCTCTTTGCTTTTGTTTTTCGTTCTCATGTACTGTAAGCGGGTAAATCCATCACGGTGGTTGTTGCTATAAGCGGCGTGTGTGAATCCACGTACGCTCATGGGGAAAGACGTTCACAACTATACTACATTCGGTTTAAAATATACAATGCTTTAAACTTTTCTTTCTCAAACTTTAACCGGCCGTATTTATTCATCTATCACGTGGTACCTCTGTCTCTCAGAATACTTATCATTTTAGAAAAAGATTATAATCCCTTGGACTATATATGAAAATATTTGGGATAGAATGGAAAGAAAATTTTAGCTTGAGGTGATTAATAGGACACATAGTAGTATAGAATGACAACTATTTCAAAATAAAATTTTAATCTAAAAAGATAAGTATTTTTAGGATAGAGGTAATACTTATTAATCAATTACTTAGTGCTAAAGTAAAAAAAAATACCACATTGTATATTTCTATTAAAATACTTCAAATTCACGTAACATGCATGTCTTGTATATTTGTCGAAAAGATGAAATTATAGGATATACTTTGTTTTGGAAAAGTAATATGGATAGCTATTAAAATACTTTCATGTAGTGCTCCTAATTTTATAGTTGTTAGTAATAACTTTCTGATCTACAACATATAGCGTTTTCGTTGGATCTAGTCTGCCTAAATGAACTTTTCCAAATTTAACAATGTAAGCGTAAATTTTGATAGAATAGATTAAATCTACAACATATAGCGTTTTCGGAAGCTGCAGCTCTTTTCGTCATCTGGTGACACGTAGGACTGAGAGGCTTATACGTGGAGGGCTATCGATATAGCTGCAGTTGTATGCACGGCACGTTGCATCCAAAGACTAGTCTTAACGAGGATGGAGCTCAACCGTCTTCAAATGCAACTGCAGTCTGAAGTACTGCCTGCGCATACTGTTCCGTCAAAAAAAAAAAATCAACTTTCAAGTACAGATTTGCTATTTTACGTATGATAGTTTTTTATGTTTTTATTCTTTACTTTTTGATTTATAGGAGATTCATGTTTTTAATTAAACTTGTTTTACACTTATTACAGTGCACCCAAATTAAATTTTATAATATTTTTCTTTTTAGATTTAAAATTTTTAACATATTTTATTTTTTATTTCATTTAAAATGGATTATTTATATTGGTTAAAATTCTATAACATTCGAAGATATAAATCTATCGAAAGATTAATACGTAGTCTCTAGATCTAAACATGTATTTATTTAGTTCATTTTTTAGATGGAGGATGTAAAGCTAAACATAAGTTGCAAAACGACTTGTCAGCACAGTAAAAAAATAAAATCAAGTTAAAATTTAAAAATTAAGTTCTAAAACTTAAAGATATTCAGAGGTTTTATAAATTTTCTGAATTCCATAAAGAAATTTCCTATATGTGCCTTTGAAAAAAAAAGAATGGTCATCTCAAATCCTTTAAAATTCCTATAGATTTCCTCAATTCATATGATTTATGAAAGATTTTAAACATGAGGACCAACCTAACGGGAATTTTCTTTTTCCATCTTCCTGTCTCCAAATTCCTTCGCTTTTTTTTATATGAGGCAGCCAAACAGCTTATCTGTACTATTTTAAATTCTCAGGATTCAGAAAGTCTTAACAATTTATTTAATTTCTGTAGTTTTAGAATCCCGCGTTTCAAAATAGCATTAAGGATCGGTGAAGCTCAAATGCTTTAGGGCAGTCCCAACCCATAGTATCCATAAGCAGTGTCTATGATGCCATGTCAATAAGACACCACACTAGAAACTACACTCCACAACCCATGATTTATTAAAGTGGGCCATTAATAAATACATCATCTCTCTTCTTTACCAATCATATTTATTCTTCATCTATTATGAAGACACTATTCTCTCCCAATGCAAAACTTGATAGTGAACCTATGTTCTCGTGTTGAAGCTGGGTCTTGCATGAGACCTAGTTTCTCCCTCTTTTCACTCTCTCTCTTAATTAATATAGTGCCACATAAGCTAAAAATCCTACATGGCAATATAATTAATGCCATAGAAACTATCCTAGGTGGAGGGTTGGGACTGCCCTTAGGTTGTGTTCTTTGGATTGTGTGGGAACTAATCTTCCAGCACGTAAAACGAAGCGACTCATTAGCGCCAGCACGTAAAACGAAGCAACTCATTAGCGCATGATTAATTAAGTATTTGCTATTTTTAAAAAATAGATTAATATATTTTTAAGAAACTTTCGTATAGAAACTTCTTGTAAATGGTGTGTTCTTCCCTTACTTTCCTAACTCACCGCTCTCTTTTTCCTCACACACGCTTTTCAAACTGCTAAACGGTGTGTTTTTACAAGAAGTTTCTATACGAAAGTTGCTTAAAAACATATTAATCCATTTTTTTAAAAAATAACAAATGTTTAATTAATTATACGCTAATAAGTTGCTCCGTTTTACGTGATGGAAGGGTTAACTCCTAACACAAATGAACGAACGCACTCTTAGTAGTTGATGGAGCATTTACCAGCTATGATCGAGCCTCCAAGTGTGACTGTTAATACCGTAATTTGGCTTATGGTTAGGTCATTTTAGAAAGGTCAAATTATGTAGAATAATAGGTGTAATTGTCAAAAGATTTGTTTAAGAAAATCAACTCAGTTTGTGTGCGCAGGAACTAGTGATGCACGGGGAGTTGTGTGCGCAAATTACAGGGTGGTGGCTACAGTGATTTAGTCTTGCATGTATATGACTTCTTACATGTGCACCGAAGTAGACTTGTGTCTGGTTGATTGCATGCAAGTCGATGGGATACAGCGAGGAAGTCATATGTATGAGCAGGCTGTGCATGGATGACCTTTACATGATCGATAGCTGGTTGAGCGCGCCGCATGGGGGGAGTCGACCGAGGCTTGCAGGAGATGATTTGGTTGCGAGGATTACGCGCCGTGTTTTATGTGATGAAGCCAGCGATAGAGAATACGAATTTATATTATGGTAATTAATTTGTTTAGATTGAACCGTATCAGAGGGTGCTTGGATACCTCTTAGTCTCACGCCTCACCCCTGCTTGAATCCAAAATACTAAAGAGACTAAAATCAGTTAATGAGTATTTATTATCCTCCCTCTCAAAGAAAGTTAAATGAGGAGAGGACTAATCCACATTTTAGTAGGGTTTCCTTGACTAAAGAATTTTAGTCCCAAGGGCTAGTTTTAGCTTCTCTTTAGTAAGGGGTGCTTGGAAGTTTAGCATCTCAAATAGACTAATTTTAATCAGGCTAAAATTAGTCTCATGGATCCAAGCACCCCCTTAGCCGGATTGTTTATGTGCGTGTGGAACATATACGTCCGGTGTTTAGATGCCCTATGCTCATAAATTAGTCATGTAATTCTACGAAAGTGAATTAATTTTGAAATCGGTTTAGCTGGTTGGTTTTGATCTATTAATTTTAATGACTGTTAATTACACCTATTAACACCGTAAATCGTTAGGTTATCTGGTGTTAGACCATATAAAACGTCAACAGACAGTTTCATATTGAACGCTGCTTCTTATATTTCACTAGTGTTAGCCTGATTAGATTACCTATGCACTGAATTTTGGCTTTTCTTTTGCGTCGTCTGATCTTTTAAAGCCCCGGGAACAGATAATAGTCCCACTAAGAACAGATCAAAGAAAACTTTATCAAACACGATGGTGAAATAGCTAACCTTAAAGAATCGCCATATACAGATTTTATTCCTGGCGAATAATCAGGGCCTTATCGTTTGCACTATAAAGAATAAGCCGTCGTCAAAATTTTTAAAACTTAATTTTGAATTGATTCTGGAGTATTCTCAACGTATTCTTTTAGCATTGGCTTTAAATCGTTAAGAGCACATATATAACTTATTTTTACTTTCAAATTATTTTTTAGTCGTTAATAAGCCATCATGGCTTATAATAAGATATTACCAACCAGTGGGGCCATTTCTGTTCGTGACCAATTATATGGGTTAAAACTACTCAATAATAACCAAAACCCAGAATATTTCTTTCTTTCTTGCAAACTTGAGATTTTCAATGCTTGTTGATCCTCAATAGCCAAATATTTAAGGTCATGGGTCACCAGCCATATTGTCATACCATGACTGACAGCCTAGAATATGGGATTTTTTTTCTAAGTTCGGGCTCTTTTGGGAATTGTGACATTCCAATTGTAAGAATACATAATATAAAAAAAAAGATTATGCTAGCAAATAAACTTGATTCTACGCAATTTCAAAACATAAGAAATGCCCACTTCTGTTGTTTGGATGCTTCACAGAAAACAACACCGAATTTGGAGATTGAATGATACAAAGGAAATTCTCGAAGAGGTTGGAGCTCACGATTTTCTCCAAAATTCCTATAAATTAGACTATTCCATAGGAACTTCAAAGACCCATTGCTTTGTTTCAAAAGAAACAGAAAAACTTTTCCAAATAATGCATTCCGTACAAAATTCTCAAACAAACCCTTGTTCTAAAGGAGCTTGACATGAGCAAACTGATCTGATTTGTATGAAAAATACTATAAAGCAAGCATGGTTGCATGCTGAACCCAAATTCATGATTTTTCATTGTAAGAAAGAGACAGTATAGCCCAATACCCAATAATGCTCCAATAATGCTTCAAGCATCAAAACCTGAAGGACAATACTGAACCTAAGCAACAATCATCCAAGCATGATAAATCTAACCATATCTCTTTTGATTGTTAAATAGATGTCTCAAAAGACAAAATCTACTGAATGTCTTATGCTTGGAATAAACATTCATATTGAAAAACAGACAAAACCTTAATCATCTTGGGCATACTTCTCGCCTGACTATCTGACTCAAAACACAACATTTCTCGGCACAATTTAGCACTTGTTGTATCGGAATTTTATAGCAACTATTCACATCGCAAAGATGTAGCCTTCCTTAAAAATCCCCTTTGTAACCATCTTAACTACAATGCTGCTTGTCCTATATTAAATGGAGATGTTTGATATCTTCCACCAACTAACAGAAGACCAGAACAGGCAGTTACACCTACCAGCCATAGAATCAAAGAAATGATTCTGGCATCTCGACAAACTTCGCAATAATATTCATCCAGTCATCTAGATGCTTCAGAATTGCAAGCTAAAGAACATAATTCCATTGAGTTATTTTTCCTCGGTATAGTTCCCAGAGTTTGTATACAAGAAAATTCAGCTGATCTTACTTTCTCCTGTGATTCTCTCTAAACTGTGTGAAACAGTGCAGAAACATACGAAATCGAGCTCTGAATTTCCTATCCCATCAAAAAGTTGGGGATCTACCATCTTGTTTATTAGCCCATCTAAGATAAATTTGGATCTTGCAGCTCACACCAACAGCATTTATCCAAGAATTGCCTGGAGCAGCAACCTCCAAGGATCGAGGAGGAGGATTCTAGAACGCACCTCGCCGCCGCAGGATGGGCTCCGGCAGCGGCAGCGACAGATCGCGGTGGTCGTGGCAGTCGAAGCCGCAGCCGCACTGCGGGGACTCGAGGAAGTTGTCGATGCCGAAGTCGGCGGAGGCGATGCCGACGGAGAATCCGAGCTCGTCGCCGTGGCGGGTGACCTCGACGATGTTGACCCAGAGGAAGAGGATCTTGACGGAGACCCCCTTGAGGTCGGTGAGGCGGTCGGCGGCGATGCGGCCGGAGAGACTGCGCTGGTAGCGGAGCGAGTAGGAGCCCTGGATGGAGAAGGCGCAGGTGGAGGTGGTGTTGAGCGTCGCCGTGAAGTCGCCGGTGGCGTCGTCGAGGGTGTAGGAGACCACCCCCTTGGGGAGGATCCCAGGTGGGAAGTCGAACGTCGCCAGCGCCTCGTACGCCGTCGGCTTCGTCGCCGCGCCGCCGCCGCCGGCGACGAGGAGGAGGACGAGGACGAGAAGGAGGGGCACGCGAGGCATGGCGGATATCCGCCGGCGAGGCGAGGTGAGCTTCGGTTGCGGCGGAGGAGGAGGCGAGCAAATCGGTTTCGTGTGAGTGCGGGAGTGAGCTTTGTTTGGGAATTTGGGGTGGAGGAGGAAGAGAGGATTAGAGGAAGCGTGATCTCTAATTGAGCTAGTAAAAACACAGATTAGGGAATCTTAATCTTAATCACGCTTAACTAATCATCTACCATCTCCTACTCTTACTCTTCCTCCTCCGGGTGAGATTCAGTTACGATTCGCCGATGACTGCAAATACTTTTGGCATTGCGATTGTTGGGTTTTAGTTTTGTTAAGAATATGACATTATATTTTTACGATAGGGTTAATTGGATATATGACATTGTAGATTTACCCAATTAGAAAAATATTATTACTACTCAGTATATCAGCTGATTGCTACCGAAATTTGAGAAAATTGATACCATGTCACTCCGTCACGTTTTTTGTCATCTCATTATTGTCTATATCCCCATCCCTATCCTCATCCCCCTCGTCACCGACGACCTTCTCCTTCCCCCATCCCTCCCGCCGCTCCCTGCCATCTTCCACTGCGCGCGCGTCGTCCTCCCCCATCTCTTGCGCCTCTCTCCTCACTCCCCGTTGTTTGCTGCCGCTTCACCACTTGTCGGTAGGGAAGGAGTAGCACGGTGTTGTCGCAATCGCCGCGAGACTTCCAAGACCACTCGGAGCGGTGAGGTTGCATCGTCGTCGGGTGGCACGTCACCCGCCTTCGTCTCAAAGTAGCGACATTATGCGCCCTTGACCTTGGGCATGACGCTCAGTCTCCTTCTCCTGCAGTTGTTGGACCACTGAAGCCCTCGGCGTGGAGGAGGGGGTGGTCGAGGGTGGTGCAAAGAGGCTAGCCGCGATGAACTTGTTGCTCCGGGCAAGGTCACACTACGCTTGGTTCTCCATGGCTGCTTACTGAAGTGGCTCATCCAACTCGACCGCGTGGTGTCGAGCAGCGTTGAGCTCTGCCTTGTTTTCCCATAGCTCCAGTTCGATTCAGCCGTGGCTGCCTGCGCCGCCGACCTCACCTTCTCCGGTCACTTGGCCCAACCACGTCGCCTCCTTCGGCCGCCGACTGTCGCTTGCTGCCTGTCAGTACCGTCATCCGTTGCTTACCTCACCGCCTGCAAGAGAGAAAGAAGGAAAAAGCTTAGACGGAGTTGACAGAATATTCAACGACAGATATGGTTCCAATTTCCTCAAATTCCAGCAGCACGCAGCCGATATCGTGAATAGTAATGATATTTTTTAAATCGAAAAAAATTACAATAGCATGGATCCAATTAACCTTTTACGGTATTGCTAACTGTCTAGTGACAATTTTCTTTTGCTGAAATCTGTAACATTCTGGGCCTTTGGATATGCTTTAGGATTTGTGCTAGGAAGTGGATTGGGTCACATGTGGCTTTTTCTGGTTTTGCTGTTATGTCTAGGAGCCCATTTATGAAGTTGTTTGGATCCGGAGCTCATTTATGAAGTTGTTTGGATCCGGAGCCCATTTGGTAACTCTATTGGATTTGTTTTGGTTTGTCTGTGGCTCGTATGTCTTACTGGTGATGATTTTGGTTGTGTAGGGTTTCGAGGGTTGCAGGCCTGTTTGACAGGTTTCAATTCTGAAATTTAACTCTAACAACTATGTTTGGAGTAAAATTGTGTACCAACCTAAATCCAATTTCACCTCACTAGTTCATGCTGTGAAAGTGCTCTAGGCCGCTCCATTCGTTTTCTTAGAGCTAAAACTATTCGACTTCAGCCGGAGATATGGAATTAGAGGAGCTTTGCCAAACATGCCTTTTGAGGAAGGCCTTTGTTGGTGTTGGAGTCAGGCGAACATTTCGATTCGGACTCGGTGAGACTTATGTACATGTATTTGGATTTGGGTTTTTTCATGTTATTTCAGTATATGCAATGCTAGTCTATTTCAGTGGTTGTTGTGTCTGGAACTTGTGTTTTGTGTTGTGGACTAGATCTAGATTTGTGGCTCATATTTCGTGCATGATTTAGTTATGAGATGTGCTTCTATGCTCTTAAAAAAACTGCACAAAAATTAAAGCACATCAGTGGCTGAGATTAAAAACCGGATTAACACTTAATCATCATTAGCGAGGGGTATTTTTGTCCACAGATTTTGGAGCCCATGTCCAGCCCAGTCCACAGTCTGAACAGATCCCCACCCACAAACGCGATTGCTGATTCCTCCTCCCTCCATCCGCCGCGCGCCGCCTTCATCTCCTCGCCGCGCAGCTTCCACTCCCGCTTCTACCCCTCGCCTCGCCGCCGCTGCTTCGCCCATTATTCCCCTCGCAACGCCACCTTGCCGCCCGGTAAGCATCATCCTCTTCTTCCCATGGTGAGCAGCGTCGCCCAGCTCCCTCGTCTCACCGCCGCTGCTCCGCCCGATTATTCCCCTCACAACGCCGCCTCGCCGCTCGGTAAGCAGCGCCCTCTTCTTCCCTCGGTGAGCATTGCCGCCCGGCTCCCTCCCTCGCCACGACGCATTGGAGCCACATCGCCCTCGCCCCTCCGCCATCTTCCCCCATCTCGCCGCTTCCCCGCCCCGGCGCACCCCCTTCGTCCATCTCACAGGCTTGCTGCCGGCTTGCCGCAGTCTCCACATCCGCCTCCGTCCCACGGCGCTGCACCGGAGCCGCCACTGACAACTGGAGTGATGCACGGGATTGGGATATGAACGGCCCCCTTCCTCTGCCATCACACCTCCTAATCGCAACCTACGGTACGCATTGCTAACACTTGCTATTTCTGATGTGCCCCATCTTTTGTGTGATATGGTATGAGCATTGACCTAACAATTGATTTGGACTACAGGTTTGATCTGAAACAATTTCCTATTCCATCACAAGACATTATAGGTTCAGTTCCAACTATAATTTTATTTTCACTATGTAGAATATGATGCTTCGCCTCCAATCTATATAGCTTGATTTGATTCATTGATTGTTCTTTATCGATTGCTAATTATGCAGTATTTGCCTTATTATCTAAGCGTTGGGAACCTGTAACACTGTATACTTATGCAAAGTGCATGGAATAAGTTTATTGCCAGACTCTAGCTGAGCATTATACCCTTTGAAATAAAACAGATGGATTTTATTTGTTGCATACCATGCCAGATGGTCGTGGATGTGGTTGTGCTGGTGTCTAGTTTATTTGATTAGACTACAGCATATATGTATTTTTTTAGTATAATGACAGCAATAGCTAGACACCAAAGTCCAGTACAACAATAGCTGAACTAAACTGCGATTATTATATCCGTTTAAATCTGTGTTTAATTAAATGCATTGAAAAACTGAAGATTTATGCTGATTCATCACATGTCAATTGAAGTAATTATGTCCTACAATGAGTTTGAGTGAAATGTATAGCTTGAAAGCTTGTGCTAGGATTTTGTTCCTTGAAATCCATTGCCACTTGTGAGTGTAGTTCATGCTTAGATTCGGTATATTCCGAAATCAGTGTTTTTCCTCTATATTACAAGTATGGTCTATGGTAGTAATTATATCTTAGTGTATACATCATGATACCTCACAATAAAATATGGAACATGGGAGTTATTTTTATGCATCCATGTTGCTCAACAATGATCTCTTTCATGCTTAAATGAATGAATCCTTGTTACTTGAAATTTATAACTAAACAAAGATGTAAGCTCATATCAGTGTCATGTTAGGGCCTGGCCTGGCTAGCTAGCTGCCTGCCTATGTGTATTTGCACTGAATGCATGGTGGTCTAGCAAACTGAGTTTGGACAAGTTTGTTCAGCCAAACTAGCAGCACAAAAAGCAATTTTTCTGTCCAAATAATGAAAAGAATTTATTTGGTAGGATGGGTGAGTTTCGTGGCACAATCAATGAAGATGATGCTGAATGTGGCAAGGATTGTTCAACTAATTCGTACATGGACAATTCGTCCAATACAAATGATGATGACTATGCTGAATGTTCCCTGGTTAGTTCACTATGTGCAAATTTCCATAGAGTGCTCCTTTTTTTTGTTGGATTTATGTAATTATTTATACATATGTTGTAGTTTAGATTTCTATCACATTATCTCATAGCAATGGGATGAAATATTTTTTTTGATAATAGGGAGACTACAATATATCTCAACCTCATGATCCTAGTAGCAGCCACAATGTGTTTCACAGTGTTGAGGAAGATAATGTAGCTCTAGATGAGTATTGGAATATAGTTAAAATGAATTTTCAAACTGAAGATGAATGTTACAACTTCTACAATAGTTATGCTAGAAGGAAAGGTTTTAGTGTGAGGAAGGATATTGTGAGGCGTGAAAAAAGAGTTGGAGCCATCCAATCCAGGCGTTTTGTCTGCTCGAACGAGCGGACTCAAGATACTAGTTTGGTAAATCCGGAGGATCGTGTAAGAGGGGAAAGAGCGTTGACTCGAATGGAATGTCCTGCTAGCCTCAACATCAAGCTTGACAAGAAACGCGGTACTTGGTTTGTGGACGATTTTATTGATGAGCATAACCACATATTGACAAGCCACGATGAGACTCCATTTCTTCAGTCTCATAGGAAAATTAAGGACTTCCAGAAATCTGAAATACATTCATTTGAATCTATTGGTATTCGGAAAAATGTCATAATGAAGGTCATGAAGTGCAAGTATGGAGGATACGATAAGGTGGGATTTGTCAAGAAGGACTTGTACAATTACTCATCAAGGTATAAGAGGTCTAGAATTTTGGAAGGTGATGCAAGTGCAACTTTAGATCTTATGAAGAAAAGGAGGGACAAGGATCCTGGTTTTTTCTATGAGTACCAAGTTGATACCAAAGGTCGTCTGAAAAATCTATTTTGGTGTGATGCTCAGTCTCGCATCCACCAAGTGCTCCCAGATACCAATCATCGCGTATGCTCATGGCATATCGAGAGAGGTATCAATAAGCACCTTCATTTTTCATATATTCACATATTCAGATCCTTCATTTATGATGCTTGCTCACATGCTGAATTTGAAGAAAAGTGGAGTAGTTCTGTTTTAAAGTACAGTACCTCTAGCAATCAGGATTGGTTGAAAAGGATGTATAGAAAGAGGAAATTATGGGCAGCTGCTTTCTTGACTAACACATATTTTTTGGGCATGAAAAGCAACCAGAGGAGTGAGAGCTTGAATTCATGCCTTCATAGGCAGATAGACTATTACATGTCTTTGCTTGATTTATTAGATCATTATGAGCTATGTGTTTCTGAATCGCGTGAAAAAGAGGCTGAATTTGATTCCAAAGCATCTCAATCATGGCCTGCTGCTATCACTAATAGTCATGAAATTGAGGAGTCCGCGGGGCATATTTTCACTTCTGCAAATTTTGATCTTGTTCAAAAGGAGCTTCAGAAGTTAGATGGTCTACATGTGGATGTAGTACAAGATGGAAAGGGTGAAAGGTACATGGTGACTTCTGAGCAAAAAAGTGTGAGAAAATGCTATGTTGATTACACTCGCATTGGAGGAAACTGTGATATTAGGTGCAGTTGCCGAAAGATGGAGTGTGAAGGGATCCCTTGCAAGCATATTCTCTCTGTTTAAGCATCTAGAGGTGAAGGAAATCCCAATGTGTTGTGTGCTGCAGCGCCTTTCAAAGAATGCAAAAGGTGTGGTCTTCCTTCTGTTCGAAAAAGTGATTTGCATGTTTGGACAGAGAAACAAAAGAATTATTATGAATTGAGTGCCCGAGGGTCCGAACTTTTTGACTTGGCAGCTAGTAGTCCTGAGTTGTTTGGGGAGGTGAAGGAATACATGGAGAATCAACTATCAAAAAGGAGTTATTCCAATGCAGCAACCAAGAACCACACGCATGTTGACGAGGTTGGTCAAACATCACATAGGCATGAACGATCTGTTTTAGATCCCATCTGTGTAGCCACCAAAGGTGCACCTAGGAGAATGAAAGGATGGGATGAGCATCGGCAAAGATTGTGCAGTCGTTGTCGCCAACTAGGTCATGACATTCGTCGTTGTCCAGAGACAAAGCTAGAAGAGTAAGTTGATGTTTCATGTTGTGTACAAATGATTTGAATTTGGTGTTTTTATGGTATGTGCATAACAATAGTAAATCACTCTGTTTGCATGCATGCAGGTAAAGGCAAATATCTCCATATAGAGTCTTGATGGAACCTTGTTTGGTAAGATGATGTGGACTTGCGATATATTTTGGCCCACATTTTTTGCTGGTTTTAGAAATGTGACATGATACTTGAATATGCTTCCCTAGTTGCAAATTGAAATCCATCTATTGTGCATCGATTAGGAAAACTATGCTTCCATTTTCAGCTAATTTCTAGTATTACTAGCAATAATGCATCAGAAAGGTTGATTACATCTGAAATTGAATTGTTATGGCTGGACGTTATGATATAGTATATCAGTGGCATCGTAATAGAGATAAGTCAGTTTTGGCAAGTGCTGTAGCAGTTGGAAAGTCCTAATAAGCTCCTTATTAGAGTTTCCTAGTTTTGTCATAAGAGTCCTAGTAGTATCAGGTTAATAATTTGTGTCTTTCCCTTATCTACAGGTACCTCAGTATATAAAGGTAGCCTAGTATTGTATTTTGGGTTAAGTAATAAGAAATATCTAAAGGGGATTAACCCTAAAAGTTCAGTTGTATCAATTTGGTATCAGCACCGCCTTCTCTCGGCGACACATGCGCAGCCCAGCCGCTATCCAGCCACAGGGATCGTGCCTTCCGCTTGTTCTGCACGCTGCTATCCAGCCATAGCGGTCGCGGTCGCATCGCGCGCCCACCCGCCCACCCACTACATGCTCTCCGTGCTGCCATGTTTCCGCTTCTGTTTTTGAGTCTGCTCTGTTTTGGTTGAGGTCACCATGTCTGAAACCAACATCACCAAGGAAGATCTCCTACGCCAGATTGTGTCCAATACCTCTGGTATGTAGAAAACCATGGATAGTTTTGCTGCTGATTTGGCTAGCATTAAGGCCAAACAGGAGGTCACTGATCAGATGGTTTCTAACCTCATGAAGACAAAGACCACTCCGCCAATCACTGATAGCTTTAGCTCCAAACCTGTGTTTCCTCTTGATAACTCAGAAGATGACAAGCGTGGCGTACCTCGTTTCCACAAGCTTTCTTTTCCTATTTTTAATGGTGAGGAAGATCCTCTACCTTGGCTCAACCGCTATCATGATTGTTTCTAACCTCATGAAGACAAAGACCACTCCGCCAATCACTGATAGCTTTAGCTCCAAACCTGTGTTTCCTCTTGATAGCTCAGAAGATGACAAGCGTGGCGTACCTCGTTTCCACAAGCTTTCTTTTCCTATTTTTAATGGTGAGGAAGATCCTCTACCTTGGCTCAACCGCTGTGAATAGTTCTTCCGTGGCCAACGCACATTGGAAGAGGAGAAAGTGTGGCTCGCCTCTTATCATATGATTGGTGAGGCTCAACAATGGTATATACAATTTGAGCGTGATAATGGCATTGTTTCTTGGAAGCGATTTGATCACTTCGTCAACATGCCTCTTATCCGCAGCAATACATTGGGTGAGTTGATATTATTACGCCGTACTGGAACTGTTGCAGAATATCAGAAGAAGTTCTTGTCCCTTCTTTGCTGAGTTTCCCCATCATTGCCTCAAGAGCAGCAAGTGAACTTATTTACCATTGGCCTTGGCAAACCACTTCGCACAGATGTTGAGCTTCAGAACCCATCTGATCTTCAAATGGCCATGAGTCTAGCTCGTGCGTTTGAGCAACGCCTTCAAGATGATGTGGAGTTGCCCTCTCAGGACATAGCAGTTCGGCAACCCCCTCGATCTCGTTTTGCCCCTGTTCAAGCAGTACCCCGCTCTAGCACTACTTCCTCAAATGGAGCACCTCCATCAGCTATTATGTCCAATACAGCTTCTAAGCCTAGTAGTCGCTTTCGCCATTTGTCTGCTGAAGAGATGTCTGATCGTTGCGCTAAAAGACTTTGTTTCAATTGCCCTGAGAAATTTTCCAAGGAGCATATCCAGCAATGCTCTATGAAGGGTATTTATCTGTTGGAACTAGATGGTACAGACTATGAGGACTGTGATGGCAATCATGTTGAAGTTTCTCTTCATGCTTTGACTGGCATACGTACATCAAAAACCATGCGATTAGATGTCATGCTTGGTGGTTCGCACCTCGTTGCCTTGGTGGATTTTGGTTCTACTCATACATTTGTTGCCAACAATATTGCCAAGCGCCCCAGATTCACTCCCACCCACATGCTTGGCATGAATGTCATGGTGGCTAATGGTGATCAAGTGGCTAGTTCTGGCCTATTCCCCAACACTAAATTGGTGATTGACACTAAGGAATTCAATATTGACTGCTATATCATTCCACTTGAAGGTTTTGATGTGGTTCTTGGTGTCTAGTGGTTGCGCACCTTAAGGCCAATTCTACGGGATTTTCAACGTCTCACCATGTCTTTTTGGCGCTACAATCATCGTGTTACATGGAGTGGTATCGATGCTCCATCGGATTCTCCGAAGCTTCATGCCATTGCAAGCAAGGAGTTGCTATCTGAACTTTTGGAGGAATTTGGGGATATTTTTGAGGAACCACGAGGTATGCCTCCGCAGCGACGACATGATCATCGTATCCACTTATTGCCAAGTACGCATCAGGTAGCAGTTCGACCGTATCGTTACCCCAGCTATTGAAGGATGGATTGAGAAGCAATGTGTTGATATGTTGGAGCAAGGTATGATACAGGAAAGTACTTCGGAATTTTCTTCACCTGTTTACTTGTCAAGAAGCAGGATAATTCATGGTGATGTTGTGTGGACTACCGTGCTCTTAATGAGAAGACTATCAAGGACAAATTCCCGATTCCCGTTGTTGATGAGCTTTTGGATGAACTCCAAGGTGCTCGTTTCTTCACCAAGCTTGATTTACGTAGTGGGTACCATCAAGTCCGCATGCGTCCTGATGATATTAAGAAGACGGCTTTTCGCACTCATCAAGGTCACTATGAGTTTCCTGCATTGGCTTGTGCACTGACCAATGCCCCAGCAACTTTTCAAGCTATCATGAATGACGTTCTTGCCCCATTTCTTCGTCGATTTGTGCTTGTTTTCTTTGATGATATTCTCATTTACAGTTCCTCGTGGGCAGAACATCTTCAACATGTTCAGGTTGTTTTTCAGAAGATACATGAGCACAAATTAGCACTAATGAAGTCCAAGTGCTTCTTTGGTAAGGAATCTGTGACATATCTAGGCCATATCATCTCTGCACAAGGTGTGGCAATGGACCCATCCAAGGTCGATGCTATTGAGCAATGGCCACAACCACGTACTGTTCGTGCTCTTCGTGGTTTCCTCGGACTTACGGGCTATTACAGAAAATTCATAAAAGATTATGGTACAGTAGCTACTCCTTTGACTCGGCTCCTAAAAAAGGAGGTATTTACATGGTCACCTGACGCTGAGAGTGCATTCCAGAAGCTCAAGACATTGTTAGTAACTGCACCACTATTGCAATTGCCAAACTTCAAACGCTTCATTATTGAGTGTGACGCCTCTGGAGTTGGGTTTGGTGCCGTGTTGCATCAAGGGTCTGGTCCCATTGCTTTTTACAGTTGCTCCTCAACATGCAAAACTTGCTGCTTATGAGTGAGAATTAATTGGCCTTGTCAAGGCAGTACGTCATTGGAGACCATATATTTGGGGACGTGCTTTCACTGTCCTCACTGACCACTACAGTCTTAAATTCATTCTTGACCAGCGGTTATCTACAATTCCACAACATACATGGGTAAGCAAGCTTTTTGGATATGACTTCATTGTGGAGTTTCGCCCAGGCCATCAGAATGTGGCTACTGATTCACTCTCTCGATGAGACGAAGATAATGTTCCCTCTATTCATGCTATTTCATGTCCAACTTTTGAAGTATTTGATATCTTACGCCGTGAGACAGAAATTTTGTCTGAGTTGGTAGAGAAACATGCTAAGATCTTGGCTAGCCAGGCTGAGAATGGTTGGGCGCTGGTTGATGATTTGGTGACAGTCCAGGGTCGTGTTTTTGTTCCTGCTACTTCAGAGTGTTGACCTTTGGTGTTGGCTGATGCACATGGCATTGGACATGAGGGTGTTCAAAAGACACTTCATCGACTTCGCATGACTGTGTTTAATCCGTAGTCTCCTACCTTGGTTCGTGAGTATGTTAAGAGCTGCCCTATTTGTTAGCGCAACAAATCTAAGCATCTACATCCAGTAGGATTGCTGCAACCATTGGTTGTTCCTTTTTCTGTTTGGTTAGACATTTCTTTGGATTTCATGAAAGGATTCCCTCGTGTTCGTGGCAAGTCAGTTATATTAACTGTAGTTGATCACTTCTCCAAATATGCTCATTTTATTGCACTGGGCCATACTTACACAGCCATCTCTGTTGCTCAGGCTTTCTTTGCTAATATTGTGCGTTTGCATAGCATTCCTTGTTCTATAGTGAGTGATCGAGACCCAGTTTTCACCAACAATTTTTGGGGAGAGTTATTCCGCCTTTCTAGAACTAGACTTCACATGAGTACAACATTTCACCCACAGTCTGATGGACAATCAGAAGTAACCAACAAAATTATTGCTATGTATCTACGATGTCTTGCTGGTGATAGGCCAAAGAATTGGGTGCAGTAGTTGCCATGAGCAGAATTCTGCTACAATTCTTCATATCAAACAGCCCTTCGTACCACCCCATTCCGTGTGGTTTATGGCCGGGACCCTCCTACATTGTTATCCTACCAACCTGGAGTTGCTAAGGTAGTGGTTGTTGAGAAGCAGATGCGTAATAGAGATGAATTTTTGGCCAAAATTAAGGAGAGATTGCTACAAGCTCAAGATTATATGAAACAACGTTATGATCAAAATCACCGAGAAGTGGAGTATGAGGTTGGTGAATGGGTATGGTTGCATTTGCATCATCGCATGGCTGCAGGGTTTACTGATCAGCAGCACTCCAAATTGTCTCCTCGTTTTTATGGGCCTTTTTAGATTGAAGAGCGCATAGGTGATGTTGCCTACCGTCTTCAACTTCCTCCAAAATCACATATTCACAATGTCTTTCCTGTTTCTTTGCTAAAGAAGTTTGAGGGCCAAGATCCACCTGCACCAATTCCTTTACCAACTATTGTCCATGGACGAGTAGTTCCATATCCAGCGGCTGCACTAAAAGGGCGTTTCTTTCAAGGAAATCCAGTTCTTATTCAATGGGAAGGTTGTCCGCCAGGGGAAGCAACTTGGGAGCCCTTAAACTTATCCTAATTTTCAGCTCGAGGATGAGCTGTTTCATGGAGAGGAGGGAAATGTTATGGCTAGATGTTATGGTATAGTATATCAGTGGCGTCATAATAGAGATAAGTCAGTTTTGGCAAGTGTTGCAGCAGTTGGAAAGTCCTAATAAGCTCCTTATTAGAGTTTCCTAGTTTTATCATAAGAGTACTAGTAGTATCAGGTTAATAATTTATGTCTTTCCCTTATCTACAGACAACTCAGTATATAAAGGTAGCCTAGTATTGTATTTTGGGTCAAGTAATAAGAAATATCTAAAGGGGATTAACCCTAAAAGTATTTTGGGTCAAGTAATAAGAAATATCTAAAGAGGATTAACCCTAAAAGTTCACCCGTATCAGAATGCTACTAGTTGTACTAGTTGAATAAAAGAAATCATAAAAATCACCAATTGCAGATAAATCCATTTTACTAGCTTCAATTAATATTTTCCAGTTTCTCTGGTTTTTACTTGCCTGGACAAATTCTTTTGCTCTGTTTCTTTGGTTCAGAATTGTGGAACTTTAGTATCCTATCATGCCTCGCTCTATTCGTTACCTATGTGCCTTGTAGCATTGAGGATGATGGCTTGTTGCATATAGTGCACTGCTTCTACTTATTTCTTTCATGAAATGCAGATAGTGCACTGCTTCTACTTATTGCTTCTGTCCTTTTTAATAGATCGTCATTGTACTACAGCATTCCTGTTAGTTTTTAACACTATTCTTAATCTGAATAGAATGTACTATGAAAATCTAAACCATATTATGCATGCAGTTATTAACATGTGGGCTGCCAATTGAATGTTTTGTAGGTACCCCAGCATCCCCTGGATCTAGAGCAACCTATTCATGTGCTTTCTTGTTACTGATGGAGCAAAGGTTGGCAATAACCCAAGATGTGAAAAATATTGTTGGTTGTGAAGTTGAAATGTGTCTTCCTGTTACTGTTGTTGATAATTGGAAGTTCATATTGTTTGCTGGCAATTGGAGTTATAGTTCAGAATTTAGTGCATCGATTAGAATTTTACCTTAGATACATTAAGGGGATTTGTTTTCTTGCAATTTATGACAATTCTGTATTTCACCATTTGGTATTTGCCAACAAATATATAACTCGATTATTTGTATTCAGAAAGCACCATTTTTATTTTCAGCTAGAACTGTAGTAGATCCCAGATAATCAAGAGATAATACAGAACAAAGCCATTTGTTTGTTTCAGAAAGAATTTTCAGCAAGATTTGTATGACAGTATTGATTTTGTTCTTGCTAAGGCTTCCGTTTTGTCCCTGTGATGCCATGTGATTTTGTTCTTGCTAATGCGTTACAACCAGAACACTTCAGGACTAGTTACAAGCTAATTATTATCTATGTCGGCTAGCCATATGCCCAAAACCATCATGCATGTTCCAAGACTTTCACAAGTGTTGCACTATATAACAGATGCCTAACAAGTCACCATTCTCAGCAATACTTAGCACATTACCGCTAAAATTTTCAAAGAGCTTTAGTCACATCAGAAATTCAGAAACACCATCTCCTCGAGCAGCCAAAATACTGTTATCGACAGACCCTATTATCTCAATTCTAGGGTAGAGCGCCTGTGCAATCGTTTTGTTTGTTGCAAAATATCTGATTGAATTTTGAACGCACAATAAACGTAATATGAACTAACTATCCTATTTTTTTAGCTCTTCCTCCCTGAATATATTTACGTCACGTATGCGTATGGTTACAACAAACTATGATCATCCACTTCATATTTGGTGGCGACGGTGTCGACATCACCTACAACACCAGGGAGGCCACGTTGGCTGTTTGCCGTAGAGGCGCCGGCCACCTCATCTTCGCCGTTGGGCATCTTTGGACGTTTGCCGTAGAGGTAATTGCTTCAGTTCTCCTCCATCTTCACCGTGTTTTGATTCCATCTCCATCTTCACCGAAATTAATCCTACAACACAGGCCAAAAATATATCTTAGTTGGTCATAAAGACATGCCGTAGTTGATAGATCTCTTTCCCCCTCCTGCGCGCACGCGGCATCACCGTAACTTGCCAGCTATTGGCATTCAAGCTTTCATTTAATAAACGGATGGTAGACATTGTCAAGTTCCACAATTTCTGAACCAAAGAAACAAGACATGAAAAAACCATCCAAGATTTTAAGAAAAAATCTGTAAACATCTTGATAAAAAAAACTAGCATATCTCATTGACCAAGTTCACCCGACTAGTAAACACAAAAAGCAATCAATCACTGACATCTCCAAATCCATGCGAGCCAAGGTTTATATAGGAATCGACCATGTTCATAATTTCCAAACTCAGAGCAATCGTACAACAAGGAGGTAGTGTTAGAAGTAAAAAATGTTAGTTAAGAGATAAAATAGAATCCTAGAGATAGAATTCTAGAGATAAATCTATTCTTACTTGTATTGTACTCCAAGTCTCTACCTCCTATATACTCCTGGTATCAGAGCCTTAGAGACCAACGTCGTTCGATCCTCGCGTTGCCCGAGAGAGATGAGATCAATCCTATAATCTTCCTAAGGCACCGCATTAGCTAGCTAGCCTCTCCTATCATCAACAAATTAGATTATCCAAAGATCATTTCCCAATAATTAGCATTAGATCAATTTTCAATCTAGCCACAGCGATTAGCGATAGCAACGACGCATGCCGGAAGATCGTTCTGCCACCGTTGGAGCATATGCCGCCTGCCTACCACTGGGTGCTCCTGCATACGTGCATGTGCCTATATACAGGCATACGCATGCACATCAAGACTTCAAGAGGAGAGTTGAGATCCAACTACAAGATACATATGCATGTATTCGTGTGTTCACCGCCGGCCGCCAAGGCTTGCTGCGACTTCACGGATTGCTTCTGTTCGACCTCCCGCTGCACCAATAATCTCTGCATTAGCAACACGATCATCTACGCCGACAGTCTTCATCAACATGCCGTTGCCGTGTCATACACAAGTATGGACACCGGTGCATCCTCTGACAGATTGATCTGCAAAACGCTTCATCGACGATATCGACCACATCTTCTACGATGGCAATGACCGCGCTACCGACGATGACATTGATCACGTTATCTACAATGACAACGACTGCATCAACGTGGTATCACTATTGTGATGACTGCTACACGGTGCAAAAGGACTAACCAAAGTGGTGGCCTCATCACCAACGATATCCTCTGACATATGCAAGATGTCTCCAACGGCATCCTCTGACATCTACAAGGTGCAAGATATTAACAATTGCAATTCCATCTTCATACCATGGTGTAAATATTTTTTTCACCTTCGGCTATTTGCGGCTACACCAACTACCATAAATACCACGACCACAGCTACTACATGATCAGCTACATCGACAAACATATACAGCAAAAATCATCTACAGCAACTCCAGTCAAAGCATACGTGTCATCGCTATCGTCCATGACACTCCCCGCTATGACTGCGGGAGGGAATAGAGGAGAGTTAAGAGACGACACTGAAGGGGATGCAAGCACCAGGTGGAAAACCATCCATCAGAGATACAATTGATGATG
Organism: Oryza punctata; assembly: GCA_000573905.2. Classification (NCBI taxonomy): domain Eukaryota; kingdom Viridiplantae; phylum Streptophyta; class Magnoliopsida; order Poales; family Poaceae; genus Oryza; species Oryza punctata. The sequence continues at coordinate 18,654,744 of CM002492.2, read as the reverse complement.
GTGAGTCGAAGAAGATGAAGAAATAGAAGATTTCAAATCCAGTCGCAATCGTTCGCTTCGCTCCCGTTTTGACTGAGGGGGAATGTTAGAAGTACAAAAATGTTAGTTAGAGATAAGAGCATATACAAATATAGAGATAAGATAGAATCCTAGAGATAAAATAGAGTCCTAGAGATAGAATCCTAGAGATAAATCTACTCGTACTGTACTTCAAGTCTATACCTCCTATGTACTCCTATATATACCCCATAAGAGGGTCCTTGTAATGCATCACAATATAACAATGTAGATTTTCCACAGGCAGTACCTACCAAAGTGTGCATGGCAATCGTCGATGTAGGGGATCCAAACACCTGGGTCGTGGCTAAAGGGGGAGAGCGCAGGATGGAGGCGGCGCCATCGACAGAGGCCGCACCAGGATGGAGTCGGCACCCCAGATGGAGGCGGCGATGCTGACGGAGATGCCGTCTGGAGGCATCGCTCACAACGGAATCAATGGCTCGATGAGCTCGTCCGACGTTGCTGAAGCCGGAGATGGACGACAAGGGCGAGGATGGCCGTCGTTGATTCGGTCGATAAAGAGAAAGCGAAAGCGGTGGAGGTGGGGGAGAGGGGAGAAGTGATGTGCTGGAGGAATGGGGATGAGGAATTTGGGGGGTGAGAAAAATGGGAAAGTGAGCACTGAGCATAGCACTACATCAGTTGATGAGGACATCCTCCATTATTACCCGCTAGCAAAGACGCAACAAGATGGGCCGAGTGGCCCAGTTGTAGTCGGGCGGTGACCGTGTGAGCATCTGAATAATCCCACTTTGCTTAGCTTGGGAGGAGGAAGCCACCTTAAAAGGGAGAGCCACCCTTCCCCTATCAGACTAGTCTTTTAGGGTGATTGGGCCTTTCCCCGAGTGGGTGCGTCGGAGTTGCGGTGCTAAGATTGCAGGGTTTGGTAAAATCTGGATCGGTATGTCGTGCTTCGGGCGTATGGTGCTAAGATTGCGGGATTCGGGGAATCCGGATCGGTGCGTCGGGCTTTCGTCCAACCCCACCTGGGCCGGACTCATCATCAGTTTTTATGCTGTTCCTGATAGTGTAGGAGTGGTGGTCGTGGAGACTGGGACTGGTCGTGGCTGTGGTGGGTTCATTTGTTCGGGTTGACGGGTTGACTGGGTATTTACTGTATTTTGACAAGTTGGTTTTTAAAGATATTTTAGTGTAGATCCATTATATCGTGTTATTTTTCAAAATTTAAAATAACTTTCATGTTCCCGCACTTATTTATCTTTTAATTTTCAATCCACAGATATTGGTTATGGAATTTGCTTGTTCAGTAGGAACCTTTTGTGAACTCCTAGTTAATCTAACCGATGAACAAACCAATGTAGTAATTAAATTTCTAGGGTTTGAATATATTCTACAAATAAAAGATGTCAAACTGCGAGCATCATTGTTAAATTTTCTTTTAAGTAGGTATAATGTTCAAGATGGAACTTTTACCATTGGAGGAAAAAGTTTAAAAATAAACCACATATATGTGTATTACATTTTAGGCCTTCCATTTAGTGGGCAAACCAAGAAAAATATTAAACCACCTGATAATCAATTAGTCAAGATGTATGCAAACAAGTATAACAAGATTCTAATAAAACATTTACTTCAAGAAATACAAGGTGGTAAGGACACGGGGGATCATTTTATTAGAATGTTTATGTTGTCTTTTCTAGGAACAATATTAGCACCCACTTCATCAGAAGAAGTCCCAGTATCTTATTTGGATCTTTTAGGAGACACCTCACAAATAAAAAACATTAACTGTAATGAGTTCACATTGGGATTTCTAATGGACAATGTCAAGAGCGTGGTTAGTGGACATGGAACAAGCAAATACGTCTAAAAAAATGGCCTTGTGGAAATTTAGTCCTGTTACAAGTGAGTTTAGTTCGACACCATATAGTTTTTCCCTTTTTTTTCTTAACATCAATGCTTATTTATTCAAAGTAATTTACGTAATCGTAGATTTGGTACTGGGAGCATATCCAGATGATAGAATCCGATGCTATATATGATAAGCCGATTTTTCCGTTGATGGCACGATGGGGCAGAGACAAATATGATATGTCTCACGGATATGGTGTATGAAAGATACATATGTTTACCTGAGAAATTGTTTGTATTATAAAATGTGCACTAGTTTTTTTTATGTACCGTCCAATGGAGATAATTACTTAAGTACTGGTTTTTTACGTACCTCAAATGAAATAACTTCCTGATGCATTACATTCAGGTTATCATGTTTGTTGGGGCTGAAGATAAATCGATGCTAACTGCTATCCAGGCTATCACCTCAAAGGTCAATGAACTTCAGGTATATTTTATACATTATATATCCCCTATATTTCTAGGTAAAAGCATTGTTAATTAATTGTTTGCTCTCATTGAACCTTGAATTTTGTAGAAACAACAGAACGGAATTTTAGGTGCGATACGTGACACCGATGGTAAAGTTTCGATCCTTCAAAAACACTGCAGATTTGGCTAACAAAATAGGATCAAGCTGGTAAATCCGTTTTATGTCCTTCAGAATATTATACATTATTTGTACTTTCTAACACCCATATCATTAACTATTTTTTTTTATCGGTAGGATGTTGAAAACAGTAACCGTTGTGCTAACAGTTACCGTGAGCCACCAAACTATTCCACCCCAAAGGGTCACAGCTATGCTGACAATGACACTGCCTCACCGAAATCTTTTACCCCTAAAAATCAAGGGTCCGATCACACTCCAATCAAGGAACCAGAAGTATATGTCATTGACAGTACAGAAGATTCATATAAAAAAGAGGATGACTCCAAGCATGAGGAGATGGCTAAGCCCTCAATTTTCTCACTGTCTTCCGATGATTTTTCAGGGAGTCCATTACCTAAAAAGGTTATTTTGCCTTCAGCCCGACACAGGAAACGTAATCCGAAGTATAGGTCTCCCATTAATCCATTATTTCATACCAATGTGACCAGAAGAGTCAGAGCAAACAGAGGAGTAAAATGAGCGTGATGGTAATTTCTCTAGCATGAATGTCCGTTTCAACTAATGTACATAATGTATATATTTACTATATGTGATGTTTTACAACTGCACGTGCAGGAATAACGACCAAAGACTATGCTGTTATGGAATATGTGAAGCTGTATAATAATTCTAGTCCAAGCGCAACATTGGTTCATATCAGCGGGGCCTATGAAATAATGGCAAAAAATTTAATGTGTTTAACAAACAATCCAGGGAGAGGCTCTCATAGCAAATGGCTTGATGATAGGGTCAGTTATTCATGTTGACTTATAATGTTTCTTATCCATGATAACCTTTGAGACGTGCTTACCCATCATTACTTGGTTTATTGCAGATTGTATACTCTTACAGTCTAATAAAAAAGGAACGGCGCAACGTCATTGATCACAGGAAAAACATTCATGTTTTTTATCCAACCGTTCTTAATTGGATGGCGGATAATGTAGAACCTTCTCGTAAAGATGACCGAGGAAGTTAAACAAGCGTTAATCAGGACATAAAATTGGTATTCAATTTGAGCATTATATATTTTAACAATATTTTTTTAGGTTTTTTTCCCATTTGTTCAAAACAAGCACCGGAATCTATTGGTCCTAGATAACCTCGAACGACAGCTTTATGTGTTGGACTCTTTAGTGGACATGACAAGCTACAACACATTTCTACATTCAGTGGTAAGCATTTAAATATCTTTTGTAAATTTGAAAGATAGCAGTCCAATATTGGTTGGTAACTGTTGCTTTGATTTGTGTAGATTAAAGTAATAAAAAAGGATTTCGATGTGGCTACTAGTCAAGGTATTCAGATGTCAAAAATTCGTGAATGGAAACCCGAGCAATTCCACAAAGTTCCAAAACAACGTGATTTGTGAGTCCTCTAATAGTATAATATACTTGCTCTGTAACGGTCTACTTATTCATTTGTTTCGTTATATTTCGATAGATGTTCATGCGGTCTATATGTACTAAAGGACATTGAGCTATTTGATGGATTAGGACTAAAAAAAAGTTTGACATTTGAATATGTGTAATAAACATTTTTCCTTGTTTGTCCAGCGTGACCATCAATGATTTTAGGTGACAATTATTAAGAGAGTTGTTATTGTCTGATAACAACATCATCGAAGATGTGAAAAAGGAGCTAAACGAGATTGTCGATTCGCTCTAGATTTTATATATTACAGCAATAAATCTTATTTATTTATTCGAGGGAGTTTTGAATTAATTTGGATACCATATATTCAAGGGATACAAGTTATTTATTTATTCAAGGGAGTGATCATATTTGCTTGTAATAACACATTTGAGATTTTCACATTTATAATTTATGGATTTTCATATTTTCGTTAGGTGGAATCATAACACCATTTTTTTCAGATTTTCATTAGGTGGGATCATACCGTCATTTTTTTTAGATTTTCATTAGGTGGAATCATACCGCCATTTTTTTTCATATTTTCGTTAGGTTCCTCTTTGCAGTTGCTGCGAGACCCTATCCACCGTGGCCATTCTCGCCGCCGTCGCCACGAATCCAACCTTGATGTGCATCTCTTCGGGTCGAATCCAGCCGAAAGTCTCTTTTTCCACCCTTGGTCCGCTCGGCCTTTTTCCTTCCTCTCTCCCTCCTCCTCTTGGGCCAACACCTCTCTATCGCAAAGTCTGCTTCTACTCCCCCCTCGCACTAAGCCGCGGCCCAGCCGGCCCATGCCGCCCCCACCGCACACAGTTGTTGTCTTCCCCAAGCACCACCTGTTCCTCTCCTCTCCTCTCGACGAACCCTAGCGCAGCTGCCTCGCCGATCTTCCTCCCCGGGCGTTTCCCCACTGAATCAAATGCAACAGTCGGTTCCTCTCCTCCTCATCTATTCCCCCATGTTTTCTCTTTTTAATTTGGTTTTAATTCGACGAATTCACTCTACGATGAAGGGGATGCGCTGGGGCGGGAAAGCGGTGAGACGGGGGAAGATGGCGGAGGGACGAGGGCTATGTGGCTCCGAGGCACCGCAGCGAGGGGGGGAGCTAGGCAGCGCTGCTCACCGTGGGAAGAAGAGCGCGCTGCTTACCAAGCGACGAGGCGGCGTTGCGAGGGGAATAATCGGGCGGAGCAGCGGCGGTGAGGCGAGGGAAAGAAGCGGGAGTGGAGGCGGCGCGGCGAGGAGAGGAATGCGGTGCGCGTTTGTAGGGAGGAGGAGCGGCACGCGGTGGATGGAGGGAGGAGGGGATCTGTTCGGACTTTGGACTGGGTTGATATTGACATGCTTTAATTTTTATGCAGTTTTTTTTGGAGCATAGAAGCACATCTCCTCAGTTATGTTTCTGTTTACTATGTGTATAATATTTTCTATGCTCTATTCTTGTGGCTAATGTTTACTAGTAATGTGGTCTATTAGTGATCTCCTGGTGTTTGTTGTAGATCTGTATCATTGAGTCCTTAACATCAATTTTTGATCGAAAGACACCAGTACCCTGCTAAGGGAGGAAGGGTATGTATGGTCTTTATATAGGCAGGGACGGTGGTGATCTGCAGAGAGTAAGCTAGTCTTCTTATAACCAACAGCTAAATGGTACTCCGTAGAAGGCAGAGATGAAGCAGTTGTGCATGGGCCGTCTCAGTACTCAGTAGACGCACTCACGAGCTCAACAATGGTGCATCGACGCTGCCCTGTATCATAAACTGTATATTCATAAACTGTAGTCCAGCTTTCCCACTTATTCAAACTCTGTAATACACAGTTACAAATTTTGCTAACTATCAGTTGTAGTAAATAAAAGAAAAAAAATGGGGAGAGATAACATCACTGCATCTCCACAAATGGGAGTAACGTAGCAATAGCAGCAGGATACAGTATGGACATATGAGCCCTAGAGGCTAGAGCCGTGACATTGCACCATCAGCCATGGCAGCCTGCAGCAGTTTCATCGATAAATTTGTCAGGTGAAGTCATCGGCCCAAAAGTTTAGTAGAGGAAACTGGCGTTTTGGTTAATGCAAAAGCTGTACCAGAGCAGATTGGGCGATAAGCTATAAGGTCTTACCAGAGACAAACCCTGACGAGATCTTGTTGATAAATATTCACAGGGTTCAAAGATCCCTCCGTGATACTTGGACCAAGCCTTCAGTCTGTCGTAAATGTATTTCGCGCCAAACGAATCGGCCCAGAACATCACTCCACCCCTGGTGTCAAAACACAGGTTACATGGAGGATTTACCAAGTTATGAACTTGTAATTAGTGGTTGGGAAAAAGGAGAATAATGTGAGAGATGATGCAGAAGAGAAATAAAGAAAGGGACCTGTAGGAAGGGAAGCCCCTCCCCATAATGGATGCTACATCAAGATCAGATGCTTTCAGAGCAACTCCCTCGTCAAGCAGTCGACAGGCCTCATTCACCACGGGGAAGAGCATTATCTCCACGATGTCATTGTCTGTTAATTTCGGCAGCTGACGAGAGAGAAACTGTCAGATTTCTTTGTGTATAAGCAGTGAAAAGGTAAAGGTACAAGCTGGTATGCTTATTTTGCGTTTAGAATGGCAGCCAAAAGACGCACCATACATGTGTACAAGCATATAATGCAAAGTTGCAAACTGTGATGTACAGCACTGCAGATACCTTGTACGGAGTAGTTCACTTGCTAGTTACAGACTTACAGTACCGGTGCTGAACTAGTATTGTACTTTAAATTTATTTAATTTGAAATCAGGTTAATTTCATACGGTTTTCAGCACCTTGCTACAAAGCTCACTATTGTAACAAAAGAAAATAAAAGAAAAACATGACACCCAGAGAAGTATACTCTGAGAAGTTCTAAAAATGCAAACCAAAGTACAGCTGTGAGATGTGATGCATGGCAATACGGGTCAGTACTAAGTGTCCAGCATAAAGGAAAGGAGAGTAATTTGGTTCCAAAGGGTGTAAACCTTAGGATATTGCGCAGTACTAGCCATGCTCCTTGATTTCTCAACATACTTCTTGATTTCAGGATCTGGAGAAGCCTTTCGCTTATCATCATAAAGATAAAACCCTTTGCGTGAAGATTCACCTGCCAAGTACTCCAGAAAGTATATTAGCCATGAGATGCAGCTTCACAAGTAACCCAAAATCATGTTCAACAGCATGAAGAAATTGTAAGTGAATGTATTGTCAATATGAAAAACCTGTCCTGTTTTCCTCAAGCATAATTTCAATAAGCATTGACTTGTAACATCGCTCAGGATAACTTTGGAGATATTGCTTTCTGGAGGCAACAGCAACTCCAAAACCAACAAGATCAGCTAATCTGTATGGACAAGACAACAAAAAACTGATGGTCAAACTCAAACAAAGAAATAAATATGCACCACAAGGGCCCCTTCAATAAACAATGAAGAAAATAGATATCTACTAAAGAGTCCAGAAACAAACATGAAGAAAGCATGAAGATATCTACCAAAAGGACCAGTAATAACCATGGGTATGCTATATCTGTTGTACTAAATCAGAAGTAGATAACATCAGAACAACATTACTATAGTAGAAAAGGAAAGAAACGGATAACATCAGAATAAGTGGTTACATGGAAAATCTAATAAGTAGCTAAAAGAGGAAGAAAACAAGACATGAATCTGTTGCCATTCAAAAATTTGTATTGTACCATAGTTTTTACTGGAATGGAAGCCAAGAAAAACAAGACATAACTGAAGGTTAAGTATGATAGGAGGAATGGACTGGTCCAAGTTTTTAATTAAGGCATGGAAAGTTCAGCAACCAAATCCTATCTACTCTATCTAAACTATACAAAATGGCCCATAGCAGGTTTATGGAGCAACCGACCAGTTGGCAGTTGCAGATAAAAGTAAATGACTGCACATGACAGAGTACTAAGTGAAAACAGTAGCAACAAACCTAGTAAGGTTAATGCTGAAAGCCTGAAACACCTTTCTTTATATGGTCATAGACAATTTTCATTTGTTCTCATAACATTTGAGTATCTTTCCAATTCAGGAAAGCTGTACCTCATACTTTTATTACGAGGAACATAATTCAGACAATTCATAAATTACTATAAAAAGGAAATAAAAATAAATTTGCATCCGAAATGCTTAACAAGCCTAATAGCCATCGCCTAAGTGCTCACTCTAAAGGAATATCTTGTTAAAAAATAAGTCCATAGAGGAATAGGATCATTGAGTAAAACTGACATCCTTACCGGAAAGGTCCCATTGGCATTCCAAACTTTGTAATCACATGGTCTATGTGGTAGACATCCAGACCATAATCAACAAGAAAACAAGCCACCTGTATGAAAGGAAAGAACATCCGATTCACAGCAAAACCTGTGCAGTTCCCAACAACTATTGGTGTTTTTCGTATCTGTTTTGCCACATTTAGCAAGTCAACGATAACTTGTGAGGAAGTCCAATGAGTACGGATTATTTCCAACAGTGGCATTACATGGGCTGGACTGGAGAATATACATCAAAAGATAAGTTATAAACAATAGTTCAGAAAAAAAAAACGGGAATACAAGAAAAGAGGCATAACACATTACCTGAAGAAGTGTGCGCCAGCAATTCGATCCTTGCAAGATGTCTTTTGGCAAATTAACTGAAGGTCTATTGTTGAAGTATTCGTGGCAAATATGCAATCAGAATGGCAGTATTTTTCAAGGTCAGCAAATATTTTCTGCTTTAGTGATACATCCTCGATAACTGCCTGCAAGAGTTTTTATCATCAAGCAGCGACTAAGATCAGCACTTTCTCCTTCAGTTACTATGTACTTAAAGTTCAAGTTAACTACTTGACTCAAAGGCTGTTATGAATTGATTTCTACAATCACTAAGAACCAAAACATTCATCATGTCAATAATATGCCATCAAGAGTTCTATCAAGTTGCTATTAATTCATTCTCCTTATCCTGAAGCTATGGAAAAAAAATGATAAAAATATTCTTAAGTGGAAGTGATCTGGTATTTTTTTTCTTATAAATTTGCTATTAAATCATTGTGTCTGTGTCCTGCAGGCTGCAGCTAAGCAAAATTGTTCTTCTTTTCTTTCATAGGAAAAAATAAATCTTAAGCGGTCATTCTGATGATGTAACCAACATCTTAAGTGATCTAGTCCAGTTAAATTTCATAACTATGTTATAAATAGCACAAAAGTTCTGACAAGCATGATGAATAACAGAATAAGCACTCAAGTAGAGCTATTTTCTACTGAATAAAGTTGGCGAAAAAAAATACTTGAAAATATTTGATCTACCTCAATGACCACATCAGCTTCTCTAAATTGTTCATAGTCAAGAACACCAGATAGTAAAGAAAGTTTCTTTTCATAATCTTCTTTGGTCATTTGCCCCCTTTTCACTAAACTCCGCAGATTAGCTGAACAGGAAAACAGAATAATTGATGAAAAACTTAAAAGACAAACAATAAAAGTTTGAGAAACGAAAAATAAGATCACCTTTAACTCTGCTAATACCAGCATCTAAGAACTGCTCATTAACTTCTTTCAAGATTACCAGGAGGTTGTTTGATATCAATGCAGTTGCTATTCCAGACCCCATTAGACCTCCCCCAACAATAGCCACCTTGTTTATTCTCCGTGGTGTCAACCCCAAGTTGCTGATATTTGGAATCTGATAGAGCATGAGACGCTCAGATAAATGAATGCATTTGACATGGTAGGCATCTACTTCAAGAAAAGCATAAGTATTATTTATAATTCTATACCTGAAAATTTTACCCAAAAGGATCTTACCGGAGTAATCATGGAAATCACAGTGCAACACTATGACATTTTTGCATGTAGTGCGTTCAGATGCTAATTCATCCTATACAATGAAATAAATAATTGTACTGCACCTTGTTCTGTTTGATCTTAAACCAATTGGATTAAAAAGGCATACAAGTACGATTCTCTTTTATCATTTCACAGATGCTCATAAGAATCTATTGCTAACTTCTGACTATGAGGCAGGATGAAAGAAATATTAAGAATGAACACCACAGAAACTTCAGCAAATGTGATTCTAACAACCTTTGAAGTTGCACGTTGTGCAAAAAAGACATGCCTTAAGCTTTTGCTTATCTGAGACATCTCAAGCATTTTCCCACAAAGTGTTTCCTGTCATTGCCAAAAATGAACGTTAAACAATATTAAGAACAACTTAGACTAGGAATGTAACAATTGCTCGAAAAGGTAGCACTAAGTGGTGATGTACCTTCATTAGGCCAGCTCGAGGGCCAGAAATTATACCCTCCTCAATGACATCAATGCAAACTAAGGGATGTTGGAGACTAGCAGACTGCTTTTGGGCCTGAAGTCTTGCAAAATTCAGAATTTTCTTCGTTTCCTCAAGAGCTGGAAGTCTATCGGTTCTATGGAGACTCCTGAACCATGGGCATTTGTCTTCAACAATTTCCAGAGCCCAGGAACAGGCCGTGCTGATCAACTCATCAGCTGAAACTACAGCATCAACTAAACCAAATTTATGTGCCTCCACTCCTTTTAGGGGTTTAGACATCTATTAAGAGAAGACAATCCATGGTTAACTTTCTTGCATGACCATGACCACCATAGAAGAAAAGATGGAAAAAAATTGTCGATGCACTACATTGCAATGTATAAAGCAGCCATACCAACAACATCTCAAGAGCTTTTGGCAGGCCAACAAGGCGGGGTAGTCGTTGTGTTCCTGTAGAAAGTGAAGATCCTTCAATCAACAGGAAAAAGATAAAAATGTGCTTTTGGCAGAGGAACAAACGTCCATGAGGCTGTCTCTTGTCATATCTAATTTTGTTACCATAGAACAGGAAATTTGTGTATGCCTTGTTTTTTTTAACAAAGAGTTAGGCACTGTTCGGTACAGCTCCAACCCCAATTGTTTTTGGAGTAGGATATATCTAGCTCCAAAAAATCTTGGAGTTGGAGTTGGGGCTAGATTAGGGTTATTAGTGTGAGACATCTTGTTCAAACTTTAGTCTAAAATTAGATTAGTCACTTATTTTGAGCAACAAACTCTGTCTTCTACAAGAATCTAGGAGTGGGAGCCATGCCAAACAGGTCCTTGAAGACCCCTTTTTTTGGAAACGATGGAAAATGTTCTTTCGTTTCCCTTTAGAATGATTATGCCTTTCACTAAATAGTTAGTTTGGGACAGAAAAATACAGATATTTCTCTTGCTCATTTTCTGATGTATTCCGCCCTCTGCACATCTTAAAGTTCATAATGTCTTCCTTGTTTTTTTCAACAGTTTTTCTGACTTCATATCTTATTAGTAATGGCTGCAAGGACAGATGTCCCATGTTTAGAGTTAAGCCAACCAAACCACCAAAGCACAGTACTTAAACATATAGGATCAGAGTCTCTTAAAGAAAAGGATGATCCTAGACCAGGTTGGGACTTGAGCATACCTCCTAATCCAGGAATGATGCCCAGTTGAAGTTCAGGTAATCCTAGTTGAGCCGAAGATGTAGAAACACGAGCATGACAAACCTGCAAAAGAAAGTGCCGATGTTGCAAAAATAGCCACATATTGGAAGTAAAAGAAAAATCCCAAAAGGTTGAAGCATGATACGACCATTGCAACCTACACATACCATTGCAAGCTCTAAGCCGCCACCTAGAGCAACGCCATCTATAGCAGCCACTGATGGTTTCGGAGCATCTGGCAGCAACATGAACTTAACGACAGAAATACTCGGCGTGTTGACAAACTTGGTTTAGGGCAGAAATCTCAAGTTATGTTACCTTCTACTATGTCGGTTAAAAAACCAATAGACAGCGATCCAGGCTTCTCATTTTCTGGTGACACAAAAAATTTAGCAATTGAAGTGGGGCGAAAAAGGCAGGAACATACTGAGAGCTCTGGACAATCCTTACTTGGCTTCTTGTCGAATGCGTTTAGATCAAAGCCTCCAGAAAACCTCCCTTTGGCGCCTTCACATCATATGAGCCATTAGAAACACACATCACTAGCATAAGATCCTTGACAAGAAGCTCTGTGCAAGTAAGTACCAGTGAGAACAATTGCCTTGACATCACTCCTCCTCAGAGCTTCCCCATAATCTCTCTGCAAGCTAGCTATCACTGCAAAAGTAGAAACCATAGTTCCTATAATTAGTAACAAAAACAATTACTTGATTATAAACAACAAAAATTACTTGCCGACAGCGAGAACTGATCAAACAACGCCAAAAAAAATTGACTACATATAGCAACACACCAACACATGTGGCAATAACAAATAATTCGTGCTTATATATAGGCATGGCTCAGGAGACATGGAGTAACAACCAAATCTGTCATCTCAATTCCCATGTGTAAAATAGACCTCAAAATATCCCAAAGCAGTGAGGATTCAATAATGCGAAGCACACAAATCGTCTCAGATTTCACAACCTGTTCTTCCATTAAACACACACACACAACACACAAAAAAAAAAAAAGGTTCAGCAAAACCCCCACTCCCCCAAACCGGGGGGCGAGATTGCGAGAACACCGAGTCACCAAAGGATGGAGAGGAATTCGCCACGCGACGCAGCGGGTACGGCTACCAAAACCAGCAGCCACCAGCTGGGTCGGGGGCGGCCGCAATGGGCGGAATCCGAAGCATGGAAAGGAGGAGAGGGTGTGGTACGACGAATACGATACCGTCCAGGGAGAGCGCGTTGACGGGCGGGTTGGAGACGGTGATGACGGCGACGCCGTCGCGGCGGACCTCCATGGTGGTCGCCATATCGCTCGCCGGCCGGAGAAGGCAATGCGGCCGGAGCACGCCGGCGCCGACGACGATGGCGCGGGATCTCTCAGAATAGTACAGATGACAGATGGTGGCGCTAGTCCTCTCCTCCCGGACTGTGGTGCACGTACACTTCATTAAATACAAGGTAGAAAATTAGATAATGTACTACCGCTCGTACGTGCCAAATAGGAATTTGTCTAAGAAAATCCGCTGTTTGAAAAATTGGATAATTGTCTAAAGGAATTGTCTAGTGAAATGTTTGTTGAAATGCTCCTTGTTTTTTTCTTCCTCCTTTCATTCGTATGAAAACGTAGAAAATTCTATGAAGAAATTTAAAACAAAGGATTGAATCCCATTGTATCTTTTGAAAATTTATATGGAATGAACAATCCTATAAAGGTTTTAGAAAAAGCCTGAACCTCTTGAAAAAATTTTATTTGAGTATCTCTATCACCGAACGATTCCTGCATTTTTCTACGGCCTAATCAAATGATAATTTTTGTGTTGTGTTTTTACCGCGTTTTGCAAATTCTTTGTTTTGCACTTACATTCTATTAAAATCATATGTTTTTTCTATTTATCTGCTTTCTCAATCTTGTGTTTTAGAGAAACTATATGATGTTTAGTTTTGAACACGACTTTTGGTCATTGGTATTATTAAGAAAATTAGTGCAGATGTATAAAAATTAATATCATCTTACAGTACTCTTATACCAGTTTATTCTTCCATCTATCAACTCTTCTATTAGTTTATTCCTCGTATATCAAATCTTGTATTACTTTGTTCCCCAACTATCATATTTTGTAATATTTGTAATATGATATATTATTTTGATACTTCCTTGATTTTATGGTATAATACCTAATATTATGGGTTCAACTCTTCTATTAGTTTATTCCTCTATATCAATTCCTGTACTAATTTGTTCCCCAACTATCATATTTTGTAATATTCGTAATATGATATGTTATTTTGATACTTCCTTAATATTTGTGGTATAATATCTAATATTATGGGTCGGAGGAAGTATAAAATATGGATTTATTTTGAGGCAAATTTGGATGTATAATTTCGTACCACTTTTTATACTATTACCACGTCTAAAATTTTGCGTTATCACGTCAGCTTCCCTCTCCTCTAGTAGGAAATTTGATCACGAGAGGGGCATGGGCAATATGTTAGCATCGTCAGGCAACCAATGCAACCCCACCGTGTGATTTGCGTGATAATCAAGAGTATATTTAATTAGATAATGACCCCACTGTGTGAATCGCTACTGACCAGTTTTTGGTGGAAGCACATTTCCCTCTGTTTCAATGATATTATAGTGAGGTATTGTAAAGCCCATCTCAATGACCATTGGATCAGTTATGTACTTATAAGTTATAAGTCGAGTGAAGAAACTTTGGTCTAAAAAATCATTTGTTAGTGATCTACAAATGATAACTTTGGTTACATAATAGCTTCTCCATGTTCTATAAAACCTGCTGTTGACGGCTTCTATGCCAACAGAACCACACGTACGTGGATGCTGTTGTAGCTTCTACTATATAAGTATTCCACTTTGTAGTATTTCAGAGTATCGAATCCATGAGGAACAAAATCAATATTTTACCCTAGTCAATTATCTAGTTTCAAAAATAGTAACAGATTTGAAGGTAAGGTAAAAAAAAGAAAAAATCATGTATGAGAGACGTCTTTCAATCTGGGCTACTATTGTACTTCCTTTCTAATTCAGCCCATACTTCGCCTGCTTGCCGTGAGCACGAGGTCATCTGCTCTTGCTGCATGGATCGAGAGACAGTCTTGCCATTACATACCGACTTACTAAGTTTAATGTGATCAACTGCAAAGGACGAACATGATTATCACTACTTAATCGCCGAAGGCTATCCATTTCCTTGGATGGCCTTAAAAAACTATAACCAAACACATGCCCACATACCAGAACTACTACTTCGCCCAAAAGCTAATTGAATAAAGCAACCTAACATGAAAACAGAAGACTACTTCACGAATTAGGATGAGTAACCAATAAACATATAAAACATGGATCAACTAAAATTAAATACTCGAAAAAGTAAAATAGGTCTACATGTTACCAGATCGAGAAGACTTTGACAATCACTCCTGGAGTTGTGCCATCACCGAGGAAACCTCCAAGTGAGAAGATGACATCCTCAATTTTCTCCCAAAAAATCTCCCTTGGCACACTCACTAAAATATACTACAATTTCTGCAGCGTGGCATCTTTCTTCTTGAACTTCTCAGTGTATCTCTCTCCTGATCAAGGGAGAGGGTATTTATACCCCTTTAGGGTCGGCGGTGGCTGGCCAGTGCGGTCAGGATACGTGGCACCAGACGACACCGTCGGCTAGGTCAATCACTCAATCCTTTGATCCAAATTGCACGCAGTTAGTTTTCATCCTTGGTATTCCCACACGCGTGGTTGAAGGTCGATGGTCTATTGGGCCAGGGCAACCAACATGTGAAATGATTCGACTGACCTAGGTCTAGGATGGTTGGCCTTCGGGCTAATTGGCCGAGGTCGGGCAACCTAGTTGTACATACCTGCTGGGCTCAACCAAGCTAGGGATGGTCGACTGGCCAAGATGCCCCCTTGGTCGTCTGGTGTAAAGGCATACAATTACTGTACCATTAATTGGTACTAGAAACATGGTTGTGGATTGTAACGTGGTAATAAATTCAAGTGCCATTAATTTAGTTTTGGTGTTTAATGGTAAATACAATTATATGAGACTAATATTTGTATGAGCATTTCTTTGTATAGTCTGTCGGTGTCTTGGGCCCAGGGGTCTGCCGACTATGGGCTTGAGGCGGCCCCGTCCGTCCACGTGGCCATCCCCTGAGGGGCGAGAAGGCCCAAGGATGACGTGGCGGCCACCCTCCCATGGCACGCTACCCCCTCCGGGTGAGACCCTGTAGGGGTCGGGCTCCCCCCACCCCCTCGGGCCATCGCAACGTACCACGAGGTGAGTAAGCGCTCCCAGCGCTCACCTACCCGCATTAAATGACGGTGCAGGCATAGTGCACCTGCACCGCGCGTGTACCGCATCGATTGCGAAGTGACGCGCGCTCATCTGACACCAGTCACCGATGGCTGATCGGCACAAGACCGGTGCGAATGACTGATGGGACGGCGTACAGTGCCATGCGTGCCGGCGCACACGCGGTAGGTATGATACGCTTCCTAATGAAGCTGCGTCAAGATCGTGGGGGCTGATCCGGCTCCTGCGCCACGTCAAGGTTGGTGCGTCAGGTCTAATCACCTGGCGCACTGCACGGATTACGGTGGATAGCCTGATTCCATCCGGATTAATGAAGAACGACGTGCGGGGCGGACCGCCATGATGGGCGGTCTGACCAACACCATGCCAGATCCACAGGAGCGGAAGGCTTCCACTCCAAGCCACAACATAGTATACATCTGTAAAATATTTTGCTCCTTTCTCTCTAGAAAACCGCCTGTTTGGCCCCTGTGGTGTCCCCTTGAGGTATAAAAGGAGGCCCAGGCCTAGAGGTTGGGGATTGGATGCTTTTGTCCACTTCTTCTCCCTGAGCAGCGGTGAACTTTGCCCAACTCCGGGGAGATAGAATCCACACACATAATCCACCACACAGGAGTAGGGTATTACACCTCATCGGCGGCCCGAACCTGTATAAACGCTCGTGTGTGATACCGTCCTCTGACAGGCGATCTCGTCTCGCCGGCCTCACCGGAGCCGGGCTTGAGGAGGCCTCTTTCGCGTGCCCGTGGGCCGAACTCAAAAAGGGGAGCCGCACAGTCCCCATCTGACAGCTGGCGCGCCAGGTAGGGGGCGCGCAAAAGCTTCCTTAGCTTTCCGCTCCTTGCGTGATCGCCAAGCTTCGCCGAGTCAGCCCTATGGTTGAAGAAGCGGTACTCCGCACCCCCACACCAAGCGTGGGCGATGACGGCGGAGAGCTGCATCCTCGCCGCCAGACGCGCATTCCGTCACCACCAACTCACCAGAGCCCTGGACAGGAGAAGGCGCCCGAGGAGCCGAAGGGCTCCGTTGCCTCTAGCGTCCCAGCGGCGAGCGACGGCGCCACTCCAAGACGCGCCGCCGGCTGGCCTATGGTGACGGTGGCACTCCCCAAGGTGCCCTCCAGCGGTAGGGGCGCTCCTGCGCCATCCGCCCATCGCCGCGGACTCAGAGGCCCCCGTCCAGCGTTGGCTGGACGGTGTGGCCAACCTGGTCAAGGCGGTGCACCAGCAGCTGGACGCCGGTGGTCGTCCGTCAACGGCCGAGTCATCTGGCACCGCAGCTACATCCTCTTCGTTCCCAAGGCGGAGAGCACGACGGGCGGCGGCACACGTCCGCCATGCGCCCACATCATCCTCGTCGACACCCACGGCTACTCGCGGGCGCCACGAGGATTTATACGGTGAGCCGGATGCTCGGCTCAGCATCGAGCGTCAGCGCGATGAGCGCCGCGCCACCCAAACGGGAGAGGGCGCCACGTCCACGGTCACTGTGCACCCTAGCGGCCATAAAGGTAGGCCCCCCGTTTCCCCTGTCGTTGGGGCTGGATGCCGTGCCTTTGTGGCGAGTCTTCGGAGTGTCCGATGGCCCCCAAAGTTCCGGCCTAGCATCCCGGAGAAGTACGACGGAAGCGTCAACCCCACCGAGTTCCTCCAGATCTACACGACTGGAATCGAGGCGGCGGGGGGCGACGACAGGGTCATGGCGAACTACTTCCCCATGGCCCTAAAAGGTCAAGCGCGGGGTTGGCTCATGAACCTGCCACCCGCTTCGATCCACTCCTGGGAGGATCTGTGCCAGCAGTTCACCATGAACTTCCAGGGCACATATCCGCGCCCAGGAGAGGAAGCCGACCTGCACGCAGTGCAGCGGGGGGACGGAGAGTCCCTCCGGTCATATATCCAGCGGTTCTGCCAGGTTCGCAACACCATCCCGTGTATCCCCGCCCACGCGGTGATATACGCGTTTAGAGGTGGCGTGCGGCACAACCGCATGCTGGAGAAGATCGCCTCCAAGGAGCCCCAGACTACCGCGCAGCTCTTCGAGCTCGCGGACCGTGTGGCCCGTAAGGAGGAGGCGTGGACCTGGATTCGCATGGCTAGGGTTGATGAGGAGAAAACTGCATTTATTACTCCCCTAGGCACATACTGTTATACAACTATGCCTTTCAGTTTAAAGAATGCAGGCCCTACTTTCCAGCGTACTACTCGAATTACTCTGGGTAGTCGAGTAGGGCGTAATGTTGAGGCGTATGTCGATGACCTAGTTGTAAAGACGCGTAACCAGGAGACACTCCTCTCGGATCTAGCGGAGACTTTCGAGAGTCTCTGCTCTACCCGCATGAAGCTGAACCCCGAAAAGTGTGTGTTCGGTGTACCGGCGGGCAAACTTCTCGGGTTCTTGGTCTCAGCCCGAGGCATAAAGTCCAACCCCGAGAAAATTAGCGTGATAAGTAGGATGTGCCCCCAGCAAGCTTAGGGATGTCCAGTGCGTCACTGGATGCATGGCTGCCCTTAGCCGGTTTATATCAAGGGTGGGAGAGAAGGCGCTGCCCCTATTTAAGCTCCTCAAGCGCTCCAGGCCGTTCCAATGGACGGAGGGAGCTGAGCAAGCCCTCGACAGTTGAAGGTGTACCTCAGCTCCCCTCCGGTCCTTGTTGCCCCCGAGCCACAGGAGCCGCTGCTGCTCTACCTGGCTGCAACCCCGCAGGTAGTTAGCACGGCCCTGGTGGTGGAGCGTGCCGAGGAATGCCCTTGGCCCGTGTCCCACCGACCCGCGATGGCACATCCCGGGACAGAGGATGACGCGGCGGCCCGTCGGTCGGGCGAAGGCCCTCGGGCCTCCCGAATAGATGATGGCCCTGCGACCCCTCGTCAGGCGGAGTTGGAGAACCCCGGACCCCAGGAAGGCCCCGAGGCCACTGGGGGAGGAGCGGCCCGACGATGCCTGACCCCAAGGCTACCACCGTGAAGGGGAAGAGGGCCCAGAGTGGCCCCTCCCAACATTCCTACGCGGGACCCGATGCCTGCGACGACGAAACTAGGCCCCGCCGAAAGATGCAGCGGCCGGTTTACTTCGTTAGCGAGGCGTTGCGGGATACGAAGATTCGGTATCCTCAGGCCCAGAAACTGCTTTATGCGATCCTGGTGGCCTCGAGGAAGTTGCGCCATTATTTCCAAGCGCACCGAATCACAGTGGTAACGTCCTACCCTCTCAGGCAAATTCTTCGGAATCGGGAGGGGACAGGACGAGTGGTCAAGTGGGCTAGAGAGCTCTCTGAGTTCGATCTCCACTTTGAACCCCGCCACGCGATTAAGAGTTAGGCCCTCGCCGATTTTGTGGTGGAGTGGAGCCCGACCCCCGACCCCGATCCCAGGTTCCCCGAGCCCGAGATCGGAGCGGATCCCGTGCAACAGGCTGCCAGCTTGCATTGGGTGATGCAGTTCGATGGCTCGCTCGCCCTTCAAGGAGCTGGGGCTAGGGTCACTTTGACCTCACCCAACGGGGACATCCTCAAATACATGGTGCGCCTGGATTTTCAGGCAACCAACAATATGGCGGAGTACGAGGGGCTCCTTGCGGGACTCAGAGCGGCGGCATGAATGGGGATCCGCTGCCTCCTGGTTCTAGGTGACTCTCAGTTGGTCGTGAACCAAGTCTCCAAGGAGTACCGCTGCTCCGACCCGCAAATGGAAGCCTACGTCCGCGAAGTGCGACGTATGGAGCGCCATTTTGATGGGTTAGAACTACGGCACGTGCCCAGGCGAGACAACACGCTCGCCGACGAGCTGTCACGCCTCGCCTCGTCACGCGCCCAGACCCCACCGGGTGCCTTTGAAGAAAGGCTCACCCAGCCGTCGGCGCGTCCTGATCCCCCGGGGGACTCAGACGCTGCCACGCCTACCCGAAACCCGAGGGAGTCCGGGCCTCGAGGCCCGAAGGGGTCAAACCCAACCCCTCAAGACAAATTGCCTGGATGACTGAGATCCAGGCCTTCCTCAAAGATGAGACTCTCCCCGAGGATCGCGAAGGGAGCAAACGCGTCATTCGCATCTCCAAGAGATACGTGCTGGTAGAAGGGGCCCTCTACCGGCGCGGTGCCAATGGAGTCCTCCTCAAGTGCATACCTTGGGACCACGGCATCGAGCTCCTTCCGATGTCCATGAAGGTGAGTGCGGAGCACACTCCGCCTCACGCACCTTGGTCAGCAAAGCCTTCCAACAGGGTTTCTACTGGCCAACAGCGCTCCAGGATGCGGCCGATCTGGTCAGGCGATGCCGCGCGTGCCAGTTTCATGCCAAGCAAACGCATCTGCTGGCCTAGGCCCTCCAGACCATCCCGCTCTCATGGCCCTTTACGGTCTAGGGGCTGGATATCTTGGGTCCGTTCAAGAAGGCGCTGGGAGGATATGAGTACCTCTACGTCGCCATCGACAAGTTCACCAAATGGCCCGAGGCTTACTCGGTCATCAAGATCGATAAGCACTCGGTGCTCAAATTCATCAAAGGCATCACTGCCCGCTTCAGGGTGCCCAACCGTATCATTACGGACAACGGCACCCAATTCACAAATGAACTATTTGGCGACTACTGCGAGGACATGGGCATCAAGCTCTGCTTCGCCTCCCCCGCCCACCCAAAGAGCAACGGTCAAGTGGAGCGCGCCAATGCGGAAATCCTCAAAGGCCTCAAGACCATACGTACAACATCCTCAAGAAACACGGCGACTCGTGGATCGACGAGCTACCAGTGGTGCTATGGGCCAATCGAACGACCCTGAGCCGCGCCATAGGAGAAACACCATTCTTCCTGGTTTACGGCGCGGAGGGGGTCCTCCCATATGAGCTCACCCTGGGGTCTCCATGAGCAGCCCTGTACAACGAGGCAAATCAAGAGCTCCTCCGACGGGACGACCTCGACTACCTCGAAGAACGAAGGCGGCGCGCCGCCCTAAGGGTATTACGCCTCATCGGTGGCCCGAACCTGTATAAACGCTCATGTGTGATACCGTCCTCTGACAGGTGATCTCGTTCCTCGCCGGCCTGACCAGAGCCGGGCCTGAGGAAGCCTCTTTCGCACGCCCCTGGGCCGAACTAATAAAAGGGGGGCCGCACAGTCCCCCGTTGCGGATTTTCTCCATCCGACATAGTCTTAAGTGGATATGAAAATGGAAATGATGAGAGGTATGTAATAAACTCCTCATGGTATAAATTGATCTCTCTTATGTGTCTAAATATAGAATGGACTCCCTCCATTGTCCTTTATCATATATTTGCATATGCCTGTCTTCATATTCATATGTATGCACATCTTTAAGGGAGTTCATTCCATATCATTTACTCAACTCTACATGTTTCATATCCTACTATCATCCATGACCAAAAAGAATAGATTTAAAGATCTATTATCAATAATTTGTGTAATTGTTGTTTTGGTGATTGATGACAAATCAGCTTTGTGGGACTAACCTTGTTTCATGAGTAGACAAATAGTTGAGATAGAACCTTATCTATAGATGGTTGACCTTTGTGCCAACAAGGATGGAATGTATGGAGATAGAGCTATATGTATCACTCTCCTTCTCCATCTACATATTGATATGTTCTAATATATTGTTTCCATGTGATTGACATATGCACGTGAGACTAATGTTTTGTTTGAGTCATATCTTATCTAGTCCTTTTACATTGAGAACATGGAAATGATGAAGGTATGCATTTATTATTATATATATACTTTTGATAAATACATTTTATTCTTATATAGGATAAATTTCCAAAGTTTCATCTCTAAGTATGCCATATATTTAGGGGTATATCTTATATCTTGTTATGCACGTGTTTGATCCAAATTAGTCAATTATATTTAATTGGGATCTTATATTTGTGCATACATGGGAGAATATGACATTTGTGGTGTCAGTTCATATTCATAAATTTATTCATATCATTTTATATGCGGTTGGTTGGTCAACAAGTGTAGGTTGATAACAGGATCATTGGGACTAACAATTTCATTGAGTTAAATGAAAGAAATAGATCCCGAGAATTGGAAATGGTGTTTGATGCCAAGTTAGTTCAAGACTCCTAAAGACTCAATATGAATATCTATAAGACGAATTAATGTCTTGATCCACATTAAGATATTGATGAAAAACGAAGAATTGATGGAAAGGCATCAAGTGGATTGAACAAACGAAAGTGATCGGACATCATGTGTTAGTGAGTATCTAGTGTGTTGACTAAAGAAAGGGATGCATGTTGTCAAGATAAGTCAACAAGAATAAGCACAAGGCAAAGGTATAATGAAGATAATTGTTAGTCTTTTAATGGTCTCGGTTATTTTAAGCAAAGACTGGATTGAGTATAATAATATCATACTATTAAAAGCAGGGGTGCACATGTCAACATTTGGTTTCAACTGAATACACATGTTTTTTGGAAGTTGGAATGCACCCTATAAGTAGCTCTTCTTTCCTAGTTGGTTAGTGTGACATCCTAACCCAATTAGGATGAGGCATGTGTGGTCCATGACATGTGTGTGTGTATGTTAGTATCACCTTGCTAGTTTATTAAGGAATTTTTCTGAGAATTAATATTACTTTTATGGAAAATCGCAAAAGTAGTGGCCAACCGGGGAAAATCGCAAAAGTAGTACCCTGTCGAACGAGTATAGTTCGATAGGGCACCTATCGAACGTTGGGCATTCGACCGGCTCCTGTCGAACGGCTGGCATTCGACAAACGTACCTGTCGAACGGGGTGAGTTCGATAGGGCCCACCACCCGACGCCGCGCGGCCTGTCGAACAGGGGGCATTCGATAGGTCCCTCCACCGACCCTGTCGAACAATGGGCGTTCGACAGGCCGGTTTAAAGCCCCGAGCGCCCAGCCCGCGATGCTTCTTCGTTTTTTTGGAGGACCACATCTCCAGCCGCCGCCGAGAGTCGCCAGTTCGTCACCGTGGGCGCCGGAGGGAGCGGAGGGAGGGGCTAGCAGCCCGGAGAGGAGGCCGAGGAGGCACCGGCCGGGAGGAAAGGGGTTGCGACGGCCTGCAGCAGTGAAGTTAAGGTATACATTAGTAATCCCTAAGTAGGAGGCATATGAATGTTTAATAAAAAAATGGTTTGTGATTTGTTAATTGTTTAGCATTGTTCAATGTTAGTACGTATGGTTTGCACACATTTATCATTGCTAAATGTTAGTAGAGATATTTAAGTAATTGTACGGTTAAATTAGTTCTTAGTTAGTACATGTTATTAATATGTTGTGTGTTAAAATAGGTACAAAGGTGTTATATTTTATTTGGATTATTAAACTAGTTGTTTGTTAATAATAGTTGTAAGTTAGTACACGGCAATGTAGTATAAGTTGTAATAGGGTAATTATCGAAGGATTAAATGATTAAACATCAGACAATTTGTCATGTCGCAACTTCCGTGCCCGTGCTGCCGCACTACTATGTCGTGTCTCCTGTCGGAGCGTGGCAGATGTGGTGCAGCCGTCTGCCTGACGGGCATCACCACCACTACCCTGACGTTCCAGCGTGGATCCCAGTGGTCAATCCACGTCACGTCGCGGGTACGAAGCAGCCCACACATCTCAGAGTCGTCCTTCCTTTCAGCACACCCCAGCACCGGAGTACACCAGGGGGTCAACTGGATTAGGGGTACCCACGTCGAGCACGGCACCACCACGTCCGCAGGTATTCCAAACTCCGCCTTATGTTCACCCCATGCAGGGAGCATCTGGGTCGGCACACTTCCCTTACATGCCAACGGGGGACAACGTGTTGAACACACCAGCATGGGGACTTCATATCACTCCGCGTGCGCCAGAGCAGGGCCACACAAAGCACACATGTAAGTCATTTTAAACAATAACACACTTTAGTTTCTAATTACATGTTTCATTACTAACTATGCCATTTTTTTGGTTTCTCCCTCTTGTGCAAACAGACGATGAGTACGGTTCGGCGTCGAGGCATCACGGAATGCCTGCTTACTCCCCTCGCACAGCATTCATTGAGGACTTCTTTTCCACTGAGCCTCCTCAAGGGGAAGTAGGGATGGATTACTGGCACGCAGCACCTCGGGTCACACAGCCGACGCAGGAGACGGAGGCTGGTTAGGCACCCGACGTGACACCACAACAGGTAGCAAGAGATAGGCACCCCCTGATAATTTGATATATCCCAGTGAGCAGATTAGGCGTGGGAAGAAGGGAGGACCTAGCAAGCATGCGAAGGGCACTGATCGTCCTTGACTTATCTATTTGTTTTAAACTTTTAGTCATTTATATTCTGTCCGTACTATTTGTGAAACACTTTATGATTAACTTAGTAGCTATCAGTACTATTTCACAAACATTTTCGGACAAATTACTCAGTAGCATACCCTTCGAATGAATCATGACAAATGATTCGCTTCGAACTTTGCAGCGCACTATATCATGCACATGGTTTGCTATCTACTTTCGGCGCACATGTCACTTTGTGGTCTACCCCATTATCAACTTTATCGACTGCAGAGTTATGAAAGCGACCATGCGATAGCTCGACTAGTCGTGACCACCTTTCAGTACAGACTGCTCGCTCGTGCCTGTCAAGTCTATCCACACATCAACCCAATCTTCATCACTATGGTTCCTTCAATCGTTATGTCACTATAAATACATACCTTGAGCAAACAAGAGCTCATCAAGTCCTTTCCTCTTTACATTTCCAGCCTGTCTTCAGCCTCCAGTTCAACACAATGGAAGCTCCATTCCGCGAGCATTTAGACTGGCGAAAGGATCCACTCGCAGGTCTATTTCCACCATGGTGCGACCGTCCAATCTGCACATGCGGTGATCGATGTATACTCATGACATCACTTACTACTGAAATCCGCGGTAGGAGATTTTTCCAATGCCCAAACATTTACCAGGTATCTGTTCAACGCACTGCAATTTCTACATTTGCACATGTCTAATACGTACATCGCTAACCAAGTGTCTACAATATCTCCAAATTTTCAGACTTACCGTAGTTTGTGCGACTTCGTTGAGTGGGTTGATACAACTAATCCACAACGTGACAGGGCACGCCCATATCCATGCAGCAAACCATTATCGGACTACCAAAGGAGGAAGGATGAGTACGAACGATGAAAAACTGCCGAATCCTTACAATGGCAAGTGAATCCACCGGGACTCCCCACTTGGCGGGAGCGTCCAGAGTGTAGGTGTGGAGACCATTGCTAGGTGATAAGGTCCGTTCGGCAGCGAACTCTAGGACAGAGATGCTTCGTGTGTCCTAACATTGTCAACGATGATTTCATCGTAAGTTCCACTAATTTTTTACTCACTTCGATTACTTCTGTCATATACCTACATCCGTGTACGGTCATTAATTTCTGGGCACAGGAAGAAGATCGCAAATGTAATTACGTAAAGTGGATCGATACGGTGCGAAGAACTTCTATCGGATCGACGATAACTCAACCTGAGACGACCACACAATTCATTCAAGCATGGATGGAGTACGAGCGCCAGGTTCAGTCCGCTAGCTTACACTGGAGATCAAATCCATTAGGTATACCTGAATGGTCTGATCGTCCCAAATGCGGTTGTAGAGATCGCTGCCATGTTGCAACGTCCTTCTCACAAGATACATACGTCCTTCTCACAAGATACATATGGCAGGCGGTACTTCGTCTTCGTTGTATGTCACATGCTTAATTACTAATTTACATTTTGCTTCGCGCTCCCATAACAATTATTTCCCATTATCTAATTTGAGTGATTGTTCAGGGGAATCCAAGGATGTGTGCTTTTACTTCATGGATCGACATAGTCAGCCCGATGTATGGAAGCGGAAGAGTAACTGAAGCTGAAACACAAACAAAGTATAAGAGAATGAAGGATCACGAAGTTGCATTACGTACACAACGACGTAGAAGGGCCAATAGAGAAGCTTTAACCCCAATTCGCTCTATTTCGGCCTTTTTGTTATGTTATGTTCTTGTATGGGTCATGAATGGATTAGGTTTATCTATTTGTTAGCTAATGTTTCATTCTCTTTTTCATCTATTAAGCTCATTTCTGCATTCGCTGCAATGTCTTCAATCCCCTCCTCTTCTTTATCCGTCCTTACTTAATAAATTGCGACAAAGCCATTAGAACAAAAAGATATACAATTAATGAAACTAAATAACTCAAATATTTTAACCAACAAATAAATACTACAATTTCCCACCAAACATTATCAAAACCCTAAACCATATACATAAAACATTACAAAAATATTTTCCTTTCTTACACACTAAAATAAATTACATATTATTAAAAAAATAACTTATTATTATAAATAATTGGTGAAAGGAGTAGTTGAATAGCCAGTCGAACTGGTGGTATTCGACAGGGGGCTGTCGAACTGGCGGACCTATCGAACTGCGCCAGTTCGACAACCCCCTGTCGAACTGCGCTAGTTCGACAGCCCATCCTGTCGAACAGCCCCTGTTCGACAGGCCCTGTCGACCGTTCGATTGGTGCCCCATCGAACTACACCCGTTCGACAGGGTACTACTTTTGCGATTTTCCCCGGTTGGCCACTACTTTTGCGACTTTCGATAAAAATAATATTAGTTCTCAAAAAAATTCGTTTATTAAGGGTGGAACCAACTTATAAGGGCTTATCCCTCCAACCATATCAATCGTGTGTTAACCCTTTTACACAAAGTGAGGACGAAAGTGTAAGTGGGGTGGTTTATATAAGTGGGCCCGCTCATTATATGGGCTAGGCTACGCGGTTCTGAAGGGTGGGCTGTTAGAGAAATGGTATTAGAGATGACCCTCGTGGTTGCGCATATGGGTCAGTCTGCGGGCATATGGTGCATGGCGCATGTGGGCTCTGTGTGAGGCACATGGCATGGTACATGGCACCAGCACTGGATGTACGGACATGCGCTAAGAGGGGGTGTGTTCCTGGATATTTGCTTATATGCCTATGTGGCTATGTGGGTAAGTTGGACCAACTAGGATGTCGGGTCAGATGGCACCGGTACTTGACGTATGGACAGACGCTAACAGGGGGTGTGTTACTGGATATTTGCCTATATGCCTGTGTGGCTATGTGGGTAAGTTGGACTGACTGGGATATTGGATCCTCTGAGAGAGGGGGTATATGTGAGTATGTGATATACTAGCCCAATTAGGATGAGGTATGTGTGTCTCATGAGAGTTGTGTGCACATGTTTTGTACCACCTTACTAGTTTAGTAAGGGTGGAATTAACTTATAAGGACTTATCCCTCCAACCATATTACTCACGGGTTAAACCTTTTACATGAAACGATGATGAAAGTGTAAGCGGGGTGGTATGTGTAAGTGGGCCCACTCATCAAATGGTATAGACTGTGCGACTTTGGAGGACCGGTTGTTACAGTTAGCACGTGAATATTTCATTCAACAAGTGCAGGCTTCGATCCCCATGGACCTCTTTATTTTTTGCTGGATAATATTTTTTTCTTCCTAACATGGTAATAATATCTCATGTTTTTTTTTCTTTCATAACCTGGTTACATTTTCTTCAAAAATACATTTGAAAATCATGTTTAAGACAAAAAGATACTACCTCTATCTTAAAATATAATAACTTTTAGCTATTAATATGCAAATGATTCATAGCTAAACTTGCTATATTTTGGGACAAAGGGAGTATGCCATTCACTACTGCATTCTAATTCTATCATATAGATATGTGATTCACTACTACATTTTATCACCTCCAATTAAAAAACTTGCATTTTTTTCATTAGTGACATGATCTTTTTTTAAAAAACAAATGCATGCTGCAAATTTCAAATACCCACCCGTAAAATTCTGCGTTCGCCACTAATTAAAAGGGACGCAAATGTTCTTTCTTAGTTATGTCTCAAGGGAATCAAAATTTCACCAAACATCGTCTCTGTTGAGGATGAGAAACCTGTGCTTAAACATATCATACTATTCCATGTTAAATTGGATTGTCCGATTTCTTAGAGAGTCTAAAATTTTACCTAACTTCACTCTTTATCTCTCATTCTCCTTTTGTCTTTAGGCACGATAAAATCGGACTATCCAATCTTGTAATAAAACTATCTGACGTGGGCTGAAAGATCCCCATTCCCAATGGTCATATTTTAGGGGATCTATTTAAACCCCCACCCAAACCCTTTCTAGGGTTAGCACTTCATTCCATTTTTTGTGGCTTGGAGCTTTGTGCAAAGTGCTTTGATCTTTTGACCTCTCTTTCTCCCTCTCAAATACCCCTTCAACCTTTGGGATTTGACTCTTGGGTGTGTGCATTTGAGTTAGGTGCCTCCCGTTCATTTCCAAGCAAGTTGTGTGCATTTGTTACTCTTAGAGATCAAGGTATCCTAGACATCTAGGTGTTGCTAGTGAGCACCCAAGGTTGTGGTGCGCCAGGGAAGTTTGTGAAGGCTTTAATTTCGCCTCTACAAGGGAAAAAAATCAAGAGCCAAATCAAGGAATGCATAACCTCATGAGAAAAAGGATTGAAAGAGACCTGACTTTCGTGGCCCCTCAACAGAGATGTAGAATCAGTGGATTCGAACTTCGGTAAACAAAACACATGTCTTCTCTCATGTTTTGCTCATTCTTGCCTTATTCATATTGTGCTTGAGTTTATTCTTGTCCGATCTATTTGCATGCTTAGTTGATCTACTTGGTATATGTTGCTTATATATCTTAGGTTGTCACTTTGTGATTCATATACATAGTATTTGTTTGAGCTACAAGTTCACGTTTAGTGTTTTACTCTCTTAGCTGTCGGACATTCGGGTTGATATCAGAAACTTCGATTTCATATCGGAAACTCCAACTTAAATCGAAAGGTCGAATTGCTTATTAGTCCGCTTCAAAGTTGTTATAGTTTGTAGGAACACCAATTCAACCCCTCCCCAGGTGACATCAAGGTCCTTCACAAGATGGGTTAGGGTTGTAGATCCAATTGATATTTTTTTAACCAATCTTTTGTTTTTTTTTGGTTTTTTTGAAGGGACAATGATTGCGTACTTCTTGGGAAGGAGCGGACTGACTAATTTTGTTTCTTTTAAGTAGTAGAGATAAATCACAGTGAATCAAAATATGCATGTAATTTTTTTGTCTTTCCGATAAATTAGTTAAAACTACTCTGCAATTGTCCTAACCTATAAGACCTAGATGTGCATGTAACCATTCGGAGAGCACCATACGTGTTCTTACCGGTACAACGTTGTAGTCCTCACGGTACACATGGACTCCCAACTTGTACGGTGGCTAGGGGTGGGCAGAAAACAGTGAGGTCTAAGTGTTGGTGACACGATGTTAGAGAACATTGCATGCGTTGTTGCTGCCTAGATCCGAAAAAAGGTGGTGTTGTTGGTTGTAGTCGATGGGTACGTGGAAACCGATGTAAATATATAGTATTTGGAGATTTGGTGTGTGGTAAATGAATTATTGCATGGGGTGGGAGGGGCATAGGGGTATTGCGGAGTAGCGTGCTACTTGTGCTATAATAGTTCTCAAATCTATTACATATTTTTGCTCAAATCTATAAGCATAATGAGAAATTTTCTGAATTAACATTTAGAAATATGTACATTGTTATAACAAGGAAAATATCATCTCTAACAAGTGAAGCTTAACTTTATTGTTTTAGCATGAGTTGGATGCATGGTTACATTCAGCTATATTTTCAAATAACATCTCTTCTCCGTAGAGTATCATGTCAAGTACTCAAGCCCTATGCTATCACACCATTCGGAGGACTTGGAGGTGGAGGTTGAAATTCGTTGTGGATTGGATCGGGGCCTGTAGGAGTCAATCTCTTACCAGCGCCAATCACATTACCGAGAGGACCTATGGGGTCACATGGACCAGGGGCAACACCATGGTTAGTAATAAGTCTATGGCGGATCTGGTCCAAGCCATCGGGAGAAAACTTACTTCCACCATCTATCCCAACGAAAGATGGAATTGCTGAGGAAGAACCACCACCTACCACATGAGCAGCTACGATGAACCCAAAACCATCGCATAAGAGCATAGCTACTAAGAAGTAAGATATTGATGCCATTTCTCTCTACTTTGTGTGTATCCTATTGTATCCTTGTTGTAGGTCAGAAGTGCTTGAGACAATGATATATATGTAGGAAGATCCATGTATTGTCATAGTATTTTTATCTTTTTGCATTGATGTGTACCTTTTGCATAACAAGGCAATCTATTAACTTATACTTTTGTTGCATGAATATATCTAGATAAGCTGGTTTGGTTATCTTCTATTTTTCTACTATTTGCCTTTTGGAAAATGTGATCTACTTTAACTATTTGCTAATGTGGCACCCAATCCATTAGCTAAAATTAGAATCAATGCACTCACTCACTATCATGTCTCATATTTCAAGGATATGCATATTTCCTTCCTTTTTATTTCATGGATATGTTTAGATAAGCTAATTATTACATTCTAGTATTGCCTTTTGAAAAATATGATCTATTTTCATTGTTTGCTAATGTGGCACCTTATCTATTAGCTAATTTAGAATCGATGCTCTCACTAACTATTATGTCTCATATTTCTAAGATATATGTCCTTAGGAATGGTATGGTCATTTCCTTACCTTTTTTCTTGATTTCATACCACTCTTAATCCTTGCTCCTCCAAAATAAGACATGTATTTTGATTTGAGAACAATAGAGTATTTGTAAATTCTATTAGAAACAACTCAAAGCAACAACAATTATTTGAGTGTAGATATCAAATCAACATCAATATCAACTAATTAATGAGCCACACATACTAATACTAATATGATCGTAGTTGCCTTCACCTAGCAGTCATCCAAAGGTAGGACAAATCAAAAGGCAAGTAACCAATTCACTAACAAAAAAATCCAACCAACATATTTGCTTTGTCATCATCAAGCTTCAAAGATATCATGCAAGACTAACCTTTACAAATTCAAAACTTATTTACAAGTTTTGAACCTTTTTACCATGTCAGCTAGACTAGCGTGATAAAACAACACTCTGACACAAGTCTACCTGACAGGATAAAATTATGACACCGCTGTGTATGATGTATCAGTGTTGTTTTGTCACGCTAGACGGGATGACGTTACCAAAGATTCATATTCGGAGAACTTTCTGGAAGGGTTTATTTTTAAAATTAAGAATTAAAAAGTAAAAAAATAATAATAAAAAATCCAAGGACGGAGGGAAGGCAGCGTCGCGGTCGGGGCTCGGAGACGTCGACGAGGAGCGACGACGCCGACGGCTGCCGGTCTCGCGGCTCGGGGGCGGCTGGGCTCCGGCCTCCGAATCGAGCTCGCCGCCGCGACGGCGAGCTATTCTCTCCTCAGCTCGGTCGGTCTAACTGACAGGTGGGCCCAGTCCCCAGACACGTTCTCGGCCAGTTTGACCGACTCGAGCCAAACTTGGCTCATTTATCTCCTCTACCTCCCCTAATCCACTCCACTCCACTCCACTGCACCTTCTCCTCCCGCGGCGCGGCGAGGCGGCTCATCTCCACAGCCGCAGGTGCGAACTTGGCCAACGGGATTCTCTCCGCCCGCTTCACCGGGATTTCTCCGGCGGTCGCCGCTCCACGCATGAATTTTTTTTTTTTTTTTGGGTTCTTGGTTCATGCTTGTCCCTGACGAATGTTGCATGGTGGAATTCTTGGCTGCAGTTCTTGCAGCAGGAGGCCATGGCGGCGGGGGGTGCGGAAGAGAAGCCCTTCAACTTCCTTCAGATTCTGTGTGGTGCGTCAATGTCTCATTCGTCTTTCTGTTTGCCTCATCCTCCTCTGCCCATGGATGGTGGTAGAGCACAGAGTTATTAGATAGATAGCCACATTGTTCTTCTTGTTCTTGTTCTCTCTCTCTCTCTCTCTCTTAATTTTGTGTAAGATTACTCCGTTTCATTGGACCTGCGTTGCAATGCGAATCGATTATTTTTCCGTGTCTTCTGCAGAGGGCGTCATAGCTGGTGGCACCGCTGGTGTCGTGGTGGAAACAGCTCTGTACCCGATTGATACGATAAAAACCAGGCTTCAGGTGATCCAATTTTCGCATTATGCTGTATTGCATTATCCACTTTGATCATCGTATACAGCATTTACTCGTGGTGATTCTGTTTATAGACTGTGGTTCAATCTTAGCTAATTTACATAATGAAGGTGAACAGTTGCTGCCGAGTTTGTTGTTTCGATCTTGCTTGCTTCTAATGGCAATGCTACCTACAACTAGGCTCCAGAGTTCATTCCCAAGAAGGGCTCTCCTTTTGAACTGAAATTACTGGGGTAGCCAGATAATGGAAGCAAATATCTGACAATGACAACTTTCTCTTCTTTTTTTCTCTTCAATTGGTCCAACAAGGACATAGATTCAAGTGAGTAGTAATTACATGAATCATGTGTGTCATGCCATATTTTGGCATGATTCTAAGTGTCCTATAGTCCTCTAGGCGCAGCCTATGACAGGTAACAAGAGAAAATATAAGGAAGCGCTTGTAGAATTTTGGTTATCAAAAAATGCTTATACAGAGAAGATTGATTCAGAACTTGTGCTCGATGGAAAAAAGGGAGGTGGATCAACTAAGAGCATTCGTTGTTCTTGTGCATAAATCTTGGTTTTCATGTGGTCCTGATTCCTGAAGTAACCTAAATCCTAATATATTTCTAGCAAATGCCTGTCTCAAATTTAATTTACATCTTGTGCTTCCAGTTTCTTGTGAATCTGGTATGCTTGCTATTAAATTTGATTGGCAACCTGTACATGTCTGAAGTTTGTGATCTTCCATAGGCTGCTCGGGGAGGAAGTCAAATTCAATGGAAAGGATTGTATTCTGGATTAGCTGGAAATCTTGCTGGTGTTCTACCGTAAGTACAAAATACAAAGCGTTCGGTTTCTTTTCTTTTCCTCCTGCCATCGTGATATATAACATGTTATTATCAGTAAATATGTTCATCATATTGCATCGTTTATGTTACAATCTATTAATATAGATAAGATACTGTATGTAATTCTGGGGTCTGATGCTATGATTGCCTTTACTTCCCTTCCAAATTGATATTGTTAAATTAAGTATTGTTATTTATCTTTGGCTGGACCCTACCCCTGTTCTCAGGTAAGAAACCTTGGCTTCACTTTTGCAGGCTCCATAACATGGGAATCATTGCATTCTTTTTACATCATATTGTTTCTTCTCTATTTGCCTGTAGGGCTTCTGCTGTATTTGTGGGAATATACGAACCGACAAAAAGAAAACTACTGGATACTTTTCCTGAAAATTTGAGTGCTGTTGCCCATTTTGTAAGTTAACATGTTTTGGCACTAGTTGATATGTTGGTCAGGCTGTACATCATGCTGTTTATGTTATATAATTTGTTACATCTCTAGACCTCCTAATTTGTTAGTTACAGCATTAAAGCTTCAACCGTGCTATTTGATGTTCTTTTTAATGCTTAATCTTCAGAGCATGTTGCTTTCTATCACTGCCTTTTTCTAAATGAGAATGCTACAGACTGCTGGGGCTATTGGAGGAATTGCAGCTTCTCTCATTCGTGTCCCGACAGAGGTCAGTTCTTGTATTCTGAACTCTTCCACCTTTTTCTTGATGAACTTAGTGTTATTTTACATTGATAATAGATTGCGTTGCTGTCAGGTTGTCAAACAAAGAATGCAAACTGGTCAATTCAGGTCTGCACCTGATGCTGTCCGTCTCATTGTTGGTAAAGAAGGATTCAGAGGTCTTTACGCTGTATGTATATTCTGACCTCATATATGGTTAAAACTGTTTTAGCCGGTTCAACTCTAATGTTTGTTGTCATTGCATATTTCAGAAAAAAATAATTATTTGAATCTGTTTAGTATGCCTTTACAATTAAATTGCTGTTGCAATGTAAATTTGCACTGCTATACTCTAAAACTCACTGCCTTCCTTTGTCATACTGTTTCTTTTTGTTTGTAGGGATATGGATCATTTTTACTTCGAGATCTGCCCTTTGATGCTATTCAATTCTGTATATATGAGCAACTTCGAATTGGTTACAAACTTATGGTACCCATCTAGCCTGTCTTGATGAAAACCATATTTACTTCCGGTTTGCAATCATTTCTAGGACTCAGACTACTTCAATCTAAATATAGGATTGAGGATTCAGACCTTCATACATGTTGTCTGACTCTTGTATCTTGTTACTACTAATTGTGGGCATCAGCATCATTCTGCTTATGCATATTTTTGTGCTATTTGCATGAAATCCCTATGACCTTGTCCGCTCCACCATGAACTGTAACCATAATTTCAAGAAATTTATGGGATTTACTGTCACCTTTTCACTTGTCTGTTCAGGCCAAGAGGGAGCTGAATGATCCAGAGAATGCACTTATCGGTGCTTTTGCTGGTACGACTAAATTCTGTTCTCCTCGACTTTTATAATCCTTGTTGAACAAAGTTTGGTCAATCTTCTTTTCTTCTTATGTTGCCTTTTTTTGACCTGCTTCTATGCCCCTTCAATTTTGCTAGGTGCCATTACTGGGGCTATAACAACACCACTAGACGTGATGAAAACACGATTGATGGTTCAGGTTGAACATTCTGTATCACATTATTCCCTTTAATCCGTTAGTATATCGCTGACCCCATATATTCCTTTGGACCGCAATCGCAGGGATCGGCGAATCGGTACTCTGGAATTGTAAACTGTGCCCAGACAATCCTGAGGGAGGAAGGACCTGGGGCATTCTTGAAGGTAGCAAAATTTTCCTTTCATCTGCTGATAATGGTGGTGGGTGCACTGGGTTGTGATTGATCTTGGTGGCTGGTGTTGTCAGGGAATCGAGCCACGGGTTCTGTGGATCGGCATAGGCGGGTCCATCTTCTTCGGCGTGCTGGAGAAGACCAAGTCGGTGCTCGCCGAGAGGAGGAGCCGCGAGCTACCGTCCAGAAAGGATGAGTGACAGACAGTGTGGCCCCCCGGCCATGGATGGATGCTTCAAGTTTTGTGTTTGTTCTGATCGATTTCACATGAGAAGCTCTCGAGGAGGAAAACAATGCCACCTTGCGACCCGACGATTAAATATCCCATTCGTTTAATGAATAATATTATGTTCAAGCTTTTTTTTCAGCTGATTATACTACATTCTAGCCTCTCTCTCTCTCCCCCCATGCAGTTTACTGATGCTGTATGACTTGTAGATGTAACAGTCGGTCCTTGCCGATCAAATTGTACCTTTTTGGCCATCCAGATGGCATTCCAGCAGTATTTACAAATTGTAAGCTTGTTATATTTTCTTTTTCGTTTTTCTCGTTTGTTCTAGAGGTAGTTTACCCGAAGATAAGAAAACACAGGGCTAGGGGTGAAAACGGTACGGAAATTTTCTAACCATACCGATACTATTTCCACAAAATTAATATAATGATATTACCATCGGTAAACCGTTTCTAAAATTTAGTTTTTCTAATTTTTGTCAGTATCGCATTGAAGTTAGCATTAAATTCATATTTAAAAATTTTCTAACCGTTTTTATAAAAATAATGAAAAATGATACTGTTTCCGACTATTTCCTGGATAAACTATCTACAGGCCAAAGCTGAAAATTTTCTTCCATCAACTTCTTGGGCAAAATGTCCAAGAATGCGCAGTCCTTTTTTTTTCCCTTTTGGAGCACCCTCCGTCGCTGCATCAAAGAGTGTGGTGTGTGAACAACCTGCAAAACTAACTTTAAAAGTTTGTTTTACATCAATCTCTACCTCCCTTCCAATTTCTATTGATTAATTGCAATCAAAGCACATTGCATTCTATCTCTCCCTACCAGAACAATGCGACCTTACTGTGAAATAAATTAAGTAGACAGCCCATATGTGATCCACGAATATCAACCTACGTTCCAGAGGAAGCCGATTTACCGCACATGAATGTAAAATTTACACAGACAGCACATTTAACGGTTAATCCAAAATATGAACTTGCTTTTATCGTTTGCTTGCTGGCTCATCAATCGTAGCTAAAATTTAAATTCTGAAACTTAACTTTAGAGATCACCTTACGGTTCTTTATCGTAAGTTTCTTTCCGGTTTTGCTTTTAAATCACTCAAAATAGTTCTATTCATTACGTAGTAGTTATTATTTCTTGTTGTTTGTTTTTTCCGCCACAACTTTTATTGACCATAGTAGCTCAACCAATTAGAAGAGTTAGGCTTTGTTTTTCCCCTCTTTTCCCAACTCACCTCTCTCGTTTTCCACACACACGCTTTTCAAATTGCTAAACGGTGTGTTTTTTGCAAAAAGTTTCTATACAAAAGTTGTTTAAAAAAATCAAATTAATCCATTTTTCAAAAAAAATTAGCTAAAACTTAATTAATCACGCGCTAATGGATCGCTCCGTTTTCCGTGAGTACTGTGCGGGTTGGGAACTTGCTTCCACGAACACAGTCTTAGGCTGTGTTCTTTACCCAGTGTTCCCAACTTATCTCACTTTTTTCCACGCGCACGCTTTTCAAATTACTAAATTGTACATGTTTTGAAAAAGATTTTTATAGAAAAGTTGCTTTAAAAATCATATTAATCCATTTTCAAGTTTTTTATAGCTAATACTTAATTAATCATGCGTTAATCCATTACTTCATTTTACGTGTGGAGGGAAGGGATTCCCAACCCCTTCAAAAGAACATAGTCTTAATGTCAGATGTAGCCTATATTCGCGCTACACACTTTTGGTCGACAGGCGAAACGTTATGGATAGGCCTTTGGAGGCCTAAATTCAAGAAGCTTAGGGTAATATCGGGAAATCTTGGCTCACTTAAGTGCAAACTAACAAGCCCATAATAGGAGGATTAATAAGGCCTATTAACGATTGCCCATAACGAAAAGATTGAGGATTATTTGTGCACTATTATGGCCTAGCGGCAACCTACATTAGCTTTCTATTCGAGGCTACCTAGACCTGTACAGGAAAAGCTCTTTTATTTTTCTAAAGGATATTGGGAAACGGAAAACCTAAGTCAACTAATCATCTTTGCCATAATTCCCAGTGTATCGAAGGTGTGGCAAGCTATTACTACTAGAGTACTACATATTCTGATATGCATCGATAGGATAGTAAAGTATGGTGAACTATGGTTATGGACCACTAATCACTTTTAAATAGTTAGATTATGGTAATATGGTTATGTTTAGGATATAATACATTTGACAATATGCTATATATCTTTCTAAGTACTTGTTTTCTTTAGCAAAAAAAGGTCAATAAGAATGAATCATTATGTTTGTAAAGTTAAGTGTGGTAACTAGCGAAGACCTAGAGGTTGTCTGGTTAATCTCATGTTAAGCAAAGTGTGATTTGTCACAAGAAGTGTGTGGCTAATAAATTGTAAGCCACACCTTAAACAAGCTTATACAAGAAATTGTGTCTTTTAATATGCGGGGTCATATAAGTTGGAAACGGTAGCTAGCTATAACTGTGACATCAAACAAACCAAACAACTAAATAAAAAATGTGATGCGCTTAAGATTTAGCTTGGCAACTTGAAACAACTAACTAATTAAACACACCCCAATTTACTCCTCAATTTCTTCCTCTCCAAAATATAGCATATTTTGATTTTTAACACAGCTATTAAGAAAAAGGTAAAAAAAATACTTTGTTGACTTCTTGGGATGGGTGAGGTGCAGCCCACCCAGATTAGTTGGGGCTAAAATAACAAGGGGTAGAAGGGGTATTATGGGTAATTTAGTGGTAAAAATCAAGTTTTATAAATATTACCCCTTTATCCCATAATATAAGAGATTATGCTATTTTTTAGAAAAATTAATTAAGGAGATATTAAAATGATATGTGATGGTATAAAAGTTAGTAGGTGAAATAATAAGGTAGTAGTATAAATGTTGATAGGCTGGGTAACAAAATAATATAAAAGTTTAGTGGGTGGAGAATACAATACTATCTCGGGATCACAAAATCCCTTATATTTCGGAACAAATTTTAAGGGTAAAATAACTTACACTATCGGACAAAGGAAGTAGATTATTATTATATTTAATTTAGGACAAAATTTAAACTCTAGAATTTGTAATATTTTTTCAGCGGAGTATTAACTTCAGACCAGAAATCCATATTTAATTTGGTGCATGGCTAGCTAAAAGTTTCTTTCTTTCTTTTTTTTTTTTTTTTGCTCATTTCCATCTAGGCGCGATAGAAGGGCCGTGCAGCTAGCTGAGCTAGCTACCCAACTAGGGTAGTGAGGGAGGAAGCAACAATGCAATGCAAAGCAAATCCGGTGTGCGCCGTCGGTTTGGCTTCCCTCCGTCACTCGATCGCACGAATGCTCGAGAGAGAAAATTTGAGGAAAGACGTCAAATTAAGAGAGTTAATTACAGTACGTAACGTACCTTACGTACTTGCGTGTGCGCGGGTTAATTAACTGCCTCTACACCCGGCGACCTGCCGTACCATTCAATAGACTCGGTGAAGTATTATATTAATTCACTCAGTCCAAAAGTAAAAAAAAAACAAAAAAAAAATAGCCAACGTTTAGATTCGTAGACAAGAATTGGATGAATAAATAAAGAAAACGTGGAATTTTAATCGGTCCCATCGTTTCGCTTATTCGTGAAATAAACTAAATGACATATTTGCAAACAGAAAGTAATTTGTGAATAAAACTTTTATATACATGTTCTTAGTGATCTAAAAGTAAAAGTAAAGACCGAAAAATAAACTTCGATGAAAAGCCCCAAAATTAGTTCCAAATTTAAGATTGAAATTTAATTTTTGGTTGATAAGCATAAGCAGATGAGGCTCTTAATGATAATATAAAAATATAGATAATACATAAACTTAAATGACTAAGTATTTGGATAGCTCGTAGGAAGAAATAAGAACGAGAATTTATATGGAACCTAGAAAGAAGAGGTAAAGAGAGAAGATGCATTGAAAGTTCTCAAAGGAAAACTAAAATGAGATCAGAGCTCAAGAATTTAGTACTATATGTTCCAAATAACCTAGACAGGAAAATTTCCTATGGTTTTGATCGAAGCCATTAGTACTCCTGTGAAATACTCCAATCCAAAGTAGTAACACTTAAGAGTAGCTGATTGTAACATGTATATATAGTACACATGTAATACCTGCAAATCTTAATTCACCAATAAATAGAAATTATGTTAAGATTTGATATATAAAGCAATATTAGTAGTGCAATCATTTTTATGTAGTTGTTAATACTCTACTGTAAAAGGCACCGATCAAATACAGTATAAATTAGAGGTTATATCGATGATGTTCTAGACATTATATTATCTTAAGAAAGAACATATGAACTCCAGTACTATACTTCAGTAGCTAGTTAGCTTACCTACCTAGTTAGCTTAGGTTACAATAATTAATGGAGGATCGGTATGCACATTATTGGTCCTCCACTGCCCAAATCGATCAAAGACTTTTCGATCTGTTCGATCGAGGAAACTACTTCGTGTTAATTAAGCTAGTGATGTACAGCTCTAGCTAATTAACCTAGCTAGGAGAAGGATGCGCGATACAGCTTCCTATTAGGAATATGGTCTCTAATTCTTTGGTCGGATGATAAAAATTACATTAGTTCTGATTCGAATAGAAATCGGGACTAAAAATCACTTTTAATCCTGTTTAAAAGGTTAATCCTGTTTAAAAGGCCAACGAGACTTTTTGATCTTTAGTCTTGGTTGGTGACACCAACCGGGACTAAAGATCATCTTTAGTCCCGGTTAAATAGTTGTCAGGGCTTGTCAGACCCCAACAATCTTTTGTCCCGGTTGGTAACATCAATACGGACTAAAAATTGATTTTTAGTCCCGGTAGGTAACACCAATCGGGACTAAAGATACCTTCAGGGTTATTTTAAAAAGAAAACATCTCTATCTAAATTAGATGTGTGTAGTAGGTGGCATGGTAACATGCGTGAGAGTTGGGGGTGAGAGATCTTGAGTTCGAATCTCACATCCCACACATTTTTTTGACTTGGTGTGCATATTTAGTTCCGGTTATTTTAACCGGGACTAAAGATGGGGTGTCTTAAGTCCTGGATTGGTTGTCGCATATTTAGTTCCGGTTATTTCAACCGGGACTAAAAATGGGGTGTCTTTAGTCCCGGATTGGTTATCCCAATTGCACAACCGGGACTAAAAGTCTCCAGTAGTATGCTGCTGCCATAGAACACAACGTGTGTGTGGTGCATGCTCCCGTGGTTGATATTTTCTAAAAAGTAATATTTTACGTCATTCATATCCTCAAAAAACATTTCTAAATATAAACACTTATGGAGTTTTCTAGAAAAGATTAAAGAGAGAATTGAAATTGAATGGAAATGATTATAATTGGTTAAGACGTGTATAAAAATAGAGGATGAGTTTTAGTTGTTATATTATAAGACATAAGAAGTACAGCTTTACATTAATACATGGGATGGAAATATAATATATTCATATATATGAAAGCATTCTAGATAAATATATATCTAGTGACACAATTTTCAATTTAAAATCCTACATAGTTGTAAATATATTAACGTTCTCAAACTCTAGAGACTGATGGCACGTGTTCTAGAATGTCGAGTAAAAGAGGAACAATAGTAGGGATTGGTCGCACATGATAGCAACTGTTATTATAAAATAGAATATACTATACAAGCATTTCTTACACAGAACTATAATATTTTCAACGTGTTTAGTGCAAAAAGCTACTACTATGGAGCATTACAGTTAACAAATAGTAAACGACATCCATCAGATATTTAAAAATAGTGATTGTGGCTTACTTCTAGATCACATATATATATTTTGCTTGGCTGAAGCACAACGAGCGTATTATTCCCTTCGTAAAAAATAGGGCTTATGTCGTTTCATTACTTTATATATTACTTTCTACTAGTTTTTATGACATAAAATTAATATAATTATCATATTAAAAATACTTCCTACTTGATTATCTCCTCCTTTTTCTGGTCCTCCTGGCCACTTGGCCTAAAAGTCATGGAGATCTGACAATTGTTTATTAACTGTTGTATGCATTTTATGTTAGGGGCAATTGCTCATTTGACCCTATTCTAAAGCTTAACTACCAATTTATCCTACTTTTTTAAGTTTGCTCACTTAACCCTGTTTTTTAAAATTGAAGATCAATACTGATCCTATTCCGTGAAGATAAGATAACAGTGTTAACTATGGGATAAATTATCCTATTTTCCCTTACTCATTTGACTATGTTTTTTTATTTATCCCAACCTTTCATATACCTAATACTGACCCTATTCCGTGAAGATAAGATAACAGTGTTAAGTACGGGATAAATTATCCTATTTTCCCTTACTCATTTGACTATGTTTTTTTATTTATCCCAACCTTTCATATACCTGTAACAAGTTTATAGATGACAGTTTTCAGTTGAAATTGACAAATTTGATAAAATCAAATTAACAAAAAATAACATATTTATAGCTCAACTTTTAAAAGATTTTCACGGTGTATTATCTTATTTTTTTCATCCCAAATTACATCCAATGAAAAAACACGAAAAAACAAAAAAAAAATTGTCGCCCTGCTCCCACCGCACGCCGATGCCGTTGCCGCCGCTCCCACCGTCCCCCATGTTCCCCGCCATCGCCACGGCCGCCGCTCCCACTGCGGGTCACCGCCGCCGCCGCTCCACCCGCGGGTTGCCGCGGCCGCCGCTCCCGCCACGTGGGCCGCTGCTCCCGTCGCACGCTGACGCCGTCGCCGCCGCTCCCGCCGTCACCCCTGTTCCCCGCCATGGCCGAGGCCGCCGCTGCTCCCACCGCGCTGTTGCGGCCGCCGCTTCCACTACGGGCCGCCGCCGCTGCTGCCCCCCTCCCCCTGCGGGTCACCGCCGCCGCCACTTCCCCACATGTCACCGCGGCCGCCACTCCCACCACCCGCCGCCGCAGCCACCGCTGCTCCCGCCGCACGCCGACATCATCGCTGTTGCTCCCGCTGTCACCCCTCCTCCCCGCCGTCACTACGGGTGCCGCTGCTCCCACCGCGCACACCGCGCGCCGCCGCTTCCACTACGGGCCGCCGCCACCGCTGCCCCCCTCCCCCTACGGGTCACCGCCGCCGCCACTTCCCCCGCAGGTCACCGCGGCCACCACTCCCACCACCCGCCGCCGCAGCCACCGCTGCTCCCGCCGCACGCCGACATCATCGCTGCCGCTCCTGCTGTCACCCCTCCTCCCCGCCGTCACTACGGGTGCCGCTGCTCCCACCGCGCACACCGCTCGCCGCCGCTCCCACCGCTGGTAGCCACGGCCACCGCTGCTTCCACCGCGTCTACTCTGTCCACCCCATCCTCCACACAACTGGCGTGAATGGAGAATTATGTGAGGATAGTATTGTTATGTTCTTAGGGGTACTTCTGTCAGTTCGGTACATAAATTTAGTTTTTTATTTTCTCTAAATGAAACCCTAACGGTGTTTAGAAACAGGGTCAAACGGTAGCTTCAACATTGAAAAAGGGGTCAAATAAGCAAACTTAAAAAACAGAGGTCAGATTGGTAGTTAGGGTTTAAAATAGGGTCAAATGAGCAATTATCCCTTTATGTTACTACCAAGAGACTGGGGCTTGTTTACTTTGTTACCAAAACCAGCCATATAAAGTTTTGGCATTATCGGAATTTGTTTAGGTAACAAACTAGACGTAACTTCACCATCACAACCTTTCCAATCTCTACCAACATTTCATAATTCTTTAAACTTCTACTAACAAAAACAATACAAAATTTGATAAGGTGTCCAACTGAACACCACCTTCACATCTTAATTTTATCAAAATTTTGGCAATAATAAATTTTGGGTTTTACGAATAAATGGTAAGGTTCTTTTAAGCATTGAACTGAAAAGCCCTGACTGAGTGACTGACCTGAAGTTTCTTGCTCTTGTTTCTAGACTAGAAACGATGGAAGAGCTTGACAGGGGCTGAACTGCATATGTTCTGCTCGAGCAAGTAGAGGAAGAGAAGCAGCGCCTGACCCCAGTGAGGGATCAGGGTTTTTTACCTTCACTAGTACAGAAAACGGAGCATCACAGCTAGACACTACTACATAAAAGACCTTTTCATATGACTAAAATCGATTTTCTGATGCGATTAGACCGTCGGTTTGTCCAGAGTTGTAGCACACCCTGCCTGCGAAAAGAAAAATCGCGAAAAAGAACCCCAAAAATCAAAACCTAGCTCGATCCAATACGCCGTTGTCGTCATGACTGTAATCCTCCACCATCATCACCACAATAGTCAATGCCCCTCCAGGAATCGGGGGCGACGGAAACCCTAGCTCCCAAGCCGACGTCATCATCACGGCCACCACCGTCATCGTCACAGCTCCCCGCGCCGGATCCGTCATCACCGAGGTCATCCGTGCCACTAGATCAAGTCCACGGCCGAGGTCACAGCACCAGATCCATCGCCAACAATCTATCCACCGTCGGATCCACCACCACCGAGCTCCCCATCGCTAGATCCACCGTCACCGAGAG
The DNA here is from genome assembly GCA_000573905.2 of Oryza punctata. NCBI lineage: Eukaryota > Viridiplantae > Streptophyta > Magnoliopsida > Poales > Poaceae > Oryza > Oryza punctata. The sequence goes on along the minus strand of CM002492.2, from coordinate 18,611,382 downwards.
AGAGGACGCCGACCGCTCGGTGTGATAAAGAGTGGGAGGAGCGGCCACTCAGTGTGCGTGAGAGGGAGAAGTAACTGAGAGGGTGAGAGAGAGAGAAAGTAGTGGAGGAGATAAGGTTGGGGAAGTGCGGGAGATAAGTATGCTTTTTATTGTTTGTTATAAGATGCACGTCTACGAAAATAGCTTTATTTTTTCCATATGGTCCTTATAAGATGATAGCCCACAAAAATACATTTTCGCATACAGTCATTGAAGCGTCCTTGGGAGATCGATTTTCGTATGCGAGGGCAGTTACGATCCGCATGTAATTTGAAGGAGGTCTCGTTCAGAAAAATTAGAACACCTTGATTGTGTAATTAGCTAGAGTAGCTAACTCTCCTGCACTACTACATAGCTTGAATTAAGAACTAGGGGTGGATGTCGTGCACACATTTGTACACGATACGAATGACCAGATCTGTAATTAAACTTCTAATTAACCTATTATTAAGTACAATGCATTTTATAAAACTATAAAATTTTTAACTAAATATACAAAATTACAGATTTAGTATTAAAATTATCAAAAATCTACATATTTAGAGCCAAAGTATCACAAATCTACGTATTACAGTGACAGAGTATATATAGCTTTTCTAGAGGGCAGGATTACACATATAATCGCCGGAATAGAAATCCACGTGAACATTTACATTTAGGATCAGAGTGAACACACTGATGGATCAAAAACAATTCTTGGGCTAGCAGAAGCAGAACACACGGCAGCTTGCCACGGACGTAAGGAAACTACCGTGAGTCCGTGACAAACTGAAAAGTTAGGCATGCATACATACTGAAAGTACCAACGGCATGCGTCACTTGATCCTCATTTATAAGTAGTTCCCTGCCTGAAAAAGTAACACCCCAAAAATCCTCAATTCAAAGGAAATTTTGATAATACGTTACTACATTCGTAATCATTTGAGAACTCAATACTTGGGCTTTCTTCGTTTATACTTTGAACTCAAAACAAACAAACATATAGCCTTTTCCAATTGGTCCGTTTTGTTTTCTTAGATACGCCTTGGTTTTGAAGCCCCACTTGCATTATTAAAACTATTTTTTAAGAAGTTTTTTTTTCCTTACATCTTAGGTAAGGTAGAGGTATTAAATTTAGAGCTTTTAAACCCACCGACTTATAAATCTTGTAAATAAATAAAGAGATTCTTAACAATTATAAATTAAGAAGCATATTATTAAACTTTTCATTCAAAAAAGACCATTGTCGGTGCGTAGTCCCATTAAAAAAATTGAGTGACATTATTAAATTTCTCTAAAAACAATACAAATGGGAGAACATACGATTTTAGACCATATAAATCGAAAAGAAACATTAGGATTTTAGCAGAAATATAAGTGTTAAACAGAAAGAACAAACATGATTATCTGTTTGAAAAAATCACGTGAAAACACGAGAATTATGAGACAATATGACAATTAAAAGAGAGAATAAAGATCGACTCAAAAATAAAAAAGATTCCACAAGGTTAAACCTCGTGCTAATCGAAATTTTTCCATCGGGTTGGACCTCATGCTAATGTCTTCAGCCATTCATTTTGTTGGGAGTCCCAATCCTTGTTTCAAAATGACCAATCAAGAAACTTAAAATTTCCTGCGTAGAGGTATACTGATGTACTGTGGCAGGTTAAATGCATTTGCTCAGACCATGTTCCCCAAGAAGTCTCAACTCATTACAAGATACTACTATCATATATTTGTACTACCACTATAGTAAATCTAATCGGCTAGCTCTAGGAGACGGTAATATAATCATCACGATTACATGCATCACCTGGCAATGCAAATGCTTAACGCCAAAGTACATAGTACTAGCAATTAGCAAAGCCAAGGATTCCAAGAACACCCTAATTAAGTTACCAACATTTTATTTCATTTACCTACTACATGGTACTCAAGATGTATTGTTGCGTGCATGAATACGCGCGCTTTGTATGCATGATGAGCATGGCGAGATGGCGACCATCAGGTAGCTAATGATGCCTCTCCCGGCGAGCCTACTGGAGCATCATGTCGACGGCATCCCATGGCTCCCCGTCGGCGGCGTCGTCCTCCTCCTCCTCGAGGCCCAAGAACGCCTCTAGCCCGGACATGCACTCGCGGAGCTGCCTGTCGGCGGCTGGCGGCGGGGTGGGAGGGAGCGACGACGCCGACGAGGAGCCCGAGCTCTCCTGCTGCTGCTGGTGGTTCGCCGCGGTGGCGGCTCTGCGTCGCTTCTTGGGAGGCTGCGCCGGTGGCGCGGCGGCGCCGATGGGCGGGGGGAAGTTGAGCTTGGCCTTGGCGCCGCGGATGTCGCGCGCCGCGACGTCGTAGGCGCGGGCGGCCTCCTCGGCGGTGGCGTAGGTCCCGAGCCAGACGCGGGCGCCCTTCCTCGGGTCGCGGATCTCCGCCGCCCAGCGTCCCCACGGCCGGCGCCTGATCCCGCGGTACGCCGTCTTCCTCCCCGGCGCCGGCGCCTTCGCCGCCGCCGCGAACGACGACTCGTCGCCTGCAAAAAGAAACACGCGACCCAGGAAAACAGCGAAGAAGATTTTAACCACGCCGCGCCACTAATAAGCTCTCACTCAAACCATATATAGGATAGGACTCTGCAGCTACGTTACAAAACCGTGCATCCATGCATGTAAATTAAGCTCGGATGCAAACACTGGACAAGTTGCAGTAGACGCGACTGCAAAGAAATGGACATGGAAAACATCTGTTCATGTGGTATAGCTAGATAGATATACCGGCAGCGGAGAGGATGGCGTCGGCGGCGGCGGTGGGCGGGACGAAGTCGGCGATGATCGCTCCGCCACACATTGTGTCGACTTTGCTAGTATCACAAGGACGGCTTAATTTCTCTTCTCTGAACTCGGCCGGCCAAATAACACACTTGGTCCTCTATATAGCAGCAAAACTTGTTAACAGGAAACAGGAGTAGGGAGGGGGGCTCGTCTCTCTAAAAAGTGAGTTTGAGCAAGAGTGAGTACATACTACATGTCACGTGCGTGGCATATGATGGGCGAGTGGCAGCTGCAGTGATGGGCCCCTGGCACCGCACTACCAGCAAGGCGGGCCGTGGCACGCCGCGTGTGCGGATGGCGCGGCGAGGGATGGGACAAGTGGCGTGGAGCGAGGACGGGTGGGTTGAACGGGGTCAGCGAGGCGAGGGTGGCGGAAATGCGGTGCGGCCCTGGTTTTGGAGGGGTGGGAAACGGTGGGTGGGAGGACGTGGGTTTGCGCTGCGCGCGGGGGGTTTACCGACGCCACACGCCGCGGCCGGTCGCTGTATGCCTTCTTTTTACTCGTTTTTCAACTCTGGTACCTGTCATTTCAAACTCCTCCCTCCTCTCGTTGGAAATGGCATCGTGCTACAGTACCATCAACTTTGTGATAAGTGCTGTACTACCCTTAGTCCTCCGTAGAGTACTTAAATTATAATGCATAACGTAGCGTAAAATTAGCTCATAACCAATAGAATATTTTATTCAGTCACCTAATAACATACATAATAGAACTAGCTCATAGCAAGAAAATAGCAAAATTCACTCATAAACATATCAGTTGTAGCGATTCTCTCACTACTTCCACGAAGTGATCGAGTACAACTACACACCTGGTTTTTTCACCAGTGTGATAGTCACTTCATCACTCCATGTCCATCGATCTCTGTAAGTGGTTATACATATAATATGTACAATATTTATCCGTTATTCCTCTTTTCTTATACTGTCTTGTCTCGAAGTCGAACCTATCATCTTCTTACGCTGCTCTAACAAACCTCCAAGGTCCTCACGGTCCTCGGTTGGAGACGTCCAAAGCTGATAAGATTTTGTAAGGTACCGCAGAGTCAAGCGACCATGTTATAATTGGTCATGTCAGATAGCTCAATAGTAGGATATTAACCAAACCGTGTAATCGGGAATTGGTTTTTCCAACCTCACAGTTGGGGGCTAGGTAATCGTAGCTTGAGCTTTGTTTGTTATAAAGATTTAAGTTGTTTTTATGAAAAATGACTTTTCCATAGAGACAACTAGGGCTAGGGAGGATACCATACTCCGATTGTTGAGGGCAGCTTTGGCGAGTGTACTCTTTTTGTCATATGTAGATTTAGTTTATTTTCGGTTTTTTCAATTCATACTTTTACCCCAAGCATTCCCTCGGGGGCTTTTTCATTCTAAGAATTTGCTTTGAGTAATTAATTTCAGGAAAATCAGGTATCCGAGCAATTAGTATTTTTTAAGTGACAGAGATTAGTTGGAGGCTTTATAGTAGTTAATTTTGACTAATTAAAGCTCGAACCAATAATTCTTGTACTCAATTAGCAGACATATACTGGTCCCAGGGCACATAGTAGTCGAATTTTTATTTGGACTAGATGGATGCCAGATTAGTGAGTTCAAGTTCAAGTCGACTTCTCGGTTCAGGAGAAGAGAAGGACCTTGTCGTGTACTCTACGATAGCTCAGATGTCTGAGAGCGGTTGAATGAGTTTGACAAGGGTTACTGGATGAAGCGATGGTATTCCCGTCGAGATTGAATCTTTTGACTTCAAATCCAAATTCTCAATTACGGCTGGACTGGGAATTTAGTCGCAGACTCCATACCTTCTCAGTTGTCCGAGAACGGTTAGGCGAGTTCGACAACTGTTATTTCAAGGTTTTCGATCGAGAACATTGACTCGTTCATTTACATTGAAGTCGGGGGCTACTGTCAGTGTTATGGATAAGGCATACCCAATAGTCTTGGGTTATGGTTGACAGAGCCCACCATATGCCAAGTCTTATACAAAATCATGCCTCATATACGAAAGGTATTCCGGATAAGGAAGGAGAAGCAGAGTTCTACATGGAAACTACAAGGACTAATTGGATCGTATCCATACTTGTCTCCCTAGTTCTATTTGGACAATGGAACATCTATGGGTATAAATACAAGATCCCCTAGGAGGAGAGCAGAGGGGCACGCAACAGTAAGAATAGACACCAATACACGCCGCTAGACATCGACATCAGAGGTAAGCCTAGACATACCCAATTTGGTACCCACGGAGACCGACAAGAGGGATCTAGCGCTATCTCTGATCTCTCTGAGTTCGTATTCGAGGATGAAAACTACCCCGTCATCGACTATGGGTGGTGGTGTAGCACCCGAGTTTATTATTTTTGTGTTTAAAATTCCCTTCATTTAAAATTTTGGTGATTTAAATTTGGGTCTTATTTGTTTTTGTGCCATTGAGATCTCAAATCCTCTCCTAGAAATTTCCTTCAAATTCCTGTGAAACCCTAGCTCAAAATTCAATTCAAATCCCTTGAAATCCCCTCAAAATTCAAACCCTATAAATTTCTGGAAAAAGGTAAAAATCTACTATTCTTGTTGGGCCTTTTTCTCCCTTTTCTTTTCCCCCCCCGGCCCAACATCTCTTTCCTCTCTCCCCTCTCTTCTCCCCCCGAGCGGGCCGGCCCAACTTTCTCCCTCCCGGCCTAGCTCTCTCTTATCTCCCTCCCGGCCCACGGGCCTCCTTTCTCGCGCGTCGGCCCGGCCCACCCGGTCATCCCCTACCTCCAGCCGCCGCCGCCGCCGCCCGCGCCCACCGCCACCGCGCCCGCGCCGCCGCGCCCACGTCACCCGCGCCGCCCGGCGCACCGCGCGCCCCGCCGCCTCGCGCTGCCGCGCCCACGTCGCCGCGCCACCTCGAGCCGCGCGCACGACGTGCCGCGCCACCTTGAGCCCCGCACCCACGTCGCCCACGCCGCGCCGCCGTCGCATCACCCCCGCCACGTGCCGCCTATAAAAGGGGCCGAAAACCCCCCCTCGCCGGCCGCCCTTCTCCCTCTCTCCTCTCTCTCGCCGGCCGTCGCCCTCACCCACCGGCCGCCGCCTCCCCTTCCCGGCCGTCGCCGCCCCTCACCGGCGCCCGCCGGCGCCAAGCCGAGCCGGGCAAGCTCGGTGGGGAAGAAAACCCCCCTGACAGGTAGGCCCCACGTCCCCCTTCTCTCTCTCCCTCTCGGCCTGACATGTGGGCCCCACCCAGTCAACCCTAACCCTAACCCTAACCCAACGGAATATTCCGCTACCTTTTAAATTAATTCCCAAAAATTTCAGAAAAGCCCTTTAACCTTTGAAAATTCATAGAAATTCAACCGTAACTCCGTTTGACCTCGTTCAACTTTCTAAATTTTTCTAAAAATGAGATCTACACAGTGGCATACTTGTTTATTTGATTTGAGCTTGTTTTCTTGCCTTTTTATTTATTTGTTCTCCGTTCCGTGTATAGAGCACGTGTACGAGGACGCTCCGGACGCCGGTTTCGAAGAAGAAGACCCTCATCTCGTGCAAGGCAAGCCTCCTTGACCACATTGATCCTATAATTGCAAGTTATTTTGTTTGAAAAATATATTGCTAGGTGTACACGATAATTCTTGATTTTGGCCTAGGATCGCTTATGCAACCGACGGACCGACCTAGTAGTTGCATTCACTATACGTAGGGTGTTGTTAAATTCCTTTATCCTTGTTAGCTACACATATTTACGCCGGTATCGCTATCTATCGGATACGATTACCGAGGTAGTTTGCTTAGCCGTGCTTACGTTTGTACTGTCGTGTGGGAAACTTGGGTATTTCCAAACTTTATGATTAAGAACCCGGTACGTGGTACCGATGTGTTGCGAAATAAAATGTGTTGTGAAAATGGTGATGATGCGGAGTCAAGCCTTTGTGGTTTGCCTACGTATTATCGTTAAGGACCGATTCCTTTGGGAAGTCCATCCGAACACGTTATAGTGCGACCACACGGGTATTTATGGGATGCCTCTAGCTAAGTAAATTGTTATCACATGGGAGTTGGTGTGCCAATGGTTGTGGAATGCCGAGGATGAGAAGACGAAGTCTTACACATTTATTGCCCATCATGGGTGTCTTTTTGTCTCTATTGTGGCATGGTACCAATAGGGGTAGGAGGCATCCTCGGTATTTCCTGAGTGGATGACGGTTGTCTTTGCCTGATACTCGGCTATGGATCTTAGCCCAACTAGGTGGTATGCGATTTTCATGGGTTAACTTTGGAAAGGCCTTGTCACGAACTTCCGTTGCCGACGGGTACACGGTGTCAGTTTCGTGTCGTGTGGGTAAAGCGTACAACCTCTGCAGAGTTTAATGAACTGTTCGAACAGCCGTGCCCACGGTCAAGGGCGAGTGTAAGGTGTTTCTCATAGCGTAGATTTGTTTGACAAATGTTTGATGAAAATGATTCGTGGGAAGGGATTCGTTTCCAGAGTTTGCCTGTGTGGTAAACGGCTAACCTTTGTGGTTAGGAACTGGTCTGTGTGACCCGGGGGTGTCGTCCGACACCGAGGTGTTGTTAGGGCCATGATGGCGTTGCAGTGCTGAGATAACTGTGTGGACTATGTGTGGTTGTGAAAGTAAGAAGGAACCAATAGAGGAGACAAATCAATTGTTGTTCGTTAATCGTGACGAGTTGTTGCAAAGCAACTTGTGGAATGGGTCGAGGCGTGAGCCTCCTCCCGACAACTAAAACTTGACTCACTCACTAGGAGTTTTGTGAAATAAATCGCTTTCGCCAAAAAGGCTGCTTTCGCAAATAAAACCCTAGCTCTCCTTGTCTTAACCAAGCATGTCATTCTTTCCCTGGCTTGCTGAGTACGTGAAGTACTCACCCTTACTATATATAATATATCTATAGAGGTTGGAGATGAAGACGACGACCCGACCGCCGAGGAGTGTCTCCAGGAGCAAGCCGAGTACGAGGACTTCTAGAAGGATCGTGCCTAGCCCCAAGCCGTCGCCTGTGGATCGAGACGGTCGCCCAGACGCTTAGCTGCCGTGGCTCTTGACTTTTGCTTTATGGACTTTTGAATTGTTGTGTTGCTCATCCTTACGCCTGTCCAGGATGGCAACTTATGTAGGACTAAAACCCAGTGATGTAATATTAATCTACTTTGATTCCATGTTTATTCTGTGTGTACCAGCTAGTGTATCCTGGGACTGGTACTATATCACAGGTAATGCGTAGCACCTCGGCATGAGTTAGCCTGTGTTATCGGGTAACGAGTGCCGGGGCGTTACAGGTGGTCCATGCCACCGTGTCGACGACGACTAGATAGGTTATCCCAAATATTGTACTTGAGTGATTCGGATGAATAAGAGCAACACCGGCTTCAGCCAATAGGAGTAGGGCCATTACCTTTCAGTTGAGGAGGCCCGAACCGGTATAAAAATCCCTATCTCCTATCTCTTTTATCTTAATCTCGCGTATACCCGGGTACCAATGATCCCCATATCATACAAATAATGTAGTCATGATCTACAACGTCGATAGTTACAATAGTTAAAGTTCACATATGTGGGTCCCATCTATATGGAGTGCTTTTGCTATATACATTGTTGTTGCCCTAAGCATTTCTAGAATTAAAATTTTAAGCGCGAAGTGACCATAGCTCAACTGGTGAGTTCGTTGTGGTGGAACCAGCCCACCCGAGTTCAAATCAAAGATTTAACACGGATGCTCGCATGTACGACTAATTATTCTTTCAACGGTAATTTCGTCAATGTCAAGATATACCGATATTGTCTTTCGGAGGTGCTAGTAGGGGTAGCGTGTGCGTGTGTGTTTATAGGAGTGAATATTTTTTTTCATGTGTTCAATAAGTTTGAGGACAAACTTTTATAGTTAAATTTGACTATTAATAACTTGAGAAATATTTAGTTAAAATGCACTAGAAGATTTATCTTACGGAATATGATAATAAAAATAAAAAATATTTATTATATATTATATAATAGAAAACATTTTTAAAGATGTATTTTGGATACCCTGTTACTATATAAAACGTTAAGAATTATATAACCGGAAATAGTAAGCATTTTGGAACACTAAAGCTTCGTTCGATTGCAGGTGGAGGAGGAAAATTTGTACCGCACGCGAAACGAGGAAGCTTATTAGCACACAATTATTGAAGTATAAACTTGAAAAATAGATTTATTTGATTTTTTTAAACAACTTCTGTATATAATTTTTTGGAGTTGAAGAATAGAACTAGGCCTAATTCTAATATATACACATGATCTATATGTTTCTAGCCATTGAGATGCTTGGAAAGAGAATCTACGTATTTAGAATTTAACCATGGATGTAACTAAAACAAGATATTTTTGTTCTACTTAGGTTTTTTCTAAACAATATAGAAATATTTATATTTATAACAAATGAAGTATACTGGAGATTATGTCGATGTGCTCGATGGGCGATATGATAAAAATTAACTAAGAGAATACTAGCGTCATAAGAATGAATAAAAATATAAGGAAAAATAGTTTGAAGTCTCCTTTAGAATGGAGAAATTTCGCTAAAATTTTAGGGAATTGGACTAATTCCGATGAAATTGCTGTAAAATTCCTCCAAGGGTTTATTTAGATCATAGGGTTTTCTTAGAAACTCTAATAGAAACTTTACCGTTTTCATCCTATGGAATTATTTTCTAAGTCTCATTTGTTCATTTTCTTTTCAAAGGAAAATATAAGTGAGCATAAAGTTAGGTGACAAATTCTATTGTTACGATCAATTTATTTTCAAATTTACAATAATAAAACCCCTCAGTGACAAAATATTTAGGACAAAATTACATAGTTATTAACCACGTGTGAAAGACTTTTGAACGACAGTGAAAAGAATGGGACGCTAAATTGACACCCACCGGCCACCACTTCAGTCTTTAGGAGAAAGCGACAGTCCTATATTCACCACGAGATAAATCCCAGTTAGAAATGGAAGGATTAATTAATATTCACCACGAGCCAAATCGCAGTGAAAATGATAGTAAAAGTCACAAAAGCTGGAAATATAAATTTAAGATGCGCCGGATACCTCCAAAATATAGAGATCTAAGCCCCGTTTCGATCGGTGAGCAGTCACTAGCGCACGTGAAACACTTATCCAAACGAAAAAAAGTGCATTGCATGTATTCGAGGTTAGTTCAGCTGAACCTGAACATCAGAACATGGTTTGGTCAAATCCCAAAAAGTAAAAAAATTCAGATAGATGCTGCTGCCTCATTCCTACTCGTTTTTTTTTCCTTTTCATTTTCTTCTGTTCGTCCGTCGGCGCCGGGCGGCATCCACGCCAATATATTCTTCATGTCACGACCAAACCCCACAAGGATTTCTATTGTTTAGTTTCGAATTTAGTTTAGTAATTATCTCCACGACTTAGTTTTTAATTTGGACGTGCAAAACCGTCGGCGACAGTAATTTAAAATTGCCGTGCCGGGGAACCGCACACCTGGCAGCCGGCATATACTGGCATCACGCCTGTTTTGATGACGGTTTCTCACATAATCCAGTATCTCGCATTTTTCTTCTGTTCAGATCCTTCAAAAGTAAAACTTTTACCATTTTGAAAGTAGTTTTTGGTAAAATGGATCTAAACAACAGGGTGGAAAAATGGCAACTTGGCATTTGGCAGTTTAGAGTAGCAAATTTCGTCAAAAAGTGCATAAGGACGCGGAAAATGGTAACTTTTACATGCCTCTAAACATCAACTTGCAAAAATGCAATGTCAAAATTTTTACCATTTGCCATTTACCATTCCAAATACCTCTAAACCTGGCCTACCTTAAAAACATAAATATCCCTCACGTAGAAAAGTAGTCTTTCCAATATTCCAATATTTATAATCACACAGGGGTCCTGGAGTTGCCTTGATTCGCATTCCATGCACCCGAGCTCACACCATTTTCAACATCTTTTTTATATAAAATACTTGAAGGGGCCCCATTTCATCTTCCTACAAAGGGGGACAAGCTTTTTTTCCCCTTTCATTTTAACGCCTCATTTGTGTGGCATGGACCACCTTCTTGATGTCTTGGAAAAAAAAGGAATTTTTCAAATGGCCCTTATTAAAAATATATATATGAATCTAGTATATATGGCTGATTGCTTGATCAGATCTCCGCTGCACCCACAGTTTTAATCTCACCTTGACAAAAAAACAAAGCTCATCTTACAAAGTTTGCATGTTTTTCTTCTTAGCATCTTGAGAAAAGAAAGAAAAAATAATTCCAAGTATCTATAAACATATCGCAACAATCGATGGGCTACACACAATGCAACAGTTGCTTCCCAAATAATTAATTTTGTCCTATGCTTGCTGCAGAGGCCTGATTACTGTCCTCAAATGTAGGAAAAGTCCACCTTATATTCCTTAAATATATGTCTAGTTTCATTTGCGTCTCTCAACTGTAAATCATGTATAAAATATCTTCAACTTTAAAACTAATGCAGATCAGATCTCTCGATGGATTGATAGTGGTTTGACGGTAACGTAACTGTTGACCATGTTAAGTATAATCACGTAGACTGGCCTCACCCATACTAAGGGTCCGCATGTCACGTTAGCCAAAGCTGTTGTTAATAATATTGAGGGACTCTATTTACACTGTTTTAGAAGTTAATGTACACTTTATACATGGTTTCGTGATTGAGGAAAGCGAATGAAACTTGACTTATAGTTAAGGGACCAAAAGTAGACTTTTTTCCAAATACAGTATAACTAAATGGGTCATATGAATAATTGATTTGGCCTGTCCAATGGAGGGATGTCTGACCCTTTTGGAAAAGTTCACATTGACTCCCTAAATATAGTTCGAATCTCATTCATATCCCTCTAGGGACGGATCTACCCATTAGGCAGGGTGAGTCGATCGACCCAGCTACGATACGGGTCACCCCACACCCCTAAAACCCCCTACCACCTTATAGTAGTCATGGGCTACCAAAATTAGTTTTAACAAGGTGTGCACGTTCAACAGATTAGTCTGTATCTTCACAACGCACGCACGCAGTTATGCGATTGAACTATAAATATGATATGTGTTGTGCTCGATGTCTCTTATCGAGTGAACATCTCCGTTCTCCGCCCCTCTATATTTTAAAGTTGCATCCTCCACTGTATCCCTCAATCGCAAAACGGATATAACGACTCCCCCAATTATCAATACCGCTTTAATTTGCATCCTCGGACGGTTTGAACAACAGTTTTGTCCTACGTGGCACATGTTGTCTTCGTCCTTATCATATGTGGCATCTTCGTGGTATTATAATAAAAAAATTAGAAAAAGACATAGGCCTCACATGTAAGTCCCTTTCGCATTTTCTTCCCCATCTCTCCCCTCCCTCCATTTTCTCTTCCTTTTTCTCCCCTCACCCACTTATAGCTCTAGCAGCTAGGCACTGACATACCCAAATTTCGAAATAAATTTGTCTTCAACAAAACTTCAAAACACTTTTTCATTTCAAAATTTGCATTCCTTTTTCATAAAAACTCACAATGAGGTTTAGCTAACCAAGTTATTCCAAGAAATGATGTAAATTAAAACGAAACTCGTTTTCTAAAATAAAAACATTCTAAACTTCTTATTGTTAGCACCTAATAAATGTTCTACCACATTTTATTTTGGTAATAAAAGAAGTTACACCTCCGCAACTAAGATGTAAGTTTTCAAAACCTACAATTGAAGTTGGTGCTTAACATATAAAATCTATTTTACTTTAAACAAACTACAAACTATATTAATTCCAAACATGTTTTCATTAAAATAAAGGAATCACAAAACTAAAATTCATGGGCATGATATGGGCCTATTGAATGCTGATTTAAATGATAGAGATGACAGAGGAATGTGTACTCCAAGGAAATATATATTCTGGAATGTCGGATATTCTGATGTGAACATCGAAGATTCTGATCAACGGTAAGAGGCAAAACAGAGAGATGGTTTTCTCGGAAAAACGGAATATCAGAGGGAGTGAATATTCCGACAAAGCGTCGGATATTCCGACAGTTTTCAACAAGGCCCAAAACGAGAAACCAAAACCTTTAGAATACGGAAACTCTGAGCACATTGGATACCTGATAAATATCAGATGTTCCGACCTAAAACTAGTTCTGACATAAAAAAAAACATCTGAGTACTAGAATCTGAGCCGATTATTTATCTATAGGATCCCTCTGAATAGTACGTCATTCTAACTCAAGAAAAGATAAATGACATAAAAATTATACCATGACTTAAGCGCAACTCTTCTTCGACGATTTCGCCAGGTTACCTAATCTCTTACAACACTTACATAAGCACATTAGATTAGATTATCTTAAGTAGGTTTTCATTAATCAGCAAAATAAAATTGGTTGCCTAGATGCAGTTTCAGTGGATTTGAAGTTCAATACTCGCACCCCTCCGCAACTAACAAATACTCCCTCATTTGAATGCTAGAGGTTCTAGTCCTCTTAACCAGAACTTCCAATCAACACTTTGAAACTCATAGATAATAGGGACCGGATCTTCGGGGTAAATCTGGTATTAGCCCTCCCTACAAGACAAAGAGCGTCAACTGTAACATCCAGTCATAAGTACCAAACCATCCAATCCGCCCTCTCTGTACACAGAGAGCTCTGGTAGGAGGTTCCCAACTAGCGTTTGATTTAGGATAAAGAAATGATAACAAGCTAGTAATTAAAAACAGTGCAAGTATGTTCCATCAAAAGGGAGGGACGGACATAGAACGATGGACGAAACAGGCGAGTGATCGAATAGGCGATGACGTACCAAAATTTTAACGGAGACAATTTCAATTTTTATAATGGTAGGGACTTGGAGTTAATAGCTTGTAGGATTAATTTTCTTGGTTTGGGCTTTCCTAGAGCTCAATGTCATTCCTACAAATTCAAGAAAATTAGAATCTACTAGCATATCAGCACGCTAGTTGGCACGCTTCCCGTTTTACAGTCCTACGATGTTTAATGGGCTCAGTTAAAACTCGAAATCATATAAATATCTAATTTGTGCAAAAAAAAAAGATTAAGATTTGATAGGTGAAAGATGATTTCAGTGCACCAGGCGAAAAAAATACTTCCATGTATGTAGCTATGTGCTTAATGGTTGTTATAAATGGAGCACTACTTAGCTAGTACATCAGTACTAGGCGTATTATAGTAGGCTTTGATCGGTACGTAGTGCATTCATGCCTACCTGCCCATGCGTGGATCATGCCAAAATTAAGCCCGAGAATCATCTTCAAAATTAAAACAAACACCACATTGATCCATATATATACACCGATCGATCGATCTGTCATAGTGTCATCATTAACCTTTTGTGTAGCGCTCATCGCAGTTGTAGTGTTACACCATATGCACTAGAGCTAGCACAGCATATACGTAACAACATCTAGCTAGAAAGGTAGCCAGCTTGGTAATGGCCTGGGGTTAGCTGCAAATCAGAGCACAAGCTGATCACTAGCTAGTGCGCCTCTAACCAATTAACAGGTACGCACGTACTCATCAGGTTAAGTTGGGTTTGATGCATGCGCGAAATCAGTGGGTTTTGACGGTGCTTGCACGCGCGGGGCCTCGCCTGCCCGCCGGCCCGTGATGATGAAGGATATATATACACAGCTAAAATGATCATCGATAGCATTTTTTATATATAGATAATGGATTTTTCTTCATCCGACTCATATATCCATGAAAGATATACACATTCAAAATAATATATTCAAAATGATATATACCAGAGCTCTTAGATGTACTCACACCTCAACAAGCTAGAAAGAGAACACAAAACCATGTCTTTGAAAATGATTCAAAATCATCAGGAGTTCCCGTACCTAGCTCCTCCTAAGTCCTCCAATTAATGGTTGGTAATGGGAAGGACACATTATATCTAGGGCTTATTTGGATTAGTGACCAATCAATCACAACGGAAAAAAAAATCTTCTAAAAGTATCACAACGATTTTTTTGTATTCTTGGGATCGGGTCAAGAGGGAATGCATGTTACAAGGATTTTCACTGCCTGCCAAAATGCCTTGTGGCCTAGAGGTTAACTCAATTGGATGACACCCTGTGCATTGCTATTTCAATTGCAAATATTGAAATAAAATGACTCACGTCAGGTTAGGAAGGTAAGTGATAATTAGTATGAATCGTCAAAACGTACATCTCTAATGGTATGATTAATTAGTGATCAATGATGTGATTCATTACGATGGTATTTCTTAATTTATACCGAAAACTACACTAAGATTAACTCACCGCAATATGGAATAAATTAACCAAAATATGGTCATATTCCAGAGAGTAGCAAGAGTATGAAGCGGCCACCAAGTGTTCTTCGATTGAGCAGAGAAAGAGAGAATTAGGGGGGAGTATATGAAGAAGGGATCACTATTTTCATATGCTTTCGGCTTCCCTTCCACAGGCATCCTAAAAGGAAAACTGAATGCAAAGATGGCTAAGATCGCTTTAGGGTCATAGGTTGTCTGTGAAAACCTATTTTTATAGGTAGATCCTTAAGAAATTCACTTGCGAAAATTGATCTATTTTCATGTGTGAGAAACATGATTTTTAGAGACGGTTTCTTAAAAGAACCATCTACAAAATTCGGGTGGTCTTCACAGGTGGCTCTCCTAAGGAAAAGGGAATTTAAAAATTGATTTTCATGGGTGGTTATTTCAAGGAACCGCCCCTAAAAATAGAAGCAGTACTATTTTAAGAAAAGAAATCTTAACTCTTTCATACAAAAATGGATGATGACGAAATTTATTTGACAATTATAGCTCTCGAAGAAATCTCAACTTCTTAGTTGAAACATTTTACATTTGAGATCATTTGGCTGCCTAAATATTCGTTACAAGCTCTAGTACCTATTTTCACAACCACTTCTTTAGTCCAAATTTTGAAAATTCATAGAAAGTTTACTTTTAAGTTCAATTAAGGTCTTTAAGATCCTTTCTATATTGCCTTTAATTAATATGACCTAATTAATGTTTTCTTAGAATAGTTCCTTTGGTAGGGTCATTCACAATTCATCAACTTATATAACATGACAACTCATATAAATACTAGACATAAGTACATTATCATATTAAAATAAATGTTCTAAGGAAACAGAACTAACCATATTAAAGAAAATTTTGAAATGATAAAACGGAAATTTTCATCTCAATAAGACTTAAAATGATTTTTTTTCATAAATTCTTAAAATTTAGTCATTTTGAAAGAATAAGAAAAATAGTGTTTTTAAGGTTAACTTCTTAAAGAACCAACCTTAAAATAATTTTTATAGGCTGTTTTCACAAGAACATACGTATAAAAATTGATTTGCATTCTCTTACGGAAACCTCCCTTGAAATGAGGGCAATACTGTTAAAGAAAAAAAAATGTAACTCTTTCAAATGAAGTCGGATTATAACAAACTCTATACAAAAATTGTTGCTCTCGATGAGGTCTACAACTTGTAGCTGAATGTTTTGTTTTTCCTGTGAGATCATTGAGGTGCCCAAATATTCATTACCAGCTCTTAGATTAACTTTATAAAAAGAAAATATTTTTCCAAATGACCTCAAATGGAGACATGCTTTACATCATAGTTGTAGAGCTAGACGAAATATACAACTTATTAGTTGATGATTTTTTTTACTAGATGCCATTTAAAGTGCCAAATATGTGTTACAAGTTTTAGAGGGGTGAAGTCAAAAAATGTCACCCATGTTTATAGTCATGAAGTTTAACTACATATCGTAATTCCTAGAAGATATATAAATATATGAATGTTTGACCTAGGATAAAATTAGAACGACCATTAATTTGAAACAGAGGGAATATTTGTTATAGTGGACTAGTGGAGACCAATTTGATCCACAGGTAGGAAAAAATTAGGCAAATTTTGCTACATAATACTTGAAGTTTGTGTAGTTTTCTGGTGCATATCACAAAAATGTGTTAAGGCTAGATGACACTTCTAAAAAAATAAGTAATTTTTTAGAGGACACTACAACTATTATTTTATTATTTCTGGTCCAATTGGAAAGACAAAATTTTTAAAACGACGAGAAACCTCATCGATCCACAAGCTTCTAACCTGGCTCAAGATGAAATATAATATACAGTGGCAGTGTACTTGGGGTAATGGCAAATTAAGAGTGGCACATTGTGCAGTTTCAAACTTTGGGAAGAAAAATGAAAATTTTGGATAAGTTGTAAATTGTACTCGTGGCCACAGCTTAAGGGTTTTGGATGGGGATCAGGGAGAGATGTCTTTGTTCGGTCTGATTCGATCAAATTAGTGTGAGTATCATGTGCTGGCCCGAGAGGAAAATTTGACGATTCAACATGGTTTCTCTCTTCAGTTAGGCTGTGTTCTTCTCCCCCTCTTCCCAACTCCTCTCCCTCGTTTTTCGTGCGCACGCTTTTCAAACTACTAAACGGTGTGTATTTTGCAAAATGTTTCTATACAAAAGTTACTTAAAAAAATCAAATTAATCTATTTTTTTTAAAAAAATAGCATAAACTTAATTAATCACGCGCTAATGGATCGCTCCGTTTTACGTATTCACTGTTTGGGTTGGGAGTTACCTCCAGCGAACACAGCCTTAGTCAGTAATAATAAAATAATACTTACAGAGTCCTCAAATAAGTTACCAGTTTTTTTATTATTATTTAGCCATAGCATGTTTTTACGATGTTCATAAAGAAAATTACATGAATCTTAATTATCCTATAGTAAAATTTGCTAAAAAAAACAGATCGAACTGCAAATATAACAGGGACTTTCAAATAAAATGCACCATCAAATTTGTCCAGCCGGCTCAATTATAGCCGCAAACTTCCCATAAATCGTTATGTTAGTCCAATCTCATCCCAAGTAGACAGGAGTGCACTGACGTGCACAATCACGTGCCCTTTTTGCTCACCAAAATTTTCAAATATCCCCTACATTAGGGCACCACCCAAATAGAACTCGAGGGGAACACTGAAAATTTGCAGAGTAAATAGGCAGGACGACTATAGCTAATACCCTAATGCCTAGCGTAAAACACCGGTTTCACGTAATCAAACCAAACAATTAGGTATAATCGTTTTATACTCTATACACAGACATAGAGTCACAGACAACAAGAAGAAAAATAACGGGAGATCAGCAAAATTAAAGTAAGGTCAACTCCCAATACTACAGAAAAGATTTTTATATACGAGGATCATATTTGGTTCCAGACGGATCGTAAGTGGCTCCGCCTGGAAAAACCGGTCCACCTGAACCGAGCAACTAACCGCAGGCCTTCCCGTGCGGTCGAATTAAGACGACCGCACGGGATACACGGCCTAATTTTCCGCGCGGTTGGGTCGTCCGCACGCGAAAACTTTTATTTTCGCAGATCCCTACGCACAGACGGCAGAAAACTCCATACGGGAAAACGTGTTTTGCCCGCACGGGAAAATCTAATATGTAGTAGTGTCCTAGCCCTTTTACTTCGACCAAATGCACAAAAGAACATCAGAAACACCCCAACTTTAATTTAGATCCGACCAAGCCAACCCAAACCTCATCAATTAATCATCCATCAATTATCTGTATGATATAAGATTAATAGTATAGTTAATTATTAACTATTAGCTCATATTTAAACTAACTATAAGGTTAGTTATATTTTTTCTCTCTTATCTCTTTCTCTCGCTATGAATCTGTGAATATCAATTTAGAGTAAGTGTATAGTTAGCTCTTGCATAAAAATCAATCATTCTTATTTTTCTTTATCTCTATTTTTTTCATATAAATTTATAGTTAGCTTATATCCTAATATTACCCTTGCTCTTGATATGTATCACTACTGTCTACTAGTCAATGTAGTCATCCATGCATGCATCCATTAATTCAATCTCTCTAGCAGCTACACTCACATCTCCCGCCCACTTGCATGCATACATGCACGAATGATTTATCCTTAATAATTACTGATCCACACGTTTTCTCGAGACGCAAAAAGCTCTCGCTCTACTCTGCTTTCTTTGTCGTTGAAATTACCATGTAGCCCCTCGCGCGCGTTCTGCAGCTTCGCCAATATAACGGCCACTTCACTGATCCCCTGTTATTTCTTTCTTTTTTTTTCAAAAATGGACATTCACACACTCGTTCCCATAAAATATACACCAGTATGCTCTATGTATACTTATAAACATAATTTTCGAGATAGTGATGAGATATATATGGAGATTAACAAAGTTATTATAGACGTCTTATTATCGATGAGAATATCACTGGCTAGACTATCACCAAAAGAATAATCACTACTAAAATAATATTTTTCAGGCGGCCAACCATATTTTTGCAGACAACCGCAACCTCTTCCTATACCTCTATACCTAAAGACCTGTGAAAATCAATGATTTTTTCAGACGGACCTCTTATCCGCTTGCGAAAATGATTTTCGCAAGCGGCTCCGTTGAGCAGTCTCGCAGGCAGACATCTAACGCAGACCGCCTAGGAAGATAATTTTGGGCAAAAAAATATATTTGAAAATAT
Source organism: Oryza punctata (assembly GCA_000573905.2). NCBI lineage: Eukaryota > Viridiplantae > Streptophyta > Magnoliopsida > Poales > Poaceae > Oryza > Oryza punctata. The sequence goes on along the minus strand of CM002492.2, from coordinate 18,591,967 downwards.
CGCAATCCAACTACCATTCGCACAGATTAAGCACAATACAAATCAAATCAAATATCACCATACAAATTAGAAGAATAAGATTCACATATCAAATATCACTATACAAATGAGAAGAACAAGATTCACATAGTCTACATAAATAAAAGAGAACAAAATATTATGGATCTAGATCAGAGAAAGAAGAATAATGGAGGAGCTCTGGATCTGCCGCCGACCCTCCTCCTTGCACGCTTCGAGGAGAGGGAGAGGGAGAGTGAGAGGAGGAGAGGAGTCTAATGGTGAGAGAGAGGGAGAGTAGGAGAGGATAAGGTTAGATAGAGAGTGGTTGGGGAGATGTGGGGATAAGAATAAATTGAAATTTTATTTTTTTGGGTTGTTCGGCCGTGGTTTTTCAGGCGGACCTCTTAAGAGTATTTCTGCGTAAATTTATATTTTACAGGCGGACCTGTTAAGAGGTCCGCCTACAAAAATAAAGATATTATCGTGGGGGGCTCCTTTAATTCGTCCGCCTGCAAAAATCCAATTTTTTTTTTTGCAGGCGGAGAAAAATTGGATCCCTCCCTACTAAACTTCGCAGGCGAATATTCACAACTAAAAATAAGATACACCTGTAAAATTTATAAGTCTCGTTGTGAAAAATCACTTTTCTAAAAGTGAATTAGAAGTAAACATGAACTGATTATATGATATATATATACAGTTCCATGTGATTCAAAAATTATGGACCGTCTACACATCATACTGGGTAAATATGTCTTTGCAGCACTTAAACACTCTTCATCTCTTCAGACATGGTCACCGCCATGTGCTTCCGTCCGCTCATCCATGCATAATTTAGAAAAGCAAAATGTTTTAGCGAATGGAGAAGAATATTATATTCGAAGCGCACGCACGCCTGCATTCCAAATACTCCCTTCGTTCCAAAATATAAGTCTCAACCACTCCTAACACAAAGACCAAGAAACAATTTAATCACATCCTCAATTAGATCACATCCATACATGCAAGCAATGTGATTGGGATGCTTAATGATGGAGGATTTAAAATAAACCAAATTTATAGAACCAAGAGATGATAGTTAATGTATACATGCATGCACGTCTTATTATGAAAAGTATGTGGTAACCACAGCATACATGGTACTGCGATTGGAGGGTTCGGATCATGTTGATCGGAAACCGGATCGTGTGTGTCAAGTTTCCACCAAATCGAGAGTTATCAATACCTATCGGTAGATCGGGATCTAGTTTCACATCATTTTTAATACTCCTTCCATCCCAAAATATAAGGCACAACTATTTTTTCCCATGTCTGCCCAATCCAGATTCAGACTGGATGAAGTATGTGGCTTGTTTTGCAGATACCAGTCAACTCGGTAGAAATTTTGACATGGGACTAAAACCATCCGAAAGTAAACCCCATAAGCTTTCCATCAAGTACTCATGGACCCTGAAATTTCTTCTAGATAAGTGGTTAGGTCCGTTTGAAGTTGATGCTGTCAAGAGGCCCGTATACGAATTCAAAACGTTTCGAACTTTATCTCCTGCCTTCTATGGACCAAAAGTGACGTGGTAATGTTGGAGTAGACTTGGGGAAGATCTTGGTTTGGTCCCCAATCAACTTCTTTGATCTTCCATGCACTTCGTGGGCCCATACTCCTTTCCTTTATTCACGCAAGTATTTCTGCAAAAGAGAAAGAAGATACAAAACTCATGATGTAGTGACGTTTGTTCAAACATATAAGAAGTAAATCTAATATATAATATAAGCACCTTCAGTTGATGAATATATAAGATAGTCATGGTCATACCCGAGCTAGTTATATCCTCATAAAAAAACTCGAGGACACTCTTAAAGATTGCCCATTTATGGCCTATTTGTTTTTAGGAGTGGGATGATGAATTAATTTGGCACTCGGTCTATTCTTGATGAGTTGTTTAGTTCAGTAATGGAATGAGTTTGTCCATATCACTCCTCATTTAATTTCTCAAGAGTCCATGCTAAGTTATTGGATGAAGAATGGGGCACTAGCACGGAATAACTCATCTATGTCGGGTGGGAGGCCTCATGTGTGTCGGCGAGGGGTCCCGTCACGAATGAAAGGTCAGTGATGTGAAAAGTCATATGTATTGGGCTTCTTGACGTCACGGATGACACTTATCTTTATCGGGCCAAAGTTAAACCCCGTCACCGATAGGTTTGACCCAGCAGATGAGTCAAACTAGGGCCCGTCTTGATGAGTCATCTGTGATGGGCTCATACCTGAACCCGATAAAGATGACTAGGTAACCTTTGTGGTACATTTTTGTGATCGTCACGAATGACTCAACGGTGACGGGGCCTACTATACACCCGATGCTTTTGGTACTCATCAGTATCGGATTTTTCTTTTAACCCGTCATCGATGTGTAATTTACCAAAAAAATAAATTTTATTTTTTAGCTAGCCTCAGGCCTTTACTAGCCATGCCCGTTACAAAATAAGAGAGAAATATATATATATTTCCAGCATCCCAACATATTTCACAAATCATCCATACAGTCTATACAATCCCAGCTGCCATCCATTCATACCATCCATATAATCCATTCCAACAATACAAGCACCCCCATTTGACAACATCGCCGACATTCGTCTTCAAGAGATAAGCATAAAAAAACCTGCAAAAGCAAGTTATAAATTGGAACAAGTTTATTGCAAATATGTACAGAAACATCACATCACATTGTATTACATATAATTAACATAGATGTTACATAATCTCATGTCTTTGGCAAGCATTGAAAAATGTTCAACCATTTAGAGACGAGCTACGACTGTGATCTAAACCTTCCTTTGGAAGATAAGATTTCGTTAAGTATGAAACGTGCTATCTCCTCTCTAATTGTTTCGAAGCTGTGAGGCGGAAGGTTGGAAATTTTTTCATGCATGTGAAGCGCCAAGTTAGTGTATGTATATACTTCGAAGTACTTCGTATATATATTGTGTACACAGACCTCAAGGTTGAGCATTGTCACATTGTCCAACAAAGTCATCATGTTGTAGTGCGCGTGAAATTCACATAGGTCACCAACTTGTTGACGGCATGGGAAGTCCGTTTTGTGATTGAGATTGGGTTATCCTTCCTTATGCCTTCCGTTTTTTCCATATATTGGCCCCACGCATTATTCACTGCAGCTTCAATCCCCGACCAATCGTATTTCTCCTTATCAATTCGGAAGTTAAGGTAGACCATACTCCACTTCGACACTAAGACTAGAATAATCCAATGGTACTTGCATCATGAATATATTGCAAGTTAAATATTAAAGTTGTACGCGTCGTGGGGGGTAGCTAATAAGGCTACATACTTACTGTTGATTATAGGCACACATAATGAACTGTGTCTTGGCGGGCCCACAAGCAGTCCTTGATATAGTTTGTCATCTGTACTAAATCGTGCTATAGAGTTGTCTTGTTGACTTTAGATGTATCTAGTAAGGAGACATCGATGCGACGTTTTTTTTATGATTCCAACATAACCTACAAGCAAGACGAAGACTCGTATAAGCATATTATATAGATTGTTATTACCATATTTTGTATGCAACAATACTTACAATGAGTAGCACTTAAGGAGATTGGTGTCCACCGCACGTAGCCTGTAGAGGTCAAAGAGATCTATGAAGTCCACTGCAATATAGGCTTATGGCCCAAGAAATGGTTGTGGACCGTGATAGCCTGTTATAGAGGTCTCTCTATTCTTCCTCCTTGCGTTGGACTTCTCCATGTAGTACCCCGCAACTCCTTGCAAGTAGAGCCCATATTTGCTAACTCATGGTCTGTAAACAATGGCATGTCTAATTGTAAGCTAGTCGGAACAAGGCTCTTAGTAGGAAATGATGGTGCATTGCCTAGATCTAGCTTCTTTGGAGCCAAAAGCGAGGTGTGCAGCTTTCCTTTTCCTTCCCCCATTCCAATAGCTATGTTGCTAGTTTTTTGCAATTGTGGAGAAGAATGTGCCTTCCTGCTCTTTTTGTTAGGAGGGAGAATGTTAGCCATGCTGTCGGCCTCCAAATGATCATCCCCAAAATATGTATCATTGTAAATCCATATCTTCATCTTGGATTTGAATGGCAGGAGGGGCTGAAGGAAGAGCTGGAGCGGGTCTTGGCGGTGGACGTTTACTTGGTGCATTTGGCTTAGGAGTCATCTTTATCTCAATTAGGTTTTTGGGGCATTGGATAAAGATCCCACGTGCAGCTCCTAGGGTCAAAATTTCATCATTCGGGGGATTCTGTAGAGGCCAGTTGAACCATTCGGGCTTGACCACGTCCACTTGTACTTTAGCTTGGTGGGCCATCAAATTCGCCCCATGGACTTTGGTTTCCGACGTAGGTTTAAACGCAACTCCCTCCGCAGTTGGGCACGTAAATGTTGGTGTCATCCTAACCACTAAGACGCACTATGTGGGTTCTTGCGATAGATTCATCCATGTTCTTAGAATCATAGTACAAAAAACCGGACCGGGGGTTGACCCGCTCTGACCGTCGGTTCACCGGTTCATCGGTCGAACCGCCGGGTCACCGGTCGAACCGCCGGTTTTTTATTTATTAATATTATATTTGATTTGCATTATTTTAAATATAGAACCATCACAAATTGGTGAAAATATACAAAAATAAACCAGTATATCTATTATTATATAGCCAAAAGATAAAAAAAAAATAAATGTAGTGTGGTAACATAATAAATTCATAATGCCATATAGCCCTAGGACAAACTAAAAACCGGTTTGATTCTTAAAAAACCAGCACCGGTTCACCGGTTCCCATGAAAACCGCCTGGTTCACCGGTTTTTTACCGGTTTGATTGCAGGGACGGTCTTTTTGCTGAATCGAACCGCTAAGGCCACCGGTTCTGGTTTTTTCCGGTTCAACCGCTGGTCCGGTCCTGTTTTTTGTACTAGGCTTAGAATATGATATAATATATGGATTTGTTAAGATAACATATGCATTGTTTGTTGGTTTTACTGTTATATGGTTGACTGTGGTAGGGACTGGTGGTTGGTCTTGCGCTGCATCAGTTGATGTGCAACTGCTACGCCGTTGCATAGGATTAGCTTGTACTCTATGAGCAGCGATGGCCCGGGGTTCTGTTGCTGGATCTCTCCCCTGATGCGTGCCTCCACCTGAACTAATTTCTGATCAAATTCCGAGCTAAGCTCGGCTTTGATCTGTTCTTTTATGCGTGCCTCTTTTTCTGCCTTAGTCATCTTCCGCTTCTTGTGTTCCTATGCGTACTTGGGCAACCCAATCTTTCATGGAACAAGCGCGCCAATGCCTCTTGTCTGTCCAGGATGTTCGGGGTTGCCCAGCGCTTTCATGAGGATGTCATCCTCGCGTATTTGTGAGCAAACCTCTTGCGAGGACTGTTGCTTGTCAGCAATTTCGATCTACAGTAAAGTGAAGGTCAGATTAAATGAAGGCTACAATACAAAGTTTTGTAGTACTTAACATATGATATCACTCACCATTTGCTGGTACACTTGGTTGTCTTCGGCATTTGAGAATGTAAGTGTCCCTTCGTTGTTCTTAACAGCCCTTGCCCTTGCTTAATTCCTTATCCGCTCGTCTGGGATATGGGCAAATGGCGGCGGGGTGTTAGATTGTATTATGGCCTCAGCCTCCCTCTGCCATTCCTCTTGCTTCCCGCTATATCCTCCGATGCCAGGGCGGTGCGGGTGTTGGTTTCTAGCCTGCAGTGCCCTAGTGGCCGCGCTTTTTGCTAGGAACTCGAGGATTGTTTTTGCAGCAACAGATTAGGCCCAAACGGTTTCGGTGATCAACGGGACTTGCTATATGGTGTTGGCCGGTAGGAGTTCATTACGTACTCCCCGACCAGCCTTATCTTCAAATTTTTCCAAGCGTGACCATGTTTCAGAGAGCACGACGCTTCATAATTGCCTCGTCGTCTGGAGGATACTCGAAGCTCAACTTGAACTTCTCCCAAGCTGCTTCCTTATCTTCATCCGGCACATCCTTCGTCCTCTAGGATGCTGAAATTGTGCCTCCCTAACACTGCATACCGATGCGAACTTCTTAACCACCCCCTAGGAGCCACTAGGAATCCTTGATCGTTGACCTCTGTTATGGTCATCCGTTCCTTAGGAATCCTATTTTGAGTCCTAGGGTTCTGGGTCAATGTGGTTTCACTAGTTGTCGACGACATGGGTTCGCCTTGCTGAGACATTTCCTAAATAAATTGTGTATGACAAAAATTAAATACGTACATAAATTACCCTAGTTATACAAAATTATCCAAAAACAATTCACTAAATACATACATAAATTCACTAAATACATACCGAAATACTTAATGCATAAAACATTATCCCTAAAAGTAAAATACATTCATTAAAATACCCTAAAATCAATAAAACACCCTAAAATTAATAAAAATACCATTCATTCACTAAAATACCATAAATTCACTAAAATCAATAAAATCACTAAGTCCCATCTCATCTAAATATAAATTTCACTAAAGTTCATCTAAGTTCCACATATATCAACATATATAAAAATGCACATCTCAACATATTTACTAAGTCCACATATACCCACGTATTCATCATATATCCACATCAACATCTCAAATCCAATCCACATCACAAATTATACATCTCTCTAACATATGTCCACATATATCCACATCACAAATTCTACATCTCTCTAACTAAATTCCACATATATCCACATCACAATTCTACATCTCTAGCTAAATTCGACATCACATATTCATCCATTTGCACATCACCATATCACAAATTCATCACAAATCGGTGGAGTTCGTGGACTAACTGGCTTGGAGGAGGGTAGCGTCGGGCTTGGGGAAGGTGGTCGGTGGCGAGGGTGGCGTTCGGGCTCGTAGGCGATGCAGCGTTGGCGAGGTCGGTGGCCGGTCTCGGTGGAGGTCAATTCGGCAGCGACCGGGCTCAGGGAGGAGGTGGACGGCACAGGCCCGGTAGAGAACTAACTGGTGGCGGCCGAGCTCAGAGAGGAGGTAGACGACATGGTGGAGGAGGGCGACGGCAGTGCCTGGCTCGAGGGAGGTTGCGTGGGGTCAGCGGTGCCTCGCTCGGGGATGGCGGTGTCGGGCTCGGGGACGGTGACGGCTGGGCTCGAACGGCGGCGATGGTGGCGAGTGAGATCTGAATTGTGAACCCTAGACTTGTAAATATGGTCAAAACTACTCAGTGACGGGCTATAATTAAATCCCGATGGAAATTTGTCATCCGTGATAGGCTCTAATTAAAGCCCGATGGACATTTGTCATTCGTGATGGGCTTGTAATATTACCGATTGAGATAATATTTCCATCGTTTTTTATTAAAACCCGTTACCGATAGCATTTTTCCCTTTTTTATGATAGTCATATTACTATTTTGTTTTTTTCCTTCTACCATTGTTGACATTTTCCTTATGCTTTGTAAGGGTTTGAGGTATAGGTTTTTAATGGAAAGCAATTCTGATATTAAGAGTGGGTGCGACATTTGCTTCCTCGCTTTTGAAGTAGAAAATTTAGAAATTTTGGACGTAAGCCCGATTTTCAGGGTATTACAAAGTAATCCCTATTCTCAAAATATTTCATAATTGCCTCATCCTTATAAGGTTTGGTTTGGACTTTTCCTTATTCCTTATTAAGTGCAACTGGCATATGTTTCAGGCCTTTCCAAACAGAAATTTTTGAAAGCGCGCCATTTTGTAGGGTATTACACAGCAAGCCCGATTGTGGAAACATTTTACCAAAATACTTCTTTTATTGCAAGAAATAGCAAATCATGTACTATGCCCTATTTCACTCGCCATTTCTACACTAGTGCCCAGAGCAGCTTCTTGCAAGGTACAATCCTTGCCTATATAAAGGAAGCGATACAAAATACTTCATTCATTACAAGAAATAGCAAATCAAAATAATAAAAAGGCTTCAATTAGAAGGATATGCCTTCCGTATGATCTGAACGAGCATATGCCACATCCTCCTCAGGATCATCGTTAAGGTCGATGTTTGGTCTTACATGAAGATTTTGGTTGTATTCTTCTTCATCGACGACATTGTCAACCCAAACAATTCTTCTCTTGCCATACCTAACGATGTGGAACTTCTTGTTTGCGGGGTCTTTTATGTAGAAAATCTGCTCACCCTATTTTGCAAGTACGAATAGTTTATTGGCGTATCCAACTTTGGTTAGATCTACGGTTGTGAAACCCTCCTTGTTGACTTTGACACCAGTACGTAAATTGACCCAACAACAACGAAATAACGGGACTTTGAACTTCACGTAATTCAGCTCCCAAATCTGCTTTATGCGGCCATAGTATGTGCTCAACCCAAGTTGATCCTAAAATGCATTTATGTGGACTCCGTTGTTTTGTATTGTGCTCTTATCATCTTGTTTGACGATGTAAAATGTGTATCCATTAATATCATATCCTTGCCATGTGTCATATCCCAACACAGACCCATGGCCAACCTCCTTATTGTTTCATTTGGCCCATCGGTCAACCTTGCAATACGATTCTTGTACCATTCGTTGAAACGAGACTTATGCTCCCTGTTGATCCACATATCCGGTCAACCCATGTTCTCCTGTCGGACCTTCGCTATATGCTCCACAAAATATGGGGTAACTTCTGTGATATGTTGGAGCACAACGAAATGAGTATGGGCATAGGCCTTTTGATCTGGCACAATTCTTTTTCTGCCTATTGTGCGACTCCTGACAACCTTCCTTGGTGATGAGATGTTGGTTCTCCGATAGGATTGGTCTCGGACATGTAATCGACGCATAACTCAATAATCTTCTCGATCGTGTACCCTGCAATGATGCTCCCCTCCGGTTTTGCTCTATTTCTCATGTACGACTTCAGAACTCCCATATACCTCTCGAACTGGTACATTTTTCTTAAAAAAGTTGGGCCACATAATTTTGTTTGCTATTAGGATGAACAGGCAGATGAACCATGATATCGAAGAAAGACAATGGAAAATACACCTCCAAGTGACAGAGGGTTTTGAAAATATCCACCTCAACCCATCAAGATCTTCGGGATCTATAACCTTCTGACCGATTGAATTGAAGAAGGCACACAGACGCATGATCGTGTGGCGGACTTTGGGTGGAAGAATACCTCTTATAGTGACTAGTAAGAGTTGTGTGATTAGCACATGACAATCGTGAAACTTCATTCCAACGAGTTTGAGCTCATCCAAATTGACATACTTGCTTATCCTTACTGAATAGCACGATGAAACTTTAATATCTTTCAAGTAGGATACCATTACGATCTTCTCATCTTTCACAAGGTGTGGCATACTAAAGGGAGGTACACTATTCCTATCTCTACATCAGTTGCTGGCATGAGTTCACTGCGAATATTCATCGCCTGTAGATCTAGGCGCACGTTCCACCCGTCTTTTATCTTTTTAGGAATATTTAGCAGTAGCTCGACCAAACTCTTGCCCACATTCTTTTCTACGTACATGAGATCAATGCAATAACGGACCTCGATATCTTTCCAGTAAGGTAGTTGCCAAAATATGGATTTTTCTTCCACATATCCTTATCATTTACCTTACTATATTTTCTTTTCTTCACAAACTCATTATTTATATCCTTGACCATGTCGTGGACCTCATCTCCGGTCAAATCCTTGGGAGCAGGTTGAAGTTCTCTCTTACCGTTGAAAATTTTCTTCTTTCTCCTAAATGCATGACATAGTGGGAGCCATCTCCTATGACCTATGTAAACCATCTTTCGTGATTTATTTAGCCATCTACTGCGTGTATTTTCCATACAGTCAGAGCAAACATTATTTTCTTTGACAGCTTGTCCAGAAAGATTACCAAGTACGGGGTAGTCATTAATGGTAAAGAACAATAGCACATGCAACTTGAAGTTCTACTGACCATATGCATCCCAAGTTTTCACACCTTCTTTCCAGAGAGTTTCTAGATCATCCATAGCAGGCTCCAAGAACACATCAATATCATTGCCGAGTTGTTTTGGTCCTTGGATTAACAAGCACAACATAATGTATTTCCTTTTGAAGCACAACCATGGCGGTAGGTTATAGTTTGCAATAAGAACTGGCCAAGTGTTGTGAGAACTGCTCATATCTCCGAAAGGTACACAAACATATCCTTATGTTTCTGGGGTCGGTTGTGAATTCTTGATGTTTTCGATCAATATTCTTCCATTGAATCGAATCTGCACGATGTCTGAGCATACTATCTGTAACGCCCCGGCACTCGTTAACCGATGACACCAGCTAACTCGTGCCGAAGTGCTACGCATTACCTGTGATATAGTACCAGTCCCAGGATACACTAGCTGGTACTCACAGAATAAACATGGAATCAAAGTAGATTAATTATTACATCACTGGGTTTTAGTCCTGACATAAGTTGCCATCCCGGACAGACCCAAGGATGAGCAACGCAACAATATAAAAGTCCATAAAGCAAAAGATAAAAGCAGCAGCGGCTAAGCGTCTAGGCGACCATCTCGATCCACAGGCGACGGCTTGGGGCTAGGCACGATCCTTCTAGAAGTCTTCGTATTCGGCTTGCTCCTGGAGACATCCCTCGGCGGTCGGGTCGACGTCTTCATCTTCAACTTCTATAGGTATATTATATAGCAAGGGTGAGTACTTCACGTACTCAGCAAGCCGGGGAAAGAATGACATGCTTGGTTAAGGCAAGGAGAGCTAGGGTTTTATTTGCGAAAGCAGCCTTTTTAGCAAAGTGATTTATTTCACAAAACTCCTAATGAGTGGATCAAGTTTTAGTTATCGGGAGGAGGCTCACGCCTCGACCCATTCCACAAGTTGCTTTGCAACAACTTGTCACGATTAACGAACAACAATTGATTTGTCTCCTCTATTGGTTCCTTCTCTCTTTCCCAACCACACATAGTCCACACAGTTATCTCAGCACTGCACCGCCATCATGGCCCTAACAACACCTCGGTGTCGGACGACACCCCAGGTCACACAGACCTGTTCCTAACCACAAAGGTTAGCCGTTTGCCACACAAGCAAACTCTGGAAACGAATCCCTTCCCACCAACCATTTTCATCAAACATTTGTCAAACAAATCTACGCTATGAGAAACACCTTACACTCGCCCTTGACCGTGGGCACGGCTGTTCGAACAGTTCATTAAACTCTGCAGAGGTTGTACGCTTTACCCACACGACACGAAACTGACACCGTGTACCCGTCGGCAACGGAAGTTCGTGACAAGGCCTTTCCAAAGCTAACCCATGAAAATCGCATGCCACCTAGTTGGGCTAAGATCCATAGCCGAGTATCAGGCAAAGACAGCCGTCGTCCACTCAGGAAATACCGAGGATGCCTCCTACTCCTACTGGTACCATGCCACAAGAGAGGCAAAAAGACACCCATGATGGGCAATAAATGTGTAACACTTCATCTCCTCATCCTCGGCATTCCACAACCATTGGCACACCAACTCCCATGTGATAACAATTTACTTAGCCAGAGGCATCCCATAAATACCCGTGTGATCGCACTATAACGTGTTCGGATGGACTTCCCAAAGGAATCGGTCCTTAACGATAATACGTAGCCAAACCACAAAGGCTTGAATCCGCATCATCACCATTTTCACAACACATTTTATTTCACAATACCTCGGTACAACATACCGGATTTTTAAACATGTAATTTGGAATAACCCAAGTTTCCCACACGGCAACAACATAAGCATGGCTAAGCGAAACTACTTCGGTAATCGTATAACGATACCGGCGCCAATATTTGTGGAGCTATCAAAGGTATGGAAACATCAACCTATGTAATATAAGTGCGACTATTAGGTTGGTCCGTCGGTTGTATAAACAATCCGAGGCCTAAACATATTATTCGTGTGTGCTAAGCAATGCATTTTTCAAACAACATATCATTGCAAATACAGGGGCAATGTGATCAAAGAGGCTTGCCTTGCACGAGTTGCGGGTCTTCTTCTTCGAATCCGGCGTCCGGAGCGTCCTCGTACACGTGCTCTATACGCGGAACGGAGAACAAATAAATAAAAAGACAATAAAACAAGCTCAAATCAAATAAACAAGGGTGCCACTGTGTAGATCTCATTTTTAGAAAAATTTAGAAACTTGAACGGGGTCAAACGGAGTTACGGTTGAATTTCTATGAATTTTCCAAGGTAGAGGGGCTTTTCTGAAAATTTGGGAATTTTTAATAAATGATAACGGAATATTCCCAACGGAATATTCCGTTGGGGTTAGGGTTAGGGTTTGACGGTGGGGGCCCACATGTCAGGCCGGGCGAGAGAGGGGGAGGGACGTGGGGCCCACCTGTCGGGTGGCCTCTTCTTCCTCCTTGCGCCACCGAGCTCGGCTCGGGCCGGCGGTGGCGCCGGGCGGCGAGACGGCCGGGAAGGGAGGGGAGGGGGAGGCCGGCGGCCGGGGGGGGGGGGCGGCGGCCGGGGAGGCGGCGGTGGCCGGAGGAGCGACGGCGGCGGGAGGGCGGCCGGCGGCGGCGGGCCGAAAGGGGAGAGAGAGCCGGGAGAGAGAGAGAGAGGGCCAGCGAGAGAGAGGGCGGCCGGCAAGGGGTGGGCTCGGCCCCCTTTTATAGGTGGCGAGCGGCGCGGGGAGGAGCGGCGACGAGACGGTGGAGCGGCGACGGCGACGGGCGCGGCGGCGCGGGGCTCGAGGCGGAGGGGACGTTGGCGCGGCGCCGGCCGGTGAGGTGGCGCGGCGTGCGGCGCGAGGCAGCGCGGAGCCTGGGGCGGGCGCGGCGCTCGGGACGCGGGCGCGGCGGTGCGGCGGCGCTGGCGCGGGCGGGCGGCGTCGGCGGCGGCATTTCGCCGAGCACGTGGCGTGCGTGCCCGGCCGGCCGGAGGTAGGGGAAGGGGGAATAGGGATGGGCCGGGCCAGGCCGACGCGCGGGGGAGGAGGCCCGTGGGCCGGGAGGGAGAGAAGAGAGAGCTGGGCCGGGAGAGAGAGAAAGGAGAGGGGGATGTTGGGCCGGCCTGCTCGGGGAAGGGGGAAGGAGAGGGGGAAGGGAGTTGGGCCGAGGGAGAAAGGGGCCCAACAGAGGGTTTCTCTCTCTTTTTTTTTTGACATTTTTGGAATTGGATTTGGGGTGAAATATTTGGGGAAGTTTGAATTGGATTTTGACCAAAATTAGGAGGATGATCAAGGAGGGAAATTTTGAGATCTATTTGGCACAAAACAAAAACCAATTTAAATTTCAAATTTTTAATTTGAGAAAAAAAAATTTTTAAAAAAATAAATGAAAAAGGATAGGGTGCTACAAACCTACCCCCTTAAAAGAATCTCGTCCCGAGATTCCGCGACTACGCGAACAACTCAGGGTGCTCGGCACGAAGGTGGTCTTCTTGTTCCCAAGTAGCTTCTTCCTCAGAGTGATTACTTCACTGAACCTTGTAAAACTTGATCACTTTTCGTCTGGTGCTTCGCTCCTTTTCATCAAGAATCCGAATCGGTCGTTCTTCGTAAGTCAGATTCTCCTGCACGTTGATTACCTCAAGTGGAACTTGCTCTTCCGGAACTCGAAGACACTTCTTTAACTGGGATACATGGAACACGTTGTGTACACCTGCAAGCTCTGCGGGTAACTCAAGCTGATAGGCCACTTCTCCACGACGTGCAATGATAGGGTAGGGTCCGATAAAACGTGGCGCTAACTTTCCTGCCATTCCAAATCTTTTCATTCCACGTAGAGGTGATACTCGCAGGTATACATGATCTCCAACTGCAAACTCTAGATCTCTTCGGCGATTATCTGCATAGTTTTTCTGCCTAGACTGGGCCACTTTCAAACGTTCTCTGATCACTTTCACCTGTTCTTCAGCTTCTCTTAGAACATCTGGTCCAAAGATTTTCTTTTCTCCAACATCCGTCCAACAGAGTAGCGTTCGACACTTACGCCCATACAAGGCTTCATTCGGGGCCATCTGTATGCTTACCTGATAGCTGTTGTTGTACGAGAATTCTGCGTAAGGTAGGCACAAATCCCAAGTACCGACAAAATCCAAGGCGCAAGCTCTTAACATGTCTTCTAAAATCTGATTCACCCTTTCTGTCTGTCCATCGGTCTGAGGATGGTAGGCTGTACTGAAGTTGAGATTGGTACCCATGGCTTCATGTAATTTCTTCCAAAAATGGGAGGTGAACTGGCTACCTCTATCTGACACAATCTTCTTTGGGACACCATGTCGGCAAACCACTTTCGTCATGTATAGCTCTGCTAACTTCTTGCCAGAGTAGGTAGTCTTTACGGGGATAAAATGGGCAACCTTGGTTAGTCGATCCACTATTACCCAAATGGAATCATAACCCGAGGATGTCTTTGGGAATCCTGTTATAAAGTCCATTCCTATTTCTTCCCACTTCCATTCTGGGATCTTTAACGGTTGCAGTAAACCTGCGGGCTTCTGATGTTCAGCTTTTACCCTTTGACAGATGTCACAAATGGCAACATATTCGGCAATATCTCGCTTCATTCCAGACCATAATGACTCTTGATATCTTGGTACATCTTGGTACTTCCGGGGTGGATAGAGTATGCAGACTCATGGGCTTCTTGCAGTATCAGGTTTCTTAACTCCTTTTTGTTGGGCACACATATGCGCTTTCCAAACCAAACGATTCCTTTATCGTCTATGGAGTATTCTGAGGCTTTATCTTTCTTTATCAACTCCTTTATATTCATAATTTCTTCGTCGCCTTCTTGGGCTTCACGGATTTGGTTCTCTAGGGTTGGTTGCACCACTAGGGTTGCTAGAGTTCCTGGCTTAACCATATTTATTCTTAGCCTTTCCATTTCCTTGCATAACGTTGGATGATGTGGCGAGGTCAAAAGGACATTGCAGTGCACCTTTCGACTTAGAGCGTCTGCGACAACATTCGCTTTTCCCGGATGGTAATGTATTCCGACATCGTAATCCTTGATCAGTTCAAGCCATCTTCTTTGTCTGAGGTTGAGCTCTGTTTGAGTGAAGATATACTTCAAGCTCTTATGATCCGTGTATACTTCACATCTGTTTCCGATCAAGTAATGTCTCCATATTTTGAGGGCATGAACGACTGCGGCTAGCTCAAGATCATGGGTAGGGTAGTTCACTTCGTGAGGCCTTAACTGCCGTGAGGCGTAAGCAACCACCTTTCCTTCTTGCATAAGTACACATCCTAAACCCTGCCTGGATGCATCGCAAAAGACTTCGAAATCTTTCCTTATATCCGGTAGAATTAAGACTGGAGAAGTCGTTAGCCTTTTCTTTAGCTCTTGGAAACTCTTTTCACATGCTTCGGTCCAAATGAACTTCTTTTCTTTCTTAAGCAACTCTGTCATAGGCTTGGCGATTTTTGAGAAACCCTCAATAAATCTTCTGTAATATCCTGCCAAACCAAGAAAACTCCTGATCTCGGTAACTGTGGTTGGAGACTCCCATGTAAGCACATCTCTTACTTTCCCTGGATCCACTTCTACTCCACGAGATGAAATGACATGTCCTAGGAATGCGACTCGGTCTAGCCAAAATTCACACTTGGAGTATTTTGCATAAAGTTGATGTTCTCGCAATTTTCCCAATACCAACCTCAAATGTTCTGCGTGTGTCTGTTCGTACTTGGAGTAGATGAGAATGTCGTCTATAAATACTACGACAAACTTGTCGAGGTATTCCATGAATACTTTGTTCATGAGATTCATAAAGAATGCTGGAGCATTTGTGAGTCCAAAGGACATGACCGTATACTCATATAGACCATAACGAGTTGAGAAGGCGGTCTTTGGTATGTCTTCAGGTCTGATTTTTAACTGATGGTATCCAGATCTTAAATCAATCTTGGAGAAGACTGAGGCTCCTTGTAACTGATCAAACAGGTCATCAATCCGAGGTAACGGATACTTGTTCTTGATGGTTACTTCATTTAGAGCTCTGTAATCCACACACATTCTCTTTGTTTTATCCTTCTTTTCAACTAGGAGCACTGGAGCTCCCCATGGTGACGTACTGGGTCGCACAAAACCATTTGCTTCCAATTCTTCTATCTGTCTTTCTACTTCGGCCAATTCATTAGCTGCCATCCTGTAGGGTCTCTTGGCAGTTGGAGCTGTGCCAGGTGCAAGTTCTATGGAGAACTCTATTTCTCTGTCTGGTGGCATTCCGGGTAATTCGTCTGGGAAGACGTCTGGGTATTCATTGACTACAGGCACTTCTTCCAAAGGGGTGACTTCGATACAGTTCAGCATGGGCTGACCTCTAGGGTCCTTTGACGGAGTAAACCTTACTTCGCTTCCAGATGGTCCTTTCATCGTGATAGTCCGTGTGGCACAATCTATCTGACCCTTGTACTTAGCTAACCAGTCCATGCCTAGAATCAGGTCCAGACCTTGCGACTCTAGGATAATAGGGCTAGCCATAAACTTAACACCTTCTATGACTAAGCTAACCTTCGGGCATGATCGATCAGACCTAGTCTCCTTTCCCGGGGAGTGAACGATCATCGGTACCCTTAGGTTCTTAGTAGCCAAACCATGTTGTTCCACAAAAGCTCGAGAAATGAAAGTATGCGAAGCTCCCGAATCAAATAAGACAACAGCAGGTACATTATTAACAAGGAACGTACCTATCACAACATCTGAAGCCTCCTGGGATGATTTCGCCTGAACATGGTTGACGCGGCCTCGTCCAAAGCTTGGAGTAGTACGGGAGGCCTGACCACTAGCCTGAGTAGTGGCTCGCGCTTGCCCTAACGCTGGCACTCTGGCAGTACTGATGTTAGAGGCTCCTGAAACAGCGGGACCTTTCTTCTGGGGACATTCCCTAGCAAAATGTCCAACTTCTCCACAGCGGAAACATCCATTTCCATTTGTATTCTGGGGATTCCTTGGCTGAGTGTTGAAGGATGTCGGGTTACTTCCTCCTGTGTTGCCACTATGGGCTCTTGGCGGAGCTGGTGCAGATGAACGGGAAGGAACTGGGCGGGTAGGGAATCCCTGATGCTGTTGCGGGGCTGGCTGGCGAAACTGAGGAGATGGGTTGGTCCTAGGGCGTGGACCACCATGAGACTGGAATCCGGTCTGAGCCATCTTGCGCTTGCGAAAAATCTCTACTTCCTTCCTAGTATCTTTGACTATTAACGCCCTATTAACCATGTCTTGGAATGTAGGGAAGACATGAGCAACAAGCTGAAGCTTTATCCCGACGTTCATTCCTTTCAGAAACTTTCTGATGTTTTTCTTGTCAGTATCCACCTCATCTGTAGCATAACGGGCCAAATGGTTGAACTTGCTGAGGTACTCATTGATGCTGGAGTTCCCTTGCTTGAGATTGTTGAATTCTTCCCTTTTAATATCATAGATACTTTCTGGCACATAAGCAGCTCTAAAAGCTTTGGCAAACTCTGCCCAAACAATTGTAGCGGCATCTTGGTGAGCGGCACGGTAATTCTCCCACCAATTGGCGGCGGGTCCTCTGAGCTCATGTGCAGCATATAAGGCCTTCTCTCTAGGGGAGCACTGCACAAGGTCAAGCTTCCGCTCTACGTCCTTCAACCAATCGTCGGCTTCGACAGGCTCGGAGGTCTGCGAGAATTCTGGCGGACGGGTTCTCAATAAATCAGTCAACTTGGAGCGACCATTGTGATGCGGAGCTGGGTGATGCTGGGGATTCAAAGCAGCAAGAGTCTGAGCTATGCCCTGTAGGATCTGAGTTTGAATGGCCATGATTTGCTGGGGATCCAAATGAGGGGGTGGAGGTGGAGGTGTTCCTCCTTGGGCGGTAGCTGTGGCAGCACGTGTCCCTTGGGTGGCGGCCGGTTCATTTTCTGACACCTGATCATCTGCTTGCTCATCTTCCTAGTCTTCGGCATTCTGAGTGGCGTCGTTGTCATTCTGAACTTGGTCCTCATATCTGAAGCGGGCTGGGGTACGAGTACTGCGACGTGGGCGTCCTGCCATCTGGTTTGTTTGAAAGGGCGGGGTAAGGGGAAGGCATCTCATAGATAAAACTGTTTTCGCAAATCGGGGAAAATTCGAAAGACAGGGACATGGCCAGCCCAAAGCTTAGCCAAGCTTAGCTGGACGCACATCAAGAGGCAACCAACATTACATAACCCACTCACACACTAATTTAACGAACACTAAGTGCCACAACCCCTAATGGGTTGGCAACGATACGACAGGTGTGACGCACAACAACCACTACACTTCTAAAAACTGAGGAAAAGATCGGCTGAGTCCAACGTATCGTGATCTGTCTAAAGTTTAAATGAAAAGGGATCGGTGAGTAATTTAAAAAGAATCCTATAGTAAGGAGAAGAGTATAAGCATTATCTAACTTTTGCAACTATATATAAGTTTTTTTTTTTAAAAAAATAGTCCTTAGGGTCACAACTAAACGAAGGTTTCGTCCTAGGGCCAATCCTATGCTCTGATACCACCTTTGTAACGCCCCGGCACTCGTTAACCGATGACACCAGCTAACTCGTGCCGAAGTGCTACGCATTACCTGTGATATAGTACCAGTCCCAGGATACACTAGCTGGTACTCACAGAATAAACATGGAATCAAAGTAGATTAATTATTACATCACTGGGTTTTAGTCCTTACATAAGTTGCCATCCTGGACAGACCCAAGGATGAGCAACGCAACAATATAAAAGTCCATAAAGCAAAAGACAAAAGCAGCAGCGGCTAAGCGTCTAGGCGACCATCTCGATCCACAGGCGACGGCTTGGGGCTAGGCACGATCCTTCTAGAAGTCTTCGTATTCGGCTTGCTCCTGGAGACATCCCTCGGCGGTCGGGTCGACGTCTTCATCTTCAACTTCTATAGGTATATTATATAGCAAGGGTGAGTACTTCACGTACTCAGCAAGCCGGGGAAAGAATGACATGCTTGGTTAAGGCAAGGAGAGCTAGGGTTTTATTTGCGAAAGCAGCCTTTTTAGCAAAGTGATTTATTTCACAAAACTCCTAATGAGTGGATCAAGTTTTAGTTATCGGGAGGAGGCTCACGCCTCGACCCATTCCACAAGTTGCTTTGCAACAACTTGTCACGATTAACGAACAACAATTGATTTGTCTCCCCTATTGGTTCCTTCTCTCTTTCCCAACCACACATAGTCCACACAGTTATCTCAGCACTGCACCGCCATCATGGCCCTAACAACACCTCGGTGTCGGACGACACCCCAGGTCACACAGACCTGTTCCTAACCACAAAGGTTAGCCGTTTGCCACACAAGCAAACTCTGGAAACGAATCCCTTCCCACCAACCATTTTCATCAAACATTTGTCAAACAAATCTACGCTATGAGAAACACCTTACACTCGCCCTTGACCGTGGGCACGGCTGTTCGAACAGTTCATTAAACTCTGCAGAGGTTGTACGCTTTACCCACACGACACGAAACTGACACCGTGTACCCGTCGGCAACGGAAGTTCGTGACAAGGCCTTTCCAAAGCTAACCCATGAAAATCGCATGCCACCTAGTTGGGCTAAGATCCATAGCCGAGTATCAGGCAAAGACAGCCGTCGTCCACTCAGGAAATACCGAGGATGCCTCCTACTCCTACTGGTACCATGCCACAATAGAGGCAAAAAGACACCCATGATGGGCAATAGATGTGTAACACTTCATCTCCTCATCCTCGGCATTCCACAACCATTGGCACACCAACTCCCATGTGATAACAATTTACTTAGCCAGAGGCATCCCATAAATACCCGTGTGATCGCACTATAACGTGTTCGGATGGACTTCCCAAAGGAATCGGTCCTTAACGATAATACGTAGCCAAACCACAAAGGCTTGAATCCGCATCATCACCATTTTCACAACACATTTTATTTCACAACACCTCGGTACAACATACCGGATTTTTAAACATGTAATTTGGAATTACTCAAGTTTCCCACACGGCAACAACGTAAGCATGGCTAAGCGAAACTACTTCGGTAATCGTATAACGATACCGGCGCCAATATTTGTGGAGCTATCAAAGGTATGGAAACATCAACCTATGTAATATAAGTGCGACTATTAGGTTGGTCCGTCGGTTGTATAAACAATCCGAGGCCTAAACATATTATTCGTGTGTGCTAAGCAATGCATTTTTCAAACAACATATCATTGCAAATACAGGGGCAATGTGATCAAAGAGGCTTGCCTTGCACGAGTTGCGGGTCTTCTTCTTCGAATCCGGCGTCCGGAGCGTCCTCGTACACGTGCTCTATACGCGGAACGGAGAACAAATAAATAAAAAGACAATAAAACAAGCTCAAATCAAATAAACAAGGGTGCCACTGTGTAGATCTCATTTTTAGAAAAATTTAGAAACCTGAACGGGGTCAAACGGAGTTACGGTTGAATTTCTATGAATTTTCCAAGGTAGAGGGGCTTTTCTGAAAATTTGGGAATTGGAATATTCCGTTGGGGTTAGGGTTAGGGTTTGACGGTGGGGGCCCACATGTCAGGCCGGGAGAGAGAGGGGGAGGGACGTGGGGCCCACCTGTCGGGTGGCCTCTTCTTCCTCCTTGCGCCACCGAGCTCGGCTCGGGCCGGCGGTGGCGCCGGGCGGCGAGACGGCCGGGAAGGGAGGGGAGGGGGAGGCCGGCGGCCGGGGGGGGCGGCGGCCGGGGAGGCGGCGGTGGCCGGAGGAGCGACGGCGGCGGGAGGGCGGCCGGCGGCGGCGGGCCGAAAGGGGAGAGAGAGCCGGGAGAGAGAGAGAGAGGGCCGGCGAGAGAGAGGGCGGCCGGCGAGGGGTGGGCTCGGCCCCCATTTATAGGTGGCGAGCGGCGCGGGAGGAGCGGCGACGAGATGGTGGAGCGGCGACGGCGACGGGCGCGGCGGCGCGGGGCTCGAGGCGGAGGGGACGTTGGCGCAGCGCCGGCCGGTGAGGTGACGCGGCGTGCGGCGCGAGGCAGCGCGGAGCCTGGGGCGGGCGCGGCGCTCGGGACGCGGGCGCGGCGGTGCGGCGGCGCTAGCGCGGGCGGGCGGCGTCGGCGGCGGCATTTCGCCGAGCACGTGGCGTGCGTGCCCGGCCGGCCGGAGGTAGGGGAAGGGGGAATAGGGATGGGCCGGGCCAGGCCGACGCGCGGGGGAGGAGGCCCGTGGGCCGGGAGGGAGAGAAGAGAGAGCTGGGCCGGGAGAGAGAGAAAGGAGAGGGGGATGTTGGGCCGGCCTGCTCGGGGAAGGGGGAAGGAGAGGGGGAAGGGAGTTGGGCCGAGGGAGAAAGGGGCCCAACAGAGGGTTTCTCTCTCTCTTTTTTTTGACATTTTTGGAATTGGATTTGGGGTGAAATATTTGGGGAAGTTTGAATTGGATTTTGACCAAAATTAGGAGGATGATCAAGGAGGGAAATTTTGAGATCTATTTGGCACAAAACAAAAACCAATTTAAATTTCAAATTTTTAATTTGAGAAAAAAAAAATTTTAAAAAAATAAATGAAAAAGGATAGGGTGCTACACTATCGTTCCTTCTCTCCGTGGCATTCCAACGTACTAACTCCGCTTCCTTGGGGTTCGCAAAGATTATCTTGAAACGATCCACAATAGGTAGATACCACACTACCTTCGCCGGACCACCCCGCTTTGACTTCTTTCCTTCGCCAGAACTTCTCTTTCGCTTGTATCGAGAAGCCTTGCAGACAGGACAAGTCTCTAAGTCCGCATATTGTTTGTGGTACAATATGCAGTTATTTGGACAAGCGTGAATTCTACGAATCTCTAACCCCAAGGGACACAAAACCTGCTTTGCTTCATATGTCGTCTTGGGCAATGTGTTCTCCTCAGGAAGCATGTCTTTCACTATACCCAAAAGATCTGTGAAACTCTTGTCTGTCCATCCACTACTTGCCTTCAGCTTCATTAGGTCTAGGGTAGCTGACGATTTGGTATGTTTTTCCTTGCATCCATCGTATAGAGGTGTTGCAGAGTCATTGACCAACCTAGTGAACTTCAAGAAATCTCTCATTGTAAGTTGGGTCCTCAACATCACGCAACATGTCTTACAGCAGATCGTGATCCCACACCAACCATTTCACCACATAGTGGAGAAGGTACAAACATGTCATGTTCATCTTCACCTGCAAAATCGTCAATTTTTTATTACTCTCCATGGTTCGTCCAACATGTGTATCCCTTCATGAATCCTCGACGTATTAGATGAGTGTGTACATCCACTCTGTTGTCAAACATCTTCTCATTTTTACAATCATCACATGGACAAGTAATGTAATCGCTGTTTCTTCTTTTCCTGTCCTCTTCCGTGACGTTTATAAAATTTGAAACGCCACTTCTACACTCTGTGGTATGTCACATAGTTCCGTACATACACCAATTTCGATCTGTTGCTGTAAAAATGAAAAGAACATTAGATAATACTTTTGTAACATAAGTATTACTAAATTTATGAGAAATTGTTTATTATTTTTGAAGTACCTAAATAGACTTTTATGATTTTTTTGGAAAAAAACGCCCCAACACCTCCCACCAAAATAGTGAACGGTGGGATCACCATTCCTTATAAAGTTGGAGTATTTATAGTGTGCAATGAATGTCAGGAACAGTCAACAAACAAACAACTGTGACGGGTATTACAGTTTACTTTGTTGGGCCTAAGTCCGAGCCTGTGACCGATGACACACATTGGTGACGGGCTTAACCAATTATCTTTCTTAGGCCATATTTTGCGCCTGTTACTGGGGTTAGGTTTGAGCCCTACGAAGGTAATCTATGTTGGGTCGAAAATTTAGCCCGTCACCGATAGGAGTCATCGGTGATGGGTTAGGAATACATGCATATGGAAATGGTCTATACGAGTATATCTTTGTTGGTGTTTATTTTGGACCATTAAGGATAACGACGGTGTGACGGTTCACATGCTCCCGACACGGATAGCGCGTCATAGATGAGTGGTTATTTCTCAAATTTTTGAGATGATGGCATGACGGATCACCCATTGTAGATGGTTTGATGTGAAATCAATAAATAGGTAGCGGAAGGCCGACCACCTAGCTAGCTATTTGGATGACTTCTCCATTTTTATTGGAGAAAAATAAATTCTTAAGAAAATACATGTAGATATTAAAATTTTGCACTACTCAAGGTAACTTATACACATGAATATACCAAATTTTATACTACGGTATCTCTCCCGTGACTCCCGGTTTGTTTTTAAGAAAAAAAAATATTCTTAGAGAAATGAAAGTTAAGAACGGATCAGTTCAGCGCGACAGCTAATTGCCTAGTGCCCAGCGGAACATACTCTACAGAAACAACATAGACAACAATAATAAAAAAATGACGAGATCAGCAGAGTTAAAATAAGGTCAACCCTAGCCCTTTTACTTTGACCAAAAGCACAAAAGAACAACACAAACACCCCCATTTTAATTTGGATCCGACCAAACCAACCCAAACCTCATTTATTCTCCATCATCCTTTAATTCGGTCTCTCTGCCCAAGCCAGCTCGAGTGCATGCTTGACCTACACGGCTATACCCACATTTCCCGCCCACTTGCATGCATATATACATGCGAATGAAATGATATTTATCCTTAATTATTTCCACGCGTTTTTTCGAGACGTACGCAAAAAGCACTCTTGTTGGCGTTTTCTTTTTCTTGATGTAGATTTATCACCGATTTAGTTAGCAGTAAGCATATTTTTTAAACTGTCACGTTTCAAGTTAGCATATTTTTTAAACTGTTAAACGATACGTTTCATGTGAAAAATTTATATACAAAAGTTATTCTAAAACACCGAATAAATCCATTTTTAAATTTATATTACTTAAAACTTAAGTGATTATATACTAATTTTTTTTCATTTTACGTGTCCCTTAACTCGTTTCTCGTATATTATCAAGTTCGAACAGGGCCGTTCTTCTCCCCTGCTTTAATTAATTTGTCCTCGAAATTACCATGAAGCCCCTCCCGTTCTGCAGCTCTTCTCGCCTATAAATTAATGGCCACTTCACTTCTCCTCTCGATCACTCACACGCTGCGACGCGATCACACAAGCATTGCGACCGAGCTAGTAGCTAGCTTCTGCAATGGCGGTTTCCTACGAGAAAAAGGCGATGTGCGCGCTGCTGCTGCTCTCGCTGATCATGGCGATGTCGGTGGCTGCCGACGACGACGCGCCGCCGTCCGCGGCGGTGTCGCCGACGACGGCGTGCAACGACACGACGGACCCGACCTTCTGCCGCACCGTGCTGCCGCCGGGCGGATCCAGCGACCTCTACACCTACGGCCGCTTCTCGGTGGCCCGGTCGCTGGACACCGCCCGGAGGTTCGCCGGCCTCGTCGACCGCTACCTCTCCCGCCACCGCGGCCTGTCGCCGGCGGCCGTCGGCGCGCTGCGCGACTGCCAGCTCATGTCGGAGCTCAACGTGGACTTCCTCGCCGCCGCCGGCGCCACGCTGAGGAGCACCGACACGCTGCTCGACCCTCAGGCCGACGACGTGCACACGCTGCTGTCGGCGATCCTCACCAACCAGCAGACCTGCCTCGACGGCCTGCAGGCCGCGTCGTCGGCGTGGTCGTCGGAGCGCGGCGGTGGCCTCGCCGTGCCCATCGCCAACGGCACCAAGCTGTACAGCCTCTCGCTCTCCCTCTTCACCAGGGCGTGGGTGCCCACGGCGAAGCACCACGGCGGCGGCAAGAAGCCTCACCACGGCCACGGCAAGAAGCAGCCGCCGGCGGCGAACAGGAGGGGAGTGTTCGACGTGAGCGACGACGAGATGGCGCGGCGGATGGCGATGGAGGGGCCGGAGGCGACGGTGGCGGTGAACGGGGTGGTGACGGTGGACCAGGGCGGCGCCGGGAACTACACGACGGTGGGGGACGCGGTGGCGGCGGCGCCGAACAACCTCGACGGCAGCACGGGGCACTACGTGATATACGTGGTGGGCGGCGTGTACGAGGAGAACGTGGTGGTGCCCAAGCACAAGAAGTACATCATGATGGTCGGCGATGGCATCGGACAGACGGTCATCACCGGCAACCGGAGCGTCGTCGATGGCTGGACCACCTTCAACTCCGCCACCTTCGGTAAGGAGTATGCTCTGTTTTTTTAATATATAACGCTGTTGATTTTTTTAACAAAATCATTCATTTTACTTAAAAAGTTTATGTAAATATAAAAATATTTAATAATTTGATAACAATTTAAGTCACAATAAATAAATGATAAGTATATTAATTTTTGAGTAAAACGAATGGATAAACGTATTTTAAAAAATCAACGATATCACATATTAAAAAAGTAAGGGAGTATATTCATAATTCTTAACGATTTGGATAAGGTTGAGGTTAAAATTTTTATAATATTTAGTTTAAAGGCATTAAAACAATATATATATATATATATATATATATATATGTTTATTATATATAGAGTAATAGAAAAATATAGTCAAAGATATATTTCGAAAACTATGTTATTATCCAAAACATCAAGAATTATGAAACCAGAGTGACCATCACAAGGTTTTTAATGAATAGATTAATTGCTTTTGAATTTTAAGACGTTCAAATTTTATTAATTAGGACAAATTTACGAAGAAGTGGAAGAGGCTAGATAGCAATTACTCTAGTGGCCATTAGTGAGCTTGCACTTCCACTAAAGAACAAATGAAAATTGTAGTATATAAATATAATGCTCTCTTTGGCATGCATACATATGCATGGATTAGGGAGGATGTAACCAAAAAAACGTCGCTTTTAATTACTTGGCCCCATGCAACACTACAGGAGAATGCGTTCCACGATGTGGTCTCATCAAATCATCATGCGATATATATCTCTCGCCTATTTTACACTAGTTTTCTATCCGGCACACAGAATAGTACTATCCCCATATCAAAATATAAATATTTTAGATTTTAACATGGTCTTCGAAATATAACTTTAACAAATAATATTTATTAAAAAAGTTTATTTTAAATAAAACGAATTCGATAGTTTGTTTAGCTATGTAATCATCAATTCTTTTAAAACTTTTCGTTATTAATAGTTAAAGTTATAAATATTTGACTTAACAGTATCATAAATACACATATTTTTTAACATGGTTAGATAGAGGTGGTAGATTCATTTGTATCATAAAAAAAATGAAACTGATGTTTTTTTATCATACATACATAGCTGTGGTGGGGCAAGGGTTCGTGGCGATGAACATGACGTTCCGGAACACGGCGGGGCCGTCGAAGCACCAGGCGGTGGCGCTCCGGTCCGGCGCCGACCTGTCGGCGTTCTACGGGTGCAGCTTCGAGGCGTACCAGGACACCCTCTACACCCACTCCCTCCGCCAGTTCTACCGCCGGTGCGACGTCTACGGCACCGTCGACTACGTGTTCGGCAACGCCGCCGTCGTCTTCCAGTCCTGCACCTTCCTCTCCCGCCTCCCACTGCCCGGCCAGTGCAACACCGTCACGGCGCAGGGCCGATCCGACCCCAACCAGAACACCGGCACCTCCATCCAGGGATGCTCCCTCCTCGCCGCCCCGGAGCTCGACGCCGCCGCCGCCGCCGCGGGTTACCGGACGACGCTCACCTACCTCGGCCGGCCGTGGAAGAACTTCTCCAGGACGGTGGTCATGGAGTCGTACGTCGGCGAGCTCGTCGACCCGGCCGGGTGGATGCCGTGGGCCGGCGACTTCGCGCTCGACACGCTGTTCTACGCCGAGTACAACAACTCCGGCCCCGGCGCCGACACCAGCCGCCGCGTCAACTGGCCGGGGTACCACGTCCTCGGCAGCGGCGCCGACGCCGGCAACTTCACCGTCACCAGCATGGTGCTCGGCGACAACTGGCTGCCCCAGACCGGCGTCCCCTTCACCAGCGGCTTCCTCACTTCCAATCCACCTAATTAATTCACTAAATCCACCTATTAACTTAATTAATTAATTATGCAATGACAAACGCATAATTATTAGTTTAGTTCTTATTAGTTACAATATTTGTGAGATCAAAGATGACAGGTAAAGCGAAATACTATTATGTGTGCAAGAATAAGAGAGGAGTATAGTACTAGTGGAGTGGCTACATGACTTCTGCTAGTGCAGTAGCAGATCGGATAAAAGAGTTGTACACTTTGTACTACACGGAAAGGTATCTGTGGTTGACGGCCTAACTTTGTGGTGCTTTTGTTGTTTCCAACTTTCCATCACCATGGACTGTGAGACGCTGTGATTTGCACTTTAACTTTATGTCCAGTCGAAAATTATAGCTGAGGAAATCAAATGATAAAATCCTACCTAGAGATATTAAACCAAAGATCTCTGATTTAAAGCATGTTCAGAGTAGAGAGATGCTCAGCAAAAGAACATTGCCTTTTTCTTGGCATTGGTTACATGAGGTGCAGACTCCAGGGCTCTAGGCTTGAAGGACCGGTCCATATGCATACCGTTTGGAGACAGAGACCCTATACGGTGGAGAAGGACAATATTACTTGTATATACTCTTGTTGCAATTGTTTTATCTAGCTGGTGAGAATTCGGCCTCCGACTACTATAGTTCCTTTTCTATACATCCTATAGCCACTAGCTATAGTGACTCAAATCTAGGCAAAGAGCCATTTAACAGCTGCCAAAAGTTCCCCAGCCAAGCTGGCTACTACTCACCTTTGAAGTCGTAAGCTTCCCAAACAATGAATTGCAGCAAGCCATTGTAGCCCTAGATAAAATTACTCACACGGTGGCATAGTATTTGATATCATGGACAATTAGTCATCCATAATATCAAATACTAGGCCATCGTGTGAGTAATCCTGTTTTGGTAGAATCCTGTTTTGGGTTGACTAGCCGTAAGCTGTATAAGTGTCCACTGTCCAGCGAAGAAATCGAACTACAGATCACTGGATAGTTTAGGGGGCTGAAGGTTTTGGAAGTAATATAGACAATTTAAGGAGCTGAAGATTTTAGAAGTAGCTAGTATAGATACAGCTGTCAGAAGCTCTCAGAAAAGGCCCTTAAGCTACAACGAATTGCAGCAAGTCATTGTGCCCCTAGATAAAATTACTTGGACGAAAATGGGCTAGTATAGTAGTATTTGATATCATAGACCGTGAAGTGTATGAGTGCCCACTGGCCAGACGAGACATCCCTTTACTATCAGAGGAGATGAAATTGTTGCAATACCGGCAATCGTGCAGGCAGAGTGGTTCACAGCCTAACTCCGCGGTGCTTCTGTTGTTGTCTCTTCCTTTCCGTCTTCTTTTGCGCCGAAACCAGTGTTTTGTGCATGATAAGATTAAAACCTTCATGATCACTCTGCCGCAGCCCCCACCACGCAAATCAACAGCGAAACCCCATCTCTTAAACCCAGATGGCCAAACACAAACATGCCTGTGCCTTGGGAAACCAGGCGTTTTGCCAGTATTTCATTTGTTGTTAATCTTCGTACTAATAGTCCACAGAATATTTCATATGTACAACATGGTAATGTGGTGCGTAGTCAAATTCAGTTAATATTCTTTCCTTTTCCATTCGTATACAGCATCTGGAAATTATCCATATGAATCAAAATTATGATTAGATCACCTCAAAGAGAGCTGACCTGAAGAGAGCCATTGGCTCAGCGGAACAAAGGCAGGATGCCCCACTGGTGCAAGAACCCTTCTCCGGTTGTCACCTCCAGCACTAGGAGAGCCAGCACGGCCAGCATAGCAGCCCGGCCATTCCAAGTCTCCGCGCTCTTTGTCCAGCCCCACTCCCATACGGTCACTGGAGGGGGCAGCTCGTCGCGTTTCGAGTCGTACGCTGCTAGCAATTCTTCCACACTCCCAAGTGGCACCAGTGGCTGCAAAGGCAATGCGCCACACATCATTGTAAATTCTTAATGTTAAGTTGCCTAATGTTGATTCTTGATCAAACATTTGCATGCTGCACTATAATCACCATCTGGATGCTACAACAAGTGTTCTGGTTATGTTTGATAAATCAGTGCTACATGCACCAAGAAGTAAAACCTTAAATGACTGGTCAACTTTGTTTAACAAATCAGATTATGATACTAAGGATCTAGGCTTGTAGCCTTGTGTTGACACATGATGCTATTTAAATCTTTAGAAACGAGCTCCAATTTGCACAGGCACGGAAACTCATTCATTGAGAAGAATAGGCTAGGAAATTCAATTGAATTTCAATAACCTCTTGAGGTATCCTAACCCAAACAAACATTCGCTATACAAGATGCTATCGCCATATAAGGTAAGAAAAACATCTACACGCAGCAGTTAAGAGTTATTATACAATGATCTATCATGTGTGTGTAAGGTATTTTCCTTCTACTGTAGTAGTTGTTACCTGTCGAGCTTCAAGGTTTGAAACTGCCATAGCACCAACATAAGGCAAGCTTTCAATAACAGCATCGGCAAGGTCTGTTATGAACGTGGGTTCACAACCTAATGCAGGAACTCGTCCCCAGTGCTTGATGCCAGATTCTAAAGCCAACTCCTTGTATTCTACATCGATTTCTTCCAAAGTTTCAATATGTTCACTGACAAAACTGGAGGGAGAAGACCATGGAAACAAATGAGAACTATCCAGCTAAAATGATATTGACAAGAGAACAGTCGAAGCAAGATGCTGAACAAAATGGATGTCGTTAGGACTTAGAGGCATTAACACATAAGAATATTGTTTTAATCAAGACAGCAGAAATCAAGTTTATCAAAGTAATACCTGATGGGAACAGCTAGAAGGCTCTTCACCCCTTTCTGCCCCAACTCGATAATTGTCTCATCAGTGTAGGGCCTCAGCCATTCAACTGGCCCCACTCGGCTCTGTTGAGCAATCAAAACAATTGTTACTACTTTAGAAGAAAAGCAACCACAGGTATGATGATGATAAATTTGTAATCAGGGATTCATATCTCGGATTAAAATATCACCCCTTGCTATTTTTTGGATGAAGAAAGCAGTTTTCTACTTCAAATTTGAATCCTTCTAAGGGAATGGTGGAAATGAAATAGATATTGAAATATAGGTGGTGGATAAAACCACCAGATTCTGACCAAGTTTCTGTAATCAAGAACTTGTAGGTCAGGTGGGAGGGAGGGAGGCAGCAGGTGTTATAACAACCTGATAGGCAAGTGTGCATGAGTTTGTTATTCCTCTTTTTTCGAGTTCCTCCATGATAAGATCCACACACTCTTCCATCTCTGCTTTG
Organism: Oryza punctata; assembly: GCA_000573905.2. NCBI lineage: Eukaryota > Viridiplantae > Streptophyta > Magnoliopsida > Poales > Poaceae > Oryza > Oryza punctata. The sequence goes on along the minus strand of CM002492.2, from coordinate 18,561,727 downwards.
TATGGATCACCAGCTTCTTCTACATACGCCAGAGGAACTCCATGGGCACTGAAAAATATCATAACCTGCAAATTGGATGTCTCATTAGATATATTTATATTAGTGGGTCAGCTTTGAAAAATGTCCTCCAAGTTTAACAGCCTTTTATTACCCTTTTCATCAAATGAAGTCAGCAAATCATGTGCATGCACCAGGGTTCTTACCTTCTGGGGTTCTGGAAATGTTGGCAGTTCCTTCTCAATTAAAGTTGCCATAGCCTTGATATATCCCTCACGCTGATACCAGGAAGGTATAACTGTATGCTGCATATTCACCAGATACTCATCCTCTCTAAAGCAGAATTAAAGATGGCATTAGCGTTATTTTGCTATGTAACAGCAATAGCTATATAGTTATTATTTAAATTATTGTAGGTACCTGAATATGCCCTCCAGTAAACGGAGACTTGAACCACTAGTTGATATGGAGAACTGGGGGTACAGAGGAAGTACAACAAGTTTTGTGATGCCATCCCTTTTTATCTAGAATACAATAAGATTAAATAAATATGTTTTGCATGGAAATAAGTTGAACATTCGGTACCAGAAGCTAGCTCATTCATTTTATCTATAATAACATTGATAATGCATGGAGGTTCATGGATGTGATGGTTGCTAATTGTCATAGCTTTCTTTTTGTATCTTAGAAGATTCAAAATCACACAAAGATTCATGTTCCATTTCAAATCCTAAGAGGATAAAGTTCTATCCACAAAAGATCTGGTTGATCTTCAGTTCAGGGAACTGGAATTGCTGTTTTATGTTACATGAACAGGAATTTGTGATAGGTATGCATGCAGTAGCTGAAATAGTCAAACACCGAAAATCAGCTAAAAGTAGAAAATAACAGAATAAAACAGATGTGTTCAATGTATGCCAAGCCCATACTTGTTCTATAGCTTCCTCAGTGAATGGATGCCAGTAACGCATTCCAACATACACCTTGGCAGGAATATCTTTGTCACATAATGCTTTCCTCAGTGCTTCAGCCTATAAATAAGTTACCATAAAAAATATGAAGTGAAAGCACATAAGATGCATATGATTCTAACATAATCAGAAGAATGAACGGGAAAGGGAAACATCATTATCTCATGGATTTCTCGTCATTAAAGTACTAAGAAAGTAAAATGTTCTAAAAAAGTACCAAAGTACAAAAGGTATAAGAGAATAGTTCGAATCTTGACTCTGGTTTCACAAATCTGTCACTCTGCACACTGAAATAAATGGATTCGCTGCAACTTTTTGAGCATTCTGGCTTTTATATTTATTTTGCTGAATTTATCCAGTGAAAGGTTCAGTCCCCCACCCTCTTTTCCTCTCTTCCTATCAAGTCCATTCTACCACCAAAACTGCCTCGCCGATGGCTGTCATTGCAACATCAACAACAATCCCTAGAGGCATCAAGTATTCATGCACATGCCAGATGTTTGTTGTTCATATGTGCCTGTGTGATGCAGGTGGTACCTGCAGCACATCAGCTGTTGTGGTGGACTGGTGGTAGTGCCATAGTGGGAGGATTGGAGTATTTGCAGCCTGTGCAGAGAGGCTGCAGATGTCACCAGTGCTCCTGGAGGGAACCATGACGAGTGGCTGGCCACTAAGAGTTCATAACAGGCAGTAGAATTGCAGGTAAGCAGACTAGGAAAGGAAAGGAGCACAAAGGGCCATTGCAATAGCCTACTGCCACCATTTCTACAGATGATGTTCATGTTGTGTACAAGGAGAGATGTGAGTTGACTAATGAGAGCTTGTTTGTGAGTTCATACTTGTGATGCTTCATGGATTGAATTAGCCAGAGAGCACATCAAACAGAGGGAAACCCTATGTAAATTTTCGCCAAAATGGGCATTACTCACACAGTTCAGCAAAAAATAAAGATAGTAAAGTACTTAAAGAATGGAAATTCTTGAATACTTTGATGAACAGTGGCAATCATAGATGCCAAAATTAGAACTGGAAAATCTAAAGCATCAACAACTAAAGTGGAAAATTCACAATTTCCAAATAAATAAACTAGTAATGCATATCCACAAAACAACAGGGTGAAATGAAGCAAACAATCCCATAAACTTTGCAGTATTAATTCTATGAAGCCAACACTAACATAAATTATGGGGAACATTTGTACCGTATTTACTCCAATTAACTCAAATGATCACAAAGACCTTTAGAATCATCTAACAAGACATGGACTGTTTGGGTCAACAAAGGAATGCTCGTCTTCTTGTGAGCACTTTATAATCTTTACTTAATGTTACGATTGCAAGTATCCGCACTACTAAGAGATTCAATGTGCAGCAGCCATGGCAATTCACACAATAAAATATCACATCATATACCTGTGCATCAGTAATTTGACGAAGAGGAGAACCACCACCGATGGATGCATAACCTTCCTTGCTCTTTGGTGCTCTTACAACAGATATAAATTGTGCTAGTGGCTTCTGAAGAAATCGAAACAATCTAGGAAGACGGATAATGTCCTGCCACCATGCATCATGAGATATCCAGTAAATAAGAAAACAAATTGCAACATTATTTTCTTAATCTACAATCAAGTAACACATGTGAACGTCAAAGCATTTCACTTCTCTATAGCGTGCTGTTAGAAACCTGTGCAAGCTCCTAAGCTGATTTTACTTTTACAACTGGAACCTTGAAACTCAAATAATATCAGCAGATCGAAAGGGCATCCTATTGCACATTTTAAGAGGGGAATAACAAATTTCTCACCATTAATTGTTTTGGCACCATAATTTGTAAATCTGCAAAATAAATAATAAAAAATAGAGCGATTGAAAAACCTTAGAGCGCTACACTTGCCGTTCAGAGTGGAAATTACCGGATCAGCAAAAAGATTAAACAAGAAAGGCTGCACATCATCAAGGGTCTCTGGACCTCCAAGATTCAGCAAGAGAACACCAATTTTTTCATTTCCAACGAGAAGTTTTGTGAAACCAGATTGGGAAGTAAGAACTGCCTCTGATGCTGATGAATGTACTCTGAAGTGATGCCTCAAGCCAGACAGTGGTTGAGAAGACAATCCTAACTTGCATTTGCAAGCGGAAGACTTCTTATGATAACATTGTCCAAGGCAAAGCCCTGTATGGCTACTCACTGAACAAGATTTAATTGCATATGTCCTTGACAGATTGACCCTGTGTGAAGAAAGGAAAAGTAACTGTGTAAGAATAACACTAATTATATCACTCCAAAGTAACCGAAAAGTAGCACACAAGGTGATACATCAAGGAGAAATTGTCTATACAGAGTTGCAGACCATCCAATAAGTGCTTTCTTCTAGGAAAAAATGTAAGAACTGTAGAACTCAGACGATCTATGAATACTGTAGGAGACTAGCACCATTCTATCAATAACGTAGGAGACTAGTGACTAACACCCGTGTGCCAATAGATGCAGGTGTGCATAGCCCTTGTAATGGTGAAAACCTGAACAACTGACCATCTTATGTAAACATAAAAGATAACCAGCACTAGCTCTCAGTTCCACTACCACTGGTGCAGAGCAGGGTTGCCCTTACCCTTTTTGGGGGGGTTACAGCCACCCCGCCGTAGGGCGGTTACCGCAGTAACGCCGAAAACCGCGTAAAATTCACCTCCAAAAATTTGAGTTAAAAAATCGGTGGTTTCGTGGTTTCGGCGCGGTTACCGCGCGGTTTCTGGCGACAACCGCGATATTCGCGCGGTTCTCGCCGGTTGTGTAGCAGAACACATGAAATTGAAAAGCCACTAGAAAAAATTCGAAAAAAGGCTTAAATGTGTGTAGAAATTGGGGATAATTGGAAGAATATATAGGATACGTACAAATCTAACTTTTAGGTGTAAAATACAAAAATTCGGCATGACCTTTTCTAAATTATGGACTTCGAAGCAATTCAACATTTCATAGCATAATAATTACAAATTAACATTACTTGCACATCACTATCATATTTCACTTGAGCAACAAATGACTCATTATCATTTTAATGTACATCACTAAACATGAGCATATCTACTCACCCAACAAATAACATATCAACTCTACAAAACCATTTTCCGCATCACTAGCAAACCATATTTCACAAATCTTCATATCTCAACAAACATCAATCTTTCACAATGTATTTGACCTAAACCCAATACATTTTTTCTTTTTTCAATTTCTAAACTATTTTCGGTTTTGCCCTCAAATTTGAATTTATCTTACTCTATTTCAAAAAATTACTTCACCGTCTGCCACTATAAATCAAGAACTACATCCATGAAATTTTTCGATTTTTTTCTCAGAATTTTCAATTTGCTCAAATTTCATCCAAAGCATACCGCGGAAAACCGTTACTGTGCCCTGGCGGTAAGTGCGGTGTTACCGCGCGATAAGGTAAACCCCTGCAGAACTTAAGTTGCAACTGGTTACTGTAGACCCACAAATGCATCAGTGCTTTTGTTTGTATAGCTGGATTAAGGGCTGCCAGCAAGACAGCAACTTTGTTTCAGGGGTAAGTATTAAGACACTAACGAAATGAACACTTAACCCGGCATGAGGTGAAACATGCACCCATGATACTACCCATGGACAAAAATGAATTCCATTAGTCTATATAAGTACCGACACCTTATACACAACAATTGGAAAACAAGCAATTACATGCACAAGAAACAATATTTAATTAGGGATTTTCTCAGGTGACACATGTGTGCTGTCGTGTCAGCACAGTACAAGCGTACCAGTTCAACATCAAAATCAAGGAAATCTAGGAGCTCTCATGGTTTAACATCGTACAACTCACAAGCTGTGTGAGCTGAAGAAACACGATTTTTGTATAAAACATTAGTCAAAAATCATCAACCATCCCTCATCTGAGTAGAAGAGGAACAACAACTAGATGGACCGCTACGCTCTATGGCTCGGCACATCGATCCATTGCTACTCGCATCATCAGAATTTTCCGTGGCACTATCAACCAAGCCCAAAAATTAATCCAAAAAATTAACCTGGAGGAATTCCGCGGCGAGGGCCTCTTGGGGAAATGGGAAGGCCCTGCCTCCACCCTCCCCACCTCAATCACGCCCCTCGTGCTCGCCTGGCTCGACGACCACATCCTCCCCCTCCCTACAAAAAATAATAATAAAAAAAGAACATCTCAACAACCATTTCCGTTTCTGCAAAAACAACCCGCCATCCGCTACAGTCTGCACTGCTCCTGCTCCAGCCACAGAGCAGCCGACGGATCAGCTCGCAACAAAAACCGGATCGATCTTATCCGCTCCACCACATACATCTCAACACCACAGCGCGGGGTGGCGGATCAAAAGTACCTTTCGAGGCGAGGCGAGGCAAGTAGAACGGCGGAGACAGGAGCAGGGAACGGATCGGGATCCTCCGGTGAGAGCGGGGGAGGGGAGGGGAGGGGGGAGGAGAAGGGAGGAGGCGGCTTCGATTCCGGCGAGGTGGCGGAAGCGAGGGGCGAGGGGGGGTGTGGAGGGGAAGAAGACAACAACCACGCGCAGCAGGGGAAGATGATCCGCAACGGTTGGTTCCTGCGTTTTTCGGGGGTTTTGTATTTTTAGTATTTTCTTTCCTTAGGGGTTAGAAAAAAATCAACCGCCAGATATTTTAGGAGGATATCGGAGAAGGCTGTGACTGGGGAGTTGAGGTTGAGAACTCGCGTCCGTACGTAAAACGGAGTGATATATTTTTTATGATTAATTAAGTATTTACTATTTTTTTAAAATAGATTAATATGGTTTTTAAAAGCAACTTTCCTACATAAAGTTTTTTGAAAAAACGTACCATTTAGCCGTTTGAAAAACGTGCGTGCGGAACACGAGGTAGAGGAGTTAGGAACATCTTGGAAAGAACACAGTCTAAGCCGTACACAAGGGGCCCCTGCTCCGAAAATGCTAACGGACGATCGATCACTGAGCGTGATCAGTCCCCCATCCCTACTCCACGTGATTTTCTTTTTTTACCATATTACTTTCCTGTTTTAGTAAGTTTATACATCTTAACTTTACACATCTAAAGTTTATACACCTAAAATTTGTAGACCTAAAGTTTATAAATCAAAAATTTATATACCCGATTCAAATTCGTATTCGGATTTGAAATATTTTTTATATAGAATATTTCTATACATATACATTTTTTAATTTTTTCTAACTTGTTTTTTTAAAAAAATATGGTGCAGTAAGTAGGGCAGAAGGGGCAAGGATCCGTGTGAGGGGAGGGACGGGTGATCGCTTAGCAACCCCCACGTGGTTGCGTATGGCATGTTGGGTCTTTCTACGGTAGCTATGCGCGGGTTGGAAATTTTGCGAGATATTCCTCCATTTTGTGCGTAATTCGAACAGTTTCTCTAGGGTGATGTTTAACGTATAGGCCCTTATAAAAGCCGGATATTCCATGCGAAGGAGAGAAAAACCACAAATTATGACCGCACTCTAAAAAGTGGAAGCCTAGGGGCTTTTTCACAAAATAATGCCCCTAACCCACTCATCCCTAACCCTAGCCACTGTCACCCACCTCTCCTCCTCTCCCGTCTCTCCCTCTCCCTCAGCCATCCTCCTCCACTATCGCCGGTCCACCCTCCGCCCTTCGCCGCCTTGTGGCCCGCCGCCACCGCCACATCCCCACCTCGCGTTGCCGCCCCCACCCTCGCCTCCACCTCGCGCTATCGCTGTCGCTGTCGCTAGCCCTTGGCACGTGTAACCATGCTATGGATCTGTTAACACTAAAATTTGGTAAGCCCGAAATCATCATCGGCCTAAAGTTAGTGTCAGCTTCAGAGTCCTAGAATCGACCGATGGATATTATTAGTCGTCAGCCGTTGTATTCTTGATAGATTCGGTTAAGGAAATTAATCAATTGAAGGAAGTTTATCCAAAAGAGTCCGAGTTTAAGAAAGATGCGGCATGATAGTTTATCTATTAATTAGGCAGAGTTTGTTAGTTTCCTTTTATTTTTAGGGAAGTGTGTTTACTGTCCGATAAGGACTTCATGTTTTTCCTTTATCTTTAGGAAAGTTTGTATCATGTCCAATAATGACTAGTATTTACCCGTGGGTATAAATATATACACCCGGGGTTCATTGTAATTTATCTCTCGATCAAGACAACTACTCTCGGCGTATCGCCACCCTCTTTTGCGAGGTTTTAACTTATCAACCGGCGGAACTTGGCACCTGATGCGGGGCTGCATCGGCTTTTGATCTTCGACGAAGGGGTAAGTCCTACGTTCCGCCGGCCCTGGCAATTGTATCGGCTACATTGGTGTTGTTCAAGGCTGCATCGCTTCGACCTCTTGTATCGCTCTAGTTCGGTTGGTATATTTGCCTACCTATTTATAATATATCTTAGTTAATCTAGTTTGGTAGCTCGTTTTACTTGTATCGGCTGGGATCTGCCTTAGGGTTTTTGCTGGTATCGGCTAAATTGCTTTGCCAGATTAGATTAGCTAAGGTATCCACCACCCTGAAAATTAGTCAATAACTTGATTATTTAGACTTTATGATTCTTTGAATACTTTGCGATGCATCATTCCTAGCCGTGCTTAGAATCATAAAGGTTAACCTGCCTTTGATTATAATAAGGGTTTCATCGGGGTTTCAGCTGATGAGTTATATAGACGTTGCATCGGCTTATAAGAATTACATACAAGTTGGATTTACCCGATCGAAACAAAGGTTGCACCGTTTATCTAATTGTTTGGATTTTATGACATCGGACCTCCAGTCGATGTATGCTTTAACCTTCGGATCAACGCTTATTCTATCATAACACTATTAGCTGATTGGTTTCTATTGGTTTATATTATTGTTATATCACAATATTAGCAGTCGACTGTCTTCATATCATTGTTTACTTAAGTATCAATATATATAGTCGATAGTTTAGAACCCTATCAATATTGGCTGGTATCGACATCGGCTGGAATTACTATATCGGCTTATCAGCTGATCGGCTCTGTGGTGATCCACATATTTACTTATCTTGTTAGTTGCAAGATCAAACTGACTAGCACGCTCGCATCTCTTCAATATTTTGGACCTGCACTGGAGTTAAGCAGATCTCCCAGGCTATTGTGTTCGTCGACTTAGTTCGCGCCAACACAGATCTGGTGCCATCGGCCGAGCGCAGATTTTTCATCAACAAGATTGAGGGGCGGTTCAAGACGGCGAGCTTCGTGCTGGCACAGATCAGTGGCGGCTTGGGAAGACAAATTCCATAACGGAGGGGTCCACTGGTGGCAGCAAACGAGCTCCAGATCTGGCGGTGGCACCATCGTCTTCCCGATAACGGCAGCGGCAGTGACGACATCTTCCCTGGTGCAGCTTCTTTCTTCCCTCCTCCCTTCATGGACCACCACCTTTCTCCTCCTTCCTCCCCCAAACCACCGTGCAACTACCAACTCCAAGGACGACTGGCGGCGGTAGAGGATGGGTTCGCCATGACGGAAGGCCATCCACGTGCGTGGAAACGTGGCATAAGGCGACACGTCGACTTCTGGTACATGGTGACCTTGTCAATCGAGGAAGTCCGCATCCCGATGAGGAGAGCATTGTTGCCGTGTTCTGCGATTGCCTCGCCGCACACGGCCTCCTCCCTGACAAGCGTGAGGACTACCATATGGTGTTAAGTTTCGCCAAAAGTTGCTTTCTCTATTGGTGACTCTTCGTTGTCTGCTGGTGTAGGTTTTTGAAGGTAAGGAAGTTCGATTCTAAGAAGGTCACAAATCCATCAATTCCATCATTGGTTGTGTTAATTTGATTATTCCTTCACATGAATCAAATTTTTTTGTTTCTTGTTTTTCTTAGCCATGTCCAACTAAGTAGATAGCATTTGTTTCAATTGATTCAAAGGGAATTAAAAGTATTAAATTGGTGGTTAGCAGTATTTGTATGCGTTTTGAATTTGCTTCTAGCATATTGGCTTGGATATGCATTTGTGTTCCATTAAGATGTTATATCTTTTGGTGTTCCATGAAAATAGGTGGATATGCAAACTGAATGTGCTTGCTCACTAAACCATGGTAGCTGCAGTAATTTCCAAAACTTGCTGCAAGGAAGGCAAAGGAAGGAAAAGTCAAAAAATATATTTGTTAAAATTTTGGTGGTGTTCTCATTCAATCAAATTCGAGTACATATGCATCCCATAATCACTTGACCCTCCTGTAGGGATATTTTGTGCTGAATGTAAGTAGGATTCGCTGTTTGCAGAAGAACATTTGTTGTTTCCATCCTTCATTTTTATTTTGTAAAGAATTATCCTATTTATGTACATGTTCTTGCCCTCCTCTGCTAAAACACAATGTCTGGTTTGTAGAACATGAGATCTCACCATGTTCCCTGCAACTCCAATGGGTTATGATGGTGATGGTAAGAGCATAAGAGAATGATGCAAATAAAGCTGGGCTAGGTGAGTTCTGTGCAATTCATTCTACAAATGCATATCTTGGGATGGCAGTAAATTTGTTGGTCCATTCAATTCTTCTTTAGATTGTTGACTAAACCAAATAACCAACTTGGAGCCGTTTACTTTACAGGAGGTTTTCATATTAGTTTCTTTTCCCTTCTTATGCTATTCTGGTCCTTTAGTTAACAGTTCATGAAAAGTAGTTCCTTTTTTGTTGCTATAAACTATTTTATAGGTAATCATGAGTTTCACATAATAGCATCAATAATGTAACATATGAGAAACAATTATAATCACCATTATTTTCAGGATGAAACTTATAATGTGCATTTAGTTTATCAGTTTATCATTATATTCAGAGCTTCATCTTCCTTCCCATGTACAGATGGGTCTTGAATGTGGTAAAAAAGAAATTGGGATATGACTTGTTATTGTACACCTTCAAGTGAGGTACAGGAGTTTTTTACATAGTGAAGGAACTAGCACAACATTGTACTTTGCACAACATTGTACTAAGGCTGCGTTCTCAAACTCAGCTTAGCACAACATTGTACTTCCAACTTGAATAGTGATCACGGAAAACGGAGCGATCTATTAGCGCGTGATTAATTAAGTTTTAGCTATTTTTTTTAAAAATGGATTAATTTGATTGCTTTAAGTAACTTTTGTATAGAAACTTTTTGTAAAAAACACACCGTTTAGCAGTTTGAAAAGCGTGCGTGCGGAAAACGAGAGAGGTGAGTTGGGAAAAGGGGGGAAAGAACAAAGCCTTAAGATGTATTATTGTTGTCTATTCAAATATTCACCCTCTTGTGATTAGTTTATACTTTTATAACTTTTCCATATTCAAATATGCACGCATGATGCTCATATACAATCAACGACATTGTACATGATGTGATTTTTAAATGATTAAGGCTAGGTCATGAATTTGTGGCCGCTTTAATGTATATACTTTTCTGAGTCAAGTCTTAGGAATTCTGTACTTTTTAGAGTTAACCGACATATTTAATTTCGATGCTCTGTGAAGTAAAGGATGCTTTTTTATAGGTACTTTGAGCATGATCAAGCAATCTTTGAAATGTAATAGTGCATGCACTGCAGCAGGTTCAACATTTTCTTAATATATTTAAGTTTGAAAGATTTAGCTTTAGGTCCAGGATTAAATAAAACCAGATTAAAATCGAGAAATTGTGATGGTATTTTAGTTTAGTTTAGGCAGTGCTTGAGGCAAACTCAGAGCATGTCCAAAAAAAATTAAGAAATCTTCAGCATAGTTATCTCATTCAGAAAATTGTAGGACATGAGAAAACTTATGTTCAAAAAGTTAATAAAAATTCTCCAGAGAAGATAGCTTACACTTTTATTATAAGATGTGCATGATGAGCTGCTTAATTATTCCTCTTTTTGTTGATATTTACCTTCTCTACACTACTGTGCTAAAAACACAAATTTTCTCTGTTATCTTACGAACCAGTACTAAAGATGATGTTTTTAGTACCGGTTCTAAAAAGTCTAAGTCCCAAAAATATTTTTAGTCCCAATTGGTAACACCAACCCACACTAAAGATACCTCCAGGGTCTAGTTAAAAAAGAAAGCATCTCTATACAAGTTAGATGTGTGTCGTAGGTGAGATGGTAACATGCGTGAGACTGAGATGAGAGATCTTGAGTTCGAATCTCACATATCATATATTTTTTGACTAAGTATACATCTTTAATACCGGTTGAAATAACCGGTACTAAAAATCAAGATCTTTAGTCCCGAAAATTTAGTCACGATTGCTATAACCGGTATAAAAGGGATTACAAACCGGTAGTAAAGAGCCATTCTCTAGCAGTGCTAAGATCACCAGATACATGGACTCACCATTGCACTATCATAGAGACTGGAGCAGGGATTCTGGTCAACATAGCTTTGCACAAATTTTAGAAGCTTGCACATATACATGATAAATCTAATGCTATGGCATGGTTGGATCTCTTCAGCAGCCTAGCTATAAGGTCAGGGTCCATAGGATCTTAGGACATTGTTGATGGCTGTTAAATACCAAATTTACATCATCAATACCTACATAAATCTGAAAATATAAAACATTCAACATAGTGGTATGGTTTATTTCTAACAAATCCATGAGTGTTGGTGTATATTTGGATGCAGGTGACAAACTACCAAAGTTGAGATGAAATATACATAAAGAAGGGGAAGAATTACATTCATATCCAAGCCCATGGAGTTTTGAGCCCACAAATCCAACAAAATCATAATTACATGGGCTAAATTCAGGAAAATACAAGAGGGGACCCACAGGTCAATATCTAGGAGAAGGCCTTGGGCTAGGGGAGCCGGCTAGGGGTCGGCCGACCCAGGCCCAGCCTAGCTGGAGCAGAAACTCTCCAGATCGGTAATTACCGACTTTCAATGACGGTTGTGACCATTTCCTGCTTTCCAACCGTCATCAGGAAGGACACTTAGCAAGAGGAGAATGAAGATACCCTTTGGATGCCTTGAGCATCTCCACACTCCCAAGACACCTCTTGGCCTATAAAAGGAGGCCTCCTCCCTCATTCACAACACACAAAGACTTGAGCTGAATTATAAGAGACTCTTTATATTCTTTTATGTATACTTGGAATAAGGGAGAGAGTGAGGAAGAAAGAGTTGGAGGAATTCCGGAGTTATCGGTATCTCTCTCCATTTCTTTTGTAACTTAACAATTACTTTGCTCTAGTTTACTTTATTCTATTTAAGTAATTGAGATTTATCTTGTGTGGTATAATTCTTAGTTAGTTCCTATTTAGGTTGCTAGATCATTGTTCACTATTGCTCATTAAGAGATAGTGATTGCTTTAGTGAGTTATAAACACTAAAGTGGTACTTAATTGCATAGACGTGGTGTCTAGGTAGTTAATTACCAGTGTTTGATGCGTATCCCACAGTACGTTAGAGGTTGGTGTAGAGGTGGTAACAACCCTTGATATCACCGTAGTCCTCCCTGTCCGGGTACGGAATAGGCGGGCCACATCACCCTTTTTATTTTTAACGTCAGATTAAGTATGGATGGTTGAGATTAAGGCGTGCACTGTGGAAATTTTGCAAAAAAGCTCTCCATTTTTTTAAATTTGATCTAGCCCCTTGATGAACAATGCCTCTGAGATGATGTTTTTACGTAGAGGCTCTTCGAGAATTCGGATATTCTATGCGAAGGAGAGAAAAATCGCGAATTAGGGCCACATTGTAAACTGTGGAAGATGAGGGACTTTTTCGCAAAATAACACCCACATACCCTCTCAAACCCTAGCCGCCGCCCGCTCCCTCTCGCTCCTCCCTCTCCCTCTCCTGCCGCCACCTATACCTGGCCAAATGGGTGGCCCAGCCTAGCATGACACGGGCACACCAGCGGCACGGTCCGCTAGGGCATGGCCTGTTAGGCACGGCTTCTGTAGCGGGCCGTGCCGTGCCAGCCCACGTGCCATCTCCCCGGCCCAGGCACGGCCCAAGGGGACGTCGTGCCATGCCGTGCCAGCACGGGCCCGTGAATGGCACATGGGCCATGGGCCATTGGCTGGGAGGGACGCGGAGGCGGCTGGCGGGCTAGGGCGCGCGCTGGTGCCGACCGGGCGAAATTTGACCGGTGCCAGGGTGGGAGTGGGCGACTGGCCAGGCGCGCGGGCGACGTGCGGAGCTGTTGGCCTATCGCTGCCTGGCTGCTTGCCCGCCTGTTGGCTTGTGTTGGGCCTGTGGGTGTCGGCTTGACTGCGAAAAAATTTCAAAGAGGAACGTCCCAAAAGTTTGACTCAGTGCAATGAAAGATAATGACTAGTTGTAGTTGGAAAAAATAGAAAAATAATTAGACTTATAAAAAGTTTATAAAAAATATGGGAAAAAAGAGTAATGAACTCCATGTCAAGTACCTTGACTCCATTGACGTGGCGTTCTTTCTTAGTGATGACCTGATAAACCATTGTATTTTAATTTTTCTTAGTATTAAGTACTAGTAATTAATTAATTATGACCTAAATCATGTGCAAAGTTAAGGGCATAGACAGGTAGGCGCTTACAGTGTCTAAGAAAAGAAAAATACAGGAGAAATCGATTAACATATCATTGCGATTTTTTCGATCGTCCATTCAACAAATCGTATGGTATTTTCAAATGGGTTAATCCACAGTGTCTTGAGGCCTGGTTGAGATGAGGAGCTCATCTGTATGTATGTGGAGAAACAATTAATTAGCTGGAGTAACAACAGATCAAAATTGTCAATGCACACATTTAAAAAAGAATAAATTGGGAAGAACGGACTTAACAAAGTAAGTAAATACTGTATAATTACCACGTACAGCTTCAGTCGAGGAAGCAAGGTGATTGGCTAGCTTGCAAAAGCTCTTGCAATGGGTGCTCAGCTCATGCAATGGAGTATACATCATCTGCTAGCTATCTGTATGTACGTACGGTATATTTCACCTCTGGTTAATTATTTCGAACTACTACTGAACAACATAGTACATTGCACTGCATATGCATTATGATGATGATCTACGTCAGTCAGTGTGTGTAAAAAAGGTCAATGTGAGCTGCACACGCTAGGTGATCTGCGTCAGTAAAACACCGTGTAGCAGTATATGCATATGCATGTGCGTGCAGATACTCTCTCTACTACGGAGTGGTGTAGTTACTCTCTTTACTAATATGATGATGAATTCGATCGATCATATCTCTTGCTCAGAGCGCAGGCAGGCTGCATATGATTTGCTCGCGTCCTCGCATCGCGCAATAATATGATGTGTATGCTGATCGCTGATTGTACGTACGTTGTTGATATGTGTCAAATTAACACACAGTAGTACGAGAACATATCCTATGCACACGAACTTCCCGTGCACACTCCGTACACACCAACTAGCAAATATCACAAAAAATTCTGAAAAACATTGGACACATACTTCCAACAGTATTATACCTACATGTGAAATCTTATCTTCAAATTCATTATATTTTAGCCGTAATAGAAAGACAAATTCCTGACAGTTTGAGGGCAAAAATCAGAATTTTATCTTTTTTGTTACAACTAACATATAATGAATTTGAAGATAAGATTTCACATGTTGGTGTAATACTATTGGAAGTATATATCCAATTTTTTAGAATTTTTTATGATATTTACTAGTTGGTGTGCATGGGAAGCTTGTGTGAATAGGATATATTCCCTAGGAGTATACCATCACATGATATAAGTATTAAGTACAACCACGCATGCATCAAACATACAACTTCCAATCGACATGATCTGTTTTTTACTTATTAATTACTGCCTTCATCTTTTTAATAGATAATACCGTGCAAAACTTTTGTGCGACTTCAGACATACATCGTGCAACTCGCTCCACTTACAAATTTGTGCGACTTATAAGATTGTACATTGCTAATTTTGGATGAACTTTTAATTAGCACGGAGTTTTAATTAGCACGGAGTTTGTTCAGGTTCTCCTGTGACAGGGCAAATGGGAGGCCAGCTGGATCAGCGAGTTTATGGGCAACAAGTAATCAGTCCACTAATCTCATCGTAGCAGCACCAAGAATCAGATGGAATACGAATTTTTTTTAGCTCAAACACGTGAAAGATTCAAATTATCGTGCCGATATGTGGTTTCATTTCCTTGCTAGCCGTAGAACACGGACATATTTGCTATAGAATTCCTACGATTATTTAAATGATTTTTTTCTCAATTTTTACCATGGTATTAATGCTTACTATTGATCTTTTTTTATTTTTGGGTGGTTTTTTGGCGATTTGGTTTTATTCTGCCATGCTTTTTCATCGAATCCACCCACCCTAACATGATTTTTTACTTGTGCATGTGCTCATGGCTTAAGTGGCAAAGGCGGAACACATAGCTCGCATGAAAAGCCCAAAATGTACATCCCAGAGGAAACAAAACAAACTTGGCTCAAATTAATAAATAGCCTAATCGGAAGAAAGTACCAAAACCATCCTATAGAGGGTTCATAACGCTCATGGCATGGGTCATCTGAAAGAAATAAAATAATCGTGTCTTCAACAAACAAGCAAGATCCTGTAAGGACGTGGTACGTGCAGCCACGGCTGAGGCATGGTTGTGGCACGAAGTGGGATGCAGATAAGAGGAGTCGGTCGTAAATTTGATGTCGCAAGGGATAACCCAGTTATAATTTTTTTGTCCGTCTTTCTTCTGATCTCACTTTGTGATGTACAACTATCCTCATCTTTATTAATATAAAAATACACAAACCTCATGCGTATTCTTGAGAGAAAAAAAGCCCAAAAACATAAAAGATCGAAGACACGTGCAAACCGGGCGAAAAATATAGATCAAGACCCTTTGGTGGCGATCGGATGGTGCATAGACTGATAATTTTCATTTTCTTTTTTAGGCAACTCATCAATAGGTCTTTTTTATTTGTTTTCTTTTTAGTAGTTTTTTTTCTTAACATTTTTTCTCTCTTGTTGTTCGGCAATGGTCTTCTGGCCGTTTTATGTTGTCTATCTAAAATCTCGCTTTCTATGTGTAATCTTTTTAGAGTTCGGAAAAAAAATCAATAGTCAACGTTGAACAATTGGGCTCTTTGTAGCCGGACGAGCGCGATAGATGAGGAGAGGCCTCCGCTTCTTGCGTGGAAGAGATCGTGTTTTATCGGAGAGAAGACTAACCAGATATACAATACTCTGAATCATCACGTACTAAACATGGCACATGCTAATCCACGGGTAGAACATGTAGGCTAGATTTACACAAACACTACTGTAATATTTAGCTATAAATCCACTAGAACGCAACCCTCGATCCAATTAAAATACATATCAGAACTTTTCAAAAGCTAATGCGCAAACACCCATGTAGGTTCATGCTTATGAATTTGGAATTTCTATTTTGTTTACGTTTTGCACACAACAAGTTACTCTTTTAACGAGATCACGTCTGATTTTGTTTCAGTGATTACAGTGTGTGATTTCAATTCCTTCTGCCATTTTCTTATTCTATATATGTGAAGCGATCAAGATGCAATAGCCAACAACACGTACCAATGTTATCGTCCATAACCCCAAACACTACATAGGTAAGTTGTCACAATTCTAAATAAGTAGATTTCCCGTTACAGCGCACAGACACTTTTTTTAGTTATTTATATAAATGTAAAATTACAAAAGTAGTATAATGGTTGCAACATAATTTTTCACATATATGGTTAAAGGCAACTGTTGGAGAAACGAGAACTAAAGTCCCTATTTCTCCGCGACCTATTGCACCATGGGCCCACAAGATCACTCTCACATATACGGAATTCATTATCAGGTCAAAAACCACTAAAATGGTAGATGACACCTAGCACGAGGTGGGAACTGGGGCCTGGTCTAACCGGGCCCTGGGGTGTCAACACCCAACGCTGCACAAGGTTTACATCTTTAAGGTTTCAAGAAGAGTATCGAGACATACAAGATTTGTATCTTCAAGATACCAAAAAGAGTATGAAAACCTACAAGATCTGTATCTTCGAGGTACTTAAACAGATACGTCTTGATGTGAACATTTTTTCTCCAAGACCATGTCCGTCATAAACTCCTCACTCAACGACATCTTCGAGAAGTTTGCCTAGGGTTCTTCGCAGCTTGCCTAGCATGATCGAATAATGCCTCGATCATTGCAGTTCTTGATCCAGTACTTGCTGTACTGTTCTTCAATATTGCTGTCAGATCACAGTGCATGCAGCATAGGTGCTCCACGGCCATGTGCTCTGAACAACCAATGCTAGCACGGCCAACGGCAATCAAGCCATCGATTGAACGAGCCTCCATTTGGAGAGCATATCATCGATGCCAAGAACTACGTGTGATGATTCTATCTCATCAACCTCGTCGTCGTCATTGCCGAGCTGAGGGAAGCTGAGAGTGTACCAGATGGAGTTGAGGATGATGTTGGACACAGGGTCCATGATGTCGTAGCAATACCTAGCCTCTAGAATACCACGAAGATGCTTGTGAATACGACCATCTCTGGGCAGCAACGAGATCGCCTTGGGATAGAAGGCGTGGATGGTGTCACCGAGACACAACGCTGTTGGTGAATAGCATCTTGCAAGGCTTGCAATGACGCCCTGATCTCGGGTGGCGCAAGCATCCACTTGAAGAGCACCAGCATGGCATCATGCGATGATGTGGCACCGTCGTCGTTGTCACGATTGTGCGCGTTTGTTGTGACGGCGGCGACCTTCAGAGTGAACTGTGCCCTGTCGTTGGAGAGGTTGACGGGGAGAGAAGAGGAAGCCGGCGACAACAGGCCGTACTGGCTGTGCTGGAGGCCGTAGAGCTTGAGCTCGACGAGGTGGATGGTGAAGGCTAGGTCACCGCGGGCGAGGTGGAGGACGCGCGCGGTGTGCACGTGTTGATGCAAAAAACACACACTGGCCTGAGAGATCTGCTTAACTCTAGTGCAGGTCCAAAATTAGGGTTTTAGGTTCGAGGGCGTGCCAGTTGATTTGATCATGCAATCAACAAGAAAAAGTATGCAAAGAATATTAGTAAATGATAGACAATCGGCCATAGGGCCGATTTCATATCGTATGTGACCTAGTCGATGCAATAAAGCATGAATCGGCTGTAAAGATATAAACAAGTATGAAAATAACCCTAAACTAATATATCGGCTGTAGATATCAATGTTATGCAATCAGAAGATCATTATTACTTTAGAAGCAAGCAATTGGTATAGATCGGACTGAACCGAGACAGTATAAACTGCTTAAGTCTATCGCAACATGAAATAATGATTACATAAAACTAATGTCATAGCCGATATTTAGATCTAAACGCATATCGGTCATAAATCCGATATGATTTCATGATAAAGCAATGAAGATTAAATATAGAACATTAAACAGAGTATAAAACTATGTCAAATATTCTAGACAGATAAGATCAGCTGAAACTCCAATACTATCCCTATCGATAACCGTAAAGCAAGTTAGAGATCATGATTCTAAAACAACTTAATAGGTTGGACTGAACCAATGCAGCATCAAGAATAAAAGAAGCACAACATCTAACAAGCCAACAATCATCAAATCAGGATGGTGGATACATCATATAACATGAATCAACAAAGTAAACTAGCCGATATCGACAAAACCCTAAAACAGATCTAGCCGATATAAGAAGATAGCATTGTTGATCTAAGCTATATGACATATATGATAACTTTGGAAACTTGCAAGATAGAATTAGAGTGTCATAAATATGTAAGCACTAACTCCAATGATGCAAATCGCCATGACAAGATATACCTTTTCGCCGAACATCAAATTGATGCAGCACGACTCGAAAGCACAAGCTTGTCGAAAGTACAAAACAAAGGTGGCGATGCACCGAGATTGATTGAACGTCTGTTGTTATTATTTACAAGACCTCGGGATTATATTTATACCTGAAAATACAAACATTGTCCATCACGGACACGACTCGTATTAAGCTAATACAAATCCAACAAACGAACAAGTCACTTAGGCGGACTCTTACCGAGAATATCTATAAGGAAATTACATAAAATAACCTAATTAATAGATACAATTGCCTCCTCAGGACTCTATCCGTGCATGGCAATCCATATGAAACACGCTAACACAACCCGATGACGTGTTCCGAGTCATATTACCAAAATCGGCGAGTCATATAACCTTGTCCAACTCTAACTCTGCCAATCCAGTCCACAGCCGATACGGACCACAGCCGATTCTCACTCTGTTTCCGATACGATCTAATCTCTTCGATTCTCTTCGATTCTATCTTCATCTCCAATACTTGAATTACCAAATTTGGTCGTCAACAGCACGTCGGTGAGGTGGCGGAAGTAGGTCCGCATGAAGGCGAGGAGGTCCACGTAGGATGTGTTGGCGATGGCCGTCCAGTTGACCTCCTCTGCCGGTGGCAGGTCGAGCCGCGGCGGTCTCTTGGGACGGCGCAGAAGGAAACTGAGGGCGTTGAGGATGATGTTGGAGATGGGGTCGAGGAGGCCGATGCAGCGGCTGACATATACGAGACACTCAAGCAGCTCCAGCATGTCGGTGAGCGAGAGCCGGCTCGCCGCCTCGGCGTACCACCGCCGTATCGGGTTGTCACTCACCAGCTTCTACCAGTTGGCGAGGATGGCCTCCACCATCTCGCTCTCAGCGCCGTCATGTAAACAGGAGAGCCGCGCCGAGAATTCTACCTGCTTTTCTGTTTCCACCATTTTCTGATGCAGGCCGGATCTCCGCTTCTGATGCCTGCCAGATCTTCGCGCGTTATGAACTCCATGTCAGGTACCTTAACTCCATCGACGTGGCGTTCTTTCTTAGTTATGACCTGATAAACCATTGTATTTTAATTTTTCTTAGTATTAAGTACGAGTAATTAATTAATTATGACCTAAATCATGTGCAAAGTTAAGGGCATAGACAGGTAGGCGCTTACAGTGTCTAAGAAAAGAAACAGGAGAAATCAATTTACATACCATTGCAACTTTTTCGATCGTCCATTCAACAAATCGTATGGTATTTTCAAATGGGTTAATCCGCAGTGTCTTGAGGCCTGGTTGAGATGAGGAGCTCATCTGTATGTATGTGGAGAAACAATTAATTAGCTGGAGTAACAACAGATCAAAATTATCGATGCACACATTTAAAAGTGAATGAAATTGGGAACAACGGACTCAACAAAGTAAGTAAATACTGTATAATTACCACGTACAGCTTCAGTCGAGGAAGCAAGGCAGTTGGCTAGCTTGCAAAAGCTCTTGCAATGGGTGCTCATCTCATGCAATGGAGTATATATCATCTGCTAGCTATCTGTACGTACATACGGTATATTTCGCCTCTGGTTAATTATTTCGAACTACTACTGAACAGTATAGTACATTGCACTGCATATGCATTATGATGATGATCTGCGTCAGTCAGTCTGTGTAAAAAAAAGGTCAATGTGAGCTGCACACACTAGGTGATCTGCGTCAGTTAGTGTGTGTAAAAAAAAGGTCAATGTGAGCTGCACACGCTAGGTGATCTGCGTCCGTAATACGCCGTGTAGCAGTATATGCATATGCATGTGCGTGCAGATGCTCTCTCTACTATGGAGTGGTGTAGTTACTCTCTTTACTAATATGATGATGAATTCGATCGATCATATCTCTTGCTCAGAGCGCAGACAGGCTGGCATATGATTTGCTCGCGTCCTCGCATCGCGCAATAATATGATGTGTATGCTGATCGCTGATTGTACGTACGTTGTTGATATGTGTCAAATTAACACACAGTAGTACGAGAACATATCCTATGCACACGAACTTCCCGTGCACACTCCGTACACACCAACTAGCAAATATCACAAAATATTCTGAAAAAATTGGACACATACTTCCAACAGTATTATACCTATATGTGAAATCTTATCTTCAAATTCATTATATTTTAGCCGTAATAGAAAGACAAAATCCTGACAGTTTGAGGGCAAAAATCTCTCAGAATTTTATCTTTTTTATTACGGCTAACATATAATGAATTTGAAGATAAGATTTCACATGTTGGTGTAATACTATTGGAAGTATATGTCCAATTTTTTTAGAATTTTTTATGATATTTACTAGTTAGTGTGCACGGGAAGCTTGTGTGAATAGGATATATTCCCTAGGAGCATACCATCACATGATATAAGTATTAAGTGCAACCACGCATGCATCAAACATACAACTTCCAATCGACATGATCTGTTTTTACTTATTAATTACTGCCTTCGTCTTTTTAATAGATGATACCGTGCAAAACTTTTGTGTGATTTCAGACATACATTCGTGCAACTCGCTCCACTTACAAATTTGTGCGACTTATAAGATTGTGCATTGCCCATTTTGGATGAACTTTTAATTAACACGGAGTTCGTTTAGGTTCTCCGGTGACAGGGCAAATGGGAGGCCAGCTGGATCGGCAAGTTTATGGGCAACAAGTAATCAGTCCACTAATCTCATCATAGCAGTACCAAGATTCGGACGAAATACGAAATTTTGTTAGCTCAAACACGTGAAAGATTCAAATTATCGTGCCGATATGTGGTTTCATTTCCTTGCTAGCCGTAGAACACGGACATATTTGCTATAGAATTCCTACGATTATTTAAATGATTTTTTTCTCAATTTTTACCATGGTATTAGTGCTAACTGTTGATCTTTTTTTATTTTTGGGTGGTTTTTTGGCGATCTGGTTTTGTTCTGCTATGCTTTTTCATCGAATCCACCCACCCTAACATGATTTTTTACTTGTGCATGTGCTCATGGCTTAAGTGGCAAAGGCGGAACACATAGCTCGCATGAAAAGCCCAAAATGTACATCCCAGAGGAAACAAAACAAACTTGGCTCAAATTAATAAATAGCCTAATCGGAAGAAAATACCAAAACCATCCTACAGAGTTCATAACACTCACGGCATGGGTCATCTGAAAGAAATAAAACAATCGTATCTTCAACAAACAAGCAAGATCCTGTAAGGACATGGTACGCGTACCCACGGATGAAGCATGGCTGTGGCACGAAGTGGGAGTGGGAGATGCAGATAAGAGGAGTCGGTCGTAAATTTGATGCCGTGAGGGATAACCCAATTATAACTTTTTTTTGTCCGTCTTTCTTCTGGTCTCACTTTGTGATGTACAACTATCCTCATCAAATTATCCTCATCTTTATTAATATAAAGATACACAAACCTCATGCGTATTCTCGAGAGAAAAAAAAGCCCAAAAACATAAAATATCGAAGACACGTGCAAACCGGCCGAAAAATGTAGATCAATACCCTTTGGTGGCGATCCGATGGTGCACAGTCTGAGAGTTTTCATTTTCTTTTTTAGGCAACTGATCAATAGGTCTTTTTCTAGTGTTTTCTTTTTAGTATTTTTTTTCTTAACAGTTTTTCTCTCTTGTTGTCCGGCAATGGTCTTCTGGCCATTTTATGTTGTGTATCTAAAATCTCGCTTTCAACGTGTAATCAATAGTCAACGTTGAACAATTGGGCTCTTTGTAGCCGGACGAACGTGATAGATGAGCAGAGGCCTCAGCTTCTTGATATCATCATTTCCTCTAAGACCATGTCCATCATAAACTCCTCAATCAACGACATCTTCGAGAAGCTTGCCTCGGGTTATTCGCAGCTTGCCCAGCATGATCGAATAATGCCTCGATCATTCCAGTTCTTGATCCAATACCTGTTGTATTGTTCTTCAATATTGCCATCAGATCACAGTGCATGCAGCATAGGTGCTCCACGGCCACGTGCTCTGAACAATCAATGCTAGCACGGACAGCGGCAATCAAGCCATCGATTGAACGAGCCTCCATTTGGAAGAGCATATCATCGATGCCAAGAACTACGTGTGATGATTCATCCTCATCAACCTCGTCGTCGTCGTTGCCGAGCTGAAAGAAGGTGAGAGTGTACCAGATGGAGTTGAGGATGATGTTGGACACAGGGTTCATGATGCCGTAGCAATACCCAGCCTCTAGAATATCACGGAGATGCTTGTGAAGATGACCATCTCTGGGCAGCAACGAGATCGCCTTGGGATAGAAGGCGTCGATGATGTCACCGAGACATCTCTTGGCGAATTTGATGTAATCACATGTGGCTGGGTGCGTCAGCCGGCCTGATCAGAGTGTACATTTCGGCAGCATTAGAGAGACATGAAATTATCTTGGTCTGTAGAACATTGTGAGATCGTGTGCTGGAGAAAGAAAAGATTTCATCTGTGGCTGCTGGATGCAGAGTCATCTTGGCGATGTAATTGTTGCCAACAAGACACTGTAGCTGGTTGGTGCGACGCTGGAAGGACAGTTGGAATGCAGCTATGAGTTGCTACCATCGGAGGAACTCGAGGATGCCATTAATTTCTTGCATGGTGAGGCAACGCTGTTGGTGAATAGCATCTTGCAAGGCCTGCAATGACGCCCTGATCTCGGGTGGCGCAAGCATCCGCTTGAAGAGCACCAGCATGTCATCATGCGATGATGTGGCGTCGTTGTCATCGTCAGGATTGTGCGCGTTTGTTGCGACGGCGGTGACCTTGAGAGCGAACTGTGCCCTATCTCCGGAGAGGTTGACAGGGAGAGAAGAGGAAGCCGGCGACAACAGGCCATGCTGGCTCTGCTGAAGGCCGTAGAGCTCGAGCTCGACGAGGCGGACGGCGACGGTGAGGTCGCCGCGGGCGAGGTGGAGGACGCGCGGCGTGCACGTCGGTGAGGTGGCAGAAGTAGGTCCGCATGAAGGCGAGGAGGCCCCCGTAGGATGTGTTGGCGATAGCTGTCCAGTTGACCTCCTCCGGCGGCGGCAGGTCGAGCCGCAGCGGTCTCTTGGGATGGCGCAGAAGGAAATTGAGGGCGTTGAGGATGATGTTGGAGATGGGGTTGAGGAGGCTGATGCAGTGGCCGCCATATATGAGACACTCAAGCAGCTTCGGCATGTCGGCGAGCGGGAGCCGGTTCGCCGCCTCGGCGTACAACCGCCGTATTGGGTTGTCACTCACCAGCTTCTGCCAGTTGGCGAGGATGGCCTCCACCATCTCGCTCTCAGCACCACCATGTAAACAGGAGAGCTGCGTGGAGAATTCCATCTGCTTTTCTGTTTCCACCATTTTCTGATGCAGACCAGATCTCCACTTCTGATGCCAGCCAGATCTCCACGCCGACTGCTCCATCTCACGGCGGCGACGGCGGCGGCTTTGAGTAAGGCTTTGGTTCACCAGAGCGGATGGGGAAAGGATACGCGTCTGAGTGGGATCGCTTTTTCGGGCACGGACTCTCGGGCTCTTTGGGCTGTTGCCCTATGGCTTTGGCCTCTGGATTGAATCAGTCCACATCTACTCCATGTTTTTTCTTTTCTTCTTTCCTTTTTTTTCTAATAGAAAATTGGCTGCAGGACCTACACTAAAAAAGATATTTTTAACAGGACTGTTAAAAATCTGCTTAAAGTTTCAAATGTAAATATGATATAATTATAGTGTAATCATACTATAAATACATCATAAGTTTTCTACAGTAAGTTTTCTAAATGTAATTATGTATATACTCCACCGCTGGCCCTACTCATTACGGCACCGTTGTTGGGACAGCCAGCCAGGTACCCCTTCCAGTTCCTTAAATACTTGCAATGTTGAGATTTCCCTGTAGAAATCATACCTTGTTACTATGATTCGGTAGTAACGTTATCGAAGAAGTGCAGTAACGTTACTGCAAAACTTATAGTAACTTATAGTCTATTACTGCACTACCGGAAGTTACATCATGATGAAAATTACAGTAATAGAGAACGTGTAACAGTAACAGCGGTATTACTGCTTGTGTAGATCTAAAACCTTTAAATCTTAATCTTAATCTTTAGAGAGCAATATCTCTCAAATTCTATCTTGTTTTCTAAGCCATTTGCACCGTAATGTTCATAAAAAAATGTTTAACGAAACTAGATCCATCGTGACTTTTTTTTTGACGTCGTTACTATGGAAACCAGTCATGTTACTGCACATTGACCATCGTGTTACTACACCGTTCCTACGAGACGAGAACTGAAAAGAGGTAAGTCTCTATCTTTAGAGAGAAATATCTCTCATATCATATCTTGTTTTTCTAATCCGTTTGCACCATAATGTTCGTAAAAAAGTGCTTAATGAAACTAGATCCATCATAACTATTTTTTTGACGTCGTTACTATGGAAAGCAATCTTGTTACTACACGATGACCATCGTGTTACTACACTGTTCTTACGAGACGAGAACTGAATTACTCCACAAAATGGAAGTGTTACTACATGACTATGAGACGTTACCACACGTTTATGCAGTAACACTATCCAAGAATTGCAGTAGGACACTTTGTTACTGCAAAACTTAGTCTTTACTGCAATCTTATAGTAACGTTGTTATGAGATTTTAGTAACATACAGTAGATAATAGTAACAAATAATGCTATACTATTACTATTTGTGGAGAGTTAACTTTCAAAAAGACCAACCTTCGAAGAATAATATCTCTCACGTGATGTATGGTTTTTTTGAGACCGTTTGCGCCATGATGCTAGAAAAAAATGCTTATCAAAAATAGATCCGTCATGACTATATTTCAACTATATTTGAATTTTGTTACCACAAGTAAGATACAATATTACTGCACAATGGTCATCGCGTTACTGCACTATTCAGCGAAACGAGAGCTGAGAAGAGGTGGGTGGTGGGGGGAGTTAGTAGGCGGTTTGACTAGGGTTTGACTGACGTGGGGGTACTTTGACCGACCTTTGACTAAGGTGGGATGTGGATTTTGGGTCCTTAGAAGGGAGGTGAGGTAGGTTTGGCCCTTGGGAGGGAGGGGTATAGAATAGCTATTCTATACCCCGGGTGTAGAATAGTTTTGCTATATATATACACACATGCATACATACATACATATGTACATATATATGTATGTATGTATATATATGTATGTATATGTATATATGTATTTATATGTATGTATATATATATACATATAGAAGTTTTGTTGTGTAGAAATATATGTCACTTGTAGGTTCCACCTAAAAAATAAAAATGTTATTAATAGTTCGATGAAATGTATATTTTTTATAGTGTAAACATGTATATATTATATATGTACATGCGCGCGCATATATATATATATATATATATATGTATATATATATACGATCCCGCTACGTAGAGCGCTGCGCGCTAGGTAGTAGGTAGCGCGACTCTGGATCCCCTCATACAGTCAGCGTCCGACGTGTCCTCGTCGTGAGTTTGGTCGTTTAAATTTTACTCCATACGATTAATTGGTCAAATAACAAGATCCGCGTTATTGGTGGAGGATCGTCTGCGCCTTGACTTTCATTGGTGGCTTGCAGTTAAAAATTTACTTTGGATCGTTAGTAATTGAACTCCGGTTCTATTTTTATAACCTTATAATTGCGTGTGTTAAAAATCTACCGTCGAAAGAAAGGTGATATTGGATATTTGTTCATAATTCGTATTAGTTAAAAAATTACTTGTTCGGTCTAAGTGA
Organism: Oryza punctata; assembly: GCA_000573905.2. Classification (NCBI taxonomy): domain Eukaryota; kingdom Viridiplantae; phylum Streptophyta; class Magnoliopsida; order Poales; family Poaceae; genus Oryza; species Oryza punctata. The sequence goes on along the minus strand of CM002492.2, from coordinate 18,535,185 downwards.
TCTTTTTTTGATGACCGATGTAATTGTAGACCTTTTTTTAGGGGCACGTTTAGCGGAAGTCTAGCAACAATATAAATTCGTAATTTAGTGCAGACGTGCAACGTAATTGGTCATAGTCTAGATCCGTGAAAAGTGCTAGATCGCTCTCTCTCTCTTTCCTCTGTAGTGTGCGTTTTTTGGTTCTTGTTAGTGAGATTCTACGGGGTTTTTTTCTATGGCGTCAACACAATTCACCGATGATCATTGTTCTGCACCGCCAGTGACACCTATCACGCATACGCAAGGTGATGTTAGCCATGGTGTTTTGCCGCCATGTTTGGATGACTCCGAAATGGTTACCCCAACCCCAAGCAGGGTTTATACTCATGTAAGTGATTAATCTTTGTGCTTTACCTTGAACTATTTTTCTCCAGCATTCTTTTTTTAATTTTTTTTGCTTTCATGTTCCATTCTTTACGCCAGTCATGATTTGAGAAGGTTTGTCTGAGTATCTTTTTTTGCTTGCGATAGGGTGCTGGTGTAACAAGCGATATGGTTCCAACTGAGGGGATGGTTTTTATTAGTTATGATGAAGCTTACAACTTCTACGTGAGATATGCTTTCCACGCTGGATTTGATGTGAGGAAGAGCCGAACGAAAAAGTCGATTCGTGAGGTGTGTTGTACTAGGGAGGGTAAGCACGTTACCAAGGTCGAGGATTGTGATAGAGAGCGTAAGAGGACATCAAAGAAGACCGGTTGCAAAGCTTATATCAAATTGAGGCATAACTTTGAGGATGGTGCAGTGTCATCGGTAGTCTTTGATGTGGTTGAGTTAAGGCACAACCATCCTCTAGCACCATCTCCCTCGGCGGTTAAGCACATGCGAGCCCATAAGAACCGTGATGATTCGGTAATGCGGTTTGTGGACACGATGCAAGGGAGTCGTGTCCCACAAAACTGCATTATGGGTATCCTTTCAGAACTGCACGGTGGACAGGATAAAATTCCTTTCACATCTCGAGATATTAAGTACAGGTCTTTTTTTTACTAAGTTTAATCTTGTTATATCTTTTAATTATCTTTTTTGTTTTTTTAATAATTGCTCCTCCCTGTTTGGTAGTGAGTTTAGTCCTAGTTTGTTTTATGCAGGAAGGCATCAAACGTTAGAAAAGAGAACGCCGATGACATAAACAAGCTGCTTCTATTCTTCAACGAGTGTACTTTGCAAAACCCAAAATTTTATTGGGACGCGCAGCTGGATGAAGATGGCATTCTGAAGAATTTGTTTTGGAGCCATGCCAGTAGTTTGGCCGAGTACGCTGATTTTGGAGATGCGGTAACTTTCAACACCACATACAAAACAAATATTTATGAAATGCCGCTTGCTATGTTTGTTGGGGCGAACCACCATATGCAGAGCACGCTTTTCGGTTGTGCTTTGCTTAGGGATGAAAATGTGGAGACTTTTGAATGGTTGTTTAACACTTTCAAGAAATGCATGTCAAACTATCCAACTCCTCGGTGCATACTGATAGGCACGTGTTTTTTTTGTTGTATGAGTGTACTAAACCCTTTTTAACTATTTATGTATTTTTGCTGAAGATAGGATTGTATTGATATGCTTTTTGTGTGTTTCTCAGATCAAGACCCGGCAATGGCGATTGCTGTTAGGAGGTCATTCCCTGGTATAATTCACAGGTTGTGCCACTGGCATATACTCAATCGCCATTCTGACCCTCTCAACAAAATTTTTGCTAGTGAAGAGGGGATTGAGCCTGACATGATGTTGTGCATTAACCAAACATACACATCTTTTGAGTTTGAATCGGCTTGGTCCCTTTTCATTAAAAAATATGGACTTGAGAAGTGTGCTACTATGCAAGCTTTATATGATATCAGAGAGAAGTGGGTGCCAGCGTTCTTTAAAAGTGTGTACTGCGGTCGGATGACATCGACGCAGCGAAGCGAGAGCATGAACAAATTGGTGAAAAGAAAGTTTGTCGACCACCAAACTGCGCTTCACCGGTTTGCTCGCAGGATGTTGGATGTCATAGTTGACAGACGGGAGAAAGAAGCTACTGAGTCTAGAGCATGCTTGGTAAGATATTTTCTTTCAATGTTATTTTTTTTTCATTGCTGTGAGTGTAGTTTCTATCATTTTCCTTCATGGGAGTAACGGGTGTCTTTTTTCAGGGTAAGCCTTTGCTGGCGGTCCGTTGGCCATTTGTTGTTCAGGTGTCGAGGTTGTACACGAGGGCCGCGTTCCGGTTGTTTGAAGGGACATTGCAGGATAGTTCAGATTTCCGCATCGATCAAGACTTAGACGTTCGGCATGGTTGGGTCGTATCCCACACCAAACGATCTGTTAAGCATGATTGGTGCCAGAGGCAGTTCAAGGTGGTGGCCAACGTGGAAGGTGGACAATTCTCGTGCGAATGCAGACAATGGGAGCATACGGGTTCGAATTTTTTCACATAACACTTATTTTAAACGCAAACTCCTTTGATTGAGTTCTGAACATTGTTAATTATTTAAATTGCCTTTTGTGGTTTTTTTCCTTTTTGTAGGCATGTTTTGCAGGCATCTTTTCAGGTCTTTTGTCCACTACAGCTAGAGAAGATCCCTGCTGCGTACATACTGAAGCGGTATACAATTAAAGTGAAGAGTGATGTGCCGTTTGATAGGCGTGATCGTGTGACAACTGGACCGGATGGAGTTCAAGAGAATTTTCGGACAAACATGTTGATGATGGAGGCGATGGGTGTAGTGAGGGCTGCTTGCAAGTCTAAGGTTGCATATGAGAGAGCCAAGGTGGTGTTGAAAGGATTGCGGAAACAGGTTGAGGAGATTCCTCACGACAACCCTTCAGATGTCGATGACACCGAACAAGATAGTGGTTCCGATCCTAGTGTTATCCACCAGATAAGCCGTGATCCACCTCCAAAGTCGCTAACTAAAGGCAGAACTCGTGGTCCGGATGAAGAGGTTAGGCTAGGAGCTAGAGGAAAAAAGATGTGCACGCGTGTTTGCGGTTGGTGCGGGGAGAAAGATGGTCACTACGCCAATACATGCAAAAAAAATCCAGCAAACTTCGAAAAGGTTAGGCGAGCCGAGAACCGAGGAAGGGGTAAGAGGGGCAGGCCCAGGGGTTCAGGCAGGGGGAGGCTTGGCGTGGATCCAAACGGCGCAACCCGGGATGTTGGGGGAGGATGATTGGGGGGAGCGGACGTGGTTTACAGACATTGCGAAGGCGTCTGATAGATGAGTGGGAGTCAGAGTATGCCGATGATGTCAGCGAACTGAACAGTACTTTCGATGCTTCGGGTGACCAGGGGGATTCGGCCAATCGGCGGTGTAGTGGAAATGAACCATACTAGGGATATATTCCTTTTGCTTGCATTTTTTGGTGTTTGCTACCGTGGCTGCCACGTAAGCTTATGTGTGATGCTTTTTTTAACTCAGACTGTGTTTGCTACTTTTAATATAGTTAAATTTTGATTAACATAACATATGTTTCGTTTTGGTCTCGTATTGATTAAATCGCGTGTCGTTTAGTTTAATGTGGCAGCATGCTCTTTTGTTTTCCGTTACGAATTTGTCGTGAAGACACCCGGTGTCGAAAACTTTGCCTTATAAAAACTGAGATAAAACGTGATACATGAGAAATTTGATTCGCACTCTTATGTTAGTTACAAATATTCGAAAGCCAAACAACGAGCAAATATAAGCACTGAGCTAGTTTATTAAGCTAAAACGGTAGTTCATAACATTTTATAAATTATAAAGTAAAAAAATTACTCTATGATCGTCTACGACGCTTGAGGCGTGTTGCCGGTGACTGTGCTTCTCTTGGTGGTGTCTGGTCGTCTCTGAAGTTGTTGATTTCTTCGTTGACAATTTCATTGTCGCTGTCGTCCTTGTATGCCGGGTGTGGTGGTAGGCTGCGCAGGTCTTCTTCGAGGGGGTTTAGATCATCGATATCTGATGGTGGTGACGGGCATGGAGTTGAAATGTATCCAAAATCCTCTGCATACGTACCTTCTTCTTCCATAGAAGGTGACAGCGGGAACGGGTATGGCGGTGAGGGTGGAGGAGGACTTCTCACTCTGAATTCTGGTGGCAGTTCGCACGGGAATTCTACTTGCTTCGCCGGTGAGGTATTAGATTGGGTCGGCTCCGCTGTCTCGGCGAGATCCGGTTTTGTTAGATCTGGCGGGGAAACAACGTCCATGCCGTCGTGTATTGCGGTTTGTGCATTGCATATAGAGCTTCTTTATATAGAGGAAAATATTTCGTTGATGGTAATCATCATATAAGATTTGTTAGTGACGCATATGGTATCCCGGCGTTTATGGCGAGATTCTGTTTTTGAGTATATTTTTGGGGTCGACATAATATAAGGCAACATAATATTTTGTTAAGCATGGACTCGTCGAGATCGTATGTCTTTTAAAAAATACGTACCCCGGATGCTATCTCTGCCCGAGATCGTAAGTTAAAATTTTACTGATTGTTCTCGATTTTTCTGTTGGGTGTTTTTTGTAGGTGTTGTTTTTTTCAGTTAATTGTTTTCTGAGTTAATTTTGCACTTGTCGTAATTGTGATGTTAACTTTTTTAATTTTTTCGCTCTGAATTCTGTTTGGGAGTTATTTTTTTACTTAGAGTTTTGGCGTTGTTACAATTAGGCTTTTTGGGCGTGACTTTAGACAGACCCCTATGGGGGTGGGTGAAACTTTTACTCGATTGACTCATTAGCAAAATTTTTTTAAATGAACATGCGGTCGTATATATTTGGCTTATTATCAGCAAAAAAAAACTTGGTTTCATTTAATATGCTAGATAAAAAGTGAAAGTGTCTGGTACCACTCAATTTCGATCAAACTGGAAGACGCGAAAAAAAGAGCTGCAATCATGATAGAACTTATACGACAAGGTGCTTCATCAAACGATAACTTAGATTGACCATGTTCCGATACCAAAAGTATCACAGTGTTGCAAAACAAATAAAGTTGGGAGACAACATGTTTCCTGAAAAAGGATTGATGAGTATAGTATTAATGTGCTATCCATCTAACATCTTAATACGCCATGCGACATTGTCATAATCAGTTTCCTTGAGGGTTTGGTTCACCATCTTCTGAGTAGCGGAAGCTCTCGATCTCTGGGTTGTGCGGTCCGGCTATGTTGTGCTCGCTGAACACGAGCTGGTGTAGGATGCTCGATCGGAGAACAGATGAGTTGCTCTGCATTCGGTAACAAAATACATAGAGAGTCATGATAAAAAGGTAAACATATGCGAAGGATCGGAGTTTGGTTTGTGGGATTTTTAAATACCGGAATGGTGAGTTTTTCGACGGGTTCCCTATTGCCGTCGTAGGCCTCCATGTACTTCATGATAAAAAAGGCGCAGTCGTTGGAGCCTACCTCCATTTTGGCGCATTCCATATGGTTCTTCATGAAGCCCCCGAACCTACAGAACCTTTTGGGAAGGGCCCTTTGTAGTGCGTCGCTCAGCCTTTTGACGATCCTTTTGGCCAGTGCGCTGTGATGGTCACTGACATGGGTCCCAATCAGTGGATAATTATTTGAATCCATGATGTCGATGCGCCGATGAGGAATGTTGATGGCGTATAGTGACCAGTGGGCGTGGTGCAAGACAGGGAGGACTACATGCAAAACATAGGGTTGCGTGGAAAACAAACAAGGATTTTGGTATGGTATTTGAGGTGGATCCATTTATAGAGTTTCGAAAATATTTATTTCACGAGTAGAATTAAAGGACATCTGATAATGTAAATAGATGCTCACCAACTGTGTGTTTGATGTATTGATGTGACAGAGGAAATCGCGTAATTTTGAGGCCAATTCATTAGGGCTGAATGATTCTTTCCACCCGCCTTGATTGATAAAATCAATGTTCAACAGTGTCTGGCATGGGGTAGCCCGCAAACAACGTGATTAGAATTGTGTAAAAATAGCTGACGAAATGAATTCGGAAGGGTGGAATGTAATTACCCCAATCGTTGTCGGAAGAAATATTCTTTTTCCGAAGGATTCTGGCCTGTTCCTCATGTCATCCTTGAATATCATGGAGCTGAATGCATCTATGAACAGCCCCTCGGTCATGTTTCTATCAGTGAATGATTCGACCACATCGGGAACATATGCAACCGCGTTATCCATCTCGAGGAGCTTCAATCTGTTTCCATTCGAGGAATAAAAAGATAATGGTTGAATATAATAATTTAGTTAGAAATTAACTTTGAGATGTAGCATTGACTAACCCTTTTAGTCGCTCTGCATTTGCAATGATGAAATCCCTGAACTGAATTGTCTTATTCGTGTCGGGTATGCAGTGGGGAGGGCCGACAATGACTGGAGATAAGTATCTAGCGGGCTTGGATATAAACCTTTTTGGCTGCGACCATGGCGTCGAGTTTGCACCTTCGATGACCTCACGATGATCAGATTGTAACTGGAAAGAACACACGGTTTATAATGGGAAAATAATGTGAGAATGGGAGTAGAGTTTTTCAGTTGGTTAAGCAGTCAAGAAAAAAAATTTACTGTGTAGAGCTAGACTGCACCTCGTTAAGCGTGGGGGCTCCCTCCCTCCTGCATATCTCTTTGATCTTTTCGTACACTTGGGTGTCAGTCATGTCTGTGTCCGTTGGTAACACCAGTGACAGTGTCGGCGTTAAATTGAGGCATGGCTCTTGAGAATCTGCAAGTGCAAAATTAAGAAAAACTACACGTTGGATGAGCCGATCATCGAATGAAAAAAGGTAAAGCAAGTAAGAGAGCTGGTTTAACGGAAAAATAGACATAGGTGGATCTGACCTGAATGACAATCATTGGACTGGTTGGGGTCGCTAGAAGGCAGAGAGAGTGAAATATCTGTTCCCTGTGCTGCTACATCTTCGACGTTTAGCTTGTTAGATTTGTTCTCAGGTACTATCTCCGGCGAGGATACATGGATCATTTCATTGCCAGCGATGTCGAGTGGTGGTTCATTGCCGGTGTGGTCCGCGACTGCATCTGCGCTGTTATCTCCTTGCCCGTCCACGGCCATGTAGTCTTCATCGATCTCAAATTGCTGGACCGAGGGGGCATTACCCCCAGATTGAGGGCTGCTGGTCACATCTCCCGTATTGGGCGTAATTTCTGCTTGCGGCGGATCAACGATGACATGTGGGCCTCCGGAAATGTTTTCTTCCTGATCCATGGTTACTTTCGCATTATCTCCTGTTGTCGGGATGCCTACTTCATCAAGATCCAGAAAATCTGCGTTGACATCATCTGACCGCTGCTGCTGTGACTGCGCACATGCATTGGGGCCGGCCGGCTGTGTGTCCTTGCCATGGTGCTTCTGGTGATCTTCTTTGTAATGGGGGGTCCGAGGATCAGAGGGGCTAGTCTGTGCTCCTTGCAACCCTTTCAGCGCTTGAGCAAACTGATTGTATATGATTGTCTGGTTGTTTTTAACTTTCAATAACTGGCGCTCAATCTCCTGTGCACATTCTTTTGCCTGCCTATCATATGCAGCTATGGAGTTTAACAGTGCGACTCTCCGATCATCGGGGAGCAAGTCCAAGTGAGGCCCGATGATATCTGACATGACGGGGAACGAAAATGATGTTGGACTGGCAAGCGAGTCCACAAACAGTTGGTTTGTGGGACAGCCCTGTGACGCCTTCCCCTTGTCACACGCCCTGAGTGCATAACAGGTTGTAGAGATCGGACGCACCTGCCAACATTACGATGTGAAAAAGAAAAGAGTTAACATGTTAAAAAAATAACAATATATAGTGGGATAGCGAGGTGTTGATGCTACTCACTAATAAAAGATTTGGAAAAATAACGTTGGGTTGGAACATTGGAATCAGTTTGAAAGTGGAGCAGAAACAAAACATGTGCTGCTAGCCAGAAAAAAAATGAGAGAAGTCGAAAGTGTACTCGATAACGGCACTCACCGGCAAGTTGCCAAAATCTGGTGTTCCATCACCACCTGCACTGTGATCCACCTGAACAATCTGATCAATTAAATCCTTTGTATACAGCTGTATACGAGGCGTGTATGTCGGATCAATTCCAATCTCTTTGGGTGGGAGCAGATTGTCCACGTACACCAGCTGACAAAAAAAACATCGGATTAGGTTAGAGAATAGGTCCTGGTGCAAAAACTCGTAATAACATCGTATCGGAGGGTGAACTTACCACCAATAAAGCTACGCAGGCTGTTATTGACGATCCGGGTTTCTCCCGCCAGCATCTGAGGCTATCACCCAGTGCTAGAAGCACTGCCTTCGACCAGTCAATAGCAGCGACCCGGTCGAGATCGGACGCAACCCATACGTCACTTTTGGGAACGTAGAAGTCGGTTGTTGGGAGCAGAAGCTTTGACATCAAAATCATGACAAAGAATCGCACTGCGTTAGGATCTCGTCTTAGCTGAGATCCGACCGTTGCGTGGAATTCCAAGCTCATCAGTGATCTTGTCGTATGTGCTTCTTACAACTTTGTTGGCTGAGATCACAATATCCTTGCCCCCTAACGGGGTCCCCAGAACAAGCTGCACGGTGCGGGGGGTGATCTGAATCTGTCTGTCATCATCAATTGAAATGGTCATCATCTCGAGGTCGGTCCTGTCCATCAGCCAGCGAATGAGATCTGGCTTCTCTATACCATCTAGCGTCATGCACGCTATTGCATCAAGGCCTATTTCCTCCAATTTTTCGTGATGCTTCTGTGATAACGCAGCACATGCCTCGATAGCTAACCCTGGGCTGCAACGGGTCAGGTTTGGCCCCCTTGTGGTAGTTCGCTACAATAAGTATAATTTAGATTATGTTATCGATGAATTTGTGGCAATGATATTAGGGTTGAAAAATAATCAACACGCTGGATATAAATCTGACAAGATAAACATATGGCCGTGATAAACAATGTTTTCAGATATGAGACCAACATATATGTAAAGAATGAGCAGGTAACCATGCATCCACATTTGATGAAGAAAAGATTGACTACTCGGCATAAATGAGAAAAATCCAAAATGCGGTGAACATCCATTGATTAGTGTGTGGGAAATAAATCACTGGGGTGACAAATTTTTTACTTTGCCCGTACTAAACTAAGAAACAAGGTGCATACTACAGTAGGTGTGCACATCCACATGCTATTCTCACTCTCTGGCTTGCGTACGATGACGCATTGATAATGGGTCCCAAAAGATATAAAAAGTGGTGAGGTAACAGACAAAAAGGAGCAATCTATAGATAAAGTGAAGCGGCAGTCGGGATGATAACGATGGTGGGATTTAGTGTATAGTACTTACTTCGTCAGCCGCAGCTCCATCGTCGACATCCTTTGCTAGCCGCTTTCTTTTTGGCTTCTTCCGTTTATCTTGATCAACACCTTTTGAAGCGGAAGGCGCGGCGGGAGCAGTCGGGCTTGTTCATCTGGAACCTGGGTGTGCGGCAGAACCACCTCGCATTCTGTCTGCGAATCGGCGAACTTAATCCTCTTCACCTTGGCCGGCATTTTGCCCTTAATCTCCATCCCCGGTCTGGAAACCGAATAGATTGGGGAAGAACAGATCTGTTAAATGGCTCGAGGGTTGGGGGGCGCGGAAGGTAAAAGAAACTAATGGGGGTGATGAATGGAGAGTGGATAGAGCAGTACCAAGTCGCCGACGTAGTGGGGAGGCACGGCGGAGAGGGTTTGAGGGGGGATCAAAGATCGCCGGATTTCCGGCCGTCGACCTAGCAGATGAGTGTTGTAGCTACTGTTTTGGATATTATGGTGGCGACGATAAACACGGATGGTCACCGATGAGCTATGAGAATGGAACAACACTTCCTGGAGTTTTCCCGTTAAATTCGTATTTGGTGTGTAACTAACGATGGACGGAGTAATAAAAAAAAGAGTGAATATATAAGAATACTGGACGATAAAATTATTATAAAATTATTTTAAGAATTAACTATAGGTAATTTTATTTAGATATAAAGTCGTAATTTTATTTTAGAATCCATTGCGAAAATAAAGTCGTAACAAATAAAAATTAAACGTAGCCCCATAATAGTTAAAAATTAACTAGTGCAAACGGAGAAGGGTCTGTCCTATACGCGCGGATTCATATTACCCCGTTACAAAGTAAAAATTTTACTACCATGTAGTGTGACAGGTGTAGACGTGGGATAGTTGTGCCAAGTGGAGGATGCAATGTATCACGCGCCAACTAATAGGTAGAGCGCTACGCGCTATATATATATATATATATATATATATATATGACTACTATATGCCACACTACGTGCTAGGTAGTTTCATAGCACTCCTCACAGCCCCTTCGGTCTGCTCACCCAAAGAGATTTTTTTACTCACGCGGCTCCATTTTCCACCTATGTGGATCGATTGATTAGCATATGCGGAGTATTTTTTTTACCTTCATCTTGACCTCCTATATATATCCTTTGCCCATAGCCAGCCTATTTTATCGCACCCCTTTTTTCATCTGATTTATATGGATCTGGTAATGGTACTGGTAATGGTACAGGGAGAGCGGCAATGAGATAGTGGTGGCTCCTCGACGTCGACAGCAGGTTGCCATGATCTTTCAGCGCTAGCATCACGCCCTTCTCCGGCATCATATGGGGATATGGATGTAGGATCCAGCTTGCCGTGCGGAACGACGAGCTGAACCGTGGCCTGGATTTGGTGGCGCAGGCACGATGCGGTGGTGCCGGTCGTCTTCTCCCTTTGAGTGAGATTTAGTTTTTCCCTTTTATTTTCTCTTTTTTTGTTTGCATGTTTTACAACGGTGAGGAGGCTGCCTCCACGGTGCACGGTGCTGTTCAGCCTAAGAAATCAATCGTGGTACAGCAGTGTCACTGGCTAGAATCCTACGCTTGCCGATCTGGAGGTTATTGGTTCCCGTTTGCCGATTGGGATGCTGCCGAGAGCCATCCATGACGATTCGTGTTTCTTTTAATTTCTTCATCGTGCATAAATTTTTTATGTGCTGTCATGTATGATGTTGGGACAATACGTACTAATTACCGTTCACATATCAGTATATCAAAGTGCAATAAAAAAGTTACTATTGGTAATTTGTGGAGTAAAAAATTTCAATTCACGTGATATGTTGGAAAAAAATAATTAAATGATGAATGCTGAAGTTATATATGTTGATAAAAAAAATCACTGCACGATGGATATGGAGTGATTCGTGTTAGTAAAAAAAACTAAATCATGGGTATTGAAAAATGATTACAGGATTGATATGAGATTTGAACTTTGACATGCGCCATCAATTTAGTAGCGTGACTCACAGCAGCAGCCCCGCCTCCGAACGCACCTCCTCTTCTGGTTTTCTCGTTTTTCCACTCGATATCCCTTTAGAATCTAAAGTAAAGAAGTTACTTTTTCCTCCTCCTGTTCTGCATGCATCGATTTTTCCAGTAAAAAAAAATACTGACTTGGTTCCCGTTAAAATTTTACTTTCTTGTTTCCTGCCTCATAGCATCTATCGTTGAAAAGTAAAAAAAAATCACTACAGGGTTAGGTCTCGTTAACCTTGTTAAGATATATATTGGATGATCTCATCCCTTCCGGAAGTTTAGGCTTCGCAGTTGCCATCCCTTCCAGTTCTCAGAGATGGAGAAAGAGGAGCGACGATTTGGTCGCAACCTTTCTCCAATCAGCGCTGTGGCAACCAACGCGTCTTTACGGTTATCACCCCTTCCCCCTCTATGTATTGTACCACATTGATCAATAAAGGATTCGCTCAATTCTCTCTCACTCGTTCCCTCTCGCACCATTCTACTTGCAACATGTTATTAGCACGATCGCTCTCGCGAAGGAGATCGCGAAGTGAAAGAGAAGGAGAAGAAGCGAAGAAGAAGAAAAAAAGAAAAACAGAAGAGAAGATGTCTAAGGATATCGCTCTGATTGAAGAGGAATTATGTCTTGTATACAGTGGTACCACAAACTTTATACTTAGGGAGATCAAATAATTTCAAACTCTCAAAAAGAGAGAGGGCAAAGTTTTGACCATCGCTGAACGCGATACTGTGATAGTTGGTTCCGGACGAGCAATTATTGCACTTCCAATGGGTACACAAATTACAATCGAGGATGCCTTAATGTATCCTGATTCAACTCGTACTCTATTAAGTTATAGAGATATCCGTCAAAATGGTTTCCACATTGAAACCCATATGTATAATCGAGAAGAATTTCTTCTCTTAACTAAACAAAACGGATATGGCAAACGCATTTGCGAAAAAATTCCATCTCTCACATCGGGGTTGTATAGTACATACATTAAGCCTGTTACACATGTTGCGTATAAAGTAATTTTTTAAGATGTTGATGCATTCCACACTTGGCATGATCGACTTGGGCACCCCGGTATCGGGATGATGAGAAAAATTATTAGCAACTCTATTGGTCATCATTTGATTACTGAAAAATTTCCTAAATCCTCTGATTTCGTATTCACTGCGTGTGCTACTAGGAAATGAGACCATCTTATCTCAAAATTAGAGCCAAACCACTTAAATTCCTTGAACGCATTCAAGGTGATATCTGTGGCCCCATTGTGCCAAGATCTGGACCGTTCAGGTACTTTATGGTTTTGATTGATGTATCTACTAGATGGTCTCATGTGTGTCTTCCATCGACACGAAACCATACTTTTGCTAAACTAATGTCTCAAATTATAAGGTTGAAGGCAAATTACCCTGAACGTAGTATTCAATCAATCCGTATGGACAACACTACCGAATTTACATCTCATCCTTTCTATGATTATTGCATGGGATTGGGAATTCAGGTTCAACACTCTGTTCCATATGTCCACAAACAAAACGGTTTGGCTGAACCATTGATCAAAAGAATCAAGCTTATTGCTAGACCATTATTGATGAATTGCAAATTACCTTCATCGTGTTGGGGTCATGCAGTACTGCACGCTACTGACCTTGTTCAACTACGACCAACTGCATATCATGACACTTCCCCAATGCAGTTAGTACGTGGAAATCCTCCAAGTATTTCCCATTTGCATAAGTTCGGGATGTGCTGTATACATACCGATCTCACCACCACAGCGTACTGCTATGGGCCCACACAGGAAAGTGGGGATCTATGTGGGATTTAAATCTCCGTCGATCATAAAGTATTTAGAACCCTTAACAAGTGATCTATTTACTGCCCGGCTCGCTGACTCTATCTTTGATGAGGAACATTTCCCAGCATTAGGGGGAGAATTCAAGTATCAGAATGAATGCTAGGAAATTGATTGGGATGCCCAGGGTATTTCAGCCTCTGATCCACATACTACTGAAACTGAACTTAAGGTTCAGAAAATTATACATTTGCAACGCCTTGCAAATAACCTGCCAGATGCATTTACTAATTACAAAGGTGTGACTAAATCTTTCATTCCCGCTCAAAATGTGCCAGAAAGAGTGGAGGTACCAAATAAAACTGCTCAACTTGCACTCACTAAAAAGAGAGGAAGAAGTATGGCCACTCAGCGAGATACAATTGCTAATAAGCAAAGAAAGATGGTAATGCAAACCAACCTTTAGTTGGTACACACCAAATTGATACTATATATCAAGCAGATCGTGATAATCTGCAACCTAGCTCGGTGGTGCACAATGCTGAGACTAGGAATTTGGAAGACAGTAGGCACATTGTTTTGGGAGAACAAGATGAGTCTATAAGGGTTGATGAAATTGCCATCAACTACTTTGAAACTAGAGAATCTTTTGATAGAAGATCTACAATTGTCGACACTTATTTTTCTGAACAAATTGCTGATTACCTCCAAATTGATCCAGAACCTAGGACTATAAAAGAGTGCCAAAAGCGCTCTGACTGGAACAAATGGAAAGACGCAATTGACGCAGAATTAACCTCGCTTTATAAAAGAGATGTACTCTCGGCTGTAATGCCTACTCCTCGTGGTATCTTCCCTATGGGATACAAATGGGTTTTTGTTCGGAAACGGAATGAAAACAACGAAGTGTTGAGATATAAAGCAATGCTTGTAGCACAAGGTTTTACACAAAGACCTGGCGTTGATTTCAACATAACTTATTCTCCGGTTATGAGTGGAATAAATTTCCGATATTTAATATCATTGGCAGTACAAAATCGTCTATTTATGCAGTTGATGGACGTAATGATAGCATATCTTTATGGGTCACTTGATTTTGACATTTACATGAAGGTTCCTGACGGAGTCGACATCCCGAATCAAAAGGTAAATCGTAACATGTATTGTGTCAAGTTGTAGAAGTCACTTTATGGCTTAAAACAATCGGGCAGAATATGGTACAACCGATTAAGTGAATTTCTTTTGTTAAACGGATACACTAAAAGTGATGATTGCCCGTGCGTCTTTTTTTAAAAAAATCCCCACAGGATTTTGTATTATCTCAGTATATGTCGATGATCTAAACATCATTGGCAAAACACAAGATATTAATGAAGCCCATCATCATTTAAAGACGGAATTTGAAATAAAGGATTTGGGTTAAACCAAATTTTGCTTAGGTCTACAACTTGAGCATTTATCTTCTGGAATCCTTGTGCACCAAAGTGCATATACCCAGAAAATATTGGAGAAATTCAATATGATAAGTCATATCCTTCCAAAACCCCTATGGTGGTTCGATCTCTAGACGTAGAGAAAGACCCATTTAGACCAAAGAAAGATGGAGAGGATGTGTTTGGAACTGATTTCCATACCTTAGTGCTCTTGGCGCACTTATGTATCTTGCAAATAGTACAAGACCAGATATTGCTTTCGCGGTAAATCTATTAGCAATATACAACGCTGCTCCTACCAAACGTCATTGGACTGGAGTTAAGAATATCTTTCTATATCTTAATGGCACAAGAGATCTAGGACTTTTCTTTAAAAAGAGCCAAGATCCGACTTTAATTGGATATACTGATGCTGGCTATCTCTCTGATCCCCACAACAGCAGATCACAAACAGGATTCGTGTTTTTATAAGGTGGAACAGCTATTTCATGGAAGTCATCTAAACAAACTCTGGTAGCTACTTCCACAAACCGTTCTGAAATAATTGCATTAGATGAGGCATCACGTGAATGCGTATGGCTTCGCAGAATGGTTAACCACATACTAAAATCTTGTGGTATAGGTTCATTAGAATCACCTACAATTATCTATGAAGATAATGCTGCTTGTGTTGTTCAGATGGAAACTGGTTATATTAAGAGCAACATCACTAAGCATATTGCTCCTAAATTATTTTATCCTCATGAGCTTCAACAACACGGAGAGATAAACATCTTGCAAACTAAGTCATGTGATAATCTTGCTGATTTATTCACAAAATCTCTACCGTACTCTACATTCTTTAAATGTGTTGAGGGAATTGGTATGAGACGATTTAAAAATTTGCAGGACACAGGGGAGTACCTCTCTCTGGAAAATAACTTATTTCCATTATATTATACTCTTTTTCCTTTGTATGAGTTTTACCTTTAGGTTTTCTCATTCAAAGTTTTTAACGAGGTAATATCAACACAAGTTATATATCTTATCATTTTGTTTTTCCCCACTGGGGTTTTTCCTAAATGATAACTGTAGACATCATACTATTTATTGGACTATACTATGAGCTTTACTCATAAAAGTCTCAACATCGCTAATAATATATTAGATTCTCCTTACTTTTCCCACTGGGTTTTTGAGGAGTTTATCTAATGTATCTAATATACTAATTATAATTATTTCTAAGACTATCTTTACAGATATCTAGAATAATAAGAGAGCAATGATCAAAGTTTGGATTCGATAAGAGGGGTGTTAAGATTTATATTGGATGATCTCATCCCTCCCGAAAGTTTAGATATGGTAGTTGCCATCCCTTCTGGTTCTCAGAGATGGAGAAAGAGGAGCGACGGTTTGGTCGCAACCTTTCTCCAATCAGCGCTATGGCAACCAACGCGTCTCTACGGTTACCACCCCTTTCCCCTTTATATATTGTACCGCATTGATCAATAAAGGATTCACTCAGTTCTCTCTCACTCGTTCCCTCTCGCACCATTCTACTTGCAACAAACATTACCGTCTTCCATCTTCTAGTTTGATCCATAGTAATTTATTTACTTGAGGTTTATTTACACCGAGTAAAGAATTTACTATGCCCTAATTTATACTTCTAGCAAAAAAAATTACTACCTCATCTCTACTTTCCTTACATATATATAGTTCTATTGAACATTGGGTAAAGATATTTTTCTCATCACTTTCGGAGTGCTAATAGTAAAAGTTTTACTCGAATATCTTTATATTACTTTTCGGTGTGTTCGTAGTAATATTTTTACTCACATATATTTACGGTGCATACATCTTTAATCATGCAAATCAATCATATTCTCCACAGTAAAAAAATTACAGATCGAAAGAAGAATAAAACAAACGCATCTCCTCCACGTCCGCTTTGTCGGTTTTTTCGGCGCCCCACCACTTCCTGATTTTCCTTTCTCTTTCACGGGAGTTTTCCCCAGTCGGCTTCTCCCGTGCGAGTAAAAAAAATCACGCTTTTTGCTTTTTTGCACCCCACGATCATCTCACTTCCGTTTTCCCCCATGGCCCCACCGGCTTCTCCGGTGCAAGTATAAGAAATACCATTCGATGAAATCATGAATTATATGATCAGTTAAGAAATTTGTTCTCTCATTAATAAAATTGTTTTATTAATATTTTGTATTCTTTTTTATTCATCGGGTAGTATTAATTTGAGTAAAAAATCTTTAGTGAAATCAGACTTCTATCTACACGTAGTAAAAATTTTACTCTCCTCCTTTTACACGTAGCGCTCACTACTACAGATTACATTTTTCCGTGTGATCAAAACACGTTTTTCCGTACGGAGGTTTATACCATCTACACCTAGGGGTCTACGAAAATAAATATTTTCACGTGCGGGCGTCCCAACCGCACGGAAAAATAGTCCTTCCCGTGCGGTCGGCTTAAGACATCCGCACGGGATAATAGATTATCCCGTGCAGTTGTATTATACCAACCGCACGGGATAATCTATTGTCCCGTGCGGACGTCTTTAAGCCGACCGCACGGGAAGGACTTAATATTCCAAACACACTAGATTACACTAGCCGTTTGGATAGATCTCATATGGACTTGTATTTTTTTAATTGTTGTTTATGAATGGTACAGTGGTAAATAGAGTCATAGTTATTCACGATCAATTGCAAACACGATTGTTCTTTACAACGAAAGTATCACAAGTTAAACATTATAATACATCGAAACGAACAATTAATTAGCATATATATGTACATGAAAGTCGCTAGATTGCTAGTGTAACAAATATTACAAGTTCGGTCTCCCTCACAAATAAATCTTTTTATCTTACTGCATGTTCTCTCTCCCACTGCCTAAGGCGTTTGAATTTGTCGTCGCAAGCAAGTTCGCTCTCAGGGTCATAGAACTCCCCTAGATGGTTGCAGATGTCGCGGCGAATGAACCGGCACAAGCCCCCGCACAAGTTGAGAAGCGTCTTTTTGTTGAACTGGTTTGCAGTACAGGGATGCTTGGGAGCTATTGAAAATAGGAGAAAAATGTATTTTCGTTGAAAATGAATCTAAACAAACTAGATCGTATATGTAAGGAGCACGATAACTTACATATGTAAACTCAGTTCTGTATCTCCCGCAGACTCTGAGCATCTCGCACACGTAATATCCGCACAGGCTCGTACCAAGGAGTTGCTTGTAACACTGAGTAATAATAGTAGACATGTTAGTAGTAAAAATTCACAATGGCATCATTAAGTTAACGAATATATAATAACATATCGGCTAGCGTGCCTTTACGGGAAGCTTTGTTCTCTGTTGATTCTTCATGAACCCGCCATGTCTTTTGTAATAGTCGTGTCCTCTATGTTTGTTTGAGCTAACTTTAAAATTACATCTAAGTAGTATGGGATGTAGGAGGTTTGTTTAGAACTTACAAATTCAGCAAGATAAGGAACTCCATGAACTTCTGCTCATCGTAGTGGGCCGGATCAAGAACTATGACCGTGATTTCCATTTTTTCTAGCAGCATTACTTACTGATTTTCCGATTTTTCTTTTTATAGTGCCATCTATTCCCGATTTTATGTTTTTCCCTTTTCACTAGCGCTGCCCCGTCCAAATTTCCCGTTCCGGAAATCCATCCCTCGCTACTTGCTGCCCTTTTTTGGTGCAAGTAAAAAAAAATTACTAACCACCTTTTGTGCTTTGAAATAAGTCTAAATAAAAAAAATCTATACGTGCCCGTGGTGAAAAAGTAGAGTAATTATGAACCGGCACAATTCCCCGCACAAGTTGAGAAGCGTCTTTTTGTCGAGCTGGTTTGCGGTACAGGGATGCTCGGGAGCTATTGAAAATAGAAGAAAAATGTATTTTCGTTGAAATGAATCTAAACAAACTAGATCGTATATGTAAGGAGCACGATAACTTACATATCTAAACTCAGTTCTATATCTCCTGCAGACTCTGAGCATCTCGCACACGTAATATCCGCACAGACTCGTACCGGGGGTTGCTTGTAACACTGAGTAATAATAGTAGACATGTTAGTAGTAAAAACTCACAATGGCATCATTAAGCTACGAATATATAATAACATACCGGCCAGCGTGCCTTTACGAGAAGCTTTGTTCTCTGTTGATTCTTCACGAACCCGCCATGTCTTTTGTAATAGTCATGTCCTCTACACAAATTAAATGTTTGTTTGAGCTAACTTTAAAATTACATCTAAGCAGTATGGGATGTAGGAGGTTTGTTTAGAACTTACAAATTCAGCAAGATAAGGAACTCCATGAATTTCTGCTCATCGTAGTGGGCCGGATCAAGAACTATGACCGTGATTTCCATTTTTTCTAGCAGCATCACTTACTGATTTTCCAATTTTTCTTTTTATAGTGCCATCTATTCCCGATTTTATGTTTTTCCCTTTTCACTAGCGCTGCCCCGTCCAAATTTCCCGTTCCGGAAATCCATCCCTCGCTACTTGCTTTCCTTTTTTGGTTTAAGTAAAAAAAATTACTAACCACCTTTTGTGCTTTGAAATAAGTCTAAATAAAAAAATCTATACGTGCCCGTTGTGAAAAAGTAGAGTAATTTTTTAATTATTAGGTAAATATTGGTTAGTAATTTTTTACTGATAGTACCGTTAACCACCTCTTGTGCTTTAAAATAGGTCTTAGAAAAATCTCTACGTGCCCTTTGTGACACGGTAGGGTAATTTTTTTTATTATCAGGTTAATATTGGTTAGTAATTTTTTACTATAGTAACATGAGTCTGATGTAGCAACTTCTCCTAGATTTTTAGTTTTCTCTCCACAAGGAGGATGGAGGCTTGACTTTTGCAAGTCTTCACCCACGTCCCCGTGCCCCTTAACTGGGAATCGGGATGTTTCAGACAAGCTTTTCAAAGATATCGTTGATGAAGGGGATATGTGATTTTATACGTCTCCACGCTCCACTCAAGGACGCGCGACTTGTAAAGGCAATAAGGGGTCAGGTCCCAGACAGGTTGGAACCCAGTCTCCCTTTTTATTCTTTTATCTTAAGATATATGTCTTATATGTCTCCAAACTCCTTTCAAGAGTGTTAGACTTATAAGGGCAGTAAGGGGCCGGGCCCCGGATAGGTTGGGACCCAAGCTGCCCTTATTGCTTCTTTATCTTAAGATGTAGATTGTCTCCATGTTTTTCTTAGAGAAGAACGTGAGTCCAATAAAGATGGGCCCAGGATCCCGGCCTGCGCTGGGATTCGGGTCCCTCTAAGTTTGCAATCCAAGAAATAGATCTTCTATGGTTCGATGCTCTTATAAGGAAGAGTGTGAAACCTACAAGGATAACGTGGGGCTGGGCCCCGGGCAGGCTGGGTCTCGGGCCCCTCATTATCTGCAAACTTTGAGGTACGAATCTTAGAGGTTTCGACACTCTTCTTCCATGAAGAATGTGAGCCCTATAAGGGTAGAGCGGGAGGGGCCCCGGATTCCAGTCTAAACTAGGATTCAGGCTCCTATAAGTTTGTAATCCAAGAGGTGGATCGTGTATGTCTCGATGCTCTTCTAAGGAAGAGTGTGAAACCTACAAGGACAATGGGTGACCAGGCCCCAGGCAGGCTAGGTCCCAGGCCCCTCATTATCTGCAAACTTTGAGATATGTCTTTTATAGGTCTCGACACTCTTCTTTTGTGAAGAATGTGAGCCCTATAAAAGTAGTGATGGGGGCCCAGGATTCCAGACAAGACCGGGACCTTGGTCCACCATGTTACCCAAGATAGGCTAGGGGCCAGGCTTCTTCCTAAAATTGGGCCCCAGGCTTCTGCTTACCGATTCACGTTTTGGCTTAATGATGGCTTAATTAGGGTTTGATTTTCTGGTTGAATCATTAATATACCAGGGAAAGGGGTTCCCTGGTTCCCATTTCACCGATACATATATATATATATCTTCATATATATAAAAACATATAAGTTATTACATACACATATGATTAATATTTAAAGACATATAAGTAAATACATTCACATATAATTGCTGGTATATATATATTACAATCATTGTTAATTTGTAATGTTCTATCATATATTACAAATGCTAAGAGAAATGGTGGGGTCGACAAATGGTTTTCCATCATCTTGGAATTCTCCCGTGGGATTAATAATCTCATCCACGATAAATCCCATCAGTTGTTCGTGAACAACCTTTATAAATTCCATGTGGGAGAGTTCTTCCTTCATCCAAATAATCTATCATTTGAAAAAAGAGATATAAATATATGAAATCAATAATAAGTGTGTAAATAATGTATGAATGATGTTTACGTGTATCCATATCCTTATTACTGTTGATGTTATGTTTTATGGTGTGCATATAGTGATAAACATAGTAGCTGCACAAGTTGATCCCCTGTGGCTGTTGTGCACACTAAAGGTAAAACAAACTTATGAAATATATATTTCTATTATAGAATAATGAGATATATAATTTTGGACCATGTACATACCGGGAAGTCCATCCTCACATCCAGTTCTTCTTTGAATACCCCACGGATAGTTGTATGGAACCGTGCCCATGCCCTATAGTTGCAAACGATGATTAATGATCCGAGATCCACATAGTAGCGATAGCAGCAATCATAATCATAGTGGAATGGATGGCATTACCAGTTAAGCATATCAAAAATCTAGGTGAAAGCTTCCTTTGGTTTCTCCAAAGTCTAGGACATGGATCTTGCTTGCTGAAATGTCTATGACAAAAAGGACCTAGTGGAATATGCAAATTGTGAGATGATATATATGTCATGGTATGAATACGAGAAAGAAATTGGTACAGAAGGCGGTAAAAGCTCACTTTGTGTTGTAAGGCACTAGTATAAAGGTCTTATAATGTTGCTGCACGAGGAATTTGTAAATGTTATCCTCTGTTTCTTTTGCAAAATCCTGTACAATCGTGTCCTAAATTTTGTAGGGGGTCCGTGAAACAAATCCTGAAAGCTCCCTAGCTTCGGCATAGTTTAATCTCCATTCTACAACACAAAAAAAGGATGTGATTAGGTATCCGCACACCGTAAATATTTGATGCTACCTACGACGAGCTAAGGAACGAAATAAAATTAAACGACACTTACAAAACCCAGCAACTGAGAAGAGAGACGTCGAGGGCATCTAGCTGGTATACATCGAAGATATCCGAAAAACGGATCCACATATTATCCTCTCCATTAAAGTAATCTGCGTCTTTAACCCTCGCAGCGAACATCTCTCTACAATTGGTTGATTTTTCCATGTACTATTGACGGAATCGGTACATCTGTGTAGATAGTTTATTCACCTGCGCAAGCTTGACAAGTGGTTCACCGAGGGTATATGTGTGCTTTAGCTGCTTTGCTGTAGCTGTCTTCATAGGGGTTTGCCCCAGCAGTTGCTCCCTGCTAAGTTTTGTGTCTGCTATAAATTCTTGTATAGTAAGTTCTTGTGTAGATGGCATCGGCTCAACCACTTGTTTTGCTTGCTTTCCGAGCTAAGGGACATCTTTTGACTTTCCATTAGTCTTTTGAAAAGACTTGCTGAAAGGATCTTGGTGTCGTCTAGAGGGGGGTGAATAGGTGTTCCTAAAATTATCACATCTTCATAGCATATTAGAATGATGAGAACTTTTGGTTCAAATTAGAACTTCCGGTATGGGATTGGAAGTTCCGGTCTGAACCAAAAAGTTCGACGGATAACGGGATAAAGCACTAGCTATGAACTTGTAGCTCAAACAAACAAAATGTATCTGAATCAAAAGGTGAATAACAAGGTATCTAAGAAAGACATAAGGTCACCAACTATATTAATTAAGCATGCAAGTAGATTGGGTAAAAACAAACTCAAGCACAATATAAGAGATGAAAGAACGAGCAAACCAAGAGACGAGACACGTTGATTTGTTTCCTGAAGTTCGGATCCACTCAAGCACAATATGACAGATGAAAGAACGAGCAAACCAAGAGACGAGACACGTTGATTTGTTTTCTGAAGTTCGGATCCACGGATCCTACTGTTAGCGACAAGATTTGGTAAGCCTCGAGTCATCATCGACCTAGGGTCAGTATCGGCTTTAGAGTCCTAGAATCGACCGATGGGCATTATCAATCGCCAGCAGTTGTATTGTTGATGGATTTGGTTAAGGAAATTAATCAATTAAAGGATGTTTATCCAGAAGAGTCCGAGTCCAAGGAGGATGCGGCATGGCAGTTTATGTATTAATTAGGAAGAGTTTGTTAGTTCCCTTTTATCTTTAGGAAAGTGTGTTTAGTGTCCGATAAGGACTTCATGTTTTTCCTTTTATCTTTAGGAAAGTTTGTATCGTGTCCGATATGGACTAGTATCTACTTATGGGTATAAATATGTACACTCAGGTCCCTGTAAATTATCTTTCGATCAACACAATTACTCTCGGTGCATCGCCACCCTCTTTTTTGAGATTTTTACTTATCAACCGGTGGAACTTGGCACCTGACGCGGGGCTACATCGGCTTTCGATCTTCGGCGAATGGGTAAATCCTACGTTCCGCCGGCCTTGGTGAGTCTATCGCTTCGATCTCTTGGATCACTCTGGTTCAGTTGATATATTTGCCTACCAGATATTTCAATTCTATTTTAATTGCATTGTGTTTAGAGACGCATCGGTTTACTTGGTACTGTCTCGATTAGGTTTGATCTTCTATCTTAGCCAATATATCTCTATAATCACAATGTTCTTTTAAATAGATTTGTTATATTCATCACATTAGACAGATCTATCGGTTCATTAAATATTAGATTATCATATACAATCTCGTGCTGCATCGGTTAGGTTCGACTTACTAGATTGTTGTTGATAATATAAATCTTGTTAAGCCGTATGGGTTCATGCTAATGTTTTATCGGAGTGCTAGCCGATGAGTTATCATATACGTTATATAATATAGATTGACAATATTTTCTACTTGTATTGACCAATATCCATTTAGGGTTTTGTCGATATCGAGTAGATTACTTTGTTGGCTTAGATTATATAATGTATCCACCACCTTGAAAATCAGTCAAAGGCTTTGATTATCTGGATGTTATGTTTCTTTTTGTACTTACTGTTGCATCAGTTAAGTTTGATCTACTAAGTCGTGCTTAGAACCATAATCTCTAGCTTGCTTCTTGATTGCCAATAAAGGTTTCATCGGGGTTTCAGCCGATGAGTTATCTGGATGTTGCATCGGCTTGTAAGGATTACATATAAGTTGGGTTTAGCCGATCACAACAAAGGTTTCACTGTTTATCTAATCATTTGGATTTATTGACATCGGACCTCCAGTCGATAAATGCTTTAACCTTCGCATCAACACTTATTCTATGATATTACTATTAGGCAATTGTCTTTATATCATCATTAACTCAAGTATCAAGATCTTTGCTAGATATCAGCTAGTATAGGCATTGGCTGGAATCACTCCATCGGCTTGTCGGCCAATCAACCATTTTATCTGTTGTTTACATATCTTGTCAGTTGCAAGATCAAACTGACTAGCACACCCGCATCTCATCATTATTTTAGACCTGCACTGAAGCTAAGCAGATCTCCCAGGCCATCGTGTTTTTTCGTCAACACCTACGTCTCCGTTGAGGGGCCATAAAGGTAAGGTCTATTACAACCCTTTCCTCATGAGGTTGCACAAATGCACCCCTCGATTTCACTCTTGATTTCTTCCCTTGCGGAGGCGAAATTGAAGCCTTCACAAACTTTCCATGGCACACCACAACCTTGGGTGCTCACCGGCGACGCCTAGCCATCTAGGAGACCTCAGTCCCCAAAAGTAACAAACACAATCAAAGATTTGCTTGCTATGAACTCGAGTGCTCAAATTATGGAGTGAAGCTCACAAGCTCTCAACTCCTCAATCTCTCAATCTAATTCTCTCAACTTCTCAAATCCCTCAGACAAATAGGCACCACAAAGCTAGGGGAATGGGAAAGGCTCTTTGGCTTTGGATATGTCTACTTTTGCCCAAGAACAGAAACCACCCAAAGGAGGGGTGGAGGAGTTTATTTACCCGAGCCTCTCAAAACTAGCCGTTAAAGGCCAAGATTTCATTTTTCGGAATTTTCGAAATGCCGCATTTTCGGACAAGTCCGAAAATCAACAGAACGCAATCTCACTTTCGCAGCCATTTTCGGAACTTCTGAAATATTTTGAGACTTTCCAAAAAAATTTCGGAATTTCTGAAAAGCACCAGAGTAAAACGACCATAACTTTTCTCTCGGGAGTCCGTTTTTGATGATCATGGATACTATCGAAAGCTCAGTCAGAGGACTATCCAACTCAAATAATATTGAGGTCTAAAACCACTAAAATAATAGGTTAAAACTTGGGTTTCTCTCAAGGTAGCACTAGGATGGGTCACTTTGAGCACCGAGATATACACAAACATATCGATGTTGCATCCTTCTTAATAGTACGGTATTCCTATATTCAAAAGTAAATAGGAAGATAATTATACCAATAGGAATGCATTCTTTCAATCTTTCTTTCTTTGTCTTAAGGGACACCAACATCAAAACTGTTTCATCATACAGTCTTCAAATGATTGATGTGGTTACTTGTAGCGTCAAATGACCTTGCACGATCCATCATGATAAAGTCATCACTCGCCCTTCACCACCGGATTTGGTTCTTCGATGCCATGCCCCTTGCTTGCCCTTCACCATCGCATGGTCTATCATGACCGAGTATCACTTGCCCTTCACCGTTTTGCCGTCGTAGCCACTTCGTATCCCACATCTTCAATATCTTCACTTTGTCATCCTTGTTATCTTTAGATGTAATGATATTTCTTGAGTATCAACACAATTTACAATCATGAGACCTATTTCCCTCATTCAACTCAATGAAATTGTTAGTCCCAATGGTTCGGTTGTCAACCTTAACTTGTTGACCAACCAAGCGCATGTATAAAAGGATATGAATAAATGATGAGTATTAATCAACATCACAAATGTCATATACTCAAATATATCCTCAAATTTAAAGATCCCAATTAAATGAAAGTAAATAACTTGGATCAGTTACATACATTTATAGGATTTGCTCCCCCTAAATATATACATACAAAATATTTGTGTGACGCAAGAGTATGCATAAAAGATATGAAACATTGAGAGTTTATCCTATACAAGAATATAAGCCATTTATCAAATATAGGCATTAAAACAAAAACATACCTTCATTATCTACATGTTCTCAATATAAAGAGACTAAAGAAGATATGGCTCAAACAAAACATTGGTCTCACATGCATATGTAATCACATGAAAATATTATATATGAATATATCAATATGTGCAAGGAGAGAAACAATGATACATATAGCTTGATCTCCATGCATTTTATCCTTGTGATTTAGGTCCACCATCAATGAATGTTTCTATCTCAACTCATATGAATTACATAAATCACCTATCAAATTTAACTCAAATTCCACTTTCATATCCACATAAGACTAGTAGACAAATAAATGCTTATAACAATATTAGTCTCATGTAATTGGATTTATCATTAATCACCAAAACCAAATTGATGGCACTTGAACTTTCACTTGTGTATTGAGCGCTCGTAGTACGATGGTAAGCTCTGTTTCGTCGGTTCGCTCATGTTCTTAAAAAATGCCTTAGTTGTTGGCTCTATTGGGACCTTCTTCCTTGGACTTTGCCGCATGAAGTGATCTCTCACCTGCCTTGGCACTTCCACATCAGTTTTCTCGTCAGTCATATCATATGGTCATTTCTTTGGAACAAACTTTTTTGGCTTGTCTGAAGTTGGCCTCCATCTTCTTCTTTGACAGTGCTGGAGGAATT
The DNA here is from genome assembly GCA_000573905.2 of Oryza punctata. NCBI lineage: Eukaryota > Viridiplantae > Streptophyta > Magnoliopsida > Poales > Poaceae > Oryza > Oryza punctata. The sequence continues at coordinate 18,508,754 of CM002492.2, read as the reverse complement.
GAGCTGGTCCATTCTTGACAAGGTACATCTGGTTGCGGTGGTGCTGATGGAGGAGACAGTCCAGACCGATGTTGCGGAGGAGATTGAGGAGACGATGCAGACTAATGTTGCGGAGGAGATGGAGGAGACGGTGGAGATTGAGGATCAGGCTGTGGTGGTGGGGACTAAGGATCAGGCTGTGGTGGTGGAGATGTACGGACTGACGCTGCCTCTTGCCCGGGAAGCACAATAAAGGGCTTGTTCCATAGTATGATGGAGCCGAATGTATCTCCTAGCTTCGTCTCCCCATCTCCTCTGGGGATGTCTAGCTCAAGATCCTCAAAGCCTTGGTAAACCTGCTCTACCTCGACCTTTAAGTACCCAAGTAGAATCGGCCTTCAGTGGAACCTCTAGTCTTGCTCCACTTGTATGGCCATGCCATACGCCACCTTCACGAGAAAAAAGGTGAATTAGTTTTTATGCACAGCTTAATCTTAGGTACAAAACATGATGTGCAAACTACGATCATACCTTGATTGTTAGGTTTTTGAACGGGATATGCAGCTCACATGATGTCCGCTTGAAGCATCTTGGCCACGTTATTAATTTTGGTAATTAATGACAAGCGCTAATTGTGGACTAACTATTTCATTTGAGATTGTGTATTTAAGTTTGAGCCACATGATGAATACGCCATGGATGATTATCGAGGATCAAAATTGATGGTGCAAAGAAAAGGAAACAAGAAGGTAAAACCTAGTCTTTATTCTAATTGATCGAGGTGTTGGGCGATCAAATTCTTGCTAGGTTTATTCTTTAGCTTTGTCGTACTATCAAGAGGGGTGATGACCTAAACAAAGAGTTGATCAAAATGCCACATTAGGTCATATGCATACACTTGTTCTTTGCTTAATCCTCCATTTTCCTTTGACCATTAGCGGTCTGACCGCTCACCCCAAGCCAGTGTGACTGGCATGTTGAGGCCGGTGTGACCGATGGTCTGTTGCCAGTGTGACTGGCCGGTTGGGCCGATCTGACCGCGCGCCACTCGATCTGACCGGGTGGCCGCTGTAGCCTATACTTTGTCTCAGTGAATTATGGCCGAGCCAAACTGAGCTGAGACCGGTCTAACCGAGCCGCAGGCGGTCTGACCGGAACTGACCCGATCTAACTGGCCAGACTACTCCAGTCTGACCGGCTGGCGTCTACCAGTGCATTAAATGCACTGTAACGTCTAGTTTTCTAGCCGTTACAATTGTGGGCGGTCTAACCGACCACCCTATGGAGGTCAGATCAGCAGCCCACAGAGGTTGATGTTTCTACCCCCAATGGCTAGTTTTTGGTGGTGAGGGTATATAAACCTCCCCACCAGCAACAAGGGGACTCTCTTGGCACATGCTTCATTTGCATACACCCCTTGCATCTACTCTCACACCCATTTGAGCTCTAGTTCTTCCCTTGTGTGTTAGAGAGTGCTTTGAGACAAGATTCAAGTGCATTGCTTCATTGTAGAGCTAGTGTGGCACTTGACATCTCCGAGCCGAGTCATCGCTTGTTACTCTTGGAGGTTACCGCCTCCTAGATGTCTTGTGGAGGTGTTGCCCGGTGACCTCTCCAAGGAGTGGAGAAGGCCCGGTGCCCGCTTGTGAGTGGTTTGGAATTCACCACCTTTGGAGTGAAGGAAGAACTACCCTAGTGATCGAGGCTTGGGTAGTCCACTTCGTGGGTCAGCTCCCACCTTGCCTGCCCCTTTAAGAAGGGGCCTTGCGGTGGCTTCGTGGTTTTGAGTGGTGAAGTTGGGCTCGTCTCAACGGGATTTAGGAAATCGGCGAGTTTCTGAACCGATCTTGAGGTTGTGAAAAATTCCTTGTCTCTTGTCTCATTCACTTATTGCATTTACATTTGTGCAATTTACATTCTTAGAGATATAATTGAGCCCTTATCACCCTAGGATTGCAAAAATAACTTAGTTGCTTAGTTGGTGTTACCCTTCACCAAATCTAGCAACTAAGGTTAGTTTTGATTAGGTAGAATTTATTTTAAATCGCCTATTCACCCTCCTCTAGTTGATATCTTGATCCTACAAGTGGTATCAGAGCTTGGTCTCTCTTGATTGGGCTTTCCGCCTAGAGAAGATGTCGAACGAGGTAAACCATGTAGGGAAGGCTCGCATGTTTAATTGCACAAATTATCCCACTTGGAAAATTAAAATGTCTACACACCTTAAAGCTATGAGCTTCCACATTTGGAGTATTGTTGATGTAGGCTTTGCCATTACTAGAAGTCCATTGACGGAAGTTGACCATCGCAATCTCCAACTCAATGCCCAAGCCATGAATGCTTTGTTCAACTCCTTGAGCCAAGAAGAGTTTAATAGAGTTAGCAATCTTGAGATCGCTTGTGAGATTTGGAACAAGTTGAGTGAAATTCATGAGGGCGCAAGTGAGTACAAGGATACCAAGCTTCACTTTCTCAAGATACAATATGAGACTTTTTCCATGTTGCCTGGTGAGAGTGTGAATGACATGTATGGGAGGCTAAATGTGATTATCAATGATCTCAAGGGACTTGGGGCAACCTACACCGATCTTGAGGTTGCTCAAAAGATGCTTAGGGCTCTACCGGACAAGTATGAGACCCTAGTTACCATGCTCATCAACTCCGACATGTCAAGGATGACACCCGCAAGTCTCTTGGGGAAGATCAACACAAATGACATGTACAAGTTGAAGAAGAAAGAGATGGAAGAAGCCTCACCATCCAAGAAGACAAGCATTACTCTTAAGGCCGAGGTTGAAGACAAGGGAAAGGCCAAAGTGGATGAAAGCAAATATCACTTGGAAGAAGAAATTGCACTTCTTGCTAGAAGATTCAATGACCTCTTGGGAAGGAGAAAGGCAAAGGGAAAGGATTCTAGTTCCTATAGAAGGAGTAGAAGACCCAACAAGAGCCTCTTTTACTTGAGATGCTTTGAGTGTGGTGAGAAGGGGCACTTTACCTCTAAGTGTCCTTCTAAATAAGATGAAGGAGACAAGTCATCAAAGAAGAGCAAGAGTGGAGGATATAAGCTCATGAAGAAACTCAAGAAAGAAGGGTATAAGATTGAGGCTTTCATAGGGTAATGGGACTCAAATGAAGAGAGTTCCGGTCTCAATCCGGATCCGACGCTAATGAAAGTGATGATGGAAACTCTAGAAGTGCCCCTAGACAAGATGGTATCTTGGTGTGTTTGCTGTGAAACTGGTAGGCTTCACACCGTTGCATCAAGTCTCAAGCGTCTTTGAGGGCGGTTGGCTAGAAAAATCCTTGTCAGAAGGCTGTTCCTACTAGAGTCCGCCCACCGGTGTGAGATCCACAAATTCCTTCGTGGATGTCGTGTAGCAAGTCATTGCCGTCCTCGGGAGAGACACGTTTTAGGAGAACTCCGTTCGGGGCTTTTTTGTAGAGGTCGTTGCCAACCTTGTAATAGATCCTAGCTTGTTGAGAGATCCTTTATGCTTCTTTGTCATCCTCCGATAGTTTATCGGTGTCCAAGAAGTCATCGAGAGGCTTATGCCAGTCTTCAATTATTTCGATGTCGGCCATGACGTTGATGACCTTTGTTGTAGCCCCCGAGCTTTTGTCAGGGTTGGCTATGGTGCCGTTATCGTGGGATTCCATTATGGAAGGTTTTATCAGGACGTCTAGAAGGGTGCCCGGTTCAAGGGGTTCTCTTCTAGAGATGCGTTGTGCCAGGTTATCGAGTTCAGAGTTATCCTTGCGGAAAACATGCCGGACCTGGATACCATCGAATTTTCGCTCCAGCTTCCTAACTTCTGCGAGGTACTTGGCTAACTCGGGATTAGAGCATTTGTAGTCTTTATGCACTTGGTTGGCGACCAAGTCTGAGTCTCGTTTGACAATTAGTCGCTTAACTCCAAGAGAAGCACTAGCTCATATCCCGACGAGTAGCCCTCCACGGTGTTGTTTGTCGCCCAGAAATTGAGGTGTATTGCATGTCTCAGCTGATCTCCTGTTGGAGATGTCAGAATGAATCCTACCCCTGATCCTTGGCTATTGAGTGCTCCATCGAACGCCATTGTCCATGTCTCGTTATTTGCCTAGCTGATTGTAGTGTTCTCGGGAATAGTCCAATCGGCTATGAAGTCTGCGAGAACTTGGGACTTGACGGCTGTTCTTGGAACGAAGTGGACATCAAATTGACTGAGTTCGATAACCCACTTGGCGATGCGCCCGACAATGTCTTTGTTTTTGATGACTTCTCCAAGCGGAAAAGAAGAGACAACTATGGCCTTATGGGCTGGGAAGTAGTAGGGCAGCTTTCTGATATCATGATAACAGCGTAGAGCAGTTTCCGTATCTGGTGCTATCGTGCCTTGGCATCGTGAAGGGCCTCACTAACGTAGTACACGGGGTGTTGTACCTTGTCCCTTTCGACGACGATGACAGTGCTAATGGAGTATGGCATAGCAGCGATATAAGGAATAACTTTTCTATTGGTTGTGGGGCGACGAGTACAGGGGGATTTGACAGGTAGTGTTTTAGCGTGATAAATGTGTTCTCCGCATCCTGGGTCCACTCAAACTTATCTTGCTTCTTCATTAAAGCGAAGAAAGGTTGTGCTCATTCTCCCATCCTGGCCATGAAACGGCTGAGTGCTACCATGCATCCCATCAGCTTCTATACTTCCTTAAGTCTTGTCGGCAACATCATGTTCTCGATGGCCTTGATCTTTTTGGGGTTTGCCTCGCTGCCTCGCCTAGAGACAAGAAAACCGAATAGTTTCCCTGATGGTACTCTAAATGTGGACTTCTCCGGGTTTAACTTTAAACGATGTCACCGGAGATTGTTGAATGTTTCCCGTAGGTCAACGATCAATTTGTCGTCTGTCTTCGTTGTGACCACTACATCGTTGACGTAGGCTTCTACGTTTCGACCGAGTTGGTCACCAAGAGCCCCCTGGATCTCGCATTAGTAAGTGTTGCTGGCACTGATCAACCTGAAGGGTATCTTGGTATAGCAGAAAACAGGGAAGGGCATGATGAATATTGTCTTTTCCTCGTCTTCTTTAGCCATGCTGATTTGGTGGTAGCCAGAGTATGCATCGCGGAAACTTAACAACTCGCAACCGGCTGTTGAATCCACCAATTGGTCGATGCGAGGAAGGAGAAAGTGATCCTTGGGGCACGCCTTGTTGAGATCGGTGAAGTCCACGCACATTCTCTAGTTGTCGTTAGCTTTGAGAACCATAACTGGGTTTGCGAGCCACTCGGGGTGGACAACATCTCTGATAAAGCCAGCTTTGAGGAGTTTGTCCAACACTTCTCGGATAGCTTGTTTTCGATCAGGTGCGAATCGACGTAGCTTTTGCTTGATCGGGTTGGCGTCAGGTCGCACAATAAGTTTGTGCTCGATCACCTCCCTGGGACCCCGGGCATATCAGACGGTTGCCAAGTGAACACGTCTGCATTATCGCGGAGAAATGTGATGAGCTCGAATTCCTATTTGCTATCGAGCATTGCCCCGATCTTCACGGTCTTGTCGGGGTTGGTGCTGGTCAGTGGAATGATTTTGATGGCGCCGTCTGGTTTGGGCGTCATGTTGGCCTTGATCGCTTTCTTGGATTGTTCTGTAGTGGTGGGTGATGTGGAAGTATGCTCGACCATGTCAAGGCTCCGCTTGTCGCACTGTACCACTAACTTGTCATTCCCGAGAATCGTGATCGTCCATTTTGGTCCTAGCATCTTGAGCAATTGGTACGTGTAGTGGGACGCCACCACGAACTTCGCTAGTGCTGTTCTTCCTAAGATTGTGTTGTATGCAGTGTTGAACTCTGCCACATCAAAGGTAATCTTGCCCAATGGCTTGGATGAGGACTCAAGGGTGATTCCATGAAAGGGCTGATCAGTAGGAGTCAACTCACTGTGAGGAATTCCCATTGCGTCCAATGTGCCTGCGAAGAGTAAGTTAATGGAGCTGCCGCCGATGACAAGAACTCGTGTGACCTTGGTGTCCTGAATAGTGGGCTTAACAACTATTGGATATCATCCCGGAATTGTTGTAGTTGTCAGGTGGTCTACCTCAGAGAATTCGATCTTCTGTTGAGACCACTTCATCTTAGCAACAACTCCTTGTGATATGGAACAGACTTTGCGTTCTATCTTCTTGTACTCTCTCTTCGAAGACTATGTTGTAGAACCACCAAAGATATGTTTGACATGAAGGTTGAAATCTGAGAACACGAGTTCGTTGTCGGTTGAGAGATCATCTGCGCTCTTCTCGACCACACGAACTCGCTTTCTTTTTTCCGATGCCATCTGTCTTGCTAACGCCTTAGTGAATACTTCACATTCCTCCAAGGCGTGAGTGTTGGGCTTGTGTATTGGGCACCATTATCGTCAGGGTTCGTCTCCTTGAGGGGGTGGGTCCGCTTGATCTGTGGTGAGGACCTCGGTCGATGCTTTGCGCTTCCCGTTCTTCTTGTTCCTCCTCTTACTAGACTCTGGTGCGTCTTTTTTGTCTGATTTCTTCTTGCCACCCACCTTATTTTTTCCTTCTTTCCTCCTGAGGGTGTCATCCGCGTGAGCACACCTGTCGATGATCTCGAAGAGCTTTCGCGCGGAGGTGATTCGCTTTGTCACCAAGTCCTGAGTAGTGTAGTGATCTCGAACACCTGATTTGAATGCGCGTATAACTGAGGCATCTGTGATTTCAGGGATCGTATTCCAGCATTCATTGAATTGTCGTATATAGCCCCTCAAAGATTCACTTGGATCCCGAGTTAAGGCGTGGATGTCATCCTCGACTGCTTGGTGCTTGTATGTTCCCTGAAAGTTGGCGATGAATTGCTGACATAGGTCTTCCCAAGAAGAAATTGAGCGTCACGGGAGATGGTAGAGCCATGATCGGGCAGATCCTTTCAGCGCAGCTGGCAAGTAGTTTGCAAGTGCGTTGTTGTCGGTCCCGGTGGCGTAGAGGACTGTGGAGTAGACATGTAGAAATTCGTCGGGGTCTGTGCTTCCGTCATATTTGTCTACGGCTCCTGGGCGAAACTTCTCAGGCCATCGTACTTCTCGTAGACCTGGGGTGAACACCCTGCATCCGCCTCTAGGTACGATCGGTGGTCAATACCCACGTTGTCATCGAGAACCGCCTACTGAAGAAGACGAAGATGACTAGGGATCACTGTGGTCTGGAGTACAACCATTGGGCCAACGCCCCTGGCCGTGGTTTCTCCGACGACTTGGAGATCGTGAATCACGGTGTCGCCTGTTGTCGTTATGATGTTGGTGGCCTCAACCATTGTCACCCTGGCTGTGCCGCCCTCGACTGTTCTCGTCATGGCGGCTCTGCTGATCCTGTTGGTCCCGGTTCTGGCAGTGTTCTCAACTACCGTCGTTGTTGTGTTGTCGTTGGGGAGAACGTCATTGTCGAGGACGAGCGTTCTCCAACTCATGTCGATCCCGCCTACGCCCGTTCAAGTGATCACAAAGGTCACGATCTTTTTGGGGTTGTGGGGTCTATCGACTATGTCTTCTTGTTGAAATGTTTAGAGGGTTGCAGCCTAGATCTCAGCTTGGGTGCTCGCTGAGGACTTCATCGACGTCAGCGTCGATGTTCCCAACGTCGTGCTAGTTTCCACCTCGAGCTGGAAGGTGAGAGGGACCCACAGCCGTCGGTCCGACCACCGCCTGGAAAACAATGCTTACGTTTGCCATTGTGGAGCGTATTCTTCCAACTCAGTGGTCGCCTTCGGTAAACGTGACTGGATCGAAAGGACTTTCTCTCAATATTGACTCGAGCGCGGTAAGATGTTGAGCAGGCGAGCGGACAGGTTTTGTGCCCGCTCGAGGAGGCGGGTCTTGTGGAATCCTGTCCCCTTCAATAGCGTATACGCTGCGTGAAGTATTGGATCCCGAAGATTCTTGATCCTCTATGCTGTGTAGAACTGAATGTTCGTAGGGGACGAGTTCAACAACTCCTACGAAGCGATCTGATGACTCCTCTGTGTTCTTATCCTCTGCAACAGTCTGAGTTTGAACTCGTTGTTGTTGGATATGGGAACGAGAGTATGGGGTCATATCTTTGTTAGCGTCGACGAAGACCTTGCAACTCGAAAGAGTATGCTTATTCGTTTGGTGAATTGGGCACTAGGGGAACTTGGTTGGTGAAGCGCGTTGAATATTTCGTTCTTCGCAAGCATCGAGTTCAGCCTTCGCTTGGTGCAACACTTTACTGTCCCTTAGGGTGTGGTTGGTTGTCTTGTGAATAGCGCACCGAGAGTGGCACGTGCGGGAAGTTCTCCTTGTCGGTGCTTGATCCTCAGTTGGTAGCTGGAGCTTGGCTGCTTGAGGTCTTTTCCCTAAAGTTGAAGCAATCGGTGTCCCTTTTTCTGACTTGACGGGAGGGGTAGCTGAAGGAGTGTCCTTCCTTGTTGTCGCGTCTATGAGTTCTCATTCCCAATAGGAACTGGGACAGACGAGATCGGCGTTGCAATGTAGACCGGGAAGAAAATAGATCAGACTTGAGTCCACATCAACATTGTCCGGGTTGGATCTCCTGGGCCAAAGTTGGTGTAGATGTTGTTGTCGGGATAGCTTGAAGTCATCTCGGCAAAACCTTGAGCACCAAGTTCTCCTACCTGGCACGCCACTGTCGATGGGTGATACCTATGGATCGTATCCTGAGGGTATTGGGGCACGTTGGTATAAGGTTCTACACGATACGACATTAAGCATACGGGAAAACAAGATTTATACTGGTTCAGGCCCCTCGTAAGGTAATAATCCTAATCCAGTTTATATGAGATTATAGAATATAATAGAGTACAAAAGAGAACCACTGAACTCGAGATTACCGATGAGATTCCTCTGAGTACGGTTCGATGAAACGTTATCGGTGAAACTGACCTCAAGTCCTCCGGATTGCATCTATGGTGGTAGTGGGTGTCTAGCTCTAAGATTCGATGCCTGTAACCCCCTCCGAGAGGTCTATATTTATACCGCAGATCACCTTAGTCTCCAAGTAGAACTCGGACACACCGGACCCCGTATGATATGGCGAATATCCCACCCTTCTTCGAGTAGGACTCCGTTGATCCCTGCTTCTCGTACACGATTTCCTTAATCTGACAGACTCTTTCCATATACATATGGGCATGCTGTATCCGTATATTTGCATGACTCCAAGGATAAAGGGTATGCCTTATCCGAACCCTGACAAACACCACGAGTCGGGTCCTCTACTTCACGCTTCGGGGCCGAATCATCCAAGTATCGCCAACACTCTCAGGCTGGAAGTTCGTAGGTAGCCCACGCACAAGTGACCTACGCGAGAAGCTCGAAGCCAATAGCATAATGAACTCCGACCTGTGCAACGTCATGAACGAGTGACATCGTCAGCGAGACACTGACCGACTGCGTATCCACGAAGCTAAATCAGAGGGAGGCTGCAGAAGAGCTGATTACTTGTTGGACGAACGAATCATCGTCTGCCACCCCAATCTTGATAACTCGACTGGTCTCCCAGAGGACCCGGCTGAGGGGATCCCTGCATTCACCAATGCCCTGCGCCAAGTGTGCTGGTCGAGTTACATCAAGCCCATGGGCATTGATAAGTACGACGGCAAGACCGACCCGGGCGCATGGCTCTTCGTTTACTCAACCACCATATAGGCCGCATGTGGTGACCAACAGGCGATGGCCAACTATCTCCCAATCATGCGGACCTCCGAAACTCGGGCTTGGCTCATTGGCCTCCTTGAGCACACCATCGATAGCTGGGCCGAGCTCAAGGCTCAATTCATCACCAACTTTCAAGGCACATCCCACATCCGAGAACCCAGTGGGACCTCTACCAGATTTCGCAAGGTGATGGCGAGCGCTTCTCCAACTACATCTACCGCTTCGCTGAACGACGCCACATCATCCCTCATGTCAAAGACTCGGACTTGATGGCAGCCTTCTACCAAGGCTGCAACAATGAAGATCTCATCAAGTGGTGGGCATGTAATACCTCCAATGGCTCAAGTGGGCCAACCACTGTACGAAAAATGTTTGACCGGGCCAACAAAGACGCCAACTCCGAGTTGGTGGTGGTGGCTCAAATTAAGAAACACCAGTCATACCAGCCTCGCCAAGACCACCCCGACTCCTCCCGAAACAAAGGCGCCAAAAGCTAGGACGAGGAAGAAGTTCACGGTGGCAAGCGAAGCAGCTATCAACGGCACCACAAAGCACCGAGAATTGATGACTTTGACAAGATGATGGATGGCCCATGCCTCTATCATCCCAAATCCCGGCACACGATGAAAGACTGTTGGTTGCTCAAGTAGTATGCCCAGCGGCTCACAGACAAGCCCACCCAGCCGAAGGAGGCAACTCAGCCTCCACAAGGTGGAGACAAGTCTACGCCACCCGGCTTCCCACACCATCATGCGGAACTCAACCACATATATGGAGGCCCGGACGCCTACGAATCTAAGCGCAAGCGGACGCTAACTGAGCGAAAGATCAACACCATTGCCGACACCCCCTAACACCTCCATTGGTCGGAGGCCATCATCACCTTTGATCGTTCGGATCACCTAGATCATGTTCCTCACCTGGGCAGCTATCCACTCGTCCTCGAACCATTCGTTGATGGCGTGCGCCTAAAGAGAATACTCTTCGACAGTGGCAGTGCGCTCAACATTCTGTTCTCCAAGACATTCAAAGACATGGGGGCTGCCCGAGCAAATCTCCTTTCCACGGCATCATACCAAGAACTTCTTCAACACCACTTGGTCAGGTCACCCTCCAGGTCACTTTCAGCAACCCCGACAATTTCCGTACAGAGAACGTGGTCTTTGAGGTGGCCAACTTCAAGACTGCCTACCATGCTATCTTCGGTAGGCCCGCTATGGGAAATTTTATGGCCATACTGTATTACGCCTACGCCATGATTAAAATGCCCAGACCAAACGAAATAATCTCCCTCAGAGCTGACATCAAGCAGTCATTTGTCTGCGACAAGGAAAGCTGTGAGATGGCCCAATCAATTGAAGCCTCACTGAATCAAGAAACAATCGCGGCCAATGCGGCTAGTCGGTCACCTGGTGATGCGGAAATGCCTACCGCCAAGACTCCAAAGATCTCCATGGAGCCAATGGATGCACCAACCAAGAAGATTATACTCGACCCAAGTACTCCAACCAAGATAGAGATCATAGCAGCTAGCTTGGCTCCGAAATAGGAAGACGTGATCGTCACCTTCCTCCGGGCCAAGATATATTCACCTAGAAACCCTCTGACATGCCTGGTGTCCCGAGGGAGGTCATCGACCATCATCTTCACATGCGACTAGATGGAAAGCCTGTCAAGCAACGCTTACACTACTTCGCTCTAGATAGGAAGGAGGTCATTAGTAAAGAGTTAACCAAGCTATTAGCCACTGGTTTTATCAAAGAAGTGTACCACCTGGAATGGTTAGATGACCTGGTGCTTGTAAGAAAAAAATAAACATGGCGTGTGTGCATTGACTACATGGATCTCAACAAGGCGTGTCCCAAAGATCCATTCAGTCGCCCCCGTATCGACCAAGTGATCAACTCCACGGCTAGCTGCAAGCTACTCTCCTTCCTCAATGCCTACTCGGGCTATCACCAAATCACCCTCTACCTGGACGACTACCTCAAGACCTCTTTCATCACTCCTTTCGGCACATACTGCTACATCACCATACCTTTTGGGCTAAAGAATGCAAGCACAACATACCAGAGAACCATGCAAAGATGTTTACACATTCAACTCGAACACAACGTCGAAGCTTATGTTGACGACATCGTTATAAAATCAAGAGTCAAGGAAGACCTCATTGCCGATCTAGAAGAAACATTCAGCAGCCTGCGCGCATCCAAGATGAAGCTCAACCCTGAAAAGTGCACTTTCGGCGTGCCATCAGGAAAACTACTAGGCTATATGGTATCAAGCCGAAGGATTGAAGCAAACCCAGGCAAGATAGCAAGCATTCACTCCATGGAGCCACCCACCGACCTCAAGAAGCTGCAGAAGTTGACTAGGTGCAAGGAGTCACTCAGCCGCTTCACCTCATCCCGACTCGGCGAGCGAGGCATGCCATTCCTCCAATTACTGAAGAAATCTGACAAGTTCCAATGGACTCTCGAAGCTCAATCTGCCTTCGACAACTTCAAACGTTACCTGATGATTCCACTTGTACTAACAGCACCACAATGACTAATGTAGTCAGCACAGTCTTGGTGGTCGAGTGGGAATAAGATGGATCAATCCAGAAGATTCAGTGTCCAGTCTACTTCATTAGCAAGGTGCTAAGTGACTCAAAAACTCGGTACACACAAATACAGAAGATGCTATATGCAATCTTCATCACCGCCTGAGCTCACTCATTATTTCCAAGCCCACCAAGTATCAGTCGTCACTTCGTATCTTCTCCGTGATGTTATGATCAACAAGGGGGCCACCGGACGCATCGCCAAGTGGGCGCTCGAGCTGATGGCGCTCGACATCTCTTTCCAACCCAAGTTGGCAACTGTTGCACTTGTAGTGTAGCTTTTCTCTAGCCGACATACACAGGCAAGAGTGAGCATGATGGAGTTTGGATGGACCAGAGTTTACTGGTCTCCGCTGTTGCTACTGCTACTGCTGTCTTTTTAATGTGAGGACTAAGTGACTATTCAATAAGTATTTACGTGTTATTTACGTTGGGATCTGCATATTAATTTATCCTATTGTGTACCCTAGCTGATGCCTAGATAGTGATTTTATACACAAAATAGTCTGGAAATTTGGGGATAAATTTCTGGGCGTGACACCGTCTGTGATGATGATGATGATGATGAGGGGTCGTCGTGGTCAGGAACGCGACCTCCCGACCTACGACCTCGTTCTCGGTCCTGTCTTGGATCTGGGGATTGCGAGTGTCATCATCAGTCGTTACTTCCCCATTGATGTCCTCGATCGTTGTCGCCCTGATGCTGTTGTTCCCGGTTGTTACCGTCCTAACGACTGCGGTGATCCTGGCAATCTCGATAATCACTATGGTTGACTTGATTGTCGTAGTTATCTTGTCAGCTTTGTCCTTGCTGGGGTGCAGGAGGTCGATGGCGATTACCTTCGTCTTGTGGTTGTCGATCTCACCTCTGGCTGTTTAGTTGGTCGCGTATAACACGGCCTTGTCAGCGAGGAGGGTTCCGACAAACTGGGTTTGAGGCATTCCGAGGGTTACGGCCAAGATCCTAGCTAGGATGTGGGCTGTGAAACTCTTCAGCACCATTGGCATTAGCTGCTCGCACCTCGTTGTTCTCAGCTATCCGAATGTTGTTGTTCTCTGCCACCCGAGCATTGTCAGCTGGTTGTCGAACTCGGGATGGACCCTGTGAAGATGGTCCGGTGGTGGCTAGGAAAGCCGAGTTGAGGTTAGCAACTGTTGACTGCAGTCATCTTGCCCATGCATCTCCCTCCGGGAAGGTCACCGGATCGAAAGGGGTCTGCCTAAGCAATGATCCAAGTGAATTCAGGTGTTGGGCTGGGGTTCGGTTAGAGTCTCCTGGTTCACGGGGATCCTCTAGATCATCCGAACGCACTTCGCCCTCTTCGTGCACGTCCTTCACAATGTCGTTGAGAAGTTGGATTCCGAAGATTCCTGATCATCAAGGCTATGTAGAACTGATGGTTCACTAGGATCTATACCGACGTATCCGATCATGAGGTCCTGGGTTCGGGATTGTTGTCGTTCACGTGGGCCGCTCGAGATTGATCTCAGAGTCGGTGACTCACACAACAAGGAGCCCAGGTCGTACATATTGTAATCATCAAGAAGACCATGCAACTAGTAAGAGGGTGACTTTTCGATTTGTGAATCGGGCACCAGTCCTTGTATGGGGATGTGCGCGGGATAGCTCGACCTTTGCAAGCTTCGAGTTTCGCCTTCACATGGAGTATCACCTTGCAGTCAACCAAAGAGTGTTGTGATGTCTTATGAATCGAGCACCAGGGGTTTTGGCTAAGTTGAGGTTTCCTTATCGGCACCGGACCCTTGCTAGATGTTATGGGCTTGGCCGCATTTTGAATTCCTTGTAGAGTTGACATTAGTGGCCAGAACTGGGTTGTCTCCTACTGTCCTCGCAATGTTGTTCTCGATCCCAACCGGATTCGGGGAAGCGAGATTGGAGTTGCAGCAAAGACAAGGAAGACGATGGATCCGACTCGAGTGCATGCAAACGTCGGCTGGGTAAGATCTTCTAGGGCAAGACGGTTGTGGACAAAGTCGTCGGAAAGCCTTGAGCTTGAAGCCATCTTGACGAAACCTTGAGCACCAAATCCCCCTACCTAGCGTGCCAATATCAACGGGGGATACCCGTAGACCGTATCCTGAGAGTATTAGAGTACGTTGATACGAGGATCTACACGAAACAATATCAAGCACACAAAAGATAAGGATTATAGTGATTCAGACCCCTTATAAGGTAATAGTCCTAGTCCAGTTTATATGGGATTACGACGGAACAATAAAGAACAACAAAACTAGCGAGTTACCAATTAGATCCCTATCGAGAACTACTTGATGAGATCAGGCAGTGAATTGGCTTCGAGTCCTCCGGTTGCTCCTTCCGTGGCGAGTCTATCGAGAATTACTTGATGAGATCAGGCGGTGAATGGGTTTTGAGTCCTCCGGTTGCTTGGCTAAGCTATGATTCGATGATTCCGTACCCCTGGTGGGCCTTGTATTTATACCGCAGATACCTTGACCTCCAAGTAGAACTCGGAGAGAATTCACTTCCTTCCGTGGCGATTGACCTCCAAGTAGAAAATGGAGAGAATTCACTTCCTTCCGTGGCGAGTGGCTAAGCTATGATTTGATGATTCCGTACCCCAGATACCTTGACCTCTAGGTAGAACTCGGAGAGAATTCACTTCGTACGAGATCGTAAAGCCCACCTACTCATCGAACCGAACAGGACTTCCCAACCTCACCTCCCGCGTATTAGCATTAGGGAGTACAAACTTAGTCCCCATTATTAATTAATAGCGAAGAAAATGGTGAGAAAACCCGCGGTTGAGAGGAGATTCGAGCTCAGGCTGTTGCGTCACATACTTCTGGTAGATGCCTATACCAGCCGAGCTAGGCATCGATATCCACCCGAGAATATTGAAAAGTCAGAGACTATATTCATGATAATTAATTTAAGCGAGGTTGATAGAATTCGGATCATGATCTTCGATTAATTCGATCGAGGTTGATAGAATATTTGGGCTTTTGCACCTCAATCAATTAATAATAATACGCATGATTTACATTGCCAATTGAGAATTAATCTGGTCAGCTAAATAAAAAAAATCTAGATAGCAACCAATCCTCGTTTCAGGCTATAGTAAACCCACACGCTCATCTGATCTGATCAGTGCTGTTGATGAAGCAGCCTGGTGATGTCCACGGCGACGTTGCAGAGGCGTTCGACGGCGATGTTGCGCGCGGCGAGCATCTCCGGCAGCCGCGCGTGCTCGCACCCCTTCTGGCACAGCTCCGCCTCCTTCTGCGCGGCGCCGACCAGTAGCGCCGCCTCGTCGAACTCACGGGCGTCCAGCGCCGCCGCCGCGTCGCCGAGGTACACCACCGCCCTGTCGTACCTGACCGTGCAGTCGCCCACGCACCGGTGATCATCCGTGTCGTCGTCGTACGGCGTGCCGCCGTGCAGCTGGGACAGGAACGCCGCCGTCGCCATCGCCGTCGCGTTCTGCTTCGCCAGCAGCACCGCCGCACGCGCCAGCACGCGCGTGTCCGCCGCCGCCCTCGCCGTCAGCGGCAGCGACGACAGCGACTCCACGCACAGCTTCCGGTCCTCGACGGCGCTGCAAGTCTCCTCGATGCTGGCATGCGGCAGCGCGGTGGTGGCGCGTGCGCACGACGCCGGCGCGACGTTGGCGGCGAGGAAGACGAGGGCGGCGGCTACGAGCACCGGAGACGGAGAGGGAGACGCCGCCATTGGTGGGTGCGTACGTGTAGAGGCGGCGATGGATCGATCGATTTATTGGTTAGTTATTTGGTAGGGTTGATGCGATCGATCGACGCGACGACGACGACGCGCCGCGCCGCGCCTCTTTGGGTTTGGGTGTCGATGAGCTGCTCGGTTCTTGGGAGGAGGCGGCCATGGCGTCTTTATGCTGCGAGGCTTTGCTAATTGTAGGATCACCATGCATATATAGCATTTGGCCAAAATTGGTTGTGGCTTGTTTAAAAAGATAGGAAAAAAAGCCACGCTGTTTTGGTATATATTATTTTTCCCTTGTCCATATATAATATACTAGCATAATACCTTATATATTAGCATAATACCCTTGCGTTGTAACGGAAGGTTAGCTACTCCTCCTCCGTCTCACATGTACTTCGTTCACAACTTAGTATCCCTGATCTGTCATTTGTCATTCATCTTCTTGTCCCATGGTTCATCTCCTTGTCCCATGATAGAACAGACATTTTAACACATATAAAAGAACAAATGAATTATGAATCCTAGCATTCAAACGTAGAATTAATAAATAAGACAAAAAAAATTCACATAGGACTACCTCTTTTGCCGGTTTAGCAGCATCCTTGGTATCTAACGTGGCCATATTCCGATGCTAAAGAGATGGTCACTTTCAAGTAGGGGTGCCAATTTTCCAGTCCCTACGGGGTCAGGGTTGGGCCACGGAATAATTCTCACCCGCGCTGAGCGGGGGTGGACCCCCGCAAATTTCCGGGGGCGGGGAGGGGATAAAAAATACCCTCGGGTAACCCGGTGAGGCCCCGGGTATACGTTATTTCTCTGAAATTAGCCCATTCAAAACATATAAGCCTAGTTGGCCCATTCCAAGTGGCCATGTAAAAGCCTAACCCTAATCCCCATCTACCCTCACCCAATCCCCCACAGCCACCACCCCCCAGCCCTGACGCCTCCTTGTCGCCGCTCGTCATCTGCTGCTCCTACTTAACGCCGCTCGCCCGCTACATCAGCACAGTGCCCCTCGTCGTCGGCCGCCTCGACGCAATGCTTCTCCTCGTCGCTGCTCGCCGGCCACCTCGGCGCATCATCGTCGTCGACCGCCTCGGTTTGCATCGCCCCTCATCGCTGGCCGCCTTGACATCGCGCCTCATTGCCGTGGACCACAACATCGCCGCGACCCCTCGTCGTCAAGCTGCGACGCTCTTCGTTGTGGTACCTTTGTTGCCGGCCACTTCTTCGCATTGTGGGGCCCTGGAGGGGCAGGGGTGCTGATTGATTTGGCCCCAATCGTCCCTCCAGGGCCAAGGGCGGGGGCGTTCTAGCCCGTTCCCGTCCTGCCCCGTTGCCACCCCTACTTCTAAGTGCCACATTCCCAACTTATCTATGCAATTTTTTCTCCTCTCGCCTCATATATAGATTCACATCATAATGCAAGTTTTTCCCCTCCTCACCTCATATAAGATTATTCACAATACTTTTACCTAGGAAGCAAAGAACAACAAATAGGGGGAATGTGCATTCAGATTCTTTACAGAAAAACCATCATTAGATAGAATCACAAAAAGAAACTCTATATCGGAATCTTTTTTTATAATAGAAATGATTTACATCTCCTTACTCTGCCAACGAGCATATATATAGCCAATGGATCAAGAAAAGATTAATAAAAATACTCGAGATTATGGGACAAACCCCTATCTTTCTCATGATTGTATCCAGCTGAAATACCGAAAAGAAAACACGTAGAACTATAATCATATTCTATAGGATCTACGTCATCCAAAGTGAAACGACAAACCCTTGATTACAAACTCCAATATCGAAATCCTTCTACATGGTGACACAAATATACACACATGTAAGAAGAACCATGACCGTCGTCGAATTATACCTAAAAGTAGGGTTCCTTCTTAAGATGGCCCGAACTACAGCAACCTGTAGTTGTACAGCTCCTTGCGCCACAACTCAAAGTTGCAGGGGCCAACAAAATCATAGCAAAGTCAAAACGCTCCTGATAAAGCCCATGCTTGACACGCGGGAGGGGCGATGGTAGCTAACCGCTGAGTTAGGTAATCCTACAAAGAGATACAGGGCAAATGGACAAAGGTAGAGGTGAGCACTTGATCGTAGATGCACGTACCTCCATTTCCAATTTCCACCCTGGCTGCTATATCAACCGGGAGGCTTCCATCATGGAGCGGTGATTGGTTGTTCTTCACTTGTTCTGGGCTTATCCAGCAGAAATTGGTTGATTGCGAACTTCGTGGACTTTAACCAAACTCCGTATAAAATCTTCCATCCGTGGTATCGAGTATCGACGTATCGTCCCGTCAGGATAATACAGGTGCATTTTGTGTATCTCTCTATCGTCCCATATAAGCCATTTTTCATTTGAGTAAATTGTATCGATGGTACACGAATTATCTGGTGGGTGTAACTTAATGCATGAATTTGTAAAATGCTTGGTGGTGTATGAATTATTTGGTGCGTGTGAACTAAGATTAAAGGACACTAAATGGCTTTCCATGTTGATTTTAGGTGCTGATTAGAATAGATATGAAAAACCGAGCAATGAAAAATGAAAAAGAGTTATAATAAAGGTAAGTTTTGCTACGGTACACCTAAAATTTGTGTAATTTATCAATAGACATTGTAAAAATGTGTTATATCTGAAAGACACCCCAAAATTTTGGAAATTTGTTGGATGACACTTTCGGACCAATTGGAAAGAAAAATTCTTCAAATAGATGAGAATAGCTCTAGGGCCACATGTTTTTAACATTGCTTAGAGTGAAAATTTAAAAATTATGTAACTCTAAATTTGTCATCACCCTAAGTATATTGTTAGCATGCATCATATTTTACCTTCACCTCAGTGGCATGTTAGCTTTTGGTCCTAAGGGTATTCTTATCTATTTAAAATTTTTCTCTCTCCAATTAGCCAAAAAAGTGTCCACCAAGTGTTATATAGTAAAATTTACATAAAATAAATGAAATTCTTTAATTCAATAATAAATGATAAATTAGAGACCAAATTTATGAATATAGCATATATTATCCTCACTAATGGAGAACGGATCTTTTACCGTAGTACCTAAAATATTTTAGTACCGATTAGATTTAGAACCAGTAGTACCGGTTCTAAAAGTTCAAGTCTCAAAAACATCTTTAAGTCCCGGTTGGTAACACCAACCAAGACTAAAGGTGGAGGATCGTTAGTCGGGGTTGGTGTTACCAACCAATGTTAAAGATATATCATTAGTATCAGTTGGTAACACCAACTTGAATTTAAGATATTTTTAGTACACCAACCGGTACTAAAGATGGCTTCACGGTATATTCAAAAAGTAAGCTATCTTTAACTTATCATATGTGTGGATTAGATTAGATGGTAACTTGTGTGAGGTTTAAGGTTAGAGATCTTGGTTTCAAATCCCACATCCTCGCATATTTTTTTATTTATATGCATCTTCATAGGACCCGTCCTAAAAATGAAGATATTTAGTATCGGTTTGCCTTTCTGGATTCTTAATACCGGTACTTAAATAAAGGGTTTGAGACCAATAGCATAGCTCAGTGCTTATACATACAACACATATGCACATCACGTTCTAATCAACATCAGCTTGGTAAAATTAATTTTGCCAAACTATTTTAATCTTGGTTTGCACGAAATACATGAGTTCATGCATAAGTAGAAATTCGTGTACGAAATTGCACTAACCGAAAAAACACGAGTTTGTTTTGTGTACCACATATACAATTTATTATTTTTATTTTGTGGCGCACAAACTCAGAACTGTGAGTAATATATGATCGTGAAAGGGATCAACTATGGCACATTAACTACCGCCTCTGACCATTTAATCCCGGAGTACCTGACTGCTAGTTACTCCTATAATTGTTACAGTACTTGGTATCAATCGCATCGCCCGATCGAAGAAAATTTGCCATGGGCTCAAACTCCATTTTGCAAGCTGTTATTACGGGTAGTTCCTACAAAGAATCGGACTAATGACGTAGCGTCCGCACACCACGTCATCCCGTACCCGGTGCAGGGGCCCCTCCCGCACCTCGCCAAGGTGCTCTTTGTGGCTTTTGCCTTGTTGCTCCCTATCAAGACAAGATAACCATGAAGTAGTGAGAAACTGAGAATCAACTATTTCACGATACATACAAGATATTGACATATTGACAAGTTTATTAACTTTACTTTGTGAAACAAGAAGCTGCTGCTGCCACTACTACAATTCCAAGGCAAATCAAACTACAGCAGAGACCTAGTCTGATCACATGAAAAAAAATTATGAAATAGCATTTCCACTCAGAATTTGAACGCTTGCAAAACAAATTGAGAAAACAATTTAAAAACTGATTCAAGTGCCTTTCCTGCTAAAGACAAGGGAAGAAACGGAACGTGGCACAAACTCTTTAGCTGAAAAGGCAAAATAAGAGAAATTCAGAAGAAATCCTTCCTAATCCAAAGAGAACGTTGTCTAAATCAATCAAATTCCGATTTTTCGCAACCAGTCTGGATAGCTCTACAAGCCTAAAAATCATAAAATCCCAAACTAATCTCCTAGAAAAAACATCGAGATGTGATTCGTAGCATACACACCGATATGATATGGGAACCCAAGCTGGAAAACCAATAGCGAATTTCTCCAAACCACCACAAGTTGTGCACACACTGTCACACACATGCACAAGTACAAGAAGTTTCAGGGAATCGAGAAGGCTTCAAACCTTGCAGCTAGCTGAATTGAGAGTCGAAGTCAGCAACAGCCTCCTTCTCGCACCTCCCACCGGTGGTCAAGAAGGCTAGATCCGGCCATCGTCCTTGTTCTGGCCTGTCTGTCGTGATGAACTGCTGAGTCTTCAAATTGACCAGAGCATGAGTAATTGATTTCTTGGTTCCCCGTCAACACTCTCTTGCAGTCGCGCTCGAGGATCTTGACGGCAAAATCGGGATTACGGGGGTAGATTTGTGTCGATCGGGAGGGGTTGCGAGTTGCGGGGGTAGATTTGTCCTAGCGATGCTCGATGACCTCCAGGATCTTTACTCCGAGGAGAGCGCGCCAATGGCGGCGTCCGTGCTCCACGCGATCCGGCAAAAGCGAGCGAAGCACTAGGAGAGGCTGCGCAATGCCATGTCTAGGCGGCTGTCCGTCACCCGCCGGATCGGCGACCTCGACATAGAGCTCGACGCGACGAGCAACAGGCTCGCGGAGGTGCGAGCTGCCACCCGAAAAACGCTACGGCTGCTCCCCGCCGCCGTGAGTGAGGAAGATGGTGGCAGCGCCGTGGAGACCTCTGCTTCCATTGTGTACTTGGTTGAGGCGTTGTGGGGATGGAGTCAGCTCTGGTGGAGGACATGGAGGCGATGGAGGCAGATTATGAGCGCCTGCTCTGGCAACGCAACACCATCGAGGTGTCGGAGCTCGCGGAGATGGCGGCCTTGGAGGAAATTCCAGAAATACCTCGTGCCACCGAAGAAGAAGACCAACTCACCACTGAAGATGTTGGCCGCTTCAGAGGTGATACTATTGTGCTTGTCGCCGTGGCCATCCCAAATTCTCCCCGTGCGGTGTTCGGACTCGACGCAGATGACGACGGACAGAGAAGGACCAATCGGACTGTGACGATTGGAAAAATCCAAATTTTTAAGTAGGGAATTGATATACCTGTACATTACAACACCCTGGATCAATGTGAATATACAATTTGAAAGGTTGAAAGTGTAGATCAAGTATAAAGCACTTGATCCAACAAGTTGTTTTTGGGTGACAAACCGTTTGATTATTTTTTTTTCTAGATTTTGGTTCATGCGGCGTGGAAAAGAGGACAGATATGGTTTACTGTACCTTTTAAGAACATCCTCAGCAGCTTATCCAAATTTCATCCTTTATATTCACATTTCGATGGTCATCCAAAAAGATTCGCACTTCATCTTTTTCACTCCAACAAATCATCCATATATATTTTACTATATCTTTCAACTACCATACATTTACATTTATATTTATCTCTCATTTTCCTCTTCCTCTCTTATATTCTACCATTGCTTCGACGGGAAGGATGAGGAGGGGTGACGGGCGGTCGTCAGGCGGAGTAGCCGCGGCACAGGCAGTGGGGTCGCTGGCAGGGAGCGGCACGGACGGTCGTCGGGCGGAGGAGCGGCGGCAACGCTTCTCCTCCAGTAACTTCCCCAGGCCAGATCCGATTCATGCCACCTCTCTACCTCCCTTCTTCCTTCGGTAGCCAATCTAGCCGGAGCTGCGCCTCATCCTCCATGTCTCTCCTCCTCTGCCGGCTTTGCCTGCTTCTGCTGTGAACTTCGGATGGGGGCGGGAGCTCGACCCAAAGTGGCGGTTGCGATTTGGTGTGATGAGAGAGGAACGCCAAAATTGGCATCTTCTCTCATGTTTAGCGCATGCGCTACTTTTAGCGTAGCCAATGGCGTATTCGCTAGAAGCCGATTTTCCACTCCCGTCCGCTATTTCTCAGATAGAGGATCGGATGGAGCATCTGCTAGGGATGCTCTAAGTACTACTACTAGATAGAGAAGAAATATCATGAACGAAATAACAAACAGAAAACCCCTAAAAAAAGATTAATAAAGTAAGGAGCAAGTGTCTAGAACTATAGGCTGTATGATAGTGGAAAGACAAGAACTATCAAGACTATAAAACCTATTTTTACGTTCTCCGTAAAATTCGTGATAGGCTTAACAGGCCAACGTTAATCCCCAAGAAATTAACTGCCCAAGGAATAAGTTTATTAACAAATTAGATTTTTGTCCTTAAAAAAAAACAGATAAAAAAGTCCCTCCGCTAACAAAAACCGGTACAATATAGGTCTTATGGTGGTCTAGACAATGGTTTTAGCTATCGTGGCGTCTACATGGCTAGTTTGGAGTGTTTAACCCACGTGGTATTAACGTAGCGTTTACGTAGCAATTTGATCTGGTAAATAATAAAAACCATAGATCCACGTATCAGTTACAATAAATAATAATAATTAAAAATAATAGGACCCACCTAAACCTCACATATCATTCTCATTCCCTCCTCTTCTCTCTCCTCTCTCCCAGCCGTTCTTCTTCCTCCTCTCTCTCTCTGCCCATCTCCCATCTGTTCATCTCTATCCCCTATCCTCTCCCTTCTTCTCTCTCTCTTCTCCAGGCGCGATGGCCAACGAGCGGCGCGCGGCGGCCGTCGGGACAGGAGCTAGCGGGGAGAAGGAGCGACGATCCTCAAGGGCTCCCCGCTGCTGCTCCTCCCAGTCGCCGATTCCCACTACGCCGCCATAGCTGCCCAAGCACAACAAACATAAGAGGTGGAGCTCGCCGAGTACCAGCGCGCAACCAACCTGACAAGGCCAACCACAACACACCCTTCCGCCGCGCCGTCTACCGCCATCAGCCTCAGATGCTGCTGCACCACATTGCAACAACAAGCAGGCCGACGAACAGCGCGAATTTCAGCGGAAGCCTGGTGGAGAAGAACAGCAGCAACAAGACAACCAGCGCCGGAATTGACCTGATGCTGAGATCATCCTCCTGCAATGCCGACAGGTACACATGTACATATGTGATATGTCGGCTAACACATAACTAGATACTAGCTTAATCTCTTGATTAATGAATTGAATTGCAGGGGAGCGAGTAGTAGGCTTGGCGTGGTGGGATCCAAATATGTAATTTTCCCCTCAAGCAGCAGCAGCAACAAGCGGCGGTAGGCCGGCTTATCAACGGACGAATGCGGGCGTCGGCGATGCTGATGCAAATCCTCCATCAAGGAGGTGCACAACGGGAACGGGCAAGGCCAACCACAACGCAGCCATCTACAGCCCTCACCCTCGGATGCTGCTGAATCACATTATTGCTCCAGCGTCACCGTCGCTCCTTCTCCTGACGGACGCCGCGCGCCGCCCCTTCTCCCCGCCGCCCGTCGGCTGTCGAGCCTGGAGGGGAGAGAGGAGAAGAGAGAGGATAGGGGAGAGAGATGAACAGATGGGAGATGGGGAGAGAGGGGAGAGGTCTTCCATCTTCTTCTTCCGGTCTCCTCTATTCTACACTTTGCCCCTCTCTTCCTCGTGATCTCAGGGCAGGGGGCGGTGGCCGGTGGGGAAAGGAGCCAGGCGGCGGAGCGAAAACGGCTGCACGCGCAGATCACCGCCGGCGGGGAGAGGAGCAAGGCGGCGCCCGGAAGGAGAGAAGCAAGGCGGTGATCGAGTCCTTCCTGTTGATGTTGTTACTTCAGCTATGGCCCCAAGCTGTTCCAGATTGTGGCGGTTGCAACGGCTGGATGAATAATTTAGCGGTTGCAACGGCTGGATGAATAATTTAGTTTTGAGTTTGTTATGCATGCACGAGAGATGTGGCGAGCAGCTGCAGTCAGTGACAGCGTCCGGCGTGCGTTGTGGGCGTGAGTTTTGCACAGTATTGGATTCAGGAGTTCCGGATCGTGGCATGGCGCGATTGTAGGCTTGGATTCCTTTTTTCTGTTATTGGAGTATAAGTAGCAGTAGCTAAGTTTCCATTTAAAAAGGTTTTACGCATTCAGTTGAACCAAAGAAACCAGAAAAATTGCCCCACAAATTTTCTCTCTCTTGCGATGCTCTAAAACTCTGAAATACTCTGCTTCTCTGTTCTGAACTTTTTCGTGTGTTCTTTAGTCGTCTCATCTGCTGCCGTGCCGAACGTGTGCAGTGTGCACACAAAGTGTTCGATCGGGTAATTAGCAGCTAACAAGTGGTATCAGAGCTTCTCAGGTTGGGGGCGGATCTGACACAATGCGTTGGTTCCGGCGACGGTGGATCCGGGGAGCTCAGGAAGTGCTTTCCTTTACCCACATCTCACATCAACCAACTACACTAGTTGGGTGATACGGGTTCAAGCAATGATGAAGGATCAAGGCGTGTGGGAAGCAATCGAGCCGGCGGCCGGAGTGGCTGTTGATCCGAAGAAGGACAAGAAGGCGAAATCCCATCTACTCCAGTCACTGCTAGAAGATCTCTTGATGCAGGTTGCAAAGAAGAAGATGGCAAGGGAGGTTTGGGACTGTCTCAAGACGAGGTTCGTCGGGGCAGATCGGGTGCGTGATGCGCACCTACAGTCTCACGGGAGAGTTCACCAGCATGGTGATGGAACCCGGGGAGAGGCTGGATTAGTATGCTGGGCGCATCTGTTGACGACCAATTTGGTAATTCAAGTATCGGAGATGAATATAGAACCAAAGAGAATCGAAGAGATTAGATCGTATCGGAAATAGAGTGAGAATTGGCTGTAGTCCGAATCGGCTGTGGACTGGATCGGCAGAGTCAGAGTCGGACGAGGTTAGTCGATTGAGCCGATTTCGGTAACATGTCTCGGTACACGTCATCGGGTTGTGTTAGCGTGCTTCATATGGATTGCCATGCACGGATAGAGTCCTGAAGAGACAATTGTATATATTAATTAGGTTATTTTATGTGATTTCCTTATAGATATTCCCGGTAAGAGTCCGCCTAAGAGACTTATTCGTTAGTTGGATTTGTATTAGGTTAATATGAGTCGTGTCCGTGATAGACAATGTTTGTATTTTCGGGCATAAATATAATCCCGAGGTCTTGTAAATAATAACAACATACGTTCAATCAATCTCGGCGCATCGCCACCTTTGTTTTCTATTTTTGACAAGCTTGTGCTTTCGAGTCATGCTGCATCAGTTTGATCTTCGGCAAAAAGGTATATCTTGTCATGGCGATTTGCATCATTGGAGTTAGTGCTTACATCTTTATGACACTCTAATTCTATTTTGCAAGTCTCCGAAGTTATCATATATGTTATATAGCTTAGATCAACGATGCTATCTCCTTATATCGGCTAGATCCGTCTTAGGGTTTTGTCGGTATCGGCTAGTTTACTTGGTTGATTCATGTTATATGATATATCTACCATCTTGATTTGATGATTATTGGCTTGTTAGATATTGTGCTTCTTTTATGCTTAATGCTGCATTGGTTAAGTCCAACCTATTAAGTTATTTTAAAATCATGATCTCTAACTTGCTTTACGGTTGTCAATAGGGATAGTATCGGAGTTTCAGCCGATCTTATCTATTTAGAATATTTGATATAGTTTTATGCTGTGTTTAATGTTCTATATATAATCTTCATTGCTTTATCATGAAATCATATTGGATTTGCGACCGATATACGTTTAAATCTAGATATCGGCTATGACATTAGTTTTATGTAATCATTATTTCATGTTGCGATAGACTTAAGCAGTTTATACTGTCTCGGTTCAGTCCGATCTATACCAATTGCTTGCTTCTAAAGTAATAATGATCTTCTGATTGCATAACTTTGATATCTACAGCCGATATTCTAGTTTTAGGGTTATTTTCATAATTACTTATATCTTTACAGCCGATTCATGCTTTATTGCATCGGCTAGGTCACATACGATATGAAAACGGCCCTATGGCCGATTGTCTATCGTTTACTAATATTCTTTGCATATTTCTTCTTGTTGATTGCAGGATTAAATCAACTGGCACGCCCTCGAACCTAAAACCCTAATTTTGGACCTGCACTAGAGTAAAGCAAATCTCTCAGGCCAGTGTGTGTTTTTTGCATCAACAGCATCACCACGATGGGAGTACGCCACTCCGTCCTGGGCTCAACACTCAGCGACGCTGCCATGGTAAAAAAGCTCTTCCACACCAACCCGCAGAGGTTCGTTAGCCTCATCGCTAGGATCGAGCAGTTCTACGACGTGGACGACATGCCGTTTGAGGAAGCGGTAGGTCGCCTCAAGGCGTATGATGAACTGGTGCAGAAGAAGCAGACGGCTGCGACTACCATGACCACCGACGGGCAAGTGCTCCTCACTCAGGCCGAGTGGGAGGCGCGCTTCAAGAAAACCGACAGTGAATCATTGTCACCACAGAAGAACAAATCCTCCGGGGACGGGGGAAACCGCGGCCAGGGTGGACGTGGTCGCGGCAGAGGCCGTGGTAGTGGCGGACGCGGCGGCGGGCGTGTCTCGGGCGGCGGTGGCAGCGACTCTGGCGGCGGTTGCCGTGACAAGAGCCACATAAAGTTTTTCAATTGTGAAGAATATGGCCACTACTCCACGCTGTGCCCACACCCCAAGAAGAAGAAAGCTGAAGCTTACCTTGCGCAGACGGAGGATGCTGGCCTAGCTCTGTTGCTTGCAATGACAGAGGAGGTGCAGAACGCACCGCGCCAAGACACGCACTGCGGGCTGGTCGTGCACGAGGAGCATGTGTGGCCTCGCCTGATGCTGCCAGAGAAAGGAGCAGCTACTGGTGATCTGTGGTATCTGGATAATGGTGCCAGCAATCATATGCCTGGAGATTGTCGAAAATTTCGGGAACTGGATGAGACCGTGACGGGGCAGGTCAGGTTCGGCGACGCCTCGTCATTGGCTACTCGACGACGTCTATTACATCCCTAGCCTCTGCTGCAATATGGTGAGTTTGGGGCAACTCACTGAAACTGGCAACCGTGTCGTGATGGATGGAGATGACCTCGAGGTGTTCGATAAAAATCCTTGGCGACTGGTGATGAAGGTGCGGCGAACCTCAAATCGGCTGTACCGCATCGAGCTGAAGTTGGCATCACCGGTGTGCCTGCTGGCCAGCCTCGATGACCCGGCGTGGTTGTGGCATGCCCGGCTCGGACACGTGAACTTCCATGCGTTGAAGCTACTGGTGGACAAGGAGATGGCAGCAGGAGTGCCCGCAGTCCACCACCCGAACCAGTTGTGTCAAGCATGTCTGGTGGCGAAACAAATTCAGCAGCCATTCCCAGCAATGGCAAATTATCGAGCAGAGGCACCGCTCGAGCTGCTCCACATGGACCTGTGTGTGTCGATCACTCCATCGACGTTGGCCGGTAATCGGTACTTTATGTTAATCGTTGATGATTTTTCTCGTTGGATGTGGGTGTTTGTGATCAAGTCGAAGGACCAAGCGCTCGCGGTGTTCGAGAAGTTCAAGCCGCTAGCGGAGAACACAGCAGGGCGAACAATCAAGACACTCCGGACAGACCGCGGTGGTGAGTTCTTGTCCGGGGAGTTCGCGCGTGTCTGTGATGAGGCCGGCATCGAGCGCCATCTGACGGCACCGTATTCACCGCAGCAGAATGGCATCGTGGAGCGTCGCAACAGGACGGTGATGGCAATGGCGCGGTCTCTCAAGGGGATGTCCGTGCTCGGTAGGATGTGGGGCGGAGGCAGTTCGACATGCCGTATTTCTCCTAAATCGGCTACCGATCAAGGTGATGGGACATCGCACTCCGTTCGAGGCATGGATGGGGAATAAACCTCACCTGGGCCACCTAGGGTGTTCGGATGTACGACGCAGCAAAGGTGACTACACCACACTTGAAGAAGCTGGACGACCAGAGCAATCCGTTCGTGTACCTGGGCGTTGAAGAAGGGAGCAAGGCGCATCGGCTGTTTGATCCGCGTCATCGACAAATTGTTGTAAGTCGTGATGTTGTTTTCGACGAGAACACACCTTGGCAGTGGAGTGCTGATGCAGGAGAGGTGAACACCACCGATTCGAGGTCGAGGAAGCTGTTGGCGAGGAGCAGTCAGCGCCGGCAGAGCAGTCAGGCTTGGTACCGTGGTATCGGGCACCGCCGGCACGAGGACGCGCTGGGGAGGAGTCAGAAGCAGCGGACCAGCATGGAACACCTCCGGCAAGCCCGGTGAGGTCCTCACCGACCTTGCCTAGCCCGCCTGGGCATAGGTCACCTTCAACGTGCTCTACCGAGGTGGAGGTGTCACCGTGCACGGTCGACAACAACGATGGCCCGGTGTGGTACAGAAGTTTGCCGGAAATAATGCTTGAGGCGCCTCAGGCAGAAGCGCTGCTCGCAGAAATGGAGGAGCCGTCATCCTACCGTGAAGCAGCCGGCGAGCCGGTCTGGGTGAACGTGATAAACAAGGAGCTGGAGGCCATTGAGAAGAACAAGACGTGGTCGTTGTGCATGCTGCCAGCTGGTCACAAGGCAATCGGGCTTAAGTGGGTGTTCAAGCTGAAGAAAAACACTGCCGGTGAGGTGATTAAACATAAGGCGCGGCTAGTGGCGAAGGGGTACGTCCAGCGACAAGGTGTGGATTTTGATGAAGTGTTTGCGCCAGTTGCAAGAATGGACATGGTGCGAGCTATACTTGCAGTTGCAGCTGATCGAAAGTGGCAGGTGCATCACCTCGATGTCAAGTCAGCATTCCTTAATGGTGATCTTGAGGAAGAAGTATATGTCTCTCAACTAGAAGGTTTTGTTGAGAAGGGGAAGGAACATCTTGTGTACAAATTGAGCAAAATTCTCTACGGGCTGAGACAGGCGCCACGGCGTGGAATACGCGGCTTGATCGGAGCATGAAGGAGCTTGGTTTTAGCCGGTGTGCACAAGAGCAAGCAGTCTACACCAGAGGTACAGGGAGTGCTGGGGTAGTTGTTGGAGTATATGTTGATGATCTGATCGTGATAGGAGAAAACCCAAGCGAGATCACAGCATTCAAACAACAGATGATGGGGGAATTTGAGATGAGTGATCTTGGATTGCTCACCTATTATTTAGGGATTGAAGTGTTGCAAGGTGCTGACGGGATCGTCATCAAGCAGGTTGCTTATGCAAGGAAGATTCTGACCCAGTTTGGGATGCTTGATTGCAATTCTACCTCAATTCCTATTGAACATTGTTCACAGTTGCACAAAGATGCCGAAGGAAGCACAGTTGATGCCACGGAGTACAGGAGAGTGATAGGTTGTCTTCGTTACTTGTTGCATACACGACTGGACTTGTCCTATGCAGTAGGTGTGGTGAGCAGATTCATGGAACGACCGACAGGAATGCATTTCAAGGCGGTGAAGCAAATTCTCAGATATCTCAAGGGGACAATCAACTGTGGACTCATGTTTTCTGGAGGCAATGGTGCAGTGGAGATTACTGGTTTTACAGATAGTGATCTAGCCAGTGATAGTGATGATCGTCGGAGTACTAGCGGGATGGCGTTTTACTTCAACAGCAGTTTGGTCTCATGGAGTTCACAAAAGCAGAAAACGGTGGCACTGTCATCTTGTGAAGCCGGATTCATGGCAGCCACTGCGGCAGCTTGCCATGCTCTATGGCTCGGGGGACTGCTGATTGAGATGATTGGTGCAGAAGCTAGACCGGTGAAGTTATTTGTTGACAACAAGTCAGCAATTGCACTCATGAAGAGCCTATGTTTCATGGGAGAAGCAAACACATAGATACACGCTACCATTTCATTCGGGAGTGTGTTGAAAGTGGGAAGATTGAGATCGAGTTCATTCGGACTGAAGAGCAGCGGGCGGATGTGTTAACAAAGGGGTTGCTAGCAGCAAGATTGGCGACGGCGTGACACCTGCTAGGTGTTCGTGATTTTGGGCCACAACAGAATTAAGGGGGAGATTGTTGATGTTGTTACTTCAGCTATGGCCCCAAGGTGTTCCAGACTGTGGCGGTTGCAACGGCTGGATGAATAATTCAGTTTTGAGTTTGTTATGCATGCACGAGAGATGTGGCGAGCTGCAGCAGTCGGTGACAGTGTCAGGCGTGCGTTGTGGGCGTCAATTTTGCACGGCATTGGATCCAGGAGTTCCGGATCATGGGATGGTGCAATTGTAGGCTTGTATTCCTTTTTTCTGTTATTGGAGTATAAGTAGCAGTAGCTAAGTTTCCATTTAAAAAGTTTTTACGCATTCAGTTGAACCAAAGAAACCAGAAAAATTGCCCCACAAATTCTCGCTCTCTTGAGATGCTCTAAAACTCTGAAATACTCTGCTTCTCTGTTCTGGACTTTTTTGTGTGTTCTTCAGTCGTCTCGTCTGTTGTCGTGCCGGACGTGTGTAGTGTGCGCACAAAGTGTTCGATCGGGTGATTAGCAGCTCACACTTCCTCCTCTCGCCCCCTTCGCACGCTCCTCCGCCACGGGCGGCAACATCTCCGTCACCCGCTCTCCCCAAGCAAGAACCAGCCGAGGAAAGCGCCACGGATCCCACCCCCACCTCCCGCCGTGGTCGGTGGTAGAACTCGTACCAGACCCTATCGACCCCAAAACCCTTAGAGTCCATGGTGACACGCAGGAAAATCGTGTTGAGCCAGATGATGTCCATGAGCTCGGACAGGTCACAGAAGTCCCTGATCTACCTGTGGAACTCAGCGTGGTCGAGAAACCGCCGCGCGTCGACCTCGCCGCCGTTCATGCCAGGTCACCTTCCTCGCGGTCATGAGGGGGAGCGACGCGTACATGTTGTGCATGCCGAGCGGGTCGCTACCGTCGGGGGCACCGACCACGCACACCATCTTGCAGGATGCCATGGTGATACAACCACAATCAAATTTGCAGCACATTTAAATCAAGATTGTATAGAGCAGCAGGGGGAAACTATTTTAAACTCTCGAAGGGACATCCCCTCATTTACAAATTACCCAAATGGTTATAAAAAATTAAAAAAATAAACAAGATATATTAATATGTGATAAATCACTGCACAAACATGCAAGGTTAAATTTAACTTATACAAGTTGCAACAAAAAAATAAATTTGACTGTGAATGTACGTTAATTAGCCATAGGTAATTTGTTTGTTCGTTGCAATTTCTAAAAGTTAAATTTTAACATACATGTTTATGGAGTGATTTATTATATATTAATATATTTTGTTCAAGTTTTTCAATTTTTTTCAAAACCATTTGGATAACATGAAAACAGTAAGGAGATACCCTCTACCCTCCGGGTGTATAAAATCCACTCCAGCAACAGGGGTCAGTGGACAGCTCCCAATTCGTTTAAAATTGATTTTATTTTTTCTTTGAAAATTTTCAACTTCAATGGATTTGTAGAAACAGCTCTGATCAAAGCAACCAATCAAACTAAATGCAACAAACAATAAATCTTAACTACATAGAAAATCGGTAACTTTCCATTCGTAACCTAAATTTTTCGTCCGTTTTCATCCGTCGGCGCTCACACACGGAGTTACCTTCAGTTACCTAGAAGAGAATGAACAGGAAATTTTAATTCGGATCACATACTGGATTCATGGAGCATTAAGCCACCGGTGGGAGCCGCACGGGTGCGTCCGGCTCCTCATCGGGAAGCAGCATCACCGCTGTCATCGCCCATGGCCATCGCCGCGTCGTACCCCCACCGTCGAGGTCAATGGGGAGAGGGAGAGGGGGAGGGACGGTAGTCGCTGTCATAGCCTGTCGTCAAGGTCGGCAAGGAGAGAGAGAGGGGAAGGGACGACAGTCGCCATCTCCACGTCGTACCCCGCCGTCGAGGCCGACCTCGTCATACTCTCGCCATCGCCGTGCCATGTCAGTGACACGGCAGGAGAGGGGGAGAGGGAGCGGCACTGCCGGTAAGGGGAGGAAATGGGAGGGCGAGAGGCACTGCCAGTGGGGAGGGGGAGAGGAAGCGGCAGAGATGGAGCGGCAGAGGGGAGAGGCGGTCAGCGGTGGAGGAGGGTAGGGGAAGAAATGAATTAGGGTTAGGGTTTTTTTTTGCACCGGTGGTATTCATTGATTTGGAACCGATCTGAGCCGTCCATCAAAACGAACTGCTCAGATTGATCCCACGTCGGGCCAGCCTCCATCATCGAGTCGCATGACTGCTAGGTCCCGCATGACTGCTAGGCCAACACAACACTTAGGTTAGACATTCGGTTGGGCCCACACGGTAGTGAGAGGAGGAGTTGGGGGAGGCTAACTAGACTTTAGTTTGCTTGCTGGGTCGGACTCTAGCTTGCAGGCTGAGATGGAGGGGAGGAGAAGAGAGGAAAGCGGACCGGCTCGGTTGCGGATTGAAGAAGAAAATGAGCTGAAAATGACCCAGAGTGAAATGAGGATTTTTATTTAAATAAATGCTGAAATGATGTTTGTATTATCAAAATGAGCAATTAAGCTCTGGAAATTCCAACAGATTTTCAAAGAGTGTTGTTAATCATGGTTAATTTAATAAAAATTATATCCAACCATATCATTTTATTTCTCATTTACTTGTAAATTAATTTAATTATACACCTACCTACTTAAAAATACCTAAATATTCCGGGAAATTTGTATTTCAATTAATTATATGTAAATCTTTCTCAACTTTTCCTCAATTTTCTCGTCTTTTCTTCCCGTTGGAACGCACGGGCACTTTTCTAGGATAGAAGATACCATTATAATCGCCATTTATGAATAGTTGAGAACAGGCGCGGACGTACCTATTGGGCGACATGGGGCGACCGGCCCAACTACGGCCCACGTCACCGCACCCCCCTCTTGGACCGCTACAACCACATCCTATTCATACTTAGCTCATATATGAGAAGCGCAAGTGTCCAATTTAGTTTTTTCAGGGAATTACACAGTCCACCTTCTCGTTACCCACACGCGAATCCTCGGTAACAGCGTCACGCCATTGACGCTTCGTCTCCGCCTCCACGACACCGAACGCCGCGCTCGTCTTGCTCGGCGGTCACTACCCACAAGCCGCACGCGACGCTGACGCCTAGCCGCAGCCCGCCGGCGCTTGCCTAGCGACGGCCAACGGCCAGCCCGACGCTGCGACGCTGCTCGCACTCGCAGTCGCAACTCACTCCTCCTGCTCGGCACCAATGCAACGCCGTTGCCGTCGCCGCCTCGCCATCGCCTGGTCGCCATCTACCGTACCGCGTACCCGCGGTGCCGCCCCCTAGCCAGCTAGCGCCACCCCCGTCTGGTACTGCTGTCCTGGCACGGCCGCGCCAGCATCGCTGCACGCGCGGCCTGCGGCCAGGCGCTACTGGCCTACTGCGCTAGGCGACTAGGCGCTAGCAACACTGCGACAGGCAACACTACAGCAGGGAGCACTAGTGCACCACAACACTGCAGACCTGCAGTTCGTGGTGGTGGAATCGCCTAGTGCCCTAGCCGCTGCTGTACTGTTGCTATGGTCCTAGATGGACAGGGACAAGGACATGGGCCTGGTAAACATCGCCGCTGCTGGCTACGGGCAAGAAAGTCCATTGAGTCTGAATGCTATGCCTGGTGGCAGAAGTATCATTAACAAGAGGTTTAGAAATCAAGGTATATTATGTACTTGTTGTGGATTTTTCAATTTGATAGACAATAACAAATGAATCAATAAGGAGCATCAACTGTGATTGTTTATTTCCTTTGAATTTTGATTTCAAAGATTTGGGCAGCTTTTTGACAAAAAGAAGTGCTAGCACAAGTTCCTCTCATCCAAGTCCATGTACTCATGGCCACAGAGATGATGCTCATGTAAATTCCATAGCCGAGGAAGTGCTTGAAGAGCCTGTTGAGGTTGTGGTCGAAGATACGCAAGAACAACCAGAACTTGAAGGTATTGATATCTTATTAGGGAATTGATCTTATTAGGGAAATTTTATGCGATTACAATATAAATATGGTATTTATTTCGTTTAGTTGTTATGAAGCAAATATATTCACCCCATCTTATTAATGATGCGTCCGCCACTGATCCAAGAAAGACCAATGTATGTGTTCTCATGAAGACAATCATGATATGCCTAACCTGCTCATTAATTTTTTTACAACCGCCCAGCTCAACGCGACGGTCTTGCGCTGCGCGTCGTGAACTCGAAGCTAGAGGGAGTCACCTCTACGCGTGCAGCCGGTGCCGCCTTCGCCGCAGACAACCCCACGCCACCGCCTTCCTCCTCTCCCCGCCGGCCATGCCCACTGCCCTGAAGATCACAAGGGAGAGAGAGGACAAGTGGAGAGATGGAGAATAGAGAAGGTCAGAGGAAGAAGATGAGGAGTGCACGACATGTCGATCCCATAGGCTAACTCAGGCAGTCAACGATCGTCAACCTACCATATCAGCAAAACAGCTTCCTAAACCACGGAGGGTGTTGATTTGTACCAGTTTTCAAAGATTGGTGAGGTGTTATACCCGGTTTTACGGTTGAGGGATGTGATAAGGGAGAAATAAACTTATTTTGTGATGCCCACCAGGCCTGTTGGGCTAGTCCACAGACGGAGTGACGTGGTGATTTGGTACGTGGAATAAGTTCACCGGAAGTCCCTCAACTTAACAGCGATATTTTTGAGGTCCCTTAACTACAAAACCAGAAATGTGCACCCCTAAACTTACTCAAACCGTTTACCGGAGGTCCCTCGTTAGTATTTTTGCCCAGTTTTTGCTAAAGTGTTATCCTAGTCCGAAAATAAGGTATGTGGGACCCATATGTCAACTGCACATTTTCTTTCCTTCTCTTTTCTTCTCCTTCTCTTCTCTTTTCTCTCTTCTCTCTTTCTCTTCTTCAGTGAGGAAGGCCGGCGGCAGGCGGAGCGGCGCGTGCGCATGCGGGTGGCGGCAGCGGAGGGCGAGCGCGGCGCGGCGCGGGTGGCAGGTGGAGCGGCGGCGAAAAGGCGCACACGAACAAGGGGGCATGGATAAAGGAGGAGGACCAGCGGCTGATCACCTACATCAAGGCGCACAACAAGGTTTGCTGGCGGTCGCTGCTCAAGGTGGTGGGGCTGCTCCGCTGCCGAAAGAGTTGCTGCCTCCACTGGATGAACTACCTCAGCCCCGACCTCAAGCGCGGCAACTTCACCGACGACAACGACGAGCTCACCATCAAGCTCCACGCCCTTCTCGGCAACAAGTAAGCAAAACAAATTTCAACGTGTTGTCATCTGCTCCGGTTAGCTCTTCTTGTGTTCTTGGTGCTGATTGATTGGTTGTGCAGGTGGAACACGCACATCAAGTGCAAGCTCTTGAGCCAGGGCATTGATCTGCAGACGCATCAGCCGGTCAGCACCGGGACCAGCGTCGCCGCGGCAAGCGAGCTGACCACGACAGCCAGCACTGTCGGCTTCCCCGTCCCTGACGCTGGCGCCGGCGCGAGGGAGCTCGAGGAGGAAGGAGGGAAGGCCGGGAGGGGTCTTCCTCGTAGTCGTCGCTGGCGGCGGAGGAGTCTCCGGCGGAGGCCGAGTCGGCGGCGAAGGAGGTGAGCTCGAGCTCCGCGTCGAGGAGCGCCGCGAAGTCGTCGCTGTTGCTTGACGACGACGGGGAGGACGGCGACGACGACTAGGCGGCGAGGCTTATGGCCGAGGGCAAAGGGCGTGCTTTGGTCGGTTGGGGTGGGGTGGATGCACCGCCGCGCTCGCCCACCGCCGCTCCACCCGCCGCCGCGCTCGCCCATCGCCGCTCCACCTGCTCGCCCTCTGCTTCTCTGTCCGCGGCCGCGCTCGCGCTCCACTGCTCGGCCCGCCGCCGCGTTCGCGCCCGTCGCCGCTCCGCTGCCGCGCTCGTCCACCGCTGCGCCACCTGCATGCGCACGCCCCGCTCCGCCTGCCGCAGGCCTCACTCACTGAAGAAGAGAAAGAGAGAAAAGAGAAGAGGAGGAGAAGAAAAAATTGTGCAGCTGACATGTGGGTCTCATGTACTTTTTAAATTTTTTTGCTGAGTAGGATGCCACATCAGCAAAACCGGGCAAAAATGCTACCGAGGGATGTCTGGTAAACGGTTTGAGTGAGTTTAGAGGTGCACATTTCTGGTTTTGTAGTTAAGGGACCTCAAAAAATCTCGCTGTTAACTTGAGGGACCCGCGGTGAACTTATTCCTTTGGTACGTTGACCATTACGTCGGCCTTGGGCCAACGTAGAACTTCAAAATGCAGCCCAAGTCACCACGCCAGGGCCCGGCGAGCTCGGTCTCCCCGGACACTAGGTTGATGGTTGTGATTTGTGAACCGGGAGCAGTTCGGTCTCTAAATCTGAAAAGGGCTAATGGGCCTACGGATAGCTCATTCTCAAGCAAATGCCAATCGGTTTTGTTATACATTTGACCATAAATTTTCAAGTAAAAATTTATTAGATGTAAATACAGTATAATCTTAGTGTAGCGCTATACTGCAATTTGCATACGATTGTAATATAATTTATCTATAACTTTCATATAATTTTCAATCGTTAGATTTTACATGCAAGCGGGGAAGGAAAAATCATAGTGACGCACGGGTAAGGGGATTTGGTTCCCCGATGTCGGTTTCATGAAAATAACATGTTATGATAGGATTTTTGAAAGTTACATATATAAATCATATTGTAGTTACATACAAGTTATAATACTATTACACTAAGATCATATTATATTTACATCTGATAATTTTTTAAGAGGAAATTTATCGGTAAACATATAGATAATCTCAATGCCAATTGCATGGACAGAGATTCTTGGTAGTGCTGCCGGTGCAATAGCAGTGAATAACATGTAGATCTAGTCTCACAGAATATGTATTTGCTTTGCATCAGTACTACTGTAGACAATCCTCGTCGCAAATGTATGGTATGTTTGCCGGATGATAAACCTTTTCACCCAGAGACTTCGTTTTTCTCTAGTCATCACATGGCCAAGTTAATTATCTCGTCCTCACACTACTAGAAAAGGGGTTTTCGCTACGTCGAAAATGGGTTTTCACTGGTGGTGGCCAGAGGTGCCGCCAGCGATAGAAGGCCAATGAAAATAATACACTTTCATTGGCGATCGATCGACCACCAGGAAAAGTTGATTTTTGCTAGCGGCAGCTCATTTTCACTAGCGGTTGGGTGGCCGCTAGCAAAAATCTAGTTTCGATTGCGGAAAGTAATGAGACCCACAAGAGAAAATAATTTTGGAGAATAAAATAAAAATCAGATCCGCAACCCTAGCCGCCGGATCCATCCCCTACACCATCACCGCCTGCGATAAGAATTTTTGGGGCAAAAAAAATTACACCAGAAATATCCAAATTCATGTTCCCATTTGAAAATCTCCTCCAAATACCAAATCCACATTTCACATTCCTGCAAAAAAACCCGAAAATCCCAAATCCCAAATCACAAAAGTCATCGTTGAAGTCCTGAGCACAGCAACGACGGATCCACCTCGCCCCGGTAGCAGTCGCCATTCCGCCCTCGCTGTGGTAGTCGTTGTCATCCTGGCCTTGCCGCCGTACCATTGTCGAGTCTGGACCATCCGCCGCCAGATCTGGGAAGTCGGGACCTCTCTCAACGTCCCCTTTGTTGCTACGCCGGTGGCCTCCCTCCTCTGTTGCCGTCGTAGCCATCAGCCTCTCCGGTCCCCACCGGCCAGATGTGGGAGAGGGAGGGGAGAGGAGTAGGGAAACTGGCTCCGCTGCTCCCTTTGTTGCCACCGGCCTCCCCGATCCCCGCCGGCCAAATCTGCGAGAGGGAGGGGAGAGGAGTAGGGAAGCCGACACTGCTGCTCCCTCTATTGCTGCTGCGGCTACTGGCATCCTCGATCCCCACCGGCCAGATCTGGGATAGGGAGGGTAGAGGAGTAAGGAAGCCACGGCTTGCCATCGCCATCACCACCACCACCACCTTCCATCGCCATCATCGTTGTCGTAGCGGCCGATCGTGTGGCGCGTTGGAGGTGGAAGTTGAGGGAGAAGGAAGGAGGGAGGAGGGAGAAGAGAGGAATAAGTTTAATGCTGTGGGTGGTGTGGGTGGCATGGTGTGGAGGGCAGTGGGGCAATTTTAATGCCGTGGAATCGGTTTTCACTTGCGGTGCTCTCTACCCGCTAGTAGCGAAAAACAGAATTTTCGCTGGCGGATACTTAAGAGATCCGCCTTGAAAAATAGATTTTCGTTAGCGGTCACTTAAGAGGTCCGCCAGCAAAAAATAATTGTATTTTTGCTAGCGGCCCTCTTAATTCGGCCGTCAACGAAGATCCATTTTCATTGGCGCGGTCCTCAGCCCCACACCCCTCGTTATATTTTTACTGGTGGTTTGCACGTATAATCACAAAAAAATAGGATGATACCATGAAAAAATGATTTTTAGTAGTGTCAAGCCTTGATCTCCGGGACGACCGGCAACACACACCAGTGACCTGTGCCCAACCGTTGACAGCTCGCCGCTAGTGACATCTGCTTTGAGTGGACCCAGAGCACTGGTCCACTGGCCAACTTTTGTTTGCTTTGGACTTGTGCTAGCTTCTACTTTCGTCCCATTTTAAGCGCAACCATAAATTTCTGTGTGCAACTTTAATAATTCGTCTTATTTAAAAAAAATTTAGAAACATTAAAAAACATAAGTCATGCGTAAAGTATTATTCATGTTTTATCATCTAATAACAATAAAAATACTAATCACAAGAAAATTTCAAATAAAACGAACAATCAAAATTGGACACGAAAACTTATGTCTACATTTAAAATGGTACGGAGGGAGTAGCTACTTCCTTCGTCCCAAATTGTAGCAACGTGGTACTGGACAAGACAAATCCTACTACTACGTATGTAGATTGGTATGTCCAGATACGTAGTACTAGGATTTATCTTATTCGGTATTAGATTGTTATACTGTGGGATGGGGGAGTAGCAGCCCAAGCAAATCAATTTCTTTCTTCTTCTTTTTTGCCACTATATAGCTCAAGTCATCCGAGAAGCTGTCTCCCCATATACATTATTTGGAGCTTATACTTACCGATACAGTGAGCTGTAGTGTAGACCATATTTTATTGTCTAAGTTTTACTCAGACCAACACATATTCAATCCGTTTGTTTCAAAACTGCATGTAGCCTCACTTTTGTACGTTGCACCCTGCGATTTGTTCATTCCAGCCCCGCGCATAAGCGAGGAGCTCCGCTGATTCATGAAAGAAGATAAAGTCTACAGTGGAAACGATTATATCTAGGAGTACGGTGTGGGATAAAAATAGATCTTATATAGGACCTAGAAAGTAGCTCTATACTTCCTTTCAAAAAAAAAAAAAGAAAGTAGCTCTATAAACAACTTAGCTCTTTTTTTCTCAAATTCCAACAAGTTGTAGCCATAAAATCAAAAAATAAACTAAACAATAATGTGCCTTTTTAGTTTTTTCATATTCGCACCAGCTCTTACATTCTTTAAAAATAACTTCTCGAATGGATCATAATCTAAAATAAAAATATAAGGTATAAGGTTGTTCGAATCCTAGTAATTAGTACCTAGTCATTGTTAAAGTGCACACAATGTAACGGTAACACAACGTCCACATTGCTCTAAAAAAAATGCTCTCAGAAAAACACAACGTCCACATCGATCGATCACCCCCAAATTAAAGCAAAAGAATCTCCACAATTTCTCGTGACTATCCAGCCTTGCTAGCTACACCCATTAATTTTTTTTTCTTTTGTACGTATGGACGATCGGCGGCCAGCGTCGTGTTGTGTGTACGCATGCATCAAATTCAGTTGGCTGTATGTGTACCTGTTCGTACGACCAAAGGACAGCAGCAGAGTCGATCCGGATGATCATTTGGCACTACCTCGATCTTCTCGATCCCATGATGATCTCGAATCTCATAGTATAAAAATATGCAAGGGTGCCGTATGTGTGTAAAATATTGCATGTCGACTTCAGTTTTTGCTAGCACCAGTCAAATGGTATACAAACTCCCATACAAGACGCAGACGAATCCAAAAGAAATATAATGCTACTAACTCGTACTATAATATAGTAGTTAAAAATAATACTCTCTCCATTGTCGGTTAGTCAAAAAAAAAAATAAACTGACCAATGTAACGAAAATAAAAGGGGGAATAAGATTTGGGATTAAGAAAATTATGTTATATATATTTATAATATAAAAATAATTACATTTTCATGTTTGTAGCGATGCTTTTGTTTTATTTCTAAACTATCTGTCAAAAAAAAAAATCCAAGTAGGCCCTCCCTCAAACGAACTTTACCCAATAGTCTGTCCAGTAACCTGAACTAAACCACCTATATAGTGGTTTTAGGCTTTTAGCTACATGGTGTTCTGATCCAATCGTTTTTTCCTTGTTGGCATTTGATTTGATAATTTTACTTTCTCTAGAGATGATTATACCAACCAACATAAACAGGAAAAATAGTACTAAAAAGTTGCTAAGATAACGCTTCATTTTTACTCACAAGTCATTCCTTTTGAAGACATATATAGCTCATTTTATGTTTTCTTTATTTGAATATACAGTGATATGACAGGTATACTGACATGGCAAAAACGTTGTATCAGCACGCCATGCGGGCAAAACCACTTTGCTTAACCGCTTGAGGGTTTACTTAATTTAGATCAAATCAGAAAGTTCAGACTGCTACTCTTGAGTAAAGTTTAGGATTCCTTTGGAACACACGATTTTAGAAATATAGGAATAAGAAAAACATATAAATACGGTATCATGCGTAAGCAAAATCCCCGTAGGGATACAAATTAAATACAAGAATCTGCAAGATGATGTGTTTGGATAGCTCACAGGAGAATAACAATTGGAATTTGGATAGATTTTAGAGAGACAAAGAGAGAAGAAGCATTGGACTTCTCCAAGAAAAAATAAAATGAGGTTGGAGCTCATGTGTAAAATTCCTATAGAATTGGGGTATAAGATTACAATCCAAAGGAATTTTCTTATGTTCAATCCTATATTCCTAACAACCTAGATAGGAAATTTGCCTTAGGATTTGAATTCTTTGAAATTCATATGAAAATACTCCATTCCAGAGGGGTACTTGAACCTTCTTCAATGTACAAGTAGGGATGAAAACGATTCGGAAAGCTTCCGGATTCAGTACATGTTTTCGGAAATGGAAAGTGTTGGTCGGAATTTTTCGGAAACTTTTGGAAACGGAAACGAATTCGGAATTTTTTTTCTCGGAAACGGAAATGAGTATGATAAGGCTACTATCCGTGAGAAACCGGAATCCGTCGAAAACTTATCGGAAACGAATTCGGAAACTTTCCGAAAACGAATTCAGATTTCTCGGAATCAGAAACGGAAAACTTCTCATATACAACTGATTAACTTTCCGGAAACGAATTCAGGTTTCTCGGAATCAGAAACGGAAAATTTCTTATATACAACTGATTAACTTCAGCTTTCTTTACTCTAAATATATTGAGATTTATACTATGTATTAAGATGCTTAATATGGTTCTTTTTCTCGAAAAAAGTAAAGTCTACAACTAGTTGTATTATTATTAAATGATAAATTATATAAATATTGATTTATTTTTTTAGAAAAAATATTTAGCTGCATCTTGTTGTTGATTTGAGAAGTTCAGTTTAAGTTTTCTTTTATTCCGATAAATATCCGTTACAATATTCACTCCAATTCGTATTCGTTCCGTTTTCGTATTCGATAATATTGG
The DNA here is from genome assembly GCA_000573905.2 of Oryza punctata. Taxonomy (NCBI): domain Eukaryota; kingdom Viridiplantae; phylum Streptophyta; class Magnoliopsida; order Poales; family Poaceae; genus Oryza; species Oryza punctata. Next base: position 18,466,584 of record CM002492.2, on the reverse strand, counting down.
ATTCCATTTTCGTATTCGGGGTTTCCGATTCCGATTCCGAAAATAACATGAAAACGATAAAGTTGGTTTCCGTTCTTTTCCGAACCGTTTTCATCGCTATGTACAAGTACTAATGAAGGTCATATCGATAGTGGATTGAGATCCTCTACTTCAATCAGGTGACTTTAGAGTCACTGATACGTGGATCCATATATAGCAAAGAGGATCTCAAAGTCATGTAATTTAAGTCAGAGAATCTTCATCCGTTGATAGCATACTTACTTAGTAGTTACTAGTACCATACTTACAAAAGTAGTAAAAATAACTATATACTGAATAAATAGTACTACGAGCTAGCCGTAGCATAAATATTGGCCGTAGCTTTCAATTCTTTTGCCTCCCCGGCGATCGAGCATCCATTGTATGTGGATGTGATTGTCAATTTGCCGTGATATATGTATATATATAGTTGCGCGTCAGCGTCGTCGGCGTACGAACCGGTACGATCCGAGGGAGGCACAACTGACGACGGGCTGTGTCCGGCCAGGCTCGACGGCGACGACGGCGACGTACGTATAGTCGACTAATCGCGAGGACGATGTTGGTTAACTAATGCCTAGCTAAGTCGCCCATATATAATAAATTAATATTATGCTAACTGTTCCATGTGAGCTTGCTGTTATGTGTCTGGATCGATCGATGGTTCGGTAGGATTATAATAAATTGCTAACACGAATATGTGAAATGCTCCCCCCTTTCTACTTAACTGTCAGCGGATATTATTTACTTTCGAACTTAATCACTCAGTATCTTTTTAATATTCACAGATACTAGAAATAGCTGCTATTAAATTAAAGTATGCTATTTCCTTAAATATAACCATCAACTTTTGTTCACTTTGATCTAGCAATTTAAGAGCAATTATGGTCGGAGTTTAGATGAAAGTTGATTTATCACTAAAAAACTTTAAGCAATATATATATTTTTAAGATTTGCACAATATTTTTTTAATAAGATGAATGGTTAAATATTATAACAAAAGTCAACGGTATCGTATACTTAAAAAAAATTAAAAAATACTAAAAATCACATTGTTTATCCATCAGCTTATAACCCTGCTGCAAAAAAATTACATTATTAGAGCTTAATTAAACTAAGTTGATTTTAGGATCTTTTTTCTCACCTTACGTACTCTATCTACTAGCGTTTGCTTTTAAATTACTATTAAGATCGAACAACTGTATGAAACTTTTATTTACAAATTAATTATTGGTTGTAGATAAACCGATAAAGCTAGGCTTATACTCTCGAAACAAAGTTTGCACTTTTTCTGAGATAAAGAGCGAAGAATTTTAGTAAAAGCACAGAAAGGATGCAGGTCGATGTGACAGGAGACGGCAGCTGAGAATGCAATCTGTGTGCAATCTTGTTGATACAGTGTTGTCACTGATTCAACGGAGCTACGGAGTACTAGCTATGAACAGTATAGTACGTGGCCCTGGGTGTCGACTTGCTAGCTACTTGCATTGGTACTATATATTCGTCAAAAGATCCAAGATTTCTTCCGATCGTGTCTCACTTTTATTGAAAGTAACTCCTGCTATATATCAACCTATCTATTTATTCGCTGAGACGCTGATACTCCTATCAGCATATCATCAATTCTATGACAGTTTGAGGAAGCTTCTATGATTATGTGTTCTACTTTCTCTTGTAGTGAGCGAATTGAAATTTCTCACAAGCATATGTTTTGATTTGAATAGATCAATTTTTTTATGTTTTGACCAACCATTAGTCAAAGTACCACTTACACCAATATGTTGTTCACATTGTGATGCGCTTTCACAAATGTTGGTTTTTATATATAGATGCGCTTTGATCACATTTTTATAATAAAATATGCACTATAATTTAAATCCCTGCCTCCTTTCTTGCTTGCCTTAGTACTATATATTATGAGTAAATTTCACAAAGCTATAAGTATTTTGGTCAAATTATCACAAAACTAAAGATTTAACATGATGTATCATAAAACTATAAAACTATAGATATAACACTAAATTTACCATAGAACTACAAATTTAAGGTGAAATATCACAAAAACACGGATTTAATAACAAAGTTATCACAAAACATGGACATATATAACTCAAACATAGTATTAGTGTTAAGGATTTAAACCCCAAAATCTGAAATTTTGTGATAATTTCATTAGTAAATTTGTAATTTTGCTATACTTAGCTAGCCTTAAACATATAGTTTGTGATAAATTTATTGTTAAATCTATAGTTTTGTGATAAATCACTTTAAACTTGTACTTTTGTGATAATTTAGCCAAAGTATTTGTAGTTTCGTAAAATTTACCATATTATATATGATGTTTTTTCTTGGGTTGTCTAAACAAATTCGAGTCATCTAGGAATAGAATGCTTAATAGAGTAAAACATGGAGTTATTTCATATAGCTAGGGTTGTAGTGGAAGTTTTTTTTTTAAAAAAATGTTCTTTTGTCAAACTCATCCTTCGAGAGATCATAGATGCCTACAGAATGATCAGATCATGAATACACCAACATTCTTAAATGTACGGCGGCCCTGGCCGGCATCTTATCCGAACACTAACGTAGGGAAAGAGAAAAGTAAATGTTAGGTCACAAATATTCTCTCCATGCATGGTTAATGTTCCAAAACCAAGCCTTTGATTAGTATGCGAATTCACTATCTCCGTACATCCAGGCATCTTTCTGGTACCTTTTTTCGAGCTGAGTAAAAAGTTTATTGATCGCTTTCGCTTTGCATTAGTTGTATACTAGTTAGGGTCTTTATTATATACTGCGTGCTGGAAGTGGTTTTCACTATTAGTACTAAACTGCTGATCGATCTGAAGAGGCAGATGCTCGCGTTCATGCTTCGACAAACTGATGGCTCTAATAAGGTAGATGCAGATGCAGCTCGGATTTGGATTTTCATCCCTCAAAGGATATTCTCTCATTACTTACATGTCATTTAAATAATTATTAAAAAATTTTAAAAAAAATAGATAACATAGATTAATATAAAATATATCACTTCACAAATATGTAAGGCTAAATTCGACTTCTACAAATTACAACGAAAATAAAAAATTAAACTGGAAATAGTTATCGTACATTTACAGTAATATTTATTATTTTTGTTATAAGTCATATAAGTTATTTTTGTTATGTGTGAAGTAGTATATTTCATATTAATCTATTTTGTAATTTTTTTATAGTTTTTTAATTACTATTTAGATAACATGTATGAAATAAGAGGATATTCACTTGAGGGATGAAAATACTTTGCTGATGCAGCTCATCTAGTATTCATCTTTGTGTGTATTTTTTTTCGAGCGAATATTTCACTAATTTCGATGTCGGCTAGCTACAATCATCGTCGTGAAATTAATTAACCACAAGATTAACACGATCATCCATAGTAATGTAGCTAGCTTGAAAAATCAAAATGGGCTGCCGTTACAAACTGGGCAATAAGGTGTTCTTGCGGTAGTGCTCTTCACTCATTTCTTACATGCATTCAGTTTACAAGTAATTAAACTTGATTACAAGTACTAATGCTGCTAATTCTATCCGATATGCGTGCATATATGCAGATCGATTTCTATACACAAAACTCTTACACTATATATATCATACATGCAATTTAATTACTAGCAGCACACAGCTCCAATCATATACACACACAGATGCATGAGGACACACAGTATAAGCAGCCAGAGTTGGTAACAACAAATTAAAGAAGAAGCTGGAGAGAAGAAGAAAACAAAAACGGCCGTACGAGTCGAAGCAAACCTCGCCTCTTCTCACTCACTCATCACCAACCTTTCTTGCTTTCCTCCATCTGGACAGCGATGCACGCCACGCCACGCCACGCCATGCCGCCGAGAGATAGATGCTTGTCGCCTTCTCGATCACCCCGGCGTACGTTGCGTGCTCGATCGTCCACCGGCCTCCACGCTATAGCTGTGTTCTCGTCTCTCCCGGCGACGGACGGCGAGGTCGCGCGGCGGCGCTCCGGCGCGACGCGTCACCTCACACCGGGCAGTCATCATCCTTGGGCTGATCGTTCTTGGCCGGATCGGAGGAGGCGGCGACGGCGGGGGGCAGAACGGTGGCGCGGCAGAGCGGGCAGGTGGAGTGGAGCTGCAGCCACGCGCCGACGCAGTCCGCGTGGAACCGGTGGCCGCACCGCGGGAGGAGGCGCGCGCGGTCGCCGTCGCGGAACTCCACGATGCACACCGCGCACTCCGCCACCGCCTTCCCGCTCTCGCCGCCGTCGCCGACGTCGGAGGCGGCGGCGGAGGTGGAGGAGTACACGAACACGGGCAGCGACAACGCGATGTCCTCCCGATCCTGGTGGTGGCGCCCCGGCGAGGCCGCTGCAGGCGGCGTGTCGGCCGACGACGACGCCCCCTCCTCCTCGTCGTCGCCGCCGGCCATCGTTGACGACGACGTCGGCGGGCCTCGCTTCCCGGAGAAGAATCGCCAGAAGTAGAAGAAGATGAGGAGGACCATGAGCAGGTTTATCACGACGAGGCACGCCGTCAGCACCGGCCCGTGCCGCGTCCAGTGCTTGCTCGGGTCCTCCACCACCGCCGGCGCCGGCGCCAGCATCGAGTTGCCACTCTGCACCGTCGGGGTCGACATGGCGATGATGACTGACACAACAAGGTAGCTTCTGACAACAAAAACAGCAAACAGTAGCTGCCAATGGTGTGCATAAACCACAAAAATCACTGCCTTTTTGGAAGGTTTCTTCAGAAGAGAAGAGAAAGAATGCCAGAAGAAGATGAAGAGATGGCAAATAAGGAGGAGCACAAGAGATAAGGAGAGAAAGGTGGTGTAGTGAGCATGTACAAAAGGGTTTATAAAAGTGGAAGGGGGATGTGCAACATTGGCTTTTGGGGTTTTGGAGGGTACAACTATGACTGATGAGTTTGTTGGTTTCTAATTAATGTTTAAATGCTCTGACCGAAGAGGTTTGGTTCTTCCTGTAGCATGCAAGGGCAATTACAATGCTCCACTGTGGCAAGTGGCCTTGGTGGTCCATCTCGAAGCCAAGCCAGTAATAGTAGGTGGAAGAACACAGGTAGCCTATCAGGCTTATAGTTTCTTGCACAAGACATGGGTGACTTAGAGAGAGAATGGTCCATGGAGAGATGGGAAAAAGAAAAGCTAAAGGCACCCCTCTGCTTTTTGCACCGACCGCATCCCCTCGCCGTCGCTCCTCGGTCATCTCCCGATATTGAGGTATCCCCCGGACGAGACGATGCTAGTGGTGATGGGATGTAGTCGATGCTAGCCTATAGGGCGGTGTGAAGGCCGAGGATGCAGAGCTCGGCACGGTAGTAGAAGGAGTCTCCGATGTGGACACCGGGATGGCACCGACCATGCAGATGTGAGATGTTGTGGTGCATCTAGAGGCCCGCTTCTTCTTGATGGCGGTGGTGCCGGAGTGGGGCTGGGAGTCAACGTCGGCAGCGGAGGCGGGCGTGGGTTGGATGTGGAGTGACGGCAGGGGTGGGGTGGAGAGGAGCGGTCATTGGGCGAGGTTGGGGTGGAGGTTGAGCTCCTGGCGGAGGTAGTCGCAGAGCTCATCAACCGGAGAGGAGCGGAAGGAGGAGGAATCGGCGCGGGTATGGCAATGTGGAAGGAGGGGATAGAGAGAAGAGAGATGGAAGACCTGACACGTGGGCCTAGGATATTTTAGAACTTTCATATGATTTGTCTCTCTTCTTCAACCAAAAATTATTATTTTAATAGGTACGGTGTCCACCAGCAAATATCCAACTCCTAAAAGTGTCTTCCACAAAAGTTACTTCGTGTGGTGTCCTACAGCTAAAACCGCGAAGTCACGATGTCCTGTAGCAAAATTTGCCTAATTAATTAAAATTGCAATGGAATGGTTTACCTTTAAGGCAGCGTTCACTCGACGAGGTTCGAAACCCGCACAGTGATTGCGGAAAACGGAGCGATCCATTAGTGCGTGATTAATTAAGTTTTAGCTAATTTTTTTTCAAAAATAGATTAATTTGATTTTTTTAAGCAACTTTTGTATAGAAACTTTTTGCAAAATACACACCGTTTAGTAGTTTGAAAAGCGTGCGCGCGCAAAACGAGGGAGAGGAGTTGGGAAAGGGGAGGAAAGAACGCGGCCTAAGAGTACTTATATTTTAGAAAAAAAATAGTATTCATAGTTTGTATGCTTTGGATCATATTAGGCTCTTATCGGTTGACTTTTTAAAAGCTAAAAGTGATACGGTTTATTAGCAACCAAAAGTTAATTTATGAGTAAAACTTTTATATATATATATATATATGTTAATAGCGATTCAAAAGATAAAACTATAAAATAAACCGTGAAAAAACCATAAAACTAAATTTAAAATTAAGTTATAAAATTTAAATTTTGGCTGAAAAGTCGTAGAAGAAGCGAAACAATGGGATCCTTATATTCGTATTTGAAAGAACTTACATACGATTTCATCGTTGCAACGTAATCCTATCGATAACTTTTGCCCTTTTAGTCATTGGTAAACGACGACATGAGATATAATAAAGCGTCCACCACCAAGACGAATATTGGTAAACAATGGGATCCATATTTACTCCGACATAACGTGTCAAAATTAGTATAGGTACAGAAGATAAATAGACGTGTCTTTAGTGCGCGCATGCCGATATGACAGATTGGCACTCCATGTGAGTGCTAATAACATAGAATACAAGCACATATCCATCCATCTCGATCTATCTTATATGCAGTACCTTACCTGTTCGTACAACCAAAGGACGTAAGGGCCTGGCCAATTCATTTGGAACCGCATGTAGATGCATCTTAGGCATGCATGTCGCCGTGTCTCTAGACGTCGGCTTCAATTCAGAGACTTCAGCTGGCATAGAAGAAAAAACAGTGACGACAAATAATATGTTTTGATCCCTAGCTAAACGCCAATTAGAAAAGAAACGCATGCTTTTTGATTAGTGTTCGTCGTCGCACCGTATTAGCCGGGCACGAACGTACGAATTGAGGTACGAAGCGGTACTACCTGAGGGAGGCACAACTGAAGGGAGCCACGGCGATGGCGACGTGAGAAGAGGATTATATTGCCTACGTACACGCCCACAAATTCTGGGCCAATCTTCCTTCCAACCTTGTCTTCCGCAATTAAAAAAAAGAAGAAGATTAACAAAAATGTTACTCCTTGTTCCTTGCTTGCAACCGCAAGATTAAGTTTTTATATATATATATATATATATACATGATGCCCTAGCTCCATGTTTCAAATTGAGTATATACCCAATTCAAATGAGTATGAATTTTTTTTAAATGTTTAGTATTAACATTAACTACTTTACTAACTAGTTCAAAACAAGTTTGAACTGAATTTGAACTTATTTTGGTTAGATTTTGATTCTAGGTATATAACATCCAAACATATAATTAGTTAGGTATGTAATAATGTATAATCAAATAAAGTTAAATTTGAGTTGTTTTATTGCTAGGTATAGATATGAATCAAATTCTTATACCTAGGTATATACCCACAATTTGAAATTTTGAAAAATTTCAATGAATTTGTGCATTTCACACCATGGTGCCTCATATGAGTATCCTATATATATATAGGACACCTATTTCCTACTACCGAGAGTAGTTACTCCCTCCTCTTAATGGGTCAGATTTCTGCTATGGAGTTTCTGCTCTTGTACGTGCTGGTTAACAGAAGATACATGTTAGCTAGCTAAACTGAATTTTCTGCTCGTTTGGTGCATGCATATATTTCCCATGTATCTAGGAATGTTAACGTGTTAAAAAGACAGAAAATATGTGACGTTGACACGTTAAATATGCACGGCCTGTGAAACAGAAAAGGAACAGAACATCAGTTAGGAAGGAAGCATAACATCGTTCAGAAATGGGGCAGAACATCAATTGAAAAAAATCCCAAACCAAAAATGGAGCAGAAGTGCGGTGGATAAGGTAGGAGTAGTTACTCCCGGTAGTAGCTTATAATTTATATATATATATATATAAATATAAATAACTGTCATATCATGCATATACTCACCCCAGTAACCATCTCTGAGAACTGGACCGGCACATTGACAAAGTCACCGCGAGCACATGCACACTCATCTCTATGAACAACTCTGAAAACTATGAATACATTAGGCATAAATACGAACACCGTGTCAAGTTTATAACTTAATAAACTTGGATGAAAAATATTCACAATGAGGAATATAAAAAGTTTAGCTATCTTCACTTGGTTACAAGCTAGTAAGTTATTTCTCATAAAGTAAATTACACTTTGCGCTATATGTTTTTGCCAATGTTTTAATTTGGATCACCTCGAAAACATTTTTTTCCTCATTAGGTTAGGTATCTTTGGCAAAAGTTTCACTTTGAATTGGATGACCCATATATGATATATCAATGGAACTAACCACCACTGTGTTGTCATTGTGTCACTTACATGTGGACCATCACATCCAATTAAAGTGTAACATTTGCCAACAATATATAGTCCGAAGTGAGAGAAAAAACACTTAAGGGAGGTCCAAAATGTAAAAGAAAACACTCAAGGTTTATCCAAGTAAATTAACTTTGATAAGAATAATACCTAATCAAAAGTGCAATTTACTCTTGCTCATATAATATACTCCCTCCATTTCCATAATACTGTTAATTTAGTATACTTCACCTACCAACCATCCCTCGTTTATTTTTTATCTACGTTCTTTCCAGATTCTTTCTTTAATATGCGTGTTGTACACTGTTCCATGTGAGCTGTAGATACAAATATTATATTGTACTGGAACTTAGAACTAAGCCAATTAAACACTACTACAGAACCGATCTTTTTTCGGTGGACTAAAATCATAACTTTATTGGTTATCTTACGAACCGATACTAAAAATATTTTTAGTATCGGTTCTAAAAGTCCAAGTCTCAAAAACATCTCCAGTCCCGGTTGGTAACACCAATCGGGACTAAAGACATCTTTAGTCCCGATTGCTGTTACCAACCGAAACTAAAGATATTTTAGTACCGGTTGGTAACACCAACCGGGAGTAAAGATGCCTACAGGGTCTAGTTAAAAAAGAAAGCATCTCTTTACAATTCAGATTTGTGTGGTAAGGGAGATGGTAGTGCGCGTACGGCTAAAGTGAGAGATCTTGAGTTCGAATCCTGTAACACGTATATTTTCTGACTGAGTATTCACTTTACCAAAGCGTTGCAGATTGTCTGCAACAGTCACCTAATTTTTGGGGAGAGATGATTATATGGTGGTTAATTACATTGCCTCACGAGTGAATATTAACCCTAGGTTTTCTACTAGATGTATGGGCTCAACTGATTGCAACAGTCACCTAATTTTTGGGGAGAGATGATTATATGGTGGTTAATTACATTGCCTCACGAGTGAATATTAACCCTAAGTCAATCAAGGAAAAATCAATAAATTTATCGAAAGATAACACTATAAAACCCCTAATACCAGTTTATAGGTACTGGTTCGTTTAAAACCGACACATATTTATCTGTTTTTCACCTCCATGGGATGGAACAATATAGAATCAACATCTTTGAGCAATTATAGATGCCAACTCTAGATAAAAACTGGCACGGAATAGTATAAGTATCGTTTTTTTCAAAAGAATCGGCACTGGCACCTATATTATATTATAGGTGCCAGTTTAAAATTAAACAACCAACACCTATTATAAAATACTGAGTCGATCTGAGCCAAGAGCCGAGCTGAGTAAAACCGATGATTGAGGCTGAATGGGAATTTTTATCCGTTATTTCCAGTAAAACCGATGGACATCCACTCCTCTCCTCCTCTCTCTCCCCCTCTCACCCCATCCCCTCCTCTCTCCATGCTGATGCTTTCGCTGCGGCCCCACCCTCTCTGTCCCCACGCACCAGCGAGCTTCGACTTAGCCCCAATCCACCTTCTCCTCTCCGCCGGCGGGGCTCCCCTCCTCTCCGCTACCGTGTCCATACTCCTTCTCTCCGTCGATGCGGCCTCCTCTCCACCACTCCCCCCTTCCTCTCCGGTGGCGCGGCTCCTCTCGTCCTCTCCGTCGGCGCCCCCTCCCCCCCAACTTACTTCTCTCCAAGCTCCAACCTTTTCACTTAGTCGTCATCATCTTGTAAGGTCAGCCGCCATATTCTTCTTGTTCTTCTTGATTCTTGTTGTAAAGAAAGTTGCTTCCTTATCTTCTTCTTGATTCTTCATCTTCCAAGTTGCAGTGCAGGTGCGGGGTCCAGATGGGGATGGAATCGAAGAGGACAAGATGGCAAGAACTGGGCGTCCTAGTGCAACTCCTCGCCATGTGTCTGGGCATCGCCACGGGGAGGCACCTAGCCGAGCTCTGCCGTGACAAGTACCCACCCGCAGCTTGCTGCCGCTCTGGGCCAGCGTCGTCGATCATCACCGACTTAGATTGGTCAAAAATTTTCTGGACATTTTTTTGGTCGATTTTGATTCCTAGATATGGTTGGATGGTGGATCTTTCTCATGGATTTAGTGGTTGTGGTTTATTGAATTTTCGATAGTGGTCAGAGACGGGGTTCTGCAGTTAATATTCTTTCATATATTGTAGATTTTTTTTCATAGTTTTTCATATATTGTATGATTTTGCTATTTAAATTATTCTTTCCTTGAGTTTTTATGATTCTCCCGTATCTTTCCGAAAAGAGACAAAGGCAAAGTGGCGAATAAGTTGTATAGTGACAAAAGAAAAGGTGGCATGCATTTTGGACCGGTTGAACAACAGAATTTAAGTGAGAGTAGACCAAAGTGACATAATGAATAATTACGTGTTTATATGAATTATCACATTATGGATGCTACAACTCGTACATATGCATCTCAAACTACATGCCGTATAAACACTAGTACAAAACTATGTTGGCGCTCATAGGTGCCGGTTCATTTAAAACTGATATCTATAAACTTTTTCCCACCTTCATGTGATGAAAAAAATATAGGACCGACACCTTTAAGCACTATACGTGCTGGTTCTAGAGGAAAAATGGTACTAATACTATATGTGTCGTTTTTTTAAAAAAATTATAGGTATCGATTCTAAAGAAAAACCTGTACTAATACAATGTACTAATACAAGGCACTGAATAAGTATAGGTGCTGTGTTTTTAAAAAAAATTAGCACCTACTAAAAAATCGATTGGGCATCCTGCCCCTCCTCCTTATCTTTTCGACCAAGCACATAGTTATATTAGTGTCCATTCCACCTCTCTTCTCGCCATCTCTCTACCTACACATTTCGCCCCACTCGCCCCCTCTCCTCTCCTCTCGCCCCTCTCGCCTTCCTCTCCGGCACCCCTCTCCTCAGCCCGGCTGACAGAGGATGCGGCAACACTAGCGTGGAGGCCGGGACCACTTGGATCTCATCAGCCCCCTCCTCCAGCGTGGCGCGGATGAGGTGGCGGCCAGGCGGAGGCTAGCGACGACGGCGTGGTGGTGGAGGAGGCTCGCCGGGCCCCTCTTTGTGACATCCTGGCCCAATTAGAATATGACCTGTGTGGCCCATGAGAGCTGTGTGCATGTTTAGTACCACCTTACTAGTTTAGCAAGAGTGGAACCAACTTATAAGGACTTATCCCTCCAACCATGTTACTCCCAGGTTAACCCTTTTACAAAAAGAGAGAACGAAAGTGTAAGTAGAGTGATATGTGTAAGTGGGCCCACCTGTTGGATGAAGCTGGCTACACGGTTCTAGAGGGAGGTCTATTACAAATGGTATCAGAGCCGGCCCTCGCAGTTGCGCGTATCGGTCAGTGTGCTGGCACTGGACGTACGGACGTACGCTAAGAGGGGTCCTGTTCCTGGACATTTGCTTATATGCTTGTGTGGCAATGTGGGTGAGTTGGACCGACGGAGATGTCGAGTCCTTTGAAAGGGGTGTATGTGACATACTGGCCCATTTAGGATATGCCTTATGTTGCCCATGAGAGTTGTGTGCATGTTTAGTGCCACCTTACTAGTTTAACAAGTGGAACCAACTTATAAGGGCTTATCCCTTCAACCATGTTACTCCCAGGTTAATCCTTTTACACGAAGCGAGGAGGAAAATGTAAGTGGAGTGATATGTGTAATTGGGTCCGCTCGTCGGATGAGCTAGCTATGTGGTTCTGGAGGGAGGGCTTTTACACTCTCTTTCCTGGGGCCTCCCTTCTCCTCTCCGTCCGTCCTCCCCCTTCTCCTCCTCCAGATCCAATGATGGCGGTAGTGGAAAAGGCCATGGAGGCCGAGCGAGGTGGCTGCCGTGACACTAGTGTGGAGGACGGGGTTGCCTGAATCTCATTGGCCCCCTCTCCCGGGAGACCTCTATCCCCTCCTCCTCCAGCACGGCGTGGGTGGTGGCTGGCGCGGTCGCCGAATCAGCTCCATTGGCGATTTTTATTTTATTAAATTATATAGGTACCGGTTGTGGGTTAAGAACTAGTACCGATGATCTTTATAGGTGTTGGTTCTGAAACCGACACCTATGTTTATGGGCATTGGTACTGATCAATAGGTGCCGGCTGAGAAACCTTATTGTCGGTTTCCAACCTGCACCTATTCGGTTTTGTGTAGTAGTGAAACTATCTTGATTAATTATTTGCATGATCGATCCTAGCTTTCCCAATGAAATTATCAAGAACCTAGCCTCATCAAAGTCATTGACAACTTAATTTTGGGTGTCAGCTGTCAATGAAATTTGTCACTCCAAAGAAATATGCATGCAAATAAGCAGTGATTAATTTGTCACTCCAACCTTCCTGTAAGCACGCATGCAGGACTATTTGGAGCCTAATTACTTTTAGTACTTTGAACACTTGCTCACACACAATGACACTTCATTATCTCAAAAATAGGATAAATCCTGACTTGAAACAAGCTAGCCCTTTCTTGTGATAAAAACCAAAGAATCAGCAGCTTTAAAGGGATTGCAGCTGGTCGATGTGACTTGACATGTACAGCGAGTGTAACATCGCTTGTTGATAGCGCGTTGTTATCGCAGTGTTGTGCACTGCACGGGAACAGTGGTTTGTTACCAATTGGTAACCTATATTTTCTAACACTGTATTGTATATGATATACTTTAGACACGTTTCATTATTTGTTAAATTTTAAGTTTGTTTCAAACATAAAAAATATAAATCATACATAAAGAACTTTTAAAAATAATTAAAGCGATAAAAAATAATAATTTAGTCAAAAAAACAAAAAAGAAGGAAAAAAGTTTAGTCACTGCTAAATGATAATTATACCCCTATTTTTCAGACAATAATACCCCTCCATATTTCTACTACCGTTAACTAGGGTGGTAGTTGAAAGCAATCTGAACCGTTCGATCAGATGAGATTAACGGTTTAGATTATTTTCTACTATCTGTAAAGAGTACCGGAGTGAAGCTCTTTCCCTTATAGATTAGAAAGGTCCAAGAGATTGTGCTTTGATCGTGTTTTAGCGAGCTATACTAGCTAGGCGTTCAGTTGAATTTGCACTTTTTCCTAATGTAAAATATATCAATAAACCATGACTATATCGAGATCTCTAACGACCAAATTAGAGACGAATCTATACCTTGTCTGGCCACAATTAACATCACTTATTCACACTGGTTGGATGATCGAGGTGAGCTTATTCATAGCTAGCGACAAAGTTCGTGAGCAACGACGAAATTACATGTAGGATCGATTTCAATTAGTGCCTTTGCAATAAACTATCACTTATCTAGACGACTAATCCAAGCAATTAAAGGGCTAGGATCCGGATCATTTCATTTCGATCGACTTCCCATGCATGCCACTGCAATTAATCATCCACACATGAAATTAAACCACAAGATTAACTAACGATTAATTTATATTGCTCTTCTATACTCATCTTCGCATCCATATATACATATACATATACATTCAGCGCCTTAATTGATTACAACTCAACTGCTACTAATTCTATCACATTCAATCGTATACACTCACAGAGAGCCATACAGAGAAAGACATGCACACAAATGCTTTAGATATAGTATACATATATACTATATATGACATATACTAATATACACATGTAGTATGGTGCTAATTAATCCTCAGCATGCACTACAAATTAATGAAGAGCATACTTTCCCCTCAACAGAAAAAAAAAGAAAGAAAGAAAATGTAGAGTATACTTTGATTGACAAGAGCAGAAGAGATCGAGAAGAAGAAAACGAAAGTGGCCGTACGAGTTGAAGTCGAAGGCAACCTCGCCTCGTCTCATCTCATCACCAACCTTTCCATCTGGACAACGACGCCGCCGATCGAGAGACGATGCTTGTCGCCTTCTCGCCCGCCTCCGTTGCGTGCTCGATCATCCAAGCTATGCTGCCGCTCTCGCCTTCGCGTGTCGCGCCGCGCGCCGCCGAGAGCGCGCGCGCGCGGCATGGGCTGCGCTGGTGGCGGGGGGCGGGGGAGATGCCGAGCAGCGCGCACTGCTCCCTCCTCACTGACTCACACCGGGCAGTGCGCGACGGCGTCCTTTGGGTCGTCGTTGTTGGGCACGGAGGCGGTGGCGGTGGAGGCGGCGAGGGGGAGCGCGGTGGCGCGGCAGAGCGGGCAGGTGGAGTGGAGACGCAGCCACGCGCCGACGCAGTCGGCGTGGAACCGGTGGCCGCACCGCGGGAGGAGGCGCGCCAGGTCGCCGTCGCGGAACTCCACGATGCACACTGCGCACTCAGCCGCCTTCCCGCTCCCGCCGGCGTCGCCGAGCCCGACGTCGGAGGCGGCCGAGGAGTACACGGACACGGGCAGTGACGACGCGATGTCCTCCTCCTCCTGTCGGCGCCTCGCCGGCCACTCCCGCAGCCGCCGCCACGACGCCCGCGGCGAGGCCGCTGGCGACGTGTCCGACGACGACGCCTCCTCGTCATCGGCGCCGCCGGCCATGGACGACGACGACGGCGGGCCACGCTTCCCGGAGAAGAACCGCCAGAAGTAGAAGAACACGAGGAGGACCATGAGCAAGTTGATCCCGACGACGCACGCCGTCAGCACCGCGCCGTGCCGCGCCCAGTGTTTGCTCGCATCCTCCACCGCCGGCGCCGGCGCACGGCTCGGGCTGCCGCTCTGGACCGTCGACATAAAAAATCACAACTTTTTGCAACTAGAAATGCTTTTGGCAAGAGAAAAGGTAGGCAGACGATAGCTGCCAATTGTGTTGCATAAAGATCACAACTTTTTTGCAAAGTGAATCGATCAATCACGAGTGAAGAACCAAAAGAATGATTGGAGGTGTTCTTGAAAAGAGAAGAAGAGGAGAGGGGAAAAAATAGGAAAAGGGGGAAGGAGAGAAAGGTGGTGTAGAGAAGTGGAATACAAGGGGTTTATAAAAAGTGGAAGGGGGAGGTGACATTGGCTTTTGGGGTTTTGGAGTGTAAATCTAATGGTGATGACTTGAGAGTTTTTGTGATGTTTGTGGTTTTGACTGGAGTTGTCTGGTTCTCAAGGCTGGCTTTTCATGATGGATGAACTTGGTGCAATTAATTTAAGGTTTTTGTTCTTTTTTACATGGATGTACAAGAGAAAATGCTACTAGCTATCTATTCCTTGGTATACTACTCCATTCGTTCCTTTCTTTTAATTGTCATATACTAACATCGACGCAATCTCCAATACACATGCTCTTCACATATCATAAAGTTATTGAAAATATATATAAGTATGAAAATACTTTTCAAGATAAACCTGTTAACATCAATATTCACAAAATAGAACTTAACACAAGATAAATATGTTTAGCTCGTGTTGTAATACCAATTTAATATTTTTCTTAATTTTTTAAATTAGTATATATCGAGTTTGGCTGGTTTGGAGTCCATTGCTCTTCCTGAACTTTCAAAAAATTCAGAATTACTCTGACTTCTGAAATACTTTATTATTATTCTTTGTTTAGTAGTTATAAAACCCAAAATTAATAACTGTGTACCAAGTTGTACCTATAAATGTTCTTTGCATTTGGTTAAGAAAACCAAATATCAGATTTAGTAACTTTATTAATTCTCAAATTCAATATTAATATTAGTAGGTTGAACCGTTGAACATGATAAGGAATCTTTGTATAATCTAGTTCCACATGGATAACTAGATTTATTCATATATTGTAATTTTTTTTTGCGGGGATTCATATATTGTAACTGACATAGATTTTTTTTTTCCAATTGGTATATTGGTATCACCTTGATAACTTTGATGGATGGCTAGATTTACATATTATTATTATTTCTATTAACATGAGAATTTCTTTAAATTCCCGACTAGTAAGGGCATATAAATCGCCATGCAGAGCCCTCTACTGAAATTATGTATATCACCATCCTTCCCCCTAAAAATAAATACTTCTAATGAATCCTCTTGAACTAGCTGAAAAGAAATAATCCAAGAAATGCACCTCTAGCTCTCGCCAAATTCTTATCTTCCCCCACCCCACCCGCTCATTTTATAACTCATACTACACACTACTTTTATCATTCGTACTGCTAATACACAGGAATGCAAAACCCAATTTCACCAAAATCTAGTTGTTGCACGGGGCTACACCACCAAAAGCAAAGTATGCCAACCATGCTTACACCTATCATGTATGAGTTTTTTATTAGTACACTCAACTTGTTTTAGTGTTCTCAACTATGGACACTTTAAAAGATTTGTTACCCGTGTGCATGTTGTATTCTAAAATTTGAGAAAATTATTAGGAGATAACACAATAAAGTATATAAACATATCTAATATACGAATGATCACTAGTTTTATTGAGTTCAAGCTGAAATTATGAAATTATTTTGAGACAATATTTATTCAACTGTCCGAGTAAGAGAGATTCACAATTTGTAAAAATTGTGGATACAACAATAGTTTGTCAAAAAGGGGAAAGAAGACAATGTTTGGAGCAAGACATGCAAGAAAAGAGTGTAACAACCTAGCATCCTAAATTTGTATTATGACTAGCCCGTAGGTTCAATATATGGTTGTAAAGAACGGGTTGTTATGTGCTGATCCCGACCTATTAAACTATGATGATGTCCCATTGGAAGTGAGCTGTGCTAAATAACAAATTAAATTGTGTTGCACATGAAAAGGTCGTACATGGTGTTTTGACACGGGCGTGAGGGAGGGGGATGTGAGGGCGGGCTTATCCCTTGCATAGGTATAAATATATGGATGCCGAGATTTGCCATGAAGACTTCTAGTCTAGCTAGACATCACTTTTCTTTTCTTGAGAGAGAGCTATCCAAGGTGGCTTAAATACTGTTAGTATCTATGTCATGGAATTTAGTGGGAGATAAAGAAATTTCTACCATGTTTATAATCTACTCTAAAAATTATATATGTAAGCAAGCCACATACTTATATGTTACAAGTTATTTATCATTAAGAAAACAGGCCAACGCAATTTTTCATGAAAAAAATATAAATAGAGGATAGGGAAACATAATTTGAATTATCCTAATCATTTCAGCA
The DNA here is from genome assembly GCA_000573905.2 of Oryza punctata. NCBI lineage: Eukaryota > Viridiplantae > Streptophyta > Magnoliopsida > Poales > Poaceae > Oryza > Oryza punctata. Next base: position 18,449,045 of record CM002492.2, on the reverse strand, counting down.
AATATTGCAACAATGTTTAACATGAATGTACAATATCGAGATCTAGATTTATGAATCTAGTCAGGTTTTGAAAGGCCGTTTCTATAAATAGCAACATAAAAACATACATATAGTATAATTAACATATGTGAATGAGATATTTTTTGAAGTTATGTGGAATATAGACTGGCAAATGTGGATCAAATTTGGTGGTATATATGCTAATATACAGACGGTATATATTGTTTCATAATTTATGGCAAAACATTTCTGTGAATTGTATAAGTAAAAGTGGTTATACCTAACTTTTGAAAGAAATTAAAGGACGCAAACCTATAACTGAACTAGCTAGGGATTGTGGAGACATAAATTAGTGTACGATTACAAATTTATTATACATGGAAAGAAAAAAAATATGAAATTTCAGTAGTATGTGAAGTAGTTTGTCGATCATTGCGAAGAAAATCCTATATGATCATAATGACATTATTGCTTTAATGCAATTATGAGTAGCTCTCACTATTTTTTTTTCTTAAGCATATCAATATTGTAGCTGATGAACATAGATGCTTTCATAATTACTCAATGGAAAATGCACTACATCTTGTTTTACTAAGCCTAGTTTCATCTCATTTATATTTATTTATTTTTAAATAAAAATGAGACTGTGAATGACCCGTTAAAATGGAAATTTCCAAAGTGCGAGAATGAAAACTAGGCATGACTACTTCCATATAAAAGAATTCCACTAGCAATCTTTGATTCACCGGACTGGTCAGATGACATTGCTGATGTGTCAATTGTTTAGTGGTTAACACAAGGTGTGACCATTTTTTTAACAGTCCAGCTCATCACATGTTCTGCTGATGTGTCAATATATTAGTGGCTCCGCAAGATAACTTCCAATAGGGTTCAAGAATAAGATCTTCTATGAATAATTTATCAGGTATTTTATTTGGTTATCAAGAGAGCAAAATATTCACAAGATTCTGCATGGTCCTTTTCAATGATGACGCCATGTGAGTATACCAGAGGGATGGGGGAAATCAAAATATTAGATGTTGTCTATCGAGAAAAAATATTGCTCAACTTGTCGTTAAGCATTAATTAAGATTAATAAAGTATAAAGGTTCACCAATCTAGCTATTAGCAGAAGAACACCATATTTTTCTCACTATTTTTAAATTCAAGCAAAGGACAGTGTCATATGTCTCCTTGTGGGCAATTCCCGGGTTGGTTTTGGGGAAGATCCAAGAAATAAATATTGCTTTCTTCGATACAGAGCGTCTATGATCACTATAAGTGACGGCCATGCTAATGATTTATATAATTCATATAATATTGTCAGCAGATATGTACTAATAAATATATGTAAATTTAAATATAGATCTATAGATCATGAAGTGTTTTACAAAGTGGGGAAGGGTACTATTTGTGGAGTGACACACCTTGTATATATATGGCCTTTATGAATGCACGAAGATCCGCAAATACAAAATATAATTAAGTTCATAACATTCATTTTTCATGTGATAAACTTTTAAACTCTATATATAGAAAAGGAAATATAAACTAAACAACTCCAAATTAATGTTTAATAAAAGATGCAGACAAATTGTTGTGCATTAGCATTTTTTTTATGTGCAAGTGCATCGCTGGAAGCTAAAAGTATAGAGATTCAACCCCCAAAGTCAAACTAGAGATCATAAAGGTCCAATCTGCATGAATTATATATGAGAGATGTACTGTCATGCCTATCGAAATTCCCTTGTGAATTCGGAAAGTGCATGATTCCAAACTTCAGTTTGATTAATTTGTGAGTATATATGAAATTAATTTTCAAATCGTATTATTGTTTATTATTTGTCTTCTAAGATGGTCTTTTACATGTCATGATCATGCAATTGTATTTTCTCATGTCAATGCAAATTAAACCTTGGGAAGATATGCCCAGCGAAAAATATCTCAATTCTCAAATGATATGCTCTATGAGAAGGTTCACCAAAACAAAAAAAAAAAAAACACTTCCAAATTGGTATACTTCCAAACTACATAGATATATGTCTGAATGAACACAAACTAGCACACCAAAGTTTAAAAGTAAATACTGTACGATGACAAGTATTTAGAAACGGATGGAGTATCCTAAAGAGAAAACTTGACGTGTTTTTCTTAGTATATTCCACATTTGCCTTTGTCATGGTATTATTTTCTTCATGGATTACAGTGGGCCAACTGACTTGCGTGCATGTGTGCCAGCCAATGAACCTTAGAAGTATACATTTCAAGCAGAGAAGTAGACAGCACACTGTAAAAAAAAATAAGGAAAACGTACAGCTTCCATCGAGTCATTGGATACTCAACAAAAGATATATCCTGAATTTTTTTATGACTCCACGCACCCATCTCCTCTGTATAGAGGCCAAAAGTAGATAGCCTCCATTATATATAAAAATGATTTCTTGATTCTTTGACCCCATGCATTATTTGCCCTTCTGTGCACACATCTAATGAACTCCAATCTTCACATTGATCATTCATCTCGCTCCGATATACACAGTTGAAGTGGTAAGACATGGTATTGCCCTGATGAACTTGAGCAGATCGACAGGGCTTCCTTGGAAACGACAAAGGATTACTTCTGAAGGAATTTTGTTGAATTCAAGGATTACTTTGAAAGGATTGTAGCTGAAAATCCCTACATTAATTCCTTTAGAATAACTCAATGCATGAAAAAATTTATAGGAAAGTGTTAACATGAGGTCTAACGTAACCCCTTGGAAAAAATTGTGTAGTCTAGTACTGTAGTCTCACAGGAAAAACACACAAATTGGGTGAGATTTTATAGGAGACTGTTTCATAAAAAGGATGATCGAGGGTCATAGTCTAGTCTTATACACGATCGCACATACTGACCGAATTAATTTGATCCCAACGCACACACTTATATAAACTCAAACATCATCCACTCTAGCTAATTAATCAACCATATCAAATTACCACAAATCTATCATGTCGAGCAGCTGAGAAAAACAAAGAAGAAGAAAGGTAAGGCATAGCTAAGCTAGATTCTATCTCTTTCCCTGTCAAATAAATAAACAAACAAACGCAAGTGAACGTCACGTCACTCTCCGCCTGTCTAGCAGCGACCTATCCAGAAGACGACTGGCACGATCATCCCTCACCCTGAATGATCCAAGACATATATAGTAGTACATGCCTGCATATATACAGATTATTTTTTTTCAAGATAACTAATATATGTACTTCATCAGTTCATGCATGCATGTTCCTTGCTGCATGCTGATCAATTATATATACTTCCTCGTATATATATATATATGTGCTGTTGCCATGCGATGCGATATTCATATATATGCCCCCGATCGAGCTAGTATAATGTGAGCATGCTGAGTAGAAATCTTGTGCATCGATCGATATATATCCATCGTCCCCTGCTCTTGTCCATCCAATCTGCAGAGAACGAGAGGCCAAATTAAGATAATTAAGCAAAGCAAAAGCTATAGATCATTCAGCTAGCTCTAGCTAGCTGTGAATACATATATGTATGTATGTCGTCGTCGCCGTCGCTTCCGGATAGATCGATCGAACACCGGCGGCGCCTTTGCCTTTTCTTTTCATTTTTTTTTTCCGATCGAAGAAGAAGAAATGTTTAATTATCGCGAGCGGGGTCAACCGTACGAAAACGGTACGATCTGAGGGAGGGCGGATCGATGCGCATGTTATCTACTTATCTTAATTGATTAATAATTATCTCAATGGAAAGAAGAAGAAGAAAGAATGGAATTAATAAACTAGGTAGGTACGTATGTATCCTGATGGATGCCGACAAGTTGGAGATTTTGATAGCAAAGCAAAGCTAAAGCAGTGTGGCCGGATTCGTTGCAGAGATCGTCGATCGAGATGCATCTATCGGACATGGCTGTGGCGTGCATGAACACTTTGTATGGGCGGATATGGGCTTATTTGGTTGTATGTTGTGCACCTAATCAGTGTATTTTTTATTTTTATATTTATTTTTTAAAAGATTTAAAATTAAATTACCATTTCACAATTTTGCAGAAATATACTCCTCCCGTCCTACGGTATAGCAATCTATGTGACATAGCATCTTACGAGAGGTGCACCGTGTCAATTTTGCAGGCGGCCCCTGAGCGATTTATCATCGGGAGAGGGTCACCTGCAAAATTGCTACGGTGCGTCCAATGCATCAATAATCATTGTGTCGTGGTTCTATTGGCTAGGTGGTATGCAAAAAAGGACTATTTGGATACCTATCTATATTAGTTTAATCTATATGAGGTGGGATATAAATGGATATTATTTGGTTGGTTACATAGGGAGCATGCTGATATTTTTGCACACGACAGATTGTGTTTGGTTGATTATTATGATGATGGTTAACTCCGAGGAATGGTTACGAATGAGGTAATCTATTGCATTTCAAGGATAAAAGTTTCTAAATCCTACACATTAGTTATAATAATTCATTTTCTCTATATTAATCTATGCATTACTCATAAATTACTATTAACATAAAAAAGTTAATCGTTTGAGCTTTGACGGTGTAATTGGCTCCACCACTTAATGGCGTATACGTTGCCTACACAAAGGATTCGAGCTAGCTGCTAGCTAGCCCCTACATTCCAGATAACAAAACAACTATCCCTATATGATTGGAAGAATCAAGGGATAAAATACTCTTCAGAGCTGTCAACTTGTATATATCATCTTTTGACTTCTGAGGAGCTTTAGAGGTGTTTTCTAGCTTCGTGCTCCCTGCTAGCTCTTGCCATCTTGGTTACATAGGACGTCGACTAGTTACAATTATCCAGAAACTTGTGTCAGTGTTTCACCGTATGCATATAATCTACTAAATTAAGCACACGTTTAGTACTTTGAATGCTTCAGTTGCTAGGATATGCAAGTGATTAATGGGCCAAACATTAATCAAGCGCAGGTTGCGTAACCCCAACATTTTCTTTATACATTTAATTATTTACAGCTCCAAGAATGAAACAGTCACATGCATGTGCACTTAATATCAATGTCAACAAACTGTATCCACAAGAGTGAAAACAAATCAAAGAAACCAAAAGAAAGAAAAAAGAGAAGAGAGAAGAACTGACTGATATCTGAAGGTTCTTTTTGGCGTAGCTTTACTGCTTCAGAAAGATTTTTTTTATGTCGGGTATTCGTAGCTTTAAAAATCCATATATATATCTAGATTAACATTCAAATAAATCATTTTATTCCTATCTTAGATTAAATTCACTATAATTTAACATATAAACTTTAAATCCATCGTGAATGTGAGACCTGAAGTTGTGTCAATCATGATCTAAATTATATTCTTGCTTATCACAAACCTTTCCCAATCTACAAACAATAAGTTATCTACGTGAAGAAGTTCTTTTTTTTTCCTGGACGTACATCATCGAATTTAATTTGTCCTTAATTTCAATTCGTCACACAGGACAATTGTCTGTACTATTCATGTCTGTGTCCGGCGGTGGCGCGACGGCCTGCTGCTGGCCGTCGTCGTGCGGTGCGGTGGTGGGACACGCCGGCGGCGGCGGCAGGACGCCGGCGCGGCAGAGCGGGCAGGTGGAGTGGAGCTGGAACCACATGTCGACGCACCGCGCGTGGAACCGGTGCCCGCACCGCGGCAGCAGCCGCCCCTCCTCGCCGTCGGCGAACTCCGAGATGCAGATCGCGCACTCCAACACCTTGCCGCCGCCGCCGCCGCCGTTAGCGTCATCAGCAGCAGCAGCATCTCCCGCGCCGTCGTCGTCGCCGGAGTCGGAGGGGAGGTGCACGACGAACACGGGCAACGCGGTGATGGCAAGCTCCATCGCCTGCCGGTCCCCCGCCTTGGGCGACACGGGCCGCGAGGGCGCCGCCGACGACTCCGCCTCCGCGTCGTCGTCGTCGCCGCCGCCGTCGCTCTTGCCTGAGAAGAATCGCCACATGTAGTAGTAGATGAGCAAGACGACGAAGACATTGAGCCCCACGAGGCTCGCCGTGAGCTGCCGCCCGCTCGGCGCCCACCGCTCGCCGCCGTTGACGTCACCCCCCGCGCCACCGCCGCCGCCGCGGTCCATTGATATATCTAATTAATCCACAAACTAGCTGCCGAATGATCGTGTGCTAGCTAAGCCTATCCTTGCACGTTTTTATACGAGCTAAGGCGTAAGGCTAAGCTAGCGAGAGACAGTGTAGGTAGCTAAATTAAAGAGTAATTAACGAGAGTTGAAAATGGATTAGTAGTTACAATTAGTTGTAAACCGGCTCATGTTGAGATGCTAGGTCAAAAGAATCGATGGCCTTGAAGGCTTAATTGGCTGATGACTCTTGGCGACGCTGGGTGGGCAAAACCATGGGAATATGTATGTATCTTTCTGAAAAAGAGCTTAGAATCTATCTACCTATCCAGCTTGATCAGAAATTCAGAATGGACAAATGCATGCATATGAACAGAGAATATAGAGATATTTTTGCAAGTGGGTTTTGTTTTTCCCATCTCGCAGAACAAACGATATGTAGATGTAGTGATGCAATTGCAAATTTTGCAAGCCGAAACCAGGTACGCGTCGCCCACAGGGTGCGATCGATGGATGCAGATTTGAGCGCGGATCACTGAATTAATGCACAGGCATTTTGGCTTGTGTTAGGAGCTAGCTACTAGCTTTTAGGACCTTTCTTTGTACATAAGTACTGACCTGATGAAGAAACGTTAGCTACATATATAGAGGTTTCGCTATCTCTATAAGTTAAAATTAGTTTTCCTGTTATAATACTACTTGTGATCATGAATTGCAATAAAGAAATTGACCTTCATGCATGCTATCTTGGAGCCTCAATGTTATCAGCCAAGCACACTTATTGTTATACACAAGTACAGGAACCCTGGTCCGTGCCGTTTCTACAAACTGACACCATGATAGTGGCTCTGATAAGTACACTTAATTTTTGCCGAACATTTGGGACTTACGACGGCAATAAAAAAGGAAAAAAAAAAGAAGAAGAGCCACCAATCTCCTCGTCACCTCAGATCAATCGACATTCAAGAATTAAATCATCACATCGCAGAATCAATATCCACATATCATTAGGGTTTGCAATTTCGAAACCCTAGTTTTTGCCGGTGGGGATAGAAAAAACCGAAATCACCAAAATTTCGGTATTTATTGGCCGAATTGTTTTTAAGTTTTTAACATATTTTGGTTGAATTTGAACAAAATTTGACCAAATTTGCAAATATTTATCAAAACCCGAAAATTTCAGAGATATTTGTGCTTGCCGGTGGGGGCTGAAATTTCAAACACTGCGTATCATCAAAGAATCAATATCCACATATCATCACATAATCGATATCCACATATCAACATCTAACAACACAAAGACTCCGAGATCGATTGGCATCCATATACAAGAACAAAATCATAGAACCACAAAATCACATAGAGCGGATTAGAACGGAAGAACACAGAGAGAGGATCCAAGAACACCACCGCTGCTACTTCTCACTGCGCTATTGTTTGCTCGCCTGCCCTATATCGTCGGTCCCTCCCGAACCACTCACCTTGTGGATTTGGCTATCCCCGAGCTCATGGTGGTCAGATCTGGCCGCCAGCAAGTTCGAGGTTGCCGGATCTGTCCATCCCTGAGCACGTGGGAAGGTAGGACCAAGGAGAGGTTGTAGTCATTGTGAGGAGGACGGCACTGCCAAAGAGGTCGTCGCCATCGTGGGGAGAACATCACTGCCGAGGCGCTGCCATAAGTAGAGCAACATCGTGAAGGAGAAGACACCATCGTCGAGGAGCGAGTGTCGATGTCATGCCTAGAAATTTAGCTCAAATTTCCAGACTATTTTGTATATAAAATCCTTATCCAGGCATCAGCTAAAGTACACAAAACGATAAATTAATATGCAGATCCAAACGTAAATAAAGTGTAAATACTTACTGAAGAGGCACTTAGTCCTCACACCGAAATTGAAAGCAGCAACAGCGGAAAAGGCGATCCTGGCGGAGCTTCAGCTCCACTCCACAGGCAAAACTCAACTGGGGTATAAACCTTGGTCCTCTAACTTCATCTTCAACACAGAAGCACTACACTTCTGAAAAGGGGGAACAATAGCAAGACTGAGTACAACTATCATACTCAGCAAGCCACACCAATGATGCAGACGTGCAAGGGGAGACAAGGAGGGTTTGTGGTTATTTGCATAAAGGCAGTTATAAACATTTATAGTTGGAAAACAGTAAAACAGTTGATTAATTAAGACAAGATCATATCTCCGTTGAACAACGTTACCCCATGTTGAATAGGCCCAACCATTCCACCTGAACTAAACCAGTTCATTAAGTCAAGTTAATTAATGGTGTGAGACTAATCACGGTGAAGCTGGTAAATCGCCCATAACCGCGGCACGGCTATTCGAATAGTTTTACTCTGGTCAGAGGTGCACAATTGTACCCACAAGACACAACCCACCATCATGTTATCGTGCCATGCATGACATGTCAACAAGCCGAGTGATTGTGACAAAACCCTTCACATAACTCCCCATAACCAATCGTACTCACTTCAGGTTTCACCCCCACCTTTATAACCAAGGCGGGCAACCCCCTCTTGTGCCTAGGTGAATCCAGTAGCCGCAAAGACCGTAGCACGGTCCATCCAAACTCCATCACGCCCACCCTTTTCTCGGTACGTCAGAAAGGAGAAAGTTATACTACAAGTTCAGCAGTTGCCCATTCTTGCTTGTGGTAAGTGTGGTAAGTCTTCCAGGGTTTACCCGCGAACCGGTTCTTAATTGCCATGGGTGCGACTAGCAAAACCATGCGCCCATAGCCCACCATTAAGTCATAGTTTACTTGGATAATTACAACCAATAAAACATGTCTAGATGTCAAGAGCTTGCATCTCATCAAGATACTAACAATAGATAATGTGATTATCCCATTTTGTGAGCTAGTGGTAATTAAGCATGACTAAGCAAATGTATTTCTAGCTAGGTCACATAAGTAACACAAGCTAGTCAAATTATCACCCAAGGTTTGACAAAGGACGGACCACAAGTAAACATGGCACAAGCTAGCAGATAGGTAATCCCATAATCCCATGTAATTAGCAAAACATGCAGCTTTATTTCAAACGGTAAAACATTTATAAATTAGGCTCAATATGCTCAAGGGGAATGTGTGACTTGTTTTGCTTCTTCGAACGATCTTCTGAACTCTTTTCCTCGCTACTGCGATCTTCCGAAACAATGAATTCTATAAGCTGGCATGCAAAACAAGGAAAAACTCTAATAAAGACCAAGTAAACAGTACATGGAGTTCGTATGAATTAGTTATGAATTTTAGAAGTTTTGAACCATTTAAATGGATTTCTGGAATTAAACTCGACTTATTGCGCAATTAATACCATTTATGGCATCAACCGAGAGGGATAGGTGGCACCGGAAAGCGGGCCCCACCTGTCGGTGACTCAAAGAGGTGGTGCACGATGGACCGGGTCAACACGCGCACCTGTCCGCGGGCGCACTACGTGGTGGCCGCGGCAAACGGGGAAGGAAAGGTGGCGTCGACAGGGCGCCACGCAGGCACCCACGCGGGGCAGCATGGGGAGGCCACGTGGATGGCCCAGATTCACCCCGGGGTGAATCGGGAGGCCACGGCAAGCAGGGTGGGGCTCGCCGACCGGCTGGGAAGCGGTGGTGCATGGCCCGATGGTCACAGGCAGCGACCACAAGCGTGAGGGTGGTGGAAGAGGGAAGAAGGAGAGGAGGCTGGGGAAGCTCACCGAGCGCACATTGCGAGGAGGCGGCATGGGAGGGCGGCGACCCCCCGGGTCGATGGCGCGGGCGGAGCTCCGGCGGCTTCGGTGGAAACGGAGGGGCGGTCGTGGTGCTCCGGGACCCTGCGAAAGCGATAGAAGCGGCAGCGCAGCGAGGGGTGGTCGGAGACGACGGTAAGGGGCGGCCGGAGGCGGCAAATACGGTGGCGACCTCGGATTTGTGGTGGCGATGGGGTTTCAGCGGTTTCTGATGTCGAAGAAGTGGTAGCCGAGGTGCAGCGTGGAACGGTGAAACCGGCGGTGATGGCGGCATAGCGCGGCGGTGGCGCGCGGTCGGAGTACAGCGACGAGCGGCGAAGCTTGGGCGCAAAGGTGCGGAGCTCGATTTAAGGCGTGGCGAGCTCAGGGAAGTTGGGGAAAGAGAGAGGGAGGCACATGGATGCTTTTTATAGCTCGAGGAAGTAACGGGGAGGCTATGTCGAGGCCGAAAGAGGCGGGCGGAGTGGGGCGCCGGCGAGGGGAAAGTGGGGCTCGATCCAGCGCTGTTTTTCACGGGCATGTGGGGGAGCGGGCGCGGGAGATGGCAGCGATAGGTCCACGCCACCAGGGAGCGAGCGAGGGATGCGGGAGGGCGCCGGATTTGGCGGGACGCGGGTGTTGCCCAAGGTGGTTGCCGGCCGGCTAGAGGTAGGAGGAGGAACTGATAGGTGGGGTCGCCCGTCTGTTGACGATGAAATTTGACAAGCATATGGATCGGAATCAAGGTACAATCCGAAGCGGATTTGAAGTCTTGGAAACAGAGTGTGCATCGGCTGGAAGTCTGCATCGACCGATACCGAGTTCAATACGACTGGCCAATACAGCCGAAATTGGTAGATTTGGTTACGTGATCAATGTCGGATTTGAATGAAGGACTTCAATGGTGTTGCCAGGTAATGATAGAGTCCAAGATAGGTAACTGTATCTATTAATTAGGATATTAAGGAATTTCCTTAGAGATATTTTTGGTAAGAGTCCACCTAAGGGACTTGTTCTTCCGTTAGAGTTGTATTAGGAAAGTATTAGTCGTGTCCGTTATGGACAAGGTTGTATGTTTGGGTATAAATATAAGCCCAAGGTCTTGTAAATATTTTGACACTAGTTCAATATACTCTCGGTGCATCGCCACCTTTCATTACATTGTTACTTCGACGAGTTCTTGCTTTCGAGTCGGGCTACATCGGTTTCGATCTTCGACAAGAGGTAAAGCTTGTTATGGCGGTTTGCGTTATCGGGATTAGTGCTTACATCTTTATGACACTATAATCGTATTTTCGTGAATCACCGAGTTATCATATATGTTACATAAGTTAGATTGACAATATCATCATCTACTTGCATCGGCTGATTTCTATCTAGATCTTAGTTGGTAATAGCTAGATTATAATATATCTACCATCCTGAAAAAGCAACCATCGGTCTGATTGTCTCGATGTTATGTTTCTTTTCATACTTAGTGTTGTATTAGTTAAGTTTGATCTACTAAGTCGTGTTTAGAAACATAAACTCTAGCATGCCTCATGATTATTAATAAGGATAGTATCGGGGTTTCAGTCGATCTTACCTGGTACAGTTGTTTTTTTGGTTTATATCTTGTTTAACATGTTGTATATGCCCCTTATATCAGGATCTCAGCTATTTAAGTATATTAAGTTTATTATCTATCTGGTTGATATTAATTTAATATATTTATTATAGAATGATATCCTAGTATAAGGTAGTATCTGAGCTATAGCCGATACATGTTTAAATTTGGACATCGGTTATGACATGAGCATATATAATCTTTGTTTCATGCCATTTTAGATCTAGAAAATTTATACTGTTTCGGTTAAGTCCGATCTATCCCAATTGCTAATTTCTAAAGTAATATTGATACATGGATTATATAATATTAATCTTTACAGCCGATGAATCAAGTTTAGGGTTTATTTATGCTTATAAATATATATCACGGCCGATTCAGTTGTCCTGTATCGGCTAGGCCACAATATGATACAACATCAGCTTTCTAGCCAATCGGCTATCGTTTACTAACATTATTTGCATATTTAATCTTGTTGATTATAGGATCAAATCAACTGGCACGCCTTATAACCCACACGCAAGCTTTTGGACCTGCACTAGAGTAAAGAAAATCTCTTAGGCCAGTGTGTGTTTTTTGCATCAACACGGTCCCACTTGTCGGCGAGGGTTGAGAGATAGGGAGGCAAAGTGGACTTTGTGTGAGGGAAGAGGCGAGCTAGCTGGCATGCTGGAAGGAGAGGAGGAGATGTCAGCCCGAGAGGTAGGCAGGTGGGCCGAGCGGGGAGGGAAAGAAAGACTTGGGCCGAAAACGGCCCAAGGACAAGGAGAGGAGATTTTATTTTGTTTTCCAATTTAACTAATTGATTAAATAAACTTTGTGCTTTCAAAATTACATATTGAGCTCTGAAAATTCACGGGAAATTTCAAAGGGTACATTATGGCACAGAGAATTTTAAAAAATATTTCCGGCCATGATTTTTAAAGGAAATTTTTAATTCACTCATTATTTCACTTGATTAATTTGCTTTAACTTTTAATATAATTTCTAGAAATGCATTATTTAATAATTTTTAATCCCGAATGAAAATCGGGGCGTGGCAGTCAAGCACAACTGTCTCGGGAGAGAAAGAAAGAGGGGGGCAAGGCGCCTGGGAGAAAAAGAGAGTGAAGGAAGTGAGGTGAGGGAGAGTGAAGGAAGTGAGGTTAGGGTGCCTCCGCAGCTCCGCCAAGTCGGTAGAGAGAGAGAGCGTGAGGGGAGGAGAAGGTGAGGTGATCAGGGGACTGGGGAGAGGATAAGGACAAATGGATGAGACTAAGCTCAATGGTTAAGGATAAATTGGGACATAACGTAGCAACCTTAAGCTCAATGGTTAAGGATAAATTGGGACATAACGTAGCAACCTTGTATATATGTGTTAGTTTTTTTATTATAAACTAGAACATATAGACTGTTGGTTTTTAATTTTATCCTTATATAGAGGTTCGGATGGATGGGAAGCTCTACATGTGCCTTTTAAAAACTAGCACATATGAGCGCGTCCCCTAACAGGGGTTATGTAGTAGTGATAATTTTATTTATAGTGGTGACAAAAATAATGGTTATTGTTGTGACGGAAGGAGGGAAAATGAAATACGATCGGTGAAGGGGCATGGAAAAGAACGTGTAAAAATCTGCTGTTTTAATTAGTCAATGATCTATATAAAAAAATTCACAAAGTAGTAATCCCAACTCAAATAATCCCTCTCGTCACTTGCCCTAGTAACTCCTCCAATAGAATACCAGCCCACTAGACTGCCACCTGGCATATACAATTGATGAATCCCTGCACTGTGCGCCGATGACTTGGCATCCGACTCATCAGATCCAGCTGCTGACGTGTCTATATGCTACTGGATGGCCAAAGATGGGGCAAATAGGGATCGAGAAAGAGATCATGCCTGCATTTTGTTTATGCAATTAATGTTTCCATGATTCTAGTTGTCCCCCCAAGATTAAAAATACTGATCTGATGGCTATGGAAATGACGATCGATGCATCAATGCTAATGACATGTCAGTAGAAAAAAATATTAGTAGAAGGGAGGAGAAAGCAGCAGATACTTTTCTTGCAAATATTCTAGATTTGGATAAAAAAGAAAGGAGTGTTCTAGATTTGTTGGGTGAATTAACAATATTGCGATTGGAAGGTTAAGATTTAAGATATGAGTTAGGTGATGAATATAGTAAGTTGCATTTTTTTTATCTACAGTATGATGTCCATGTTCTTGGAAGCTAGGGCACATATTCTATATTTACTTTTCTTGCAGGGCTTACATTTTGGTAAATGGATCGGGGAAAAATGGTATGCCTCATCGGTTGGCTTATTCCCTAATAAGTCAAAACGGTTTATTAGAGAATAAAAAAATAATTTATAGATAAAACTTTTTTTATATATTTGTTCGTAACGATTTAAAAGCCAACGCTAAAAAAAATTACGTTGAAAATATCTTAAAATCAACTCAAAATCTATTTTGAAAATTTAAATTTTGATTTTTTGCTTTGGTTTATTAGACCAAACGATGGGGCTCGTAGACGAGGATACGCAAGTCATGCACATGTGTGCATATATATAGTTCGGCAGAAGAGAAGTCAACCCATAGATATTCGATTAAGCATTACTACCATTCATCTCTATACAGTGGAAAGCAGCCGACTAGTTTTTACTTTAAAAAAATATATCGACATATGGTTAGACACTCCCAAGCTGAATTAGTTGTGAAATCCCTGAAGTACCGTGCAATGAGAAGACTTACCTTCAAGGCCCAACTAGAGCCCAACTTATCTTTGGAGCCTGTGAACTTGCCGGGCCAGCCCAGCCCAACTTTGCAACTTATAAAGGACCTAGCGCAGTTCACTTCGTCGCTACTCTATGTGAAGTGATTTTCCATTTTCACACGACGGAGCCACATATTAACACATAATTAATACTTAACTTAAAATTTTAAAAATAAATTAATATATTTTTAAAGCAATTATATATAGATTTTTTGAAAAAAATAAAGCGTTTAACAGTTCAGCAAGCGTGTACACACAGAGAGAGTATAGAACACGCCATACCATCCCTAGAGACCATAAATAGATGCATGTTTGCACAATTCTTGCATCTACCATTTTGCTCAAAAGAAAAACTTACTGTTGTTCTATTTCCGACTCCTCCCAATTCTATCGTAATTATATAAAAAAACTTACTGTTGTTCAAGGGGCACCAAGGCTTCGATCATATATGAGTAATTTTCTTAGTTTTATTTAACTGTAGTTATATAACTCGTAGTCATTTATCAAGTATTCCCTATAATAATTGTCTGTGAATTATTTAGAGTAAAGGCTGAAGTGAATCCAGAAGAAAGGAAAACTGATAGGTACGTATCGATATGAATCGGTAAGGGGTGTTCCGATCTTCACGACAGTAGGTACATGGATAAAGGATAACTTGTTGAGAAGAACGGATAACTAGCTTTATGTCTGACCAAGGTTGGATGCGACCAAGCGATGGTGAGAGAGACACTGAAACCTTGAAGACTTTGACTCGATCACTGAATGACTGCAAAACCACAATCTGGAACTAATCCACACAAAAGGCACGGAAGTCAAGAGTACAAATTAGGGGATCCCAAAAGGATCTCTTCACGAGTCCACGAAGAACAGGGAAGAACAAGGGTTTGTAAGGCACTCAGCAACTCGGATGCAAAACCATATAAGTTCTTAATTCATCATATGATCAAAAAATTGTGTGTACAGTAGTATATAGATGATACTTGTACTAGGAACAATCCTCCTAGATAGGTATGAAATGAAGTCACCATGTTGGGAGGCGGAAGGCCAACAATGAAGCATTGACTGAGTTTCCTTCAACTCTTGCACGTCCTCTAGCCTTCTGCGCGGTCTTCAGTAATTCAGTCATAACTCCTTATTGGGAAGTCCAAATGATACTCCGTTTGTTGTGTTGGAAAGTAGATTTGACAATCTTTTCCAACCATGTGTATTATGCACCCTAGAACGTGACAGATTGGTATAGACTTACGCTTGAAGTTGAAACTCTTGCAGTGTAACTCTGACTCTTGCGCGGTAACTTTTCACCTCTTGGACAGCAGTCTTGCTATTCTTTCTTGAATCCTTCATGTCCTCCATGCAACCCAATAGAGTAGACTCATGTGTAAACCTGATTAAGAGTAGAGTACTCGACTTAGGCAGTATATAATTCTCATCAATATTGAAATATGTTTCAGCGCAGACCGAGTTCGCCTCTTGTTGTAGTTTCTTTGCACGGCTACGTGTGATATGTCCTTTAAATGGCAGACTGGCCTCTTCCGTGGCTGAGTTGTCACATCAGGTTATCGGAGGCACATCAAAAACTTACAAAGGACACCAATGCTTCGATCGTTTGGTAATGTGGGCCTTTAGCCTATTGTCGAGATGAAAGGTCCAGCTCAAAAAAAAAATTACCCGTTCCATCCCAACTATATATAGCCCATGAACATAAATCACAATGAATCCAAACCGAAACGGACCACTACTGTTCACACCATAGATGGGCTCGGATACTCTTGCCCTGTTTAGGGAAGCTTGAGAAGCAGCTGGTGAGAATCTAGAAGTTCATTTTCTGGATTCTACAACTATAGATCCATATAGCTTCTCAAAAGTTGAGTAAAAATCTGGAGTGTTTGGGGGTGTTTCTAGTAGCTGGAGATTCTAGAAGTTGCAGCTGTCAGAAACTCCCCAAACAAGCCCTTTGTATTCAGCAAGATCATAGAGGAATTAACAGTAGCTGCAATATCACTAAATCAGCTAGCTTCGTATCCAATTTTGTTCTTGTAATGGACAAACTGCAAGTCTGCAACAAGTAATCCATTCTACTGGAGGATCTGGTGGAAGCCAGAGGACCAAGAGCAATGGTAACTATGGTCCTATCAATTTACACGGGTTTAAATTTGTATATTTTTCATAAAGTAAAAATAAATTGATTCATCTTAATGTTATTGATGTAATCATAGATTTAGATTAAGATATATTAATAGAAGAAATCTTTGATTTAGACCTGTACTAAACACAATACACCTGGTGCTTTACTATTACTATGTATGCTCAGCTCACTGTTACCAGGGGTGAATCTACGTACAACCTATATGATGCACAGGACACAGGGTAAATTTTGAAATTCCATTAGTTCATTTTAGCATGAAAATGAAACATTATATTTATAATTGATAGGTTCTGATTTAGTTAATTGGATTGGTAAAATTATAAACCACATAATATAGTATCATCAGTTACCAATCGCACCATCGACACCTTAAATATTTCTGTACACACTCTTTTCGTTAGTTTCTAACCAAGGGAAAAGATGAAATGTGTGCAGTGATTAAATTAAGGGAGTGTAAATTTTTATGACAATGTAAAAGGCACAAGAAAAAGTAAAATTTCACAAAACTAAAGTATTTTGATCAATCTATAATAAAACTATAGAATATATATAGATTTAAAAATGTACTCCCTCTATTTCAAAATGTGTGATGCCGTTGACTTTTCATAATATTTAACCATCCGTCTTATTTAAAAAAGTTATATAAGTATCATTTATTTTATTATAACTTGTTTTATCATCAAATAAAATAA
Source organism: Oryza punctata (assembly GCA_000573905.2). NCBI lineage: Eukaryota > Viridiplantae > Streptophyta > Magnoliopsida > Poales > Poaceae > Oryza > Oryza punctata. The sequence continues at coordinate 18,432,020 of CM002492.2, read as the reverse complement.
AATCTTAACTTACACTTTTACATATTATATTAAATTTTTGAATAAGTCGAATGATCCAACGTTGTATGAAAAGTCATATTTTTCACGAAACTACAGATTGAAGGTACAGTTAAAAAAATCTACATATTTAATACTAATTTTATTACAAATGTACAATTTTGTTAACCTCAATAGTGATATCACTAGCAGGGGATAGGTCATCTCAATCGGGCGGCAAGCCTCATCTATGTCGGGAAGGCTCCCGTCACTACCCAAAGATTACTGATGTGAGAAGTTATCTCAATCGGGCATTTGGTCATCACGGATATCAATTATCTTAATCGGGCCAATAAGTCACAGATAGATTTGACTCAGTAGATGAGTCAAACTAGGTTAGGAAAGGCGCCCGTCACGGATGACAAATCTCAATTGGGCTGACCGTGAAGCTCGTTACGGATGAAGATATCTCAATTGGTCCTTGGAAAGAGCTCGTCACGGATGAGAACTATCTGAATCGGGCCAAGAATAACGCCCGTCACAGATAGGTTTGACCAAACAGATGAGTAAAACTTGGTTTGGTTCGGCGCCCGTCACGGATGACTAATCTCTATCGGTCTTATCCTTGAGCCCGTCATGGATGAGGTCATCTCTATCAGTCTTTATTTTTAGCCCGTCACGGATGAATATATTAAACAAAAAATAAAAAAATTTCTAGCCTCAAGACTTTGCTAGCCATGCCCGTTGCAAAATGACAGAAGCAGATATATTATATCCCTTTCCCAACAACCACATTCACAGAGCCATTCACAAATCAAACATCCAGTGCCACATTCACACATCCATTCACATATATGTCATACAGTAATTCAGAAATCAAACATATATTTAGTGATTACACATATTCACACATCCATTCACATATGTCATTCACATTCATTTAGCGAATGCATCTTCAAGAGTTGAGCATTAAAATCTGCAAAACCAAGTTATAAATTGGAACAAGTTTATATGTAATTAGCATTGCAAGTATATACAGAAACATCAGACCTGATTGTATTACATAGAATATATACATAAATGTACAACAATTGGAAAATCACATGTCTTTGGTAAGCATTGCGAAATGTTCAGTCATTTAGAGATGAGCTAGCTACGATTGTAATCTAAAGTTTCCTTTAGGTGCTAAGATTTCATCTAGTATGAATTGTGCTATCTCCTCTCTAATAACTTCAAAGTTGTGTTCCGGGATGTTGGAAAGTTTTTCCTGCATGTCAGGCGCCAAGTTAGTGTATATGTATATACTTCGAAGTACTTAGCATATATAGGCGTATACACAATTGAAGCACAAACCTCAAGGTTGAGCAATGTCATCTTGCCTACAAAGTTCCTCATGTTATGGCAGATGTGGAACTCACACTGGTCGCCAACTTATTGACGTAATGAGAAGTCTTTTTTTGACCGAGTGTGGGTTATCCTGCCTTATGCCTCCTGCCTTTTTTCACGTATCGGTCCCATGCGTCGTTTAAGGCAGCTTCGATCATGGACCAATCGTATACCTTCTTATCAATTCTAGAGTTAAGGTAGTACACCATACTCCACTTCGGCACTAAGACCAGAAGAATCCAAAGGCTCCTGCAGCATTAATATATTGCAAGTTAAATACTAAAGCTATATGCGTCGTGGATTTGCATCTAATTAGGGTAAACACTTACTGTTGATTATAGGCACACATAATGAACTCTTTGTCCTAACGGGCCCATAAGCAGTCCTTGATATATTCTACCATGTTTTGATCACTACTTAGATTTGTCACGTTGATGACAGCTGGATCGAGTAAGGCAACATGGGGTGCATGTCTATGGATATGCTTCCAAGTTAACTTACAAGCAAGATAAAGACCCGTATAAGCATAATATAAATTGTTATTACCATAATTTGTACGCAACAATACTTACAAGGAGTAGCATTTAAGGAGATTGGTGTCCACCGCTCGTAGGCTGTAGAGGTCCCATAGATCTGAAAAGTCTAAGGCAATAAAGCCTTCTGGCTCGAGAAATGACTATCTATCGTGATGGCCCATCATGGAGGTCTCTCTATGCTTCCTCTTTGCATTGTACTTCTCCATGTAGTACCCGTGCAACTCCTTGCAAGCAGGGCCTATCTTGGCTAAAGTGTCGTCTCCGACCAATGGCATACCTAATGTGAAGATGGTCAGAGCCGCACGACAAGCTGGCACCTTGCCTAAAACTAGCTTCTTTGGAGCTAGAAGCAACTGTTGTAGCTTTCCTCTCCCCCTTCTAGTACTTTTTTACGTGTTTCATGCTGTGGTGGAGAAGATTGTGCCTTCTTGCTCTTTTTGGCAGGAGGGGGATTGTACGCCCTGTTGTCGACCTCCAAACCCTCATCTCCAAAATCTGTATCACATTACAAGTGGAGACATTCATCTTCTTCAATGGCAGGAGGGGCAGATATGAGAGTTGGAGTGGGTCTTGGTGGCTGACGAGTACTTGGTGCAGCAATATTTGACCTAGGAACCATATCTATCTCAATGAGGCCCTTCGACCATTGGATAAAGGTCCCACGTGCAGCTCCTAGGGTCAAAACCTCATCGTTAGGTGGATGGGGCAGAGTGAAGTTGACCCATTTGGGCTTGACTAAGTCCACTTGAACATTAGCATGCCCGGCCATCAGTTGCATCCCATTCACTCGGGTTTCCGGCGTAGGCTTGAACGCAAGACCCTAAGCGGCAGGAACTGTAAATGTTGGTGTCACCCTAACGACAAGGGTGCACTTTGTGGGTCCCTACGATAGATTCATCCATGTTCTTGATGAGAATATAATATATGGATGTGTTAAGAAAACATATGTGTTTGTTGGTTTTATTGTTATGTGGTCGACTGCGGCAGGGACTGGTGGTCGTTCTTCCACCACCTCAGTTGATGCGCAACTGCTACGCCTATGCGTGGGGCTCGCATCTACTCTAGGAGCGGCGACGGGGTCAGTGTTTTCTTGCTGGAGCTCACCCCTGATGCGTGCCTCCACCCGTTCCAACTTCTTATCGAATTCAAAGCTCAGTTCGGCTCTAATTTGCTCTCTAAGCTGATCCTTGAGGCGTGCTTCTCTCTCCGCCTTTGTCAGCTTGTTCTTCTTGCACTGCCACACGTATTGGGGAAACCCAAGCTTCCATGGAATATTGGAGCCAAGGCCCCTTATCCGTCCATGGTGTTCTTCGGTTCCCAACGCTTTCATGAGAATGTCATCCTCGTGTCTTTGTGAGCAGACCTCTTGCGAGGACTATCTCTCACCAGTAATGTTGATCTGCGGTATAGTTAAGGTAGGGTTAATTCAAGACTACGATAGAAACAAATTAAACATATTCGAAATGTTGAACTTTTTCTGGTACACTTGTTGATCTTCGTCATCTGTGAACGTAATTGTTCCATCGCTGTTCTTCTTGCCCCTTTCCCTTGCCCTTGCCCAATTCCTTGCTCGGTTGTCCGGGATATCAGCAAATGGAGGTGGGGTGTTAGATGCCGCAGCAGCATCATTCTCACTCTGCCCCTCCTCTTGCTTCCCATTGTATCCTCCGGTGCCAAGCCGGTGCGGGTGAAGGTTTCTTGCTTGCAGCGCCCTATAGGCCTCACTTTTTGCCCGAGACTCAGGGGTTGATTTGGCAACATGAAACTGCTCCCACACAAGCTCGGTGATAAACGGGTACTTCCTATATGGTGTTGGCTGGACGGGGTTGAGGACATACTCGCCAACCAGCGTTCTCTTAAAATTTTTCCAACAGTTACCCATCTTTTGGATAGCACGATTCTTGAGTCTTTCCTCATCCTCTTCGGGGTAATCGAAGCTAAGCTTCAACTGCTTCCAAGCTTCATCCTTTTCTACCTGTGGGACACGATCGATGTGGTCGACCAAAATGGTGAAGTGTTGCCTCCCTAGCACCCCGCATATCGATCTGAACTTCTTAACAGCTTTGGCAGGAGCCACCGGGAATCCTAGAGCGTCGACCTCTGTTATGGTGTATCTTTCGTTGGGATTCCTATTTTGGGTCCTAGGGTTCCGGGTCGATGTGATCCCACTAGTATTCTATGACATGGGTTCGTCTTGCTGAGACATTTTCTAAATAACTGGTGTACGACAAAAAGTAAAAACAAGCATTACTATGGCACTAAAAGTATACAAAATACTCTACATGTATATCTAAATTACCCTAAAAATTCATTAAAATACTCTAAGTTACCACAAACGTACCCTAAATACCCTAAAATACCCCATATTAAAGTTTCTTAATTTATTAAAAAATGATAGAATATGAGGTACTGGGAGTCCCAAGGTGTCTTGAACGGTTGCGTGAATGCACTAACTCGATCAAACCAACTTGGAACCCTCAGCACCTCGTATTCCGTGATGATTTGATAACATAGGTACTATCTACACTAAAATCCATCATCCAACATCCATATATAAAAAATGCACCTCTGACATAAATAAACTAAATTGCACATCTCACATAAATAAACTAAATTGCACATCTCACATAAATAATCTAAAGTGCGCATCTCACATAAATAAACTAAATTGCACATCTCACATAAATAATCTAAAGTGCACATCTCACATAAATAAACTAAAGTGCACATATCACATATATAAAAACCAACATATATAAAAATGCACCTCTAACTAAATTCATCACAACTCCACAAATATCCGCATATATCCACAAATATCCACAAATTCATCACTGCAAAACATCTCTAGCTAAATCATTCATCACAAGTCCATTTGCACATAAACACCACATATTCATCACAAATCACAAATAAAGATCGAGTACGAGGGGGACTAACAGGCGTGGAGGAGGGCGACGGTCGGGCTCGGCGTGGAGGAGGTTGGTTGCGACGATGGCAGAGCTTGTAGGAGGTGATGGAAGACAGCGCCAGGATCGGTGAGAGAAGGTCGACGCGTGGTGGCGGCACCGCGCTCGGTGGACGACGGCGCCCGACTGTCTTTTTCTTCTCCTGAGCCAGAAGTGCTTGGATCTTGTTTCACGATCGTTGGTAGCTTGAATTTAGCTCTTTGAACAACCGTGCCTTGCCGTGTGACCGTGAATGAGTGCAAATATTGGTTCTGGAGTTGATTCAGCATCTGTTGCATTTTGCTCTTTACTCAGCTGTTCGATCGTAATCGGCAAGATGTTGTCCTCCGAAACTTCAGTGATGTTTGGTGACATGATGACACAATGTCCCACCGGGCGTGCCAAAAGTGTGTTGATGCAAAAAACACACACTGGCCTGAGAGATCTGCTTAACTCTAGTGCAGGTCCAAAATTAGGGTTTTAGGTTCAAGGGCGTGCCAGTTGATTTGATCCTGCAATCAACAAGAAGAAATATGCGAAGAATGTTAGTAAACGATAGACAATCGGTCATAGGGCCGATTTCATATCGTATGTGACCTAGTCGATGCAATAAAGCATGAATCGGCCGTAAAGATATAAGTAAGTATGAAAATAACCCTAAAACTAGTATATCGGCTGTAGATATCAATGTTATGCAATCAGAAGATCATTATTACTTTAGAAGCAAGCAATTGGTATAGATCGGACTGAACCGAGACAGTATAAACTGCTTAAGTCTATCGCAACATGAAATAATGATTACATAAAACTAATGTCATAGCCGATATCTAGATCTAAACGCATATCGGTCGTAAATCCGATATGATTTCATGATAAAGCAGTGAAGATTAAATATAGAACATTAAACAAAGCATAAAACTATGTCAAATATTCTAGATAGATAAGATCAGCTGAAACTCCGATACTATCCCTATCGATAACCGTAAAACAAGTTAGAGATCATGATTCTGAAACAACTCAAAAGGTTGGACTTAACCAATGCAGCATTAAGCATAAAAGAAACACAACATCTAACAAGCCAATAATCATCAAATCGGGATGGTGGATACATCATATAACATGAATCAACAAAGTAAACTAGCCGATATCGACAAAACCCTAAAACAGATCTAGCCGATATAAGAAGATAGCATTGTTTATCTAAGCTATATGACATATATGATAATTTCGGAAATTTGCAAGATAGAATTAGTGTGTCATAAAGATGTAAGCACTAACTCCAATGATGCAAATCGCCATGACAAGATATACCTTTTCGCCGAAGATCAAATTGATGCAGCACGACTTGAAAGCACAAGCTTGTCGAAAGTAGAAAACAAGGCGATGCACCGAGATTGATTCAACGTCTGTTGTTATTATTTACAAGACCTCGGGATTATATTTATACCCGAAAATATAGACATTGTCCATCACGGACACGACTCATATTAACCTAATACAAATCCAACTAACGAACAAGTCCCTTAGGCGGACTCTTACCGGGAATATCTATAAGGAAATTACATAAAATAACCTAATTAATAGATACAATTGCCTCCTCAGGACTCTATCTGTGCATGGCAATCCATATGAAACACGCTAACACAACCCGATGACGTGTACCGAGTCATGTCACCAAAATCGGCTCAATCAGCTAACCTTGTCCGATTCTGACTCTGCCGATCCAGTCCACAGCCGATTCGGACTACAGCCAATTCTCACTCTGTTTCCGATACGATCTAATCTCTTAGATTCTATCTTCATCTCCGATACTTGAATTACCAAATTTGGTTGTCAACACATGCCCCCCAAGTCCGGAATATTTGGTAATGTCTCGGATTTGCCAAATCTTATCTCTGAGAGAATATCGCACTTTCCGTTTTTGACCGTTATCGCACTGCTTTAAATACCTAACCGACGGCCCCGAGAAACTTCACACCGTTATACTGTTTCCACCACTTTAGCAATCCTCGTCTTCCCCGACTTCGGCGATCCCCTCGGCGCAAGCAGGCAACCCTCAAGCAACCCTCTATTCGCCTAACTCTCGCCAGCGCAAATGTCATCTTCATCCGCTCCGTCCGCTGCTCTATCGGCCGAGTATGCAGAGGTAAGTTCCATCGGCTAGATCTCCTTTTTGCTCATCAAATCATATTTTTCGCAATCTTAGTCCGTTTTCTTTCTCTTTTGCTTTGTTGATGTAGCATCTCGCAAATTTAGTTGCTGTTCCCAGCCTAAACCATGACAATAGCTATTATCTTGGACCAATTGGCAACCTGGACCCGATTGAGTTTATCACCGCTGAAACAAACAGAATCCCTTTTAGGCTAGCAAACCCAAACCTAGGGCACTGGAAGAACACCTTCAAATCTTGGCCATCCCTAGAGAAAAGCTAGCCCGCATGGTATAAGCGCATATCGGCTAGCAAATAGAGCCACTGGGATGAGATAGGAATCGGCCAAGCGCTATCTCTGACATTAGCAAATTCAGCTAAGGACGAATCGTTGATGGCTTCTGCTAGCTATTTCTGGTCCAATGCTATCAATGCCTTTATGTTCAATCAAGGACCAATGACCCCAAACCTGCTGGACATTACCATGTTGACTGGACTAGACATCACTTCATCGGTCAACCCCATAATATGGAATTCCAAGAACAAATTTGATTTTAAGACTGAGAGTATAGGGGGATGGTCTGAATTTATTTCAGCCAATATGGGTGAAGGTTCAGTTTCCCCCAGAGAGCACACTGCCATTTTGAGCACACTGCCTTTTTGTTGATGTGGCTGGAAAAATTTCTCTTTTGTGGGTCTAGCTGTGGTCCCACCTTTAACTGGCAGCACATAGCCGAGACACTTGAAGAGAAAAAACAGTTCCCTTTGGGAAAAATCCTACTCGGCTATTTATACCAAACCCTGAGCAACGCATCAGCTAAGCTAGCCATCGGCTCTGTAGTTAGTGTAGGTGGCCCTTGGTGGCTACTCCAGACTTGGCTAAATCTTGTGGCCATGAAAGCTGTAAATCGGTCATCCTTGACTGAAGCAGAATTCCCAAGATTGGAGCCGATCACTGATGATGATGGAGAAGAAATCACCCATCGGAGGTGTACATATTTTGGAGAATATGCTAGCACACCAGCCGATGCCGGTGCAAAACTGTCAACCGAACTGCTTAAGGACTAGTTCTTCAGCTTCTATGACGGCTTCCAGAAAAATGCCAGAATTTATTTCTTTTATGAGGACTCAATCAACTTCGAGCTGCCATCAAACTTCAGATTTGAGGAAATCAACCATGAAAAATTTCAGAAGTCTAGAGAAGTGTACACCACTGCCATCAGCCCGTGCATCCTTCTTGTCGGCATTCATCAAGGCAGGAACATTAAAGTGTCATATGAGTTTTACCACCCCATGAGCTCAGCTAGACAGTTTGGTATGGGGCAACTCCCAGTCGGCTTATGGTTTGCCGACAAGATCCAATGCAGAGGAGAGATAACTTCAAGTCTGATGATGGATCGGCTACTCAATATCCCAGGGCCTCCCCTTGGCAGTATCAACAATATTGAGTTAGTTATGTTCAGAAGTAGATCTTTTACTGCATGGTGGGCTGAATGGAAACAACACATTTTCCATCAATCGGCTACAATTTATATGACAGATCTCTTCCCTGACATGATCCCTCAGGTAACTCCTTTATTTCTTCTATATCACTCCTATCAATTCCTATTTTAAACTTATCAGCCGATTTTGTACTTAACCTTACATGCTATCTTTGTTTTTTCAGACCACAGATTCATCTCCTCCTCGCACAAGCAAAAGTGGCAAGGATATTGAATATGCTACAGGGCTACTACCAAATGGATGTGGTTTAGCTCCCCCCAGCATTGGCTACTACGCCCCCAAGACATCAAGTCTGCTTCAAGGGCAAATAAGGGAACCAGCCGATGCAGGCAGAAAAAGGAAAGCTAAAGTACCAACTGCCATGCCACCAGCTACCAAGAAGAAACCTAAAAAGCAACCACCTCCACCAGCTGATGACGTCGATGAAGCTCTAGAGGAAGCAGCTATTGAGCAGGCAATAGATGAAGCTGCAGCTGAACTTAGCGACGTGGGAGAGAAAACACCATCGGCTTCTCCAGCTCCAAAACAGACTCCCCCAACTCCTGCTGCCCCAACAGTCTTCTCTCGGTAACCCAGGGTAAGATCATCTCCTTTGCTACAAAATTACTTTATTTATCATCAATCTAACCATCCAATCTTTATACTTTGAAGAAGAAAAGACCAGCCGAGAAGAAGAAACCAGCACCAATATCGGCTAAACTAATTATTCAAACCCCTCCGGTAATTCTCAACTCCTACAACTTCAAACCTTTTGTTAGCCGATACTATCTAACACTTGCATAAATATCCAAAATTTGTCAGTCTCCTTCTCCTCCATCGCCTGCAGCACAGCCAATCTCAAGTGAACATACTGCATCGGCTGTAGGCAGTCACCATGTTGTGGAAGAAGAAACTGTTGCTCCTGCTATTCCTGTAAGTATTACATCCTTAAAAATTTCAAATCGGCCATACACAATACTCTATTACTCACATCCTCTCCATCTTCCTTCCTGGTAGGTCCTAGCCGATTTATTCTCCTTTGATATTAAAGACTACTTTGATGAAGAAGCAGAAGGAGAAACAACAAGCAAAGCCTTAGCTCCTTTAGCCGATGATGTAAAGAGAAACCTTTAAGACATCTTTCGTCGGCTGGAAGCATCCCTCGACAGCTTAGTAGTCGACTGCAGCTCCCTCCGGGCAAGATTCCAAGAAATCCAAGCTCTGATCCCGGACGAGCTATCCAATATCATCACTCCAGCCATGTATCTTGAACAACATCAATTTAAGCTGGAGAAGGCTAGACAGAGAATAGCAGATTGGCTAGAGAAGAAAAATGTCGAAGCTATAATTCAAGCAAATCGGCAACTCATGCACGATGAAAAGAATAAGCTTGATCAGCTAGCCGAAGATCCAATTAAAGCTGCTATAGATCAGTTGGAAACCAAAAGAATTGATCTCCTGGCTAAACTTGAGGAATGCAACACTAAAATTGCATTGGAAAAACAAAAATTAGCCGATCTCCCGAAGGCTGTTGGAGAACAAAAGGCAAAACTGAGATCGGCTATAAAGAATGTTGCCAACATGACCAAGTCCCTGAAAGTGACTCCTGGAACCGATGCACAAGATGCCCAAGCAATTGCAGAAGTTGAAGAAATTCGACAAAGGGCGATATCGGCTATCCAGCGCAATCTCTCTCAATAATTTCATGTAATAGGGACTTAGAAAAAATTTGTAACTAATTCTGTAATCGGCTAGAGCATTTCACTTGTAACATATTTGCGTTGAAATCCCACATTTTTCATCTTGTATATGCCCCCCTAATTTTGGCATGTTAATAAACAAAGGCAAAATTATGACTAAGAGCGATATCAGAATCGGCCACCATATATCGACAAGAACAGCTGATTATGATAAAAAGTCTACGGGTGATATGAACTTGTATCGGCCATGAATAAAACCGACAAAACATAGCCGATTATGAATCAATCCAAACGCTTGGGTAATATTTCTTCAAGTATTTTCCATTGAGTGCTCTTCCAAATACCTCTCTATCAAGTCCTTTTAACATATAGGCCCCTTTAGAAACACATTTATGAATTTGAAAGGGGCCTTCCCAATTCGGTGACCACTTACCGAATTTATTATCTCTGGCCCCTATCGGCAACACCAATTTCCAAACCAGTTCTCCTTCCTCAAAAGATTTGGGCACAACCTTTTTGTTATAATGTCGAGCAACTCTTTCTTTGTCTTTCTTTATCTTTTCAAGAGCTCGCAATCTAGCTTGAACCAAATTTTCCGACTCGTCAACCATCAAATTATGATAATCATCGGCTGTTAACTCATCTTGTAAAGAAATCCTTCTGGAGCCGATGTTGGTTTCCCATGGTAACACAGCTTCATGCCCATAAACCAGTTGATAAGGAGGTACCTGAATTGCACCATGGCAAGCCATCCGATAGGACCACAATGCTTGAGCCAGAATAGTATGCCACTTCTTGGGATATTCGGCTATTTTCCTTTTAACCAACTTAATCAAGCTCTTGTTGGATGCTTCAGCTTGTCCATTTGCTTGTGCATAATATGCTGAAGAATTCAACAACTTAATTCCCATGCTGTCGGCAAACTGAACAAACTCATCAGACACAAATATAGAACCTTGATCAGTTGTAATCGTCTGTGGCAAACCAATCTGTATATGATGTGTTCCTTGACAAAATCAATTCCATCTTTGCTGTCAACCTTCTTCAAAGGAATTGCCTCAACCCACTTAGTAAAATAGTCAGTTGCAACTAATATAAATTTATGCCCCTTACTCGATGGTGGATTGATCTGGCCGATCATATCAATACCCCAACCTCTGAACGACCACGACTTGACAATAGGATTCATAGCCGATGCTGGTGCTCTTTGAATTGCTCCAAATTTCTGACAATCTTGACAACCTTTGTAATACCTGAAACAATCCTCCAGCATTGTCAGCCAAAAATATCCAACTCTTCGAATTAACCACTTCATCTTGTGAGCCGATTGATGTGTCCCACAAATACCCTCATGAACTTCACACATGACAACCTTTGCTTCTTCCATACTTAGACATTTCAAAAGAACTCCATCAATTGTCCGATAGTATAACACATCATCCAAAAGAACATACTTAAGAGCTATGTATCGTAATTTCCTTAAAACCAATCTAGAAGGATTCTTTAAATATTCAAAAACATCAAACCTCCAATCATCGGCTGGAACATAGGCCACTTCTACTTCAATCTCTTGTAATATCGGCTTGTAGCCTGATGCGCCTTGAGCTAAATCATTGGCCTTAACATTTTGCTCCCGAGGAATATGTTTCAAAGTAACTATCTTGAACGTCTTCATCAGCTCTTGACATTTGTCATTGTAGACCATCGAGATGTCATTTTTGCACTCATATTCTCCAAATAACTGACTTACTACTAGCAATGAATCACCCATAATTTCAACAGCATCGGCTTCAACTTCTCTCAATAATTGCAATCCTTTGAGAACAGCTTCATATTCTGCTTTATTATTTGTAGAGTATGGTTTGATAGTAAAAGCAAACTGAAAACTTGCCGCCTAGGCGATATAATTACCAGGCCGATACCACAACCATGAGTGCAAACAGATCCATCAAAGAATAAAGTCCATGGCATAACATCAACATTGCCAACGCTAATATCCCTGTGTTCAACTATAAAATCGGCTATCGCTTGCCCTTTAACTGCCTTAGCCGATTCATACCTGAGATCGAACTCTGACAAAACAAAAATCCACTTACCAATTCGCCCTTTCAGAACTGGAGCCGATAGCATATATTGCACCACATCGGCTTTGCATACTGTGATACACTCATTGGAGAGTAGATAATGTCTCAACTTTGTACAAGAAAAATATAAACACAGGCATAATTTCTCCACAGGTGAATACCTTGTTTCTGTATCCAAAAGACGTCTACTGAGATAGAATATAACTATCTCCTTCCCTTCAACCTCTTGGATCAAAACTGAGCCGATAGAGTTCTGATCGGCTGACAAATACAGTCTAAATGGAATCTCTTTCTGTGGTGGTATAAGAACTGGAGTACTCAAAAATTCCTTGATATTATTCAATGCTTGCTGCTGCTTCTCTCCCCAGACAAATTCTTGATCGGCTTTCAACCTTAGTAAAGGAGTAAATGGTTCTATTCGGCCAGATAGATTTGATATGAAACACCGAACAAAATTTATTTTGCCGATCAATGATTGCAATTTGGTTTTATCTTCTGGAGGTTTTATATCTTTAATTGCCTCAATACTCCTCTGAGGAATTTCAATCCCGCACTCATGTACCAAAAATCCAAGAAATTGACCAGCCGATACGCCAAAAGCACACTTAGTAGGATTCATCTTTAGCCCATACTTCCTTGCCCTTTCTAAGACTTGTCTCAAATCGGCTATATGTTCATCAACTTTCTTAGATTTAACCACCACATCATCAATATATATCTGTACCAACGTGCCGATGAGATCATGAAAAATATAGTTCATGGCCCTCTGATACGTAGCACCAGCACTTCTCAAACCGAAAGTCATAACCACCCACTCATATAAGCCGATAGCACCAGGACATCTAAAGGTAGTCTTGTGAATATCTTCCTCAGCCATGAAAATTTGATTATAACCAGCATTGCCATCCATGAAACTGATGATTTTGTGTCCAGATGCTGCATCGACGAGTTGATCGGCTACTGGCATTGGGTATTCATCTTTCGATGTAGCCTTGTTTAAATCTCTAAAATCAATGCAAACCCTGAGCTTGCCATTTTTCTTGATGACTGGTACTATATTAGAAATCCACTCAGCATATCTGCATGGTCTGATAAAATTGGCATCATAGATCTTGTAATTTCAGCCTTAATAGCATCATACATTGCAGCTTTACAACATCTTTGGGGTTGTTTATACGGCCGATAACCTGGTTTAATAAGGAGCCGATGTTCGACTATCGATCAGCTAAGTCCTGGCATCTCATAATATTCCCAGGCAAAACAATCTCTATACACTTTCAAGAGTGCTATTAATTTACATTTAAATTCCTTTGATAAACCCTTACTAATATATATCGGTCTAGGCCTATCACCTGGTCCAATGTCGATTTCTTCTAGTTCATCGGCCGACATAAAACCTTGTCCTAGCTTGCCGTCGAGATCATCAACAGTGTCCTTTGTGTAGAAGTTGGAACCCTCCACAGCGCCCTCAAAACAAGAATTGGGGCTCTCCATCTCCTGTTGGCTGTATGGCATAATCAGAAACCTTTAAATAATCTCCTTGCCAAACTTTTCCAGATAAACAATCAATTCCCTCCATCTCCCAAACAAATAAATCGGCACTAGCTACATTGACTGACCTGTCGGTTGGCACGATTTCAATTTGGTCTCCTTGCCATTGAATCAGACTTTGGTGAATTGTTGAGGGGATACAGCAGTTAGCATGGATCCAATCTCTTCCCAGCCACAGACTATAGGAACCCTTCCCATCAATAACAAAGAACGTGGTAGGAATTGTTTTACTGCCGATAGTTAGCTCCACATTCAAAACTCCTTTGGTCTCAGATGGATTCCCGCCAAAATCTTTTAGAACCATGTTAGTCTTGATCAGATCCTCTGAATTCTTCCCAAGTTTCCTGAATGTTGTGTATGACATTAGATTGATAGCTGCTCCTCCATCGACTAGCATTTTTGACATCGGCTTACCGTTGACAAATCCCTTAACATACAGCGGATTGAGGTGCCGATGGTCGGTTCCTTCGGGTTTCTCAAAAACAGCTTGTTGTGGAGATAACATCAATTTAGCCGATGACAGATTTTCTTCTTGCTCGACGACTTGCTCAACCACATATTCGGCTGGTAACATGAAAACCATGTTTATGGCAGATGACATCACCTCTTTGCCCTTATGTTGTTGGTTCTTGCTGCGGTCGGCTTTGACTTCTTCGGCTGGCACCACTTTGCTCTTCACGCGCTAGACTTTCTTTGTTCTCTGCCTCAGCCGATGCTCAATCTCCCCTTCGACCTCCTGGAATTGTTCCCTGTTCCTCATCCTTTGAACTCTCCTCTTTTGATTTTTGGTGAAGATTCCAGAAGGGCACCATCGAGGATGCATTTGCTTGGATTCTCTAGGTGAATCATCTCCATCATTGTTTTGTTGCATCGGTCCAAGTCTTTCATGAACTGGAAATCTTGTCTGAATCGGCCGATGTATAGCTGTATCCTGTCGGCTTGATCTTTGGATGAATTGTGCGTCGGGATCACTGCATCCAGGACAATCTTCAATAGATGGCAATCTCATACCCTCATTCCAGCAAAACCTAAAAAATTCACAACTCCAATGAGGATCAAAATATATTTCACTTTTACGAGAATATGACTCCTCTTCCCCTTGGTGCCTTCTTTGGTATTTGTTGATCATACTAGCCGATCTGATGCTCCTGGCATAACTTTTACCTCCATCGGCTGTATTCCGATTATATCCAGAGTGCACCGTGTTGATTGGAAAAGGGTGTCCATCTCTCTTCATCGGCCTCTTGGATTCGTCGATCTTGATCTTGCCTTGCTCAATAGCCGACTGGATCTGTTGCCTGAAAATCTTGCAATCATTAGTATTATGAGATCCTGTATTATGCCACTTGCAGTATTTCCTATTCTTCAACTCCTCAGCCGATGGGATAACATGTCCTACTGGCAGTTCAATCTGTTTTTCTTGGAGAAGAAGATCAAAAATCTTATCGGCTTTGGTCATGTCAAAATCAAATCTCTCCTTTCCTGCATTCTTGACCCATTGACAGACCACCGTCTTCTTGTTCCTAGCCCACTCGGCTGCATTGATTTCTGGGTCATCATATTCATAGTCAGAGTCATAGGTGTAGACATTATTGACATTGTTTGCTATTTTGATGAATTTTCTTGCTTCTTGGAACCTTGTCTCATGAGCCGACACCTTCTGAGCTAGATGAGCCAAACTCTCAAAGTCTTGAGACGAAAATCTTTCCCTTATCGGTGCTAACAAACCCTGGAAGGCCAAATCGGCTAGCTGAGAATCTGTCAAGTCTAGACTATAGCATCTATTCCTCACATCTCTGAATCGTTGAATATAATCTGGAACTGATTCATCTGATTTTTGCTTGATTGCTGTGAGGTCTGATAGCTTCATCTCTTGAACACCACTGAAAAAGTATTTATGGAATTGTTTCTCTAGATCGCCCCATCTTCTGATAGAATTATAAGGTAAAGATGAAAACCAAGTGAACGCCGATCCAGATAATGAGAGTAGGAACAGTCTAACTCTGAGAGCCTCTGTAGCCGATGCCTCACCCCACTGAGCTAAAAATCGGCTAACATGCTCATAAGTAGATACATTGTCTTATCCTGAAAATTTAGAGAAGTCTGGCACCTTGTGTCGGTTTGGCAGTGGAACCCGATCAAAATATTCTGGATATGGGTGCCGATACATGTTGCCATTGTCTTTTGGTTTGAGTCCAAACTACTCCCTCATGATGTCAGCGATCATATCGGCCCAGGGTTGATGTGGTGTTGTTCCACCGTACTGTTGCTGAAGTGGATCCATCTGACCGTATTGGATCGGCTAAGGTCGTGGTGAATGAGGTTGATAGAGATGATTGAAGCCGGCCGATATGCCTTGAGGTGGCACGTATGGGAGTTGCTCTGTGCCGTACTGCTGGCTTACCGGCTGAGTAATTCCAATCGGCTGTTGTGGAACCGAAGGAATTTGATAAGATGTATCGACAGCTGGCGGTTTTGGGTGGAGAATACTCATTAATTGCTCTGGTGTTAGCTGAGTTGATGCTTGCCCCCCAGTGATCGGCTGTGACCTGGTCAGAATTGCTGGAATATTTGAGCTTGAGTAAGGAGCCAATCGAGCCTAGGTTTCAAGCAATTGTTGACTCCCTTGATTCCCGCCGATGTCTGTCTTCACAGTTCTGTATCCTGGGAACGTGCCGTCTGGTAAATATATAGGTCCTTTAGCCTTTTCGTCGGCTATCGTCCCGTCAACCACCGACTTGATCATGTTTGTTAAAGTGTTCACGAGCACTCCGGATTGATTGACCAAAGCATGATGTACGGCCTAATCAATGTGATCTTGCAGCGTATGGAGTTCTTCATCACTTAATTCAACTTTGGTCTGCTTGTCTTTTTTTTCTCCTGAGCCAGAAGTGCTTGGATCTTGTTTCACGATCGTTGGTAGCTTGACTTTAGCTCTTTGAACAACCGTGCCTTGCCGTGTGACCGTGAATGAGTGCAAATATTGGTTCTGGAGTTAATTCAGCATCTGTTACATTTCTTCTCTCTGCTCTTCACTCAGCTGTTCGATCGTAATCGGCAAGATGTTGTCCTCCGAAACTTCAGTAATGTTTGGCGACATGATGACACAATGTCCCACCGGGCGTGCCAAAAGCGTGTTGATGCAAAAAACACACACTGGCCTGAGAGATCTGCTTAACTCTAGTGCAGGTCCAAAATTAGGGTTTTAGGTTCAAGGGAGTGCCAGTTGATTTGATCCCTCAATCAACAAGAAGAAATATGCGAAGAATGATAGTAAATGATGGACAATCGGCCATAGGGCCGATTTCATATCGTATGTGACCTAGCCGATGCAATAAAGCATGAATCGACCGTAAAGATATAAGTAAGTATGAAAATAACCCTAAAACTAGTATATCGGCTGTAGATATCAATGTTATGCAATCAGAAGATCATTATTACTTTAGAAGCAAGCAATTGGTATAGATCAAACTGAACCGAGACAGTATAAACTGCTTAAGTCTATCGCAACATGAAATAATGATTACATAAAACTAATGTCATAGCCGATATCTAGATCTAAACGCATATCGGTCGTAAATCCGATATGATTTCATGATAAAGCAGTGAAGATTAAATATAGAACATTAAACAAAGCATAAAACTATGTCAAATATTCTAGATAGATAAGATCAGCTGAAACTCCGATACTATCCCTATCGATAACCGTAAAACAAGTTAGAGATCATGATTCTGAAACAACTCAAAAGGTTGGACTTAACCAATGCAGCATTAAGCATAAAAGAAGCACAACATCTAACAAGCCAATAATCATCAAATCGGGATGGTGGATACATCATATAACATGAATCAACAAAGTAAACTAGCCGACATCGACAAAACCCTAAAACAGATCTAGCCGATATAAGAAGATAGCATTGTTGATCTAAGCTATATGACATATATGATAACTTCGGAAATTTGCAAGATAGAATTAGTGTGTCATAAAGATGTAAGCACTAACTCCAATGATGCAAATCGCTATGACAAGATATACCTTTTCGCCGAAGATCAAATTGATGCAGCACGACTCGAAAGCACAAGCTTGTCGAAAGTAGAAAACAAAGGTGGCGATGCGCCGAGATTGATTGAACGTCTGTTGTTATTATTTACAAGACCTCGAGATTATATTATACCCGAAAATACAAACATTGTCCATCACGGACACGACTCATATTAACCTAATACAAATCCAACTAACGAACAAGTCCCTTAGGCGGACTCTTACCGGGAATATCTATAAGGAAATTACATAAAATAACCTAATTAATAGATACAATTGCCTCCTCAGAACTCTATCCGTGCATGGCAATCCATATGAAACACGCTAACATAACCCGATGATGTGCACCGAGTCATGTCACCAAAATCGGCTCAATCAGCTAACCTTGTCCGATTCTGACTCTGCCGATCCAGTCCACAGCCGATTCGGACTACAGCCGATTCTCACTCTGTTTCCGATACAATCTAATATCTTCGATTCTCTTCGATTCTATCTTCATCTCCGATACTTGAATTACCAAATTTGGTCGTCAACACCGACATACGGCGCCGGTCTTGGGGATGGCGGCGCTAGGCTTGGAGGAGGTCGAGGGCGGCGACCAGGCTCGGTGACTACGAAGACGAGTGCGGCGGCCGACGGGCTCGGTGGAGATCTAGGGCGGCTGCAGTGGTGAGGAGGACGCGACGGCGGCGACGGCGCTAGGGCTAAGGACTAAGAAATTTTAGATCTGAGAATCTGAGAATGAAAAGAACCCTAGTCTTAATATGATCAAACCACATCAGTAATGGGCTTCAATTATGGGGCCGTCACGGATGGGCTTAAGCTTATGTCAGATTGAGCTCTTATCCGTGATGGGCTTAATCTTAAGCCCGATTGAGATGCGCTCATCCGTGACGGGCTTATGCTTAAGCCCGATTGAGATGCGCTCATCTGTGACAGGCTTAAGCTTATGCCCGATTGAGATGCGTTCATCTCATATATAATTAACATATGCCCTTTTTAATAGTTTAAAATTGCTATTAAATTTTAAAAATCATGTACAGTTAACAAATACCCTATTAAAATAGTTTAAAATTGCTATTACATTTTAAAAATCATTTGTAATTAACAAGTGCCCTATTTAAATAGTTTAAAATTGCTATTAACTTTTAAAATCATGTATAATTAACAAATACCCTATTTAAATAGTTTAAAATTGCTATTAAATTTTAAAAATCATGTATAATTAACAAATGCCCTATTTAAATAGTCTAAAATTGCTATTACATTTTAAAAATCATGTATCATTAACAAATGCCCTATTTAAATAGTTTAAAAATGCTATTAACTTTTAAAAATCATGTATAAGTAACAAATACCCTATTTAAATAGTTTAAAATTGCTATTAACTTTTAAAAATCATGTATAGTTTACAAATGCCCTATTTAAATAGTTTAAAATTGCTTTCAGACTTTGAGACATAGAAGTAGTATGAAGATGTTTAAGTTACTGGAATGGCACGAAACATATACAAATCATTAATTATAAGAAATTGCAAATTACATTAATACAAAGTCTTCGGTTACAAGATATGCTTTCCGTATGATCTGAACGGGCGTATGCCACATCCTCTTCGGGGTCATCGTCAAGGTCTATGTGAGGTCTTACATGAAGATTCTGGTTGTATTCTTCTTCATCGACGACGTTGTCAACTCTAACAATTCTTCGCTTGTCACGCCCCGGTTTTCTATCAGGGTTAAAATCATTAAATAAAGGGTATCTAGAAATTATCCTAAAAATTAAAGCAAGGTAATCAAGTGAAATAATGGGGAATTTAAAATTTTCCTTTAAAAATCATGGCTGGAAATATTTTTGTAATATTTTCTCCGTGCCCTAAAATACTCTCTGGAATTTTTCGTGAAATTTTCGGAGCTCAAGAAATAATTTTAAAAGCACAAAGATCATTTAATTAAATAAATAAAAAGAAAACAATAAAAACCCTCTCCCTTGCACTTGGGCCGCTTTCGGCCCAAGTCTCCCTTCTGTCCCTCACGGCCCGCGCGCCTTCTCCTCCCCTTTCTCTCTCAGGCCGGCCTCTCTCCCTCTCCCTCGGCCTGTTCCCCTTTTCTTCTTGGGCCACCTCCTTTTCCCGACACCCATTCGGCCACCCCTCGAAGTCTGCTTCCCCTCCTCCAACCGGCCTCCTCTCTCTCCCTTTTTGACAGGTGGGACCCGTGGGCTCAACCTATCATCACCTTCCTCCAGCCAGCTGAGCCAAAACCAACCGGCCACCAACCCACGTGCCCTCCTCCCACGCCCTTTCTCTCTCCCTCCACTCCGACGACCGCTGCCGCCACATCCCGAGCTCCTTGCCGCCACCCGCGCCCCATAAGAACCTTTCCCCGCGAGCGCCGACGCCCGAGCCGCACCCCCGCCCGTGGCCACCCGCGTGCCACACGCCGGCCGCCGCCGCTCGCGTCGCGTGCGCCACCGCCCCGTGCGAGCTGCTGCCGCCGCTTGCGCCGCCGCGCCGCAACCCCGTGCGCCCGTGCCGCTGTCGCCACCGAGCCCGCACCCACGCTACCGCGCCGCCAGCCGCGTTCCCCGCGCCTCCCACCGCTGCGCCGCCGCCCACTGCCGCCCGCGCGCCACACGTCGGTCGCCGCCGCTCGCGTCGCGTGCACCACCACCCCCATGCGCGCCGCAGCTCGTGCCTCTACCGCGGTCGCGCCGCCGCCCACCACCGCGCCACCCGCGCCGGCTGCCGCGCCGCGCGCCGCCTCTTCCCGGGGCGTCGACCGTCGCCGCCAGTGGCCATGCCGCCACCTCGCCGTTGCTCGTCCGGGCTGGCCAGCACCGAGCCCGCGCCCTGGCTGTGCCGCCTCCTGTGGGCCGGCCGTGGACTTGGTCCACGGCGCTCCCCGAGCCGCGGTGGACCGAGTCCACCGTGTGCCCCCACCCCTTGATCGGCTGACGTGTGGGGCCCACCCGTCGGCGCCGGCCTCCCCCTTATTGACATCATAATCCTTGTTTTTCTTGGTGAAATTAATTAATAGTTGTGCAATGAATCATATTTAATTCTAGAAATTGATTTAAATGGTTCAAAACTTCTAAAATTCATAACTAATTCATACGAACTCCAAATTGAGCCATCCAACTTGCAAAATTCATCCAAAATTGAGCTCTACATGTTTGTTTACTTTTTATGTACTATTTACTTGGTTTTTATTGGAGTTTTTCCTCGTTTTGCATTCCAGCATGTAGATTCCGCTGTTTCGGACGACCGTGTTCGCATGGAAAAGAGTCCGAAAGATCAATCGAAGAAGCAAGACAAGTCACACATTCCCCTTGAGCATTTTGAGCCTAATTAAAAAAATGTTTTACCGTTAACAAATAAATTGCATGTTTTGCTAATTACATGGGAATATGGTTTACCTATCTGCTCGCTGTGTCATATTACTTGATGTCCTTTCTTTATCAAACTGGGTGATAATTTGATTAGCTTGTGTCTCATGTTGACATAGCTAGAATTATATTATGCTTAGCCATGCTTGATTACCACTAGCTCACATAATGGGATAATTACATTATCTACTGCTAGTACACTGTTGAGCTGCCAGCTCATGACATGATGGTCATGTTTCATTGGTCGTAATTATCCAACTAAAATATAGCTTAATGATGGGTTGTGGGTGTATGGTTTTGCTAGTCACACCCATGGCAATTAAGGACCGGTTCTCGGGAAACCCTGAAAGACTAACAGTGCTTACCACAAGCAGGCATTGGTAACTGCTGGACTTGTAGTGTAGCTTTTCCCTAGCTGACGGGCATCCAGGCAAGGGTGGGCGTGATGGGGTTGGGTCGGCGGGGATTTACCCGTTGATTAGCTTTCGGATTCTCCTAGGCACGAGAGGGGGCTGCCTACCTTGGCTTAAAGGTGGGGGCGAAACCTGAGGTGTGCTGTGCTTGGTTAGGGGGAGTTATGCGAAGGGTCTTGTCACGATTTCCCCCTTTGTAGTACCATGGTGGTATTTCGGGGCATGGCAACATGTGTGGAATCGTGTCTTGTGGGTACAGTTGCGCACCTTTGGCCAGAGTAAAACTATTCGAATAACTATGCCCGCGGTTATGGGCGATCAACCAGATTCACCGTGATTAGTCCCACTTTATTAATTAACATGACTCGATGAACTGGTTTAGTTCAGGTGGAATGGTTGGGCCTGTTCAACATGGTGTAGCGTTGTTCAGTGGAGATATTTAATCTTCCCTTAATTAATCGATTGTTTTACTATTTTGAACTATAAATGTTTACAACCGCCTTATGCAAATAGCCACAAACCTTCCTTGTCTCCCCTTGCACGAATGCATCGTTGGTGTGGCTTGCTGAGTACGGTGGTTGTACTCAGCCTTGCTATTATTCCCCCTTTTCAGAGGTGTAGTGCTTCTGAGCTGTAGATGAAGTTAGAAGACCAAGGCTTATACCCCAGTTGAGTTTTCCCTGTGGAGTGGAGCTGAAGCCCACTAGGATCGTCACCTTTTTCCGCTGCTACTTTCTTTTCAGTGTGAGGACTAAGTGCCTCTTTTGTAAGTATTTATGCTTTATTTACGTTTGGATATGTTTATTAATTTGTTGTTTTGTTTACCCTGGCTTGATTCCTGGACAGGGATTTATACACAAAATGGTCTGGAAATTTGGGATAAATTTATGGGCGTGATAGTCTTTTATGTAGAAAATCTGCTTGACCTGCTTCGCAAGTACGAATGGTTCGTCGGTGTATCCAACCTTGGCTAGATCCACTAAAGTGAAACATTCCTTGTCGACTTTAATACCAGTGCAGATATTCAGCCAACTGCAATGAAACAAAGGAACTTTGAACTTCATGTAGTTTAGCTCCCAGATCTGCTCTATGCGGTCGTAGCATGTGTTCGATCCAACTTGATCCTGATATGCATCTATATGGACTCCACTGTTATGCACTGTGCTTTTGTCATCTTGTTTGATGGTGTAAAATGTGTATTCATTAATATTGTATACTTTCCATGTGTCAAAATCCCAACATGGGCCCACCGCCAACCTCTGTATACGATTCTTGAACCATTCGTTAAAGCGAGTGTTATGTTCACTGTTGATCCACATATCCGATCGACCCATGTTCGCCTGTCGGACCTTCGTTAAATGCTCCTCAAAGTATGGGGTAACTTCTACCATATGTTGCAGCATAGAGAAATGAGCCTAGGCATACGAGACTTGATCTAGCACAATTCTTTTCGTGCCTATTGTACCAACACCTAACAATCTTCCTTCGTGACGAGAAGCTGGAACTCCGATAGGGTCGGTCTCGGACATGTAGTCGACGCAGAACTCAATAACCTCTTCCGTCGTGTACCCTTCAATGATGTTTCCCTCCGGTTTTGCTCTATTTCGAACGTACGACTTAAGAAATCCCATGTACCTCTCGAACCGGTACATTTCTCTTAGAAAAACTGGGCCACATATTTTTGTTTGCTTCACTAGATGAACAGGGAGATGAACCATGATATCGAAGAAAGACAGTGGAAAATACATCTCCATGTGACAGAGGGTTCTAACAATATCTGCCTGCAACTCATCAAGATCTTCGGGATCTATAACCTTCTGACCGATCGCATTGAAGAAGGCACACAAACGCATGATTGTGTGGCGGGATTTGGGTGGAAGAGTACCTCTTATAGCAACTGGTAATAGTTGGGTGATTAGCACGTGACAATCGTGAGACTTCATTCCAACCAGTTTTAGATCCAATGAAACATACTTACTTATCCTTACTGAATTGCCCGATGGAACTTTAATATCTTTCAAGCAGGATAACATTGCGATCTTCTCATCCTTCGATAGGGTATGACAAGCTGGAGGGAGGTACACTCTTCCTAGCTCTGCATCTTTTACAGGCATGAGTTCACGGCGAATGTTCATCTCCTGTAGATCTAGGCGCGTGTTCAACCCGTCCTTTGTCTTTCTAGGAATATTCAGCAGTAGCCCGACCAAACTCTCGCACACATTCTTTTCTACGTGCATCAGATCAATGCAATGACGGACCTCAATATCTTTCCAGTAAGGTAGTCGCTAAAATATCGATTTTTTCTTCCACATACCCTTGTCCTTTGCCTTACTACGTTTTCTTTTCTTCCCAAACTCATTATTTACGTCCTTGACCATATTGTGGACCTCATCTCCAGACAAATCCTTGGGAGTAGGCTGAAGTTCTCTCGTACCGTTGAAAATTTTCTTCTTTTTTCTAAATGCGTGACATAGCGGGAGCCATCTCCTATGACCCATGTAAACTAGCTTTCTTGATTTCTTCAGCCACCTACTGCATGTATGTTCCATACAGTCGAAGCAAGCCTTCTTTCCTTTCACAATTTGTCCAGAAAGATTACCAAGTGGGGAT
Organism: Oryza punctata; assembly: GCA_000573905.2. Taxonomy (NCBI): domain Eukaryota; kingdom Viridiplantae; phylum Streptophyta; class Magnoliopsida; order Poales; family Poaceae; genus Oryza; species Oryza punctata. The sequence continues at coordinate 18,407,759 of CM002492.2, read as the reverse complement.
AATCATTAATTGTGCAGAACAATAGAACTTGTAGTTTGAAGTTCTCCTAACCATATGCATCCCAAGTTTCCACACCTTGTTTCCAAAGAATCTCAAGATCATCCATAACAGGCTCCAAGAACACATCAATATCATTGTCAGGTTGTTTTGGTCCTTGTATTAACAAGCATAGCATAATGTATTTCCTTTCGAAACACAACCATGGTGGTAGGTTATAGTTTGCAATCAAAACTGGCCAAGTGCTATGAGAACTGCTCATGTCTCCGAAAGGATTCATGCCATCCGTACACAAACATATTCTCATATTTCTAGGGTCGGCTGCAAAATCATTGTGTCTTCGATCAATATTCCTCCATTGAATAGAATCAGCAGAGTGTCTTAGCATATCATCATTCCTTCTCTTTGTGGCATGCCAACGTGCTAATTCTTCTTCCTTAGGGTTGGCAAAGATTCTCTTGAAATGATCAATGATAAATAGATACCACACAACCTTCACTGGACCACCCCACTTTGACTTCTTTCCTTCGTCAACACTTTTCTTTCGCTTGTATCGAGAAGCCTTGCAAATAGGACAAGCATCTAAGTCGGTATATTTCTTGTGGTACAATATGCAGTCATTTGGAACAGCGGACGGACCTCTAACCCCAGGGGACACAAAACCTGGTTTGCTTCATATGTCATCTCGGGTAATGTGTTCTCATCAGGGGAATCTGTTGACGATGAAATTTGGCAAGCTTATGAATCGGAAACAAAGTCCAACTTGAAGCGGAATTAAAGGTATACGGAATCCTCGGAAACAGAGTGCGCATCGGCTGGAAGACCGTATCGGTTGGAACCGAATCTGATCTGGATAGCCGATATAACCGGTATTGCATGTATAATCAATATCAGGTACGAAGAAGAGTTTGAGACGATGTTGCCAGACAAAGATAGAGTCCAGAATTGGCAAATGTATCTATTAATTAGGATTATTTATAATTTCCTTATAGATATTTTCGGTAAGAGTCCGCCTAAGGGCCTTGTTTGCTAGTTGGATTTGTATTAGGACAATATGAGTCGTGTCCATCTTGGACAATGTTTGTATTTTCGGGTATAAATATAGACCCGAGTCTTTATGAATAAAAATAACAACAGTTTAATCAATCTCGGCGCATCGCCAATCTTTTACTCTTTTTACTTTCGAAAATTTCGAGTCGAGCTGCATCAGTTTGATCTTCGGCGAAGAGGTAGGTCTTGTTATGGCGGTTTGCATTATCAGAATTAGTGCTTACATCTTTATGACACTCTAATTCTATCTTGTGAATCTCCGAGTTATCATATACATTATATAATTTAGATTGATAATGCTATCTATTCGTATCGGCCGATCTCTATCTAGGGTTTTGCTGGTAACGGTTAGATTGTCTTGTTAGTTTGAATTATATAATGTATCCACCATCCTGAAAAGGCAACCATCGGCTTGATTGTCTAGATATTATGCTTCTTCTCATACTTAATGCTGCATCAATTAACTTTGATATATTAAGTCGTGTTTAGAGTCATGATCTCTAGTCTGCTCTATGGTTATTAATATGGATAGTATCGGGGTTTCAGCCGATCTTACCTGGTATAGTTGTTTTACATAGTTTAATGCTTTGTTTAACATGTTATATCTTCCCTTTATATCAGGATCTAATCTAATACAAATATATTGGACTTACTATCAATCTAATTGATAAATGTTGAATATATTTGTTGCAAGAGAATATCCTAGTATAAGGTTGTATCGGAGCTATAGCCGATACATGTTTAAATATAGACATCGGCTATGACATTAGTGCATATAATTGTTATTTCATGTTATTTTAGACTTAGGCAATTTATACTGTCTCGGTTAAGTCCGATCTATCTCAATTGCTGATTTCTAAAGTAATATCGATATATAGATTATATAAATTTGATATTTTCAGCCGATATATCAAATTTAGGCTTAGTCTATCATTGAATATGCCTTACAGCCGCTCCATGCTATATTGCATCAGCTAGGTTACATCACGATATGATATCGGCTGCCTAGCCGATTGATTATCGTTTACTAATAAACTTGCATGTTCTGTCTTGTTGATTGCAGGATCAAATCAACACGCCCTTTGAACCCGAAAGCAAGTTTTGGACCTGCACTAGAATAATGCAAATCTCTCAGGCTAGTGTGTGTTTTTTGCATCAACAGAATCATAGCTTTCAATATTCTCAAATGATCTATGAAACTCTTGTCTGTCCTTCCACTACTTGTCTTGAGCTTCATTAGGTCCAATGTAGCAGATAATTTGGTGTGTTTTGCCTTGCATCCGGCGTATGGAGGTGTCTCCAAGTCACTGACCAACCTACTGAACTTCATGGAATCTCTCTCGTTGTAAGTTGGGTCCTCAACGTCACGTAACATATCTTGGAGCAAATCGTTATCCACATCAACCATTTCACCGTTCAATGAAGAAGGTACAAACATATCATGCTCATCTGCATTTTCCTGGTTTTGTGCACCACTTCTGTCTGCAGCTGTAACTTCTTGCTCTCCATGCTTCACCCAACATGTATAGCCCTACATGAATCCTCGTTGTATAAAATGCGCGTGTACATCCACTCTGCTATCAAACATATTCTTATTTTTGTAATCTGCACATAGACAACACATGTAATCATTGTTTCTTCTTTTCCTATCTTCCTCCGTGGTGTTTATAAAATTTAATATGTCATTTCTATACTCTTTGCTATGACGTCGCATAGTTTTCCCATACGTCCAACTTCGATCCATCGCTGCAAAAGTGAATAAAATATTAGAGAAACATTTTGTAAGATAAGTATTACTAAATTAATGAGTATTGATTAGTATTTTTCACTTACTTTTATGAATTTTCTGTTTTTCTTGGAAAAGACACAAAAATCACCCCCTTCAACCTCCTACCAAAATAGTAAACAGTGGGATAATCATTCCCTGGAGGGAAGTATTTATAGTGTGCAATAGATATCGGTAACGACCAATGAATAAACATCGGTGACGGGCACTCTGTTATCTCAATCGGGCATAACACCGAGCCCGTCACCGATGACAAACATCAGTGACGACGCTTAACATAGTCTCAATTGGGTCTTTTTTGGTGCCCGTTACCGATGAGTCCCATCGGTGACGGGCGCTTGTTTAGGACCCGATAAAGATTACAAAGATAATCTCAATCGGGCCTAAACATAAGCCCGTCACAGATATGTGTCATCGGTAACGGGCACTAGATACATGCATATGGATTATGTCTGTACGAGTATATCTTTGACGGTCTTTATTTAGACCCGTTTGAGATGACGACACTGTGACGGCCCGCAAACCTTCGACACGGCAAGGGCCATTACGGATAAAGTTATGTACTATTGTATGGATATTAACTCTAAATTATGTAGTTCTATGTAATTTCATCATTAAATCTATAATTTTTTATACGATGCCTTAGAATCCATACTTTTCAAATTGTTAAATTTATTACTCCAAAAGGAAGAAAATTTCAATGTTTTTAGAAAAAAAAAACGTCTGGATTTCTTTTACACGAAGATCCGTCTGTAATGCCCTACGGTATAGCCAACCAGTGTGCCACCGCTAACCCTAGCCCTCAGACGGCTCCCTTCCGCCGCCGATCCACCACCCAAGCAACCGCCGCCGTCGCCGCCGCCGCCGCCGCTGAAATGCGCACCACCGCGGCCACCTCGAAGGCCACCTTCCTTCCCACCTCGGGCCCGACCGAACCGCCTGCACGCCGCCGGCTTCGTCCCCCTCGAAGTCCGCCGCGCCGTGTCGTCGATCCCCTCCCCAACCACCGCCGCGACGACGCTTCGCTCTCCGCCGCCGCCGAAATGTCCGCCACCGCGCCGTCCTCTAAGGCCAGCGCAACCACCTTCTTGCGCACCTCTGGCCTTCCGCGCCCTCGGGTTCGTCCTCCTCGAAGCCCGCCGCACCGAGTGGATGTGGATCCCCTTCCTAACCACCGCGACGCTTCGCCCTCCTCCCCGCCCGCCGCCGCTGCGTCGCCACCCTGGGCAGCCGCGCCGCGCCGGCCCCGCTGGCCACGCGGCGTGGCCCTCCTCGCGAGCGCCGCGGCGTCGTCTTCTTCCCCGACTGCCACAGCTGCCACTGTTCCTCAACAGGTAGTATTATTTTTCCTGATTTCTGCTGCTGGTTTGGTTCTGCAAAAAAGAAGAAGAGTAAGGGGTTCATATCAATGCTCGTGAGTTGTAGTGCTGATTTGATTTATCCAAAATAATTATGAGCTCGAATATTTGTAAATGTTGTTGCTTCGATGAGGTCGTCTTCATGTCTAGTACACCACCATTGCTGTGATAGGGTTCCTATTTTCTTTTTCTTTTTTTTTTGCGGGGAGCTCCTTATTTGCAGACCAACCGTTTATGCAAATGGAGCAATATTGGTACCATGCTACTAGCTCATGTTCATGTCTATAAAGATTAAAAGATTATGCAATAAATGAGGAGATACAAGTTTATGCCAGTAGTAAGTTTGTATAACTTTTTTTTTTCGAAAAGGCATAAGTTTGTATAACTTGACTGCTGTATTAGTTGCAAAAACTGGGAGCATTGTAATTCGCGCATCCTTATGTTTGTTCAATTCAATTGCCAGCCCATTCCAAAGGGATTGTTGGTATACTCACTTATACAAAATCAAGACCTTAGCAGTGTGCATTTGCTGGTTTTTATGTTCTGGTTTAGCAGTTCTCCGGACCTTTGGAAAACCAAGAAGCAGACTGCAGTGTCCCGCTCGAGTGCTGAAGCTGTTTATGTATTTGCATGTGTCTTGCTTTCTTCTGACCCTGATTGTCAATCAGCCCATCTTGTGTGCATCAATGTGTTCATGACTTCATTCTGTTATTGATCGCTATTAGATCTTCTATCCAGTATTGGACTTTGCTGTAACATGATTTGTGGATGCCAATGTACTGGTATTATTCTGTAAATTTCCCATAAATTTTCTTCTAACTACTTGATGGTGGGTTTGTTAGAGCATGCATTTTCTTGTAATATTAAACTATACAAGGTTTGAGTTTTTAAGTACTTTGAGCATGTCCCTGGTCATACAAATTTCTGCTATGCAGACCTGTTTCTATGCTAGATGAAGGTATCACTGTTGTAGAAGCAAACTACATGTAGTCATGTAGAGTTTCAGATTTCATAAGAATGGTTTCTTTTCTTAACAACATTAGCAACTAGCAAACAAGATAATTGACATATACAGTTGCTTTTATTGTGCACATTGATCTATTCCTATCACAAAAATTTGAGTTAATTTGATCCCCCTCTATTTTTGGCAAAGGTGGCATCTAGAGATGAACAAGATTCATTGCCAACATCATCACCTCAACCAGATGTACGAGATTCACTGCCAGCATTATCACCTCAACCAGATGAACCGAGGACAGAGAAGCGAAAGCGAGGTGGCCGAGGTCGAAGTAAAATGCCCAAGGGTCGATACACCATCACACATGTCACTGACGATGGTCAGCCTATGTTGCCTAAGACTGCAGTGTCAGCATTCCGTAGAGCGTGCAGTGTAATTGGAAGGTCAAAGATCAAAATAACCTACAAGGACTGGAAAAAAGTACCAAACACGGAGAAAACGGTACTATGGGAAACTATAAAAGGTATGTTTGAGATCCCTGAAAACACCCATGACAGCGTGCAAAGACAAGCAATGCTTAAGATTGGCAAGGTATGGAAGAACTTCAAGAGTGAGCTTTACAAGAAATACGTGAAGCAAGGTCGGACGCCCTTCCATGAGAAGGAATTCGCACACTTGCGGGATCAATGGAATGAGTTTGTACAGAGATGTCAGACGCCAGAATTTCTGCATCAGAGTGAGGTAAACAAGGCTCTCTCAGCATGCAATACTCATCCTCACAGACTGGGCACTGGTGGGTATGTGGGCAAATCCTTTCAATGGGCAAGGGAGGATGAGGAAGCAGCTCAGCTGAGTCGACCCACTCCATTTGCAGACATCCCGGTACAGCGGGCTCGGAATTGGGTACGGGCAAGGGCAATCACCACTTCTGATGGCAGCATCTCCTTTGCAAATACCGAGACTGAGCAAGTTGCTCAAAGGGTCCAACAACTTGCCGAAGAATCTCTCCAAGGATCTTTCCAGTCATGTAGAGAAAAGGACATACTAACTGAGGCCCTAGGAACCAAAGAACACCCAGGTCGCACACGAGGCCTCGGAGCTACAGTTCCATGGAAGGCGGGATTCAGTGACAATTCTGATTTGTACAAGAAACACAGGAGAAGCAACGCCGAGTGCGACGAAACCAATGTAGCACAGCTCAAAAAGGAGATATATGATGAATTAGCAGCAAAAATAGATAGTGAAGTTGAAGAGAGATTACAGCAGGCCCTTAATCAGAGGTCGGTAGCCTCCCCCGTGGAACCCAGCCCCAACACTATTCAGGACTCGGTAGCCTCCCCCATCCCCGTTGAACCCAGCCCCAATGTGATTCAGGGTAACTGTGGGGCTGTGGCACATTCTCACCCTGGTGGCAGCATTATCCATGATAGGTATCCTGTTGATGACATCGAGGAACATACAAAGTGCAAGATCCAGGTGGCTATCAGTGTAGGTTCTAATTTCATCATTGATGCTGGTGAGGGTACTGCATATCCATGCAGTGAAGATCCATGGGTACAAGGTGTGCCGCTAGCAGCAGGTTATGGAAAGGTGCGAGTGAACATGGTATATCCAAATTTCACTGCATTCCCATTGCCTCTACCCCCAAACAACGAGATCATGACACTAGGGCAGGCCCTCCGCAAATGTATCCAGTGGCCAAAGAAGGACATCACTTTATCAACCTAACTAGTATTTTTTGGCCTTTATAATTTATCTATGCATTGCACTGGCCTTTCTCTGTATTGCTCACAATCTCACATGGTGCATGCAGATAGGATAGTTGATCTTTTGAAACTCTATGGCATTCGATGCCATTAATTATGTGTATTGTCTCAATTATATAGTAGATGATACTTGCGCTGCTTCCTCCTTTGCTTCATGAGCCAAATTTATGGTTTCATTCGTAATACTCAATTACCATTGGTGTCGACTTGTGATGCAGGACTGAAAGCCTGTTGGTTTTGGGGGATTATCAATTTTTATGAGAGGTTAAACAAAGACTTATGGGTCTTGCTGTAGTGTCAGTGAGATATATAAAATATTTTTGATTCCTCATGTTAATATCTGTTGTTCTCATATTGCAATGGGTGTAGTTTTTTCCTCATGTTAATATTTGATGCTTTCCAACTGTTAAGACTCGAATATATTAGCACTAGAACTGGAATACAAGATTGAGGGATTCTTTTTCCTTTTTTACACTGACCAGTCCTGCAGTAGTTCCTCTAAAATGTTCTGCTTTGTTTCTCAAGTTTGAAAGGATAGTCAATAGATCTTGTCAGGGCATCTGAACATATGTTCATTTGTAGTAGCTCTCTTGAGAACTGGTACAGCTAATCTGATGATTGCAGGTTCAATTACGAAAGATGAAAGTTTTGACATCAAGATAAGAATGGATGCTCTGTTGTTGCCAGGGTTTGAGGAAATGTTCCTCAGCAAGGTGACTGTATTTGAAATTGGTAACCGTAAAAACGGCAGCCTTTTTTTTTAGCTGTGAGCTCTGACTATTTTGTTCCCCTAATACTACCACTGACATGATTATCGTATCACTTATTCACTTCCATGTATATATGCATATTTTGACTAGCTGACTACGCATTGACTTCAGCTTTTTTTACACCGCCAGTCAATGATACTCCGTGCTTGTCTTCTCTTTGTTTTCTCAGAGAGAGGAATAATTAGGTTTCAGTGCTTGCATTTCGTATCAAAATCTGTAATTGTTTGGGCTTCTTTCAGTTTTTAAAGACTATGTAAGGGTTGGTAATATTAACTTCTGTTTTTAAATCTGGACATATGAAGAAAAAGGGTATTTAACTTTTTTGTCACTTTTAAAAGTGATAATTAAGAATTTATGACAGGGGGGCCAAAAGCTGAAACGCTGCCCCAATCAAACGTATTACTCTCCGTTTAAGCTTATTTTTCACATTATCTTAGCTCGTCTTTTTTTTACTTTTCTTCTTGATTGTTCTACAGTTAGCTATGCATAAGTAAACGTAAATACTATTATATTCGTTTTAAAATATAGCAATATATAAATAAAATTAGATCTGAACGTAGGTGAAAAGAGATGTGCGCGCGTGCAGCGGTGAAAAGAGATGGCACTGCACAGCAGTAAAAGTTTCACGAAGAAAAGGCAACGGTATCACGAAGCCGTCAGGAGCGCGTGGGTTGGCACTGTCCCTGGGCAGCCAGCAACGGTCACTTTGCTCGCGTTGGCCCCACTCGTCAGCCACAGCACTCACACGCACACGGACCACCACCACCTCGTCGGCGAGCGGATCGAGCTTCTTCTTCCTCTTCTTTTCTGTCGAGTTGCGCATCCATCCATCCCAAGGATTAGGAAGAAGATTTTTGTTCACATTCTCTTTTGACGACTCTTGTTGTTTTTTTTCTTCCCATCCCACTGGCTGCTCTTCTCTTCTCTTCTCTGGGTGATGGGGAAGAAGAGGGGGGCGGCGCCGCCCGTCTTCCCGTTCCCCGCCGACGAGCCGTGCCACTTCAGCGACTGCGTGTTCGACGACGACGACCCCCGCCTCCGGTGCTTCTTCTCCCATGTACGTATCAATTCATCGGTCTCTCTTCCTTGGGAATGGTTCGTTCATCGATCAGAGCTTGAGCTTCATTTTGTTTTCTTGGTTCTTCTCAGGCCACGGCGAAGCGGCCGGCGGCGACTAGGCGCCACCACCAGCATCAGCATCAGCCACCGCCAATGGAGTCCGCGCGGTTCAAGCTCCAGAAGCCCGTCTCAAAGAAACAACACCACAAGAAACAGCAGCAGCGCCGCCGGTGGTGGAGCTCCGCCCTTCTCTTCTTCAAGCGCGGCGGCTCCTCCTCCTCCTCCTCCGACGCCACCGCCTCCGTCGACCCGTCCTCCTGCAGAGCGAACGCGTCGTCTCCGGCAGCACCACTGTACCTCGCCGCCGTCGAAGACGACGACGAGGGAGCGGCGGCGGCGTGCGCGTGCTGGGCGCCGGGCATGCGGTCCGGCGGCCACCTCGCGGCCTCCGAGCTCGGCGCATCCGCTTCCGTGCTCCCGTACGTCAGCCTCAGGGACAGCGCCGGCGCCGCCGGAGGACGAGTAGCTCGATCTCCTCCGGCGATGCCCATCTACCTCGTGACGTGACCATCCTAGCTAGCAAAGCTTCTCTCGCTTTCTCCCACTCCCCATGGCAGCATTCGCATCATAGCATGGCTGTCTTTTTCTTTCCATTTTAGGCTTAAACTCTGGCACCTGTGGGCCACATGTCAGTGACACTAGTGGACGCGGGATGATGGCTGACACTGGTGGACAAAAAGCGGTCAAAGTAGACTTTTCTAACTCTTGTAGCAATGTGCTTTTTCTTTATTGGTGCCTGGATTTTGTTTGAAAAAGTCCAACCCGTTCTTCGCTTTTTGGGGTCATCTATAAGCCTGCTAGTGGGGTGGATTTGAATGGATTAAATGGGTTGGATGGTTATTTGGATCGTGTTGGTTGGTGTCAAATGAACTGAAATGTTGTTTTGGATTGGAGTGGATTGGCCCATAAGAAACTGTTGTTTGGGCTGGATTGAATGAGGGTTGACAAAAGTAATCCATGGATTGAACCCATGGACTAGGCCTAAATCCGAACTTTTTTTATTTTTATTTATTAAAAGATTTAAAAAAATAATTTTCTATTTTAAAAATTTACAAAACTAATCACCTATCGCTCTATGGGAGGGTGCTATTTAAAAATTTTTTATTTTTAAAAGATTTAAAAATAATTTTCTATTTTAAAAATTTATAAAACTAATCGCCTATCGCTCTCCTAGAGGGCGATTTTTCCGATGTGGTATACGGCTATTGCCCCTCGTCTAACGGCCGACCAACGGGGAGTCGCCTTTTGTAGACGGTCCCCTTGCTGTCCTCCTAGAAGGTGATTTTTCGCTGTGCGGGGGGGCCGCATGCAAAAGGGCGGCGAGGCGCCTTGGTTTTTTTGCAAGTGGACCCCTTGCAAAAAAAGAGGAGGGAGGGGTGAGGGGGAGCAGAAGGGGAGCGGCGAAGCCCTGCTGGTTTGCTGACTCCATCGTAGGTAAATACATTATATCGTATTGTGTTTGCAAATTTTGTAGCATTTTAGTTCTATAACCATATATTTTAGTAGATCTGGAGCACACAATATATTTGTATAATTTAAGAACAAGGGAATACGACATATTTGTAGAAATTAAGACTTAGTACATAATGCAAATTTGAGAATATATTTTAGTTAGATGGTAGATTTGGAGCGCACACCCTATTTGTTGAATTTGAGACCAAGGACAGACAACATATTTCTAGAAACTTTAACTTATGGCGTAGTAAATATTGATGAATATGAACTTAGTTAACCTACTCTTTTTCATCAGGCATAATCTCAAGTAAGGTCATATTTCAGTTAGTTTACGGTCAAGGCAACCTTAGATTTGGTCTAGATGATGTTGATCTTAGATTTAGTTCACTAGTTTCATGCACTTATCTCACCTAATAAAATTGTACAAAAAGGAGGATGTAAGGAAATGTCAATTCGTACAGTGGATCGATGCGGTGGGAGTGATTTCCATTGGTGAAACGATAACACAACTAGAGCCGACCACCCAATTCATTCATGCATGGATGGAGTACGAACGTCGGATACAAATTGCAAGCTTAAACTAGAGGCACAATCCATTAGGTTTACCCAAATGGTCAGAGCGTCCAAAGTGTGGTTGTAGAGATCGCTGTCAGGTGGCTACCTCCTTTGTAGAACAAACATGTGGCATGGGATATTTCGTCTGCCCTAACGTAGAAAACAACTTCGTTGTACGTCTTACATTTTTCCAATTTCGCTAGCATCTGCATAATATTACTACCCTAATTGACTAACTACGTTTTTTTCTCAGGGCAATGCAAGGAGATGTGGATTTACCTTGTGGATCGACAATGTCACTCCAACATATCATGGCCAAAAGATAACTGAGTGTGAAACACAAGTAGAGTACCAGCGATGGAAGGAGCACGAAAATGCAATACTCGTTGAACGACGTAGAAGGGGTCGGTAGATAAGCTCAGGCTCGATTCGTCGGAACCGACAAATTTGTATCGTGTATCCATGACACTTCTGAACTATTTTATCATAACAATGTTTAATTATGATGGTGTGTTATTGTATGCGTCACGAATTATAAATTAATGGGATTGTATCATTTCAATTTGCAAAGTTCCTTTGATGCCCCGATGTGTTGTATTCCTTCTAATTTATAAGTACATGCTTATATTTTCCTAAATTCTACCTTCAATTGTGTACATGATTCAACTTAAGCGAGAATTATACGCAACTTACCTAACTTACATTTTAGATGTAAAAAACCCCTCGTCAGGGTCCAATCTGAGTGAAATAAATCATTGCAATTGTAAAACAATCTTCCTACTTTGTTTGTTATCAAAACGATGATTTAATAAGAACTAAATGTTCTAGTTAACAGTGTAAAATCGCCCTCTGGGAGGGCGGCAAGGGGGCCACCTGCAAAAAGTACCACCCCGGCCGCCCCCCTGCGCACAGTGCAAAATCGCTCTCTGGGAGGGCGGCAAGGGGGCCACCTGCAAAAAGGCCAGGCCACCCTCCCAGCCCTTTTGCAGGTGGCCCCCTAGAGCAAAAATTCGCTCTCTGGGAGGGCGGAAAGGGGGCCGCCTGCAAATTTTTGGTGCCCTCGTTGGCCGGCCGTTAGGCGAGGGCCAACGATTGTGTGCCACGTCGGATATATCGCCCTCTGGTAGGACGATTTTTTAATATCACCCTCTCAGAGGGCGTTGGGCAACTAGTTTTGTAAATTTTCAAAATAAAAAAAAATTGTAAATATTTTAATAAATAAAATTAAAAATAAAAAAATTCCTCCAAATCCTACGATGTGGGTGCCTCCAAACCCTAGACTCATTAGGTGCAACGCGCCGCCACCGCCGCGCACTGTCACCATCGTTCGCCACCACCGCTGATCAGCGAGGAGGAAGAGGCCGAGAGGGAGGTCGCTTCAAGCCTCGTGAAGAAGAGGGGAGGTGGCGGTGGCATCGCTGTGAGCTGGCTTCTCGCCGTGCGCGGGTGTCCTCGACTCCTGCCTCCTCAAGTACCCACACCTCTACGGCAGCGATGCCAAGATCCACGCCTGCCTCGCTGAGCTTGTCGTCGAGCTCACCCATGAGCCAGGATTCCACCAGGTAAGCTTGCTTCTTCTCAAAGCCTCTTCTTTACATTTCTCACCAACATGCTACTACTGCCCTAATGGAATGTTAGGTTGAATTGCTAACCACGCTATAATCTGCTGGTGTAGTGCATTCCATTGTGTTCATTGATAGAATGATATATAGATACTGGTGCAATGTGTAACAACAATTTTTTTACTCTAATAATTAAATCATTATGTAGTTGTAATCTATTCAACCTTGCTTAGTCATTCATATTAAGTTCTAATCTATTCAGCCTTGCTCAGAGGCATTACTAGTCTTTGATATTAACTTATCAGTCATGGAAGAGAATTATTCGATGAAATGTTAGAATTTTTCCAGGTAAAAAAAGAAGTTAGAATTGAGCTAGCAAAATCATTGCCTGGCAGCATGATGAATTATGTTGCTAATAGTAGCAAATCTTAAGTTGTCAGCATCAAACCTTTTTTTTCTTCCACTAAAAGTTTTTAGTGTGCTTTGTTGTTTGAATACATTTGTCTTCTACTGAAAGCTATTACTGTTCTACATGATATTATCATGGTGGCATGATGCTTATCATTTCACTAGTCTTTAGCACAAGTAGTAAATGTAAATATTAATTTTCTAATCTTGAAAAACACAGAACACAGGTTTATTAAACATGTCGATGCACAATTCTGAAAAGTTCATTTGTCAATAGTTCTAGCCATGAATTGCCTTCACAAACACGTAATAGAGCAAAAGTGTGGGAACATTTTGAGCAGGAGCTTGTCATGAGAGATGGTCTTCCAAAAGCAAATATTGTGCAAATATTGTGGATTAACATTGTCAGCGCCTAGAACATCAAGAACCAGCCATTTCATAAACCATGTTTGTGAATCTTGTCCACTAGTTGATGGTGAAGTTAGAAACAGGTTTATAGCAACAGTTAGGAAACAACCCGTGGAAAATTTCGTGTTTGATCCTAAAAAACGGAAGAGCTGATGATCAAATATTTCATCCATGCTGAGATACCATTCCAGAAAACTAAGGATCCTGTTGACGACCAAATTTGGTAATTCAAGTATCGGAGATAAGGATAGAATCGAAGAAAATCAAAGAGATTAGATTGTATCGGAAACAGAGTGAAAATCGGCTGTAGTCCGAATCGGCTGCGGATAGGATCGGCAGAGTCAGAGTCGGACATGGTTAGCCGATTGAGCCGATTTTGGAAACATGACTCGGTACACGTCATCGGGTTGAGTTAGAGTGCTTCATACGGATTGCCGTGCATGGATAGAGTCCTGAAGCGGCAATTGTATCTATTAATTAGGATATTTTATGTAATTTCCTTATAGATAATCACGGTAAGAGTCCACCTAAGGGACTTGGTCGTTAGTTGGATTTGTATTAGGTAAATATAAGTCGTGTCCGTGATGGACAATGTTTGTATTTTCGGGTATAAATATAATCCCGATGTCTTGTAAATAATAACAAAAAACGTTCAATCAATCTCGGTGCATCGCCACCTTTGTTTTCTACTTTTCGACAAGTTTGTGCTTTCGAGTCGTGCTGCATCAGTTTGATCTTCGACGAAAAGGTATATCTTGTTATAGCGATTTGCATCATCGGGGCTAGTGCTTACATCTTTATGACACTCTAGTTCTATGTTGTGAATCTCCGAGTTATCATATACGTTATATTATTTAGATCGACAATGCAATCTACTTGCATCGGCTGGACTCTTTTTAGGGTTTCGTCGATATCGGCTAGATTACTTTGTTGGTTTAAATTATATAATGTATCCACCATCCCGAAAAGGCAACCATCGGCTTGATTTTCTAGATATCATGCTTCTCTTTATACTTAATGCTGCATTGGTTAAGTCCAACCTATTAAGTCGTATTTAGAATCATGATATCTAGCCTGTCTTATGGTTGTTAATAAGGATAGTATCGGGGTTTCAGCCGATCTTACCTGGTATAGATGTTTTATATTGTTTTATGCTTTGTTTAATGTTCTATATCTGCCCCTTATATCAGGATCTAATCTAATATAAATATATTGAACTTGATACCAATCTAATTGGTTATAGTTAAATATATTTATTACTAGAGAATATCCTAGTATAGGGTTGTATCGGAGCTATAACCGATACATGCTTAAATCTAGATATCGGCTATGACATGAGTTTATATAATCTTTATTTCATGTTACATTAGACATGGGCAATTTATACTGTCTTGGTTCAGTCCGATCTATCCCAATTACTTATTTCTAAAGTAATATTGATATATTGATTATATAACACTGATCTTTACAGCCGATATACTAGTTTTAGGGTTAGTTCATCAATGACTATACCTTACAGTCGATTCATGCTTTATTGCATAGGCTAGCTTACATACGATATGAAATCGGCTGTTTGGCCGATGGACTATCGTTTACTAATATATTTGCATATTTCTTCTTATTGATTGCAGGATCAAATCAACTGGCACGCCCTCGAACCTAAAGTACTAATTTTGGACCTGCACTAGAGTAAAGCAAATCTCTTAGGCCAGTGTGTGTTTTTTGCATCAACAGATCCCTACTTGGATGATTGGATGGCGTCCATGCAGCCAACCTTTAAATTTGTGGGCCGTCAATCAATCCGTGACAAGATTTACAACTATTACAATAGGCTAAAATAAGAATTGCATATTGAATTAGAGAATATTGATTTACGTGTATGCCTAACATCGGACATGTGGACCTCAAATCAAAACTTAGGATACATGGTTGTCACAATACATTATGTTGATGCAGAATTCAAAATGAAAAAGAAAATTATAAATTTGAAGCCTGTGAAGTATCCACACACTATCTTTGCAATTGAAGAAGCCATTATGAGGTGTGGGGCTTGAGTAGCAAACTGTTCACCTTGACTTTAGACAATGCTAGTAACAACACCGCTACTTGTCAAGAATTAGTGAAAAATCTCAAGGATGAGTTAGTTTTGGAAGGTAAACATTTTCATGTGATGTGTTGTGCACACATCCTCAATTTGTTGGTTCAAGATGGAATGAGGGTGATTTGTGCGGCAATAGATAAGATCCGTGAGATCTTAAAGTGCGTTGAGCATTCGCCTTCATGCATTCAAGTGTTTAATTCAATTGTTTCTAGTAAAGGTCTTCCTCCAAAATCTAGTTTGTTTCTTGATGTAACAACCCGTTGGAATTCAACCTTCAAGATGATTAGAGAAATATTGCCTTACAAAGCTGTCCTCAATAGCTATGCCACTGAAAATTGTGAAATTGCACCAACTGACCAAGAATGGATGCATGCTGAATCAATATGTGAATTTCCTAAGGCCTTTGAAGAGGCTACTAAAGGTGTGTCGGCTCATAGGACACCAACTGCACACACATTCTTGCCCTTAGTTCTTTGTATCCGTCATGCTTTAAGTGATCCAGATTGGCAAACCAGTGATGTTTTGGCACGATTGGCTGCTCCTATGCACACCAAGTTTGCAAAATATTGGGATGAAAATTTTGCCTAACAACTTCAATTTGGCACTTGTTATTACCACTATGTTAGATCCAAAGAGGAAAAGAGGCTATTTGGATTTTTTTTATGAGAAAGTGTCTCCCCATGGGTTTAATGTTGAAAATAAGGTGGACTTTATTATAGAGGAGATAAAATCATACTTTCATGTGTATGAAGGAATTGCAAGAAGAAGGGGTGTATCCTACAAGTCACAGTCTAATGAAAGAGTTAGGGTGTGTTCGGCTGGGAGTGTTCCCAACTCCACCCCCTCATGTTCCGCGCGCACGCATTTCAAACCGCTAAACGGTGCGTTTTTTGCAAAGAGTTTCTATATGAAAGTTGCTTTAAAAATCATATTAATCCATTTTTCAAAATAATTAGTAATACTTTATTAATCATGTGCTAATGAGTCACTCCGTTTTCTGTACGGAGGGAATTTCTTCCCAACACAGGCTGCTGAACTCAGCCTTAGTGTTGTAGGCTCACCAGTTTTGGGCAAAAGAAAGCTTGAGCATGAATTTGCCCTCTTCAAGTCAAACTGGAAGGTTGCACGTATGCACAAGTTAGAGATTGATACATGTTTAGAAGAAGTGTGTGAAGATGATAGTGAGGATTTTGATGTTTTGGCATGGTGGAAGAAAAATGCCAAGAAGTTTCCTGTGTTGGCAATTATGGCTCGAGAATTTATTGCAATTCCACTTACATCGTGCCCTCGGAGGCTGCTTTCAGAAGTGGAGGAAGGATTCTGAGACACAAGAAGCTCATTGACACCAGGGATGCTAGAGGCACTTGTTTGTGCGAAAGATTGGTTGTATAGAGTAAAAAAAAATAGGGGGATTAAAGGTATAATATCTGCCATATTAAAAATTTTATACTTGGTATTAATCTCATCTTGTCATTACAAAACAATTCAACATGCAGTCTTTCATTTATTTTTTTACACTAACTTATTTTTGTATAAATGATTTCACTGCTGCTGCTTGATCTACAACTGTTTTCAATCAAATTACATGGAAGGATTTGTTATGAATCTAGAATTTTGGGGTCCCCATACCAGAGATGAAAAAAGAGGGCTTGATTCTTACTAATGTGTCCACTGCCTCATGCTATTACAGATCAAAGCACCTGAAAGATGAGCATCAAGAGAGCAGAACCACCTTTTGGTTGTGGGGAGGAGAACCACATCAAGGAGTCACATCAAAGAATCATAGCTTGCATGCTAGTTGATTTGAGCTGCAGAAGTAGTATGTATATGCATGTTCAACTAATTATTCTTGTAATATTAGCAGAGTGTTGTACAAATTGCTAGGCTAATTTCAGTTGTACTAAGTTATTTTTCACTGCTACTTGCAAATTCGATGACAATTTATCACTTAGAAAGTTAAACTATGGTATGTATGTTGCTTTGCCTTATATATCCTTGTTGTAATCCAATCAGTATGTATCGTTCTCACTTTATTGCTACCGGTGGACGGGCAGAGTGCCAAAGTGACTGTCAGTTGGTTTGGATTGTTGTATTCTCACTGTATTGCTGTCAGCCATGGGTAGAATCCATGGGTTTCCTGCGGGTTGGACTGGTTTGGGTGGGCAGAATGTGTGGGTGGGGTTGGGTAGGGTTTATAAAATCATTATGTCGGTTGGTTTGGATTGGATGGACTAGTTCAATTGCTTTTGGGTTGGTGCAGATGCGGGGTGGATTTGAATCCACTGCCAGGCTTAGTCATATAGGGTCTGTTTGGTTGGGGGGGAGGGGGTATTCTAGGACACCCTAGCTTCTCCAGCTGGTCCTAGAATCCATAATCCCCCAAACAGGTCAAATTCTATAACAATCTGTAGAAGCTAGCTAAGAAAATAAACTACAAGCTAGAAGCTAGGAATACCAGCTTCTAGAGATTCTGAGGAAGCAACCCATTAAAGATAGGAGGTAATTACCCACCAATGCCACTAGTATACTCCCAAAGCCCAAAGCCTCTAGCATTCATCTCTCCACCCATGGAACAAGCGAGCACGGGAGAAGGAAAGAGGTGACGGGGGAAACGAGGGCGCGGCACCCCTCGCCGGATCTGGCCATCCCTCACCGGAAACCGGCATCCCTCGCTGGATTCGATCCTTCCCCGCAGGAGGTGACCGATTTTAGCATGCGATGGAGCTTAGGTAGGAGGCGTTAGGAGGCTAGGGTTTTTGGGGCTGCGCCAATAAGAGGGAGCTCGCATCAGCCTACTTCCTCATCGATTCCGGCGCTATGCTACTTCATTGTCGTCAACTCCGGCGGTGTCCTGCTCCATCCCCATCAACTTCGGCCAGTAGGATTTGTGCAAGGTATTCTCTTTTTTTTGTAGTGAGATATATTTTGTTACACCTATTTGTGTATGTGATTTGTGCTTGCTTGGTCAAAGAATTTCTTTTTCCTACTAGTTGGTTTATCGATGTGCTAATACTCCCTGTTCTCCCAACCAAAAAGTTTAATTCACTGTTAGATAGTTCATATGATGCTTACTGTAGAGTTCTTGGATATGTCAATTCAGTAATTTAACTACTGCACATATGCATCCTATTAAATTGCTAGCACATTTACATTGGCACCTTACATGATGTGTCAACTTGACAATTAATCGATGAAAATATGATCATAGATGGAGAAAGCGAAGGTCCCAAAAGCACATCGGGATACATTTGCGAGCAAAGTGTTTTGTGAGATATGTAGAGATGAGGTTTTAGCAGGAAATAGACCAACAACTGCCTTGAGTACCTTTGGCTAAAAAACTTGGAAGAAAAATTCTTTGCAAGGACAGGGCGCAAATATGACTGTTTAAAATTAAAGAAGCGATAGGATGCTTTGAAGGTACGATATAACTTATGGTAATAACTCAAGCATGCAGCGACTGGTCTTGGTTTTGATGTTACAAAGGGATTAATAATAGTAGATAATGATTGGTGGAAAGAGAAGATAGAGGTACGGTAACTTTTTTTTATTACAACTGCACATCATTTCTTTGCATGCTATGCATACAAGTATCTTTTTATAATTTCTCTCATGCATTTTTTTTATTTTTCAGCTTAACAAAGAATATGGAAAATTTCGGTACTCACCTATTGAGAACCTTAATGAGCTGGAAGTTATGTTTCAAAACATTTATGCCTCCGGTGCTTCCTCGGTTATACCTGGTGTTTCTAAAGACAATGCTACAGATAAGATTGTTGTTAATATCCAGGAAGTTGACGATGAAGATGATGATGCTAACCTGGCTGTTCTTGAAGAGCCTAATACGAATGGAAAGCGAAGGGCTGCTACTATTACCCCTAGTCCTAAGAAGAACCATAGAAATTCTATGGTTAAGGAAGTGAGATGACTAGTTGATAAAATTGATAACATCGAAAGTAGCAGTTTTGTGACATCACAGTAGAATAATAAAGCTGATGATGAGATCATAGAGCACTCGCGTCTAGCTGTTAGATGTGGGGCTACAGAAGGAAGTGATGAGCATTACATTATAACCAAGCTGTTTATCAAGCAACATTATCGTGCAATGTTTCGTTCCTTCGAGACCAATGAAGGAAGAATGTCTTGGCTCAGGTGAATGTATGAGGACAAAAAGAAGAACTAGTTTCATGAATGTGTTGTATCCTAGACATTATTTATTTTCATCCATCATGTACTCCTGTATCCTAAGACGTTATTTATTTTTAGTCATCATGTAAGACGTTATTTAATTCCAGCCATCCTGTGCTTCTGTACTTTTAAGATGTACCCAAGACCATGTTTATTTAATTCCAGCACTTATTCTAAATACATGTCATGGGAACTTATATTTGATTTCATGTACTGTTGATGTGTTAAACAATATATATATTGTGTGACTTTTTTTTGTGTGTGTAGATGAGCACATCAGATGAGACTGATTCTACAAGTGACAGTGATTTTTCAAGTGACAATGATTCTACCTTATGTGAGTGAGAGTGGTGGTGCATCAGTTCATTTAAAGTATCGAAAAATGATCCTCCAGGTTGGAGCCACCGTTTCACTTGTTGCTTTGGATTATGCTGGAACTTATCTAGGCAAAAAGAGGAGACCACCTCCATGACAATCAGGTTATCGGTGGGTTATTGATAACTTGAGTGTTACCAAAGATTGCTACCATATGTTTTGTATGACTCCTCTTGTTTTTCATAAGTTACATGATACATTGGTTGAAAATTATGGTCTTCAGTCCACCAGAGATATGAATTCGATTGAAGCTCTAGGTATGTTCTTGTGGATGTGTGGTGGTCCTCAGTCTTTTAGCCAAGCCGAGAACCGTTTCAAGTGATCAACTGAAACAGTTAGCAGGAAATTCACACATGCCCTTTTATCTATTGATGAACTAGCAGAGCACAATATAAAACCAAAAGGGTCATCCACATTGCACCCAAGGCTTCAAGATTCTCACTTTTATCCCCATTTTAACAATTGTATTGGTGCAATTGATGGCACACATATACCTGTGGTTGTACCTGCAAAGCAACAAATTGCTCACATTGGTCGACATGGATATCCTACCTAGAATGTCATGGCTATTTGTGATTTCAATATGAGGTTCACTTTTGTTGTAGTTGGATGGCCTGGTTCAGCACATGACTCACGCATATTCAATGATACATTATCTCGATATTCTAATTATTTTCCACACCCACTTGATGGTAATGCAATTGTCTCCATACACATATAGTGTCCTTCTCATTGTTATTCATGGTCTTATTTTTTTCTACAAATTTGCAGGAAAATTCTATCTTGTCGATGCCGGATATCCTAATAGGATCGGTTACTCAGCTCCATACAAAGGGGAAAAGTACCACTTACAAGAATTTCAACGAGGTCGACGTCCAAGAGGTCGAAAGGAGGTATTCAACCATGCACACTCCTCCCTTTGTAATGTCATTGAACGTGCATTTGGTGCGTTGAAGATGAAATGGCGAATTCTGTTGCACATGCCTAGCTATCCTGTTGACAAGCAAAAGTTGATCATAATTGCTTGCATAGCTCTTCATAATTTCATTTGAGATAGTGCTTTAGCTGATGTTCTTTTTCGGAGATGTGACAATGATGAAGACTATATGCCACTAATCAATTCACCTGAAGTAGAACCGTATATGGGCACAACACTAGATGATGGTGATATGTGCACCTTTCGGGATTTCATTGCAAACTCTCTGATGGCAAATAGACTACGTGGTACATAGAAATATGAAGGTGGTTCAGGTTGTATTTTTCTATGTGGTTGATGTATATATGATAGTGATTAATTAGTACTTTGCTATTTGTATATATAGGTGGTTCAAGTTGTATTTTTCTATGTGGTTGATGTATATATGATAGTGATTAATTAGTACTTTGCTATTTGTATATATAGGTGGTTCAAGTTGTATTTTTCTATGTGGTTGATGTATATATGATAGTGATTAATTAGTACTTTGCTATTTGTATATAAAGCAGTGGCAAATTAGGCATTTGTATGTGCTTGATGAACACATTTCGGTGGAAAAGTAGCATGCATGTGTTTGCATTACATGATTAATTTGACCCTCCTTATTGCCTTAAAAATATGGAACAATGGCTTTTTTTATTAGCTACAATTATGAAAGTTCAGTATTCACAACAATACTTTTAAAAATTTGTATGTACATGGGTTTACTCTACACAACAAATAGTTAACAAAATAGTTAACAGATAATGAGAATCATGTACTTCAAGAATTCAGCCTCTCAGCACACCAACCAGTAAACCCATAGAAGCTCCCCCAAACATGCTCCCTTCAGCTTCTCAGAATCTTTAGCTAGCTTCTCAGAATTTCCAGCTCCCCAAAACATGCCCATAGTTAGCATTGTGTGTGTCTATATTGTACTTGTTCTTCTGTGCATTTGTCGTGCACAAACTCTTCATGTTAGTATTATCTTATTAGCTTTATCTTGTTCTTTTTATTGGAATGATTAAAACTTGCATAATGAACAACCTAACTTGATGTGATCTGAAAAATTGTAGTTTTAATATAAATATAGTGCAACACTTAGTGCTTTTTTGGATTAATCCAACTGCATTTGTATTGTGTAGGTTATGTTATCATTCCCACAGTAATGTGCATGATGTAGAATTGTTTCACATAGGCACGTTATAACATCATTTTCTCTCACACTAACAAGTGGATTGACTTGTACTCTAGTAAGTTGTTGAAAATATTTTGATAAATTAATTGAGATATGTAGGAACAAAAATTTCCATGAAGAAACAAATCTTTTTTCCGTGACACAAAAGAATACTACCACCTCCAATTCATATTATAAATCGCTTTAACTTTTTTCTAATCAAACTTATTTAAATTTAATAAATTTATAGAAAAAAAATCACATCTATAACACCAAATTAGTTTCATTGAATGTGGCATTGAATATATTGTTATAATATGTTTGTTTTGTGTTTAAAATATTGCTATATTTTTCTACATACTTAGCTAAACTTAAAAAAAATAACTAGAAAAAAGTCAAAGCTAACTTATAATATAAAACAGAGTGAGGATCATATATCAGATCACGTGACTGGTTAAAAGTACATAAATCTTAAAAAATAAAAAAGAATTACCATAATGCTAAGTGTATTTTCGAACATGCTTATACAAGTTCATACCCTACTAAGGCACTACACAGTAACACACCTTATACTCACACACT
This sequence comes from Oryza punctata, assembly GCA_000573905.2. Classification (NCBI taxonomy): domain Eukaryota; kingdom Viridiplantae; phylum Streptophyta; class Magnoliopsida; order Poales; family Poaceae; genus Oryza; species Oryza punctata. Next base: position 18,385,192 of record CM002492.2, on the reverse strand, counting down.
CACAAATATATGTTCTAGTACAGATAATTAAGATAGAAATTGACAACTAAACTTTTTTCAAGGTCACTAAATTTTGATGAACACCAGAGTATGAAATTTTTTCATCTAACTTTCAAGTTTAACATTTTATTTCGGAAACCGCAACGATTTATAGAGTGGAAATAAATGTTCGACTCCTTATAGCCGATCATATTCTTTCTTCTTTCGAGCACCGCTACACTTTTTTTTTTTATTACAGAACTCTATATCAGCCGTTTAATTTAACTATTAAAAAATTGTACTCACAACATGACACGTGTCATAGGTAAGCATAATACAGGGGTTATTCCATTGACTGCTTTCTATATGCTGCTGTCAGCGAGACACGTCGAGCAGCTTAATTAATTTTCTTAATCCATGCATCCTTGAGAGCGGAAACGGAAGCATCGCAACGGATGATTGATTACGAAGATCTCTTCCCAAGTAGATTTGATTTTGACCAAGACCAACTGCTACAGCATGATAGCACCGGGGCACCGGCCAAAACGCGCGTGCATTTTCTACTCTTTCTTCCATCGGAGAAACACGAGACACATACGTCCTCGTGCTGCCCAGCCAACCTAATTGGACCACTCCCATGACTAATCTAAGTCATTACTACGGGGATCAAGGACAAAAAGAGAAAGAAAATCGCACTTCATTTCCGTGGCACTTCTTTTGAAATCGAGAAAATTTACGCAAATTTCACGAGAGTTAAAACTGATCTCAACAAAATTCCCGCTAAAACACATCCATTGAGTTGTGACCGGTGCAGTGGAGGAATCCGTGCCACGTTGTCTCACTCGGCACACGGGACCAAACGAAACCGAACCGAATCCTTTCCGCCAGAACTGGGCCCACATGCCAGCCAGATGCACAATTCCGATTTGATTTTCAAAGTCCAAAAACTATAAAAACTTCCTCTCCCTTTTTCCATCTCTCTCCTCTTCCTCGCATTTCCCGCACCACGAAGGAATCAAACGAACGAAAAAAAAGAAGGAAAGAAAAAAAAATATTCGCAATCAGATCGGCCCCCACGTCTTCCCGTTCCATTCCTTCTCGAAGCTTCCATGAACGTGGAGCGCCTCGTCCCCCCCGGCGCCGGCGCCGGTGGCGGTCGCTACCGGTACGAGCGGATGCCTAGGGGCCCGGTGGATAACGGGGAGGAGGAGGAGGAGGAGGCGGCGGTGCCGGAGCGGCGGCCGGAGGTCCTGGCGGCGTCGGCGTCGTTCCGCCTCTCGGAGGCCGCGCGGGTGTTCGAGGAGCTCCCCAGGGCGTCGATCGTCGCCGTGTCGCGCCCCGACGCCGGGGACATCACGCCGATGCTGCTGTCGTACACCATCGAGGTGCACTACAAGCAGGTTCGCGGGATCCTCCCCTGCCTCTTTCCTGTTCGGTTTATTTACGATTCTGAAACATCATGTGAAATTTGGTGTGATGAGAGGGGTGAATTAGTCTAGAATCGCGTCCTTTTTTTTTGGTCGGCAAATTCCACGATCATTGTTACACGTTATTAGTTCGATTCGATGATACTAATAACTACAGCTCATGATTTTAGCTGCTGCGCGAAATGTGACTTCTGGTTGTGAGTTGTGACCTCTACGCCACTACGAACATGTTTGATTTTAATGGCCAGAAATTCACCATATAGGAAGGGATGAGAGAATTTGCATAAAGGGATTTGTGTTCCATGATTGATGGTACCACCGTACCAGTCAACTACTAGTAGGATTTTTCACAATCTCAAATGTTACAGCGTGTCTATGGCATTGTGGGAGTTGATATTAGCGGTTCAGCATTGGATAGGCATGGCTTTTATGTATGGATTTTCATTAGGAGACTACATCAGATTTGCTGCTGATCAACCTGTCTCGAGCAGGTCTGCTCTTAAATCAATCATGTGCAAATACAGTCTATGTGAATAGATTAAACTTGTGTGTGGAGTTTTCTGGTGCAGTACACGCCTAATCGATCACTGTTTTTGATTGGATGATGTGGTTACTTGCACTGTAAACAGCCTATTAACCTGAGTTTAACAGGATGTTGGTTCTACCTGTTATGCGCTCATTTTTATCTGCTCTTACTTGGTGAGGCTAACTGCCTAGAGTACTCACCTACTCAGATGAGTACTCAGCCATGTAGACTTGGTTTTAGTACACTGAAGTTTATGTTTGAGGTAAATTAGAAATGGTGGTTTCTGGTTAAGCATGTTCCATGAACCAGCTATTTTCTGCTTTGTTGCTAGATGTTCATATGAAATTTGTGGTGTGTAAAATTGTCATCCCCATTTGGCATTTGCAACAGTGTGCCTCCAATTCCTCACATACAACTTAGTTGAACTTCTTTGGCCTTTTATATTTATTGAAAGCACTTGTTTTCTTTTGTTACAAAAAGTTATAAATGGACTTTTAAGTTTTCTTTTGTGTTGGATTTAACCTTTAGGTCCTGATGTTTCCTGTAATCGACAGGTTTTTGGTCCTAAGTTCTGATGATCATTCTGATCCTTTAGAATTCTAAGATGGTTACCTACATATACAGAATCAATTAGACACAATCAATTCGAGACCGAGAAATTGACCAACTTAGAGGATATATCAAATATAGATTGAAGGGCGTGCCAAGGTGATTTTGTTTGTGTCAGTTTGTAAGCTGCGATAGATCCTAAACTGAAATGATTTCTATTATCTTGACTTGTCACGGTGCAAATCAACTATCTAGTATTGACTACTGACCAACTTGGCCTTAACAACTTGGTACATGCTTAATTTGTCAAAACTCAAGACTTTTAAGAAAGTTTGTGTTCCCTTTCACTTCGCATCTTATTATGTTAAAATGTGGCAAGGGACTTTGTGGAACACATGTTTATGACCAGTTTGAAATTAATGGACTGCATGCACTACATGGCACAACCTGTGTGCAGATGGTTTATACATGCACACACGAACAAAGGCAAACAGAAAATGTTGAACTTGTGAAATGCATAAGTTTTATTTCTTAATACTTGTCATATAGAGTTTTTCTACTTGTGGCATGCTTACTTTCATGTGATGGACATTTTCTTCTTTACACTGTCCTATTTATTTCCATTAAATATGAATGTTTCATATGTGAACTGAGAAATGTTTCACTGCTTCCATCAGTTTAGGTGGCGTCTATATAAGAAAGCTTCACAAGTTCTCTATCTACATTTTGCATTGAAGAGGCGTGAATTTCTTGAAGAATTTCATGAGAAGCAAGAACAGGTTGGTTATTTGACCATTATGATTCGTGATGCTTTTCAATACTGGATTTCAACCCGTAAGTTCCTTAAAGTAAACTCGTTGAGTTGCCGTGCAGTTGTGCTGTTTGATTGGAGATATAATTTTATTTTTTACTCTCAACTTCTGTACATCTCAAAAGTTAGTTAGATTTAGGATTACAATGGGCTGCAACTATTTATTTTAGAAATATATGAGCCATTAGGTCATAAATAAAAACAATTGTTAACAGTATGGTATTAGAGCTAGGTTGAACTTCTCTTTGTTGCTAGTGTTGGTTTGTGTGGATATGGCATCATTGCCTTGTCCACTTCATTTAGGTCGTCCTTGTTGTCATACGAGACTATTGATGAATAGAGGATCTCACCTATATTTTGCCTGCGCGGTGGCACACCTGCTCTTCAAAAACCCCTGGTGACACTAGCAACACCAATCTATTGTGGGTCCCTATTGATGTATCCCCAAGAAATTCTTCCTGACACAAGTAAAGATCTTTGTGATGAGGTGCAGGGCATGACATCTTCTCTCCCCCTTTCTTTAAGTGTATCTCATATTATAAATTATGTTTGTTGTTTTAAGGTTCTTGCCGATCCCTTTTTATTTTTTTCCTCAAAAACTGCATTTCATTTCATTTAAGAAGGAGATTGTGACATCCTGGCCCAATTAGGATATGGCCTGTGTGGCCCATAAGCGCCGTGCGCATGTTTAGTACTACCTTGCTAGTTTAGCAAGAGTGGAACCAACTTATAATGTCTCTTTCCTCCAACCATTCCACTCCCAGGTTAACCCTTTTACACGAAGCGAGGACGAAATTGTAAGTGGAGTGTTATGTGTAAGTGGGCCCGCCCGTCTGATGGGCTGGGCTACGCGGTTCTGGAGGGAGAGTTGTTACAGAGATCCCTTTTTATTTTAAAATGCTACCTTAACATCTTCTTATTAGAATTTATCATCATTTAACTTCTACAAGTATTAATGCACTCTATGGAAAGTGGAGGAGGCATAAATATGTGTGAAAATAGGATGGGGTATAGAAGGAAGCCATTGCATCAGGTCAGATTTAGTTTGTTAGATAACAAATAATAAAATAGCTTATTATTTATGACTCATACTTCCTAGTCCACTTAATGGATCAATATTGACATATTCCTCATCAGTTCATCAGGTTTTGCAAATTTTTATGTTTGGTAATATTATGCCCAAACAAAGAGGCAGTTTCCACAAATATAAGGGGTTGAAGTGAAAGATTGGGAAATCAGTACTCCAAAATCCCTTATATTTGTGGATACAGGGAGGGAGTAGTCTTTAAGCACAGATTTTTATGTTGGATCAACTCACCTACTTCTTCCTCCTTACTTTAACTTAAATATGACACGTTTTAACCATTTAATGTCTGGAGAAATGTCAGTACGATGGGAAGCAGAGTTAAGTGGGGAGTACTAAGTTGATTTCTTTATTTTGTGATTCAAGGTCAAAGAGTGGCTCCAAAATCTGGGAATTGGGGAGCACATGCCAGTAGTACATGATGAGGATGAAGCAGACGATGTGAATGTTCCTGCACAGGCCGAAGAAAACTCCATTAGACATAGGTAAAAAATTTTATACATCAACGACACACTAGTAGTTGATGTATAGTAATGCTTTATCATATTGCAAATGTTGAATTAGAGCAGTTGAGTCTCCATATGTTATCCCATGCATGCAGTAAGCAAGACATTGAACCTATTGTGGCAGAAATGTTCCTTCAAGTGCTGTTTTGCCTGTCATTCGACCAGCTCTGGGGCGCCAACACTCTGTTTCTGATCGAGCAAAAGTTGCCATGCAAGAATATCTGAACCATTTTTTGGGGAACTTGGACATTGTCAACTCACCGGAGGTACTCATTACCCAAAGCTTTATACATTTCACTCTATTGTTTCCAATTAGAATAAATGCTGACCAAAATATCCTATCTACATCTAGATTAGTTTTATCGTCAAGAGTCAGGACTAAAACATCTTTCAAAATACAGGTTTGCAAATTTTTGGAGGTATCATGTTTGTCATTTTTACCTGAATATGGGCCTAAGCTAAAGGAAGATTATGTATCTGTTGGACACTTGCCAAAAATTCAGAAGGACCATAAAGAAAACTGTTGTTCATGTGGGTTGTTTAGCTGTTGCAAAAGCAGCTGGCAAAAGGTATTAGATTTTCTGTAGTTCAATTTTGTAAGTAGCTATCTTATAATCATTGCATTTAAGATATTAAATTGAACAAATTTTCAATAGGTTTGGGTTGTCCTGAAGCCAGGATTCTTAGCTTTACTCAAAGATCCTTTTGATCCAAAGCTTTTAGATGTCCTTATCTTTGATGCATTGCCACATATGGATATAAGTGGAGAGGGCCAAATATCTCTAGCAAAAGAGATCAAGGAACGGAACCCATTGCATTTTGGATTCCAGGTACATATTCCATTTTATGATCTCTTGCCAAGTTAGCACGTACATTTGAAATGTTATACTTGTATATTTTGGTTGTTGACGGTGGAAACATTTTTATATCTATTGCAAGAATATTTTGAGTTTAGCCAGATTTTGATTGTTGAGTTTGGCCTTGCTGCAAAGTGAAAGCTAGCTAGATATTGGAATGTTACTTAAAAAATCTTAGTGATTTTTATGTTCTGGGCCTAAAAAAGATGCACTCAGTTAATTATTTGATCTTACAGTAAATATATAAGTGCTTCGGAAATGCCACCACAGTGCCCAATAGAGCCTTAGGAGTCTGCAGGATTATCTCTTTCCCCTTTTGTGGTATGGATATCTTAAAGAATACATAACATCTTTGTTATGAAAAATGCTACTTTTACAGAATGTTTTTGTAGTTGAATTGCATACTCATAAAAAAATACTCTAAACCAAGTTTTGAATGTGGCGATTTTTTTCTGATTTATGTGGGAACTGAATTAATTCTTTTGGAATTCCTTCCTTCCAATCAATTGATATCTTGGTATTTCTGACCTAGTTCACCTCTTCATGCTATTTTGATACAAGCGTTAACTTTATATTTCTGTGGAGTCTAAACCTATTTGTGCTTTTTGGAGGAAGGTGTCTTCTGGTGGCCGGACTTTAAAGTTACGAACAAGAAGTTCTTCTAAAGTGAAAGACTGGGTTAGTGCAATAAATGCTGCTCGACAAACTCCAGAGGGCTGGTGCTACCCTCATCGTTTTGGTTCATTTGCTCCACCAAGGGGTCTCATGCCAGATGGTAGTATTGTTCAGTGGTTTATAGATGGAGAAGCTGCATTTCAGGCAATTGCTTCCTCCATTGAGCAAGCAAAATCAGAGGTTAACTTTGTGTTTCTTCAATAGTTACTGATGGAGAAAATAACTACAATTGTGTAAATCTTAAGATTAACCGAATATTTGATGCAGATATTTATTACTGGCTGGTGGCTCTGCCCAGAATTGTTTCTCCGACGCCCTTTCCAACATAATGGATCATCTAGGCTTGATGCTCTACTGGAAGCTAGAGCTAAGCAGGGTGTACAGGTATCATAATGGTTCCCTTTTAATCAAAGTTGCAGGCCTGTTATATGAAGTGTGAGGTGCTTAAGTTATGTAGCAATGCTTGCTACTTCATTCATGTGTCAATTGCATGAATTGTAGATGTGGGCACCCCATGATTTATACCACACGCTACCGTTAGCACATGTCAACGCGAACTATTTAGTTAGGTGGGGTCCATATAATCGAAATAACCACCAAACCTCATACCCGCTAATTGTAGGTACAGTATAAACCCGAAGCACTGAACTCTGAACAAAAAAGATACTAGCATGTCTGAGCATGTCGGTTCCCCACCGAGACATACTAGTAGTCATCCACTCGATGGCGATGATCCAAAGAGTATATCCCAGGAAACCCGATACAATACTCATCCATACGCATCTATGTTGTTCAAAATTCAGAAAAATTACACAAGGTAGCTCCCAGGACAGCAGCTAACTCATGCACTTCTATTAATTTTTATGCACATTTAACAGTTATGCCAATTTACCAATTAAAGTGTAGGTTTGGTTCAATTTTATGTAGCGTGTACTGCTGATGTAAAAAAAATCATGCACCCTAAAAGAACACAAAGCATCAGTTACCTTGAAAAAAAAACTAGGGATGTTACAGTAGATGCCTGAATCATATACATCTTGTATCTTCTGAAGATGGCTTACTTTGTGAGGTTCAAGTCTGTTTATCTTTCAAGCTCAAACAAGAAAGAAAAAAAAATCCGTGAATCCCATCTGCTGATAAACTATTCAAATAGACCCCTGCGTTTGGGGCTTGTCAGGACCCAAGATCCCGAAATGGACTAGAACTCGCGATTTCTCAATTCGATCAGAGTAGCAGTAAGAAAATATGTGGCCGCCGCAAGACAGAGTTCTACGAGTATTCTACTCCTAAGGAAATAAAATTAGTTTTTCTCATCATATCCTTGCATCTTGGCTAAAAGCCTATACATAGTGTATTACAAGAGGATGATTAATCAAGCTAATACAGCCGCTAATGGAGATAGAACAAATTAATGGTGACAACCCATGTGTTTTCTTCAGTTCCACGATGCTGTAAAGTGAAACATGACAAAACAGAGACAACTACAATGGTCCCAAGTATCTGTAGCCCGTTGGATTGTCATCATACTCTTTCCCAGCCATCGGATCTTCATAAACGAAACGTTATCATCTCCTACAACCATTCCCCTTTGCTCTTCTTCTTCAGTATTTCTTCAGAAAGTTCAGAAAACAACATCAACTTCCATTTCTGAATTCAGTTCCTGACAGGGCTTTTGGCCCTTCTGCCTCCCACACACTCTCATCCTCACTTCCTCTTGCATACGCTTGCAAGTGATGTAGTTATCAATTCCTAGAGACAGAGATCACGCAAGAAGATTTCAGGATCCATAGGTCATCTTTGAAGATTTCAGGATCCATAGGTCATCTTTTCTTTGTGAAAATATATTAGAAGCTAATGACTTCATAATAGGTCCCTGGCACTGATCATTATTTTAAATAATTGTCTTAATGTCTGGTTTTGTCAAATTTAACCGAGAACAAGCTATACGAGTGTTTTTGGCATCACACAGTGCTTTGGTGCTTATGAGTTACAATGCACACTTTTGTTGTATTTATTCTTTTTCTTGTTTTTATTGTTTTTGGTGTAAGGCAGGAATGATAGGTTCCTGTCATGGCCTCTGATCATTGATAAAATATCAACTTATCAGTTATCACATGACTTGAAAAAGTAAAATGAGTAAAAAACTAGATGGCTCATAAAAACCGACAGTTACTGACTGGTTACTCTGAATTTTGGTAATTATGCAGATCTACATTCTTTTGTACAAGGAAGTTGCTCTTGCATTGAAAATTAATAGCTTGTACAGTAAACAAAAGCTACTTAACATTCATGAGAATGTAAAAGTTCTGCGATATCCTGATCATTTCTCAAGCGGTGTATACTTGTGGTATGACAATTCTGTTTTTGTCTCCCTATGTTCAATGCAAGGCTATTTGATTATAACTTCTTATTTTCACTTTAAGGTCACACCATGAGAAAATTGTGATAGTAGATAATCAAGTATGCTATCTTGGAGGTCTTGATCTGTGCTTTGGTCGTTACGATAATTCTGCGCACAAACTTTCAGATGTTCCTCCTGTGATATGGCCAGGGAAGGACTACTACAACCCCAGGTAACTATGGTATCTCGTTTATCATGGTATTTATGTAGGACTATTCCCAAATTATTCTTACCTGAGTTTTCCTTCTGTATGTAAGGGAATCTGAGCCAAATTCCTGGGAGGACACAATGAAAGATGAGCTGGACCGAACTAAATATCCCCGCATGCCTTGGCATGATGTTCAGTGTGCTCTCTACGGTCCACCTTGTCGGGATGTTGCAAGGCATTTTGTTCAGCGCTGGAATTATGCAAAGGTTTGTCTGTTCCATTGCATACTCATCATAGAAAGTGTCTTCCATTTCATGATTGTAAATAAAATACCATTTTTTTCCAGAGGAACAAAGCTCCCAATGAGCAAGGAATTCCCTTGCTGATGCCTCATCACCACATGGTAATTCCACATTACAAGGGCATTAGCCAAGAAATTAATAGTGAGGCTGATGGTAAACAAAATCATGATAAGGATGTTGATGTTAAAAAACCAGTCTCCGTGGACTCACGGGAGTCATGTCAGGACATTCCATTGCTTTTACCTCAAGAGCTTGAACCACAGGCATTGCCCAATGGAGATTTAAGAGTGAACGATTTAGACACTAACCACTCTGATCACCTACACAAAACAAGCTTCAATCAGCCTTTGCTCAACCGAAAGGCAAAGTTAGATTCTTCCCGACAGGATTTGCCTATGAGAGGTTTCGTTGACAATATAAATTCCCTTGAGTCATCATCTATTAGACATTTTGATTCTTCCAAAGAAGAAAAGTATCACATGGATAAGAACTGGTGGGAGATGCAAGAAAGAGGAGATCAAATTGCTTCAGTACTTGATATAGGGCAAGTTGGTCCAAGGGCAACTTGTCATTGTCAGGTCAGTATTGAAGTTAATTTTGAATTAATTTGTTGATGCCAATGAATGAGATCATGGGCAAGAGTTTCTCAAAGTTTTGGCTATTTTAGTTATATAACTGTGCTACACAAGTTACGTGGTTCGCTGTCTGAAGATTGTAATTTATTGGAAGTTTGGAATTTTCACAGCTGCATTATTGGTAGACAGTAATTCGTTAGGAAATAATATGAAATCTTTTGTTATAACAGATGCAACGTGAATGCTGTAGGAAAAGAGGCAAACATGGAAAATCTGAAACCAGAGCTAATAACTATGTATGACGTAACGTGTGATATTTATCTAGTTTGAAACATGAAAAGTTTGAAACTAGGTCGATGATCAGTATGAGTCTAATGACTGACACAAAATGTGATTCTTATCAGTTTAGCTACTTAGCAGTTTTGCTGCTTTTGGTGATATTGTCTTTTATATTCTGGGTTAAGCTTATGCTGGTTATTTGCATATTTAACTGGTATCAAAACAGAAAAGTAGCTAAGATCAGTTTGTTAGTCTATTCATAATTCATTAACTTTTTTGGGTATGGCATAATGTTTTCACTGAAGTTGCTAAATGTAAATTTTGTCTGCATGATCACCATTTCTTCAGAAGGGCTGACATATAAGATACATTCCTGCTGTATACTCAGATATGCTTGTATACTAAGTTATTTACACGAACATTAGAAACCATTATAACAATTGCATCAAATAATTTTAGTAAGTTAATGAATCTATCTTTTGGTTCAGGTAATTAGAAGTGTTGGTCAATGGTCAGCTGGAACCACTCAAATCGAAGGAAGCATCCACAATGCCTATTTTTCTCTTATTGAAAAGGCAGAACATTTTGTATACATCGAGGTCTGCATTTTGCATTTTTTTAACATAAAAAATTCAATTTCTAAACAGTAGTAGATTAGTAAGTTTTACTTGATAATGATCTTTAAATAATGTTCAGTAATTGTCACTATCTTATTGCACATTATTCTGTCCAGTTTCTTTAGTATAAAAAATCATTTTTTTGCACATATACTCCATAAGTATGTAATTAATATCCACAAGACTGCCAGCAAATTGTCTAACATCCTATTTGCACATCTTTTTTGCAGAATCAGTTTTTCATATCAGGCCTTTCAGGAGATGAAACGATAAAAAATCGTGTATTGGAAGCATTATACAGGCGCATACTTCGGGCAGAGAGAGAAAAAAAACGCTTCAAAGCCATCATAATAATACCTCTGTTACCTGGTTTTCAGGTAATTTTCTACTGCAGCGATTAGGAATGTTTTTGTTCCTGGTTACTCACATAATATCGTGACAGGGAGGCATTGATGATGGCGGAGCTGCGTCTGTGAGAGCAATTATGCATTGGCAATACCGGACTATCTGTAGAGGCCCTAATTCTATACTTCAAAATCTATATGATGTTATTGGTCCAAAAGCACATGATTATATCTCCTTTTATGGTCTTAGAGCACATGGTAGACTATGCGATGGAGGTCCTTTGGTCACTAATCAGGTAAAGTATGAGTCTTGTCCTTTTATGGAGCATGTTTTGTTTTCTGCCAGGGTCCTGGCACTTGGCCATTTAAGAGTTGTGATGCACAGAACTAGCATGTAAAATATTTGGATACTCTTAATAATGTTGTCATTGCAGATTTATGTCCACAGTAAGTTGATGATAATTGATGACCGCATCACATTGATTGGATCAGCTAACATAAATGATAGAAGCTTGCTTGGATCAAGAGATTCTGAGGTATGCGTTTCTCATATTCCTGTGTCCACTATATTTTGGTACGTTGCACCTTAACTTGTAAGGTTCTCTGATGAGAAGTATTTTCTTTTCAGTTAACTCTATTTAGCAAATGGCAAATCACTTACATCAAGTAATGTTTTAATGTTGGATGTCGGTTACCTGATAGTTTTTCCCCTTGTCACCTTGTAGATTGCCGTGGTCATTGAAGATAAAGAAGTTGTTAGTTCCAAAATGAATGGAAAACCTTGGGAAGCTGGGAAGTTTTCTCTAAGCTTACGTCTCTCTCTCTGGGCAGAGCACCTTGGCCTTCATCGAGGAGAGGTTTGGGATATATTGCATTTATGCTTTGATTCTTCCGTCAATAATCTTTTGTTAATAGACAGATGTTCTTAATATTGCAGAATCTCCAATGTTCTCTTTAACCATTTTTTTCTAGGTATGCTAGTGATTCACATAACATATGGTATGGGAAATGTATTTTTAATTACATATTTAGTAATATCATTTCCATTAGATGGTATAAATACATTTGAATCTCATTCCAAGTGGTGGTGACCTTGTGCACATCTGCCCCGTGACAAAATTCCACATACATTTCACAATATATTTATGTCTTACTGTACTAATGTCTTATGTAAGCTGCTATAAACTTTTGACATGTGATAAACAATTTGATATTATCACAATATGCTTCATAAGCTTTATTCTATTCATTGTAGCAGGTACGGATATCATGTGCATTATTTTGATTGTTTAACATATAAATTTGATATGCAGGTTAGCCATATTATGGACCCTATCGATGACTCAACTTTCAAAAATATCTGGATGGCCACTGCTAAGGTGAGATAAAGCATAAATGTTGTTTCCTGCCATAGTCGATTTAACCCTAACCATTTGTATCACTCAATACTGCTAATGCTACTCTTCCTAGAATGTATAAATCGATTTAGGATGTCTAACCTGGTACTTCATATAATATTAGGATGTTGCTTTCTTTAGTTGTAAAATTCTAAACTGCATGATGCATGTTATATTGAATGTTTTAGTCATGGCTATCTCCATTAATACTCATAAATTAGTTAACTGTATTTTTGGCAGACAAATACCATGATTTACCAAGATGTCTTCTCATGTGTACCTAATGATCTTATCCATTCAAGGTATGAATTGACCACTCCATTTCAGTTGCTCTTTTTACAAATTGTTCTGGACTCTAAACATAATGAGCATGCAGGGCCCAATTTCGGCAAAGCTTTGCTCACTGCAGGGATAAAATCGGTCACAGTACAATCGATTTGGGGGTTGCCCAAGAGAAGCTAGAAACCTACCAGGACGGCGATCTCAAGGGTACGGACCCTATGGAAAGATTGCAGATGATCAAAGGTCACCTTGTTTCTTTCCCGTTGGATTTCATGTCCCAAGAGGACTTGAGACCATATTTCAGTGAAAGTGAATATTATACATCTCCACAAGTTTTCCATTAGCTTCTTTTTCATGGAAAAATTACTCCCCTACTGCCATAGTTGTACATAGTGCAGAGGTCAACCTTTAGGTGTTTCCAATATTTTGTCAAATAGGTAAAAGAAAGAAATTATCAAACCACAGACCGGTGGAAAGGTTACAAGTACAGTTTAGTCACCGGTACGTTTCTTCTCTTTTTGGGCAAGAGAACACTCTGCTCAGTTCATTCTGTTCGACACAGAATATAGGAGTGTAGATAGTTTATACGGCACCCTTTTTTCCTTTTTAGGCAAGAATAACTCCTGTTGAGCTAACTCTTTGTTGACATAAAGAAAAGTTCTTTTTGCCCCCTTCCAAGCTGTGTGTCAGACTCTCAGTACGTGTACATTTTACATTGTCTACAACTAAACAATGGTATGCGATCCATTCATTTTGGTTGAAACCAATGATAATCCATGTAATCATGTACTGATATTGCCTCTGGAAATGTTCGGTGTTTTTTTTCTGCATTTCTAATGTTTCACGCCCTTAGCTTCCGAAGTGCAGAGGACCAGGGCCAGTTAAGACTAATGGTTTCATGTCATTTTTTTTTGTCACAATGGAAGCTTATAGAATACAAAGGAAACAAAACGTGACTATTGAAATTCTGGAATGCAAAATGGGGTAACTGAACTAACCTGTTAGCAATCTATTATTTGATCTAGGGTTCATTGTAGTTTTTCCCTCTAATGAAGGTAGGATTACGATTACTGACATGTCTTTTGTTTCCAAAAACATTACATGTTTTCATAACTATTATCTGGTGTGGATCTTTCCCTCTGATTATTTTGTAATTCTTAGCACATGAGAGCGAATATGGTAGTAGATTCTTTTCACCCTGCTGCTTTAATAGTATACTATATATCTTAAACTCAAGAAGAGGTATGAAAACACATGACCTCCATATATTTTCAACCACTAACCTTTCCAATATACCGTTAAATATGTATCCACAAAGGCGAAAGCCCTTTTTGTTACTGCTGATAGTCTGCTAATACAGGTGAATTCCGTTTACCACTCGACTTCAGTTACAGCCATTGCGCGCGTGATTCGCCCATGGTTTTCCCACAGAATTCCCGGTGCTAACTGCTAAGCTAGCTACCTCATGTGTCGGTGCGGCCACTTTTGAGGTGATGCCCTTGCGTTGGATGAACGAACTGGACATTGCCTAGCTACCGGGTTTTACAGCGTGCAGACGCCGGATTGTCCAGCAGAAACTCCAATCTCCAGAAAGGTTCTCTTTCCATGCATGGTGCATTGATGCTTCGTACTGACGACGTACACTCCTCAAAATATAAACCACCAAAATATAATGCTGACTCGAATCTACCGATCGGTTGATGACAAAGTGCTTGCTTAAATTAACACGGGGTATTTGTCCCATTGTGTCATCAGCAACATGGATGCATTATGCAGGGTGATTGATATATGCAGATGCAGGTAGTAGTATCTTCCAAGATCCGACACTAAAGTCTGTAATGAGGAGTGGTTGCAGAAGCTAGCTTAGCGCCGTGTCACGGTTGTTAAGAGGGGAAAAAAGACACCGTATGGTGTCGTACGTGTTCAGTACTGAAATGCGCCGACCGCTCTCTAGGGTAAGTGGATGACACGTGAAGAAGAAGACTAGATGCATCGTCTAAGCACAACTTTGTATAGTACAGGTGTACAGCCTTTGGTAGGGTGTATGTTTGTCAATTGTCAAGGTTTGATTGGCGTGTGCAACGTCGTACCATTTGGTTTTTGGTTATGGAAATGGCCATCATTTTGCATCATGCACATTCATTCAATTCATTCATCTTATACTTAAGTGCATTCAGTGTTGATTATGTACATACGTTGATTCTAGTGATCATTTTTTTTAGAAATTTCAAGGGGGGGAGTTTCCCCACCTGAATTTCATTAAGCAGAAAGGGAGGTGGAGGTACAGTTATGACAAATTGCGGGACCTTACAGCAGAGGAAAGGAGAGACTTCCAGGTAGAAACAACCGGCCTTTCGTCTCTACGAAGACGTTCGGCCCAAAGAGTGGCATCGTTAGTACATTTCTTAACTACACGGGAAAGAGAAACAGGGAGAGAGCGGAATACAACATCATGACGGTGATTCCACAGACCCCACAAGCAAAGAATGTAAAAAACTTGGAAATGTTGTTGGGGTAGGTAGCTTTGGGGGGTAGAGAGCTGAAATATCTTGCACTGAAGCGACGGCGGGGATGACATCAATGGACCCCCAAAAGTGTTGAGCAAACTGACAGCCAAAGAATAGATGCATCGTTATTTCATCCGTAGCATCACAGAGGGCGCATCGCGGGGATTGAGTAATCTGCTTCTTGTGGAGATTGACCTTAATAGGGAGACGTTCTTTGATGAGGAGACAGAGAAAGAATTGAACTCGGGGAGGGGCATGGTTGTGCCAGATGAACTTCCAATGGCGGCATTCATCAGTCAGGGCCTGGCAGTCTGAGTAAATTGCCTTGGTTGTGAGAATTCCAGCATTTCCTCGTCGTGACCGAACATCAGCGTTTTCCGAAAGTTGGTATGATTGAAGAAGCTGCAGTAGTTGCTCAAGTTGTCGGGTCGCCACTGACGACAACCTCGAGACAAAGTGCATTGAAATTGGGGAGGAGAGGAAACTGGCAACAGTGATATCTTTATCTAGGGTGTGGGAGAAAAGAGGAGCAAACTGATCTTTGAGAGGAGATGTCTCGCACCAGCAGTCCGACCAGAACGAAGTGCGAGTGCCGTCGCCTATTGATACCTGCGTTAAATTTTGCAGAAGGGGGAGTAGCTTTTGCAGCGATTTCCAGTGGGTGCCCAGTTGTCGGTCGGTGAACAGGGAAACCCCAAAGTGTTCATGCCAGATCCAGCGACCCCAAGAAGAGTCGTTAGTATGGAGATGATGCAATCTTTTAACAAGCAGCGAGCGGTTTTGAACATGCATGTTCTTGATTCCGAGCCCGCCATTCATCTTGCTTGTACAGACATTGTCCCATACCACTAGACAGCTCGCACTACTGCAGGAGTCTTGCCCTGTCCAAAGAAAGGCTCGACGTTTTTTGTCGAAAGCTTCAATGGATCCTTTCGGGAGTGAGATTGCAGACATTGCATAAACAGGCAGACTATCTAGCACTGCGTTCACCAAGACGATTCTTTCAGCGTAATTGAGTAACTTCGCCTGCCAGGAAGCAAGGTAAACATCTGCTTTAGCAATCGTTGGTTGCAGATCGGCCATTCGGAGTTTGGAGTGAGATAGCGGAAGCCCTAGATATGAGAGCGGGAATTTATCCACTTTGCATTGAAGGAGGTTCGCCATGGTGGAGGTGTGGGAAGCTGACACATTCATTGTGACTAAGGTGCTCTTACTGAAGTTAATACCAAGGCCAGTCGACTCTGCGAAGGAGTTTAGGCAGTTTTTGAGAGCGAGGATGTCGCACTCCAAGGCTCTGCAGATGATAATGGTGTCGTCAGTGTATTGTAGTGTGGCAGCTGGGTTGTCCGGGTAAATGGGGTGCTTGATATCCGCAGAGCGCTGGATCAGTTGCTGGAGGACATCTGCAACAAGGATAAACAGATATGGGGACATGGGATCCCCTTGGCGCACTCCACGTTTGCAATTGATCCAATTCCCAGGGACTCCATTCAAGAGAATTGCCGATTTTGATGTATGTAGTAGAGTTTGGGTCCAAGATCTCCAGCGTGCAGGGAACCCGCGAGCCTGGAGGATTTTATCCATGCTATCCCAAGCTACGGAATCAAATGCTTTTGCGAAATCCAACTTGATCACAGCTGCTTCACATTTCCTTTGGAAACAACACTGAACCAACTCACTAGCATAAATAAAGTTTTCCGAGATACTTCTGCCTCGGAGAAAACCAGTTTGGTCCTTGTCAATCAAGGAAGGGAGCTGGCTTTGTAGACGGTTAGCCATGATCTTCGTTATAATCTTCACGGAGCAATTTTGGAGAGAAATGGGGCGGTAGCCATTAGGGGTGTTGGTCTTCCCTGGCTTTGGAATCGGAACGATGTAGGCTCTGTTTATTCTCTCTAAGTCTGCCTCCTCCATATAGAAACTACCGAGGAGATGCATTACATCATCTTTAATTTCTGACCAAGCAGGAGCACTGTTCTTGTCCATATGTTTGACAGCGGTGAGAGCCTCAGCTTCGGTAAAGGGTTGTAGTAAATTATCTGAGTTCACTGTGGGGCAGTTGGAGTAGAGAGCACTGAGATCAAATGTCCAGAGAGTTTCTGTCGAAGAGCCTAGGATGTTGCTATAATAACTGAACAAAGTTGCAGCTTTGTCTTCATGAGTTGAGACCTCACAGTTCTGGAGTTTCAAAGATCTAATGTAAGTTCTTCTGTGGTTTTGAGTGGCATGAGCTTTGAAGAAGCTTGTGTTATCGATAGCTAAACGTATTTTCTTGATTTTCCCTCTCTGCTTCCAAAAAGCAGCCTTCGATTTTTGATTTTGAATGTATTTATCTTGGACTAATTGGCGCAACAATCTTTCTTGAGGGGACAGAGGCCGCATCTCTTCCCAGAAATCGATGAGGTCAATCACAAATTTGCAGTTACGATCCAGCGAGTAGCCGAGATTTTTCTGCTTCAGCCATCTTTTGATCAACGTTCTTGTAACCTTTAGTTTGTGGGCTAGGTTGGCAGCCCCATCGATGGAGCTGTTTGTTGAGCTCCAAGGTGCAAGGACAGTGGGAAGGAAAAGATTGTCGAAAAGTGCAGCGTTTTCAAAACGGAAGACAGACGCTCGAGGGACATGAGTGGCAGCGGAAACTACTAGTGGAACGTGGTCGGACGTAGTTCGTGTGATCGATTTGAGGTGGATGGCTGGGAAGATGTCATGCCATTCAGTGTTGTGGAAGACACGATCAAGTTTGCAGAGAACAGGGGAATCTTGCTTATTGGACCAGGTAAACAGACGATCTAGCAGGGGTAGCTCAATGAGAGAGAGATGATCTATGGTTTCATTGAAACGCTGAGCTAGGGAGTGGTGAAAGTTATCGTTATTTTTTCATCCAAAAAACGAATCAAGTTGAAATCGCCTGCAAGGATCCACGGCCCAACGATGGATGGATGGATGTCCTTTAGCTCATTTAGGAAGAGATCAGTGAGGGAGTGATCGGACGGCGCATAAATGTTGGTGGTTGTGAAAGTGATGTCTGAGAGAGAGTAAGAGAAAACGATGGTGAGTGAGTGGTGGCGTGAGATGAAGGAGCATTTCGAGAGGGTGGAGCTATCCCAGGCAGTAAGCATACCTCCCCTAGAACCATAAGCCCCGACAGCATGGTAGGAATCTAGGTAGGAAGGGAGGAAAGATTTAGCTTTAAAAACATCAATATTAGCAAGTTTAGTTTCTTGCAACATAACTATTACAGGCCTTTCTGAGCGTATAGAATCAAAGATAGTGGCGCATTTCTCAGAATCTCCAAGGCCTCTAACATTCCACGAGAGGATGCTAATAGTTCTAGGATTTTTTGACATCATAACCGGATAGAGCACCATACTTAGGGGGGCAGACACTGCAGCGCGAGGGTAGGCAAGCAGGGGGAACTGAACAAAACATCCCTGCTAGCAGGAGCAATAGCCTCAGGTTGCAGCATTGGCAGCTTCCGCAAGCACCTTGGAAAGCTGACCGATGTCATGATCATCCAACCCACAAGTAACAGCCAGGTCCTTGAGGGCAGTTGGTGTGGTCTGAGTGTTAGGGTCAAGGAGTTTGAACTTAGAGACCACCTGATTCAGCTTAACAAAGCATTGAGCCAATTGTTCTTTAAGTTTCTTTGCCCGAGTAGCTTTTGTTGCAACGGTCTGGAAGCGAGCTGACTCTTTTGCTGCCAACCTTTCACTCTGGCGCCGCTTCACTTCAGTTTGGATGTCGCGTTTCTTGTTGCCTAAGTTTTTGCGAGCTGAGTGCTCATGTTCTTTTTCTGAATCATCATATTCAGGATCGCCATTGGGATTCTGTTGGGCAGGGTCGTCGAGAAGTTCATCCGACAGAGTTTCCACAATTTCCTCTAGGATCACTGAAGAGGGCACCGGAGGGAGCTGAAGGGTGTCCATCGGGACCCCATCAAGGGCATGTTGAAGGTGGTTGTGGTGCTGGGGGTTACCACCTTGAGGACCGCCCTGCGGTTCTGTTGTTCAAGAGCTGCGGTGGGATGTGAGGCCTTGACATGTGTGGAAGTAGCAGTGCTGGGAAATGATGTGTGTAGTTTCCTTCATCATCAAAGTTCTGATTTGCATCCCAGGTAGAAACCACAGATATCTTTGCTATGGCAATGTCTCCATTTTCCAGCCAGATGAACATGACAGGGTGTATCACTTGGTTAGGGTAATGGCGAAGAACCAATCTGAGGGATGATAGGTCATCGCCATAGACACATTCATCATCAATCTCGACCACATATCCACACGACAGGAAGAGTGAGCGGATGCAGCCCGGTAGCCTGTGTTCAGGTGGCCAGTCCGTAACTTCCAATTCGGAGAGCTTGGAGAGAGGCTGATGGGAGCGGGCTTCGTTTTCCTCAGGTTTCTCCAAGACCAGAATGTGTTCTTCCGCTTCAAGCATCCCACCATAGTCCACAGCAGCATCTCTGTCCGCTATGGAGCTGAACTGGAGGAACATCACACCTCTAGTAGCTGGACGAAAAGCAAAGCGAAGCCCCGGCAGATATTCTCTCATGGCCTTTCTAATAATTCTTGCAGAATCATTGGCAGAGGGGAACAGGAAAGCTGAGGCCAGGTGCTGAGTGATTCTGATGTCACCATATGGGGCAAAGACTTCATAACGATGCGGGTACGTGTGTATCAGTTTAGCAAATGCAGGGGTGAGCTCACCAAACAGGAACGGACCTGGGGAACCATCAGTGTCAGATCCATCAGAAGAGACCGAGATCCAGGCTGGCTGAGGGGAGTGAGCACGTGTGGCAGTCCTGGGATTCTCTTGTGGAGAGGGGGGGCCCTGCGAGGCAATCCTACTGGGAGTGTCGGAGCAGACAAAGATGTCACGGACTTCCTCTGGATCCACTAATCTGACAGGAAAATTGGCCCCAACAATGAAAGCAGCCTCTTTGCCCCTGCGTGAGGAGCTAGCTTCGGTGGTGTGGTGCCCCGCCAGAATCTGTTTGGGCAAGTGGGCATGTTGCTGAAAGAGGTTGGCTAGGTTGAAGGAGTCTTCTGAGTCCCAGAAGTCTAGGGAGTGGGGGGAGGCTGCACCCAGGACGACCGGGGCCGTGATCTCAGGCACAGGGTTGGCGAGCGGATCCATCCCCAGAGAGTTAAAGGTGGCTGTTTCTTTGTCGGCTGGGAAGGATTTCTTAGGGATCCAAACGGGAGTGGAGGAAGGGGGGTTGTTGGCAGATGGAGTAGGATCGGTGGTGATGAAAGTCTAGTGATTACAGTGGTTGGGGCTAAGTGGGAGCAATGATAAGAGGCGGTTGTGGTGGCAAGTGTGGGGAGGAGGGGGATGATAGTGGAGCTGGAGGGGATGAAGGATGAAGCTTACAGGTTTGCCGCCGATGACCCGAGTGCCAGCAGCGCGAGCAGATGAGAGGATCCCGGCAGGCCCGCACCTGATGATCACGGCCGAGGCATCTGAAGCAGTGATGAAGCATGGAGACGGTAGCGCATTTCGGCGAAGAAAGCAAGGGAGGGGAAATTTCCTTGGTGGGTGAGGAGATTAACATGTCGCGGTAAGAGCGATGGGGGTGAGTAAGTGCAGGCAGCGGGCGGTTGTTGGTATGCATTAAGGTCTGCACCCGTAGCTTCATGGGAGGGGAGATAGATTCCGTCGGCACTGTAGCTACAGTGAGGGAGTTTGAATCTTCGCGGTCTGGATAGAGCAACGGAAGGCACTGGCATAAGCGCATCCTGAGATCACTGATTCCTTGGAAGAAAAGAGAGTTGGATTTAGCAATGGCAGCTTCAGAAGTAAGATGGAGAGTGAGCCCGATTCACTCAAGGGATGAACTTCCAGCGAGAATCATATAGTTTGCAACATTAGAGCTGACCACCGAAGCACTGAAGATGCCAAGCCCCCAAGAGCGAACAACAAAGGATTCACGAGGAGAAGAAAATCAGAAGTTCAGGAGATTTTTAACACTCAGAGCATTGGTGGACAGGGATGAAGAGCAGACCCAAATGGTAGGGAAAGTGGAAGAGCGGGAGAAAGGACCGGAGGGGCAGACGGAAGAGTGAAAAAGAAAGAGTACTCTGTCCCTGAAACGATCACCGGGGTGAAGAGGGGTGGGGTGTGAGTACGAACCTCTCAAGGTGGGAGGGAGAAGCTTAGAGGAGGCCGGCAGCGACGGGAGTAGAGCCGGGAGCTTCAGGTCGCCATTCCGGTCGCCCATTGAGTCGCCCATTGAGGCGGGAGTGTGTATGTAGCTCCCATTGAGTCGCCCATTCTAGTGATCATTAGATCATCATTTAAAATGTACTACCTCTGTTAAATGTTTTTAATATATGACACCATTGATTTTTAAATGACGTTTGACCATTCTTCTTATTCAAAACTTAGTATAAATTTGCTAAAATATAAGTCATAATTAAAATTTATTTAATGGTAAAACAGGTCGCAACAACAAAATAAATGATATTTATATAAATATTTTGAATAAGACGAATGCCAAATGTTATGTAAAAAGTTAACGGTGTTATCTACTCCCTAATATGTCGATTTGACTTTTTTTCCTAATCAACATTTATTAAGTTTAATCAAGTTTATAGAAAAAATTAGCAACTTCTTAAAAATTAAATTAGTTTCATTAAATCTAGAATTCAATATATTTTGATAATATGTTTGTGTTGTGTTGAAAATGATACTATATTTTTCTATAAACTTGGTCAAATGTAAACATAGAGTAATTTCGCTAATAAAAAAAATCAAAATGGCTTATAATATGAAAAGGAGGGAGTATTAGAAAATATAGGAGTACATAATCAAATGGACTCACGAATGTATGACTAGAGGCTACATATATATAGCCCGCCTGAAGCATATATAGGATACCAAATAATTTATCTCGATTCACCCTGTGTGACTATAGTGTGCATGTCCTTTCTCACTATACATGCGTATACCACTGCAGAACTCTAATAGCGGACGCCCTTATATACTTATATATAAGAGACTTTCCTCGTCGTTCCAGCCTAGCCTCTCAAGAGGGTATAAAGTTAAAAACCAACATGTATATTACCTTATAAGTGTTGATACAAATAACATCAATATTGAAATTTTTAATTAACTGGCACTGATACATGGAATATAAGTACCGGTTTTTAAAGAAGATGTAATTTTAGTCATGGAGCTAAGCCAACCTCCACCAAGCCAACCATGCTTTTCTTTTCAAAGTCCACCCTCAGTGCGCCCTCTTACTCATGGCCACACCCTCAATGCCTTCCTTGTCGGCACCTCATCCTCTTTGCTGCCACCAGTCCTCACCCAGAACATCTCTTTCTCTTCATCGTGCCGCTGGTCCTCCTCCTTGCCCGTAGTAGCTCATCATCTCTCGGTTCTCTCCCTCTCGTCTTCCTCTATGTGAAAGGCCATTGCGTGAGTGGGAGTCGATGGCTTGAGGGGCAAGCGGTGGTGGCGGAGTGGAGACGGTGCTACGAGTGAAGGAGCGATGGGTCTAGCCTGCTGGAGCTTGACGACGGCTTAATGAGTAGGCGGGGATAGCCATTTGGAGATCGATGACCGCTGGATCTAGCTGCCATGAGTTTGGGGTTTGGTCGGATCTAGACAATGTGATCAGTTCGACAGCAGCAACCCGCTTCGCTAGCGCGGCGGGGGTTCCACCATCTCGTTCGTCGACGGCCTCACCCTCGCTCCAACTTCTTCTCTCCTCCTGTGATTTTGTGAGTGTTAGACTTTGTGGGGATTAGGGTAGGGGTTGGACAACATGCATGATTCTTGTAATTTGGCTCAATTGGATATGTTGAATCTGTGATTCTAATAGGAGATTGTTGATTCTATGGGGATCGGGGTGCATCACCTCGATTCATAGAGCTGGCTTTTTTTATTTGTTTCCCTCGTCACTGCCAATTGTCAATCCGGTACTTATGCAGGTATTTTGAACCGGTACATATTAGATTTTTTTTACTAGTGCTAGTTAGGTAGCTAGTGTTCTCTCTATGGCAATACTACATACTATACTCATTTTTAAATATATGATACTGTTAATATGATATTCAATCATTCTTATTGATATTTAGTGTAAGTGTATAGAAATATAAGTAATGCTTAAAATATCTTTAATATAAAATAATTTACAATAAGATAAATTAATGATAGTACTTAATATTTTCTTAGTAAATGAATAGTCATACATAATGTCAAGAGTAAACTACGTTATATATCTAGCGACGGAGGGAATACCGCTTAGTAAAAGTTTCCACTTCAATCTAGATCATTAATTAATCAACACTGGCGGAGAAGGGGTTTTTAACCCCGATTCGTAACCCCCTCTAGTCCTGGTTATGCAACCGGGACCATGAATCCGGGACTAAAGATACCCATCTTTAATCCCAGGTGAAATAACCGGGACTAAAGAGCCATCTTTAGTCCCTGTTGGTGTTACCAACCAGGACTAAAGATATTTTTTCTTTTTTTTTAAAGATTGTTGGTTATGCTAGCTGCTTGTTTATATATTATGCCTATATATGAATAAATTCATGTATATGTATAATACATGTATATGCATAATATATCTATATATAATTTATAATATATTGCACATATATATGTGTGTGATAAATACATATTTATCAAATATATATGTTCCTTAAATATATGCACTCAAGTAAATATATACTCATATTACCGAAATGTACTCAAACACATGTATACACATCTAAATACATACATATATAACAATCATTCGTTAATTCTTATTTCTATTGTATATTTACAAAGAAACTTAAGACAAGTTATACATGGGGATCATGATCAATAGGCCTTCCATCGTATTGGAATTCTCCCGCGGGTATTTGTTAATTGATAAATCCCATCAATTGTTCTTGAACAGCCTTTATAAATTCTTCGTTGGATAGGTTTTCCCTCATATAAATAATCTATCATTTGAAAAAAAAATTGAGATATAAGTATATGATGTCAATAAGAAATCGATGGGATAATGTATGAATGATTTTTACGTACTTCCAGATCCTCGTCACTGTTGATTTGGTGTACAATGCAGTGAGTATATTCGCAGACGTAGTAGCCGCACAAGTTGTTCCCCTGCTCCTGTTTTGCACACTTAAGGAGAAACGACGAGAGATTTAGTGTACTAGTTTTTTGTAGAACAAATTAACGATTCAATACGTTTTTGGAGTATGTACTCACCGGAAAATTAAACCTCCTACCAAGTTTTTCTTTCCAAACCCCGCGGACCAATCTACGGAACTTTGCCCATGCCCTATGTACAGTTGGAAGCTATGATTAAATATCGGAAATCTGCATAGTAGCAATAGCAGTGTTCGTAATTACTGTCAGTTGAATAGATGGTATTACCTGTCTATCACTTCAAAAATCTTGTCGAAATTAGACTCCGGTTTATCCATTGAGTCATAGACATGGACTTTGCATAGTGAAAGGTCGAAGAGGAGAAGGACCCAGTGGAATCTGCAAATTGCGTGAGATAATACATATGTCACGGTATGAGTATGAGGAAGAAGTTGGTACGAATTAGAAAGACGGTTCAAACTCACACTGTGTTATAGGGCAATAGTATGTAGGTCTTGTAATATTGTTGCACCAGGAAATGAACAATATTTTCCTCTATAGCCTCCTCAAAGTCCCGTATCATTTCGACATTGACTTTGCGGAGGTCCATGAATCCAATATTGTAAATCCCCTGTTTACGGCACGATTGAATCTCCATTCTACAAAGGATAAAGATATTTGCATCAACTATCCGCACAGTGTAAACATTGAACGGTACAGACAAGGAGCTAAGGAACAAAATTAATTTTGCTAAAACAATACTTACAAAACCCAGTAGCTGAGAATGGAGACGTCGAGGGCGTCTAGTTGGTATACATTAAATACATCCTCGAAGTTGATCCACAGGACATCATCTCCTTGATAGTAATCTGTGTTCCATATCCTCGCTCCAACCATCGTTCTACATTTGGATGAACGTTCCATGTACCATTGATGGAAGTGGTACATTTGTGTGGAGAGGGTGTTCACCTGAACAGGCTTGACAAGCGGTTCACCGAGTTTAAATTTGTATTTTAAATCAGCTTCGGTCGCTTTGGTTATTGGTGCATTTCCCACCAGCTGCTCCCTGTTCAGACCCGTCTCTTTCATCCATTGCCTTAGTTCCGCCTCACCGGGTGGTAGCAACGGCTCAATTGATTGTTTCGGTTGCTTTCCGAGCTGATGCACTTCTTTGGTCCTTGCTCTTTGATTCCTAGCCGACTTCGTCATCGACCGGTCATAATCCGAAAGTAAAGCCCTCTTGACCGGTTCGCTCGTTTTCTGAAAAAATTTCTTAGCAGCCGGATCTATGGGAATCTTCTTTTCTGGGCTCCGTGGCTTGAAGAACGCCTTTACTTCTGCTCGTACGACCTCGTCAGTCTCCTCGGGAGTGCGGTTGTACGCCCTTCTCTTGAGAGCGGGGAGTTTTGGCTCGTCAAGTCTTGGCTTCTTCGTTTGTTCTGCGGACTTTGATGGCGCTGGACGAAGTGGGCACGACTTTGTAGCTCGTGAAGGCGGAGTAGACGATGACGGTGCAGGCGGAGGAGGCGGAGGTGGAGGAGCGGGTGTAGGCGAAGGAGATGGTACAGGCGGAGGAGAGGGTGCAGGCGGAGGAGGCGGAGGTGGAGGAGACGGTGCAGGCGGAGGAGAGGGTCCAGGCGAAGGAGACGGAGGAGAAGACGCCGCTGCTCGTCCGGGAAACACGATGTACCGCTTGCACCATAGTATAATGGCATGGGCTGTGTCTCCTAGTTTTGTCTCCCCGTCTCCCCCGGGGATGTCTAGCTCGAGATCCTTGAACCCTCGTTCCACCAATTCAACTTCGACCTTGGAGTACCCAGGTGGAATCGGTCTGCAATGGTAAGTCCCTGAAGGGTCCACTGGTATGGCCATTCCCACTTTTGTGGGTACAACGAAGTTTTGTGGTCCGCTAACATACGGTCCAATTTTTGTACCTCCTTCTCACTTTCGCAGCCGTCCTTTACATCCCGCAATATCTGACCAAGATCATCTACAGCATCGTTATCTTGAACAGCTCCGTCCGCCTCAC
This sequence comes from Oryza punctata, assembly GCA_000573905.2. Lineage (NCBI taxonomy): Eukaryota > Viridiplantae > Streptophyta > Magnoliopsida > Poales > Poaceae > Oryza > Oryza punctata. The sequence continues at coordinate 18,358,807 of CM002492.2, read as the reverse complement.
CTCTTGGATTTTCTTCAAATCCACCGTATTGATGAGCCCAGTCCGGAATATTCTTGTCTTCTACTTCATCTTCTTCCATTGTAACCCCTAGCTCTCCACGCGAGGTCCAACAATTATATCCAGGTATGAATCCAGACTCAAACAAGTATGCAAGAATAGTTCTTGATGATGAATACTCCTTCTGGTTACTGCACTTTTTGCATGGACAACACATGAAACCCTTATACTTGTTAGCATTGGCCACATTCAAAAAATAATGCACGCCTTCAATAAACTCTTTCGACCATCGGTCCGCGGTGTACATCCATTGCCGATCCATCTATACATCAAATAGTCCAATGTTACTGACGAAATCCACACAGTTGAAACTAGTTAAATAATCATATAATAATTTAAAACATCATGATTCATAGTGAAACTAATTTATAGAAAAGAGCTACAAAGATGGCGACGAGAAGTAAGAGAAGTTTACAATTATTTTTAAATTTTTATTAAAGTACTACACATATTTTTTTATAGTACGAATAATATTTCTAGCTATATTACATATTTTTCAATTACCTTCGTTTTATACTTTTTTTACAAGTAATCATACAAAAATTTTACAATAGTCCCACATATTATTCTTTTTTATTGTTTGTAAAGTTGAAAACATATCTTTAACGAATTATACTTTTTTTCTAACTATTTTATTAAACTAACTTAGTTTTCTATTCTTTTATTTTAGTTTTCTATATTTTCCCTCGGTCATCTCTTTTATAACATATGTATCCAAATTTTCTAATTTCAAAATCAACCTAATTTTGCCTACACATATTTTCTCTCTCATCATTTTCATAAACCTTGTTGAAGACAATATTTTATAGAAACAAAACTATAAATGTAAGATGCTAAGCATACATTACTATAGAATGGATTTGCTAACCTTTTCAATCTCTCCGATTTGTATATTATCACAAAAAACAAATTTATCAAAAATTTCGACAACACCTTCCTTCTTCCTCCTCCTCTTGGCAGCAAAGGCTCTGGGTGGAGGAGGAAGGAGTATAAAAAGGTATAGCACTTTAGTCCCGGTTAATAACACCAGCCGGGACTAAAGATCTAAATCATCATTAGTCCCGATTGGTGTTACCAACCGGGACTAAGCTGAGGATCTTTAGTTCCGGTTGGTGACACCAACCGGGACTAAAGATCCTCGACCCCCTGACATGCGTCTGACACTGTCAGTGGATGTGTGAACCGGAACTAGTCCCGGTTTGTATTACCAACCAGGATTAAAGAACATCACGACCCGATACACTTTTTAATCGGGACTAGAGATGATAGTCCTAGCTCCTATTTGAACTGGGATTATTCCGGTTTTTTGAACCGAACCAAAGATCAGTTCTCAGTATTGCAACTCCATTTAATCAAAGACTACAAACTAAATATAGGCTACCAATTCGTCGAATCAGAGATCTCCACAATGCATCTCTTACATATACTATCTCTATCTTAAAAAATTATAACTTTTAACTATACATTTAGATACACAGTTGTATAGATTTATAGCAGTAGCGCTTATATTTTAGATGGAGGGGTAACAGCGGTTCACCCTCCTAATGGCATAATGCGCTAATCTAGGACTCGGATCATGCATAGGCCGCACCACAAGAGTAGCTAGTAGGGCCAAACAAACAAACGCATCACAGCTGCACTGCATGGGACCTGATTGCTGTCATATCATCACTCATTGGCCTAGCTATAGTTAACACCCAGGCTAGCTTAGACTAGTCCACTCAGTGTGCCGTCATTATCGGTGCCATGCATGCCCACCGTCGTCTGGTCGTAGTGGGCTCACCAGCTCGCTCGATCGATGTGATCCATGTCATCCTCATATTTTCTATGAGGTTAAGTAGATGTACTCCTCCGTTTAAAAAAAAAAACTAACTTAGAAAAGATGTAATATCTTCTCGTATATGTATTTGAATATTTTTTCAGATTCATTATATTATAAAATCATATCTTTTCTTAGATTAGTTTTTTCAGAACGGTGAGAGCAATGAGCTAGCTTCAGCACATCTTTATTTTCAATAATGAAATATTTTGCATCTCCACTATCTACTTCCAAATAGGTTCTGGTTCTAAAACAAAAGACACGGGCTTGACAAACTCACATCTACTTCCAAATTAAGATACCTCTTTTAGATTGGAGGGGTTTTAGGTATTTTAAATGATTGAATTCCTTAATATTATATTTCTATATGGTCATTTGGATTGGAGGAATAGGATTAGGCAAAATCCTATTGAATGGCTTCCTACCTCTTCATTCCAAAGGAAAATAGGAATGAAGTAAGAGCACATGTTTTTGTTTTCTTTCGCTAAGTCCAATGCTCTCTCTCTTTCTCTCTACTTACTCTCTCTTCCACAAGTGATTCCTGTAAAATTCATATGATATATTTCCTGTGAACCATCCAGACACTAGCTCAAATATTCCTGTGTTTCAAAATCCCATAGTATTCAAAGGAACATGACGGTTCATTTCTATGGATTTTCTAACACAGACCCACATTCCAAAGGAGCCCTAATAAGAATAAGTCAGATATATAGATTTCCTAACATACACATGACATAAAGCAACTGGAAATTTTGGTTTTTATCTGACTAATTATAAAATTATGTTGTAAAAACTAAGGCTGGGTTTGGTAGAGCGTTTTAGCTCAGCAAATACCTTTTTAGTATCACATTTCTCGAATTGTTAAACAATATTTTGTGAAATTTAATTTTTTTTAAAAATCAACAATTTTAAATTCATAGTAGTTAATAGTCCTTCTATAGAAAAAAAATCCAATTCTAGAACTAAATCTGGAAATGCACATATCTAAATTCATTTTTACAATTGCATAAAAAAATCATTTTTACAATTGTTTTTTTTCACTGAGGAGTACTTAATTAATCAATCATGTACTAATCTAAACTCAGCGTAAATTCGACTTTGGCTTGTAGGGACACCACACATTAATTAGGTGGTGTATAATTATTTTGATTCACTGTCTTTTGTTCTCATTAGAGTAATTAAGACAACACAAGATCGACGCATATTTGGTTGAAGAGTGGCCAACATCACGGATTAATGGGGAAGAGCGAGTACATTGCATTTTTTTTCTTTGTCCCATACACAATAAATTTCGTTGGTACCACAGCCTTGTTCGGCTCAAACGTACGTACAGATCGACGGCCACAAACAAAACCACTCGTGAAGACAATTGCATATCTTTTCGATCTACAGGTTGAGTAGAAAATTAAATTAATATGGCGCCGCAATTGGGTGCTTAATTTCTTTTGAGGAATTAGATGCTTAATTCGACATATATATACGACGAGCGACTGATGAAGAGTCTCACGTGTGAAAAAACCTGCCAGCTAGCACAAAAATTAAATCTAATTAGGGATCGGCAATCGAGATTCGAGACTCCTGCTCCCATGACTCGTGTTTTCGATTGTGTTGTTTCTTACCATGCGGGTTCAGAGAAATACCACTTATACCTCTACTTACATTAGTCGGATGTAAATTATACTCATGGGTAAGTTATGTAGAAATTTTACCTTAAATACATAGAGCATATGCATATACATGCAGAGTTATTAGTTCATGCATTTAAAGGGACGTCCAAAATTTGCAAATCTCTAGTGCGTCCTGCATGAGCTTTGTATCCTATAAAATCTATATTCTCGGTGAAGTACGGATCCTAGCGCCCCTGCTTCCTCTCTTGTTGGATCACTGTAGAAACTACAGTAAGCAAGCATAGCCATCAGACATTATGCCCCTTGCATCCTGTTCGTCCACGTTTTTTCCCACTATACAACTTCACAATTTCCTCACCCGTCCCAACTCCCGAGACTGGACGACGGGGGAGCAATTTACCAGCATGTTTTTTTAGGGGAAATTTACCAGCATGTTTGCAAAAGAATTACTTTTTGAACGATATTCTTAGATTACAGCATAACAGTTTCAAGCGGTTATATCTCACTGAACAATCAAATATTTTCTTATCTATCTATTCTACCATGTTCTACGTAAGGAGAGCAACAAGATAAAGAAATTTTTTGTTGTTACACTGTCCACCCACGTATATATAGATAAAGAAAATTTTAAATTTAGTAATAATTATTGAATCACCCACTTTTTATTTATCTAAAAACCCCACTCCTAAATTATACGTTTTCAAATGAGCAACATATAGCTACTATTCATATGGCAAGCTTAATAAATAGCTGTTTTAATGCCCCATTTCGATTACCAAAGGAATATATATATATATATATATATATATATATATATATATATAAGAGCAAAGAAAAAAAAATTAGTATGACATGTACAGGGTTCAAATATTCGGTTTTTCTATTTCTATTGGGGTACCAATAGGATCAAATTTAAAAAAAAATTCCCGAAATAATTTAAGGTTTGAACAAAATTTGGTCAAATTTAATATTTTTTCCAAATTAACAAAAAGTTGAAAAATAAAAAAATGGTTGAAATAATTTCGTATCTGAGGGTTCAGATAGACCCGAAATTTCAAAAATTTGAACACTGACCTCTCTTTTCTTCAAACTTTATAAATTTTATATTAACCTTTCATAGTCACCATAGCAACACGCGGAATGTTGGCTAGTACTCTAGTACTCCACTTCGATCCATCATTCACCGGTGTTTGTTGGTTCCAGTTCATGTAATTAAGTGATAGCTAAGAGATCTATTTGTCTCTATTGTGGAAATTTCATGGCTACTTGCTTGTATATAAATGGCAGAACATGTTGACTGTTTATATCCGATTGGATGTAAAGATCAGGTTTATTCCATTTTGTAAAATAAAATGTTGGAAAACATGCTCTAAAATCGTTTGTATCACAAAACTATTGGATTTTGGGCAGCTCTCAATCCAGTGCTACTGGATCCAACTTACCCTGAGCTCGAGGTTGCTAGATTTGACCTATCCAAACATGAGGTTGTTAAATCTGGGATGAAGATAAGTTGGGAAGACGGTGGTGATGACAAGTGGCTACATGCATACATGTTCAGGAGGATGATTGAGGGGGCGAGAAGAGTGGTTGCACACTGTAGGACATATGAGATGTAACATAATATGGTAAATTTATTTATCACATTATGTTATATATGATGGATTAATTGTGCTATAATTGATAAAAGTTAATGTAAAATTAAATTTTAAAATTTAAATCTTGGTTGCTGCTAATAATTAAGCTAATTAGAAGATGATGATATGTTTTTAAATGTCTAACATCGGTTTTAGGTTTATGCTTTATAACATAAAGCACATTCGAGGCTAGTTACAATATCTCGCTAACTTTGCTTCAGGAAACCACTGTGTACCCTTCTAGTCAACTAAATTATCGTGATTACAATCCTCTTCTAATAAAGATCTGACCGAGAGCTAAGTCATCGACTCATTGAGCAGCCTTCCTTACTATACCGTGTGAGCAGTTTATTCGCCAATCTCTAAACCCAATGGATTTAAACCTCCTGAAAAGTCTTCAGCCTATCCTTGAGGCAAGAGGCAGCTGGAAGAGGTGGTCTAAGATTTTGGCATATTAGTATATGCATGTTATATTTTGAGCAAATTTTGCTATATTCCTATAATATTTTGAGCAAATTTTGTACATTTATACTAAGTTTGTAGTGTTGTGGTAATTTTTAACATGGAATGGGCACACCCAATAAAAAACTCCTAGCTGGCTTCGAGGTTTGAGGCCTTGGATTATCGTACCATAGATAGATCAGTTAAACCCAGATAAGTTAACATCTTCACCACCTCCATTCAATCTTGTCTCACTTATCACCCTTTCTACCCCAGTTCATTTGCAAGCTCAGGTAGCTTGAGCGTGTTATATCTTTGTCGGTGTTTATTTTAGTCTATTAGAGATGATGACACTGTGACGGTCCACAAGCCCCCGCCACGGGAAAGGCCGTCAGAGATGAGCGGTTCTGTACCAGTGCTCTTTTGCATGCCAACACCTCGCTCTCACTAGGACCTAGATTTTGCATATTAAACACATATTTATTCAGTTTGTTCAGAGTCTCGAATCACCTAAGTTTTAGAATGTAGAGACTAAGTAATTTTTTATGGCAATTCAATTATGGAATACCATTCTGAACTTAATTAACTATTTGAATTTTCTCTTCCTTTTATCCTCCTGTCTTATATAGGGGATAGGCCCCCATACCTTATTTGTATATAGAGCATACTTGAAATATAAATTGATTATTCTAAACCCAATAAGCATGCACTGTTTTGGTCATATATTTGGTGCGTGTTCGATTCATGTACTAGATGCAGGACCACATTTTTTTTTGGTCGTACGTACCAAATCTGATAAGGTTTTTGTACCTTTGGATTGGTCTGCTGATTAGTTTTCCATCTCATATCCTCATGCCCATTTCTTCAGGATTCATCATCATTCGTTTTCGTTGGTACACCACACACCACTGTTACACACATATTGCACACGCCTCCCCACTAATCCATGACCAATCATCTCAACATGTACTACCATTTGTTGATCTTGTTGGGAACACCTCTCTTTTCATAGTTCGATTCGATGTATATATCCAACATGCTAGCTGCTTCATGCTTCAATTTTCAGAATTGCTTTCCTGCCAACAAATGGTGAGTGCTGGTGTGTTTGGCAACTTGGAGAGTAGTACAATTATCTGCAGCTAAAGAGCTAGTTGCAGGTGTTAATTCACTATCAAACGCCATCAACTTCTTTGCCTGATACTGACGGGGACTTTGCAACGTAATCAGATCGATGGCGCGAGCAAAATTATCTAAAACTATCTTACACAAAACCGTGTGCATTCTCTCTGCTTTATGTACATCAATTAATTAGCTGAAAGCTAGCTAGACCGAGGCACCGAGCTAGAAACAAAAAAGTTTATTCGGTGACAAATGCAGAAGGATCCTAGTACAATTATTTTTTTGCACAACTTGCTGTAATTTAAAGGTTAAAATGACTAACAAATTAGTAATTTCTAATCAATATGTGTATGGATTCAAGTAGTGATGCAAGTGTGGCTCTGAATCTTGAATTGCGTCAATCCTTTTTATCTGAATCTATCTACTAGCCACTAGTGAAGGTTCATAGTGGAGTCCAGAAATGCAAAAAAATATATCCTTGGGTGCATTGTTATGCTCCACCGATTGCATGATTTTACCAGTGGTGTTTGGTTGGTTACAGTTCACAAGAGTAGCTGAGACAGTCAGTCAGTGCGCTCATTGGCTATCAGAAAAGCTCTTTGCATGCATGGAAGCTTCTAGAGTCTATGGCACACTCTAACAACTTGCCCAATTCCACCCAAAATTTGTACTATCTATTAAGCATAATTTTAAAGCGCGTAGTATAATGTTTCACCCAAAAATTTTTCCATCGTTGATAATCGTTTCTCTAGTAGTATAATCTCAGTCCAATTCGCCTTCATGTTCTTCATGTTCTTGGGAGAGCATAGAAGCACTAGTAAAAATTAACTAGGAAAACAATCGACTCTTTAGCAAAGGGAGGGCAAACAACTTTTGATGTGAATTCTTTTTAAAAAAACTTGGTATAAATTCTTAAAGGAATACTAGTAGAACTTTTAATGTGAAAGCTTGAAAAGAAAACAACTTTTGATATGAACAAACTGGCGAACATGTGCATAAAAGAATACTCATTAGTAAAGAGCAGTGCAAAAGAAAACTAAAGAAAGAACACTACTTAACCATTGGATATATTCAGATATATATTATCTGATATCTGAAAAAGACAACAAAAGGACAGGCAGGGCAACGTCAGAAAGGCGAATATATTCAGAATATATATAATGCTGGCGCCATCTTCAGGGGAGAAGAAACTATGCTGAGTGCGATCGAATATCTGAAAATTCTTGAACACTTGCACACTTGCTTGACTGACTGCCTCCTTTAATTCGATCTCAGCTAGTGGACACATCTGCGATTTGGATCATTCTCAGACACTCTGAGTGGCCGGCCACCTGCAAATTCTGCAAATTGCATGATAAGATATGGTTTTCTTGGAATTCTGTTTTGTTTGGTTCGGTGAATTTGGAGCTCAATATGTCTGTACTTTTGGAATATAGAATATGTTTTTTCGGAATTCTGTGTGCTCATTCAGTGAATTTGGATTGGTCCTATTATAATCTTTTGACGATGCACCGCTTCGACCTGTTGCATCAGAAACCGAAACCTCTGACTAAATTCATGCAAATCTAAGGCCTGGGTGGGACATATAAACATCGCCAAATGAACAGGTTCAGAGAAATGTTGGCCCTTAGTCATCATTCCATCAACATCGTTTTTGCCACCGGATACCTTGATGGATCTCATGACAAATCATTGGTAACAACTTGTTGATTGTTTGTACTTGTATAGGTCATCATTGTAGTTCTTCGATTTAAGCATGATCTTTAATGATCCATTTCTTTTAAAAAAAATTGGTTCGTCTATATTGATTGATTTATGTCTCAACTTGTGGTCACCGTGATGCAGGCTAGTCTAGTCAGCCTGCCCTGCAGGTGAAGAGTTGCTCTGGGAATGGATGGACCACTGATCGATCGATGCTGCCACTGCAGATCGAGTACTGTCTGGATCAATCGAGCGATAGATGCATCGACACAACAACAACAACTACAACTCATACAGTCAGAGCACACTGCAGCATTAGCTAGAGAGAATAAAACAGTAGTACACGGATTGGAACATGTGCAGAGATGGATGGGTCACAGCTGACAAGATGATCCATGAGTGTCCATCGATCCATTCAGCATTTGCAGGCAGGTGCTTAATTGCCTTTTTATCATCATCAGATCGATCGACGCATGAGCAGTTTTAGAAGATGGATCGATCGGTGATGGTTGTTGGAGATGACGATGATGGTGATGATCAACTTGCATATATTGCTGTCGATGGAGATCGATGCGTAGCAAATCAAATGTGCATAGGTAGAATTACGATCTGCCTGATGAAAATCTGAAATCGCATCGCATATGCCTGCTGCTGCTGCTGCTGCTGGCTTCGGTGGACAACTTTATGACTCAGACCGGTGTCATATGTGCACCACACATCTACTACGACGATCGATCTGGCGAGTTCGTCACATGTTTCTTGGTATTTTTGTCATGCCGACATGGATGGATGAATGGCCGGTGCGTGTGCTGTTGTTCTTCAGGCGCGGATTGGGTGTTCAGATCGTTTCTTTTGGGAGCAGTTCACGCTGCCGACCCTTTCCCAGCTTTGGGATCTGCTTTCCGGCTGTCTTTTTCGCTTATGCACTTGAACCGCTTATTCCTAACTAAAAAATAATTTATTTATATATATATATATATATATATATATATATATATATGTTCTTAGCGATTAAAAAAATGCTGTAAAATAAATTTCGATGAAAAAGCCATAAAATCAACTTTAAAATTAAGTTTTAAAATTTAAATTTTAACTTAAAAGTACAAGCATAAGTGGAAAAATAGGTGTTCCTATCACTTTGGTATAGGATGTGAGGAGTTAAGTATAGACATAAATATTAATGGTTACATTTGCATATACCTTAAATGGTAGATATATGTTTTGTAGAAAATTACATGCGCTGGTGATCAAAACTTGTTAAGCTTTCCTTTTGTCTATTATTTCCCCCACGTTCTTCATCTTTTTATATACTTTTTTACTGTACAATTGTCATGAATTGTTATACCGTTGATTAAATACGTATATGTAGTCCATTGCATATATGACATCCTAATAAGCGTCTAATTCTATAGGATTAGTCATAATATATAGCTTTTACCTTGATTTCATTTTACAAATTTATATGGTACCAACCTAGAATATAATGTAAGTAGGACGAATAAGTGGCATTTTTTCCAGCTTATCATTTCCTATAAGTAAATTTTACGAATCTACAAATACTCTAATCAAACTATCACAAAACTGCAGATTTAAGAATGTGTTTCACAAAACTATAGATTTATTACCAAATTTATTACAAAACTACATATTTAAGGTATTATACCACAAACTACATATTTAACAACCACTTTATCATAAAACTATAGATTTAACAACTATTTTATCATAAAACTACAAATTTTGTAACTTTAAATAAATAATAGTGCTATGTATCTAAACTCTAAGATATGTATTTCTTTGATAACTTCATCACTAAATAATATGTAGTTCTGTGATAACTTCGTGATACACATCCTTAAATCTGATGTTTTGTAATAATTTGGTTCAAGTATACGTAGTTTTGTGAAATTTACTTTTTTTTTTATTACACAGCAGATACACATATACTACTACACACAGCAACATATTCACACCCCTGATTATCATAATTTTAGTTAATATTTTTTTCAAATTTTATACTAGTACATATGAAAATGAACTAGGAAGCACGTTTTTATGCAAATTGCCCACTTGCATCCGTAATTCCGTAGAGCCACCAGCGTTTTGCGTACGGATCATGCAAATTGTGGATGCGCGTTTTCTGACTTTTTGTAGTGAGACCGAGTCGTTGAGAAAGGGGTGATAACACTATACTTTAACACAGTATTAATTACTAGTCCTCTCAGATCTATATATATATATATATCGTCGACGTTAGCGTAGTGTTAAATCTAATCGATCCCCATGTTGCTGTCAAACCTAACTTTCAATGATGCTGTACATGAATGAGAATATATGTATGTGATCTAGAGCTTAAGCAATACTAGATTACCCACAAATCAGTGTGATAAGAAAGTGAGACAGTTGAATTATATATATATTCACTGTACGTATTAAAGATGACTAGAGAGAGCTAGCTGTTCAACTCTCTGGAGAGCAGTGTACTGTGACATGAGCCGCCTATGCACTGCTAGCCACGAACTAGATTTGGTGGTTACTGGACAGGATTAATTCAGTATTAAACTGCTCATTGTTTGATAGCCCATTTTTTCCATTAGTTTGTTCGAAAATTGGCCACCTTTTCCTGAACCACTTCAGCTTTTGACAAGGACAAATGTGTACACATGCATGCATATGGATGGATGCATGTCGTTTTACTTTGCCTTGACCTTGTGATTAGGTAACCTTGATGTCAATTAATTAGTCTGCTTGCATGGTCATTATCGGGTGATTAGGGTCGCTGTTATTCAAGTGTTTTCTTAATAGTTGAAGGAACCATGTCGATCGGTCAGGCATGATTAAGCTAGCTTTGTGGACAAGATTGAATGGGTATCCTGTGTCATACCCCATAGTTTATTATATCTCTGGTTACATCTAGAGTGAGTGATGTGAAAGTGAGCTATATGTGTGTTCTTTTTGTGGGATATTTTTGGTAAATCGATATGGAAACACGAAACGTCCAGATTATATTGTACTTCATTAGCAGGGGAAAAAATCTACATTTTACTCTCAAACTCCTCTATTTCTTAGAGCACACTTTACCATCTAAATACTAATGAAATTAATTCACTTTATTCCCCAATAATATTTCCCTTTTTTTCTCTTTATACAAGTTATATTTAAAGTAGAATTTTGGTGGGATGCATGATAGATTGCATATACCTTATGTCCTATTTTAATTAATCTTGGTATCTAAATTACATTGTAGGTTGGAAGTTTTGTATAACAATTTTGATTTAAATATCAAAATTTATAATAGCATGCAATATGTCATGAAAATATTAAAATTATTTATAACATAAGAAAATTGTTTAAACTCATGTTCATATGCATATGGTAAAAGAAAAGAATAAAACACTCCTAGAGAGAGAGAGAGAGAGGAGATTGACAAATGGATCTGGTTAGGGTAGTTTTTTCTTTGATATAGGAAGTTTGACAACCTCTCACTACCAATCGAAACTGGCTCATATTACTGCCGGTTTCTTTTAGAAGTGGCACCAATATTTGGTAGTAATATACGAAATAATTTTTCAAACTTTTTTGGAGCCTACAAACTTCCAAAGCAATAGTTAGTCCACATATATACCTGCAGTATCCTACTTACGGTTTCATTTATATATCCTCATCCTCTTATGTAAAACATTAATCTTAAGATGAAATGATAGGAACAGATGGTTTTGTGTGTTAACACGCTTGCCTATCCAAAACTGAGCTCTACGTGAGACTAATCTCGCTAGCAGTACAGTAATATTGACCACAAGAGGTTCTATTACTTATTAGACATGAGTAATAGGTAATTATATATGAAAAGTTGGTAGTTTGGATAGAAAATAAGCGGTGACACTAATACGCGCGTTGCGCGCGAAATGCTAGTTCAAGCGCCGCACAACGGTCCCTCCATCCAATTTTCCTCTTTTTTACCACCCCACCTTTCCTCCGCATCCCACCTTTTCTCCATCCGGTTTTTTTGTTTTTTATCACCCCACCTTTCCGTGTTTCTTTTCTCTTTTCCATCTCATCTATTCTTCATCAAAAAGCCCGATAAAATATTAACCATCCAGATTTTTTTCGTTTTCTCGTTTCTTCTCTCCAAATTATTTCTGTTTTCTTGTTTTAATAAAATATTTACCATCTAGTTTTTCTTTTCGAGTTTTCTATTTTTCTAGTGTCTCCCCACCTTTCAAAAGTATCAAATTTACTTTGCTGAGTTTTCCATTAGCTCCCAGCCTCCCACCTCTGCAACTTCAAAAGTAACAAATTACTCGCATGAATGCCCCTTTAAAAATAATAAATTTACTTGCATGAATACCCCCACATCATTCGGCACCGTTCCTAGATGGTCGAAAAAAATTACTACCAGCTTACAACGCTAGTAATTCTTTTACCAGTGTTATAAATATTGTCTAGACTTCGTAGTCTGCGAGTAAAACAATTACCACATTCCTCTTAATATAGCCCATGTTCTCGTAGCCACTATGTAGTAATATGTTTACTGATGTGTTCAATACACAATATAAGAGTAAAAACTGATACTAAGAGTATTATTAATCTAAATCACAAAATGAACATACAAATAAAAAAATTTACAGTCTCAATTACACGAGTGATAAAATTACTCATAGGTGAATCAAACTAGAAAAAAATGGTCCAGCCAAAAAACCATCATGAAGCTAGGATCATGGTGGCTTCGCTAGATCTTGCGATAAGGATGGAGAGGTTGGTCTGTGTCTTGTGACAGGTGGTGGAGAGAGCAACCGGGTGGCAAGCAGCAGTCGGTGATGGAATCACGAAAGGATGCAGCGGCGTGGTATAGAGATGAGCTCAGCATTGCGCAGTAGCAACCATCCATCATCTAGCAAGCAAAAAAAACGCAAAAACATTTTCGTTCATGTCATAGATGACAAGCAAAAGAAAAATAGCAAACAACATTCGTCACTGGCTGACTCCACCCTATCCTCTGCAGCTAGCTACATGGAGCATGATGTGCAAATGTAGGACCTCTGCAGCCCATCAATTCAGATCAAGTAATATTGCAGATTACACGTTAATTTGAATTTCAAAAGAAATTAGGGTTTCATGCGTGAAGGTGAAGCGGAGTATGCAGATGCAAACTGGAGTATCATTTCCTTACTTTCTTATTCTATCAATGTGACTGACGTGGAGCAGCTGCCGGTTGTTGCTCTTGACCCAGGTGAACACCTCCTCCTTGCTGGTGAAGGCGCTGCCCAATGTCCGGCAGTGAGGCCCAAAGCAGCGTCTTCGCCTCAACCGTCGATATGTTATCATCCTCCATCCTGGTGCGCACCGCTCGCCGGCCGCCGCCATCAACCACCACAGTGTCATCGTTGTCCTCCATGGTGCGTCACCGATCTGTGGGCTAGGATGGTGGATCGATTCAGATCAAAAAAAAGAAAAGAAAAAATGAAGTGGGAGAGAGAGTAGTTGGTTGGGAGAGTGGTTGGTTGGGTACAGAAAAAATAGAATATATACCGGAAGCAGGGAAGTTGTTTATATCGAAGTAAATCGTTTAATTCGATAACGGTGGGAGCGGGATGACGGGACATGGGGTAGGATCGTAAGCAGTGAAGTTGTTTTTATCGAAATAAATCGTTTACTCGATAACGGAGGGAGCGGGATGACGGGACATACGGTGGGGTGAGCCTAGGCCGATGCATGCTTGGTGCTTGGAATACTAGGTGCGTGCTGCGCTTCTAGTAGTATCCCATAAAATAACATCATTTTTTATAAAAAAAATAAGCATGCATGTATGGTTTGACTCTTATATATGGACAGGTACTCCAATGGTTTGGACTATTGATTTCGTGATCGATGCTGGCCCTACATAGATGGAGAGGATCTGACCTGAAAAAGGCCAGAACTGTGTGCCACTGTGGCAAGTGATTGCATCACACGCCACACTTTGCCGACAAATAGTGCATATGTGGGCAATGCTTGTGCTCTAAACTATACTCCTATATATGTTTCCAAATGGACGTCAGTGTCGATTGATTATTATTGTTTCAGTAATGACCACCACAAATTTAAAAATGGTGATACACACTTATAAGGAATAAGTCTACTTTACCCCTGAAGTATTTGAGGCTGATCTATATAACCCCCGGTAGTACGAAACCGGATATTCTACCCCTAAAATATCAAAACCAGTTTAAATAACCTCTAAAGTGGTTTTATAGATGGTTTTGCTGTGCACACGATGACATGACAATGGTTTTGGCCTCTTAGACTATAGAGGAGACTATTGTAACATGCTAAGCATTTTATTCACAAGTAAAATAGGCTGAGCTAGAATGATGTAAATTAGTGTTAATATATACTCCCTCCATCCCATAATATGAGGCGCACAAGCATTTCAAAATTCAACTTCTAAAATATTTGACCAATAATTATATAATATGAATTAAATTTTATTTTGTGAGAATATTATCATTGGATTGATATTTGAATTTATTTTCATATGATTATAATTTTATTGCTACAATAAACCTTATAGCACACGAGAAATTATAAGCCAATCGTACTAAATTTGATCATTTCTTATATTATAGGATACAGGCAGTAATATTTTTCAGGCTTGTCGATCAGTGAGTGAAACCCATAGTTAGGTCAACTTGAGTTTACTAGACTAATCTTTGTGTCATGCAAGCCAATACCACTGCCACGTAATCATTTGCATGCAAAACCACCTACAAAACTACTCTAGGAGGTTATTTGAACCGATATTTATACTTCAAGGGGTAAAATATCCAGTTTCGTACTTTCGGGGGTTTAAGTATACCAACTCTAATACTTTAGGGGGTGAAGTAGACTTATTCCTATTATAGGATAAAGGTAGTAACATTTTTTAGGCTTGCCGATCAGTGAGTGAAAAGCAATAGTTAGATTAATTTGGGTTTACTAGACTAATATTTGTGTCATGCAAGCCAATACCGCTGACATGTAATCATTTACATGGTAAAACCACCTACAAAACTATTCTAGGAGATTATTTGAACCGATATTATTACTTTAAGGGTAGAATATCCGGTTTCGTACTTTAGGGTTTAGTGGTTAAGTATACCAACCCCAATACTTCAGGAACTTATTCCTACTTATAATTAATGCATGAATGTTGCATAGCTTACAATTAATGTGACTCGTCATTGATAATGATGATGTAGCTCAGATTGAAATAATTATAATTTTTCATACGGGATTCGGATGGTCCGGAGTGAAATAATTTTTTTTCTTCAGTTTTTTCATTGAAAAAGTGTGACTCATCTGGAATCAAGGATTCATACCAAGGGCCGGTACACGGTAGTAATGAACCTGTATTGCCAACTCCTATAGTAGTAGAAATTAAGGATCGGAGCAAAATATACCATCTCCAGCAATAGCGACAAACAGACGAGCACACCAGCGAGCGAATGTAATCACCTAACACACGCTCAAAGAAACGTAGATCATCGGCAATTTCTGACCTCACTAATTTCATATTAAAATTTAAAGTGTTCCCTGTATTTTAGTGCTTTCCTGTATTTTATAGCCAATTTAATGGATCGCATACAAGTAAAAGCATGATAAATATATCTGAGCATAAACTCTAAGATAAATTATAAAAAAGTACCACCTCTATTTTTTAATACATGACATGATTGATTTTTTAAATATATGTTTGATAATTCATTTTTCTTAAAAAATTTATGCAACTATTATTTATTTTATTATAACTTAATTTATCATTAAAACTTTAAACATCACAATTTTTTATGTTTATGCAAAATAATTGAATAAGATAAATATTAAACATACAGTTAAAAATTAACTACCATTATATATTAAAAAATAGAGGAAATATCATCCAGATCCGATCAAGTACAAATTCATCGTACGATCTCATGGCACACATGCTACAGCAACCATCGACGACGATGTACGCTAAGTTTCACATACATTTGGTACATGATCAAGCACACCTTATTAATTAATTATTAGCTTGTGCTTCCCGTGTATTGCTGGCTACCATTGAAAAATTATGAACTTAATTACTAGAAAACATCATCGTATTTATTATTGACATGTGGGTACTGTATATGCCTCGCATGTCATTCTCGTATATGATGGTATTTTACGTATCTATACGATGGTATTTGTGATTGGTACGTTATTGCTAGCTCATATTTCGTTCAAAAAAAATCTGGATGCAGATTTCACATGCTCGTTTTAGTATTTCCTTTTCATAATTATTAATTGAAATGGTTTTCTCGGACCGTCGCCATTAATTCGTGATTAGTTCGCCGTAAACATCGTGATTAATTCGTGATTGATTCGCCGGAGTACTAGTTTTGCACATACGCCTCAACCACCAGTTAATTACTAACTAATTAATCAGCAGATTGGACGTGTATACCAGTTCTGAGATAGCCTTCAATTAATCGAGATATTATATTCAAGCCGTTTGATTTGCCATTTATGTATAACTGCGTCGACGACATTAGTTGAGTACGCCCCTGCCTTTCGCTAATTAATAATTAACCAGAAGTATAAATTAAATAAACATGTTTTTGTTTACTACAGCTATATGCAGCGCCGATCGCGCAAAAATCATTGGTGATTTCGAGTTCCATATGCTTCTAATGCCGATTTTATTTTAAATTTTGGTTCCCCTTCTGACTTTTCCCTATATTTTTAAGTGCAAATCATCAGTGCATAATTAATGCTGTTGATTTGATGTGCATATAAAGTATACGCCTCAACCACACATAATATCTGGGGAATATTTCTATTTAATTTTCTTTACCAAATCAATATATCATAATGACTGTTGGAGGATTCTCTTTTGTTCATTTCTGGTAATGAACTCAACTCACTAATAATTTCTGTAATGATTGGAACAACATGCTACCTAAGCTAGGAGAATACTTAAATATTGGGCGAGCATGAATATTACAATAACAAAGGAGATCGAGGGTATATATGTCTAGTAAATTAACTTGGCCATGTAACATTCGTTTAGGACGTAGAAGGCCAGGTTTTAATTTAATACATTATCTAAAAATTTAAATTAATATGCCCCTTGAAGTGCAATAAGAATATGCACTGAACCATCAGTTAGCTAGATTAGTTAATGTAAACGGGTTATTATTTATATTTTGAAAGGCCTTAAATTTCCACACAAATCAGACTTGACAATGGTACTAGCTTCTCGTACTAATTATCGATGAAAATACTGTATTAATTTGGAACTATTACACCATACGCGCGCAGTGCATATATATATTATAGAACATCGCAGTATATATGCACAGGGTGGTCGTTCCAGGTAGTATAACTAAAGATAGTTTTTACTATGGAGATTACAAACTCAAATTGTCTAATCCCATGGAATTTTAATGAATTATCCGCCGACGAGCCCGAGTGACTGTCCGGGATCACCGGGCGGTAGATCCGCCCCTGGTTCTAGGTATTCTGCCAAAACACAGTATATACACAATCGAGCGCTATCAGAACTGGAATTGGCCGGGTGTATATCCACACTTGTAGATATAGAGGTCACATTAATTTTGATCCATTATTAAAAAAAATACCAGAATCAGAAGTTCGATGGTTTCAATATTTTGTAGGTAGATCACCAGTGTAGATCATTTTATTCAATTTTTTACTTCGATTGACACTACTAGTCCGTAGGGCCCTCATAAGTTATTAAGCTAGCGTACGTGTACATGTATGCTTCTTTTTATGTATTTTAATAAATACGATAATATAAATATCATGTGTTTTCTCATAGCCACACACAAGAATAGAAAACGAGATACATGATCAAGAAACGCACAACCTCACGCGTATTACTTATCCCGTAACGATGTTTAGCTTGAGTCGAAAGCTAACCATCCATTTCATGTCCCTAACAACTTTCCTAGATAAACTTGCTTAGCTCTAGACGAAACGAACTTGAAAACATTAAATATACATCAGGATGCTAATTGAGTCGCAGTCATGCATGCGTACGTACGGTCAAACATTTCAATAAGGGAATTTGGAGTTAGTATTTGACTGATGAGAAATGTGTTTACCTGTTATATGTCTCTATCTGTTGGCATATCAATGAGCTATTCCATCCTGTTTTTCCTAAATTTTCATCGTTTAATTATTTGAAAAGGCTGGTGGGACGAAGACGAGTATTAATTAGACAAACATATATCTTCTCAAAGCAACACTGTATATATTTGGAAAAGCTAGCAATTCATGCATGCATGGTGACATCTTCTCTTTCTTGGGTTAGAAACAAATGGATTTCGTAAGATATTGAAGCACTGAGATATTATTGTTTAGGATTTGAGTCCATATCAGATGATGATATATACTGTATAATACTTGTCCAATTTTAAAGGGAGTTCGTGTAATTCTTCGTTTGGGGTAACTTGAAGAAAAAAGAGAGTACAAAATAATCACAACTACAAAAACAATTTTCACTTACTGCCAAAATAGGTTTTTGCTGGCGACCAGCTATACCACTAGCGACATAAGGCTAGTGAAAATAAGTCATTTGTGCTGACGGGCAGTCGACCGCCAGCAAAATTCAATGGCTAAGCTAAGTCAGTCGCCAGCAAAAATTGATTTTCGCTGGTGCCAAGCTAAGATGGCCACCAGCAAAAATCACTTTTCGCTGGCAGCAATGTTAAGAGATCCGCCAGCGAATATATTTTTTGGAGAAAAAAATTGAAAATTCCGATCCAAAACAGCCTGCAAAAAATCACAAATTCCAAATTATTATCCCTAAATCCCAAATCATTGTCCCAAATCCCCAATCACAATTCACATTTAGCTGCAGAAGTGAATCACAATCACAATCCCAAAACAGCATCGCAGGTTGCTGTCGTTGAGTTGCCATCAGCGAGGGAGCCGAGTTGCCATCGTCGAGCTCCCATTCAAGGCAGCCGAGGGCCAGGGGCAGACATCGTCGTGGCTGTCACGATCACCGTCGTCACCGCCCGCCAAAGCCCATGTCCTCCCCACGCTGAATCCACCGTCCGCGCCACTCTCGCCGCCCACGCACTTCCCCCTGTTGCCTGCCCTCCCTATGCGACCATCCGGTGGCCAGATCCGCGGCCCTCCAACGGTCGGATCAGTCACCCGCGCCTCTCTCGCACCGGTCGATGAAGCTCCACGGCTGTTGCTCGACGAGGAGAAAGGAGGTTGTCCGCCATCTGGACCGAAGAGGGAGGAGGCCGAGGGTCTGCCTCTGTCACGGCGGTGGCTCGATGAGGAGGAAAGAGGCCTGCCTCCACCAGATCTGAAGGGCAAGGGGAGGCGCGCACCCATTCCACGGTTAGATCCACCCCCCGCCACCTCGTGGGCGTCGCTGCCATTGTTGTTGCCATCTGGCTACCGGCTGCTGAGAGGAGGAGGAGAGGCGCGGGCGTGGAGGAGGAGGAGAGTGTGGTGCGGTGTTGAGAGAGAGAGGAAGGTCGTGTGGTGATGTTTATATTGGCATAAATGTTTTATGATGTGGCTGGCCAGAAGGACCGCTTGTAAAAATAGATATTCACAAGCAGCTCTCTTATAGGACCGTCAATAAACATATGGCTATTTTTATATGCGGACTCTTTAAGATGATCGCTTGGGAAAATAGATCTTCACAAGCGGTTAATAACTAGGGACCCCTGGTTGTATTTTCACAAGCTATTTTTATTTTATCCGCCTGTGAAGTAAAATGGGTGACGCTAGGAAAACCTAGTAGTGAATGCTCCCTTTCTTACATACTTAATATATACAAATTGTTCTAGCGGTGATGCTTGGATAAAGCCTAACCAAAAAATACACTTAAAATGAGATGATCAACCACATGGATATAATATATATACCCTTAGGCTCTGTTTGAAAGCTCATTAAGCTTTTGCTTTTTTCTACCGCACGTGAAACAAGGAATATCATTAGTATATGATTAATTAAGTATTAACTAATAGAAACTTAAAATGGGTTTATTTAATTTTTTTAAAAAAATATACATAAAAAGTTTTGTAACATATACACCGTTTATTAGTTTGAAAAGTGTGCTCACAGTCAGTGACGGATCCAGAAAATTGATTTGTTGGTATCATAACGTACCTATTGGTGTCATACTATGTTAATTATGCTTATATCATAGTGTTACGTTATATGGATAAGTAGTTTAACTACTGATTTTACTGAAAGTCTTCGGTGTCGCTTGACACCGACCGTTACACTCTAGATCCTCCCCTGCTCACAGTAAACAATGGAGTTGCAAAAGCGAAATGAAAAAAGAATACACCCTAATAGTCATAAAATATTTTATATGCTTAGAACAAGATTTCGTTATCTTTAGAAACTTAATTTGACCAGCAATAACTTTTCAAATATTTAGTTTCGAAAATTATGTGTATTTATTCCATGAAAAGTACATCGTTATATCATAAACTTATTAATTACTTCATATGTTTCATGTTATAATATAAGACGTTTTAGGTTTTAAATAGATCCATGCATGCATCCATGTATGTGCTTCATATATGTATCTAAATTCACATAAATGTTAGTAAATATGGATAAGGAATGAACAGACCAAAACATCTTTATAATATTAAACAGAGGAAGTAGGCTTTATAAACTTTTTATAACATAGAATTGATTGTTAGTGCTTTAAAAGTTTGACTGAGTTTTACCCTAAACATGTTTAGAACATTTGTGACCAGAAGGAAGGAGTATGTTGATATCTCTCTCAACAAAAGAAGTAAAGAACTATTAAAGTATAATGTACATTACACTATGTTTTCT
The DNA here is from genome assembly GCA_000573905.2 of Oryza punctata. Classification (NCBI taxonomy): domain Eukaryota; kingdom Viridiplantae; phylum Streptophyta; class Magnoliopsida; order Poales; family Poaceae; genus Oryza; species Oryza punctata. Next base: position 18,337,577 of record CM002492.2, on the reverse strand, counting down.
AATTTAATCTGAACTTGAAGTAGCTACGTTCTCCTACTACATTTTTTTCCAGTTTTTTTTAAAAAAGAATCACAACATATGTTGTAAAAGATTAAAATGTGGATATTATATCGCAATCATCCACTTGGTGCCGATCTGCACCGCACGATGGACTAATATATATCTTTGGGCTCTGGTTATATGCACATCCCCTATCTTAATTAGCACCAAATCAAAAAAAAAAAATCACCCGCTGAATTTTCATTTTTACGGGGCAACCTCACCAATAGCAAAAACAACATGCATGTGCAACAACAGTGACTGATCTAGAAACGCTAACCTCTCAAAAATCGATCAAAATCTTTATCGCGATGCGTGTTGCACGCTAGTACACGCGTCATTCCATGATTATACTCCATCCATCGATAGAGAGACTAGCACGCACGTACGAATTCCCAGTCAAATCGGGAAAATCAAAAGCTCGATCTCATCGCATACTCATCTCGAAGCCTAACTGTTTCGAGTAGAAAGTGTGAGATTGATTGAAACAGAGAAATTGTAAAAACGAGAGAGTCGAGTATGTTCTTTATTGATCAATACGGTATAATTTTATAGATAAATGGGTGATAATCGTAGATGCGATGGTTGAGAACCATCGCGTTCGTTGCCGAGGAGTCCCGAGAGGGCGATATGGCACAGTTATCTTGTGTTGTCAATCCCATCTTATACGAACAAGATCATTCTATAGTTAGTTTCTTAACACTAACAAACAAACCTCCAACTCATGAGTCATGATACAGTGCCTCAGTCAACTGTGCTCTCTTTGGATAAACCTATCGCACAGAATCTACTCACTCCATCCGAAAAATAATAATTTAGGTGAAGTTTTAACACTATGTATAATAATAAATTTGAACAATCCCATATTTAAATTCGTTGTGTAGGTGATACCAAATCACTTAAGTTATTATTATTATTATTTTTGCAACGAGTAGCTAGCTAATCTCCCAAGCAGCAGCAAATTAAATATCTCCATCTGGGAGCGCCACGTGTCACTGCGTGAGTGGGTTGGACCAATCCAACGACCATGCTGCGTCCGGTGGGCCCCGGAGTAGAGACGGCCACGTGGACAAGTAGCCTCGCAGCCACACGTTGTACGTACAGTATGTACGGGCAGAGGCAGGGCCAGCACGGCGGTAGTGGCCAGGTCGGTCAGCCAGCTGTGTATGTTGTCTCCACGTGGTGGGCGGCAGGTGTAAAATGATTATTTTGCTCTCGGATCTCTGCAGGCAAGTAAAATGATGTAAACAAGCTAGTATAAAAATTGGCACATCGTACCGTACTTTGGTAGAGCAGAGAGACGGTAGAGAAAAGAAGGTAGGCTAAGCTCTACAGTAAATTCTTAATAAGCTTTAAGAGAGATATAGGTTGGCTAGATTTTAATGTTGTACTTATATATCGATGTCTACTTGTCTCTCTTTAGTTTGTTTCTGCTGGTTATCAAAAAGATCATCAAAAAATTTAAGAAATTTAACGAGATAGATCTATGTCGCTCAGAAAACATCTGGATTCAAATTCACCTTATACAAATAGAAAAAGAATAATAAGGTGACAATGAGTAGAACGTCCCATTCACAGTTAAAATTGTAATTTTTTTTCTAATTCTATGTTTTTAATTCTAAAGGTCAAACTTAAACTTATATGTTTATGAAGTGATTATATCACATGTTGATCTATTTTGTCAAAAAAAATTTAACTTCTGAGATGAGACGATATGTACAAAACGAGGGGTGTCCTCTTAACGGACAAAAATCCATCTCCGTCTAGAGCTAACTATTATCTCGGTGATCTATTAAATTAGTTATATATATATATATATATATATATATGTATGTATGTATGATAATCTTTATAGCTAGCATTTGGCTATATTCTAAGATACTAATGGAAAAGTATCACCACATAACGTAGTCTACTTACTACAAAGTAGTAAAGATTTTTAATAACTGCGGTAGATTTTTCATCTGGACCCATGCGAATGGGGCAAATTGCAAAAAAAGGAAAATTTTATGTTCTGTTTGTTCAAGTCACAACCTTCAAAGGCGCAGCTCCCATAGATGATACCGTGAGTACTAATTATTTCTTTCACCAATTAATCAATATTATCCCTTTCTGAAACTTTGGAATTGGATAAATATATAAACCTTATCATGGATCTTAAGGATAGGTTTTAATACTATGCATGGTTGCTAGTGCTGACCGTCCTACTATTCTTCTTGGAGAGTAATGGATGCTGTATGATTTGATTCATCACAAAAAAGAAAAGCAATGGTCTAGCTAATTCTGTCCAGCTTTTCTTGCAGCCCTCGCATGGGCGGTTTGGCAGATCCACAACAATGCAAGACGGCAATATAAAGAACAAGAAATTTCGTTGTACCATTCTGAATCTCTGATGCATGCATGTTATGTTTAAAATCATTTCTTGCCTGCAGTCTTGGAGAGCCTAGCTAGCTTGGTCAAGGAGAAGGATATATATACAGATGCAAAATCAATTTTTGGATGAAATGTTGAGTGGTATGCGATGAGCCTTTGTTGGGCAAACTTCTACTAGCTAGAAACATGTGCTAGCTTAGTGGCATTTATTGTTTTTTCTTCTTCTTTTTAAATCCTCATTGGTCCGTGTTCAAGTGCAACTGCTACCCTAGTTTTCTGCCATTTCGTAATGAAATATAACTGAATCAATTTTCAACAAAAGCAATGAATTATTCATGAATAAAGTATAAATATGACAAAATAAGGGAGTGTCTAGATCTCAGAAGAATGAGGATCCATTCACTTTCTCATCACCTAGATGATAATCTAATGGATCTCATCAATCTCTCTATTACTCCTACTTATTTAAACGAAATCATTTCTTTTTGTTAAAATATTGAACAAAGAATTATTCTAACCTAAACAGAAACAAACTTAAAAATTCATAAAATTTAGAAAATTAATAAAAGTATTCAAATCTGGCTAATAACTAATTAAAACCATACACAACAAGAAAATTGCAGTAGAAATGAATAAAAAATTCATACTTACATAGCGCAATTTTAAACTTAGTAACAAATTTTAGGTGACTGAAAAATTATATACATTTTTTTACGCACGAAATCTACCAAATAACATAATATAATTTTATATCACTATTAACTAACTAAATAAATGACTATGCAACAAATTAATCTTTAAAGTATATACCTCTTAATTCCAACATCATATCTTCTTTGAGGGAATAGATTTATAATGCATAACAAATGTGCGCACAGGTATGAGTTTCGTAATAGATACACAGTAGAGATTCTACACCCCACTTAGGTGGTGTTTGGAACAGATAAAGATAAAACTTAAGTTGGTACACGTAAAACGAGAAAATCATTAGCATATGATTAATTAATTTAGTTTTAATTATTACAAACTTGATAAATAGATATATTTGATATTTTAAGGCAACTTCTATATAGAAAATTTTTGTACGGAATGCACCATTTTAGTAATTTGAAAAACATACTAATGAAAATTGAAGTAAAATATGAATCTTAATCAGAAAATAACAGGACCAAGAGTGGATCCAATACCCGGCTATTCGGAATGGACGGCTGGAATCGCCATTGGGTCACGCCACTGATGATATCTATGATCGTTTGCTCATGCGTTTATCTAGACTCTAAAATATTTTCGGATCGGCCACTATCTATGTTATATACAAATCAATTAATTATATTTATTACTCTTGAGTCTAAAGACACCCCAAAATTTCCAATTAGCCAATTTTATCAAAGACCCATGCCTAAATCAATCCATTGCCCATATATTAGATTCAGAGCCTATCAGTCCCCTAACGTTAATTACATACCCCCAGCACATTCGAGAAGGGCAATTAATAGACCACAGTATATTCACTACTACTACCCCTCCTTATCCAGTCCTCCACGTCAACAAAAAAAAAAAAGCTCACTTGGGAAATATCCGGGGTCCCGGGGGGCCTATCCGCGAAAAGGCCACCCGCACCGCGACGCAAGCCACGGACGCGGGGGAATGTTGCTGTGCAAGCGACGGGCCCCCGCCATGGCTGACTCCCCCGGCCCTGCGCCTCTTCTTCTTCCTCCTCCTTTATAAGCTCTCGCGCTCGCGCCGGAGCTTTCACGTTTCACCTCGCTCCACCGATTCCTTGGTTCTAGCGTTTCTTGATTCTGCTGCTTCGTTTGCGTTTCTTGATTTGGTTGGGGTTGGTTGTTCTTGGCCTTATCCGGTGTAGGGTATCCGAACATCGAGCCCGTTTCTTGAATCCAAAGCGAGAAGCTCAGCTCAGGTGGGAAGGAAGATCCCACCTGGTGAAAACGTACGGCAGATTCGCACAAGCCTCCCCGGCCATGGAAGATAGGAAGCGAACAGAGCTCGTCTGCTCCTCATAGAAGAAGAAGAAGAAGCTGGATTGCCTCTTCAGTAGCTGAGATTATCCATCTGCGTTTTTTTCCCCAGGAGGGAGAGGTGGTGAGAAAGAGATCGAGGAGGAAGAAGAAGAAGCAAGGAAGGAGGCGAGGATATGAGGCACATCTCGTCGCTGCTGCAGGGGCTGGCACGCTCGCTGTCGGTGGGGAAGGAGAGGAAGGGAAGCGGCGACGACGGCGAGGCGGCGGCGACGGCGGTGCTGAGGACGTCGGGGACGCTGTGGGGCGAGGGCTCCGAGACGTTCGCCGCCGTCTGCTCCCGCCGCGGCGAGAAGGGCATCAACCAGGACTGCGCCATCGTCTGCGAGGTCAGACTTTGCTACTTTGCTTCTCCTCCTCTGTTTCTTGGTTTCTTGCTACTTTGCTTCTCTTTCTCTCTCTGATCTGCATGTGAAAACACTGATCTGATCACAATTATTGGTGGAATATTAGCACGTAACAGTAGAAATGGCACATCATATATATGATACTAATGCAACCTATCCAATGAAAGAATTCCAACATGTTCAAAAACAAAAAAGATCATTTTCTTTTCGTTCATATATTTAGAGGTGATTTACTACTAGTCGTATCAAATGGGTTCGATTCAATTTTGTTTCTTTTCACCGAGCATGGTTTTTTGTATGGTGAGATTTTGTCCATGGTGTCATAATTCATTGTCCTCATCGATGTGCTCTGAAAAAAATCTACCTTTTTTTTCCAAAAAAAATGGCGATACTACTGTGGTAGGACTAGCTCTTCTCATTTCTGACCACACAAGAAATCAAACAAAACTTCATGTTCGTGTGTACTTTCTATTGACCTCTCTCGATTGTTCACCTAATCTTGTGTTTTAGTTCGCTTTGTTCTCTTCATGACAATTAACACTATTATATTATTATTATTAGGCCATTAACTAACTAGACCAGTGATTGATTATCGACAGAGTCAATTTCAGGGTCAGTTATTACCTAGACACATAGTTTTTGACGCATGTTGTTTCACCAAGTTCTTGGATCTGGTGTTTGTTTTTGGCTTCTAGGGGTTTTCTGATCTGTGCCAAAAGGGTTACTGATTACGTGTCATTTATTTGCTGAAGAAACAAGGTGCTTTGGTTCTTTGGTATATCTCACCTTTTTTCAGTTTGTTGGTGTCTGGATTCTAAAGCTGCTTTTGGTTAGTTAAACCCTGTGGCTAAGGTGGATGCATGGAAAGTAGATCACATCAACACATTCTTGAGAGTTCTTCCTGGATTTTGGATATAATAATAATTTGTTATCATCATAAAAGGAGAGATAATAAGGGCTTCCAATTAGAGATTATCCTTTCCTTTTTCTAATTTTTACAGCATTCATTATGTAATGTTCACAAGCTTCTTGTTTATATATATTGTAAAACAAGTAAGGTTCATAGAATAAACAGCACTGAACAAATTTGGAAGGACAGGCTGCATGCAATTAGGAAAAATGATTCTCTTTTTTAAATTTTGCAAGCCAGGCCAACCAAAGGAGCAAGGACAACCATGACCTACCAGCTCTCAAAAGCTGGCTCGGTTCAGTTGGTTAACCATGATGTCACAATGGAATCTTTAATTTTTTGTATTAACATGCATGATTGTACCCTAGAACTCTAAACAAATCCTCAGAGCTGAACCACACACGTAATGTCAAAACCACTGCAAAGCAAAATAAAATGCTACCAGTTCAATTTGATCCTTTCATTTTTCGCAGTAAAAGTTTGACAAAAATCATGTAAAATTTTAAATTTTCATTTGAATTCTGAAGCATTTTTATGTATGCGTTCAGGGATTCGGGTGCGAGGAGAGGAGTGTGTTGTGCGGCATCTTCGATGGGCACGGGCAGTGGGGCCATTACGTGGCGAAGGCGGTGAGGGAGTCGTTGCCGCCGGCGCTGCTCCGGCGGTGGCGGGAGGCCGTGACGCTGGCGTCGCTCATCGACGGCGGCGAGAAGCGGCTCTGCGAGTGCCAGGTTGACCTGTGGCGGCAATCCTACCACGCCGCTTGCGCCGCCGTCGACGACGAGCTCCGCGCTAGCCGCCGCCTCGACGCCATCCACAGCGGCTGCACCGCGCTGTGCCTCGTCAAGCACGGCGACCTGCTCGTCATCGCCAACGTCGGTGACTCCCGTGCAGTCCTGGCCACTGCCTCTCCCGACAACGGTTCCCGCCTCGCCGCCGTGCAGCTCACCATCGACTTCAAACCCAACCTACCCCGTAAGTTCACCGTCAAACTCTCAGGGAGACATCTCCCAATTGTTTACACGTCATAAAAAATAAAAATAATAAAAAAGATAAATTAATATATAATAGGTCGCTCCATAAACATATTAAGATTTTAATTTTTACAAATTGCAAAAATAAAAGAAAATTAAACTATACAGTTAAATTTATTTTTTTACAACTTGTATAAGTTATTATTTTTTTAAGGGTGACTTGTATAAGTTAAACTTGAACTTATATATTTGGGAAGTGATTTATCAAATATTAATCTATATTATTGTTTTTTAAAAAAAATTATAACCATTTACATAACATATAACAATCCTTGAGAGTTTAAAATCCTTAAAATCCTTAAGAGTTTAAAATAGTTTCATGACTAATATTTGTCCTTCCTCCATTGCTGACGTTTGCATTGCGTGCGTGGATGCAGAGGAGAGGGAGAGGATCATGGAGTGCAACGGGAGGGTGCAGTGCCTCGCCGACGAGCCCGGGGTGCACCGGGTGTGGCGGCCGGACAGGGAGGGCCCAGGGCTCGCCATGTCGCGGGCCTTCGGCGACTACTGCGTCAAGGACTACGGCGTCATCTCGGCGCCGGAGGTGACGCACCGCCGGATCACCGCCCAGGACCACTTCGTCATCCTCGCCACCGACGGGGTAATTAATTAATCAAAGCAAAAACTAACAACGAGAATTGATCCTCCTACTCCTTTCTTCTCCTACGATTAATGGCAGCTCATCTCAACTTGTTCGTCTTCTTCGTCTCCGGCAGGTGTGGGACGTGGTGTCGAACGAGGAGGCGGTGCAGATCGTGGCGTCGGCGCCGGAGAGGGAGAAGGCGGCGAAGCGGCTCGTCGAGTTCGCCGTCCGGGCATGGAGGCGCAAGCGACGGGGCATCGCCGTCGACGACTGCTCGGCGATCTGCCTCTTCTTCCACTCGCCGCCGTCCTAAACACACGCGCACACAACAAAAAACGCACACGCCGACGATGTCGCCGTCGTTCAGAGGCGCCACAAAAGGGCGGAACATTGCAATTTGCCGCCATGATTGGGACGGTGCACGATTGACCTGACCACCGGCCGGTGAACTCTGCTGCTGCTGCTGCTAGTGGATGACCGGGGAAAATCCAATCCTCCGGCTTTCACACCACCGTCCTTGTCAAGGGTGTCCGAGATTCAACAGCAGCCACAAGAAAAAGGCAGAAAAAAAGACACATTTTGTCCTCATTTTTTCTGCATGTATGGCTCCAGAATTTCTGTGGTGGTGGTGACAAAATAGTCACTATTATTGTTGTGGTACATCAATCATTCAACTCTGCCATGAGAGGGTCATGAATGAATCACATCTTCTTCTGAAGTCTGAACTATATGTGGCCCGAAAAATCCGAATTTTGGTAGTATTATGCATTGAAGCATCAGGAATTATTTAGCAGGATCCTGGAACACCACCGACTGTCGATTCGATGGACAGCGAAGCGGATGGAAGTTCAATCCATGGTGGCTGTGGGAGTCGACGGAATCGTCTTTGTGGAGCTAGCTAGCTAGCCAGCTAGCCGCCATAGCGGCTTTTTAGCGATTCTGGAGGCTCCTCCTCCATGATGCCGGCTCCGGTAGTGGCCAAGTATTCCCTTATTGTGGTTGTCCGGTCACCAAGATAGGTGTGGTCTAAGAAGTTGATGTATGCTGGTTCTCCAAGATTTTTCGCAGCGAGGACACTGCAAAAGCAATCAGTATCATGAAAGGCGACTCTAATATCAGAAGGGCCAAGATTCAACATGCCTAACAAAGTAATGGCTGATAATGACATTTCAATAGAAAACGTGCTGCTAATGGATAGTTCAAAGCAATGATTTCCCTTTGCTTCAGAAATGCATCTCACTTTGAGATGACACAAAGCAATGACATTTTGGTTACAAATGCATCTTGCTTTGACATGCCATCGATGGGCTGTACCCAGTGGAATAAAAAACATAAAATGCCTAACCAGTTGAGTTAATCAGTTGATAGGTGTTCAGTGGTTTGAATTAGAACAAGATACAATTTCTGATGTTAATCACTGGACAATTTAAGTTATTAAAAAGGGCAGCTCTGTAGACTGCACATAAGATGTTTGATCAGAAAGAACTCACCAATGTCTAAGATAAACACGACAGGGTAAAATATCATCTCTCCATATTCTATCAATGTTGTATCGTCCATAACGTTGATCATATATTTCCTTGCTTCCTACAGAAAGAATCATTTAGTATGGAATTTAGACACAAAATTATAATTCTGAGCTGCCTCTGCAATCCATTAATGTAAATACCTTATACCTGCATAAGAATGCATTAATTTGACATAGACGTGTAAAGGAAGCATCCAAACTAACAAAAGAAATCTAATCTCTGACAAAGGAAAACAATTAGATGTCCCAGTATTCACGGTCAAAGGCAAGCACACATAACAACAATCTTATAGAATCTGAAAGGATTTCAGAACATGAACAACAAGTTATATCCTGTAATAGATCGTAACACTGTAACCCAATAATGAAACCTTGTCAACAACGAAGCAAGAGTAACACTGACTGTCCAGAATTATCATAACACAGATATCCATACCAGTATAGTCAATGGCAAGATATTAAAATCATAAAATGAAATGTACAACTGATGAGAAAATCTGATTGTGATATAGATTCAACCTTTGCATCTCACTTGGAAATATTCTTCATCGCTATAACGTGCACAGACAACCTGAATCAAAGCAGAAAAATAATTCCATTGCAGGGGGCAGCAGCCAAAGAAAACAAGTTACAGCTAGAATTGCAGTAACAGCATATAAGCCCTTACTGCTGGATTTGCATAAGGCACCCCATCCAGTCCTTCCGGAACAACCTGACAGCATATTACAGATAAAGAAAAATTAACTGCAAATAATCATAAAAGACAGTCTAAATTACAGATCAGGACTTAAAAAATCTAAGCTCCAAACAGCTTGAGGTTTCAAATGAAGAAACTGAAGATCTAACTAAATAGGTTAGCATCCAATGAATTATTTGGCACCCACCGCAAGAAACCTAAACTCATGCTCCCTCTCGATGAATGCTGGGACCTGAAAATATCACTTTTCAATCCTTCCTCAGCAAAAATAGGTTCACAAAAGCTCCATTCCTTTGCTTTAACAAATCTGAAGCATTCTCACATGGTATAGATCACAATATATACCTCATCCTCCTTTATTTCAAACACAGTGACAACGATCAGTTCACCCTCACATGGCTCCACACTTAAGCTTGAGAACTCCTACAAGTCAGCCCAGTGCTCCAGTGAGAACGAGAGATTTATGAAAAATTCAGGAAGCAAATGCAAATTCCAAACAAAAGCGCATACTAGACTACACAACTTCAAACAAACAAATCAATCATAGAACTTTCTCGTAGCTCAAAAAAGTACTCTACTTCCATTTATTCAATGACCTTATGACCATAAGGAGCAAAAGCAACAATCCCCAAATGTATATTGCAGAAAAGCTCACTGAAGCAGAAACTAAATTTTATCATGCTTGTAAAATGCAACCTTTGGTAGTAGTTTCCCCCCTTCTGATGCCACGCCAAACTATAATTCCATTCCAAATTGAGAAAGATGTGATTCATAGTTTCATTTCATATGGCAATGAACTTGCAGCTCCATTCTTTTGCTTCTTTTTAGCATCTACAGTCTGCACCACACTCAACAGTAGTACTGAGTCCTGACCTTGGTGGTCTCGATGGCGATACCGCGCTCGAAGAAGATCGGGGCGGAGTGGGCGAAGACGCGGCGGAATCCGCGCAGCGCCGCCACCCGGAACCCCTCCAGCTCCCGGAACGTGCTCCTCGCGCTCCGCTCTGCCACTCAGGAAGCGCTGGGTTCAGGGGGTTTTGGGGAATCGAGCGTTTGGGCGGCGGCGGAGGTGAGGTGCTCACCGGAGAGGAGGGAGCCGAAGCCGACGACGGATACGCGGCCGCCGCCGCCAGGGGCGGTGACCGCGGCGAAGTCCGCGACCGAGTTCATCTCGGGGAAGGAGTTGCCCCCACCAGTGGAGGCTGCGGAGGGGGAGGAAGCCATGAGGCGGTAGCGGCGGCGGCGGTGGGTGGGCTCCGGCGATCGCCGGAGGTGGAGGTGGGGAGCCGAGAGGGGCCGCGTCGGGTGGTGGGTGAGGCGGTCTGGGCCGTTGGATTTTGATCGGACGACTCCGGGTGGCGCAGGGCGGAGCGTGGAGGCGGATGACGCGACGCCACGCATTATTTCTGTTTTGGTGCTGTACGTCGCTAATCAGCAATGAAGGACTAGCGGCGGTGATGAATACGTTGGAAATGTTGGATATGCTCCTCCATGTACCATTTCAGGTTAGTTCTCCATATATAATTTTATACCAATCCAAAATATTTTTACATTTATACTAATTTATCTGTTGATCTTTCTTTTTTTTCTTCAAGCACTTGACTTTGATCATATTAAATCTCGCTTATGACTGATGTTGCTAAATAAAATGATCATCCCCGTTTATAAGTGTACCTCTAATCCACCACCCCTTCTCGTCCTCCGACGCTACTCATACTCTATCTTCATTGCTACATGTTTATTGCATCCCGTTATCCATTACTCCTCCTCTGCTTGCATTGCTACGTGTTCGTTGTTCCCTGCTGCCCACCACTCCTCCTTCCCCCTCCACCGTGCAAGTGCTATGGCACTAACTGATAGTTGCTCATGCTAGCCGATAAAGACGCGCACCATCAATATACTAGCACATCGAGTATACCAATTCAGATTGTATCACATAATATATGTTTGGAGTACATCACGCTTCTTTCGACTTGGTCCCTATTTCTTAAAAGAAAGCATATGGATGGATGACCAATAAATGACCCTATTTGCCACTAGTTTTAAGGTAGACATAAAAAACCGATTATCTACCGAACCAAATGTTTATGGTCCTGTATTTTTTTAGTTTTAGTTTGACCTAAGGTGTTTTGTGCAATACAGTAAAATAATAAAGATTTATGAGAAAACATATCTTTTTTAAGTGTGAAGCAAATAAACCATTTCAACAACTCAGTAAGTTGAAAACATGACAAATCAAATGTGCATAGCCAGTCATCTCGTATAGCTGCCCAAACGGGCGGTACAGACCAGCGTATCAAGGACACAACCATTAAACACGTCTGCTATAGAGGGAAAAAGTTCACCTGTCGTCTCTCAACTTTACGTCGAGTTTGTTTAACATCCTAAACCCTAATACTAGAAATATTCACCCCATAAACTATACAAAACCGTGCAATTTTGGTCCCACAACAGTATAGATACATGTTTCACTTACATGGAATCCTAGTCATAAAAAAATTTAAAAAAAGTGCGCCCCACATGTCAGCCTTTCTTTCTTCACTTTTCTTCCAGGCGAGCAGGCCCAGCGCATCGAGGAAGAGGTCGAGGGCGTCGTCCTCGATGATGGGAAGCGGGTATGGGAGGCCACAGGCGGTAGAGGGTGGAGAGGCGGCGAGTGATCGCAGCAGCGGGCAGTGGGCGGAGTAGCTAAGGGGCGGCGGGCGGATCGGTGGCAGAGGAGGAGGAGGGGGAGCTCCATTTCCAACCGGCGAGCTAGGTTGGTGTTGCCGGAGTTGGGTGGCGACGAGGCACCAGCAGCAGCAGCCGACTGTCTCTCCCTCTCCCACCCTCTCCACGCACTATGCCGGCGTGAGGGGGGAGTGGTGGCCTCGTTGATGGGAGAGGGGAGAGAGAGGGTTACCTCTCCGGTGGGAGAGGATGGGAGGGGGAGGTGTCGGGGGAGGCGGCTGGCAAGTCCAAGTCGACCACAAGTCGCGCCCCCACACCACACATATCAGCCGTGGCTACGGTGGCCCACCGGGGAGGTGGCCCCCTCTCTCCCCTCTCCCGTCGGCGCGGCGGGCCACCTCCCCCCTCTCCCGCCAGTTGTGAGCTCCCTCCCCCTCTCTCCCAGGCTGGGGAAGAAAAGATAAGGATGATGGTGCTGACACGTGGGCCTCACATTTTTTCTTCTTACTTACATGTGGGCCCCATATTTTTTTATTTTTTTTTGCTAACCAGGATGCCACGTCAACGAAACCACATATCCTAAATTGCATGGTTTTGTATAGTTCAGCGGTGAAGATTTCTGATATTGGAGATTAGGGATATCATATAAAATGGCAGTTGAACTTATTCCCCTATAGGGAGCAGGTTCATGTCGTGGTGAGGCCTAGGCCTAAACACACCCAAGAAGGCCACCTATAACATCTTGGAATAAATTCACTTTAACTTTCTTAACTAGTGGCCAAATCTAATTCGTATCCCTTAACCACAATACTGGATATCTCGATCCCAACTATTAAAACCGGTACAATTTAACTCCCTCAGCGGTTTTGGAGGACGGTTTCGCTGACGTGACACCTACGTGACGGTATTGACTTGGTATTTGTTCCACATGGCGTCTACGTGGTGCTTACATGGTATTAAAATTAAAAAAAATATGTATGGGATTCATTTATCATTAAAAAAATGTGGGACCCCTGATATGTACGGCCTACTTGTCATCCTCTCTGGATAGACCTCAATCCGGGCTGGATAATTCGTGATTGATTTGAGGCCCATGCAAACAAGAGCTTAAGCTTCGGTTAGTTGCAATGCATGGCAAGCGAGTGAGCGAGCGACGAAATTACAGTACATATGCTCTGCGATGTGAAATTAATTTCGCTACTTACTTTACATGTCATCAAAGTCTTCCTCGCTAGCATAGTCACTTCCGTGGCGAGCGGCGACGGCGAGGACGACGTCGTCGGGTAATCTTCGGTTAATTGTTTCGGTTGCCATGGCATCCGATTGGCATCGAGCGCCGCCATCCCTACACTGCAATGCAGCTATTCCTTCACCGTCGCTGGTCACATCATCGAAGAGCTCTCCGCCTTGGACATACATGCCGGCGAGCCTTCCGACATGGCACCCAGCACCGCGCCATCTTCTCCACCTCGATGGCCGCCTCCATCTCCCCCACGAGGTCCTCCAGCTCGTTCGTCGCCCCATCCAGCCTCAGCTTCCACTCCACGCGCCAGCCGCACCTCGGAGTCGTCGTCTTCGTCCTCCTCCTCCTCACCGTCGCCGCGCCGCCACGATGTCCAGCGCTAGCAGCGTGGACCCGTACCATCTGTATCCGAGCTGGCTGCCGACGACCCCCCTGGACTTTGGTCCCCGGCCTCAGCAACATACCTGCTGCCGTCGGCCGGCCCGCCCTTGTGCGCCCACCGCCGCAGCAGCTGCAGGCGACGCCCCCGCCGTTGGGGCAGAAGGGGCCGAGAACCCTTGGCCTTCACACGCCGTCCCCACCGCCGCCGCTCCGGCCCTCACCCGCACGCCTCTGTCGCCGCTCCAGCGCCTGCCGCCGCCACTCCGGTCTTCGGGCAAGGTGAACGAGAAAGAGGGAGAGAGAGATAGGGGAGAGAGGGAGGGAGGTGGAAGAAGGGAAGGAGAGAGTATGACATGTGGGCCCCACATGTTAGGGGTGCTGCATTTTTTTTGCGAATTATAAATGGGTTCCGCACATATTTTTAAAATTCTAATGCCTCGGAAGCGCGACGTCAATGCCACGTGGAACGAAGATCAGGTTAATTTCGTCACGTCAGCGAAACCGTTCTCCGAAACCACCGAGGGAGTCAAATTGTACCGGTTTTAATAGTTTGGGGGTCAAGATATCCGGTATTATGATTCAGGGATATGAATCAGATTCGGCCACTAGTCAAGAGAGTCAAAATGAAATTATTCCTATCATCTCTTCCCACTTCCACAAAGCCCGCGCTACTTCAAAAAGCCCAAAGCTCATCACTAAACAAACAATTCAATTCACCCTAACGCGGAGGCACAAGCGCACCAACCAACCAAATCTTGTGCTCTCCTCGTGCTGTTGTCCGGCAATTTTGGTGGGAGCCGCTCCCCTCTTCCCACCATTTCCCTTCGCCCTAACCTTGCCCCCACCACCATCCGCGTGCTCTCTCTCTCTCCGGCAAGCATCGACGCAACGCAGCTTCTCCGACCTCTCCATCACCGGCGGCCACCGGCCACAACAAGGGTGAAATTGAAAAGGAGGTGAGAAATTATTCTTCTGGGATGAATCCCCTTCTCGACTCGCCCAAACCGCTCCCCCTCTGTTGTTGATTTCGATCTGAATCGGTCGCTCAATTGATTGGGAGCAGTTTTAGGGTAAATCTATAAGAAATTTGGGTGAATCAATATCAATTTCCGTGTTACCTGTCCCCTCGCCACACCTCCTGCCCCGCTCCGCCGGCCACCCGCGTCACTCCCATCACCCTCCTGCCTCCCGGCGCGCGTCACCGTCCACGTCGCCACCCAGCACGGTGCTGCGCTGTTGTGTGCCAGTACGTTGATCTGAGAGTGCGCTCAATCTTCTCTTTCTGTTCAATGCTCTATCTTTCTCTCTCTCTCCTTTTCTTTTTTTTCCTTGCAGCGAGTAAACTTTTTTAGTTCTTTGCTAGCAGTTCTGCTTCAGTACTCCAGTTTTTTTTTTCAATTTTGGTGATGAATTTTGTCCTACTTTTGCCTTTTAAAGTGTGTAGTGAATGGTAATCAGTTATAGCCTAAAAATATGCTGTAATTTTACATCGATATTCTTCAAACGAAGCACCATCTTTTATCTCATCCTACTACTTTTGTTTTCTGTTTTACCAGCTACAGTTCTTGATCTGAAACGGAGAAATTGGCAAGGGAGGATGAGAAGGTTGATGCGATGGAGATCGATGGGCAGCATCAGCAAGTGGCCACCACCGCCGTACCTGATGGCTTCAATGCTTATTACCTCAGGATCTACTATGGTATATTAGTGCTTCCCTTTTTCTTGTAATCCGTCACTGAAGGTTAAGAAACTAGGCACCGCACAGTGCACATTTCTTGGATTATTTTCTGTCTTGGATAATCCGCAGAAAGCTGCAATTGTGCATTGTAATATTTTGGCATATATGTACACTGTAATTGTAGTTGTAGGTTATCTATGCTCTCTCCGTGGAAAATTTCTGCCCCAACTATTGCAACTGCAATTCAGAATAAAAGTTACTGATATGTGCAGTTCAAATAGTTTTTGACTATTAAATTTAAAATCACAGCTAATCTGCCATATAATGTCCATTTTAACATTTGTGATGGCCAAGTACCAGTGCTAATGGTTTTGTATGTACGCTACAATTGCAGGAAAGCTCTTCCCTCATGGCGACTTCTTCCGTGGCTTTCATATGGAAATGGTCTGTGGTTGTTGGTTCAGGATCTAGTTGTTTTACTAACTAGGAAGGAAGCCCACGCCAATGCACGGGCATATTGTTTATTAAAAACGTTAAAAGAAATTCTATCTCGCTATATTAATTATAAGGTGACGTAAATTACCTTATAATCAGAAAACAAAGATGAACAAATATCTATACCATAAAAAAAGAAGATAGACTTTGATATACTAAAGATTTTAATAAATCACTTTGCCACAATTACATCTAATCATCACCACTTATTATTAATATCTTGAAAGTTAGATATCTTAAATAGATGAAATGTATGACTGAAATAAGCCTAATAAACATCTCTACGTCATTGTTTACTGCATATGTACTATTTTCTCTTTTGAAAATAAGCGGGGTTGATCATTTGACACAATTTCTAATAACTAAAGAGACATACCACCATGATAATTTGTAGAGCACCATCATAATTGTTTATATTTTGATAGAGATCTATATAGTCTAGCACCGGGTTTGGTTCCAACACATTTTTTTATAATTACATGATATATTTTTAGTAATTCTAAAAATATATTTATTTTTATAAGCTTATTTACAATAACTAATTTGTTGGAGTGGACTCACAGCTGTGTCAATGGAGTGTATGGCTTAGACCCATAGTTATATATGGCCGATACATTCAAATTCCTATCAACTGTAAGTGTTGGCAGTATGTCATGAGGCCCTTCGACCAAGCCTGCCGAAACCAACCAAGCGGCGAGGATCCGATCTCCCAGCACCAAGGCTTGTGGGGCGAAGCCCAACAGCGAAAACCGGTGGCGAAGCCCTATGGCGAAGCCCGATGGCAAGGAGCCACATGGGGCTCCGGTCGGCCTGGGCGAAGCCTACATGGCGAAGGCATGCATCGAAGGAGGATGGCTTCGCCAGGGCGGACCTGCTCCAAGAAGGGCCGATGGGCCGGCCCAATCGCCCCGGTCCATGGGCCAAAGAACCAGTAGCCACCAGGTGGCCTATTGAGAGCCCACGCACACTCTAATTACATTGAATACCCATGAAAGGGACCCTTTATGAGGGCGACCATGTAAATTCCCCTGTAATAGCCCTAAACCCTAATAGGGAGATCTGTAATAGGGTTATAAATAGCCCCCTTGGGCCTTGTAAAAGGGGATCCGATTCTAACACAAAATTTATGACACTTTTCTTTCCCAACAACTGTTGAGTATCCAGGTCCTTTGACGTATGCAGTTGTCGTTTCGACAACAGCTGGCGCCGACCGTGGGGATCTCTGAGCGAAACCACTGAGAGCGAATGCCATCGAAAAAGGTCTCAAAAGAGAGGGTTGCAAACCTGAAGGAAGGCGCAGCCGAAGAGGTGATGGCCGCTGGCGAAGGCACGGAGCCTCCGGCGCCTGCCGAGGTGGCGGCTGCGCCGGTGGCTTCGGCACCCGCGCTGCAACCACCGCCTTCGGCCTCGACCACTCCGGCGGAGCAGGTACTGGAAATCCCTTCAGCAACGCAGCCGGCTTCGACAACAATCACCGCTGCACAAGTCGATCCCGGCCTTGACGCACAAGCCGAAGCGAACATGGAGGCCATGCGGCAGAACATGGCACGACTCCAGGACATGCTTCGACAAATGCAGGAGCAGCAACAGGCGTACGAAGCGGCACGGCAGGCCAAGATCGCTCCGGCCCCCATCCTCCAGTATTCGGTAGGTTACATCCCGCCTCAAGCCTATCAGCAAGCGCCGGTTCGGCCTCCCACGATCCAAGCACACCCTTCGCCCGGTCAAATGTCACAAGCAATGGCGGAGGGGGCCTCGGCATTGCAGGCACAGCTTCAAGCTTTCCTTCAGCAGCTCAATCAACCCCACATCTCAAGCATAACCCCTTCGGCTCAGCCGGAGGGGGGCTCCCGCCAAGGCGCTTCAGGGTGGCTGCCGTCGAACCCACCTGTGCCAGGGGCTTCGCCCTGGGATCGGGGGCAGCAGTTCGACTTCTACAACACCACCCAAGCGCCACCATTCGGAAGCGGGCCGCTGAACGTCGCAGCCCAACCGCTCCCCCAGGCCATCACCTCGCCCTTCGCCACGCCGTATCCATAGTCAAGCGGGCCTTCGCTGCAGGGCACAGTGGGCAAAGCCGGGGGCGAAAAGGGGCTGCCACTGAGTAGGGGATCAAAAATCGTCCGATCCCACCTCAGTTCAAATTCCCACCCGTTCCGCGGTACTCGGGCGAAACAGACCCAAAAGAGTTCCTCTCAATCTACGAGTCCGCGATCGAAGCTGCTCACGGCGATGAAAACACCAAGGCGAAGGTAGTCCATCTCGCTCTTGACGGCATCGCCCGTTCTTGGTATTTCAATCTGCCATCCAATAGCATTTACTCATGGGAGCAATTGCGTGATGTTTTCATCCTCAATTTCCGAGGCACCTACAAGGAGCTGAAGACGCAGCAGCATTTGCTCGGCATTCGCCAGAGGCCGGGCGAATCAATACGAGAGTACATGCGTCGCTTCTCGCAAGCACGATGCCAAGTTCAAGACATAACGGAGGCATCCGTCATCAACGCTGCTTCGGCCGGGTTGCTCGAGGGCGAACTCACAAGAAAGATCGCCAACAAGGAGCCGCAAACCCTTGAGCACCTGCTTCGCATCATTGATGGGTGCGCGAGAGGCGAAGAAGACTCCAAGCGAAGACAGGCGATTCAAGCCGAGTACGACAAAGCCTCCATCGCTGCGGCCCAAGCCCAAATGCAAGCGCAAGTCGTCAAACCGGCTCCCCCCGCTGTTCGCCAGCCCCAGCCGGCAAACCAGGGGCAGCCGCCCCGGCAAGGCCAAGCTCCCATGACCTGGAGGAAATTCAGGACCGACCGAACAGGCAAGGCGATCATGACTGTTGAAGAAGTACAAGCGCTCCGCAAGGAGTTCGACGCCCAACAGGGCGGCAGCCATCAGCAGCCCATTCGTAAAAAGGTCAGAAAAGACCTTTATTGCGCCTATCATGGGCGGTCTTCGCACACCACCGAGCAGTGCCGAAACATCCGCCAGCGAAACAACGCCCACGAACCAAGGCCACATCAGGGTGTCGCTATCGAAGCGCCTCGCGAAGCGGCCCAGGAACAGTCGCCTCCAGCCGAACAGCATCAAGACGTGCAGCGCCGAATTATTCAAGTAATCACAAGGGCTGATCCACCAGTCCAGCTGTCGAAGCGGCAAAAGAAGTCGCAGCTGCGAACGGTGCACAACATCACCGCCACAAGCGAAGGGGTCCCAAAGTACTTGAGCCAGCAAATTTCTTTCGGGCCGGAAGATGCTGAAGGAGTGCTATTCCCGCACCAAGACCCCTTGGTGATTTCGGCTGAAGTGGCCGGCTTCGAAGTCCGGCGCATTCTGGTCAATGGAGGTAGCTCGGCTGATGTCATCTTCGCCGAGGCATACGCCAGGATGGGGCTACCAACCTCGGCCCTCACTCAGGCGCCGGCCTCGCTTCGCGGTTTTGGCGGTGAGGAGGTTCAGGTCCTCGGCCAGGCACGGTTGAGGGTTGTCTTCGGCACGGGCGAAAACAGACGCAAAGAGCAGATATTGTTCGACATCGTCGACATTCGTACGGCTACAACGCCATCTTCGGCCGCGCAACCCTGAACAAGTTTGAAGCCATCTCCCACCACAACTACCTCAAGCTCAAGATGCCGGGTCCGGCAGGGGTGATTGTTGTCAAGGGCCTTCAGCCTTCGGCTGCGCCGAAAGGCGACTTGGCTGTCATCAGCAGGGCGGTGCACAACGTGGAGACCGAACCACATGTTAACCGGGCGCCGAAGCCAGCCCGTCACGGCAAGGTAATCAAGGTGCAAGTGAGTGAGGCAGAACCGTCGAAGCTCGTCCAGCT
This sequence comes from Oryza punctata, assembly GCA_000573905.2. NCBI lineage: Eukaryota > Viridiplantae > Streptophyta > Magnoliopsida > Poales > Poaceae > Oryza > Oryza punctata. The sequence continues at coordinate 18,317,738 of CM002492.2, read as the reverse complement.
AGGAGGCGATCTAGGCGAAGAAGCCGCAAAAATCCTGGAAGTGCTCAAGAGAAACATCGACATCTTCGCCTGGAGCCCCAGCGAAGTGGGAGGCGTTTCGCCAGAGCTCATCATGCATCACCTGGCCGTCAAGCTGGACGCCAAGCCAAGGAAGCAGAAGCTGCGCAAGATGTCCGCTGATCGCCAAGAAGCAGCGAAGGCCGAAGTGCAAAAGCTTCTCAGGGCCGGGGTGATCAGGGAAATTGATCACCCGGAGTGGCTGGCGAACCTGGTCTTGGTAAAGAAGTTGAATGGTAAGTGGCGCATGTGCGTCGACTTCACGGACCTCAACAAGGTTTGTCCGAAGGACGACTTCCCCTTGTCGCGGATCGATCAGCTTGTCGACTCGACGGCTGGCTGCGAGCTCATGAGCTTCTTGGACGCCTACTCTAGCTATCACCAGATCCGCATGAATCCAGACGACATCGCCAAGACTGCCTTCATCATGCCGTTCGGCACTTTCTGCCACCTCAGGATGCCTTTCGGCCTGAGGAACGCCGGAGCAACGTTCGCCAGGCTGGTGTACAAGGTGTTTCGCAAGCAACTGGGGCGAAACGTGGAGGCGTACGTCGACGACATTGTCGTGAAAAGCCGTAAGGCCTTCGACCATGTGTCCGATTTGCAAGAGGCCTTCGACAACTTGCGTGCGGCGGGTATGAAACTAAACCCAGGAAAGTGTGTTTTTGGAGTTCGCGCCGGCAAGTTGTTGGGTTTTCTTGTTTTCGAAAGGGGTATCGAGGTGAACCCCGAGAAAATCGATGCCATTCAGCAAATGAGGCCACCGTCGAGCGTACGCGAAGTACAAAAGCTCGCGGGCCGAATTGCGGCACTCAGTCGTTTTCTCTCAAAAGCAGCCGAAAAGGGTCTGCCATTTTTTAAGACCCTCCGGGGCGCAAGCAAGTTTAACTGGACTCCCGAATGCCAGGCCGCATTCGAAGAGCTAAAGCAGTATTTGCAAAGCCCACCTGCCCTGGTCAGCCAACACCAGGAAGCGAAATGCTGCTGTACCTAGCGGCTTCGCCTGTGGCGGTCAGCGCAGCACTAGTCCAAGAGACAGAATCAGGGCAGAAACCAGTGTACTTCGTCTCCGAAGCTCTACAAGGGGCGAAGACGAGGTACATTGAGATGGAAAAGCTTGCCTACACCCTGGTAATGGCTTCGCGCAAGCTCAAGCATTACTTCCAGGCCCACAAAATCACAGTGCCTTCGCAATATCCTCTGGGCGAAGTGCTCCGAGGCAAGGAGATCTCTGGCAGACTCAGCAAGTGGGCGGCAGAACTATCCCCCTTCGACTTGCATTTCGTGGCGCGCACCGCCATCAAGTCTCAGGTCCTGGCCGATTTTGTGGTCGAGTGGACTCCGGCGTCTGCTCCCGAACCTCAACCTATCGAACAGCCATGGACCATGCACTCCGATGGTTCGTGGTCGCACAGGGGGGCGGGCGCCGCGGCCGTACTAACTTCGCCAGGGGCGTGCTGATTCGGTATGCCGCAAGGCTGCAGTTCGACACAACCAACAACACGGCGGAATACGAAGCAGTCCTGCTGGGCCTAAGGAAGGCGAAGGCACTAGGAGTTCGGCCTTTACTCATTCGAACGGACTCCAAGCTAGTGGCCTGTCATGTTGACAAATCTTTTGAGGCAAAAGATGAAGGGATGAAGAGATACTTGGAGGCCGTTCGGTCAATGGAAAAGTGCTTCGCCGGCGTAACGGTCGAACACTTGCCCAGGGGGCAGAATGAGGAGGCTGACGCCCTGGCGAAATCTGCTGCTTGCGGAGGACTGCATTCGCCAGGCATCTTCTTTGAAATCCTGTATGCACCAAGCGTGCCCAAAGGAATCGAGGATGTCATGGCCATAAACCAGACTGCCACGGGCGAAGCCCCAGAGGACTGGCGAACACCGTTCGTGAAGTACCTCAAAGACGGCTGGCTTCCGGATGACGAAGCAGAGGCGAAACGCCTGCAAATCAGGGCCAGGCGGTATAGGCTGGTTTCAGGGCAGTTGTACCGCTCTGGAGTGCTCCAACCTTTGCTTCGCTGCGTTTCCTTCGCCGAGGGCGAAGAGATGGTGAAGGAAATTCACCAGGGGCTTTGTGGGGCACACCAAGCTGCCAGAACTGTTGCCTCCAAGGTGTTTCGCCAAGGAGTATATTGGCCAACCGTGCTGAAAGTTTGCGTGGCGCACGCCAAAAGGTGCGAAGGCTGCCAACGGCATGGCCGAAGCCAAACCGCCCCACAGTATGAGTTGCAGCCGATCGCTCCAGTATGACCCTTCGCCAGGTGGGGGCTGGACATCATCGGCCCATTCCCAGCAGCGCGAAATGGTTACAAGTTTGCAATTGTGGCCATCGAGTACTTTTCTCGCTGGATCGAGGCCGAACCACTCGGCACGATCACTTCGGCGACAGTGCAGAAGTTTGTCTGGAAAAACATTATTTGCCGTTTTGGAGTTCCAAGGGAATTCATCACAGACAATGGCAAGCAATTCGACTCTGACAAGTTCAGAGAGATGTGCGAAGGGCTAAACCTGGAAATCAGGTTCGCATCGGTCGCACACTCACAGTCGAACGGGGCGGCCGAACGCGCAAATGGCAAGATCTTGGAGGCGCTCAAAAAAAGGCTTGAGGGGGCGGCGAAGGGCAAATGGCCAGACGAAATGCTGTCCGTCCTTTGGGCTCTCCGAACGACTCCCACGAGGCCAACCAAGTGCAGCCCATTCATGCTCCTTTACGGAGACGAAGCAATGACCCCAACAGAACTAGGGGCTAACTCACCAAGGGTGATGTTCTCGGGGGGCGAAGACGGGCGCGAAGTGTCGCTCGAACTCCTGGAAGGGGTGCGAGTCGAAGCACTGGAGCACATGCGCAAGTATGCCACAAGCACTTCGGCAACCTACAACAAGAAGGTTCGCCCGACAGAGCTCCTGCCAGGCCAACTCGTCTTAAGGAAAAAAGCGAACCCAACAGCGGTTGGAAAGCTTGAGTCGAAATGGGAGGGGCCCTATCTCATCAAGCACAGGTCAAAGACGGGTTCTTTTCGCCTAGCAACACTGGAAGGCGAAGAGTTCGATCACTCATGGAACACCGCTTCACTCAAGCTTTTCTATGTCTAGAGGGCGGCACCCTGTTCGCCAACATGTAAAAATGTACATATTACCATGTAGCTCTTCGGCAACTGCCATTTTTGTAAGCCGTTCGGCGCAAAAATACAAAAAAAAGGAGAAAATGAAAAAGAAAAAAAACTGGACGTAGGGCTGTTATCCACTCTGGAGGCCCGAACCAGTATAAAATTTATGTGTTTTTCGCCTTTTTTACTTATGTGCATGATAATTCGTGGAAAAACCCCAAGGCAAACGCCTGATCAGCGAAAGGGCCAGGGGGCGAAACGAATCGGTCGAAGCATCGCTCGCCGAACATTGAAACCGCGACAGCTTGTTTCGGAAAAAAAAACCCGAACACCGTTATAGTCGATCCGCACAAAATTAAGCCGCTAAACGCAAAGTGCAAAAGATCGACAACGGAAGTCGAAAGCTGAAAAGTCAGCGAGCCTATTTCGCCAATACACGCAAAGGGGTCGATGCATCACGACCCAACAAAAGCACAAATGTAACAATGCAGAAAATGGCGAAAAGGAAACAAAAGCACATCTTTATTAAACGTTGAAAATACACTCAACAGCTTACATTGTGTAACGCGATACAGGCGAAACGATTTGAAACGTTCGCTTACAAGAAAATTACATCTTCGCCCCCAAGGCAACTACTAAAGGAGTGATCCGGCGAACATGGTTCGTCATCACTGCTGATATTGTACACTACCCTAAGAGGAGAGGGGGACGAAACTACAGTAAGGGCGTAGCGCCGCCGGGCGATCGCCTCCTGCCGATCGGTCCGCCGATGGTTTCGCCAGAAACGGGTCATGCCCTCCAGGCGTGCCACATGGACACGATCGAAGTCCTCCAGCGTTCACCCAGGATGGGTTCGCATCCAGTTAGCGACGCTCACAACTTTGTAGCTGTTCCCATTGATTGTCATTTCACGGTAGAAAGGCCGAAGCTGGTATCGAATCTTCGGCAAATTCTTCACCGCAATGAACTTCTCGTTCTTGCTTCGCCAATCCCCAAGAGGGGGCCGAACGCAAAGCTTTCGGCATTGACCCTGCAAAAATGAGAGTGTTACGCAGGCGAACGGAAGAAGAGAAAAGTGGACGCGAAAGAACTAGGCGAGAGGATCACAAAACATCTCAAACGGTTCGCGCGTCACACAAAAATGATATAAATGGCGAAAGAAGTCGTATATTTCAACTAGTTCAAGGCCTTAGCCATATTTACATAATTCGCCCCTAAAACGGCGAAGAACAAAAGAAAAAAATTACAAAAGTAGACGGGCGGAGGGCCTCACACCTCGGGGTGGTCTTCGGCTCCTCCTCCGCCCCGCGCAGCTGGTTCTTCGCCCTGGTCCGCCGCCTCCGACTTCGCCAGCTGCTCAAGCAGGCGGGACTTGGCGGCAGAGCAGCCCTCCTTCTGCCAGAATTGCCTTCGCCAGGCACGGAGAGCGGGCGACACGTCTTGGGAGCTGACTTCCCAGTCCCCCTTCGCGAACTCGGGAAACCGGGCGACGTGCTTGCACCCGTGCTGTTGAAGCAGCCCCAGGGCGAAGGCCGCCGACACGCGCGCACAGCAATCGCCGTACGCCGTGGCGCAGTCGGAAACCGCGCAGCCGGCCTTTTGGGTCCAATTGCAGAAGTCGAGCGCGGAGGCATCTTCGCCGGGAACATCGCCCACCTTCGCCCCCATGTCCGTAAGGGCAAGGCGAAGGGTGCGACAGGATGCCTTCGCCGGCTCGGTCATCTGGGCCGCTTCTCCGGCAAGGTGTTTTGCCTTTCCCTCCGCCTTGCGCGTCCTCTGGCGAAGGGCTTCCATTTGGGGCTCCGCCGAATCATAGTATGCTGTGAGCATGGCGGTTTGCTCCCGCTCCTTTGCCAGCTCGGCCGTGAGGCGGTCGATCTCGGCCTTCGCCTCGCTGCCTTTCTCGAGCTCGGCCTGAAGGCGTTTATTTTCCGCCTTCGCCTCTCGGAGGGACCGGGCAAGTCCCTCCATCTCGAGGCCTCTTCGGCCTAGTTCATCGTCCTTCGCCCGGAGTCGGTTTTTCAAACCGTCCAGGCGGGCCCGCATTGTCCGTTCGGTAGAACAATGGGCCGCTAGAAGCTGGCGAAAAAGTAAGGGCGAATTGTAAGCCAAGTGTAAAAAAGGAAAAAGAGCGAAGGAGCTTACAAGAACATACGCGCACAGCCAAACTCTTCACGGCGGAACACCCCTCGTCGAACTCATTGAGCTCGGCGAAGAGGCTGGGGCCGCCGGCCGGCGAAACGAGCTTGCTCACCCCCTCCACGAAGGGGACGAGCTCCGCCCGAGTTTCGAAGTCCCCGGGGGCGAAGCGAGGCGGTCCCTGAGAGTGCTCACAGTCGGACCCCTCAGCCGCCTTCTTGCCCTTGTCGAGGACGAGCGGCGAAATGGGCCGACGGGCCGGGCTGGTGAAGACCCGAGCGGCCGCCTCAATCACCAATTCGGCCGAAGCCGAAGCCCCGGCCTCACCGGTCGCCCCAGGGCTGCACCCCGCGGGCGAAGTGGGCGTGCGACCCGACGATTCCTCATCGCTGAAGGCGTTGGCGATGGCGACAACCCCTTTCCTCCGGGGGGCAGGCCTCGCGGCGCCGCTCTTCGCCGCCTTAGCCGCGGCAATGGAAACTAGGGCCTTGGCGCCCTCCACGTCTTTTCGGCGCAGGGGCGAAGAGGCCGATTCCGCCCCAGTTTCGGCACGCTCTGGGCTAGGAGTTGGCGTATAACCGCGTGTCCCAGAGCGGCTATCGCCCGCCTCGTCGCCAGCCTCTTCGCCCGCAGCCTCGGCCTCTCCCGCTTCCTCCCCTTCGGCATCCTCGTCTCCTTCGACGTCGGAGTCCGTTGGGACGGGGCCTTCTGCTTGCGGGGGGCGAACCTCACCTGCCCCGGCGGGCGTTTCCGTGAAGGGCCGGCTTCGCCATCCGCCTTAAAGGGCTTCGCCCTTGGGGGGAGCTTGCCGGCATAAACGCGGTTCACCCTGCCAACTGCCTACCGAGTCAGCAGCTGGCTGTACTTCGCCACCGACACGTCTCCAAAGAGCCTTTGGGCTTCGGTGTCGGCTTGGGCCAATGTCAGTGCTGCAAAAACGGTGAAGGTCTATGTCAGGTCCGAACAGAAAATAAAGCGAAGAGGCACAGGGGGAAGAAGAATAAAACACTCACCATTCGCCCCTGGGGGCAAAACAAGTTTGGGCAGGCCGTCGACCACTTCGCCTTGGTCGACTTCGACCTGCCATGCTTGCGAAAGCGGAGAAATCCGCAGCATGCAAAATTCCTCTACCAAATCCCGGCAACTCAGCCGGGAACACACCCTGCGGAGCAGGGCGAAGCGAGATTCCAGGGTACCGGTAACGGCAACCCTGGGCTTCCGCGCTGGCGAAATCGCGCGGCGCCGCCAGCGCAACGCTCTCGCTGCTTCGGAATCCGCTTCGAAGGGGATGGAGTGGTAGAACCACTTCGCCATCCAATGGCGGTCCCATTTCGATATGGCGGCGTTAACCGGCCACAAATCGGCGCGTTCGGGGCGAACATTGAAGTTCACACTCCCGAACGCGGTCTTCCGGGTCCCAGCGGGGGTGATCACCGTCTTCGTGTTGACGGCGGCGGAGAAGATGGTGCCGAAAAGGTCAGCGCTGGGCTCGAACCCCGCGGTCCGGCACGCCCAGTCGAAGATTGCGATCCGCACCAGGGCCGAAGGGCTCAACTGGGGCAGTTCGACTTGGAAGAGGCGGAGGATCTCCGGCAACAGGATGCTGCACAGAAATCGGAGACCGGCCTCAAAGAAAACAGCGAACACCACCGTCTGGTGTTCGCCAGGATGCGGCACTTCGGCTTCTCCGGGGGCGGACGCCTGCCCCTCCGCCACCAGGCCGGCGTCAACCATTCTGGCCAACTCGTCATCATCAACGAGCGAAGCCCCCAGGAAGGCTGTGGTGTCGTCATCGATCCGGCCGGGATCGGGTCCGGTCACGATGACTGGGTTCGGCTTGCGGGGAGCCATGGGCGAAGAGGAAGTTTGTTGGCGAAAAGGGTTACTTGGGCGAAGTATGTCGCTCAGAGATTAGCCGAGAGCAAGTGGAGAGGAAAGTAACTGCGGTGAAAGTGACAAGGGTAGCGACGGTGAAAACGGGGGGTGAGAATATATATCTCACCGAACGACGCTTCGCCTCCCTAGCCAATCAGGAGCGGCCACGTGTCGCGGGGTAGGCGAAACGGTAAAATCCCATGGGTCAGACCGTGCGGTAACGAGTTCCAGAAACAAAAAGCCCACTACTGTTCGCCGCGGTCCAACGGCCCATCACTGATTCGCTAAGACCCAACAAAGTGACATGGGCCACTCCACTGTTCATAAAAAGGCGAAGGCCCAACACTGCTCACATTAGGACCGGTAAAAAAAAATCCCCACAACTGCTCGAGATGAGCGAAGACCATACACTATAATCCTTTTTCGCATGTCGCAAACTTTTTGCAGGATCCAGAAAGATGGGTTTCGGCAGCAGCAGCGGTCGAAAGGGGGCGCCTCATACCATACTACATGGTTTGCACGGTCTCGGCCGAAGCTCCTATCTCACCCTTGCCCGTGAGGGGCTTGTTGGCAGTATGCCATGAGGCCCTTCGACCAAGCCTGCCGAAACCAACCAAGCGGCGAGGATCCGATCTCCCAGCACCAAGGCTTGTGGGGAGAAGCCCAACAGCGAAAACCGGTGGCGAAGCCCTATGGCGAAGCCCGATGGCAAGGAGCCACATGGGGCTCCGGTCGGCCTGGGCGAAGCCTACATGGCGAAGGCATGCGCCGAAGGAGGATGGCTTCGCCAGGGCGGACCTGCTCCAAGAAGGGCCGATGGGCCGGCCCAATCGCCTTGGTCCATGGGCCAAAGAACCAGTAGCCACCAGGTGGCCTATTGAGAGCCCACGCGCACTCTAATTACATTGAATACCCATGAAAGGGCCCCTTTACGAGGGCGACCATGTAAATTCCCCTGTAATAGCCCTAAACCCTAATAGGGAGATCTGTAATAGGGTTATAAATAGCCCTCTTGGGCCTTGTAAAAGGGGATCCGATTTTAACACAAAATTTATGACACTTTACTTTCCCAACAACTGTTGAGTATCCACGTCCTTCGACGTATGCAGTTGTCGTTTCGACAACAATAAGAAACTATGACATAAGTAGTTTAATGCGATGTCACTGTAATAAAAATATTTGACAAAGAAATAAAACCCTACATGTATGACCATAATTCTCGTGATGTATTAAGGTAATGTTTATAGCAAGATCACCGGCTTATAATATTTTAGATAAATTATTTCACATCTATATATCATGTATACTTCTCATTCTCAAATACCAGCCAAATAATTTTGAAAAATCCAAAGAAAAACTTTGAGAATCTGTTGACGATCAAATTTGGTAATTCAAGTATCAGAGATAAAGATAGAATCAAATAGAATCGAAGGATTAGATCAACTCGGAAACAGAGTAAGAATCGTCTGTAGTCTGAATCGACTGTGGATTGGATCGGCAGAATCAGAGTCGGACAAGGTTAGCCGATTGAGCCGATTTCGGTAACATGACTCGATACACGTCATCGGGTTGTGTTAGGGTGCTTCATACGGATTGCCATGTGAGGATAGATTCCTGAAGAGGCAATTGTATCTATTAATTAGGTTATTTTATGTAATTTCCTTATAGATATTCTCGGTAAGAGTCCGCCTAAGGGACTTGTTCGTTAGTTGAATTTGTATTAGGTTAATATGAGTCGTGTCCGTGATGGACAATGTTTGTATTTTCGGGTATAAATATAATCCCGAGGTCTTGTAAATAATAACAACAGATGTTCAATCAATCTCGGCGCATCGCCACCTTTGTTTTCTATTTCCTGACAAGCTTGTGCTTTCGAGTCGTGCTGCATCAATTTGATCTTCGGCGAAAAGGTATATCTTGTCATGGCAATTTGTATCATTGGAATTAGTGCTTACATCTTCATGACACTCTAATTCTATCTTGCAAATCTCCAAAGTTATCATATATGTCATATAGCTTAGATCAACAATGCTACCTTGTTACATCGGCTAGATCCGTTTTAGGGTTTTGTCAGTATCGGCTAGTTTACTTTGTTGATTCATGCTAGATGTTGTGCTTCTTTTATGCTTAATGCTGCATTGGTTAAGTCCAACCTATTAAGTTGTCTTAGAATCATAATCTCTAGCTCGCTTTATGGTTGTCGATAGGGATAGTATCGGAGTTTCAGCCGATCTTATCTAAATAGAATATTTGATATGGTCTTATGCTTTATTTTAATATTCTATGTCTGTATTTTATTGCTTTATCATAATATTGTATCGGATTTTAGACCGATATGCACTTAGATCTAGATATCGGCTATGATATTAATTTTATGCAGTCATCATGTCATGTTGCAATAGCCTTAAGTAATTTATACTGTCTCGATTTAGTTCGATCTATACCAATTGCTTATTTCTAACATAATAATGATTCTTTGATTACATAACATTGATATCTACAACCGATATACTAGTTTTAGGATTATTTTCATATTTACTCATACCTTACAGCCCATTCATGCTTTATTGCATCGGCTAGATCACATACGATATGAAATTGGCCCTATGGCCGATTGTCTATCGTTTACTAATATTCTTTGCATATTTTTCTTGTTGGTTGCAGGATCAAATCAATTGGCACACCCTTAAACCTAAAACCCTAATTTTGGACCTGCACTAGAGTAAAGCAAATCTCTCAGGCCAGTGTGTGTTTTTTTGCATCAACAGAATCTTAATCTCAAACAAATTAAAATTAAAATCAGATCACATGACACTTTTAAAAATATGATCTGAAATTGTTTAAAAAATATTATGGCATTGTTATTCTTATATTATATATCTATTTGGATAACATGTAAAGGCCTACAACATTGTCCCGTGTGCCTTTTTTTAATCAAAATACAGTGGTTAACATGGGTTTTTTTTTTCGTAAAGAAAGCTAACACTTCATTCAGTCCCCATGTCCAACAATTTATCTTCAAAAATCATAGCCTCGGTGGTATCGAGGTGAAAGAATATTCGCTCAAGCTACAATCTCTTACTACATTGTACGTTTTGATATTTATTTGCACATTGACTATTAATATAAATTTTTTGGATAATTTTTTTAATTAAAATATAGTTAATATGATATGTACTCATAATATTTTTCCTTGTATTATAGATTAGATACATCCTATGTTTTATAGGGGATGAACGGATGGTATGCTTGCATGTAGAAACATAATAATGCTTTAATTCCAGAATTATAATTTTATTGGAGAATTAGGGGGGAAGGACTAATTCTTGTTTCCAGTTGTAAGTACGTATGATTTTATTTGTTTTATTTCGCTGAGTATTACATACTTACACGGGAGATTAGGTGGGAGACTAATGGTTTTTATCTCAAATGATAAACACGAATGTTTTTTTGAGTAAGTTGTACTTACGTATACAGAAGTTTATTTTTCGGGTATTTCTACATATATGTGAATATTGTTGTTCACATAGATTTTTTTTGTTCGGTGGAAGGTCAGGTAGGAGGAATTATTTTTTTATTAGCAGATTTGATATAATAGTCTAATATAATGGGTCCACCAATTTAATTGAAAATCAAGGGTAAGATGTTTTTTCTTTTTCCTTAGAATTTCTAATATTTTCTCTAATTTATTAGAGTACCACGTGGCAACCTACGAGCGTTTGTAGGAGTGACACATGGTGGTTTACAAGCGTTTGTAGGAAGTTTGATGGACTTTTAGTATATAATATAATAGATTGTTTCATCCATTTCATATTATTTTGTCCTTTTGTAGATGGGAAACATCCAGGATGTGATCAGTCCTATGTTGGACGTCGAGAGTTTTCATTTACACTAGAGAATGACATCTACCTGCGTTTCCAGCCCTTAGATAGTGTGGCTGAAATGGAGAGTTCTATCAAGGAAAAGTGCCCTTTCAAGATCGATATTGGACCTGTATATAGTGTAGATGTATGATGTGTAATCACTAAACTTCTCCATTATTTCTTTAGCTGAGTTTTTATTTTCTGCATTAAGCCCTGTTTTTTTATACCCTGATGAAAATTGTTTATTTTGTAGCCTGCAAAGCGGCATGCCTATGTTCAATCTGGCAACAACGTCTTTGTGCCAGTGGAGAGATAACTTATTTTTGATATTATAAGGATTCTACAAAGTTTCTCGTGTGGATTTTATTTGCGTGTTTTCATCAAGCATCTGTTGCTAGCTGTGATCCATTTCAACATCACAGGATATATCAGATTACGATGATGTTCGCTATTGCTGCTCTGGAGCTGATGTCTGCATAGACTGCTGGCCTTTAATGACCATTGCTATCAAAGTCTTGGATGCTTCACTTAGAGGCATGTTGTGCAATTAATTAAGCACACATACAAAGACTCCCTTTTATTTCCAGTTTAGTTGATTTAAATTGCAGATCTTTAGTCAACTATTTTATTGGTTAGTTTGACTTGTAACAATTGAAAGTAATGTGTTTGCAGATGATTTTGGTTTCAATCACATATTGTGGGTATATAGTGGCCGTCGTGGTGTCCATTGCTAGGTTTGTGATAGTAGAGCAAGAAAGTACGTATGATTATTTCCCCCTTTTTCTTTCCTGCATTTAGTTTGGTGATCTTAAAATACTTTGGTATTCTCCTGTTAGGCTCAAGAATGAACAAAGGGCTGCAATTGCTGATTATTTCCGCGTCTACAAGGTGGTATTCCTTTATTCATGACCCTAGATGGCATTTAGTTGCTGAAATCTTACTGTATGGATCTTTCACAGGGTGGTGAAAATACAATGAATAAAGTTTCATTGACTGGTGTTGTTCTTCATCCTTTCCTTGCGTATGTCTCAATCTCATTTCCCTGCTTTTAATCATAAGTTAAATTTGCATATGCTTTTGCCAAATATGTTGTAATGAATCTTTATTTTCCTGCAGACGGTCATACACGGATGTTCTGAAAGGCTTCTTTGAAGATAAGCTACTACTTAGTCAACAACTCTTTGCATCCCCCGAAAAAAAAACTCTTTGCATCTGAGGAGAGATATCAGAAAATACTTGATCTTATCTCAGATGAAAGTAAGAATGTAACCTTAACTAAAACAATATCTTTTAGTATCATCACTGCTATCAACCATTTCTAGTTCTTCAAGTCTTGAATGTTTTAAATCATCGAAAGTGTATGTCATTTCTAGATGTTGCTAGTGAGCTCCATGACAAGTGGCAAGGAAACAGACGATTCTACCAGGTGGGAGCAACTAAAATCAACCTTGCAGTCAGGAAAGCACAAGGTCCACACATAATCTCTAGCAATTCTACTTGATTTTATTTGTGCATTTGACCATGTATCAGTTTTAATCATATTGGTGTTATTCTGTACTCAAGGTTTCATCACAATGTTGCATGTGGGATTGGTTTCTTATTTATAATTGCTTCTGGCAATCCATTCTACTATGCTGAATGCACAATGATGTTTTTCTTTCATATGCTTCTGGCACAGGGGCTTCGTAGATGTATAGAAGAGATTGTCTTCTCATATACGTATCCTAGACTTGACATGGAGGTAAAAGCAAAACTATCAACAACATATGTTTGCAGCAAGTTATAATCCATATTCTGATTCCTATTCAACATTCTGGTGAATATCAGGTTTCGAAGCACATGAATCATTTACTGAAAGCACCCTTTTGCATACACCCAAAGACAGGTTACACCCTAGTATATTCCTATTTTAGTATCTAAAGTATAAGGTTACTCGTTTGTTTGTACCAGAAGTATTTTGTTGGCTGTTTGTGTATATACAGTTGGTGTATCCATTGGAAATCTCTAGCTCAAATTTTTCTTGAATGATACACGTTTCTCCTATTTATTCATTCACTTCATGCTTTGCACTAGTGTAAAATATGTTTTACCTAATGAGTTCTAACAATTGTTTTAAAATCTTTCCCTAGGCCGTGGTTGTGTTCCAATTGATTCAGATAACTGTGATGATTTTTATCCTATGACAGCTCCAACTCTATCACAGGTGTGGCTTATAGAGCTAAACATTAAAAAAAACATTGTTCTAAGATCAGATTTATCTTTGGAACCATCATTATGCTAAACTGACTTGTTGAAACTTTTGTACTTAACCAGCTTTTGGGTGAGCTGAACGCAGCTGGTGTTCATACTGATTCTGAAAACGGCAAGTGATACATTCTGCACATTGAGGAATCCTGTGTTTAACTATTTCATCCTAAAACTTTTAGTGATCTTTTGATAATCTTGTAATTGACTACAGATTGGGAAGGAACATCCCTTGAAAAGTCCATCAGGTTTTTCAGGACATCGTTTCTGCAACCATTGCTGAAAGCTTGCAGGGTATGCAGTATTTCCTTCTAATTTCATGGCAGGCAACTGGACATGCTTGTTTAGTTCCCAGTCAATCTCTTCCATTTCTCAAACTGAACGGATCGGGTGCTATACTCGTAGCTACTCTCGCTACAGAGCTTTGCTTGCAAGAAATTGTCTGTGTTCTTTTGGTTCCATAGTTTTCCAGGGTCAAGTCTCAGCTTCTGCCTTGTAATGTTGCAGGAGGAATTAGAAAGCTCATACAATTCAAAGCTCCAGCAGTCCAAAAATACCTTGACTTGGTAAAATTCACACTCAACTTCCAGTTGATATTACCAACCTAGTGCCCCATCAAAGCTTCTGCTCCATGAGACGAACCACTGAACCCGGCATTGGCTGTGTTAACTGGTTAACCACAACGCTCTCTGAATGAGGAGCAAAATACTCTCCGATGCTGCAGACATTGTTAGCTAGCTCCAAGTCCAAGGAAGTTGCAATTGTAGAATATCCAGTGACCGTCTTAGAGGCAGCTTGGTGCTGGCTTGAACCTTTTGATCTTTCATGTTGCTGACTTGATGTTATTAGGATAAATTCATTATTATTGTAAAATGAATTTTATAGGATCCCTATGAGTCGCTGAAGAGAATAAGAATAATTGTTAAATGCTTCTACCAAGCTAGTAGCCACTACTATAAGATATTGCAAAACTGGCCACCACAAGATCTAACTAGAATTAGTAAAATTAACCCTCAAGATCGTCTAGAGCTATGCTCGGTTTATGGCTAATGACTTTGTCGAGAATAACTTTAAGATGTTGTAAAAATAAGAAGGTTCGTTGTAGTTTTTTTTTACATGTAGAATTAGGCAGTAGTATGTCCTCCTCAATTGTTTTATATTTTTGGAACACACGGCATAGATGAAAGGAAAAGTTGATGCCAAATACCTAAAATGTCAAATAAAACAATTAAACCAATCAAGATTATTAGAACATTACCAAACTTATGGAAGTTTTACTTTAAAAATGTCAATGCCTTATATAAATAAAACGGAGAAGTATATGTAAAGAAGAGTAGTTGGTTTTGTCGCTGTCCAAACTATTTTCTTCATGTGATGTTAATTTATATAGTATTAAGTAGCCCTGTCTCTGTCTAATCCGTTCCGTCATGGATGGAATCATGTGACCAGGATATGATGTACGACGGCAGAATAAGGATATGGCTAGGTAGTGCACGGTAGTACGTTAGTACTAACCGGAAATCACTCTATTCCTTTTGCTTAAAAAATACAAGGGTACATTTTTTTTAACCTCTTTAATGACTTATATCTTGTAAATCACATATTATTTTTAAGATCTATTTGCATAATTATACTCTACTCAAAATATGTGACAAAACGAGATCGATGTTGAATATATTCAAATATTTTATGAATTTAAAAGTAATTTATTTAAATTGTAGAAGTAACTTAGATATGCAATAGAAGTAACTCTTTATAATATTAGAAGTAATTACATTATGATTGAGTTGAAGTAAGAAACTATGTGGAGTAAATTCATAAGCAAAGTGTAGAGAAGAATTTCAAGTGAATGCATTTATGAAAGTAAATTCATAAAGTCTGAAAGTAATTTACATAAATCATAAAATTAACTTAGCACAAAATAGAAGTAAGTTGTTACAACATTAGAAGTATATCCGTTGTAAGGATAAAAACATGAGTCTATCTAGAAATTAAACTTAATCAATAGAAATTATGGAATCGACTAAAAACAATAATAAAAATAGTCAACTCAGAGCATTATGAATGTATAAGAAGTAATTTAATCAAATATAAAAGTAATTTATATATATTATAAAAGTAACTTACATATATAATAAAAGTAATTTACAAACATAAATATTTTTTCATTATAATATAATCATGTAAGATCTTATTATAAATATTTAATTGTAACGAACACAATGGTGTAATTGGATTGTAGATCGGATAAGTAATTTAAGAGAGAATTTTATTAGAAGGAAAAAAGATATGTACGACATAAAGCAAAAAAAATACATGCATGTTGATGGCACGTTCGGTCGTTCGCTCGCTGGTACTACTTCTACGTCTCCCATTAGGGCTATTTTGAGAGGGCTCTCGATTTAGATTTTGAAGAATAAATAGTTATTTTTTTTAAGACAAACATGATAAGATCGGTAAGAAGAAAAAAAGGTAATTGAAAATTGACCATAGTAGGGCCAAAAGGAGCTAACCGGAGTATCTTGGAGGGATCCATTTGTGCATGCAATTAGTTGATGCTCTGTGTTTGACTGAGAGTTTCTCTCTTTTTTTCTTGACCAGGACATTATTTTTCCAAGCACAAATGCAGAAGATAGGCTGGATCGGGCTAATTGGCGAACATGTCTGGACAGCCCAGTAGCCCCCATCTCCTACTCGGGATCTCATCTTAGGCTTTGTTCATTAGTAGTAGTTGGCCGCACATTTGTTTGGTTCAGAATTCAAGCACTGTAGACGCACTGTTCAGGTATGTCGACAATTTCTGTACAGAGAGAGATGGCGTCGCCGCTTCGACCACGCGCTAGGCGCAGCCACTGGAGGAAAAAAAATTAGTGACCCCAATTTGTTAGAAAAGAAATTTGCTACACGCACAAAATGAGAGGACAACTTGTAATGCAAATTAAAAAATTAATGAACTGATACATTCAATTAATGGTTTAATTTTTGTAATTGGGCACTGTTAATTCGTAAACGACATCATTAGGTACAAAGGGTTATATGTGATGAATTTGTTCACAATTTTTTTTTAGATTTGATGATTTGTCGCAATATATTGATAATAATAATTGCTTTTTCCCAAAAGTATTACTGTATCAGATAATTATGAATAAATGATTTGTCTAACAATTGGCAAAAAAAAAATGAGTGTTGCAATTTTACCGTTACGTTACTGTTGCAAATAACATGATAAAAAATGACCATCCGTATAATACAAATTCGAATTTATTAGATAGCTCAGTTCTGAAATGCGAAATCCATGCTTAATAATTGAACACAACACATTGTATTGCACAATACAAAGGCCACTACTGACTAGCCTGTACATAAATTACTACTACTTAAAACCATACATACTGTCGAATGTAATAAACAACATATGTAACACGCATTAGGGATAACATGTAAGCCGCTAAGCACCTACTGAGCGATAGTAGACGTCATCGGTAATGCAGTCATGCAAGGTGCTCATAGCATGCTTGCTATTTGTTGCGTAGTACAATTGATCGAAGGATGCGTGCTGCGGTGGCATGGGATAGCCATTGCAAAGAGCATTATTTTGATGGTAGTTCACATCCCTACTATCCAATGAAATTGTGCAGAGCAAAAGCAGCATGTATGATGCGTGTGGGAGCACGGTCATTTGAGTAGTAGGGTATTTCTTTCAGTATTTTCCACAGTTTCTTGACAATGCCAAATGTTCTTTCAACAATACCTCGCAACGAGGAAGTGTCGATGGTTAAATATCTCTTCTCGTCCTTCGGGTGACGGCACTCCTTCACTACCAAGTTGATCCCTATGGTATCATACATGTAGGTACGGTGCAAGAAATCACATCCTACTAGGAAATCCATAGCCCACAAATAGATACCTTTCTGTTTAACGTGTGACAATTTTTTTTTGCATTAGAGGTTAAGCTTGAAATGTAGTAACATATGCCATTCAAAGTATTTTAGGGAAACAAAAATAGCTCACCAAACGGCACGCGTGGGAAATTGGTTGGGATAATATTGCACTTACTCATTTAGAATCTGTTGGTCGTGAACCGATATTATCCATCCAGCAACATAGAAAATAATTCTCCTATGATGGTCACATATGACTAATATTTTTTGTTGTTACGTGGTGCCGGTTCCTGTGTTGAATAGATCTGGCTGCAGAAGTCACGATAGATACATGCGTGCCATCAACAGCACCCACTGACTGGTAAAATGGTTTGAACCAATGTTCGTTAAGAAGCATATAGTGATATTCCGTGAAGTTGGGATCGACAGGTTTCAAAATATTCGTAGCCAGGTCGTTCATAGCCATCAAAACTTGGTGGAAGTAAATAGAGACTGTTGAGCTGGAGCGGACCCACCGATTGTTCGAGTCCCTATTGGGACGATTTCCAGCAATAGTGTACAAGAAAATCCCAAGTTTTTATAGTGCACATACCTCGGATGTTCCATCGAGGCCATACAAAGTAATCAGAAGGTCATGTAAACTGTGTATCTGTTCTGCAGTCAACCGGAACATTGCCCGACATTGCCTTCGGTTCGCCATCGTTTCCACTATCTAGCTGATACTGGTTTGAACCGGTATTCTCCTTGGTGCTCTCTCATTTATCTCTAGACTAGCAGCTAGTATGTCGATGATGGCATCGTCCTCGTCGTTGCTAGTGTGCCCTCCTAGCTAGTTCGTGCCACCCGCACTGGTACTCATCACCGAATTCCTTTAAGATTGAACAGTCCGAAAAGGAAAAACAATGTCATAAAAGTATGCTTCAAAATTAATAAATGTAAACATGCAAGACTTTTTTTTAACAAAACAACAATATAATGCGAGGAAATGTAGAAAAAAATACTTGCAATTCGCACAAATGTGCTATAACAAATTAAATTCACACAAAGTCGCACAAATAGAAATGAATGTTAACTCCGAAAATGCTGCATAAACTGAGCAGCACTCATCACTCAGCACGCGAAAACAAATAAACATTATGACAGGTTTATTTTGAAAAAAACACATTATACAACTAACAGTGAATTGAAACTATAAGAAACAAATTAAACTCATGTTATTATCGTCATCACATAATGGCATAGAGTCCATCTACTACGTGCCACCAGATGAGGAATCTGCTCCGTTTCCACGAGTAGAGATATACTCTAGGCGAGCTACGACATCCAGGAGTCGAACGAAGTAGTAGCAGTGGTGTGGATCGTGGAATAGGTGACAAGAAGCATACCACATTGGAGCTCCAGCATGGTGCCCATCATTTTCCACCAAATCCAAGCAAGCCTCAACCCCTTTATCCTTAAGTGTAGCTGTCTCCCTTGCGCAGCTCCCATTGACTCCACTCGAAGGGCTGCAAGCCTTTCCAGTGCCTGCCTAGTGGAGTCGCTGCGGGACTTCTTTGAAGACCCCCCTGTGGCAACACTTTCTGTTGCTGCCCTTTTTCCCTTACCCCTTGCTGCAGTGGGTGGTGGTGTTGGAGATGGCATTGGTGGTCTATAAGCGACTGTGAGCTGCGTAACATTGATGGCCTACCACTGTACTGCACCTTGCGGTGCGGCTTGGGAAGCCCCTGCGACGTCCGAGTGGTTGCCGACAACGGTGCGCCCGTTGAACACCGCGTGGTGAAGGTCAATGTACTTGAGAGGATCATTTTTGAAAGTGCTTACACTATTCTTCACCTGTGACAGTTATAGACATGCACAAGTTAGATAACATAAGCTATGCACATGACAATGTTAAAATCTGAGACAAACGTGCTTTAAAAAATTATGAAATGTTGTGGTTCACATTTCTGAGATTGGACAGTACATGATAAGAGGATAATTGTTTCAATCTCCATGTGCACCAAAATTGCTAGCTGAATAAAAATTTGGGAATATGAGTTCCTAAAAATGCCAACGCAGAGCCAGATGGAGCTAATACACACATATCTGTTGTACAAATGTAAATAGGCATGCAATTGTGACAATAGGCCATTGTATTACGCATGATCAGTGGAATTGTTGATGCTGTCACAAAGGCCAACTGTTGCTGCTGTAGTAGCAACTACTGGCACACGCTAGCCCATTTCATGAAGTGAAATCATAGCTGGATAGTTTGAAATATGTAATTGCTATCTTTTTTTTTATGTCCTAGCATTCTATCAATAAAAAGTCGTTCCACATTTGTCACAAATACATATGTGCATTGTTGTATTTTGGTGAGATGGTAGTGTACAATCCATTTGCTGCAATATACAAGACTTTTGTGCTTTGCTTTTTCATGGTAATAAGAACCATCAGCAACATATTGACACACATAAATGACATCATACAGCTACCATCTCCCTTCCTACATCTCTTCAATTTAAGCTACATATATGAAACAAGAAGAATTTCCATTTGGGTGGCCAACAATATAAAAATCAGTAGGCTGTTTTTTTCGCATGACAAACTGAAAAATGTTGAACATATTACAAATATCTCCATGAGAAACAAACATTTCCATGAGAAACAAAAATTACTCTTCTCACCACTTTTGTATTGGATAGTCCTACAATACTGCACAACTTTTCTCTAAAATTTTGCAGGCGTGAAAGTTTCACATGTACATGGATAGAAAAGTAGTTCACAGATTGAGGTTTCACCTATGTGGTTGCACAACTATAACATGATTATCACTCAGTGTATTGTTACATGGTGTGACATGCATATATAAATTGCAGATGATAACATTGTAAGCAAGAAATATGGATTACAAAATTAAATTGTTCATCTAGTGCCATACCCCATTTTTGCTTTTCCACCAGGAATCGTCAGTGACAATGGCTGAAGTAAGCGGATCACGACCAAGGTCGGTAGCCTGCAATTCAAGCCACACCCACATGTGGAACCGCTTCTTACACTCGCGCCAAAGGTACTGCACTTGACCCCGGCTCACCGTCTTCCTGCACTTGTCATACATTTTCTTCAGCAAGTTATCCCATGCCTGGGGCTTGGGGAGTTGGAGGTGATGTTGTAAGCTACAATCTCCTCCAGGCAACTTTCAAGAAACACACGGATCTCCATATCGGTCCAGCGGTGACACCCATCCGACATCTACTATATCGAAGTCAACCAAAATTGAATCGGAAAAAACGATGATAGACATGCCAGAAATACCTTCGTTGAGTCGTTGGCGCGGATGACGTCCCAATCAACGAATGACAGTGGCAAGGCTTAGTCTTTGAACGAACTCGATCACGGCTTTTGGAGACTTGGCGTAGACCTTACATAGGGCGTCGGCGATATGCACCACGTCATTCGTTTTAGCCTTGGCACTGCCGGCATCGAAGGTGATGGAGTCGAAGGAACCCTCGGCGGACTCCAGTTCGGCGGCCTGGACAGAGATCGGCATAGCTTGCGGGGATTCAACAATCGCCCCCTCCAATGCGGTCCGTGAGAGCTCAAGATCTCGCTTCCGTTTCTTTGCCCTCGTCTCCATCCGACCAAGCACAACCTCGGCTTCAAATAGAGGTGGCAAAATAACTCCGCTAGCTTGGCCGCCTCGATGCGCCCAATGTCGCCACCACTATGCCACCCGAGAGTATGAGCACGGACTCGAGCAGGCAGGAAAAGCTGCTCGGCCGAATAGGCGCCGATGATGATGCGCACAACATGCAAGTGGGCGGCTTTTTCCGTCCTCGAGGACGACGCGGATAGATCAACAACAACGATGACAGCTTCAATGCAACTCAGCTTCAATGGAGTATAGCACGCTTCTGCCAGCTTTATCCGACCGCTATTGGAAGACGACGCGCGGGCGAGAATAGATGGGGGAGGACGGGGTGGCAAGCGATGGGAATCGATTCCTCTGCTCCTCCTAGTCGCATCGAGGACCGCTGATGCACTCGAGAGACTGCCAGCGAGGGGAGGAAGAGAGGGGATCCAAAGGAGAGAGCGAGAGTGGATGGTGACATCCTTTAGGCCTGACAGAGAAAGCGAATGGCTAACGGCCAAACCAACGTCCGTCGACAATGTTTCGTACGCCGCATCACGTGCCGATGGATTTACTGTGCGGGGACCACGCTTCCAATGCACAGAACACCCGGCCATTCCGAACTCATACATACGAACTAAGCCTTACTCTCTCTCCACCTTATCACCATATGTTCCTAATATATTGACCGCCAGCAAGTGGTCCTTTAGCTATGACGAGAGCAAGAGGGATGTATCGGCGATGGCATCGAAGACGACCTCTCTCCGACGAACTCCCTCCACCCTTCCTCCAGTGCGAAATCCAAGTCAGCTTCGATTCCTTGCCTACTCTGCTACCATCGCTCGACCATGCTACCGAAAGGCGTCAACAGCAGGTGCAGCCCTACCCATCCAGTCTCCTCTGTCTTCCCTTCGTCTTGCTTTGCCCCATCACTAACACCAATCCATTACTAACTACCAACACCGTAGCTCTAGCGTCTTCACCGCCACCCATCCTTGTTCTCCGAGCCACTGTCGGTCCGTCGCCTCCCAGGCATCCCTCTAAACCCGAACCCCCACCTCCCCCTCCCAGTGTCACCCTCCTTCCCAACCCCACCCCTAACCCTAACCTGAGCATTTGTTGTGACACTGTCGGGATGAATTCACGAGATGTCTATATCACCCTTTGGAGCTAATTGATGTGTGCTAATCGATGGATTGTCGCTTATAGACCAAATTAAACTAGTCACCCATTGGAGAGCGATACTGAGGGTACAACTTGTGTCAAACAAGCTAGGTGGAATAACTTGGAAACTCACAAACTACGGAGAATACACAATCAAATACGTCTACAAAGCACAATTTCTTGGATCGGTCGGCATGAACTACAGCATGATCATCTGAAAAGGTTAAGCTCTGAGAAAATGTAAACTCTTTATATGGCTAGTCGTACAAAACAGAGTTTGTACGTTCGTTAGATTGGCAACATAGTTGGCCAAACAATACCTACTGCCTCCTTTGTCGATACACCTAGAGACATCGCTCCACCTGCTTGTGGAATACCGATATACGAGAAGTGTGAGTCCTCTTATTGGCCTAGATCTCACATGAACAGCTACACCTGACAGCATGGAGCACGACCAGCACGGTGCACGAGTGGTGGGTCACACTGGCAACTGCAAGAGACCTATCAAAAAAGGTGTACGTACAGCTCATCCTGCTGACCACCTGAGAAATTCAAATCAGACAGTTTTCCAACATAAAGAACCATCGGCACCATCCTTGATCGTGAAAACCAAAGAGGAACAATGGTACAATGAACATCTGTCCGAGCACATTTGCTACGCCCTCCCTATACAGCAAAACATAGACATGGAAATCTCCTTTTCTACTCTCTATTTATTCAGTGAAATTGGTATATCGATTCGTTTTTAAAAGAAATGGATTGATTTACAGGACAAGTGAGTAGTACACACCCCCATCCGGTCCGTAGTAGTACTACTACTACATTGGATATGTACACGGTACACTGTACAGATCGCATGTGAAAAAACCCATCTGGACGTACGGATGAAGACGAACGTCGGCACGCACCCGGTTTGTTGGTAGCTCCTCGGCGAAACGACCCAACGAATGAATGCGCGGTTGAGTGGGCATATACACGGTGGACTGGAGTTGGGACGTATGGCTCGTCTCGTCACAGCAAATGCTGCTAGCTAGTGCTCCCTCCGGTCCACAAGTTTATTTTTTACTCCTTTCTTCAAAAATAAAATTAAATAAAATTATTTTTAAATAATCATTGTATCAGAGTTTGTGAAAAAATAATTGTATATAAATAGAAAATAATTGCGTTGAAACTTGAAAATTTAAAATATAATTACATAAAATAGAGGTATCGGTACTTTTTGTTGTGGTTGTATTAGTATGTGTGGGATAACTAAAAAATAAATTTAAATAAATTTATTTTGGGAGGTAGTAGTAGTAGGTATTATGGGGCGACGGCCGGTCGGACCGGGACTGGATGGCCGGATTCAATGCGATGCAGCCAAAGCTTGATCCATGATTTTGCTCCGTTTATTGCTTGCGAACCACTGGGGTCTTAGTGGTTGCTTCGGCTACCGCTTTGTGCCTACGTTCGACCACATTGAACAACTGCCATATCTTCTCTTCTTGTTACTCCTCCTTCCCCAAGCTACTGCTAGCTTTATTTCTGGTGAGTGGTAAACATTCATTCCTACCCCCCGTAACTTTTTTTAAAAAATTTTACAGAAGGTTAAAAATCATTAGTGCTCCCAGAAAAAGAAAATCATTATTGTGGCGGCATAGAATGGAGGAAAACTGTCGTGACAATTTGTTAGGGTAGAAACATGAAGATGATCATGTTTCGATGAATCAGCGGTGGAAAAATGAACGAAACAACCATTAATTTTATTTATTGTTCTTAGTATAATTTTAAAAGCGAAAACAACAAAACTAAAAAAATTACTTCAAATTAAATTTTTGGCTACGGATAAACCATAAACAAACAATGGAGCTGATGGCCTTCTAGAAGACAAAAGGGAATCAAAGCTGGACTTAACCAAGGGATCACGAGCTTCTCTCTCTCTCTCTTTTTTTTAAGATAGATCATACGTTTGACTCTAGTACATGCAGTGCAGCTACCCCAATTCTCGCTGTCCCGGCAGCCATTTTTATACGCCACGCGACTACGGCGCGAGCCAACTTCATCTTGTCCAAGAAACCAAGGCTCGCCATGGCCGGAGACGGCGCCACCTACAAGGGCGGCATCAAGGCCTACTGGAAGCGCCGCGGCTACGGCCGCCTCGACCCCGCCTCCTCCGCGCAGCGCCGCCCGCGCCTCCCCACCGCGGAGCTCGGCGGCGGCGGCGCGGCAGGAGGAGGAGGAGTACGAGGAGCGGGGCGGCGGAGGCCGTGGCGAGGGTGGCGCGTGCGCCGGCGCGGGCTCGGGCTCGGGCGGCGGATCCTGCGCGCGCTCTCGCCGCGGCGGCTGCTGGCGCGTCTCCGCGACGCGTACGTGCGGGGCATGCTCCGCCTCGCGTCCTCCGCCGCCGTCGCCGGCGGCGGCTCGGCGCTGTACGGCCCGGCCGACCCCTTCGCGCGGCCGCGGCCGCTCAAGGAGTACGACGAGAAGGCGCTGGTGGAGATCTACCGCTCCATCCTCGCGCGCGGCGGCGGCGGGGTCGTCCCCGTCGCCGGCGACGCCGCCGCGGTGGTCGCTGTGGCGCGGCTGACCACGGTGGCGTGAGCGTGACCGCCGCCGGATTTGGCGCGAATCCGAAGCTTTGTCACGCTATTTTTTCCTTTTTCTTTCCTTTCTTTTTTTCCCTTTTTCCCCTCTTAATTTCTCTCATGCAAGAATTGTGAGCTAGAATTTTCGTACTGCTGTCCTAATCGTGTCTGTTAATTAGAATCTTCTTTAAATTAGCTGAAATTTGCAGTGTCATTCGCACGTCTAATTATGTGATGCTGGGTGAATATAATTAATCTTCTTAACGAACAGCGATTAATTGAGTTCAACAACGAGTAAAAGTATAAATTTACTTCTATGTTTTACTCATCCAAGATTTCGAAGAAACCATTTTTGTTGGACTTGCGGTAGAAAATCCTAGTATAGATATCCGCGATATCCATAGCACACGCACTACAATCCTAATAGTGTAGTGCCGCCGCATCCATTAATCATTTGGACTAAATTATTTGCATGACATTGTTTTGTTTTGTTTTTTGGGTGTGAACTTGATCTTAAAATACGATAAGAGGTGAATAGAAATCTAGAGATATTGATGGTTGTAACAAATTTTATTTATTTGAATAAAACCCCTTCTCCCTCCCGCACCTCCACCTCCATTATGAACACCAGAGGACTAGAGCAGCCCAACACAGTAATAGCAAAAGATGGAGTTGCAAACTGGAAGATAGTAGTAATGCTAGTGAACAAACTACTCAAGCACTCGCTGCAATTACAATTAAGAAAAAAGTTCATCACTTATCCTCTCTACTGATCATTTGTAATTACAGGTCAACTCGACGTTTCTAAACTCTACACTGTAGGAGTACGTAAGGCCTGACGATGACTCAGGTTTATTTTACTGATTAAGTATAATATGTTCATGATGTACCCGGTTGCCCTTACGGTGGGTACTGCTCTTCAATAATCGTCATGACATTCTCACTTTTCCTGGATTTTTCACCTTTTGGTTATTTGAGAAAGCTTATTCGATAAATAAATCCCTAAAAGAATTATTCTACAAATAGATTATTTTTTATTTTTTTTACAAATTACTAGTAACTTAGTTTTCACCGGAGGTGAGGGGGACGATATCGACGTTGCCACCGTTATATTGATGACTTCGTCAATCTCAAGATATATCAAATACTTATAGAGATAAGGTGTGTGTGCGAGATAGGGTGTGTGTGCGCGTTTTTACAAGGATGAGTACACGTGTGTATTAAAACAAGTGCATTTGTACTGTATTTCTTGAAAAAAACAGACAACAGAAAAGTTCAGCACAAACAAATCGGCCCTAACCCATCACGGAACGTTATTTCTGCATGAGAAAATCTAAGAGTGTTTGTTGAAAAAAAAAAAGAGGAATGACCGAGTAGCCCAATCCGGCCCATAAGCTTTTTACAAGCCAGGGCCCGAGATTTCCAGCCCAAAAGAAACCGGCCCTTTTTTTCGTCCCAATCTGGCCCATGCTCGGGCCTAGTTTTTTTTTCCAGGTAAGTTGACCAAAAGTCTTCACCTAGTCGTCGTCTTCCCTCGGCCGGCCTCGACCACGAAAATGACTCCTCCTCAATCACTCCACCACACGTCGATGGACACGGCGCACCGGTGAACCCGGCCCCACCAACCACCACCATTCCTACCTTACCTCTCGCTGACAACCGGGTCCCACCGAACCATTCCCCTAATGGTCCACGCTACACCCGGTCCACCAACCCCGTGGACCCCACCGCTCGCTCGTCGTCGTCGTTGTCGCACCGACCCCAACCGAAGCGGTAACAAAGCCAACGTCCCACCACCACACGCGCGCGCGCTCGCACAGACACACGCGCGCGCACAGCACAGCGGAGAAAAATAGAGAGAGAAAGGGAAAGGAAAAATCGCCACCACCGCGAAAGGGGAAAAAGGTGAGGGGAAGGAAGCGCGGCTAGAGGCTAGGGTTTCGATTCGATTCCGCCGCAATGGACGCCGGCGACGCGTGGGGCCGCTCCTCCTCCTCCTCCTCCGCCGCCGCCGCCGCCAGGCGCCTGCAGTCGCGCTACGGTAAGCTCACACGATGGGTCGGCTTTGTCTCGATCGATCGGTCGATCTCCCCAGCTGTTGGATTGCCATGGGCTTCGATTTGATGCGTGGGTGGTGGATGTGGCGGGGGTTGGCTCAGATCTGTACATGGGGTTCGACGACGCGGACGCGGCGGGCGTGGAGGAGGTGGAGGCGCGCGGCGGGGAGGCGTACAACTGCCCCTTCTGCGGGGAGGACTTCGACTTCGTCGCCTTCTGCTGCCACGTCGACGACGAGCACGCCGTCGAGGCCAAGAGCGGGGTATAATGCCACATCCTCCGATCTGATACCCGTTCTAGTTCTTTTTCTTTTTTTTTCTGACGCCGATTGTAATTGTCAGTATCAGATTGTTGTGTTTGTGATTAGTTAGATACATGGATTGGGCCTTGGTTTCGGGAATGTGCAATTCGTAGGCATGCGTGTAAATTGAGGGTTTCTTTTTTTTTTTTTTTTGGCTAGAACGGGTGCCTCCGCAGGTATCAACAGATTACAATTGTGACGGTTCAACGAAAGCTTGCAGGTTTTAGGAGTTTGGAATTTTTTTGGAGGGCCTTGTTGGTTGGAGTTATAGGATTGATTGCAGTCTCGAGAAGTATAATTCGTAGTGGTTTTTATTTTGAGGGTTTTAGTTGGGGAGTTGGAGTTTTTCTCTCTTTTTGGGTGAGTTTGGTCTGAGACATGTGGGTTTGGTAGTGGTGGAAAACGTTTCTTGTGTTATTTTGTTCATACTAGTTAATGCCTATTACACTCTACTGTAATTTATTTATTTTCATTCTTGCTCTTAGTATAGGATTCCAACTCTGTTCTGTCTAGATTGTAAAGCACATCAGCACTTGTTTCTCTTGAAAGTAAAGTGTCCATACCAAAC
The DNA here is from genome assembly GCA_000573905.2 of Oryza punctata. NCBI lineage: Eukaryota > Viridiplantae > Streptophyta > Magnoliopsida > Poales > Poaceae > Oryza > Oryza punctata. The sequence continues at coordinate 18,290,305 of CM002492.2, read as the reverse complement.
TGATGGTTTGTTCGAGCCTAGCTGGTAGGCTAGACCATACAACGTAGCAACAACATTTGAGAATCATGGTTATTACATACCCTCATTGAGTCTAACAATATGATGATTATTTTTGGCTTGGTGGTTGGGATTATAATTGTCTACAGAAGAAGAGAGTGGTACTAATTAGTGATCACTTACTTTCTGTTTTGTGATTGAGACTTGTTCATAATTCAATAGTGGTATTCAGTATATCCTATTACATGATACGTTATCAACTAGTTCACCAGTTTCCTTGCTTGCAGCCCAAGAATGGGCATAACTCTTCTTTTTGCTTTCTCTTAGGTGGAAAGATGATTGAAAATGCAGGAATATTCATGTTTTATTGCTTTTGTAGGATTGTTCATATTATATTTAGATTGGTAAGATATATCCTTTGTTTACTATTTGAAGTCATGTGATGTTGAATATGTGGGAAGGGAGTTTAGGTGGTTAATTGTATCGTTTTGTTTGGTGCTGGTTTAGGAAATTCTCTTTTTTTTTTCTGTTCATATTTTCTAATAGTGGCAGAGAAAGAGGGGACAGCCTGTGGCCTGTCCCCCTCCAACATATTGTTTTCACACATAATCATCAAACTAACTAGATAATTAACCTAAGCAATAGTGTATTAGACCCCCTCCAAGACTCTTAGGCCCCTCCCATGTCTAAATCCTGTCTCCGTCGCTGTTTTTGAATATGCTTTTCTCGGTTATTGGTTATTAGTTCTGACCATCTTTTGTAAATGAAAATAACAGCCATCGTCTGTAGTATTAGAATACCTGTCTGTTGAGTGTTGATATTGGCATCCATATGGTGGTGAAATATTTTTGGGTATGTGTTAGGAACTTAGGATTCGTTATTGCTAGTCTATCTTTGTGCCATGCTATTATTTGCACTGATTGTTTCATCTATATGACCATGCCAGACAGCATTCTTCATCTACTCAAATCAATTTATGAATCGAAATGTTCCGATGTTAGCCTTTTCATAGAAACTGTGACATGGACGTGGCTCTTAACTTCTTGTACTGGTTAATGTGTATATTTTAGTTTCTTGAATCGAATGTTTAGTCTTCCATCTTTATTCTGGTATACTGCTAGATTCTTATAAACATAATAAAATTATATTATTTGGGAAGCTACAGTCAGAATATATTTCATCAGATACTACTTGCTTCTGAATGAGTAAACTTTTTGTTAAACAATATGCAATTGCCCTTGAATAGACATTTGCTTTATATTAGATCCAATCAGGGAATTGTTTTTGCTAATAGAAATTATTTGTCTGTGTATTAGGAGGCAACTAAACAATCACATTCTAATTCAAAGCAGAAATGCCTTGAATTGAGTTGGCAATTGTAGCTTCCATGGGCAAACATCAGACATCTTACCACATGCTGCAAATACCGTTCGCATGAATAGTACTTAGTGAATAGCATCATGCAATACTATAGCTCATACTTCATAGATAAGTTGGTTTATTATATAGGAATTTGTTTTATTGGTCTTATCTTTAACCTTGAGAATAAATTGTTTGATTCAACATTAGGAAAGGTTGTATGTAATTCAGATCAACTTAGAATGTGTAATATTGTAATGTCTTTCTCTCCTAATGTTTTCTATTAATCAGTCTCCCCTCCATCTGAAAAATACCCCCCTTCAGCCATGTTTTCCTGGCCCTCCTTTGTGTTTTGTTAAGCCTTGCTATTTATAAAAGAAGTGTTTGGTTCCTATCTTATTTATTTCATTGGCATGGCTTAAGTATTGTACTATGCTAGTGTCAATATTCTCATTTTGAACTAGCCATTGCAGTAAAAACTAACCTTGACTAACTACATGATGAAAAACTTATTTGTGGTGAAATGAATCCATGCCTTTCCTCAGCCTTGTCTGTACGTGAGAGCTTTTTCTACTTTGTGTTAGGCAGGCATTGTCTAGTTCATTTGGTATACACAAACACTTAACCATCCAGAGTTTCTTACTGACTAACTATGCCTATTTGTTACTGGAGAAAAGATGGTGTGCTCATGGCAATCTCCCAAGTCCCAATATGGTGCTGCAAACCCTTTTTTTCCTTTTTATTCTGATTTTTTTTGGTAGTTGATAATTATTCTATCCAGAAAATTGATTGAAAACAAATTTAAATCCCATGCTAGAGCAAGCCAAGCATGTTCACAGAGCATTTATCAAGACCCCTTTATCTTTGTAATATCCTTTGAATAAATAGTCTCATCTCAACTAGTGAATTGCTTCTGGAATATTTTAAAATAGGTGTTATGCTGGGTTACCTGGAATATGTATGGAATGCTGGAAAGAGGTATCTGAAAGACTGAAAGTGATGTAGTACCTGTTCACATTAGGAGTCACGATTGCTGCTTAAGTATATTTCCTACTTTTGTTTCTTCTATTATCCCATAACACTAGTTAGAAACCATCTTATCTATTTTAACTGTACTGCATAAGATGATATTATAGCATTAAAATGAATTAACGAAAGCACTTATAGAACTTGATTAATTGCCATTTCAGGTATGCCCCATCTGTGCTACAAGGGTTGGAGTGGACTTGATAGGTCACTTGACAATGCAGCACGGAAGTTACTTCAAGATATCCTTTATTGTTCACTCTATACCGCTAGCAATAAAGAATATTACGTTTTTACATTGTATTCTGTTGAGGATACATGGCCTTCTTGGTACTTGTTTACACAACTGCACATGGCTTTCCTTAATGAATAATACATGCAACGCAGACGAAGAGTCCGAAAAATATCTTCAGGGTCTCATTCTTTGTTGTCTTTGTTGAGAAAGGACTTAAGAGATGGCAGTTTACAGTCCTTTCTTGGTGGATCATCCTATGTATCTAATCCTCCTGCTGCCGCACCAGATCCATTTTTGTCATCTTTAATTTGTAGTTTGCCTGTGGCTGAACCATCCAAAGATTTACATTCCGACTCATCTGACAATAACTTTTTGCTAAATAAATTCCCAGATGACAAGACTGTAGAGAGGTATGTTGCCTCAAGCTTTGCTCTTTCTGCCGCCTCACTCCGCTCCCTCTTTGCCACAATACCACTGTATCTGGTCAGTGGATGATAGTTTTGATATTTTATTCAGTTTTTGTTTTATATTTTTGCCTTTGTGCATACTTAGATACTCCCTCCGGTTCCGTAATTCTTGACATTTTGAACAAGGTTGAGGTCAAACTTTTATAACTTTGCTATAATAAAAGTTTAATAACTTTAAAATTAACTTTAAACATATATAGATTTGTCTTACAAAGTACTACTATATTAAAAGTAAAAATGTTTTAAGTTATTGTATATATTATAATAGAAAAACATAGTTAAAGATATATTTTGGAGATAGCATCATTGTCCAAAACATCAAAAATTATGGAACCAGAGGGAGTATGCTGCTGTTTTTGTGGTACGTTACTGGGATAGTACTCCCTCCGTCCCAAAAAAAATCTAACTCCAGATTTGTTGGACTAGGTAATGTCCCATCCCCAACTATGTTGGGTTTTTTTGGGACGGAGGGAGTACATGTTAATGTTGCTCAAGAATCCATGCTTCTATAAAATTGTCAGAAATTAATGAATATAAAACTAGTAGCATCCTGCACAATTTGCACGGCTGAGTGAGTTCCCATTGTGTCCATGTTTTTTCATTGAGATCTCTGAACCATAAAAGAGCAAATTCCATTGCTGCGAACTGGTTGATTGCATTTTCACTTTCTCACATGGTTTGGGGAGAATGTAAATACTTAGATCTGGCATGAGAAAACTTTTAGTGGAACCTTTAGAAAAGATAGTATATGTTTTTGCTGCAATTTAATGCTTCTGGTAACTTTTTGCCTAGATTAGTATTCGCTGTCCAATCTTGATGTAATATCTATGATGATCTTACAGAGCTGAACCATCTCTGTCGGAGAAGGATCAGAAGGAGAGGACTCAAAGGAGTAAATTTGTCCGCGGGCTTGTGCTCTCGACGATATTTGAGGATGATAGCTTGTAAGGGAGGTCATCAACCTTAATATAGCGACGGCATGACATGGTCAAGGAACAGAAAATACAGGAGAATCATCTATGCGTTCCAGCAACCTTGTTCATGCCGTCGCTGATTCTGCTTCCAGCCTTCATGGCCAACTGGAGGCCACCCATCATGTTTATGTATGCACGTACGTATAATGTATGTCTGCCTTCCTGCATTTGCCGAGAGGGCAACAGGAACCAGCAGAGTAGAGGAGAAAGGTGTTTGTGTCCCAACCTTCCACGTCAAATAAATGAGGACATTGTGTTCCTTGAGTGGCTTTGTGCATATATATGAAGAGAGGAGAGCTACTCGCAATGTATTAGGTTATCTCTATTTTATTTGATCAATGTAATGTAATAATAGAAAGTGTTGTACAATTGTATTGTAATCCCAACGGTATGTGATACTGTTTTGTTGTATTTATTGAATAGCCAGCGTGGCCAATTGATCTAGTACTACATGCCAAGAGAGCTAGAAAAAAACCGCTAGCAAATGCACACAACTGTTACGGCCTGACCTCAGCCGGTGAAGGGATTGGTGGCTGGAAGGCTAGACGAGTTCTTTGCCTCCAGCTTCACTGCTACCTCAAACTCCTGAAGCGTGTACATGTCATCTCTTCCTCAATCCACTCTGGTACGAATTGGTTAGGACTAGTAAGGCTTTGTTCTTTCCCCCCTTTTCCCAACTCATCTCTCTCGTTTTTCGCGTGTACGTTTTTCAAACTGCTAAACGGTGTGTTTTTTGTAAAAAGTTTCTATACAAAAGTTGCTTAAAAAAATCAAATTAATCCATTTTTGAAAAAAAATAGCTAAAACTTAATTAATCATGCGCTAATGGATCGCTCCGTTTTCCGCAATCACTGTACACGTTCTGAACAAGAAGCGAACGCTGCCTAAGGCAGCAGTTCAATCGTCACTATCCTATTTCTTTTACGATTAAAGTATGTAGGGTTTGCCGTTTACCTATTTCTTTTACGATTAAAGTACGTAGGGTTTGCCGTTTGGTTAACAAGATTGTAGTTAGTGCTCCTCAGATATAACAGTAAATTCTGTGGAAATTATTTGTTAGTTCGATAAACCTCAAATCAAAATCTACGGCTCACCAACAAATCTCTCAACTATATGTTTCCATTGTGGCAGCTTAAGGGGATAATCGGTCTTTCAAGCGGTGTGCACGCCAATAGAGATCCTAGAATGTAGACTTCGTGGTAATACCTTAGTTTCTCTCTATTGCATCTTTTTGCTGTTGCATGTGGTTTCATTAGGAAGTTTGTTTCCTTTGTTGAGAAATGAATAGTGATTGTATTTTAAGAATATACCATAAATAGATAAACTAACTTATTTGATTCTATATCATTAGTTTACTAATCTCACATCATATATACTTATCATATAACAAGGGTAATTAGATGATATGTTAAGACAACTTTAATACACCGTTAAACGTGAGTCGTATTATTCCAACAAATTTAATTATATAGTGTAGAACATCCTATTATCAACGGATTGTACCAAAAAAATGAAATTCGTATAGTATAAGGGACATTGATACTAAGGTATACTCAAGATTACGGTAAAAAAAGGACGGGAGACATGAATTTTTATACTGGTTCAGACCTACAAGGTGAGTAATAGCCCTAATCCAGTTTATATGAACAGTTCTATGATTTATCACACCAATTACAATGGGGAGTAAGCTAGTTAATCTAGCCTACTAACTAGTATTCGCCGATAACTAGTCTGACGACTTGGAGTCGGCACCTAGCTATTGCCTTCATCGTGGTTGGTCTTCGATGTGGCTCGTGGCTATTGCTTATGATCTGATGCCTCCCTTCCTAGGATGCTATGTATTTATATAGATAGATAACTTCTTATCCTAGTAGAACTAGGTGAGTTCATATAGGGACACAGGCAGATAACACCTAACCTTTTCTAGACCGTAATCCGACATCTTCCGTTACCAGGGAAGGAGTTCCCGTTCTTATATATTATTTTCACATATTTCATTATATCTTTTAGTATATTATTAGGTATCTGGTATTCTTGGTGGTTACAAATCCAAGTATATGAGGTATACCTCCATACCACTTAGAATATGTTATAATTGATACCATGTGTCATATTGATGAAGATCTTACTTTGTACACCATATCTTATAGTTATGTTTGTGTAGTTTCTATTTATTTCCATTACAACACACCCACTCCCATCGCAATCGTCTCCTCACTTGTTGCTCTTTTTAGACAGGGTTTGGTGTGCCATCACCTTCTTTACCCCTCCCTCCTTTTGTGTTGTCAACTCACTTAGCTGTCTATCGATTATGTTCTCTCTCTCCTTTTATGAACCATTTAGTTTTATTAATTGCGAATGCCTTGGCTGTATCAAATTAAGTGATAGCTTTTTAACATAATAAGGAGCAAGTGAAAAGTTATGCTACTAGATTTGTTTCAGTTTGGTGAGAAAATATTTTTCTCTACGAAATCATAATTAATGTTGAAGCGAGCGAATCTATTTTAAACAAGTCAATCTATGTGAAGAATATGTTTACTCTAATCATTTGATATTTATCGTAATTTTAGATTTTCATTTTACTATGAAGCTACATTGGTACAATCCTACATTCGACACGGTACAACAACCAACAGGTAACACACACAAAAAAAACAAATCGAAGCAAAGGTATATAGAATTTGAACTAGTGTAGGCATAAATTGTTAGCAAACAAATACTTGATTTGTCGACCCAATCTTTTTGAAGTGATTATAAAGATAAGATATATATGTATGTATTCATAGGAGTAAGTGCGCACGTATTGTAAAAGCGTATGCATTTGTATTGAATCCTATCTTTTTATAAAGTTATAACCCATTACATCATAAAGCTCAACGTGTAAAGATGCCACATCATTATCCACTAACAATTATTACATCTTAAACCTCATGCAAACACAATGTTTTATCTTTATTAAATTTTAGAGTTTTAAAATGCAAGCATTTAAATCATCATCCCACATAATTCACATAATATTTCAATATATATATATATATTCATCATTTTTTAAAGAGTAAAGTACATGGGCAGTCCCTAAACTTGTGCGGGTGTGTCATCTAGGTCCCTTGACGGAGCGTGAGCTCCTCAACGGGGGACAGTGAGGGCTCCCTTGTGTGAGTTCGGCCGGGGACGCAGAGTGAAATTCGTGCTCCGATATGAGAGGGATTGAAAGAGAGATGCGACACAGGGAATTATACAGGTTCAGGCCGCTGGCGAGGCGTAATACCCTACTCCTGTGTGTGGTTGATCCGAGTTTTTCCTTTTCAGGAAAATCCCCCTCTTCTCTAGGCCCGGGTCTCCTTTTTATACCTTAAGGGTTTACCACATGGGCCAACAGGCTGTTTCCCAAGGAAAGGAAAGAGCCGTCTTGTCGCTTGTCCCAGAAGTCGCACGCATAGTCACCGTGGTGTGACTCCCATCTAATCAGCCGACTGACAAGGGGGGACGCCCGTGTCATTCCCTATTAAATAGGCGAAGACTTTTGTGCTCCATCCATACCAGGAGATGGGTGCCATCTGACCGGAGCTGACATACCAACTTCGGTTGGAATGAGAGGCAAAAAAGCTCTCATCATTTTGATGGGACCTGACGGGGCATACCGCGCACCGCCTGACGTGCAGCCAGTGCACAGGCGCCGCACTGCCGTCCCATCAGTCATTCCGACCGGTCACAAACTGGTCAGTCGGCGTGACCGGCGTCAGACCGGTCACGCGCGCTCCACGCCTCATTAAATGCGGCGAGGCGCGCTCGTCTGAGCCATCATCAATGCGGTTAGGTGGGTGTTGGAATCGCTCACCTAACCCCACACACGTGGCGGAAGCGCAGAGGGGTCGGGGCGGCCCGACCCTCGTGACAACGGAGTGTGAGGGGAGCGGAGACTAGAGAGGGCGGCCGCCACCGCACCCTCGGGCCCGACCCCCCCTCGGGGAGTTCCATGTGGGTGCAGGGGGCTGCCTCAAGCCTTTAGTCTCTATACCCCCGGGCCTGTGTCACCGACAGCAGCCCCCGGCGTTACGCCTGTGCAGGCCCACCTAAGGGGCGGCCAAGTTTGACGCCATCCTCTCGGTCTGGTGACAAGCGGGCCCAAGTTCCCTCTGGTAAAAAACCAATGGTCGCGATCTTCGTGCACAGTAAAAAGCCACCTCGCGGTAATAATGGGCTGTTACTTCGTAACGAGCACGTTATCTAGGGTGGTGTGCAAATCGGGACACGCCAGTCCGTTTGCCAGGAGATATGATGACGGCGTATTTTTCGGTAACCGTGCGCAATTAACACGGGCACGATCCACTCCTCCTCTGCCGCAACGGCCGCGAGATTAGTGCGCGCGCCAGAAGTGGGCGAGTGAGGTTAGTGGGAAGTGGGCGCGATAATCAAGGGGGCGAGTTAGTGGGAACGGGAAATGAGGAGCCGGGTGCAGCGGTGGCTAGGTTATAAAGGACGTTGAGGAGGAGATTCGTTTCCTTCCTCTCGCCACTTTCGCCTAGCCCAGCCAACCGAGCCCTAGCTTTCTTAGCCTCCTCCGCTTCCTTCTCGTCGCTCGCTCTTGTCTTCGCGCTCCCATCTCTCCGGTGACATGGCACGGAGCTCTACGCCGGCGGACAGCAGCGTGCTGCCACCCTCCCGCATTACAAGCGAGAGGCTAGCCGGACTGTCGCGCAAGTTTATGTTGGTATCAGCCGACCGGGAGGCGGTCGTGCTAGGCGAAGGGCGCCCGGCGCCGCGCTACCCCGACCGGTCCATCTTCTTCCTTTCTTTCGCCATGGCGGGGCTGATCCCGCCATTCTCCCACTTCTTCATGGATGTCCTGGAATTCTACGGCATCCAAATGGCGCACCTCACCCCCAATGCCGTGATGACGTTGGCCATATTCGCACATTTGCGCGAGATGTTTGTGGGGTGCGCCCTTCCCTCCGGCTGTTTCGGTGGTTCTTCACCATGCAGCCGGTGTCTCCGCCGATGGAGGTCGGCGGCTACTACTTCCAGCTGCGCGCAGGCGGCACAGCTACATCCCATGCATTATGTGCAAGAAGTGGGATGACTGGAAAAATGATTGGTTCTACACCGCGCTCCCCGACAAACCGCGTCTCCAGCTCCCAAGCAGGCCACCGGTGCAGGCGTCGACTTGGCGGGCGACGGTCGAGCTAGGGGACGCGTACGATGCTGTCCTGGACTGCCTAGCCGGCCTGCGGTCCCAGGGGCTCACAGGGCTAGCGTCCGAAGAGGCGCTCCGGCCGGCGGCCGACCAGCGGGAGGCCGAGGCACGCTTCCGGGAGGCTGAGGAGGCCACCCGAGAAGCGGCGCGCGCGCGGCAGGCCGAGGAGGTATGCGCGCGGAAGACCGAGGTGATGCGGGCGCAGGAGGCCGAGGCGGCGCGCACGCGGGGGGCTATGGTGGCCACAGGGCCAACTGCTGGTGGAGAGGAGACGCCACGCTCGGGGCTCGAAGCAACGTCGGACTCCGAGGCAGGATAGGCCCCGGGAGGAGGCCCACGCTCTGGCAGGGCACCCGAGGCCGAGCTTGGGTCCCTCACCCCCACCTCGGGGCCGAGTCGGACTCCACCGCCACAGGGGCGGCAGTCCCCCTTCTCCGCCTCCACTCCGCTGAGTGCGGAGCCCCTCCTACAAGCTCTGGCCACAACGAACTCCACCGTGCTGGAGGGGCTGAACGCCCAGATGCAGGCCCTGCTGGGGAGCAGGCCGAGCTCGAGGCGGAGTGGGAGCGGGTCGCCGAGGGGCGTCGCTCCGTGGAGGCGACGGTGGAGGCTGGCCGGAAGGCGCACACGGGCGCGCTTAGCGTCGCTCGATGCCCGCACCGACGCCCTAGCCGAGGTAACGCGCGAGGTGGAGGAGGAGAGGGTCGCGGCTCTCACCGCGACCGCCGCCATGGACGAGAGCAACGACGAACTCCACCTCCAGCATGAGGCACTATCAGAGGACCTGGCGTGGAAGCTCGACGCTGCGCGCGGGGTCCTTGATGCCGCTGCGGCTCAAGAGCAGAGGGCGGCGAAGGCCGAGGTGTCCCTGCGTCGGCGCGAGGAGGCCTTGGCAGCCCGCACCAGGACGCTAGAGGCGCGCACCGGCGAGCTTGAGGAACGGACCTCACGCCTACAAAGCGCGGAGGCCACCGTACGCCGGCGGGTCGAGGTCCTCGACCGGCGCCCCCGAGAGCTGGTGGCACTGGACGGGCACGCCCGGGCCCTGGATGCGCGAGAGGCTACTCTAGCGGCGCACGAGGCCACCGCCGCGGAGACGGAATCCACGCTCCGCCTCCGTGAGGACGCGGTCGTCGTAGCGGGTGCGCGCCCTTGCGAACTCCGAAGCCGCGGCGCAACAACTCGCCAAGGACCTGCGTCTCCGCAAGGAGAGCTGGGAGGCACGCGACGCGAGTGTCACCGAGCGCGAGTCTGAGGCCTCCCGCCGCAAGGTGGCAGCGCGCCGCCACGAGGACCAACTCGCCAAACGCGAGGAGGCCGTGATGGCGCGTGAGCTCCGCCACCTCGAGAACACTCGCGCCAAAGGGCCACGCTGGAGCAGCGCGCCTTCGTACTCGAGGCACGGGTGAAGGAGCTAGACATGCTGGCGCGCGACGGTGGGGCGTCCACGGGCCAGGACGACTCGGTCGTCCACCTCGCGGTAGCAGAAGACTCCATCATCGAGCTGCTGAGGGCCTTGGATTCACGAGCTGGGGAGCTCGAAGCTCTCCGGCTGGCGAGCGAGGTGGGCTCGGCATGCTGCGGGACACCGTCACCCGGCTGGAGCACGCTGGATGCTAGGCGGGCGTCTGGCGGGGCCGGCACCACAAGTTTGGTGGCTGTTGATGTAAAAACACACACTAGCCTGAGAGATTTGCTTTACTCTAGTTCAGGTCCAAAACTTTCTTTCTGGTTCAAAGGGCGTACCAGTTGATTTGATCCTGCAATCATCAAGATAAAACAGGCAAGTTTATTAGTAAACGATAGTCAATCGACCAGTTAGCCGATATCATATCGTGATGTAACCTAGCTGATGCAATATAGCATGGATCGGCTGTAAGGCATATTCAATGATAAACTAACCCTAAACTTGATACATCGGCTGAAAATATCAGTGTTATATAATCTATATATCAATATTACTTTAGAAATAAGCAATTAGGATAGATCGGACTTAACCGAGACAGTATAAATTGCCCAAGTCTAAAATAACATGAAATAACGATTATATATACTCATGTCATAGCCGATGTCCAGATTTAAGCATATATCAGCTATAGCTCTGATACAACCTTATACTAGGATATTCTCTGCAATAAATATATCTAACTATTACCAATCAGATTGGTAATGAGTCCAATATATTTATATTAGATTAGATCTTAATATGAGGGGCAGATATAGCATATTAAACAAAGCAAGAAACTATGTAAAACAACTATACCAGATAAGATCGGTTGAAACCCTGATACTATCTTTATTAATAACCATAAAACAGGCTAGAGATCATGATTCTAAACACGACTGACTTAATAGATCAAAATTAACTGATGCAGCATTAAGTATGAAGAGAAGCATAATATATAGACAATCAAGCCGATGGTTGCCTTTTCGGGATGGTGGATACATTATATAATTTAAACCAACGAGATAATCTAACCGTTACCAGCAAAACCCTAGATAGAGATCGGCCGATATGAATAGATAGCATTGTCAATCTAAATTATATAACGTATATGATAACTCGGAGATTCACAAGATAGAATTAGAGTGTCATAAAGATGTAAGCACTAATTCCGATAATGCAAACCGCCATAACAAGACTTACCTCTTCGCCAAAGATCAAACTGATGGAGCTCGACTCGAAAGCAAGAACTCGTCGAAAGTAAAAGAATAAAAGGTTTGGCGATGCACCGAGATTGATTGAACTGTTTGTTACCTTATTCATAAGATCTCGGGCTATATTTATACCCGAAAATACAAACATTCATGTAAGATTTGAAATCCATATTTTTTCATTTAAAAATTGATCTTCATAAACCATGGCCATATGCATGCCCCTTGCTTTGATTCAGCTAACAAAATTTTAATTAATATTTGAGTGCCATCTTTCTTTTTTGTTTATGTCTCTGTCAATAACAAAAATTGGAAAGAGTAGCAAAAAATAAGTGAATGTATTAGTTCATATGACGGAATTTTTTAAATGCTCTTTTATTTTTCTGTATATAATGTTTGTGTTTGTGAATCTGGTGGAGTGTTAAATGTTTTCCACGTGTGCAGAACAAGTGTAATGAGCTGCTGGAGTGCTTTTTGAAGTAGACAGAAAGTATAATGGAGAAAATAGGTGAGGCATTATTTGTTCTTCTCAAACTAAACCGACTGAGATGTAACCCTGGATAACATAGTCATCACGTGTGAATATCTGTGAACTGGAATGGTCTATATCAGACAACACCGGTGTTCTATAGAAGATAGCTCATTCAGCTGTATATGTCATTGGTTGTTCATTCCGCTGAACTGTGCATTGTTGAGCGATTGGTGATGATTGTCCCTTAATTATGCACTTCGCACTGACATTAACCATATAACATTATAGTGCCATGTAACTTGAGATATTCATAGTTGCATCTGAACCAAATTGTATCTATAAATTTTTTGTTTGACTCCACACGATTTCATAATCACTTTAATGTACTTAGCATTTTTGCCATAATACCTGATTAAAACACTGCAATGTATGGTTATGTCACTACCATGCAAGCCATGATTAACCACTATATGAAAATTTGGCTATTAGGTGTTGACGCAAGGAGGCCACAAACTGAAGAGCGTATTACATTCGGAGATATTACCAGTAGACTAGATGTATTACAAACGACACCTTTAACGCCATCAAATGAGGTATTATGTAAACGGGAAGCAGCTAACCGAAGACAACGTGAATGCCGTGCAAGAAAAAAGATTGCAGCAATTACCCCGTGTTCTGGTGCACTGATGCAAGCAACAACTGCTTCTCTTTCTATGGAAAGTGAAATTGTCAATGCCCGGCTAGCTGAAACTACCAAAGATGACAGAGAGGAAAGGAACCGTAAGCAACGTGAATATCGCCAAAGGAAGAAGGTTGGGTCAACTAATCTTGATGGGAGTGTGAGCTCTTCAACACCAGTCCAATCAACAAATGAAGAAAGGAACAGGAAGCAACGTGAATACCGTGCGAGGAAGAAGGCCGCGTCAAAAATTGTTAGCGGATCAAATTCTGAATCAATCAATCATCATGGTAAAAATTACTGTCACAATCAAAATTTTGTTTTAATCTATTGTTCTAACAATTTTTAATTTAGTGTCACCATATGGAACGACATATTCTACCGTTTTGCAAGTAACAAGCGTATTAGACAAAGAAGATGTTGATCCAGATGGTCCTATGGATTGGCTTCATAGAAATGATACCTACCAAAGATAATGTAGGAAGAGGAAATTAGTGAGCATTGAACATGACCAACACTCACGCATCCAAGGTGAACTTAGTCTCTATAAAATTTAATGCATAAATCATTATTTTAAAATCTGCTCAATTTGTTCTTTCATGAAATATTGATTAAGCAGATGGAGTTACACAAGATGAAACAATACTTGTCCAAGCTGTTCATCAGGATATTCCAAGTTCCGATTACATTGAATTTGATGGTAGACTATTTGAGCCTCCACTAAACAATACTGTCGATGAAGGTGGGCATTGTGAACTTATTTTAATGCTGAAGGTTTTTTTAGAAACAATTTTACTAACACGATATTAACCCAACAACTATATGATCTTATGTGTACTAATCCACCATCCATCAGGTAATGTCGAACTGACGCATACATGTGACATCGTGGAGAGTGATGATGAGGAATTACAAAATAAAAGGTAACATAAAGCATAATACTTTTCACTTCGCAAGACAAGTAGGTATATATGTTTATATTTTCACTTTATGCTTATTTTTCCTCTGTCAGACGATGGTTATGAGTCGTATCGCGTGGATGTCAAGGGTGTTAATTCTGGTTATACCGAAGATCCACACGACTATGTTTACCAGAACCTGTCAAAGAAACATCATGTGTTAAACAAAGTGGCTGATTGCAAGTACTGTTGGGCGATTAGGTTTTAATACGAGCCCCCTGGATTCTGTTCCAGGCAAGGGAAGATAACAGTAGCCAATCCATTGGTTCCGCCTGAGTTGGTACGCCTGTTTACAAGCCAGGTTGATAATGATGCGAAGTACTTTAGAAAGCATATCCGTTACTTCAACTCACATTTCTCATTCACAAGTCTTGGAGTGACCCTTGACCGCAACGTGAGCACTGTTGCAGGCACCGGTGTATATACATTTCGAGTGCATGGTGCATTGTACCATCATTTAGATAATTTGGTTCTAGGCTCTCAGTGGCCACGTCATATGCAGTTGTACTTCTACGATACGGAAGAAGACACTACTCTAGCGCACAAAGTGAAGAGGTCCCCTGATTTTGATATCAACCTTGTGTGGATCATCCTAAGAATCTTGGTAGATAACCCATATGTTGAGACTTTTAACCGCGTCGGTAGCATGCCAAATCTAGATGACTATAAGATTGAGCTCAACACGAATGTCACCCCTCTCCAGCAAAGATATAATCCTCCTACAACATCGCAAGTTGCTGCTATCTGGCTAGAAGGGGATGATCCAGTGAGAACTTTTGATAGGCAAGTGATGGTGCATGCCAAAGGGGAGAAACCTAGCTATATCAAAGCATACCATGGTTTCTATGACCCTTTAGCGTATCCTCTATTTAACCCTAACGGTGAAACCGGATGGAACCTCAAAATGCCATACGAAATACCCAACAATATACCTGACTGTATGAACATTGATTCACCAAGTGTTGCACCAATGGGTGGCAATGTGCACTACAGTGAAGAAAACACTTTTGTCGAGCCTCCGGGTACATACACACTTGGCTTATGTGAGACCTTATCAATACTTATATACTTTTAGGCCATTGGAATTAAGTTGATTTCTTGGTTTTGTTGCAGAGAATGATGATGTTGGTGATACTTCATACGATGAAGACACTAATGAGGTGGAGAACAGGTCATGCAAGAAGAAAAAAGATAGATTTGTCACTGCAAGAGAGTACTATTGCTTTTGGCTACAGGTTAGGAGGGGACTTTTCAACATTATTTTATTTGGAGGTCGTCTCTTTCAGCAATGGGCCGTTGACATGTACATTAAGTTAGAGTCTATGCGCCTGGATTGGTACTCTAACCTTGAGAACCAAAAGAAGATACGAGCTGAGTTGTACCAGGTGAATGGAATAAAATACATATTCAATTATATTAAACCACATCCCATTAAAAAATCGATGCTTACAATATATGTTCATGTTATCGATGCTAATTTTGTAGGATGTCATTGACGTGATCAATTCTGGAGAGACAAGGGGTTGAGAGGTAGGAAAGAGGATTGTGCTACCTCGATCTTTTCCTGGTGGCGATCGTGACATGTAGCGGCGGTTTCTTGATGCAATGGCTCTTGTCCAACATTTTGGGAGACCAGATTACTTCATCACGATGACTTGCAATCCATACTGGGTGGAGATAACAGAAAATCTCTATCCTGGCCAACAGCCGCAAGATCGACCCGACCTTGTTGCAAGGGTATTTAGGGCCATACTACGAGACATGTTAGACTTGTTCATGAAGAAAAAGTATTTCGGTGAGGTTCAGGCATATGCTCATGTTACCGAGTTTCAAAAGCGGGGCCTCCCACATGAACATATCCTATTAATCATGAAGCCAGGCAGTAAGTTAACAAACCCAGATGGTTATGATAAAGTTATCTGTGCAGAGATACCAGATAAGGAAAAATACCCTGTGCTACACCGTCTGGTCATAAAGCATATGTTGCACGGGCCGTGCGGTGAGCTAAACAAAAGGTGTGCCTGTATGGTGGATGGAGAGTGTCGCTTCAACTTCCCCCGACCATTTTGTCAAGCAACACAACAAGGGAAGGACTCGTATCCTTCATACAAGAGGAGAGATGACGGGTGGCATGTAAAAATTAGAGGTGCGGTGTTGGACAATAGGTGGGTGGTCCCGTACAATCCTGGCTTGCTCATGAGGTATAATTGTCACATCAAAGTTGAAGCTTGCGCAAGCATCAAATATGTGAATTACCTATATAAATATGTATATAAAGGCCATGACTGTGCATCGTTCTCAGTCGATCCATCTGGAGAAATCAACGAGATACGCTAGTATAGAGATGCTAGATATGTTTCACCGCCAGAGGCTATATATAGGATTCTTGGTTTTCCACTATTCGGTATCTATCCGGCAGTTTTGCAGCTACAACTTCATTTGCCAAACATGCAATATATCACCTATGATGAGTCTGACAATCTTGAGGATCTCATCAACAAACCATCTAACAAAAAGACAACGCTTACTGAGTTTTTTGAAATGAATCACAAAGACCCGGAGGCAAGGAAGTTACTATACAAGGAGTTTCCAGAACACTATAGATGGGTTGCAGGGAAATATGTATGATAGAAAAGGAAAACCAAGACTTGCCAGGTTGGACGGATTGTGTATGCGCACCCCGCAGAGGGAGAAAGATACTATCTTAGGGTGCTTCTGAACCATTTTAGAGGTTCAACCTCGTATGATAATCTAAGAATAGTATCTAGAATCACTTACTCCACTTGTAGAGAGGCATGCGAGAAGAGTGGGCTTGTTGAGACAGACAGGTCACATGATGACTGCTTGAGCGAAGCTGCAACTTTCCAAATGCCATATGCACTGCTTCGCTTGTTTGCGACTATACTTGTCTTTTGTGAGGTTACTGATATCTGTGCTCCGTGGGACAAACATAAGGAGTCAATGTCTGAAGATTGTGCCCGAGATAACCCCAACCTGACGTCAGTAGAGCAGATGGTGCTTAGAGACATACGTGATATACTTCATTCCATGGGAAAGGATATCTCAGACTATGGTCTTCCTGAGTTGAATGATACAGGTAATTTTTTATAGTAGCGTGTTCTATAATTGTTGAACTTAATTGTCTTTATTTTTATCATCATTAAATTCTTGACGCATGTTCTGCTTTTGTCAACTAGATGATTTTTCCAACGACATAGCGATTGAAGTCAGAGAGGAGCAGTCCGTGCCAATAGACCCAGAACATATAGATACATACAAAGCTCTTAACGATGAGCAACGTGCAGGGTTTGATGACATCATACAACACGTGATTAAGAAGAAGAGTCAGGTTTTTTCGTTGATGGTCCAGGTGGCATTGGAGGAAAAATATTCCTTTGCAAGGCACTTCTTACTAGGGTGCGATCTAATGGGTTAATAGCCATTACAACTGCGACATCTGGTATCGCAGCGTCGATATTGCCCGGAGGACGCACCGCACACTCGAGGTTTAAATTTCCAATCAAGCTTGCTCATAATACCATGTGTAACTTCACAAAGCAGAGTGGCACCGCAGATCAGCTTCGCAGAGCAGCCTTGATTATTTGGCATGAAGCTGCAATGACAAAGCGTCAGGCAGTTAAGACCCTTGATAGATCCCTTCAAGATATTATGGATTGTTCGTTGCCATTTGGAGGAAAGGTCATTGTATTTGGTGGTGATTTCAGACAAGTTCTTCCCGTGGTGACACGTGGGACAAAACCACAGATAACTGATACTACCTTGCAGAGATCTTATTTATGGAAGAATATAAGGAAGATATGCCTTTCGCATAACATGAGGGCTCAATCTGACTCGTGGTTTTTGGATTATCTACTTAGGATTGGAAACGGGATGGAAAACACGATCGTAGATGATTACGTCCGTCTACCTGATGAAATTGTCATTGGTTATGCAGACAATGAAGATTCAGTGAACACACTGATTGAATATGTGTTCCCCTCGCTTGATGATGAGAGAAATACAACCTCCGCGGAATATATGAGCACACAGACCATCCTCTCAACAAAAAATGATTTCGTGGATAAGCTGAACACAAAGATGATTGACAGGTTTCCTGGCAAGGAAAAGATTTATCACAGCTTTGATCCCGTTGATGATGATCCCCAAAATAGCTATCCTTTGGACTTTCTGAACACGATTACTCCAAATGGCCTCCCTCCACATGAACTAAAAGTTAAGGTCAACTGCCCTATTATTCTCCTTCGCAACCTTGATCCTAACAATGGACTATGCAACGGAACAAGACTAATGATCAGGGCATTTGAAGATAATGCAATTGATGCTGAGATTATTGGTGAACAGCACGCCAGCAAAAGGGTGTTCATCCCACGGATCCCTTTGTCTCCCTCCGATGATATATCTCTTCCTTTCAAGTTCAAGAGGAAGTAATTTCCAATACGTCTCAGTTTCGCAATGACCATTAATAAATCACAAGGACAAACCATCCCAAATGTTGGGATCTATCTTCCAGAGCCTGTATTTTCACATGGTCAGTTATATGTCACATTGTCAAGGGGTGTGTCATGGCAAACAACAAGGATTTTGGCCAAGCCAAAGAAAGAAGCTGACCTCACAGGGAAAAGCACTAGGAATATCGTGTATAAAGTTGTTCTTGACTGGTGAGCAAAGGTAGGTTCGCATGATCAAAATTAATTCGAAAACATATTCCAGAAGATAGTAAATTGCTGATCTGAAAGTTACTAACCGTCGTCCTCTTATTTTGTACAACACGCGATCATCTACCAATGGAATATCGTGTGATTATCTTCTACATACCATCTCATATTACATGCGTCAGCTAGCACCGGTTTGATCACATGACTATATGTTAATACATGTCTCTCTTAATATGTAATTTTGCCATCGGTAAATTTGAGTAGTTGTGCCATGTAGATCTTGAAAGAAGATGTTAAAGAGATGACCAACAATTGTTATATTGTTATACATTGTGAAACTATTAGTTTAACATTTTTTACTCATGTTTTAAGTTAAAAAATCTATAGTCCTATTTTCAAAATTGTATATAACACATTGAAATTTCAGTTCAATTTTTAGAACTTCCAAACTTTTGATTACTTGCGCAACCATGCACGACTTATGTTGGGAGCGAACGTGCGCACGTCACTGTATCTGCCATGATAATATATACCTGCATGCATCAAAATGCATTATACTTATACATATAACAAAATTAAATTGAACTGCCCTTGTAAATATGAATTAAAAAAATCCTAAAATAGACTAATTATTAAACGCACGCATACAAAAGCGTTACATGATCTCAAAACAAACTATTTTATCACACTACGCAAAAAAAGATCATGCGACATGAATCACATTGTAATGCTTTATAATGGGTGCCTTCAATATGAATAAAAAATGCCCTAAACTAAAATATTTATCAAATGTGTGGCAAAAAAATAAAAGAGATGCATGACATTATCCTAAAATAAGATATGCGTGACATTTTATCACAAGCCCACAAAAAAATCCCTGTATGACATGAATTATAGTTTAGAGTTCCGCACATAAAAATCCATCGGAGCTCTGCATGTAGGATATTCATTCACACCGCATCTTCCTTTTTGAAAAATATATATTGTTCATGCCAATGAAAAATAATTGTAATATAAAAATCCAAATACCAGACACTTTCGAGGCATTATAATGACTCGGGTATATGCACACGCACGCCACACACAAAAGGGACGCTCGTGAGATGAATAAATATTGATATCAACGTAATTGTGAATTATTATGTATGTCACAATGTAATAAATAATATGGGCGAAAAGTCCAAATACCCACTAAACTTTGAATAGAAGTCCACCTAGCACCCTGAACTTTAAAACCGGATATCTAACCTCCTCAACTTTACAATACCATCCATATTACCCCTAAGTTGGTTTCGGATAGTGGTTTTGCTTATTTTGAAAGCTTAAACAACTTTAAATAACTAATATAACATATTTTCATATCATCAATTGTAAATTATCAATTTATTCATATAAAGTGATACCATACTATTATTTTATTGATACCATATTACGTCTCATAATACATTATAATTTTATGTATAAAAAATAAATTGGTTGTCCATTTAAATACGAATATTTTATAAAGAATATATTTTGTTCGGTAAATATTTAAGAAAGGCTTTTTTAAAGATTCGGCACCAAAGTGTGTCCATTTCATTGAATATAGCGGAAGAAAACGAAATAAAGCTTTGTAAATTTACAGGGAGAAACAGAGGAATTATTTGGGCTAGCCTTTTTGTGCCGGCAAGATCCCAGGTCTTTCCTTCTTCCTTTAACTTTGCGGAGAGCGCAAGAGTTGGAGATTTGGAAGGAAAAAAGGCTTCAAAACACATATTTAGTCTGTTGCACAAATAGGTTTCAAAATCCATATTTTTCTGCTAACATGAAATTTTAAAAATTATTAAAGATAAAAAATAATGGCACCGTAGCTTTTAGCACGGGCATATTACTAGTTACTATTAGGTTACTAATTTTAATTTATTGGATTTATTTCTGTAAATGTAAGATATCAACATTGTGAAAATATTGATTGTATATATCTAGATATTTTCAATATTCCAGAAAAATGTTTGATATTATACTTCTGCGCTTCCAGATTCGCTATTTATTGTTTTCATTTACAGAAGTTTAGTTATTTTTCTTTGATTTGCTATTAAAAATGTAGTAGATTTTTGAAGTTCCGGTCATATAAACATGTAGTTGACACATCAAATTCAAAAATTTCGATTGAATTATAATTATTTTACTGGTCTATGTGTCTTTTTTTACATGTAGGATGCATACCGTCCAATATGATGTCCAGCCTAGTTGGATGTGTCACTGATGACGTATGGTGTTTCTATCAAATAAAATTATGATAATACAAGTTTCACTAAATTATTGAGTAGTAAATCAACATTCCAACAGGAGATCGATGAACACTATATTTTTGGATGAAATCAGGCACGCATACCATTGTTCAGCTTTCTTTCCTGTTGGTCGTCCGAAGCTCTGAGCTCCTAATCTTCCCTGGTTGCGTGTATATGGGGCGCTAGGCCCATTTACGCTCGGCCCATATATGGGGCGCTAGGCCCATTTACGCTCGGCCCAGCCGAATGCGCTCGCGCACGTAGCGTTTCGTTGTTTAACTTTTTTCCCTCGAACTATCCCGAAGTACAATACCCTGTTATTTTCTGCCACGTGTCAAAAAACCAAAGGGCCACCATTTGGACCAATCATATGCCAGCAAAACCGCCGGCAGGAGAAGTATAGATAGATTTATATTGCCTGCAGCTAGATAAATGGTGCAGATGAAAACTACCCTGTTGTTAGAACTTAGAACTATATTTCTATTACCTGCAGTAGATGAAAAACAAAAAATAATAAAAAAAACCCAAAGCTTTGCAGCAAGCTCAGCTCTCAACAAAACATGTTTATCGTCATCATGTTGACAATTTCCCTGGTGTTTGTCTATCAATTGCCCACACCAAACTGATCCAAGAGCTCTCTCTCAACAGAGATTCGAAAACTCCTCAGATCTTGCAAAACTGAAACTCATTCCCTCCATGATAAGCTTAAGTTTGTGCAGCAGGGAATTCTATTTAGCAAAATCTCATGTCCTAGCCACATATATTGCCACTGCAGAATGATCCGGGTATGAAGTATGAAGCAACTTAGCATCATTGGAATTTGGAAGCCATCAGAGCGCATAGACTAATCAGAATCAACTCACTAGACTGTCAAGTAGAATTAAGTTTAAAAATATACTGTTTATTTATTTTTTTCTTAGAAATATTCGGATATAAATTTTTTACCACAAACATACCACTGTGTGAGAAGGACGTATGGTGACGACGCGCCGCGGTTTCGCATGGCTGCCCAGCTCACCGATAGGGCTAATGATTAATGTTTAATCACATTGATTAGCAACTAATTAACCACTAACTATTACTTAATTAATCGCTAATTATGGTAATTAATCACTAATTAAGCGGCACCGTTTGACAAGACATTCGGTATCGCTGTTTCTTTATGCGACACTGTTCGGTATCGCACCATTGCTGCTTCCTTTACGAGACTGTTCGGTCTCGCTGTGTCGTTCCGCGAGACCGTCAGCATCGTCTATGTTCGCGTGAGATCATCAGCATCGTCTATATGTTCGCGTAACGGGTGAGTAAGATTAACGGTATATTTCTGCTTAAAAAAATACATCTCCAATATTTTTAGAAAAATACAAATGAACAATGTATTTTTAAATTTCTTTCTCATCAAGTAAACCAATCACTGTGTATAGAAGCAGGAGACCATTGCATAACCGTAGAGCATTAATTCAAAATTTTGATCTGACGAACAAGGAAATAACATCAGATTAGCCCTGAGCGCGCAAATCATGTAAAGAAATCACAAAGGAATTGATGTGGGCTTGGGTTTAGTGACACATCAATTTGCCTCAGCCGATCGACTCGATCAACAAACCGCGACCATACTCCTCCGTCTTTACGCCCTTTTTTTTGACAAATTGATCCTTTTAGAAAACTTATTACGAAAATAGTCCCTACCAAAAACTTCAACCAAAACTAAGCCGTCGGGTCAGCACCAGTCCCATTGGTGTTGAGATCGAACCCCTCAGCGCCAACCGCCTCGGCGCTGACCCCCTGCCACATGGATCCGAGGCCGATTCCCCTCGCCGACGTGGCAGGGACTCAGCGCCAACC
This sequence comes from Oryza punctata, assembly GCA_000573905.2. NCBI lineage: Eukaryota > Viridiplantae > Streptophyta > Magnoliopsida > Poales > Poaceae > Oryza > Oryza punctata. The sequence continues at coordinate 18,267,497 of CM002492.2, read as the reverse complement.
GCCTCGGTGCTGAGCCCCTCAGCTCAGCGCCAGAGTCATTGGCGCTGAGGTTGGGCACTTAACCCCGCGGCCGAGCCGCCCCAACCCAGCCCCATCTCTTTTTCCCTCTTCTCTTACGCGCGCTTAGAACCCTAGCCGCGCCACCCTCTCTCCTCCCCTCCCCAAATTCCATCAAATCCACCTCAAATTCAGGGGGATTTCATCGGCATTGCGTTCTTCATCGATTGTGAAGGTAAATCCCCTCGGAAAACCCTAATTTCATCAATCTTTTACCTAGTATTTTGCTTGATTGGGTGTAACCTTGAAGTGGGGAATGTGGTTAGGGAAATAATGTTATTCTTGTAATGTGAGTAGGGATGTAGCTTGCTAGTCCTATATTGATGTTATCCTCACCGATTAACGTCGATTTCTAACTATTTCGTCCATTTTGATGTGTGGTGATGGAACATTGGATAATGTGGGTGGGGTTGTAGTGCGGAAGAGACATATTAGTCTTGCTCCATTTGATTAATGTTGAGTTGGTAGGAGGTTGAGGTGTGGTGAGGTATAGGCATTTCAAATAGGAGGAGGGATTTTTTTTTTGAATAATGTGTAGTATTTGAGTTGAAAAAATTAGGTATTGTTTTATGGAAAAAGTTGGACATGTTGTAGGGTTTGGAAGATTTGGCATTGCTATGGTATTTAGAGATTATTTTCAACTAATTAATGTTTATGTATTGGTGTAATATTGTAGATGGATAGATTGGTCCGGCTTCATTATGGTGGTTGTGTGGTAGATGAAAGTACCGGTGGAAGTTAATTTGGGGGAATGACTGTTAGACAGTTAGTGTTTAATGCGAAGCCTACATTTGAGGAGTTAATGTCTCGTATTAAGCATGAATTGGATTGGAGTGATGAGTCGGTTGGTATGCAAGGGAGATACGATGTGGGCGGCGGTGTCATGTCGCATAAGTTTATGTTAGACTTGAATGGAGAGATGGAATGACAAACATATATAGATATAGTATTGGGGTCACATTTCAAAGCTCTTGAGGTGTTCGCATGGAAGAAAGAGGGTAGGGTGGAAGTACATGGGGAGGAGAATGTTCCGGTAAGGGAGGAAGTACATGCAGAGGAGAATGTGTCGTTAAGGGATGAAGTAAATGTAGAGGATAATGTGCCGGTAAGTGAGGGAATAAATGTTGAGGATGGTCGGGAGGTAGTAGAGGATGTGGAGTTGCTTGATGAAGAAGCGAATGCTAAGAAAGTTAGTTTGGGCCTACGGGAGTTGGTTAGGATGAACTGCTATACCCGAGAGGAGTGTGAGGAGGCTATGATACGCAGTGGATTGAACCCAGGCTGGTTGGATTATGATACAGAGGATGAATTGGATGAGTCCGCTTCCGACTCCGATGATGATCGTCTAGTGGGCAAGATGTCGGAGCAAGAGAGGACTGTGTTTGAGAAACTGGTCGGTAGAAACCCTGAAATAACACAATTCGAGGATCTTAGTAGATCCGGGCTAGCAATTGCTGACGGTGAACCACAATATGACGGTTCCTTCGAACCAATGTGCGATGAACCAAGGAAGGGGTTGGAGTTTCGATCGATGGAAGATCTGAAAATATGGCTGCAGAGTTATTCTATCTGTGTCCACCGCCCTTACCATGTGAAGGAATCTAACGCGTCAGTGAAGTATACAGTGGCTTGCCTCGATCGCCATTGCAAGTGGCAGATTAATGCAAGGAAGAGTGCAGGAGATAGGTGGAGGGTGACTAGGGTTATTGGAAACAGGTTACAGGCATTTGTACGAGCTGAACCAACTTTGTCTCCTGCAGCCATTGTGGAGGCAGTTGAGCAAATCTGGCACTATCGGCCTACGTATGGCAAAGCTTGGCGTGCTAAGCAAGTTGCTATGAAGGTCATTTGGGGAGATTGGGACGAGGCATATGTTCGCTTGCCTACACTAATGCGTGTCATCAAAGCAAAGAACCCTACCATGCATTTCCTTGTTGAGGCCCACCCCGAGAAGTCAAGGATGGTGGACGGAGTACAGAGGCGAGTATTTGGACGTGCATGTTGGATATTTGGTCAGTCGATAGAAGCATTCAAGCACTTGAGGCCGGTGCTAGCAATTGATGGCACTTTCTTAACCGGTAAATACCAAGTTACGTTGCTCACGGCAATAGGGGTCGACGCAGGGTTACATCTTGTTCCGCTGGCGTTTGCTCTGGTAGAGAGGGAGAATACATCCAACTGGGAGTGGTTCATCAACATGTTGAGACACAAGCTGATCGGTCCTAATAGAGAAGTGTGTATAATTTCTGATAGACACGTTGGCATTCAGAACGCCATCAACCACAGCATGCCTCAGCACCTACCCATTCACCACAGGTGGTGCATGAGGCACTTCTATGCTAACTTCTACACAGCTGGAGCTACGACGGACCAGATGAAAGATCTCGAGCGCATATGTCAAATAAATGAGAAAGCATTGTTCCTAGATGAGATAAAACGCCTCTTGGGTGTGCTCGGAGACAGGCCAAAGAAGTGGCTAGAGGACCATATGGCACTTAAGGTCAAATGGGCAAGAGCATTTGATACCAACGGGCGTCGGCACAGCATCATGACCAGTAATATAGCCGAGAGTTTCAACATTGTCTTGAGAGGCATTTGAAAACTGCCGGTTACAGCTATTGTGGCATACACATTTTCGAAGTGCAATAGTTGGTTTGTTGATAGACACAAAGAGGCAACTGTAGATATCTTGAGTGGAAAGAAGTGGCCCACAAAAGTTAAGGACATATTGGAGGAGCAGCAAAGACGAACTTTGGGCAGAGAACAGCATGTTTCGAGTTCCCTTTGATGAAGTATGAGGTTAGCGAGCAAGGCGGAGTGACGGCGACTGGGGTGCAATGGGGTGGACGTCACTACGTTGTGGTTGTGAGAGATAACACATGCAGTTGTCAGTTCCCTCAGCTCCATCACTTGCCATGCTCCCACATGATAACCGTTTGTAGATTGCGAGGGTTGGATGTGGAGGTGCCCCCCGAATGTGTTATGATGCTTCCAATAGAGTTGTGCAGGAGACGTACTCCCCTAGGTTTGAACCTTACCTAGATCCATCACAGTGGCCAAGTTATGACGGAGAGTTCTTCGTTTCGGACTTGGCGTTGAAGAATAACACACGAGGAAGGAGAAGGACAAGAAGGTTCAAGAACGATATGGACAAAGGGTACAAAGGCTCAGGCAACCGACGGTCACAAAAGCTGAACAATAGAAATTCAGAGCCAGTCATGCAAAATAGATGTTCTCTATGCCACGAACTAGGCCATAAGAAAACAAGGTGCCCGAAGCGAGACAAGACTAAGGATCGACCGAAAAAGCGCCGTAGGACGGGGGGAGGTGGTGAGGGTAGCACACAGGTTGGATTGGATCACATTCATATTTTTAAGTGTTGTAAATTCAGTTTGCATTACAATTGTTAAGTGGTTATTTTTGCCTCAATGTTTACTTTGTTTTGTTCTCCTTTCCGTTATCATTACGATTTTTTGCAATTCATTTTATAGCAATCACTGATGATTCCATTTTCACTTGCAGGATGGAGCACTTTCCGGGGTTGGAGGATTTCTACGAGGAGAAGCATCGGGCTCCCAGATTGCGAGCGGAGAGGTTAGCACCAACATTATTCAATTTGTTTCCACAAACTTTCTATATGCTATATTGTCACTGACTACATGTTATTACATTTGTCTATTGATGTAGCGCCTGAAGACCCTCCGAGTCAGAGGTCACACGGCACACGTACTGTTCGACGACCGGTACATCCCGTACCTACGGCGGGCGAAGCTCTTGGCGTTCGTCACCATGGCCCAGCGACCGGTGCCTCTTTACAACGCCGCTGCTCTGACGGCCCTCGTGGACAGGTGGCAGCCAGAGACTCACACCTTCCACCTACCCTGCGGGGAGCTGACCGTCACTCTGGAGGACGTCGCCATGATCTTGGGTCTTCCAATCCGGGGTCAGGCAATCACAGGTGACACAGCGTCGGGGAACTGGAGGCAGCGGGTTGAGGAGTACCTTGGTGTGGAGCCTCCAGTGGCACCTGATGGTCTGCGTCAGACGAAGACCTCAGGGGTTCCTTTGAGTTGGTTGCGTGCCAACTTCGGTCAGTGTCCCGCCGAGGCAGACGAGGCCACGGTACAGCGATACTGCAGGGCGTACGTCCTGTACATCTTCAGCAGTATTCTGTTCCCTGACTCCGGTGGAGACATGGCCTCCTGGATGTGGTTACCATTACTCGCGGACTGGAATGAGGTGGGTACCTTCAGCTGGGGGTCTGCTGCCCTAGCCTAGCTCTACCGACAACTTTGTGATGCTTGCCGAAGGCAAGGAGGGGATGCAAACCTAGCAGGCTATGTTTGGTTGCTATAGGTTAGTTCACGCATGTTCTGTTTCGTAACTTTTCAATTTCCGGCAATGTAATTGTGGGAGGTAACGTATGTGACGCAGGTTTGGATGTGGATGAGGCTTCCTGTTGGTCGGCCCATGTGGAGGACCCATCCGGTTTGGCCGCACGAGGATGCCGACCGACGTCCCACTGTAGCTCACCTTTGGGAATCGGTCCCATCTCCAGTAGTAGGCCGCAGAAATTTGGCCTACTACCACTACACAAACAAGATGGACTACCTACAGCCAGAACATGTAAGCAATTCACCGTTCAATCACACATGAAAATGGTTTCTTCATATCTACTACTAAATGTGATTTAATGTGTTTTATTTATGTTGCTGCAGGTCGTTTGGATGCCATATGAGGCACAGGAAGTGGTCGAGCTAGAAATAAATCCCACGTGCCATATAGAGGATGCGTTGAAGACCCTACGATGCCCACTGATCTGCTTTTATGTAGTGGAGTTCCAGATGTGCAACCGCGTGATGCGGCAGTTCGGGAGACTTCAAACAATCCCGCACCGTTTCTCCACAAGTATCGACCTACACAAGTTAGTCATTTAACTTAAGAATTTATTTTGCTTGCTCAGTTATTTTCATGACACCGTTTATTAAATATTCAAGTTGGATCTTTTGCACATGTGCAGGGTGGACCGTCGGAAGAACAAGAAGGTGACTGATTGGGCTTACAACCATCAGGATCATATCACTCAGTGGGAGAAGTTCGAGGAGAATGGAGTACCTAACCAGGGTCAGCACAACATGGTGGAGTTCGACGCGTACTTGGCATTGCTCCACAGGATGTACCGTCTAGTCCTACGTCCGGCCTGGACGCTAGCCGACATAGCGGACGATCCCGAGGATGTGGAGGAGCAGAACGAGTACGACACTCGTACCCGTCAAGGTACCACGGTCGAGACGGGACCTGTTCGCGACAGAGTGGTTAGTTCTATCACTCTTTGGTGATATGCAAGCTCTGGCATAAATGTTGTGACTAACTTCATTTAAAACTCGCAGGCTCGGGAGCTCTTGCGGACCGTGAACGACGCGGGAGTGGCGCTTGGCACGCCTCCTGGCTCCGAAGGAGAGAGCGCCACCCTGCGAAACGCCCTACAGGTACTCATTGAGTAGGAGATGCAACTACGTTATTTTTTCCAAAAACGATTACTCAACAAGGATTAGTTTTGCAGAGACTACGGCAGCGATGTCGGAAGTTGGCAGCAAGGCTGGGCTGCAAGTCGACTGATGTGGTCGAACATGCTCATGCCCACCAAGAGGGGGATCAAGAAGGGGAGGTGGGTGATGAGGAGGGCAAGCAAGACAAGGAGGCGGAGGAAGAAGGGGATGAGGAGGAAGAAGGGGATGAAGAGGAGGCGGATGAGCTCGGTCCCTCGCAGCTGGAGGACGCACCAGAGTCGTCACAGCCGGATCTCTCGCAACCTGGTTCGTCTCGAGCACGACGCAGGCGGGCTCCTTCACAGGACTAGAGGTACACCCCCGATGTGCCTCGTCCTCGCACTAGAGGTAGGAGGAGGTGAGGGCAGGGCTTGATGGATGGATGGATGGACTTGATGCATGGTTCGAGGCTCATGGGATGGACTACTACTTTTGCTTATTGTGTATGGATGGATGGATAAATGGAATGATGGACTGATGCAATGTTTTTTATTTGCTACATGTATGGACTTAATGTATGGATGGATTGATGGATTCTTTGGATGTATGGAATGAGGTTGGACCTGACAGATGGATGTATGGTTTGATAGTGAACACATGTATAAAGTTTTGCTGTGAAAAGTCTGCCTGGACAGAGATCTTGCTTGTTTTGCAATGTGATCAGCAACCTCAGCCCCAAGGATAATGGCACTGACATGTGCAAGCTCAGCGCCATTATACCTGGCGCAGAGGTCCCCCCAGCTAGCCGGACCTCAGCACCATTTACCCTGGCGCTGATGGGCCAAGGCTCAACGCCAGGGGAAATGGCGCTGAGGTCTCCCGGGGCAGCAAGCCAGAGAGGCCTACTGTGGCGGGACTGGGCCGAAACGGCTAAGTCCAACCTCAGCGTCATTTACCTTGGCGCTGATGGTCCAAGGCTCAGCGTCAGGGGAAATGGCGCTGAGGTCCCCCGGGGCAGCAAGCCAGAGAGGCCTGCTGTGGCAGGAGTCGGCCGAAACGGCGAACTCCCACCTCGGCGCCAGAGCAATTGGCGCTGAGGTCCCCAGGCTCAGCGCCATTTTCTCTGGCGCTGAGGCCCCCCCAGCCAGCCACACAAAGGGAGAAGGGGGACTCGGCAACCTCAGCAAAATCGACAAATACCACACAAGCTGCCACTAAATTTCGTTGACAAGCCTAGTCATAAACGATGCAATCCTCAATTACCGAATATTAAATCGCATTGTTCTCTAGCATTCATTACCACGTCTTACGGACTCCAAACAAAATTAAACATCTGATAGTACGAAACGAAAATTATTACACGCGCACATTACAACGCGTTGACGATTCGAAGCTAGTGCTACTGGGTGCATCGTGGGTACTTGCCCTTCCTTGCCGCTTCTGACTCGGCATCCTTCGCACGCTGTGCCCTAGCTAGCTTTCTTGACCGATCTTCAGCACGCTCTTCCTTTTCCCTATTCAGTCTAGCCAAATCCCTTAACTCCAACTCCTCTCTCCTTTCCCTCTCAGCCTTCTCCTTTGCGGCACGCTGCCGTTGCCGCTCCTCACGCTCTTCCTGGCGCCCGCGCCAGCTCTTAATCAACCTCTTATCGAACTCAGACATCTCCTTGTCAATCCACTCCACAAAGTTACAAATAGGGGGTGGTACCTCAGGTTCCTACACATTAAATCACATTTTATATCTTCACGACATACGACCATATATGCAATGCGAAACAAATTACACTACAAAAAATTTACCTTCACTGGAATCTTCGCCTTTCCCTTCCTTCCTTTAGGCACATGCTTAGGTTTCTCCGGACTATACGAGTAGTTGCGGCACATCCAGTACCTCTGGCCATAACTATCTCAGTCATCACTTATCTGAAAACAACACTCATCCCCACACCAACACATTGGGCGCTTCACACCTGGTGGAGGCAGCTGCTCAGGGGCAAAGCCGACTTCATCCTTCTTAAACATCCTACAATTACATCAAATGAAACGTAAATATTAACACATACATACTCCCCTATCACAATACATCCATCAACTAACTATGGTTTAGAGAAACATAAGATGGTAGTTCTTAACGATGTTATAAAATCAGAATTCAACAATACGAATCTTCCATAACTACCTACATATTGAAGTATAACATTACACCCCTCTCCCTTCCCCCTAAATCACATCCCATCGAACCAACCGGTTGATAAACTTAGGGTTTCTCGAGGGAGTTTACCTTACAAATCGATGCCTCAAGCAATGCCCACGAAATGCCCTTCGATTTGGGGTGGATTTGAAGATGTTTGGGGAATGGAGTAGAGAGGGATGAAACCTAGATAGGGAGAGAGGAGGTGAGTGGAGAGGAGAGGCTGGCTGGGGCGGCCTTGGCCGGCCCCTAAGTAACCAACCTCAGCGCCAGGACCGTTGGCGCTGAGGTTAGGGACCTCAGCGCCGTTGCGGTTGGCGCTGAGGTTACTGCCACGTCGGCAGGGGGATCTGCTCGGCGCCACGGTGGCCCGAGTTCAGCGCCAGTCCCGTTGGCGCTGATTTGCCCAATCTTAGCGCCAATTGCATTGGCGCTGACACGACGTCCTATTTTTGATTGAAGTTTCTGCCGAGGGTTAGTTTCGCAATAAGTTTTTCAAAAGGGTCAATTTGTTAAAAAAACGGGTCTTTACGTTCGTTTTCCTGTGCATAGTTAATGCACTCAGCCACGCCGGCGGAGCTGCATGAGATGCCAGTGGTCGGGGTGGTGGCAAGGCTGCTCTTCCTGGTGCACCTTTACTACATAATAATAATAATAATAATAATAATAATAATAATAATAATAAAAGCAAATCACTTGATGTTCAGAACTGGACATCTTAACTTGCCAATTTAAGTTCAGTAAAATCAACTAGGGATAAATCAAATTATATTCAGATTATATTCATAAATTGAAAGGTTGAGAAATTGAACTACAGTACTCCATTTGAAACTAAAGTACTCATTCTGAACTATAGTTTCAGCTTAACTTCTGGGCAAAATCAGTAAGCACTGTACAATTAGACAAATTTTGGTTGATTTTCATCTACTTGTAAAACTATCCAACCATTTTGGGGGGAAATTATCTATCTGAATGTTCATTCATGTAGTCCTTGTAAAAAAAAAATTTGGGTGAAAAATATCTGATGATTCATGGACTGTTACTCTGAACCTGCTTGCCTGCCTCTGTAAGCCAAGAAAACAAGGTAACCTAACTGCTATTCTAAACTTTGTTGAGGCAGCTGGCATCAGGGACAGTGTATTGAAAATAACGATGACAACTTGACAATAGTAAAATCAGTTAGGGGAAAATCAAATTATACTCGTATTATATCCATAACTCCAAAAGTTGAGAACTTGAACTACAATACTGCTTCTTGTAGTGAAGTAATCATTCTGCACTAGAGTTCTAGCTTAACTTCTGCACAAAATCTGTAACCACTGTAGCAATCAGACAATAGCTCTAGCCTCATCCTGATCAGTTCCACCTTCTAGAAAACAAAATGGCTAATCATCGATTTCAGAACAAGTGCTAGTGCAATTTCAGAATTTAGAATACACTTTCAAATTTCAGAACAAGTGATAGTAAAGTTTCAGATTTCAGAACAAAAGATTCAGATTTCAGAACAAGGATCAAAACATGTACCGTGTTCAATAACAATGGAACCGACAGAATTAACAACTCCTCCCTCTCCTTGTTCATCACCATGTGCCTGTTCACCTTGTTAATATCCAGCTACGACAGCAAAAAGAAAAACAAAAAAAGCATGGTGGATTCAAATTCACTGAAAAACCAGACAAAATCTCTGCAACCAGTGCTTACCTTCATCTCAATGGATGAATAGTGGCAACCTGGATGGTAAAACCAGCATGGAACTACAAGTATGTGCTCTAGTGCTGACCCAGTGCCCGTCTTGCCATGCGCCACCAGTGTGAGCAACTATTTGCTAGCCTCGGGAGTTGGCACGTTGCCACAAAGATGAAGCTCGAGGTTATAGGATAAATAGAACAATTAAAAAAACTTGTAGGTTTGATGAGTTAAATCTAAGAGAAATGAAAAGCGCTTGCTTAAACAACGAATATGACTCAGAGATTAGTAGATGAATAAATTTGAGAACCTAAGCTGATGATTTTCCAAGAAATCTATCACTCTATGAGATTAAATTTCAAATCGCAAAAGGAAGACCTCCCAAAGGGCCAAGAGAACATGCAAAATGATCTCAGCATGTCTGAATTTGAGAGCTTGAAATCAAGTGTGTCAACCATGCTGTAAAAGTTATGTTTTTATAGATAAATGGATCTGATAAGAGAATAATTCAAATGATCTTCAGCATGTCTCAATTTTTGCGTGATATGCATACTTCTGCTAAGTTTGAATGTACTACTGTTGTAAACTGGTGCATAATGTAACATAAAGATTTTGCTAGCAATACAAATACTGATAAGAAAGCATCCCCGTTGGCCACCACTACTACCTTCACTTCTCTGTAGCTCAATGCAATACTGCATTTAAATAATTTTGTACCTCGTATGTGGTAGTAGGAGTGACATATGAATCTAGTTTGTACCTCATTTGTTGTTCAGATAACTTTCTGTCCCAGACAACATTAGTGCAACCATGTGTTTGATAATTTTCTCCATTCCAGTTATCACCCTCCATGAATATGCTCCGTGTCAAGTGGTGGCCATGGAACCTTTAGCTCTATGGAAATCCGCAGAATATACGAACCTGCACAACTGACTAGATACACATGAACCTCAAAACCAGCATTAACATATATGAACAAGCAATCACACCACATATCAGGTGGTGGTCAGGGCAGTGGCGTTGATACGTCCAATCGACTATAACCACAAGATGGCCATGGTGGTAGAAACTTCACCACGCCTTCACTGCCTTGTGTTGCTTGTGAATCAGGCCAGGAATCAGCATCCCATGCAAATTCTTACCACTGACAAAACCTTACGGATCTCATGAGGTTCATTAGCACAACTAAACAAGCACTCACTCCATATATCATGCATTGGCCAGGAAATTAGCATTAGTGGCAGGAACAAGCCAGGATCATCAAATGACCAACCATAGGCTAAAAGCTGCTCTTTTTCGAAAAAAAAAGGCTAAAAGCTGCATATGCTGGTAGGAATTCCAAAATGTGCCAGAGAGATGTAGCTCATAGCCAATACACCAACCCACAACCAGATTTGACAACAAGCCCTCAATGACAGTAATTGTTCTACTCGTGAACTTGGTGAATCTGTAGTCCAAGGAGATTTTATGGGACTCACCTGATAATAGTAGTGCTCCAACCTCAACTTTATCTTTTGCTTGAATAGGTGGTGACCAGGGCTGTAAGAGCTTCACCACCACGCCTTTGCTGCCTTGATTCAACCATGGTTCATCCACGAATTATTACACTGATGCATCTTTGCTTTTGAAAAGAACAGTTGAGGGAACCATCTACACAAGATGCCAAACACTGTGCTTCCTATTTAGGAAAAAAAAAAACTGAACATCAATTGCCTGGAGGACGAATTGTTGTCCCTTAAAAATCAATAAGCTTACATAAATCTTTTTGCATTAGCATAACAGATAAATTATAAAAAAAATCAAAAATTAAGAGATCAAGAGGTGAATCTCTATCGCCTTGTCCCTTAAAAATTGATCGAAGTTGTGGTCTCTTGACACAACCATACATACCAAATTTTGGATTCTACCACTTACTTCTACACTGCAAATTTATTCATCACATCAAACACTAGAAGAGATCACTTTTTACTCTTCTGATGGGGCAGATTCTCACATGAGCACCTTTAATACTATTGCGAAATCAGAACTGGAGCGAATTCAGAACTGAACAACTTAACTTCAGTTACTTACCAATTTCAATTCAGTAAAATCAAATTATATTCAGATTATATCCATAACTTGAAAAGTTAGAACTTGAACTACAGTACTCCATCTGAAATTAAATTACTCAATCTGAATTATACAAAATCTCTAAGCACTGTAGCAATTAGACAAAATTTGGTTCATTCATGTCCTTGTAAAACTTTGTTCGGAAGAAAAATATATGACGATTCATGGACTGTTACTCTGAATTGCCTGCTTGCCTGCCTCTGTAAGCCAAGATAAACAAGGTAGGTAGCCTGACTGCTACTCTAAAGTAGGGACAGTGTATTAGAAACTAAACGATGACAACTTCCTAGAACAGTAAAATCAACTAGGGAAAATCAAATTATACTCGTACTATATCCATAACTCCAAAAGTGGATACTTGAACTATGCTTCTTGTAGTGAAGTACTCATTCTAAACTAGAGTTTCAGCTTAACTTCTGCACAAAATCTGTAACCACTGTAGCAATTAGACAAGCTCTAGCCTCATCCTGATCAGTTGCACCTTCTAGAAAACAAAATGGCTAATCATCAAGTTCAGAACAAGTGCTAGTACAATTTCACAATTTAGAACAAACTTCCAAATTTCAGAACAGGTGCTAGTACAGCTTCAGATTTCATATTTCAAAACAAGCACTACTACAGTCTCAGATTTCAGATTTAAGAATAAAAGATTCAGATTTCAGAACAAGTGCTAAGACAATTTCATATTTAAAAACAAGGATCTAGACATATACCGTGTTCAACAATTTTCAAAGGTAAAACCAAATCTGAACATTCAGAGATATAGCTCTTTCTGTGCATTTTTTCTGAGATCTACCATACCCAGAAGATTAGTAACTGCATTATTTTGCTGAGATGGAATAATTTTTTCAACAACTCTATTCGTCAATGTAAATTCTACAGTGGAGTTGTGCTTTAAATTTACCTTGCCCATGCCAGCATCAGCCTCCTTGGTCGCGGTGAGGGAAACGGGTGTCGCCATGGCCGTCGATGAAGTTGAGGGCGCCGATGAGGCCGGGGTGGCTGGGAACACACGTTCTAGTGTGACTGCGGTGCTCTCAGCTACTGGTTTGGTGATGGAGCCACTCGGTCTCGACGCCGAACTCTTGGTGGGTGTCACGTCAGCCCCATTCCGAGGGAAGAGCTGCGCACGCTGGACATCAAAGTAGGCAGAAACCATCGTAGATGTTGCGTCCATTAGTGGCAGACCGAACCCACCCCGCGTCATAGCTTGACTAGAACTAGATGAGAGCTTCAACGGTCCAAGAGCTCGCAGCGAGCACCTGCACTGCCACCGCACCATAGGCGTCGTAGACCAGACTCAGCACCTCGTGGGTCACTGGGAAGAGAACGTGGCTCACGGCGACGTGAAGAACAGCACCTGACTCGCGTCCCAACTGGCTCGGCATTTCGCAGAACAGGTGGTGGGCATCACGTCCGGACGCACCTCCACCAAGCTGTTGACCGCTTCTCTGGCCATCGGTGCTATCCCACACCATCTCAACACCAGAAACCCCAAGAATCAACGGCTCTGATACCATATTGTCATGAACCCGCTTAATTCTCAACAAATCAAGCACAAGCACAAGAGATAAATCCACCTGCAAATGCAAATACTTGAGTAACTGAGCATTGAAATTGGGAGAAATAGAAGTGTAGGGTGGGAATAAGTAATAGATTAGGAAGAAAGAGGGGATTAGAGGGCTAGAGAATCAGAGTTTGATCAGTGGGAAGGAGGAGACGATGCAAAGCCTTCGTTGTGTTCAGTTCTTGATCGATCCCCCCTTGGTGTATGTGCTGTTGCTGTTGTAGCAGCCACTCTCCCAGCCGAGTGGGCCCAATCAGGCAGCCCACATAGAGGCCCAACATCCATGAACACGAAGAGAGCCCGGCAGCGATGGCGCCAACAAATCCAGCGAAGACGACGACCGCAAGCTCTCGCAATCACACGCACCAGTCACACAAACACACATAAAAAAGTTTATTATTTTATTTATTGCAAAATCAGTGATTAATTACATCAATGTTGTCGTTAATGAATAGTGATCTATTTCTACAATGAATAATTAGCTTTACATCTACAACTACAATTACACTAATCGTACTACAATAATCACAAAGAGGAGAAGTCTTGGAGTCAGATCAGAATCTTTGACTCGAATTGGCGCCGGCGCTTCTTGTTCTTCAGTCTTGACGCCTTCACTTGTTCTTGTTCTTCTTGCGGAGGCGCTCGTGCACCACACCGCACCGATCATCTTCTACCTTCTCCCAGACGGCGGCTGGCATCCCGCCTATCGCCGACCACAAACCGGGACGCACGTAGGCCTGACGACACAGGGTGTCGGCCACCGCATTCCCCTCCCGAAAGATGTGTCGTACCTCGACCTCGTCGAAGCAGCGCAGCAGGTCGAGGATCTCCTCGTGCATCGCCGACGGGATCCGCGTGTGCGGCTTCTCGCCACGTAGGAGCTGCACCAGCACCAGGTCGTCGCCCTCGACCACAAGTCGCTCCAAGGAGCACGCCAGCGCGAGTCTCAGGCCCCGCATCATCGCACGGGCCTCCACCACGCCGACCATCGAGTGCTCCGTGGTCTCGGCGAAGGCCAGCACGACGCCGCCGTCGCAGCCGCGGATGACGCCACCGATGCTCGCGCGGCGAGACCCGTCGTGGAAGACGCTCCCATCGAAGTTGAGCTTGCACCACCCCGGCGGCGGCCGCGCCCACCTGACGATCTGCCGGGCCGGCCGAAATGGCGGCGCGTAAGGGGAAAGTGGCGTCGAGCAGCGGGGAGCCGACGGCGGCGAGAGAAAGAACGAGGGCAAGAAAGCCAAACCGCCGCCATCAGGGCCATCGACGCACATCCTCTTCCCCTGCCAGAGGCCTCCGACCTCGACGGTGTGATTCTGCCGCTTGCCATTGCCGTTCTTGGCATGCGCGTCCTCCAAGAAGAAGGCCTCCTGGCCCCGGCCGTGATCCGCGAGAAGCTTCCACGGCGGCGCGCTCAGGGGATCGAAGCTGAGGCCCGGGAGGAGCCCATCCGCGCCAACCGCCGACACCGCCATCGCCGTCTCGATCGCCCGCAGCAGCTGAGGAAGTCTAGGGTTTTGGGAGGAAAGAATCGTGGGGGAGAGCCGAGAGGAGGTGAGATGAGGAGCGGAAGAGCGGTGCGAGTGGATCGCCTCGGCAAGGCGGGATTTCAATTTATCCAAGTCGGTGACGTCAGCGCGTGATAGCGTTGTTAGCACGCGCGTTCCCTCCCGCGCAGGCAACGGTTACGTTGAGGGTTTAACCATGGTGATGACAAACTTATTGGCCATGGTTATTCTGATTTATGAAAATGCTCTATGCAGCCTCCAAGCGCCAATTCCTGATCTTCTCAAGGATTTTACACATGTCCAATTCTTCCGATTGTTCTATGGGGAATAAACCTGAGGGACAAGGGATTAGTTCTGAAGGAGGGAAAACAGAGTACTGTTTACTTCTGAAAAATCATGAAAGTTGAAAAACAGAGTACTGTGTATAGTATATGATTTTAATGAAACAGAGTACTTTTTCGAGAATATATAAGATTTATTGTTGAGCATGTGTTCATTCAAATTCGAAATATTGTGTTTGATAAGAATAGATTTTCTTGTTCTCAACCTTGTCAGAAGCCTTCGGAACATAATGAAAACAGAGTGTTTACTTATGAAGATAATGAAACTATGGTGTATTTGATGATTTTTGTTTTACAGACTATCTCTTAAAGAATATCGAGAATTGATGATAAGCGTGTGTTCATTCAGTTTCAAAAATATGTCGACATGTTGTTACATCCTTCGAAATCAAGCTCGCTTACGCCCATGCGCCTGCCCTCAGTTGTGCCTGTATAGTAGCTCGCCGGTTGCTGGAATCCACGAAGATGCTGAATTTAATCAGATCGAGGCATCGAGCTCAATCTGGGTGGACGAGGATGATGCTCGCCTGATTGTTGGTGGAGGAGCCAAGGAGTTTCCTGAGATTCAATTTTTGCTCTTCATGTCTGCTTGTACACTAAAGAACACTCAACAAGAACGGTTTCTTTTTCGGAAGGAAGTCTTTGCAAGTTTAGCCATTAACACGTAAATGCTAGTATTTCTTTTATTAGATAATCAGTGAATGAATACATCGATGTTAATGATAAATACATCTATCATCTATGTCTACAACTGAAAGGACCAATTAATTAGCTTTTTGCATATGTTCAGCTACAATAATCACAGCGGAGAAAACATCATTTCACCAAGCCGATCGAAAATCCTCGTCGGCCTTGTCCCACACGGCGTCCGGTCTCGCCACGCTCTCCATCCACATGCCTCGACGCACGTACGCCTGACGGCAGAGGGTGTGAGCCATCGAGTTCCCTTCCCGGTAGATGTGCCGAACTTTGAACCCAGCGAAAGATCGGAGCAGGGCGAGGATCTCCTCGTGCATCGCCGCCGGGATCCTCGTCTGCGTCTCCTCGCCACGCAGGAGCTGGACCAGCACCAGGTCATCGCCCTCGACCACGATCCTCTCCACGAAGCACGCCAGCGCCATCCTCAGGCCTTGGATCAGCGCGGGGGCCTCCACCACGCCCACCGTCCAGTGCTCCGTGGTCTCGGTGAACGCGAGCACGACTCCGCCGTCGCAGTCGCGGATGACGGCGCTGATGCTCGCTCGCCGGGAGCCGTCGTGGAACACGCTCCCCTCGAAGTTGAGCTTCAACCATCCCAGCGGCGGCGGCCGCCCACCTGATGCACAGCCGGGTCGGCTGGAACGGCGACGAGGAAGGGGAAATCGGCGTCGAGCAGCGGGGAGCTGGCGGCGGCAGCAAGAGAGACGGAGGTGGGGAATAGAGGAAAGCCATGGTGGTGAATAGGGCGGGAGAGAGAGAGAGGGAATGAAGTGCGGGTGACGAGGCTATTTATCGCCGGCGATACGGAGTCCGACTCCGACCTGAAGAAGCCGTTGAGACGGAGGTACATTCAAATCGGACGCCCGAGACTCTCCAAAAAAAATCGGTCGGCCAAACCACCGGTAAAACATTAAGTTATACATGGTGAAAAAAACACTGGAACACAGTGAAAGCACACGTTGAAACAGGTTACTATCACATATAAAACATTGAGTATTAACGGACTTAAATATATGTTTTTTCATTAGAACATAATCATACGATATCTTGTTGTGAAGATTTAATTATAACGAATACAACGGTGATATCAGATCGTTGCTTAGATAAGTAGTTTAGGAAAAAAATCATTTTGAAGGATGCTAAATCCATGCATGAAATAGAGAGGAGAGAGAGTAGGGGTAAGTAGTTAAATAAATATTGTGAAACACAGTGAATACGAAACATATCGCTATCAAATAGAAAACATGAAGTTTTAACATCTGAAATATATATTTCTCTTTTATTAAAATATAATCATGTGATATCTTATTATAAAGATTTAATTACATTGAATATGGTACGATTAAATCGTAAATCGGATAAGTAAATTAGGAGAAAAACGATGAGAAAAAGAAAAAGAAATTAGTTAGTACTCATCTTACATGCATGCAGTAGTAGCAAGGAGCCCGATTTATTTTCAACAAATCGGGCTACCGAGCAAGAGGATTCTCGGTGCGCTACAGTATCAAGGTTTAATACGGGCCCACTATATTTGGCAAAGCGGCTCACTAAGGCTAAAACCGCGATGACGATTCAGGCCTAACAGAAATAGGCCGGTTTAAGACTTTTATAGGCTTTTGGCCCAAGTTAAGAAAGCTTCTCGGTGAGTTGCGCCTACTGGGCCTGAGATAAGATAATTTTTAGTTGGGACTATACGAAAAGATATTTTTTGTAATAATTAAAAATCAATAATCACACGTTAATGTTTTCTCATTTTGCATGCCCTAACTTCTTCCATTTGAATCTAATGAAGATAAAGATGAAATTATGGCACGTAAAACGAGAAAACCGTGGTTATTGATTTTTAATTATTATAAATTTAAAAAATGGGTTTATTTGATATTTTAAAACAACTTCTATATAAAAAGTTTTCGCACGAAACGCACCGTTTAACAATTTAAAAAGTGTGTTAACGGAAATCGAGAAAAAAAATTTATGAGAAAAGAACACCACCTACGTCTTGCTAGTCTTCACGATTTTTTCACCACAACTTTTTTTGTTCATATATGAATGTATATTTTTAATTTATAGAAACATATTTTTGTTTCAAAATGTAAATAAGTATAATCCTCTCTACTATGAAAGAGCCATTTTGCTTATAACAGTAAGAAAAATAGATTTTGACGGTCAAATACACTTAGATTTTCTCGACGGAGGTAGCATAAATATAGATTTGCACTGCAAAAATGCTTTGATAATATTATACCCCCATGTCGCGAGCAGAGTAGGGGAGGGGAGGGGCGCCGTGGTCCTGCTTCATCCCGGTTAGCATCCACATCCTCTTTCTGATTCATCCCTGTCTCTCCCACCCACTTTTGTCTCGAATTTGCTTGCATAAATTTCTGATTCAATTCAACACGAAGCACACACAAAATTAACCTGAAGCACAATTCCCTTCACCCCCTTCACAATTGTAGATCGCTTCACAAAATTTTCAGTCAGGAACTCCCTCTGTCATTACTCAAAATTATTCTCACCGTATGGGATTGGTTGAATGATAAACCAGAATCAGGGATTGGCTGCAAAATTGATCTCCTCGCCCTAGGTGACAGTCAAGAGCATTTTTTCGTATTTATACAACTGATAAACATTTTTTATAAGTTTGTAGAAAATCAGAACAGGAATGCATCTGAATCATTTTATACTCATGAAATTTATCTTATTGCAGATTCAGTAGAAGATCAATAGCAGCTTGGGTTTTGAGCTAAGCAATATAATGACATCTAACTCATCTGCCACCGGGCGATGCCTCCGTCGTCAGAGCGCTGGCTCACCACGGTCTCCCGTAGGTGAGATATTTTGAATCTATCAACGACAATGCAGAGATGAATTTTGAAACAAGACAGTATCATTTGGTAAAACAAATTAAATAATCAAAATAATATATATATTTTGCCAATTAAGCATAAAGTGAGATTGGGTTATTATATTGTTAACTAAAATCACAACTTTTCCATATTTCGAAACCATGTACAAGCTTTCCAATCACACGATTTTGTGTGATGGATGCATGCATTCTGATTCACCAAAACACTAGCGAGAGTACATAGTATATAAGTGCGGTTATATATGTTTATCTGAAAATCTACGTGCTAAGAACACTGATTCTATAGGTTGATGATTGCATCTAATTAAGTGCATATATATATATATATATATATATATATATATATATATATATATATATATATATATATATATATATATATATATATATATATTATATATATATATATATATATATATATATATATATATATATATATATATATATATATATATAATAGCTCTCTGATATGAGCAAACGATCATTTGATAAAAGCAACTTGTTCTTGTAATATACTTACTCCAATAACCAAGAACACATCAGACAAGAGATGATCCCTGTGAAATGAAAATATTGTGGTCTACTGATATATGCAGGGCAACAGGGTTGCTCCTCGATCTCCCAACCTTCGCTAGCAACGGGGTGAGCTTACCATAATCCTAGCAAGCAAAGCTTCCACAGGTACTTCCTCCTTCCCCCCTCCAAGATTGGTCAACTTTGCTGCCCTGTGTGTGAGTGATCAAATGCTACTGGTTTTATGCAAAATTTGATACATTCTGTGGTAGCTCAATGTGGGTCCAATTTGTATATTTAGTTTTTCAAAAAAATATAATAATGTGATTGATTGTAGTGGCTATATACTTGACTACGATACCATTAGGAATCCTAATGGTACTGTGAAAATATCCATGTACTCTTGATTTATGCATTACTGGTTATGATCAAATATCGATGGATCAGATGAAAATATAATTACATGGAACATGTAGATTCTCATTGTCCCTATCTGTTGAGAGTCTAGCTGATGTTCATAATCAGATGGGAACTAATCTGTTATAAAAGTGAGAAATAGACAAGTTCTGACCTAATTGACTGACAGGTCAACATGGCAAAATAAGTAGCAGGGCTTCTGGCTACACATAATCTGGTTATTAACTTTCTGCAATTACCCATGCATAATCCTCGGACATGTACATAACTAGAAGCTTAATGTGTTCAACCAAGTTTCACAATTATTTTTGGATCCAGATCCTACTACATGTACATAACTTGTAGGCTGATCCTTTATAGTGTCATTTTGACAGGTCGACTTTTCTTTTTGTCTTGATCTGATGTTTTCATACAAAAACAAAGGATTCTTTATAAAGATCATGGCTGCTTTGATCTTTGCATATATGAACCCTCTACTGCTTGTGATAAATAGTTTAAAATAAGTTAACAGGCCTTGCAGTATGAAAATGCACTTCTCCTTACTGTTCGTACCGGTTGATCAGCATTTGGGTACTGGTTTCTATATGTAGATCATGACTGAATGGTTATTTATTAGATTCTACCAGTTGTTAAACAGTATCCAAACCTGAGCTGTGCAACTCCAAGACCAAACTGCAAAATTCATTTACAGATCACCAAAATGTGACATAGGAGGTATATTGGATGTAATCAAGCAACAATTAGAGTAATTTTGAAGGGGAAGTAATGAATTGTTGCTAAAGTTTGCATTTAGAGATGACCAGATCTTTGTACTTAAAAGTTCATTGCATTTAGAAAAAAAATAAAAGATGATAATATTGTTGAGTCCTTGGTTCAATGGTAATGAGTCGTGAGGCAAATAAAATCTACAAAAGGACCCTCTCTAACGATTTTTATAGTGATGTGCTGCTCTAATATAATATTTTCCCCTTTTTAAAAAATCTCAGATTCAAACTCTTGATTGCACATCTCACGTTTATATCACATGCTTTTGGCATTCAGGAAAGATTTGCTAAGGTTTATCAAGGTGTCCTACATTACCTTAATTTTAGACGCTAAAATCAAGACTATAGGGTATGGCATATCAAGGTAGCATTAAGTACGAGCGAAGGGTAAAGTACGAGTAGGGTGTTATTTATTTAGGAGATTGAAATGTTTTGTACATTGTATAAAGCTGTCAATGGAGTAGATTGAGATGTTCTGAAAATGCAAGTTATTGGGCTTGATGCAAAAATGCACTATTTTGTTTTCCCTTTCAACCATGGATGGGCCTGGTTAGGTCTTAGAGGATGCACATAAAGAATTCTGGTAGAAAAAGGCAACTGAACATGCAATTTACGAGCACTACATTAGAAACGTATTTGATAAAAAAAATTTTGGATCCTTGGTTAGATTTTTGCTTCTGTGCTACAGCTACACCATGGCAGCTTAGACTTTAAAAACTGTGATCTGTCCAAGATGGACACGACTCATACTGTCCTAATACAAATCTAGCTAGCAAACAAGTCCCTCAGGTAGACTCTTACCGAAAATATCTATAAGGAAATCACAGATAATCCTAATTAATAGATACATTTACTAATTCTAGACTCTATCCTTCTCTAGCAACGTCATCTCAAACTCTCTCTCGAACCCGAGATTGATCATGCACGCAATATTGAAAGTGTCGGCTATCCAGATCAGATTCGGTTTCAGCCGATACGGTCTTCCAGCCGATGCGCACTCTGTTTCCGAGAATTCCGCATATCTTCAATTCTGCTTCGAATTATACTTCGTTTCCGATTCATCAGCTTGCCAAATTTCATTGTCAACACATGCCCCCCAATTCCGAAGTATTATATAATGCAATGGAATTATCTCTTCAACCCCGCAAAAATCTAGGGTTACCCCTGCGACCGTTACGCACCCAACTTCATAAATACCAACCGCCTTTCCGGAGTTTTCACGGCGTTAACCCCGTTTTCACCACTTAAGCCACCAAACTCCCCTGCTAACTCCGGCGACTGCCCCCAATCTCTCCGGCGACCTCCTCGACGATCATCATTTCCGGCAATCAACCACAAGCTTTTCCTTCCAATGGCGACTTTCGCAGACGTCCCCCAGGTATTTTTCTGCAACCTCTATCTTTTACTCATATCGACCACCATCCTCATTATCAAGATTGTAAATCTTAATCAACCCAACCGATTTGATCCATTCTTCTTCTTGCTTTCTCTTTTTCTTATCAGCACTTGAGGAATCAAATCGCCATCCCTATAGAGAAAGAACCATCCCATTACTTCCTCGGGCC
This sequence comes from Oryza punctata, assembly GCA_000573905.2. Classification (NCBI taxonomy): domain Eukaryota; kingdom Viridiplantae; phylum Streptophyta; class Magnoliopsida; order Poales; family Poaceae; genus Oryza; species Oryza punctata. The sequence goes on along the minus strand of CM002492.2, from coordinate 18,245,725 downwards.
GATGGGCGATGAAGATCCCATCTCATTTATCAACTCAGAGACCAATCGCATCCCCTTCAGAGAAACCAAGCCTAGCCCAAAACTCATTGGCCGAATATCTTCAGATCCTGGCCGTCTGCAGTAGATGGATGGAAGGCATGGTATAAACGGATGGCTGCTAGCAAACAAGCTCACTGGGACGAAATAGGTATTTCTCAATACCTTTCTCTCTCACTAGCCGATAAAGAAAGATGAACCCATGCTATCGGCTGCCTCATACTTCTGGTCCGATACCCTAAATGCATTCATGTTTAGCCATGGACCTATGACTCCTACCCTGCTAGATATCCAGATGTTAATAGGCTTAGATATCTCTTCATTGGCCAACACCATCAGCCTCAAAATAAAATGTGACCACAAGTCCCAGACTAAGAATATTGGAGGCTGGTCAGATTTCATAGCCGATAACATGGGTACAGGATCTATCTCCTCTAGAGAACATACTACCTTTTTAATGATGTGGATGGACAAATTCCTGTTCTGTGGTTCCACCTGTGGCCCTACAGCAAATTGGTAGCATCTGGCAGAAGCCCTAGTGTCAAAAAAGTCAATCCCACTAGGCAAATATCTTCTTGGAGCAGTATATCAAACCTTAAGCAAGACATCGGCCAAACTCCTTATGGATACATCAACCAACTATGGAGGCCCATGGTGGTTTGTTCAAGTATGGCTCAATTTATATACCATCAAAGTTGCTGATAGAACTCCACTAGATGAGCTATCTTTTCCTTCTCTAGCCGATGCTAATGATGAGACAACAACACGCTGATGTCTGTCTTTTGGAGAAGCAGCATCATCTTACCCTGGGTCAGGGACATCGGCTGAACTGTTATGTGATTGGTTCAATCGATTCTATGATGGATTCCCTCATGAGTCTCGAGTTTGGTTCCCTTATGAAGATTATGTAAACTATGAACTGCCAACCAATCTCAGACTTGATGACCTGAACAATGAGGATTTCCTAGGAATCAGAGAGATTTTTATATCGGCCATATCCCCCTGCATACACCCAACAAGTGTCTCCCAGGGCCGATATATTCAATCCTCTTATGAATTCTATCTCCCCATGATTGCTGCTAGATAACTTGGCATGGGACGACTACCCATCGGCCTGTATTTCACAGAAAAATCCAAACAAGGGGCATTGTTCCATCGGCCTTAATTATGGACAGAATCTTGAGCCTTGAACTTCCCCCTCTGGGTTCTATCGGCCAAATTTCCTTGATCAGACAGCGAAGTCAGCTTTTTGACAAATGGTGGGGTGAATGGAAAACTCATCTATTTCTATCCCTGCTAGCCGATTTCTACTTGACAATAATGGACCCCTCCATCAGTCCTCAGGTAAACTCATACATCTCTTTTATCCTTGTTTTTATTTCTAACATAATCTCTCATAAATATTTTTTCCGCCCCGCAACTCTCCTCCTCCAACAAAAAGCAAAAGTGGCAAAGACATTAACTATGCACCAGCCAGGATATCATCAAGCAAGGATTTGGCCCCTTCCTCTATCGGCTTCAATGCCCCAGCACTCAAGGATCTGCTTCAAGGCCAAATCAGACAGCCGATTGCCACTGCTGGCAAACGTAAAAGGACAAAGAAAGCAGCAATCAAGCCTGCTGTCCCTAAGAAAAAAGCACCTGCTAAAAAACAAAAATCCTCAGCCGACGATATTCCAATTGATCCTGCCGTAGAAGAATACCTTAGGGAGGCAATAATAGAAGAAGAAATTGACGAGGGTGCTGCACAAGTTAGTGAATCTAGCCATATTTCCAGCCCAAGCTCTCGAGTCGATACACCTCAAATCGATCCTACTAACCCGGCAAAAACTCCAACTCCTCCCAGACGTCGGCCACGCAAGACTCAGGTATACAATCTCTCAACCTTTCTTTTATCAATTTTATCTATCACTTTTAATATTTATCAAATTTTTTCAGCCTTCTCGAGCCATATCACCCCCTCCTCAACAAGCTTCTAGTGAACACACACCATCGGCTGCAGGAAGCCATCATGTGGAAGAGACAGATGCTATAATCTCAACTTCTCAAGTCCCTGTAAGATCATAACTAACCATCCTTTATATCGGCTATTCTTACAATTCTTATTTACAACGAATTCCTTTCTGCAGGCCCTAGCCGATATGTTCTCTTTTGACATAAGGAAGTTTCTGAATGAAGAAGAAGAAGATACATCTAGTAAAGCTAAATCTCCAATAGCCGATGATCTGAAAGCAAAACTAGCAGATATTGCTGATCGGCTAAATGTTTCACTAGACAGCTTGGTCACCAACTGTGGCTCAATCAGGTCATGATTCCAAGAGATCCAAGATCAACTTCCAGAAGACCTGACTGATGCTATTTCTCCTGCTGTCTTCTTAGAACAACATCAGTTCAAACTTGAGAGAGTAAGATAGAGATTGGCCGATCGACTAGAATACAAAGCACTCGAAGCAACCATCCAAACCAGCCACCAAAAAGTCAATGAGGAAAATCCAAGCTGGATGAACTATCGGCTGGTCCAGAAACAACTCAACAAGAACTAGACAGACTTTTGGTTCAGCTTCAACAATGTCGGGTCAAGATTGCTGATACAGAGAAGAAATTGGCTGATCTCCCCCAAGCAATTGAAGAACAAAAGTCCAAGCTCAAGTTGTCAATAAAACATCTAGCCTCTCTCAATAAATCACTGAAACCTGTGCCAGGAACTGATGCTGCCGATGCCAAGATAATAGATGAAGTAGAACAAATTCGCCTGCGTGCGATCTTGGCAATCCAAAACTTCTTCGGTTGATGTAATAGATTAACACTCTTCTAAAACAATAACATTTTTGCTGTAATATATTGCTATCGGCCATCGAGCCGATTAAACTCAAATAGATGTCAATATCAACCATTAGGCCGATACAACCTTACCAAAATCTAAACTTTAAACATTGCTAAAAATTTCTGCTTAAAGTTCCCCAGTTTTATTCTCTCATGCCCCCCAAGTTTGTAGTGGGGAACATACTGCTACAAACTTATGTATAATAGTCTAAGGGCGATAAGAATATCGGCCATCTAAAGGTGATGTAACCACATCGGCTGTCAACCACACATCGGCATAACACAGTCGATTATGGACCAATCCAAACACTTGGGTAATATTTCTTTAAATATTTTCCATTGAGAGCTCGTCCAAAAAGTTCTCCATCAAGTCCTTTCAACATATAAGCTCATTTAGAAACACACTTATGAATCCGAAAAGGTCATTCCCAATTCGGTGACCACTTTCCAAATCTGCTATCTCGTGCTCCTATCGGCAACACCAATTTTCAAACAAGTTCATCTTCCTCAAACGACTTTGGCACAACCTTTTTGTTATAATGCCGAGCAACCCTTTCTTTATCTTTCTGAACTTTCTCAAGAGCACGCAATCTAAATTGAACCAAATCTTCTGACTCATCAACCATCAAATTATGATAATCATCGCCAGTCAGCTCATCTTGCAAAGAAATCCTCCTGGAGCCGATATTAGTTTTCCATGGTAACACAACTTCATGCCCATAAACCAACTGATAGGGAGGAACCTTAATAGCACCATGACAAGCCATCCGATAGGACCACAATGCTTCAACCAAAATAGTATGCCACTTCTTAGGATATTCAGCAATCTTCCTCTTAACCAACTTGATCAAGCTCTTGTTAGATGCCTCAGCCTGCCCATTAGCTTATGCATAATACGGTGAAGAATTCAACAACTTGATTCCCATGCTATCGGCAAACTGAACAAACTCATTGGACACAAAAATAGACCCTTGATCAGTTGTTATCGTCTGAGGCAAACCAAAAATTGGTATATGATATGCTCCTTGACAAACTCTATTGCATCTTTGGTATCAAATTTCTTCAAAGGAATAGCCTCAACCCACTTAGTAAAATAATCAGTAGCAACTAATATGAATTTGTGACCTTTACTTGATAGCGGATTGATCTGGTCGATCATATCAATACCCCAACCTCTGAACGGTCATGGCTTGATAATTGGACTCATAGCCGATGCTGGTGCTCTCTGAATAGCTCCAAACTTCTGACAATCTTGACATCCTTTATAATATCTAAAACAATCTTCCAGCATTGTCGGCCAAAAATATTCTACTCTTCTAATCAGCCACCTCATCTTATGAGTCGATTGATGAGTCCCATATATTCCCTCATGTACTTCAGACGTGACTACCTTTGCTTCATCCAGGCTTAAACATCTCAACAAAACTCCATCAATGGTCCGATAGTACAATATATCGTCCAACAAAACATACTTGAGAGACTTATATCTTAATTTCCTGGAAACCGATCTAGAAGGATTCTTTAAATATTCAAATATCTCAAACCTCCAATCATCGGCTGGCAAACATGCAACTTCAAGCTCAACATCCTTCAACATCGGCTTGTTACCTGATGCTCCTCGAGCTAGATCATTGGCTTCAACATTTTGCTCTCTAGGAATATGCTTCAAAGTAACTATCCTGAAGGTCTTCATCAACTCTCAACACTTCTCATTATAAACCATCAAGACATCATTCTTGCACTCATACTCTCCAGACAATTGACTAATCACAAATAATGAATCACCCATGATCTCAACAGCATCGGCTTCAACCTCCCTTAGCAGCTGTAATCCTTTCAAGATAGCCTCATACTCAGCTTGATTGTTAGTGGAATAAGGTCTAATAGTGAAAGCAAATTGAAAACATGTCCCCCTAGGTGATATAATCACTAAGCCGATACCACACCCATGATTGCAAACTGATCCATCGAAAAACAATGTCCATGGCATAATATCAACATGATCAATTGAGTTATCCCTATGCTCAACTATGAAATCGGCTATCACCTGCCCTTTAACTGCCTTAGCCGATTCATACCTCAAGTCAAACTCTGACAAAGCAAAAATCCACTTCCCAATCCTTCCCTTCAAAACTAGAGCCGATTAGCATGTAGCGTACCACATCGGCCTTACACACTATAGTACACTCATTGGAAAGTAAATAATGTCTCAGCTTTGTGCAAGAAAAATACAAGCATAGACACAACTTCTCCACAGGTGAATATTTGGTTTCTGAATCCAAAAGCCTTCCACTGAGATAATATATAACTCGTTCTTTACCTTCAATCTCTTGGATCAAAACTGAGCCGATAGAATTTTGATCGGCTGACAAATATAACTTAAAAGGAAGCCCTTTCTGTGGTGGAATGAGAACTGGAGGAGTACTCAAATATTCCTTCATGTTATCCAAAGCCTTTTGCTACTTCTCTCCCCAAACAAAATCTTGATCAGCTTTCAATCTTAGCAATGGTGTGAACGGCTCTATTCGACCAGATAAATTTGATTTGAACCGTCGAACAAAATTAATCCTGCCGATCAATGACTGCAATTTAGTCTTGTCTTCTGGAGGTTTTATCTCTTCGATGGCGTTGATACTCCTCTGAGGTATCTCAATCCCCCTCTCATGAACCAAAAATCCAAGAAACTGTCCAGCCGATACACCGAAAGCACACTTGGTTGGATTCATCCTCAATCCATATTTCCTTGCTCTTTCCAAAACTCTTCGTAGATCGGCTATATGCTCATCAATTTCCTTAGACTTGACCACCAAATCATCAATATAGATCTCAACCAATAAGCCGATGAGATCATGAAATATATAATTCATTGTTCTTTCATACGTAGCACCAGTACTCCTCAATCCAAAATTCATAACAACCCACTCATACAAGCTGATTGCACCAGGACATCGAAAAGCAGTCTTGCGAATATCCTCCTCAGCCATAAAAATTTGATTGTATCCTACATTACCATCCATGAAACTAATAATCTTATATCTAGATGCTGCATCAACCAATTGATCGGCAATCGGCATTGGGTATTCATCTTTGGGAGTAGCCTTATTCAAATCTCGAAAATCGATACAAACTCTAAGCTTGTCGTTCTTCTTGATTACTGGTACTATGTTTGAAATCCACTCAGCATATCGGCATGGTCTAATAAAATTGGCATCATAAAGTCTTGTAATTTCGGCCTTGATAGCATCATACATCTCAGCTTTACAACATCTTGGTGGTTGTCTGTACAGCCGATAGCCTGGTTTGATAGGGAGCCGATGTTCAACAATCGATCGGCTAAGTCCTGGCATTTCATAGTATTCCCAGGCAAAAAAATCTCTATAATTTTTTAACAGTGCTATTAACTTACACTTAAACTCTTCTATCAAACCTTTACTAATATATGTCGGCCTAGGCCTATCACCTGGTCCAATGTCTACTTCCTCTAATTCATCGGCCGACATAAACCCTTGCCCGAGTTTGCCATCAAGATCGTTTACAGTATCCTTTGTATAGAAATTGGAACCCTCCACGGCGCCCTCAAAGTAACAATTGGGGCTCTCCATCTCCTATTGGCTATATATCATAATCAGAAACTTTTAGATAATCTCCTTGCCAAACTTCTCCAGATAAACAATCAATTCCTTCCATCTCCCAAACAGACAAATCAGCACTAGCTACATTAACTGACCTGTCGGCTGGCACGATTTCAATCTGGTCTCCTTACCATTGAATCAAACTCTGATGCATAGTTGAAGGAATACAGCAATTAGCATGAATCCAATCTCTTCCCAGCAACAGACTATAGGAACCCTTCCCATCAATAATAAAGAATGTAGTAGGAATTGTCTTGCTACCGATGGTCAACTCCACATTCAAAACTCCCTTAGTTTCAGATGGATTCTCTCCAAAATCCTTCAAAATCATGTTGGTCTTGATCAAATCATCTAAATTCTTCCCAAGCTTCCTGAAAGTTGAATATGGCATCAAACTGACAGTTGCTCCCCCATTGACCAGAGCCTTTGACATCGACTTCCCATTAACAAACCCCTTGACGTATAAAGGCTTGAGGTGTCGATGATCAGTTCCTTCTGGCTTCTTAAAAACGGCTTGTTGTGGAGATAATATCAACTTAGCCGATTGTGACTCACCTTCTTGCTCCACCACTTGTTCAACTGCATATTCTGCTGGTAGCATAAAAACCATATATATCGAAGACGATACAACCTCTTTGCCCTTGTTCTGAGGACTTTTGTCCTGATCGGCTCGTACCTCATCGGCTGAAACAACTTTGCTCTTCACGCGCCAAACTTTCCTTGTGCGCCGCAGCCGATGTTTGATTTCATCTTCGACTTCCTGGAATTGCTCCCTATTTCTCATCCTTTGAACTCGCCTCTTCTGGCTCTTGGTGAAAATTCTAGGAGGACACCATTGTGGTTGCATATTTTCGGTTCTTCCTTGTGAGTTGTCTTCATGATGATCTTGTTGGATTGGCCCAAGCCTCTGATGAACTGACAGCCTTTGCCGAATCGGCCGATGCATACCAGTATTCTATCGGCTTGGTCTCTGAACATATTGAACATCAGGATCACTGCAACCAAGACAATCTTCAATAGATGGTAACCTCATCCCTTCATTCCAGCAAAACCTAAAAAATTCACATCTCCAATGGGGATCAAAATAACTTTCATCATTGTGATGATATGACTCCTATTCCCTTTGGCGCCTCTTTTGATATTTATTGATCATGCTAGCCGATTTAATACCTCTTACATGATTTTTACCTCCATCGGCTTGATTTCCGCTCATTCCAATATGGACCATGTTGACTGGGAAAGGATGTCCGTCTATCTTCATCGGCCTTTTAGATTCATCAATCTTAATTTTTCCTTGTTCTATAGCCGATTTAATCTGTTGTCTGAAAATTTTGCAGTCATTGGTACAGTGGGATCCTGTGTTATGCCATTTGCAGTACTTCCTGCTTTTCAATTCCTCAGCCGATGGTATCACATGTCCTACCGGCAACTGGATTTGTTTCTCTTGAAGAAGGAGGTCGAATATCTTGTCGGCTTTAGTAATGTCAAAATCAAATCTTTCTTCTTTCCCCGAATTCTTAACCCATTGGCATACTACTGTCTTCTTGTTTCTGGCCCACTCGGCTGCATTGACCTCTGGATCTTCATCTTCGGAGTCAGAATCATAATTGTAGATATTGTTGGCATTATTAACTTTCTTAGCGAATTTTCTGGCTTATTGGAACCGTGTCTCGTGAGCCAACACCTTTTGAGCCAGGTGTGCTAGACTTTCAAAATCTTGAGCTGAAAATATCTCCCTTATCGGTGCCAACAGTCCCTGGAAAGCCAGATCGGCTAACTGTGAATTAGTCCAGGCCAAACTGTAGCATCCGTTCCTTACATCTCTGAATCTCTGAATATAATCTGGCATTGTTTCATCTTACTTTTGCTTGATTGCCGTAAGGTCTGACAACTTCATCTCTTGAATACAACTGAAAAAATATTTGTGGAATTGTTTTTCTAGATCGGCCCAACTCCTGATAGAATTATAAGGCAGAGAGGAAAACCACGTGAACGCCAATCCAGATAAGGATAATGGAAATAATCTAACCCTGAGGGCTTCTGTAGCCGATGCTTCTCCACACTGTGCTAAGAACCGGCTAACATGCTCATAGGTTGACACATTGTCTTGCCCTGAGAATTTTGAGAAATCTGGCGCCTTGTATCGGTTTGGCAGTGGCACTTGATCAAAATATTTTGGATATGGATGCCGATACATGTTGCAATTATCCTTAGGCTTAAGCCCAAACTGCTCCCTCATTAAATCGGCAATCATATTGGCCCACGGCTGTTGTGATGTAGCTCCACCATACTATTGTTGGATTTGATCATACTGGTCGTATTGTGTTGGGTGGGGCCGTGGGGATCCTTCAAGCCGATAATGAGCTCGTGGAGAATGAGGTTGATAATGCTGATTGAGATTGGCTGCTAGACCTTGAGACGAGACATACGGAGGCGGTTCTGACACATACTGTTGGCCTATCGGCTGAGTAATTCCGATCGGCTGTTGTGAAACCGAAGGAACGTGATAAGCTGTCTCAACGACGGGTGGCTTTGCGTTAAGTACATTCATTAATTGTTCCGGCGTCAACTGATTTGAAGTCTACCCCCCAGTGATCGGCGGTTGCCTGGTCAATATTGTCGGGATGTTTATACTGGACACGGGAGTCGATGCAGCCTAGGTTTGAAACAACTGGTGTTTCCCGCCAATTTCAGTCTTCACGGTTCTATAACCTGGAAAAGTATCTCCTGGCAGATATACTGGTCCTTTTGCCTTTTTCTCGGCTAAGTACCGTCCACCACCGTCTTGATTATATTTGTCAAAGTGTTCACGAGTACTCTGGATTGGTTAATGAGAGCATGGTGTACTGCCGAATTAATACGATCTTGTAATGTATGGAGTTCTTCGTCGTTTGACTCGGCTTTGACTTGCTTGCCCTTGTCATCACTTGTTCTAGATGTACTTGGTTCTGATGTCACGATTGGCGGCAACTCCACTTTCTGGATAACCGTGCCCTGGCGGGTTACCGCAAACGAGTGAAGGTATTGGTCTTGGAGCTGATCCAGCAGTTTCTTCATCTCTTCCTTCTACTCTTCATTCAGTTGTTCGATCGTGATTGGTACGACGTTATCTTCCGTGACTTCAGTTATATTGGGCGTCATGATAAAACAATAGTCCCACCGGGCGTGCCAAAAGCGTGTTGACGCAAAAAACACACTGGCTTGAGAGATTTGCTTTACTCTAGTGCAGGTCCAAAACTTGCTTTCGGGTTCAAAGGGCGTGCCATTTGATTTGATCCTGCAATCAATAAGATAAAACATGCAAGTTTATTAGTAAACGATAGTCAATCGGCCAGTTAGCCGATATCATATCATGGTGTAACCTAGCCGATGCAATATAGCACGAATCGGTTCTAAGGCATATTCAATGATAAACTAACCCTAAACTTGATACATCGGCTGAAAATATCAGTGTTATATAATGTATATATCAATATTATTTTAGAAATAAGCAATTGGGATAGATCGGACTTAACCGAGACAGTATAAATTACCCAAGTCCAAAATAACATGAAATAACGATTATATATGATCATGTCATAGCCGATGTCCAGATTTAAGCATGTATCGGCTATAGCTCCGATACAACCTTATACTAGGATATTCTCTTGCAACAAATATATCTAACTATTACCAATCAAATTGGTAATGAGTCCAAAATATTTATATTAGATTAGATCTTAATATAAGGGGCAGATATAGCATATTAAATAAAACAAGAAACTATGTAAAGCAACTTACCAGATAAGATCGGCTGAAACCCCGATACTATCCTTATTAACAACCATAAAACAGGCTAGAGATCATGATTCTAAACACGACTTAATAGATCAAACTTAACTGATGCAGTATTAAGTATGAAGAGAAGCATAATATCTAGACAATCAAGCTGATGGTTACTTTTTCGAGATGGTGGATACATTATATAAGTCAAACCAACGAGACAATCTAACCGTTACCAGCAAAACCCTAGATAGAGATCAGCAGATATGAATAGATAGCATTGTCAATCTAAATTATATAACGTATATGATAACTCAAAGATAAGCAAGATAGAATTAGAGTGTCATAAAGATGTAAGCACTAATTCCGGTAATGCAAACCGCCATAACAAGACTTACCTCTTCACCAAAGATCAAACTGATGCAGCTCGACTCGGAAGCAAGAACTCGTCAAAAGTAAAAGAATAAAAGGTTTGGCGATGCACCGAGATTGACTGAACTGTTTGTTACCTTATTCATAAGATCTCGGTTCTATCTTTATACCCGAAAATACAAACATTGTCCAAGATGAACACGACTCATATTGTCCTAATACAAATCTAACTAGCAAACAAGTCCCTCAGGCGGACTCTTATCGAAAATACCTATAAGGAAATCACAGATAATCCTAATTAATAGATACATTTGCCAATTCTGGACTCTATCCTCAACGTCGTCTTAAACTCTCTCTCGAACCCGATATTGATCATGCACGCAATATCGGCCGTATCAGCTATCTAGATCTGATTCGGTTTCAGCCGATACGGTCTTCCAGTCGATGCGCACTCTGTTTCCGAGAATTCCGCATATCTTCAATTCCGCTTCGAATTATACTTCATTTCTGATTCATCAGCTTGCCAAATTTAATCGTTAGCAGTGGCAGCGAGGCCGGGCTCGCCCACCGGATCTCCGAGATGGCCGGGGATCTGGAGAAGCTCCCCGAGGAGGTCGAGGAGATGATGAAGTCCGCCTCGGAGGACCTCGTGGAGGGGGCGGTGGAGCTTGTGCTGGCGAGCAACCTGGCCCGTGACCCCGACTTCTCACCGTGGGTCGTGTTCGATGACCCGCTGGGAACCGACGCCGCCGCGCGCGCCCAGGTCCGGGAGGCTGCCGAGGAGATCGTGCGCAGCTTCAAGGGGACGACCCCTCGATTCGTCTTTGCGGTGGCCTCCGACGACGAGGACGACGGCGGCGATGGCAGCAACGATGGCAACGGCGGCGGTGACGAGTGACCGGGCGAGGCCAGCCCCGGCGACCGCGATCTTCCTCTTCTTTACCTGCTTTGCTTTTAAGGCCTTCGTGCCATGCTTGTATATATTCATACTGCTTCTATTTGTTTTGTGTCATTGGACATCTATTTCCGCCTGCGATGGACAAACATTTTTAATTATACGTTAATTGTTATTTTGCATGCAAAGTGGCTGATTGCTTTGTAACCCCATCAAGTTTAGCTTGAGTTGCGGTCCCAAGCAATAAGGGTCGAGGCTAGTGCGCTGGGGAGTTCCACATGGCAAGACTGGCCAGGCCGGGAGCGCGACGACCGGGGTTTAGTGGCGACCCGTTTGTGGATCAATGCCGATTCCCCCCGGAGTTCGCCGTGTCCCGGGGCAAGCCTCGGTCTGGGCCCCGTCAGCGTCTAGGCGACCCGAGCTGCTGAGGGCAAAAATGGGCATGAGCGTCCGGCTCAAGCCAAAATATTCGAGAGGGAAAAGACAAAGCGGGCATAGCCTTAGGGAGATAAAGGGAAAGCTTATTATTTTAAAATACGAAAAAAGAAAGTATTCATAGTAGGAGCCCCCGGCCAACCCTGCATGCCTGAGGGGGCATGCAGGGTTGGCCCAAACCCGAGGTACAACTGTCGACTCCTTTACAGGTAGAAGCGGCGAAGATGCTCGATGTTCCACGGATTAGGCAAATCCATGCCGTCTTCCGTAGCTAGCCGAACCGAGCCCGGCCGGGGGACACCGATCACTCCGTATGGTCCCTCCCACATAGGTGAGAGTTTGCTCAATTCGGCACGCGTCTGAACGCGGCGTAGGACGAGGTCGTTGATGTTGAGTGGCCGGGCCCGGACGTGGCGCTGATGGTAGCGCCGCAGACTCTGCTGGTAACGCGCGGCACGGAGGGCCGCGCGTCGCCTTCGCTCTTCAAGGTAGTCGAGGTCGTCCCATCGGAGCTACTCTTGGTCGGCGTCATTGTACATGACGGCCCGAGGGTACCCCAGGGTTAGCTCAGATGGGAGGACCGCCTCTGCGCCGTAGACCAGGAAGAAAGGTGTTTCTCCTGTTGCTCGGCTTGGGGTAGTCTGGTTTGCCTAGAGCACCGCTGGTAGCTCGTCGATCCATGAGTCGCCATGTTTCTTGAGGATATTTTATGTCTTGGTCTTGAGGCCCTTGAGGATTTCCGTGTTGGCGCGCTCCACTTGACCATTGCTCTTGGGGTGGGCGGGTGAGGTGAAGCAGAGCTTGATGCCCATGTCATCGCAATAGTCGCCAAACAGTTCACTGGTGAACTGGGTGCCATTGTCCGTAATGATACGGTTGGGCACCCCAAACCGGGCGGTAATGCCCTTGATGAACTTGAGGGCTGAATGCTTGTCGATCTTGATGACCGGGTAGGCCTCAGGCCACTTAGTGAATTTGTCGATGGCGACGTATAGGTACTCGTACCCGCCCAGGGCCTTCCTGAAGGGACCCAGGATGTCCAGCCCCCAGACCGCAACCGGCCATGAAAGCGGGATGGTCTGCAGGGCCTGGGCCGGCTGATGCATTTGCTTGGCGTGGAACTGGCACACCTTTCATCGCCGGACTAGATCGGTTGCATCGTGGAGCGCTGTCGGCCAGTAGAAACCCTGTCGGAAGGCCTTGCCAACCAGGGTGCGTGAGGCGGAGCGGGTGCTGCACTCGCCTTCATGGACATCGGCGAGAAGCTCGATGCCGTGCTCCCGAGAGATGCATTTGAGGAGGACTCCGTTGGTGCCGCATCGGTAGAGGGCCCCCACTACCAACACGTACCTCTTGGAGATCCGAGCGATGCACTCATTCCCCTCGCCATCCTTGGGTAGAGTCTCATCTTTGAGGAACGCCTGGATCTTAGTCATCCAGGCGATTTATCGTAGGGAGTCGGGCTCGACCCCCTGGGACCCCGAGGCCTGGACTTCGTCGAGCCCCGGGGATGACGTGGCAGCATCCGGCTCCCCCGGGGGGTCGGGACGCACCATCGGGTGGGTAAGCCTCTCTTCAATGGCACCCGGTGGGGTTGGGGCTCGTGACAAAGCGAGCCTTGATAGCTCATCGGCGAGCACGTTGTCCCGCCTGGGCACGTGCCAAAGTTCTAACCCGTCGAAATGGCGCTCCATACGTCGTACCTCGTGGACGTAAGCCTCCATTTGCGGGTCGGAGCACTGGTACTCCTTGGAGACTTGGTTCACGACTAGCTGAGAGTCGCCCAACACTAGGAGATGGCGGATCCCCATTCCAGCCGCCGCCCTAAGTCCCGCAAGGAGCCCCTCGTACTCCATCATGTTATTGGTTGCCCAAAAATCTAGGTGAACCACATATTTGAGGACGTCCCCATATGGCAAGGTCAAGGTGACCCCAGCACCGGCGCCCTGGAGGGCGAGAGAGCCATCAAACTTCATCACCCAATGGGAGCCGTGGGACTGTCGTGAGGGACCTGCTCCGGCCTCGGGGTCGGGAGGCCCGAGGTCGGGTTCGGGGGTCGGGGTCCTCTCTGCCACAAAATCGGCGAGGGCCTGACTCTTGATCATGTGGCGCGGTTCAAAGTGGTGGTCAAACTCACAGAGTTCGATGGCCCACTTGACCACTCACCCGGTCCCCTCTCGGTTGTAGAGGATTTGGGCCGAGGGGGTAGGACGTTACCACCGCGACCTGGTGTGCCTGAAAGTAATGACGCAGCTTCCTCGAAGCCACCAGAATTGCATAAAGTATTTTCCGGGCTTGAGGATATCGGGTCTTGGCGTCTCGCGGCACCTCGCTAATGAAGTAGATTGGACTCTGCATCTTTCGGTGGGGCCTAGTCCTCTCGTTAGGGGCGTTAGGTCCCGCACACTCATCGCGAGAGGGGCCTCGTTGGGCCCCCTCAACCTCCATGTTGGCGGCCTCGGGGTCAGGGTGCATCGGGCCACTCCTCCCCTCATGGCCTCGGGGCCGGCCTGGGGGTCGGGGGCGCTTGATGCTTCCTGGTGAGGGGATGAAGGGCCACCGTCAATCCGGGGGGCTCCTTCGTCTCCCTCTAGCCCGGGCCACTTCGACACGGGACAGTGGAGCGCGGCTCGAGGGTCTTCCTCGTCGCTCTCCACCACCAATGCTACACTAACTACTTGCAAGGTTGCCGCTAAGTAGAGCAGCAGCGGCTCCTCGGGCTCCGGGGCCACCAAGACCGGGGGGAGCTGAGATAAGCCTTCAATTGGTTGAGGGCTTGCTCGGCCTCCTCCGTCCAGACAAATGGCCCGGAGCGCTTGAAAAGCTTAAATAGGGGTAGCGCCCTCTCTCCTAGCCTTGATATAAATCAGCTTAGGGCAGCCATGCATCATGTGACGCACTAGACATCCCTAAGTTTGCTGGGGGCGCATCCTATTTATTGCATCAATCTTCTCGGGGTTGGCCTCTATGCCTCGGGTAGAGACAAAAAACCCAAGAAGCTTGCCTGCTGGTACGCCGAACACGCACTTTTCGGGGTTCAGCTTCAAACCCAAGAAGGGGAACGGCAAGCTCCGGATGTGCATCGACTACATCGACCTCAACAAGGCATGTCCTAAGGACCCTTATCCCCTGCCACGCCCCCGCCCTTTTATGTCGACTCCACTGCCACGACCCTTATCCTCGGGTCTAGGGTTGGCAGCGGGGCGGGGCGGGGCCGGGTTGGACAGGAACGCCCCCGCCCCCGCTCCCCGCATTTCCCCCCGCCCCCGTCCCCGCATTTGTTACCGGGTGAAAAACCTCACCCGCCCCCGCCCCCCGTAGGGGACCCGGTGGGTGAGCAGGGCCCCGCACACTTGAGTGGAGTTGGTACTCTATTGAAACAACACTGAATAAAAAAAGCTAAATTTCAATAGCCAGCCCACATAAACTCATCATAGCATCACATTGACATAATCACATAAATAGTTCAAACTTCAACAGTTCAAGTGTTCAACTTCAACAATTACAACATACAACCCAAGAGGCCCAATATCATGTATTCATGTTCACTACAGTCTCAGATAGATAAAATAGATAGATAGGCACACCAAGCAGTCAGTCAAGCATAGAAATTTAGTTTTATTACATTGACCATCCATCCATCCATGAGAGTACTGCAACATCCTCCTAAACTTCAAACTGTGATTATAGTGGATTGATCCTGAAATAGGAATTTAGAGTGAACATCATGTGTTGAAAATACAAACAAGAACAAATACAAAATAACAAATACAAATACCAGTTCTGGTTCATCCTCAAGAACGGTCTTGAATGCATTCTTATTGTCAGCAAATTCACCTAATAGCGTGGAATAATTCAAGTGCTATGATAGTTAGACCTCAATTCATTATTTCAAGTAATATGATTGAATAAAGAAACAAATGTATGAGTGTACCTAACATGTCAGCACGGCCCTAAGCTTGCACACACATAAGTGCTTCTACAAGTTCTGGTGTAAGTTGACTACGATGTGGACTAATCACCCAACCACTTGTGCTGAATGCAGATTCAGACGCTACTGTTGTCACAGGAATTGCCATGATATCCCGAGCAATCTTTCTCAATGTTGGGTATCTAATCCCACCAAACTTCCACCAATTAATAATATCAAAATCATGTGTTCTAGGCAGTGGTTGCTCATCCAAGTACAAATCTAACTCGGTGCGAATCTGGGATTCTGAAATAACTGATTGTCCAGACATATATTGATCAAATATATCAAACACTTCATCTCCGCCACTACCCTGGACAACACTGCTATAAGCCCCCATGCCCACATCTGAAGTTCCAACACCCTCAACACGGTCTTGGTATTGTAGCACTAATTTGTACAAGTTATGTCTAACTTTATCAAGTTCTTTTGCTGCAGTATCCTCACCATATATTTTTGTAAAAAGAGCAGCCAACAGATGGAGTTTGTATCTAGGGTCCAAAACAGTAGCAATTGCCAAAAGACCATGCACATCACCCCAATACTTCTCAAATTTTGCTACCATTAAATCAGACATTTCTTTCACACTAGGAACATTGCTAGCTGCCCATTTTTGCATAGCCAAATATATACCACAAATCTTGGGGAAAAACAGATTTGCTGTTGCATATTTGCTACCAGAGAATGCTTCAGTTGCCACAAAAAAAATTTCAATCTCTCACAAAGCTCTCTAGCAAACTTCCAATCATCACTAGATGGGCAAAAAGGAGCATACAGCTTATCACGAATAGCAAGTTTTGCAAATACTTCTTGATATGGCAATGCAGTGCAAAGCATGATGTAAGTAGTATTCCATCTAGTTTTGCAATCAATGGCTAGTCTTTTCTCATACTTAATGTTCAACTCCCTAGCAGTTTTTTCAAATTTCTCATGTCTTTTTGGTGTCGCTGCCCAAAAAGCAACACTTTCATGAACCTTTTCAATGCTATCTTTCATGATTTTCATGCCATCTTTCACAATCAGATTTAAGATATGCGCACAACAACGCATATGCAACATTGAACCATCTAATAAAAGAGTGTCAATAGGCAACTTATCTTTCATGTTATCCATCAGATTGTCATTGGTGGTGCAATTGTCAAGTGTAATAGTTGATAGCCTCCTATCAATGTTCCAATCAGCAAGGACCTCATGAAGAACATCACTTATAACTTCGCCGGTATGCGGCGCTGGCACATAAATGAACCTAAACAGGAAACATAAAAAGAAACATTAGTATAGACTGAAAAGTGGTAATAAGTATGAAATATCAGAATGAGCAACACAAATTCAATGTACCTCAGAAGAAAACTTTTCAGGTTCCAATCATCAACGATGAAATGTGCAGTTACTGCCATGTATCCTCTTTTTTGATAGCTTGCTGTCCACATGTCAGTGGTGATGGCAACACGGCTTTCAAGCTTGTTAAAATAATTTATGATAGCCACCTTGTTTACCCCAAACAACTGAATGATATCCTTCCTAATAGTGTTTCTGGACATAACCTTGAACATAGGTTGCAATGCAGCACAAAATCTTCGAAAACCAGCATGATCAACAATACAAATTGGGTACTCATGGAGGCATATCATCAGTGCAAGCTCTTTCCTAGCTACCTCTTCATCAAAGACATATTTTCCCACAGTAACCCTCCCTTCTGAATCTGTTCCCATTTTTAAATTAGACTGAACAAGACCTTTTCTAACCTGCCTAGACTTGCAAGTTTTAATATGGTCTAGCAAATGTTTAGTCCCATTTCTAGTTTCAGCTCCTAGCTTATTGTGGCACCAAATGCATTCAGCTTTCCATACACCGTTTATTTTCTTCTTGACAAAATCATTCCAAGCAGCAGATTTATGCCTCTTGCTCAAGGGTGGTAATTGTATACCTTGCTCATCAGTACCTTCTTGCTCTTGAACAGAGCTTGGAGCTGAGTTTGGAGTAGATCCTGGAGCAGAACTTGGTGTTGCTGCAGCCTGGGACTCACTGGTTGCAGCTGGAGTTGACATCCTGTTAAAAAAAAGGGGTTAAAAACAGTGAGCACCAAATCATGATCTACTTCTAGGGAATCTAGCTACCAAATCATATGTTCTACTTCTAGGAATCATTGTATCAAACTAACCCTACCATCAGTTGAAGAAAGGAGGCATGGAGGCTTGACAAATACCTCGATTGAAGTGGCTCGGCACGCGGCGACGAAGGGCTTAGGAGGGACGGAGGGCGCTGCGGGTCGGGGCTGGCCGGCCGCCGGCGTCTCCTGCGACGGCCAGAGGAGGATGAGGCCGGCGTCTCCCGCGTCTGTGCCGGCGAGAAACGGAGGGCAACGTCCTGCCCTAGGAGGAGGAGGAGGAGGGATGGACGGCGGCAACCCTAGATGAGCGGCGGGACCGAGGGCTAGAGGCCGGAGGAGGAGAGACGACTGACGGCGGATGGCCTCGCACCCGTTGGCTGGCGTCTCCCGCGTCTTTCGCCGGAGGAGGAGGGACGGATGGCGGCGAGATGGATGGGCGGAGGGACGGAGGTCACCAGAGGAGGAGGACGCCGAGTCGCCGACGGATGGGTGGTGCCGTGGCGGGATGGATGGGTGGAGGCGGAGGGAGTGGAGGACGCCGACGCCGGTCACATGGGTGGCGGCTGGGAGCCTGGGACTAGGAGCCTGGCTGCTTGGGAGATGATAGAAATTAGGGTTGAGAGTTAAATGGGCTATATGGGCCTTGCAAGTTCAGATAATCAGATTTCTCTCTAGAAGCCCCTATCCCGGGGCCCCGCCAGGTCACCCGCGGGTCAATTATTTCCCCCGCCCCCGCCCCCGCGAATTTGCGGGGCCCCGCCCCCGCTTACCCACGGGTGAAAAATTCCACCCGCCCCCAACCCCGTTGGGGCGGGGACCCGGCGGGGACCCGACTCCAACGGGGAAATTGCCACCCCTACTCGGGTCTCTCATCGCTGCCCGCGGGCTTGGGGACCGCGGCGAGGTTGCTCGCGCGGTGCTCCGCGCAAGCCAACGCGATCTTGAGATCACCGTGGATGGTGATGGGGCCACCAGGGCCCGGCATCTTCATCTGGAGGTAGGCATAATGGGTGGCCGCCATAAACTTCACTAATGCAGCCTCCCCAGGACCGCATTGTAGGGCAGACTGAGGTCCGCCACATCGAAGTCAAGCCGCTCTGTGCGGAAATTGGTGGAACCACCAAAGGTGACCGGGAGGTCGATATGACCTAGGGGCACGTGTGCCCCGGCGTCACGCCGATGATCGGCAGGGACGGCTGGAGCTTCATCCCCGGGGCCTTGATGATGTCAAAGGCCGTGGGGGAGAGGATTTTGAGGGCAGCGCCGTTGTCTATTAGGACGCGCCTCAACTAGACGTTGCAAATGGTGGGGGAAACCACCATCGCAATTTGCCCTCCCGGGCAATGCACGGTGGGTGGTCGGTCTGATCGAAGGTGAGTGTGACCTCCGACGCCGCGCCCGCCGCCTCGTGGGTGGGGACGGTGGCCAGAAGCTCTCGCTTCATGGCCTTAAAACTGCGACGGGAAGCATGAGCGCATGCTCCTCCGTCCATGGTAGCGACGGTGGCCTCGGGCTCCTGGAAGCCCAAGTCCTCATCGTC
Source organism: Oryza punctata (assembly GCA_000573905.2). Classification (NCBI taxonomy): domain Eukaryota; kingdom Viridiplantae; phylum Streptophyta; class Magnoliopsida; order Poales; family Poaceae; genus Oryza; species Oryza punctata. Next base: position 18,226,150 of record CM002492.2, on the reverse strand, counting down.
AGCGTTCTCGGCGAGGGCCTTTTGCTTGGCCTCACTTCGCCGATTGTGGGCAGGAGCCGTCGGGGCCTTGCCCTCACGGGGCCCCTGTTCCTTCTACTCCTCCCACTTCCTCACGCGCTCGGCCAAGCTCTTGACCGCGCGGCAGTCAGTGAGGTCGTGGTGGGAGGTGTTGTGCACAGTGCACCACTTGCCCACCGGACGCTCTCCGCTGGGGGCGCTAGCGTCCTTCTTCTTGTCGCTCGTGGCCCTCCCCGTGCGCTGGGACCGCGAAGCGCCCTCGGCGGCGAGGACGTGACCCTCGTCGTCGGACTGGGCCAACCTCTTCTTCCTCCTCTTCTCCCTCCGCTCGGAACGGGCAGCAGGCTTGGGGGCGGCCACAGCCGCTGCACCAGAGCCAGAGGAGTTCCAGGTCCAGGCCTCGAAGAGCTGCGCGATGGTCTGGGGCTCCTATACGGTTGTGCCGCACACCTCCCCTGAATGCGTAGATGACCGCGTGGGCGACGATGCAAGGGATGGTGTTGCGGACTTGGCAGAACCGCTGGATGTATGATCGGAGAGACTCGTCGTCCCTCCGCTGCACCACGTGCAGGTCCGGTTCTTCCCCTGGGCGTGGATATGTGCCCTGAAAGTTCGTAGTGAATTGTTGGCACAAGTCTTCCCAAGAGTGAACCGAGGCGGGTGGCAGGTTCATCAACCAACCCTGCGCTTGGCCTTTTAGGGCCATGGGAAAGAAGTTTGCCATGACCCTATCATCGCCCCCCGCGGCTTCTATCCCAGTCGTGTAGATCTGGAGAAACTCAGCGGGATTGACGCTGCCGTCATATTTCTGGGGGATGCTGGGCCGAATCTTCAGGGGCCATCGGACATTCCGAAGACTCGCCACGAAAGCTCCGGCAGCCAACCCCGATGACGGGGGATACCGGGGGCCTGCCCCTGTGGCTGGAGTGGCGCGGCGCTCCAGAGGAGGCGGCGTCTTCCCCCGTACGGGTGGCGCGGCGCTCGTCGCGCCGGTGCTCAATGTTGAGCCGGGCATCCGGCCCTCCATATATGCTCTCGTGATGCCCGCGAGTGGCCGTGGGCGTCGACAAGGAGGTGGGGACGAACGCGGGCGTAGGCCGCCGCTCGTCGAGCTCTCCGTCTTGACGATGAAGAGGCGGCAGTCGTAGTGCCAGATGACCCGGTCGTAGATGGTCGACCATCGGTACCTAGCTGCTGTTGCGCCGTCTTAACCAGATTGGCCACATCATCCAGCCATCACTGGACCGGGGTCTCTAGGCCGGAGACGATGGGCGGGTGGCGCAGGAGCGCTCCCGCAGCCTGGAGGGCACCCTGAGGTGTGCCGCCATCGCCATAGACAAGACGGCGACGTGCCCTGCCACGGCGTCCCCCACCGTCGCCTGGCGGTGGTGAGGTCGCGGACCCCTTCGGCTTCTTAGGCGCCTTCCCTCTCCTAGGGCTTCGGCAAGGGGGAGGCGACGGAGTATGCGCCCGGCGACGAGGGTTTAGCTCCCCGCCGTCATCGCTGGCACTCGGAGTGGGAGTGTACACGACCGCCTCTTCAGCCATAGGGCTTACTTGGCGAAACTTGGCACATACGAAAAGGGGTGGAGGTAGAAAAACACACACGTGTCCCCTACCAAGCGCGCTAGCTGACGGAGCGTGAGCTCGTCAACGGGGGATAGTGAGGGTCCCCTTGTGTGAGTTCGGCCGAGGACACAGGGTGAAATTCGTGCTCCGATATGATAGCGATCGAAAGAGAGATGCGACACAGGGAATTATACAGGTTCAGCCAACCGGCGAGGCGTAATACCCTACTCCTATGTGTGGTTGATCCGAGTTTTTCTTTTTCAGGAAAATCCCTCTCTTCTCTAGGCCTGGGCCTCCTTTTATACCTTAAGGGGTTACCACATGGGCCAACAGGCTATTTCCCAGGGAAAGGAAAACATTCTTTTACATTTAAGAGTCGTCGCTTGTCCCAGAAGTCGTACACATAGTCGCCGCGGTGTGACTCCTGTCTGATCAGCCGACTGACAAGGGGGACGCCCGTGTCATTCCCTATTAAATAGGCGAAGACTTGTGTGCTCCGTCTGTACCAGGAGATGGGCGCCATCTGACCGGAGCTATACCAACTCCAGTTGGAATAAGAGGCAAAAAAAGCTCTCATCATTTTGATAGGACTTGACGGGGCATGCCGCGCACCGCCTGACGTGCAGCCAGTGCACAGGCGCCACGCCGTCATCCCATCAGTCATTCTGACCGGTCAGTCGGTGTGACCTTCGTTAGACCGGTCACGCGCGCTCCACGCCGCATTAAATGCGGCGAGACGCGCTCGTCTGAGCCGTCATCAATGCGGTTAGGTGGGCGTTGGAATCGCTCACCTAACCCTGCACACGTGGCAGAAGCGCGGAGGGATCGGGACGGCCCGACCCCGTGACAGCGGAGTATGAGTGGAGCGGAGACTAGAGAGGGCGGCTGCCACCGCACCCTCGGGCCCGACCCCCCTCGGGGGAGTGCCACGTGGGTGTAGGGGGCCGTCTCAAGCCTTTAGTCTCTATACCCCGGGCCCATGTCACCGACATCCCTGAACTCTCAAAATGCATTTTTGAGTCTCCGAACTTGTCTTTGATGTTATATAGGTCCAAATGGGTTCTAACCCACTCCATGCGCTGACGTGGCATGCCACGGTGGGGCCTACGTGTTAGTGTGGACTCACATGTAAGTCATATGTATAAAAATAAAATTTAAAACCATATTTTCTCCTTTCAGGTAGAGAGAAAAAAGATAAAATTTAAAAATATTAATTCTAAGGTAGAGAGTAGAAAATATGTTTTTAAATTTTATTTTTTTCTATATGACTGACATGTGGGTCCCACTAACACGTAGGCGCAACCGTGACATGCCACGTTAGCGGATGGTGGGGGTCGGAGTCCATTTGTATCCATATAATATCGAAGACAAGTTCGAGGACCCAAAAATACATTTTGAGAGTTCAGGGATATAGATGATACACCGCACAAGTTTAGGGACCGCCCATGTATTTCACTATTTTATAAAATATCCTATATGCCCATATAATTCATCCTCACTTGGTTAATGTTACTTCCCTTTTCTCTTATTAAACCATATCACCTCACATTTCTCAATTGTTTCTAACCCTTAGATGATTAATCTATGGTCCAAATAATCCCCTCCTTTTTCACATCACCTTACTTTTACGTTTGTACGTTTGGATCATAATTTTATATACTATTTAAATTATCATAACCATATCAACTTATATAAACTTATATCGTTAAACTATCTTACACATTATTTCTACTTATATCAGCTAAACTCCTACAACAACGCGTGAGATTTGATCTAGTTTATTAGAAAAAGTTGTAGAAATTTTAGTAGCGCAAAAGTTGACCTTAATCCAAACAATTCTTACAATACCCGAAATTGGCAAACAAAGAAATTTTCTTTGGAAAGGATCACCCGCCCGCTTGGCCGCTTGAAACAGCCGTCCGATCCAACCAAATCCAACGCTTGTCCTTCCATCGCCCCCAACTCACCCCATCCCAGTCGCCGACCACGCCATCCATCTCCTCCACGTCTTCCACTCTCGTCGCCATCTCCAGCCTACCCACTGCTAGCCTACTATACTAGGGTTTGCCCCTACGCCCCCCACCCCCATGGCTCTCCCTCTTCACGACGCCACCTCCTCCCCCTCCGACCCCGACGTCCGCGGCGGCGGCATGAGCGCCGTCGGCGAGGAGGAGGAGGAGGAGGAGGAGGAGGAGAGGCTCGCCGCGAAGCCGCTGCTCTCGGGCTCGGCCCCGTCCCCGTACGCGGAGACGAAGGAGAGCGTCGAGGAGCTCGACCGGAGGTACGCGCCGTACGCGAGGCGGGACGCGTACGGGGCGATGGGCCGGGGCCCCCTGGGCGCGGCGGGGGCGGCGCGGCTGGCGGTGGGCGCCGCCGTGCTCTTCCCGCTCCGGCTCGCGGCGGGCGTGCTCGTGCTCGTCGCCTACTACCTCGTGTGCCGCGTGTGCACGCTGCGTGTGGAGGAGGAGGAGCGCGAGGGTGGCGGCGCGGCGGGAGAAGGGGAGGGGGAAGGGTACGCGCGGCTCGAGGGGTGGAGGCGTGAGGGCGTCGTGCGGTGCGGCCGCGCGCTCGCGCGCGCCATGCTGTTCGTCTTCGGCTTCTACTGGATCCGCGAGTACGACTGCCGCTTCCCTGATGCTGAGGTATATAGTCCTTGATGATTCTAGTCATCCACCGGACGCCCCTCCGAGTTTTGTGTTTACTGTTACTTTGCTTCATACCTCGATAGATTGATATTTGTGACCAATTTTTGTTTTGATAATACGTCACTTCTTAGGTAGCAGCGCCTAATGGCTGGTTGGATAGTCAATACCGATTTTGTACTCTGGCTGTTGAAATTGGAAATACATATTTATAACCATTCTGCAATTTACTTTATATCTACTGGGTGAGGGTTGGGTAATGTTTGTTTGTGGTGGCATAGGTGTTTTTTCCTGGTTCACAAGTGGTTCTGGTGTATGCTCTGATAACTGATAGCAGGAATTAGCATGCAAATGCACAACCTGTCTGCTTGTAATGTCTTTATCAGTGAACTTCTCATTACTGTGAAGACTTGCTTATTTGTTGTTGTCTCTCACAACATGATGCATGCTTTGTGCTCATTTTTGGTGGAAATCTGCTAATATTATACAGCTCTTGGTGATCCTTTGCATAGTTGGCACCTTCAAATAGTATAATAGTGTAATGTGATGATAATTGGTTCTGGACTTCTGGTGCTAATTTTGTTTCATTGCTTAGTTCAATAATATGGTGATAATATGCTGGATCAGGTGGTGGTTTTATGCCCTTGATTAGCCTCAAGTAGGTGAAAATAAGATAACGATTGGGTTCTAGTGAACGGAATTATGTTCAGAACTTGTTCTGAATTATAAATACGGCACTATGAAAGATTTATTTTGTTTCCTATCAAAGATGGATATAGATTTTTTTGGCTGATATGGTTTTGTTCTAAGATGGTACATCGGCCTGGTATTCCTGTAAACAATATGATGCTACATTATTGTATAGGCTGATAATAGATGGTTAAATATTTCAATTTTTAGCAATATAGGGAGTGTTATTAAGGAATGATAGTCTCCATAGCAGTTCAGTTTTATTTTTCTTTGTATATGATTTTTTAAATCACTGCCTCTTGTATCTATTTTATATATCCAACTGGGTACTCTGTTTTCTTCAGGATGAGCATCAGGAACAGTCCAAAGAATTGGGAAGACCGGGGGCCGTAGTATCTAACCATGTATCTTATGTGGACATTCTTTATCACATGTCATCTTCCTTCCCAAGCTTTGTTGCCAAGGTACTGCAAATATGTTGTAACGATGTTTTTGTACTTGTAAATTTGAAAACCTGTCATTACAATGTACTCATTTTGACGTGTCTCTTTTACACATACCATTTTTGAAGAGATCAGTGGCCAGATTGCCCATGGTTGGTCTCATAAGGTACTTGCATTCTCGTTTGGATTTGTTTCAGTTGTGCCCTTATTTTTGGTAAAAAAAGGAAAAGAATCATACAATTTTGTCTTGTATGCTTATCTCTAAATACAAATCACTATTCAATATTGTTTTGACCATTAACAAAAATCTATATTGATTAACCATGTGAAATTAACTTCACTTGATTTTTTTTTTGCAAAATGATTTCATGATATATATTTTTATTTCCTTTTCTACTATAGTATGATGAATGTATAACAACATAGTACAGCCAATTTTTTTTGAAAAGACAGCCTATATCTGTCAATGGAGGGAGTACAGAGAGAATAGAAAAGCAGTTGGGTTTATTCGGATGCCACGTCCATTTGATTTACAAATGACTTCTGTTTTTATGCAGCAAATGTCTTGGATGCATTTTTGTTCAGCGGGAATCTAAAACCGCAGATTTCAAAGGTGTTTCAGGTACTTGCTGAATGCTGATGTCCATAGCCTTGAGTCAATTATTTACTTGTATTGCCTTAACTTCAGGTCAGAATAACATATTTTTCCATTCACTAAGAGTTCACATCTGAAATGTGACTTGCACATGAGCATGGCCACTTAGGGTGCGTTCATGATCATGTATGGATGGGATATGGCCATTCATATTTTGTTGGATATGGCGATCCAATTTTTTGTTTGGTTTGTATGGATAGGATGATCAAATTTCTTATTTGGTTGGATGGATATAGCATGGATGGAATATTCCCTTTTCTGGGACACCCCATCCACCCTGCCCTCCAACTAAACACAACAAAAAATCGGGCGGCCATCTCCCATCCAGCCTCATCCACCCAACTAAACACACACTTAATTTGGCTGAATTGACAACATAGCATATATGCGCATCAGAGTGGTGAAACAGGTAAAACATAGAGGGGCCTTGATCAAAAAGTACATTTTCTTCTTCATGGTGACCAAAAGTTCACAGAATTGAAGTTCAAAATAGTGTGAGGAGATATTTACACCACAGTAACTGAACTAGATTACAGCACTCGGTGCACTTCTACTTTCTAAAATATTTCTGTGATGGGGGCAGCTTTGGCCTTTCTGTTGTATATATGGCTTAATTTTCTGTTGTCATGAATATTGTTAATACCACTTAGCTAAAGTATTCAGTTTGTTGTTGCTTTTGCTAATCCATTCAATGCACAGGTGCTGTGACTGAGAGAATCCAACGGGCTCATCAGCAGAAGAATTCTCCAATGATGCTACTTTTCCCTGGTTGGTTCCTGATTATTGTTTTGGACCCTTTCACTTTTGTTACTAACTTAGATTAAGGATAACATCAAACCATCCAACACTAAATGTCTAACTTTAGTTGCAGTGATTTCTTTCTTCTTTTTTTACGCAAGTAATACATTGTAGCTTGTTTACTGAATCCTCTTTTAAAAATGGAAAATAATGAACATATCCAACAAAATTTAACATTTTACTGAACGGCAGACAAGAATGTAGAACTATGGTATATGATCTGAAAGTATATTTAATGCATCACTCTCTAAATTGCTTCACTTTTTATGTAATTTTTTTTCCTTATGTATCATATGTAAATACTGGACTGTTGCCTTCTTCTATTGCAGAAGGCACAACTACAAATGGTGATTATCTCCTCCCTTTCAAGACAGGAGCATTTCTTGCGAAAGCACCAGTGAAGCCAGTCATTTTAAGATATCCTTACAAGAGATTTAGTCCAGCATGGGATACGATGTCTGGGGTGAGTATCAATGGCTTTTATATCTTTTTATTCATATACCCTTAAAGCTGGCAAGTGTTTGGCTTGAAGGCCATGCAAGGCAGTCTCTGCCTTGCCAAATTTTATTTATTTGACTTATATTTGGCCCTCACTTGGTTTATTGCCAAATTCTTCTAAGGTTTCTTACTTTCTTTAGCACTGGCTCTACTTCATTCTCTTATAAAAACTTGGTGATGATTATCCAGTGCTATGCGTCAAGCCATCTATGCTGAACAATTTCAATTTGTCACCCCTTTATATGTTTAACTTGTCTATATCTCATGGGAAACTTGTATCTGTTCAACCTTACTGAATCTCATGAAAAATTTTCAGGCTCGGCATGTATTTCTGCTCCTTTGTCAATTTGTAAATAACCTTGAGGTGATCCATTTGCCTGTGTATTACCCATCTGAGCAAGAGAAGGAAGATCCTAAGCTGTACGCAAATAATGTACGGAAATTGATGGCAGTGGAGGTATATACATTTATCTTTCAAAATCTTAAAAATGGTGTTCACCATCCAAATTTCTTTATAATTCATTGTATCACCTGAAATCTTATTCCATGCTAACTAGTATTACATTATTATTTTTGTTCTCAGGGGAACTTGATTCTTTCTGATCTTGGGCTAGCAGAGAAGCGTGTGTACCATGCAGCATTGAATGGTAATAATAGTCTACCTCGTGCTTTACATCAGAAAGATGATTGAAATGCCTTGCCATCACGCTTCTGTATACTGATGCTGAGTGACTTGCTTGTAATATGAATACAAGTTTGCGGTGTTGCATGATTCCTCATATGTTGAGAGGAGCTATGTTAATATCCTCCCAGTAAACTGTAAAACTATTTGTCAATCCATCTATTTGGATTACATTCACATGTCTGGGACACACTTCACCATGCAATCCATCGATGTGAGCTTTATAACTGCTACTTTGTTACAGAACTGAATCATCTATTTGGTCTTCCCTGCAGGATTATTATGTCAAAGCTAATTTGGATATGCGTGCCGTTAATTTTCCTATTTGTCCCTGAAATGTTACTGTACATGAACTGAAGTCAAAGTTTGCCACTAGTTTTTCTCACCAAAGGGATCCTTTGTAGATGACCACACAATTTTGCAGCAAGAATCAGCTAGGCATTAAACCACAGGAGTTAATACATAGGGGGATCAAGGGGGTAACCATAGAAATTTCCATTTTCTTCAGCTCAGGATCGTGTTTAGTAGTGTTGATGTGTCATCACTGACAATGTTGTATCTGGTGTACCTTCCAACTAGCTTACCAATCAAATGTAATAGTTTTTATGGTTACCTTTGTGATCCATTTCCATTGTGTTAGCTTACACCATCTTAGTTTAATATGTTGATTGGTTCTTCATTCACCTTACTCTTTACGATAGCAGAAGTTGGGGTGATGCCTATATTCAAGACACCCTCAACTCTGCATAAATTCAAGACACTGTTGTTTGCCAAATTTTCCCTTGCACATATGAATTTATTGGTTGCTAATTGATCTCATGCGGTCATTTATATAATTTTTAGGTTTGAGAATAATTATACTTTGCCTTCAATTTGGATCTTATACTGTATTTATCTACCATGTGCCATGTACCATAACGAATGGGGACTATACTGGTCAGGGTAGAAATATATTGGATCTGGCTATTCAGCTTCCCGTTGGCAGAACGTTACTGACCATATATACCTGGCTAAATGGGCCATGCTCAGCTGGGCTGGCCCTGGGCACGGCTGTACTGTAGCCAGCCCAAGCACAACACGGCATGCCAACATGTGGGCCGTGCCGGCACGGTCCGTTTGCCCGTTCGTGCTCGGGCCAGCACCTTAGTCCATGGGCTAGCATGGCACGGTACGCTTATCGATGGGTCGGCACGAGCACGGCCCAAGCACAAGCACGATCCAGTTGGCCTATTTATTTTTCCTACAATTTTCTATTTTCCCCATATATTTCTCATATTTGTTATTTTTTTCACATTTTATCCTATTTATACCATATATTTTATGATATATTTCCTAAATTTCATCACATTTATCCTATATTAGATCATTTTTTCCTTCATATTATATTATTTTCTACCTTTTTTCTTTTTTTCCTCAAATTTTATTTTTTTATGGACCAGGTGTATTGGTGGGCTGGCTACCGGCCCACGTGCTACTACAGTAGTCATGCTGGCCCGGCACAGCCCAACACCTTCTTGGGCTGTGCTTGGGGTGAGGCCTTAGCACATGGGCCAGCATGGCACGGTCCACAACAGTTGCCATGCCTAATGGGCCGTGCCCTAGCGAGCCGTGCCACCAGTGTGCCCGTGCCGTGTTGGGCTGGGCCGTCCGTTTGGCGAGATATAACTGACCAGTTTAGCTATCAGCGGTTTATGTTGATGTTTTTTTTCCTGCACTACTATTGGATGTATATTCGCTTATTTAACAATGCTGCCCCTGGATTGATATTTTTTTGTGGGTTTGAAATTGTACTAGTACCAGGTATGCCTATCAATTTCAGACTAATTTGAAATGCATGAATTTCTTAGAAATTTTGTCGCCATACAATCCCCCGAAGTCAGACCGCGTGACCAACCTATTTGGAAAACAACACAATGAACTAAAATTGTTGATGACGTTTCATGCTTCTAAAAATTAATCCTGGGCGCTCCTCTCCTGTCTCCTCTCTTCCTTTAAAGCAAAACCGCCTTTGAAAACTGTCCCCAAGTGTTTTTCCCCGTTTTCACGAAAACTGTTGACTACCGGTGAAATTCATCAAATTTTATTATAGATTTGAAATTCAATTTGTTTTTTTAATTTTTTTTAAATTTGATAGTTTACCGAGCCATCTCAAAACCTTCAAGCAAGCAAGATCGCGTCAGATGAAGCTGACCAAGTGACCATGGGTCCAGCTCCTACGACGGGATGATGGATACGGGCTAGGATTAGCTATCTAATAGCTCAAAATCCAGCTGAAAACTTTGAAACCTGGGAGTGCACAAACAGTTCACTGACATGGACAAACTAAATAAATCAAAACTTAATTTTCTCTGATTATATATCTTCGATGTAAATCGACAAAATCGACAAACCCAAATTAGATTTTTATCAGGTGACACATTGGCAGTGGGCAGCCGACAATATAGGAACTAAAGAAGAAAAGTATACCTCAAAAAAAGTCTGACAGCTTTTCTAATCTGCTTGTTACATGTGAAGAAATTTAAGTTTTGCATGTACCAACCCCATGAGAAGGACAAAGTATCTTACATCAAAATTTTACAGATTCACTGTAAATTTCAAATGACCAAGAGCGGGATCAGGTAAAACCAGAAAAAAAAAAAACTGAGGGAAGGCTCCACTACCATCAACTAGGGTTTGCCTTGCTAGTTACTTCATGTCAGCATCAGGAGGCCTGTCAGCTGTTGCCTCCAATCTAGAACTGTATTAGCTCCATCTGCAATATCCATGCCAACAACTGCACTGATCTAACCTAGCATTATATAGTTTTGGGCTCGTCGCGGGGAAAAGGAGCCAAAAAAAGGACAATGAACCAGCCAGAAATGCTACTGATGCCACTCCTGAAACACACAAACCAGGATAACAATGTAAGAAGTTGAACAAATTTAAAACTCAACCATGTTTTTGCTTTCTTGAAAGAAATCAAGGTACACCTTTTGTCCGTGGCGATGAGAAAACTGGCAAGCCCATTATGTTACAAAATATGTGGGCAACAATAGGACAGACGATATTTCCTGCATTATTTTTTGAACAAAGTGATTAAACAACCAAATTGTCAGAACAATATTAAACTTCAGTCAAAAGCAGTAGAATTAGTGAGCGCAGTGGAAGAATGATGAAAAGGAGATCGTTGTATTTCGGACCTACCTTGAAAAGTTTTGCTCTTTTAGAAATAGGTTGCATACTTCATAATAGCTAGTAACAACAGAACTTATTACGCAAATACTAGAATCAATCACAAAAAGATGTCTTCTCAAATATAGCTACCTAAACTAATTTGTATAATTGGAGAAGTCATTCTCGCAACAAGCAGATGCATAGCTGGAAACAATAAATGCACAATGTACACATACAACATACAAAAGAAAGAGTAAAACCTGTTCGGATGAACAAAAATACTGCATACCACCCAAAAATAACAGTGTAGCCTAACTGGACACCTGTGAATGAAAGGCAAAAGGTTAAGACAAGCCCAGCAAAATGAAGCAAAAGTTACTGTATGCGAAGCCAAATTACACAGTTTCTAGTGATATACTTTGAGAAAAATGATGTACAAAAGGACAAACATACTAGAAGACTATTATGTGGGAATATGGTGAACATATTGAAAGATCAAACATGTATTTATAGTTTAAGAACGAATACAAAGGAACCACTAAGAAAATATTCCCTAACACCTGTAGTTGATGTTGTACGAAGACCGAAGTCAATACTTTATTTTAAAAAGTTAACAATGCAATATAATGATGATAATAAACTAATATGTTAAATACCAATGATTGTGTTTAGTTGTTTGTTACAGCTAGATATGAAGGTGTTACATCACCATAGGCTGCAAATCAACATGGTGCTGAAATAACTTCATAAACTAAGATATAAAAGATTGCTTTAATTTCACATATTAGAAATAAAGTTAAATATAGATCAAACAACTTTACTCTAAAAATCATTACAGGAAGGCACTACTGTAAAGAATAGAACTAAAAAAAATAAGAAAGAAAATACCAACTATCAGGAGTGATCTCGTAAAATTGCGTCCCTGTTGGTGTAGTTCGAATAAATGGTTCAAGTGTGCTGTTGATAGAAAGGCTCAGTTACAAATTAACAGAAGAAAACATCAACATATAGGTAAATTTTAAGGTTGTCATGCAGCAGTTCTTAATTCCTATAGAACAACTAGATAAAGACAGACAACATGGCTAGAAACAAGCTTATAGTACCAGGTCGGACCCTTAAAAATGAAATTTCGGTATAATATAAAAGCTATTTACCTAGGCTGAAGAAGACTGGACTCAGAAATATAATGTTATATATTTTGAATCCTCCACATAGAAGAAGAGGTACCATGCACGCCCGGAAAACCAATTCCTCTGTAATTGGTGCCTGAACAAAGGATCATACTCAAATAAAATTCACTACAATATATACAGGAAACCATCATTTCGGTAGTAACATTTGCACCATAGCAAGCTAAAAGTTTTGCACATGTGGTACTTTTTTTAATCAACAGTTAGATGGTAACATCCTACAGATCAATCAGATTTTATCAATTAATTGAAAAATTCCTTGATCATCGCCACGCCACATAACATTCCATCACCGATTTACATGAAAAGCAAATGCATCAAAGCGAAGGAGAGAACAAACCACTACGCAGTTGCGCCAAACCATCACATCTCCTACGGAGGCACGGATCCAGTGAACAAGCCTCTGCGCCAAGCCGATCTCCAGCTCATCATCGCCTCCACCGCACGAGTTTGCCAGTAGCCAGAGTCTCACGATGAACGAGCCAGCGTACACTAGCGATGTAAGGAGAAGGGGAATCGCCACTGCTTGAAGCTGCAGCCAGCACCAACAATTTCAGAGTTGAAGCATCATCAAGCTCAAACCTGTTAGTATTACTGACATGTTCAGAAAAAAAAAAAGAGTAAAAAAAAAAACAGTAAGTGAGGTCGCTTTGGCTTACCAGGTGATCTCTCCGAATGCCAAATACGGCGAGCACGTCGGACGAATCTCCGATGCTCCACACCTGGGAAGGATGGGGAGGAGACACTAGGGATGTGAGATTCGGTCCAAAGCTAGAGAATTCTTGAGGAGGGGTTTAGGGTTTGGGTGGGGCGCTTACGCGGAGGAGGGAGGCGGTGGCGAGGACGGAGGCCGAGGAGGAGAAGGCGGCGCAGACGAAGCGGCGGTGGAGGAAGACGCGGAGGGAGGTCGGGGGTGGGAGGCGGAGGAGGGCCGTGGGGGCGTAGAGCACCGCGACGTAGGAGACGGCCATGGCGGCGCACGCGGAAACCGCCGCCGCGCCGGGTATCCCCGGCTGCGGGGAGGCGGGGTGGTGGAAGCTCGCCGGCGTCGCCATTAGCTCCGGCGAACTGAGGGTGGCGCTAGTCAGAGGGAGTAGTGTGTGTCAGTCGAGAGGGAGTTCATCTGCCCATCCGTCTTACTCCTAAACATAAACAATGTAAAAATGCTTACAAATTTGGAGTATAATATAAACATTTTTACATTGTTTATATAGCAAATAATAAGGCTTAGAGAAATTTTTTATTAAATTTTGAATTGTTTGGATTCCCCTCTTAGTCAAAATCATATATGTTGCTATATTTTGGGATGAAAGGAATGCTTTATCCATATTTTTCCCGGTTTTATTTTTGTCCATCTGGTCCACCTGGTTTTTTTGGTGTTTTCTTTTTCTAGGTGGAAGGTTTTTTCTACGCTCGTGGTAAATTTGGTTTTTTAATCTCCTCCTGTCTGATCCGCACGCCTAAGCCACTGCCGGGCCAAACCTAGCGCCACCGCCACATCGATCTACCTCCTTATATGTTTCCTTCTCCAATTGATTGCAAAAATCGATTCCTCACTCCTCCATCAGCATTTTCCCAATGATTCTCTTTCAATTCGGTTTTTAATTCGCTGGATTTAATCTTTATTTAACAGCCGTCAATGATGATCGACCGACGAGCTTGATTCGCTCTTATTTTGGAAAAAAGGAAAGAGGAGATCGAGTGGATCAAAAGCCCTGATCAATTTTGGGAGATCGAGAAATATTCAACCGAATTTGATGGGGGAGGATCAGCTTCGGCATTGTACGAGCACGCGGGACTACCTCCCTACATTCCAGAGGTTGAAAATGGCAGTAGGATGTGCGACCTGCAGCTCTATTTGTGGGCTAGACCGAAGAGAGGTAAATGACCGGATTAGGGCTAAAAAGAAAGAAAGGAATGGGCTTTTGACCCAAAACCAAGAAAAAATTTTCATTAACTTTTTAATTATAAGGTATAGTGATCCCAATGTTTTAATTTATTACTCAGCTCCTAATAGCTGTTGTATCACTTAAAAAATATCATTGCAACGTACAAATATTTTTTCTAGTATTAATAAACAATTGGGAAGCTACCCTACGATCAGATGGCTATGGCTAGGTGGTGTGATTGTGTACACAGTTTATTATGATCCGATATATTACTTGCTACATTTTGATTATTTGGTTGCACATATTACTTGCTACATTTTACAACCCACTCTGCCAAGAAATCGTCATCTATGTAATTATCATCTGTCTTTGGCCATATCGCTATTATCAGTGAATAATATTGCAGTTTGCATAGTTGCATCACCTTCACGGCTTCGCCACCTTCCAGATCAAAATATCAAGTGGCTCGAGCTCTTTATTTCTGGTCGCTTCAATTCAACCTATTACCACCAAAGGTAGTGACCAATATTTTCAACCTATTGCCACCAATCGGAGCGACCAAAGGTAGTGACAAATATGGTGGGAATAACATCGAAATTTGAAAATACCATCCAAATTGGAACTGTTTTTCCATCTTTTATGCTAAGTAAGCCTTATACTTACTTTATAAGACGCATCATCCGTTTTAGATTAACGGTCCAGATTTGAGCTTGTGCCATGCTCCTCATATATGCATTTATTAGTTCATGGTTGCACTGCAGTGAGATCTTCGTCCACATTGGAGATTGGACATCATCACCACATCTAACACAAGCGCAGCACACCCATTTGCGGTCCGTATTTGCTATGGTGCACAGATACACAAAATACACAATGATGTTCATAGTTGCACTGCAAAGGAGTGTTCTGCAGAGAGATACAGGAGGTACGGAACCAGGCGAGTACTCAAGTATGGCCCTTCTGAAGGCACAAAACAGGGCTGCACATTGCAAAAAGTAGCGCACAGCTCAACCAGCTCCAGGTAACATGATCCATGAGACGCTCTATTTTGATGTTGGCACAGCCGACAAAACTGCGGTTCATGTCCACATCAGGTCTTCAGAGGAGCTTTCTTCTCCCTGTCGGATATGCGAGCGGGTGCGTTCGTGTGCGACTTGAAGCGGCCTCGACCGCCCTCCTCCTTCTCCTGGAAGTTTTTAGGTCATAGATTTAGCACCATTGCAATTATTGATAGAAACACCACCTTAAGGGTTAATTTTCATGTTTTAAAGTGTGATGAAAGTAAACCTTCTTCTTTACTATCTGGACGACATCCTCGTCTTGAAGAACATGGCCAAGCCCACAATGTTGCGGGTAATGCCTCGCACTTGTTCCCCATACAAGTACATACTTCACATCCTTGACCAAACTCCTATGGATATGGTTGCAGAAGTCTTCAACTGTGCAGCCACCTCTATCCTGTTGACACAAAACCCAAGTCATCAAACACATTGCAGTCCTTTAGAACTAGTGCAAGGCATGACAACGAAGAAAGCTTACAGTAGAAAGAACAACTGGATCTGTGAAATCAGGTTGCTGTCCTTGTGGCTTTGTATACACTCTCACTAGCCCCATTTCCTCCCACATTCTTGCTAGTAACCTGTCCAAGTTTAGCTGCAAAGAAATAGTTTAAGTTACATTCAAGATAAAAAACCACAAAATGGAAAAGAGAACCAATTAGGGACAGAAGACTCAACACTTCTGCATGCACTGCGGTTTTCAAGATGCTCACATCACACAACAGTAGGACCAAGGGAAGTACCAGAAATAACTTGAGGATATAAAATTTAACTGAGAGAAAGCAGACAGAAGATATAGAACATGCCTGCAAATTGCAGCTGATCACAAGCGAATTTGGTTGCCGAGCAAGCTTATCCACATCATCAATACCAACAACATCAATCTTGTTATATACATAAACACATTTTATGTACTTCCGATTTCCTTCAATAACATCGATGAAGTCATCCACGGTAGCATCCTCGCGGAATAACACCTAAAGAAAACCAAATAACTGGGTTAATCATGCGTGCACGAACACACACATACACAATCAAAAGAGTGTGCGTCTGCACCTCTGCGTTGTGAATTTTGTACTCATGCAGTATCTGATAGCAGAGCTTCTCATCAACATGGGTCAAGGGAATCATGCTGTTGAAAGAAATTCCACCAGTCTTCTTCCTTTTGAAATATATCTGTTCGTACAAGCACAAGTGATTAATAGACCAGGAAAAACAAACAGTACAGATACACATTCGAGATGATTCATTAGCAACAAAGAATATGATTTACAAAGAGCAACACCAACTGTATAAACAGGACTCAGGTATACCATATGTAAGACTTGATTCAAGGAACTAGTCAGCAGAGTTACATGGTTCAAATAGTAATTGCCCGCAGAAGCTTGCTGAAAGAGTGATTTCTGATATATTTTACTTGGCAAAACTTTTCTTATTATTTTACAGTTAGTTATATCGTTTTCGAATTGACTCACTTTTGTGTGCAGATCTACGTGCGAAATGACTTAGCACTGCTATATTTTATATCAGTAGTTTGACAAATTATCTGGCATGGCAAGGGGAAGGTGCAGTCAACCCTGGCTTGCAACTCCATGGTTCACGTACTGTTTCCTTATGTAGGCAAATGTATATATTTTACCTAGATGATAATGATACACCTGGAATTAATCTGAATCAAGCACATGATGCTCAGGATGTCATGCAAATCTGTTCATTTGTTGGAAATGGAATCAGATGAAATGAATGTCGTTTGAGCCCCGAATTGTCCATCTTACGTTTTCAATGTTGAATTCCTATTTCACCCTAAGCAAGTGTACCTGAGGAGGCCTTTTGTTCAGACGAAGTCCAACAGCTTCCAATTCTCTAGTTAATATTTGGCGGTGTCCTTCACTCTGAAATGAAATTCAGAACAATAATCCAATAAGCAAACAGAGCCGAGGTAAAGCTTGGATCAAGTTCAATCACATATAGAAGGGGAAAGATTGGATGTAATTGTAAGTTTGTAACATTTTTCATTAAGAAAAGAAAAGGAACTCCATCAAACCCCGCCTCTTGATTTGCATCACTCTAACCTTACACACTCTAGACTAAAATCTTCTAAGAACTTTCAAGCAACTACAAAATTGATAGATTCATTTAAAGACAGTGTATAAAATTTCCTGTCTTTATAGGACATATACACAAAATAGCAAACATGAGCACTACACTGAACTTGAAGTTCACCTATTTTACTAGTAATATAATATTACAGGATTTTTTTATTAAGAAAACGGATAAAAACATATAGTGAAGGAGATATGCAATGTTAAAAAAGAAAAATGACCTTGACGAATAAGTAGCCAAGTCTTGAGCTTATCACATGATTGTTTGGTCTATATTGTCAACTTTAAATTCTTAATTTCCCCTATTTATCTATTGTTTACAGGTCACAATCCCTTGTTTCTAGTCTCCTATTTTTTAGGTTTTCAAACTTTTAGTTTCCTAAAGCTCAAAGTTACCTCAAATAAGATAAGTTTATCATTATAAAATATATGCAGGTACTCGCAGAGTAAGACAGTTGAACATTCTAACAACTGAAGACTTATTTGAAAATGTTGATACTTTAAAATATTCTGCTAGTAAAAGGTGTTGTTTAGATAGTCCTGAGTTCAGAATAATATCAAAACTACGATGACTGAGACTGATTTTCTAGTCTATCACGATGGATAATCACACTACAAAAGAAAAAAAAAGTGTGCATTGGACCCTTTCCAATCTTTGAAAAACACTAGCTCTTCAACAAAGTAAAAGACTACAAAAGCAATGAAGCAAAGCTGATACAGTTACACTACTTACTTTCGAGGCATCCAGAACCATGAGCACAAGATCTGATGACTTTGCTACAGCAATGACCTAAGATGATTAAAATAATAAGTAAATACAAGTTATTTTGGGGTAATAAGACACAGGTACACCGTACACATTATGATAATAAAAACATTCACAAAATTTACCTGTCTACCACGCCCCTTGCCTTCTGATGCACCTTCAATGATACCAGGAAGATCAAGAAGTTGGATTTTGGTATCATTGTAATGGATAATACCAGGGATGCAAGTGAGGGTTGTGAACTCATATGATGCAGCTTCAGAATGTGTTCCAGTCAACATAGTCAAAAGAGTTGACTTTCCAACACTGCAATATAAATTTCAACACGGAAATCACAGCGATTTAATAAATCTGAGCAAATAAAAAGGTTGGGACTCAACAGTTTTTAGTAGAGAGTTGGGACATATATGTTTTCATCTTAAATTGAATTTAACAAACAACGTGCTCACATGCATGATAGAAAGTATACGGAATACAACATGGATTACCAATTTACCATGGGTCATCAGATATTTAGATATCCAATTTCCATTGTTCTTTTTTAAGTCATTAGTTGGAAGAGTTCGAAGACATGCATGCACAAGAATACAAGGCAGCCAATAGTTTGTAAGAGTTATACAAGGGACGCAACAATATATCGAGAAGATTATATTACACCAGGTTCTTATACAGTTATACTGATCACAACAGACTCCATGAATTCTAAATTTATCGCTACAAAATGAAAGGCCTGAAACACAGGATTTTACGGTACTCAATTTGGAGGGATTGTAGGCGGAGGAGAGAGACCTGGGAAATCCAATAAGTGCAACACGACCATGCCCAAACTTTGTGACTTCAAAACCTTCTCCTCCACCAGTGGAACCCTATGTGACCAAAATGATGCAGATGTAACAACATAAATCCATGGAATTCCCATGACTATTTCAATTTTTTATATTACCAAAAGAACTTGTAAGGATATGATCAAGATGAAAAATAATAACAAAAGGAAAGATCAACATGATATGTAATTCCCTACCCTACTTGCAACAAAATATTTCAAATAAATGCTCAAACGTCATAAATACCTTAGGGGGCTCTAATAATTGTGTCCTCAACTTTGCTATTTTTGCTTTCAGTTGCCCAAGATGGTATTCTGTATGACAATCAGAAATAAAAATTATTCCCAGATAAAAATATGCAAGACATTTCTCACACAATATTGAGTATGGGTGGGAATGTAAGAGATCACAGATAATCATATAAGCTAAATACAACATTGTTGATAGCAACTTCATGTTCAGATACATAAATGGCATATATGCAAACAGAGATACTCAATTACTCAGTTATGCCTATTCTTCTAGCAACAAATTTGGCATCTGACTGTTGATACAGGACGAGTATAGCATGTGTCAATCAGAAAATGGATAAAGCAGGGTATACAGTAAACAGAAATCAGGCAATAAAAGAGGAATTCCCTGAGTCCACTCGATATAACATGGATAAATTTGTGCCAAGCAAAGAACATGTGTCAACAAATCAACAATTTCGGATCTGAACACTGGCCATCATTGATCCAAATGTCCATAACACTGAATACCAGCATGAACAGAAATTCTAGCAATAAAATAAACTGGAAGGTTGAGAATCGTCAGTGGTCAGTATAACTAAAGCAGCAAATAATGAAGTAAGAAATCCTGAAAATAAACATATATTCGCGATGCTCATTTCACATACATCCAATCCACCAAGTTAATTTTTATATCAATCACTGACCCAGTGAAACATGCTAGTATAGTTTCATGATGAAAGAAGAAACGAAAAAATAATATGAAGGAATGAAGATGAATTGCAAAAACAACCTGTTGCTTTATTTTTCTGCGTCCGAGCCATCTCGGCTTCAATCTCCTTGATCCTCTCAAGGATACCCATCTTTTAACTTGTAAGGTATACGAATTACTCCAATGTAGGAGAATATAGCAGCACCCACAGTACGACCTGTCGCAGAATAAAAGAAATAAATGTCTGCCGAGAATTATGATCTGTGCAAGCATCTGAGGCCACCTACAGCTCCATCCCTAGACCCCAGTATTCAATCAAGGCTAGACTTTGGCAAGGGCAAGACGGAAACCCTTTAACACTGATGGTACAGAGGGCGCCCATACTATACCGAGGATCCAGAGCCCCATCGTGGTGGTCGTGAGATGCGCGGTGCAGCAGGAGATGGGGGTGGGAGCCAGAAGGCAGCAGTGGAGAAGGCGCGCGTGGAGGGAGGGAGGAAGGGGGAGATGGCGCTTACCTCGGCGGTGGGGCGGCGAGCCGGCGAGATGGAAGGCGGCGGCGGCGGCGGCGTCGGTAACCCTAGTGGCCCTGGCAGTGGCTGCCTAATCGGTGGGAGTTGGAGGAGGACGATGCGTGTACGACGGAAATGGGCCCTGGTTGGGCCGTGCCTACCTGTCTTTGTCAGCCCAGGAAAGTCGGGATCCCAATCCGATCCCTTCTTTTCTGCATTTTGGGTCGGCAACGGGTTAGAAAATAAAATTATGATAATTAGAGTTCAATTTTCATAATCTAAGCCTTTAGGACCTGGACCTACAGGTAATAGTCTGGGCCTGTTTGTTAGAGCTCCAACTTCTAAATTTAACTCTAGAAGTTGGGTCTGGAGTGGAATTGTGGAGCTGCCTAAACCCAGCTCCACCTCTCTAGTTCATTTTGTGAGAGAGCTCCACCCAGCTCCACTCTCAGTTTAGGTGGAGCTGAAACTGTTTGACCCTCTATTTTTTACACCAGCTCCATCATCATTTATGGTTTTATTAGCTTGCATTGGTTAATTGTCAAGTAAAGTCAAAAGCAATATCTAAAACATGTGTGTTTGGTTTTGATGTCAGAATTACTGTTATTATTTCCTCTCATCGCCAATCTAATGGAAAATATCACAACGATATCCCCTCGCAGATTTTAGATACATGGATAGTACCTTATCACTACCCTATAGTTCAACAAGTTGTTTTACTCATTCATCGTGTGACACATCCAACAATTCACAATAATCTATGTCAGATCGACAAATCAGATTGCCTCGCTCCCAGATCACGCCTCTCTCCCCTCCCCTTCTCTCTTGCACACGCATGAACACCCGGAAATCGCTCCCCTCCCTGCTCCCATCCTTCTCTCGCACAATGCCGCGCTGCCATCGCCGCCCCCGCTCTCCACCGCGCATCTACGCCTCTGCCGCGCCGCTGCATCCCCACTCTTCCCGATTCCGCTCCAACCCCCCACAGTCCCGCACCCCTCTCTCACCACGCTGCTACCGCCCCCTAAACCTAATCGCGCCCATCACCGATCTCCTCCCTCGCCTTCGCGCCGCCGGTCGCCCGATCTCCTCTCTCGCCTTCCCCGGTCAGCGCCTGCGCGGAGGAAAACGAAGTCGCCGGTCTGCATCCCTTGCCTCCACGACGCCGGTCTACATCC
This sequence comes from Oryza punctata, assembly GCA_000573905.2. Taxonomy (NCBI): domain Eukaryota; kingdom Viridiplantae; phylum Streptophyta; class Magnoliopsida; order Poales; family Poaceae; genus Oryza; species Oryza punctata. The sequence continues at coordinate 18,204,541 of CM002492.2, read as the reverse complement.
GGTGGAGGAAAACGAAGCCGCCGGTCTCTATACGCACCGCCGATTTGCATCCTTTGCCTCCGTGCTACCGGTCTACATGCGCCCCTCCCCCGTCAGCGCCTGCGCGTAGGAAAACGAAGCCGCCGGTCACCATCCACGCCGTTGGTCTACATCCCTTGCCTCTGCGCCGCTGGTCTGCTTCCGCGCCACAGATTTTGTCGTTCTATAAATTTTCAATTTTCAGGTAGAGTCCAACTTTAATTTATGTTTTAATGTTTTATGCTGATAGGGAAATGGAAAAATCATTTAAAGAACTTAATGTTTTTTTAAAGAGAACACTGCAAGACCAACGCCCAGCAGTTTTAAAATTTATATAGGAATAGAGAGTTCAATCCAATTTTCTTACATTGTCTGTAACCAAATTACAATCCAATGTTAATTTTACTGTACATAAAATTCAACTATTGATGCTCTATCCTGGTTTATCTGTTAGAGAATTCCTGAGAATGTAGAGCCCCCACAACCTGTGGCTCGAATACTATGGCAGCTTACGAATAGACTCACTAGAGGCTAATAAAAATACCAATTTTTGCAATTCTATGCAGCCACTGAAATAAATTTTAAATTATTGTTGTCCAATTCTGCCTTCAATTGTAATATAAAGTGAGTACTTCAATTTTGGGATTTTCAGGTCGCCGATCTGTCCCGCAAATAGTCACCAGCGACGCTCGCCTCATCGATCTCCTCTGCGCTGCCATCGATCCCGCATCCGCCACCATCGTCGAATCCCCTTTGCAGCGGGCAGCCATCATTGGAACGAGCGACGTCATCCAGTCCACCGCCCACTACGCTGGTCCCTCATGCTGAACCGCGGTACCCATTCACTGGGGAGCCCTCCTCCTACTCCGCCGCCATCTCCAAAAGGTACAAATCCCCTCCTCCTCCCTCCCCACCACCATTTGAATTGACTATAATAATATGTGATGATGTGAACAGTGGCTCTCCCGATATGGTTCTGTGGGTGTTGTTTTTCTAAAGCTGTTTTCACCACAGGGTTACTACTGTTTTTTTATATATGTTTTCTAAAAGATACATTAAGGTTATTGATGTTCATGATTCTATATTAGAATTGTCACCGTTGTTGCTCTCCAAGATGTTTGTATAATGTTTAATCTTACACATGCAAAGTTGTATTCGAATTGACTAAATGAACAATTTACCAATATGTGTTTGATATGGAGAAAAAAAACAGTTGAGTTGAAATAATTATTGTTGGTTGCATCGCAACCATCTTATTTGTCAATTGCTGGCTTTGTGGTAAGGGCCGATTAGGCGATTTGAAGACATTGTAATCTGGCCAATATCAATTTTGTCATGCAAACAAAATGATTTACTAAACTGTCAGAACACAATTTAGATATTTATCTGTGAGATTTGAGGGAAGCACTTCATGTATTTTTGAACGGAGCTTGTTCCAAGGTGATGTCGTGGATAAGTGAATTATGTATCTATTTTCAGTTACCTAAGTGTGAAGTCTAAACTATACATTGCTGCCTGAATCTTGCAGATATAAAAAATTAATTTATATAGATGTTTTTTTACCTATTAGTTCTATCTCATCATTTGGGAATATCTAAGTGCACTGTAAACCTCTTGCTATAGTTTACCAATTCCCGGCCTTTTTATTTAGTGAAAATATGTGATGGAATAAATATGTGCTTTAGGTATGCTAAAGTGTTTATCTGTGGCTTACTTTAGTAAGGTTCAGGATCATTTCAGCTGTTTTAATGGTCTAATGGTACTGGTTTTATGAAAAAAATATTTTGTTGGTTTTTCCCGTGTCTGCTCCCTACCTCACCACAGATATTGCTCCCTTTCTTTGTTTGAATCACCATAGGTTCTTGATTTCTTTGTGATCTAAATATTGTCTCATCTAAAGATTAAAGATGTTTATTCCATCAGTCAAACATGCTTGCTATTAGGAAATATATATATTGGTTGCACATTGTGTACAACAGTGCATGCTACCAACTCTGTTAACATGCACATTGGCTGCACATTGTATAGAACAGTGCACTACTGTTACCATGCATGGGTTGTTTTAGTTGCACTTGTGCATGAACATGGTACTGTCTACAATCAGATTTGGGTATCAAATCTGCACGTAAGCTCCCTGACTGGTACAATCAATTGAGGAAAATTAAACTCACTGTATTGCAGTTTCCATTGAGGGAAATTGAGACTCCAAGACTTTCATTTTCAGTCAATCAAAGGTTAAATTTCTTGTTCACACTGTCAAATTCTAACTCAAATTGTGGACACTCCAGCACGACCTCGGCTAAGAAGGCAGCAGGTCTACACCACCTTCTTCGCACGCTGATGTCGTGTCTGCTCCTTCCTTTACCAAAGGTACTGCTCCGTTTCTCTGTTTGAATTACCACCGGTTCTTGATTTATTTGTGATCTAAATATTTTCTGATCTAAAGATTATAGATGTTTATTCCATTGATTAAAGACGCTTGCCATTAGGAAATGTATATATTAGCTGCACATTGCGTATAACTCATGAATGCTAGGCACTCATGCATGGTTTGTTTTAGCTTCACATGTACTGCTCGGCTGTTCCAACTTGAGCTATTTTCCAGTTAATTATTTAATTAATTCTCGATTACCTGATTCCTCAAGTATTTACCAATATAATAAATCCTTCAACAAATAATTGACATATCAATTACTTCTTGCGGATAACAAACCCGCCACCGGATCGTTCCTCGCCGGAGAGCACCTTTTATTTTCTGATGTTCTTATTTATCTGCCCTATCAAGTAGCACGTCATTTCAGTACTCTTTATTCTTCTAGCAGTGCACATTATTCTGCAGTTTCATATGTTATCTCTAAATTGACAATATTCAAGAATTGAATAGCAGTATAGTTCTTGCTCTAAAGTCAAATGTGTTAGCTCTAAATTGACATTATTCTACAGCTTCCAGCGGTATATGTCTTGCTCTGAATTTGCATGTGTTAGCTCTAAATTTCAAACACATGATATAGATTGTCCTCATGATGCTAGCTGCAACGACCTCACTGTTTCGATGTAAATAGGGCACTTTATTATTATTATTTTTGGATGTATTTAAGATGATCAAATCCAGTGCACAGAATGTTAGGGTCATTCAGTATGATTCTTTATCTTGGTGAAAATCTGAAATTCCGATCTGTGATGTTCTCCCAAATGATATGCTTACATGTTCATTTTCATTTCCCCATATGTTGCTGCAGCATTTCCCAATAAATATAAAGCCTTAGCAAATAGCAATTTGAAAATCACTGCATCATAGCCAATAGTAGCATTCTGTTCATGCACATGACACATGACTGGATATTCACACATATGGTTTATATTGTGATTGTGGATTAATTAAAGTAATCAGAAAATTAGTGGATATTTGCACAAATGACTGGATATTAGCACATTATCCTGACTGAAATAAGTGCTTCTGTTCACAATCTTCTATAAGTCAATTTTTTATTTTTGTGAGTTGAATTGCTAATAGTTTTGAATGATGATTATATATGAGCTTGTCTGAACTTATTTCTAAACTTGGTTGTACTTTGGTTGTGACCTCAAATGATTGAATCCGGATCTTTCTTTTTTCTTGCAACCACTGAATTCTTTTTAATGCTCTTTTATTCTTCTCTATATAATACTTGTGTTTATGCTTCAGATGGAGTGCTAAATGTTTTCCACATGTGGAGAATAAGTGTAATTATCCATTGGAATGCTTCTTGAAGTAGACAAAAAGTATAATTGAGAAAATGGGTGAGACATTATTTGTTCTTCTTAATTTTGAGAACTGACTGAGATGTAATCCTGTATAACATAGTCATCACGTGTGAATATCTCAAATGAGAACTGGAATGGTCTATATCAGACAGCACCGGAGATCTATAGAAGATAGCTCATTCAACTATACATGTCATTGGTTATTCGTTCCGTTGAACTGTGCATTGTTGAACGGTTGGTGATGATTGTCCCTTAGTTATGCACTTCGCACGGACATTAACCATATGTGCCATGTAACTTGAGATACTTATAGTTGCGTCTGAACCAAACTGTATCTGTAAAATCTTTGTTTGACTCCACACGATTTCATAATCGGTTTGATGTACTAAATATCCGTGCGTGACATGAATTATAATTTAGAGTTCTGCACATAAAAATTAATCTTAGCTCTAGCCTTTCTTTTATATATTCATTCACACCACATCATTTTCCAGTTTGAAAAAATATATTTTGTTCATGCCAATGAAAAATAATTGTAATGTAAGAATCCAAATACCAAACACTTTCGAGGCATTATAATGACGCAGATATATACACACGCACACCACACACAAAAAGGATGCTCGTGAGATGAATAAATATTGATATCAACGTTATTGTGAGTTATTATGTGTGTTACCAACGTTATTGTGAGTTATTATGTGTGTCACAATGTGGGGAAAAGTCCAAATAGAAGTCCACCTAGCACCCTAAACTTTAAAACCAGACATCTAACCCCCTGAACTTCGCAATACCAACCATATTACCCCTAATGTGGTTTTGGATAGTGGTTTTGCATATTTTGGAAGCTTAAACAACTTTAAATAACTAATATAACATATTTTCATATCATCAGTTGTAAGTTATCAATTTATTCATGTATAAAGTGATATCATACTATTATTTTGTTGGAACTTATTTGTAAGTGATACCATATTGCATCTCATAATACATTATAATTATATGTATAAAAAATAAATTAGCTGTCCATTTAAATGTGAACATATTATGAAGAATATATTTTGTTCAGTAAATATTTAAAAAAAGGAATTTTTTTGATGAATCGGTACCAGAGTGTGCCCATTTCATTGAATATAGTGGAAGAAAAGGAACTGTACAAAAGTAAAGCTTTGTAAATTTACATGGAGAAACTAAGGGACTATTTAGGCTAGCCTTTTTTTGCCGGCAAGGACCTAGGTCTTGCTTTCTTCCTTTAACATTGCGGAGAATGAAAGAGTTGGAGATTTGGAAGAAAAAAAGGCTTGAAAACCCATATTTTAGTCTGTTGCTCGAATAGGTTTCAAAATCCATATTTTTTGCTAACATGAAATTTTAAAGAAGACAAAAAAAAAAGAATAGCACCGTAGCGTTTAGCACGGGCATATTACTAGTGGGCGGTGGACTGGACGACGTCGCTCGTTCCAATGATGGCTGCCCGCTGCAAAGGGGTTTCGACGACGGTGGCGGATGCGGGATTGATGGCGGCACAGAGGAGATCGACGAGGCGAGCGTCGCTGGTGACTATTTGCGGGACAGATCGGTGACCTGAAAATCCCAAAATTGAAGTACTCACTTTATGTTACAATTGAAGGCTGAACCAGAATTGGACAACAATAATTTAAAATTTATTTCAGTGGCTGCATAGAATTGCAAAAATTGGCATTTTTATTAGCCTCTAGTGAGTCTATTCCTAAGCTGCCATAGTATTTGAGCCACAGGTTGTGGGGGCTCTACATTCTCAGGAATTCTCTAACAGATAAAGCATCAATAGTTGAATTTTATGCACAGTAAAATTAACATTGGATTGTAATTTGGTTACAGACAATGTAAGAAAATTGGATTGAACTCTCTATTTCTATATAAATTTTAAAACTGCTGGGCGTTGGTCTTGCAGTGTTCTCTTTAAAAAAGCATTAAGTTCTTTAAATGATTTTTCCATTTCCCTATCAGCATAAAACATTAAAACATAAATTAAAGTTGGACTGTACCTGAAAATTTATAGAACGACAAAATCTGTGGCACGGAAGCAGACCAGCGGCGCAGAGGCAAGGGATGTAGACCGACGGCGTGGATGGTGACCGGCGGCTTCGTTTTCCTCCACGCAGGCGCTGACGGGGGAGGGGCGCATGTAGACCGGCGGCGCGGAGGTAAGGGATGCAAATCGGCGGTGCACATGGAGACCGGCAGCTTCGTTTTCCTCCACCGGATGTAGACCGGCGTCGTGGAGGCAAGGGATGCAGACCGGCGACTTCGTTTTCCTCCGCGCAGGCGCTGACCGGGGGAGGCGAGAGAGGAGATCGGGCGACCGGCGGCGCCAAGGCGAGGGAGGAGATCGGCGATTGGCGCGATTAGGGTTAGGGGCGGTAGCAGCGTGGTGAGAGAGGGGTGTGGGAATGTGGGGGGTTGGAGCGGAATCGGGAAGAGTGGGGATGCAGCGGTGCGGGAGAGGCGTAGATGCGCGGTGGAGAGCGGGGCGGCGATGGTGGCGTAGTCGAGAGTAGGGGGCGGCGATGGCAGCGCGGCATTGTGCGAGAGAAGGATGGGAGCAGGGAGGGGAGCGATTTCCGGGTGTTCATGCGCGTGCGAGAGAGAGAAGGGGAGGGGAGAGAGGCGTGATCTGGGAGCGAGGCAATCTGATTCGTCGATTTGACATAGATTATTTTGAATCGTTGAATGTATCATACGATGAATGAGTAAAACAACTTCTTAAACTATGGTAGAGTACAACACGCGAAACCAACACGGATGAGGAACGAAAATCCTTCCAAAGTTTTTAAACATTCATCAGAGTATTTATACACGTTCTCTCTTCTACGACATCGCCACTACGTTGGTTTGTGTCATCACATTGAAATTAATCATTTGACGTAGATCATAAGCATCTGAATTAAGTTCATATATACACGTATAGTCCAAATCACTCCGTACTTAGGCAGATGCCGAGCTGTTGCATTCTATACAGGCGGGCAGGTACGTGGTGTTAGGCTCTTGGGCAAGAGACGCATCCATCCGAGAATTTTTTTTTTATTTTTAATTTTATTTATTAAAATATTTTAAAAAATAATTTTATATTTGAAAAATTTACAAAACTAATCATCCATCGTTCCTGGGAAGGCGATTTTGCTGACGTGGCATACGGCCGTTGACCCTCACCTAACACCCGACCACCGAGAGCGTTGGAATTTTGCAGACGGCCCCCTTACCACCTTCCCAGATGGTGGTTTTTGGTTCTAGGGGGCCACCTGCAAAAGTGCTGGGAAGACGACCTGCTATTTTCTACTGTGCGGGGGGCTGCCTGCTTAAAGGGCGACATGGGTGATATTTTTGCAGGTGGCCCCCTTGCCGCTCTCCCAGAGAGCGTTTTTCAACTGTGCGGGGGACCGCCTGCAAAATACTAGACCGCTTTTTTTGTAGGTGGCCTATCGCACAGTGAAAAACACCCTCTAGGAGGGCGATAAGGGGGTTGCTTGCAAAATACCCCTCTCTCGGTAGCTGATCGTTAGGTGAGAGCTAAAGACCGTCTACTACATCGGCAAAATCGCTCTCTGGGAGGGTGATTTTTAAAAATCACCCTTTCCGACAGCGATGGGCGATTAGTTTTGTAATTTTTCAAATAGAAAATTATTTTTTAAATATTTTAATATAAATAAAATTAAAAAAAATTATCCATCCGAAGTGGGCTGTGCGTCCGAAACATGCGCTCCGATGGACTTTGGGACAGGCAGGCCCACAGTTCTGTTGGGCTTTGGGACAGGCAGGCCACCTCACGGCATGCAAAACAGCCGTAGCAGCCTAGCTAGGCCTCAGCGAAAAAGCGTGATTTTCATACGTACGTATATACGGAATTTTTTTTATTTTTAATTTTATTTATTAAAATATTTAAAAAACAATTTTCGATTTTGAAAATTTACGAAACTAGTCGCCTACCGCTCTTTGGGAGGGCGATATTTAAAACTCGCCCTCCCAGAGAGCGACTTTTCCTACGTGGTACACGGCCGTTGGCCGTGGCATAACGGACGGCTAACGGGGCCGCAAAATATTTGCAGGCGGCCCCCTTGACGCCCTTCCAGAGGACGATTTTCACCAAAGGGGACGTCTGCAAAAGCTCTGGGAGGGTGGCCTGGTTTTTTTTCAGGCGACCCCCTTACCGCTCTCCGAGAGGGCGATTTTTCACTATTTATGTTGTTTTAATTTATCTCCATTAAGGTAGTTATTATTTTGCATTGTTTGATAACGAACGAAGCATTACATTTGCAATTATTTATTTCTCACTCGGATTAGACCCGTAGAAGGGAGTTTTGTTACATCTAAACTATTAGTTAGGTAAAATGCGTATAAATTTCGCTTAAATTGAAGCATGTAATAATGTGCACAATTGAAGATAGAATTTAGGAAAATGTAAGCATTTACTTAGAAATATAAAGGAATAGAACGCATTGGGGCATCAAAGGAACTTTGTAAATTGAAAGGATACAATCTCATTAATTTGTAATTCGTGATGCATACAATAACACATCATCATAATTAAACATCATTATGATAAAATAGTTCAGAACTATCATCGATACACGATACTAATTTGTCAGTTCCATCGAAGCGATCCTGTGGTTATCTATGGTCCCCTTCTGCGTCGTTCATCGAGTATTGCATTTTCTTACTGCTTCAATCGCTGGTACTCTACTTGTGTTTCACACTCAGTTACCTTTTTGGCCATCATATGTTGGAGTAACATTGTCGATCCACATTGTGAATCGACACATCTTTGGATTGCCCTGAGAAATAAACGTAGTTAATCAGTTAGGGTAGTAATATTATGCAGATCGTAGTGAAATTGGAAAAAGTAAGATGCACAACAAAGTTGTTGTCTACGTTGGGGCAGATGAAATATCTCATGCTAAAAGTTTGTTCTGCAAAGGAGGTAGCTACCTGACAGCGATCTCTACAACCACACTTTGGACGTTCCGACCATTTGGGTAAACCTAATGGATTGGGCCTCCAGTTTAAGCTTGTAATTTCTACCCGACGTTCGTACTCCATCCATGCATGAATGAATTGTCTTGTCGGCTCAGGTTGCATTATCGTTTCACCGATGGGAGTCACTCTCACCGCATCGATCCACTGTACGAACTGACATTTCCTTACATCCTCTTGTTTGTACAATTTTATTAGCTACATTAAGTGCATGAATATGTATATGTACTATGCCATGAGGTACATTTTCTAGAAATAAGTCATCTGTCCTTGGTCTCAAATTCAACAAATAGGGTGCATGCTTCAGATCTACCATCTAACTATAATATATTCTCAAATTTCCATTAAGCCCTAAGTCCAAAATACCCTAAGTCGTATTCCCTTGTTCTTAAAGTATACAAATATGTTATGTGCTCCAGATCTACTAAAATATGTACTACGCAATAAGGTACAGTTTCTAGAAATAAATTGTCTGTCCTTAGTCTCAAATTCAACAAATAGAGTGTATGCTTCAGATCTACCATCTAACTATAATATATTCTCAAATTTTCATTATGCCCTAAGTCCAAAATGCCCTAAGTCATATTCCCTTGTTCTTAAAGTATACAAATATGTTATGCGCTCCAGATCTACTAAAATATACTATTCTAAAACTAAAATGTTACAAAATTTAAGAACACAATACGGTATAATGTATTTACCTGCTATTGAGTCAGCAAATCGATAGGGCTTCGCCGCTCTCCTTCTACTCTCCCTCAGCTCTCCCTTCTTCACTTTTTTTTATTTAGCGTGAATATAATGAAAAAACGGAGAGGGTGGAGGGGTTTTATAAGCGGAGGGGATAAATCGCCCTCCCAGAGGGCGGCAAGGGGGCCGCCTGCAAAGTGCCAGGCCTCCTTGCCGCTCTTTTGCAGGCGGCCCCTCGGCACAACGAAAAAACACCCTCCCAGAGGGCGGCAAGGGGGCCGCCTGCAAAACGACCAAGCCGCCTCGCCGTCCTTTTGCATGCGGTCCCTCGCACAGTCCAAAATCGCCCTCGGCAAGGGTGGCAAGGGGGCCGCCTACAAAAGGCGACTACTCATTGGCCGGCCGTTAGGCCACGGCCAACGACCGTGTGCCACGTAGGAAAAGTCGCTCTCTGGAAGGGCGAGTTTTAAATATCGCCCTCCCAGAGGGCGGTAGGTGACTAGTTTTATAAATTTTCAAAATACAAAATTGTTTTTGCAAATCTTTTAATAAATAAAATAAAAAATAAAAAATTCCGTATATATGGAAGAAAAGTATTTGTATCGGACATGGATTAGTGGACAAAAAAAGATAAAGATGTGAGTACACAATTATCTTCAATTTTTATAATAGGTAAATATATGCCTCTTTAAACGGGAAAATATGTAGTACAAACATATGCACCGAAGATCTGGATAGATTGAAAATTTTACGATTGAGAATTGTTCACGTCTGAAATTTTTACTCATGATTGAATCAACGAGTAAAATTTTTACTTGGGGTGACTTGGACAAATCTCATACATCATCTCTATCTCTACTATTATAAAAATTGAAATATTTCCACCAAAATTTTAGTACGCCATCTGTGTTTGAGTCGGTTTCTGAGTTGGTTATACGTCCCCTGTATCCAATTCGACGTGACTTTAGAATAACTATTATACACCCCCTTCCCAACCCAACCCCTACCCTCCCAACCCAACCCAACCGACCTACACCATCCCACCACCGCCCCATCCCGCACGCCTTCACTTGATGCCGCGAGCCCCTCCCCCAAGCGGCGTCTTTTTTCTCTCTTTTTTTATTTTATGTTTCTCCTTTCTTTTGTCCCGATCATCATATCCTCTTCCTCCACTTCCAATCTTCTCTTTTTTACTACATATTTAAATGGGAAAACTATGTAGTACAAACATATGCAGTGAAGATATGGATAGATTGAAAAATTTACGTTTGAGATTTATTCACGTCTGAAAATTTTTACCTATGATTTGGACATATCTCATACGTCTATTTATTTATATATCCAATAATAGTTTTTAGGGTTCACAACGTATATGGCACTACATATTTTCCCTCTTTAAACAGTATGGTTTATATAAAAAGTTTGCGTATAAAAGTTTTCTTTGAAAAATAAAATAAATTTATTTTTTAAATTTTGTATGTAACTAATACTTAATTAATCATGTGTCGATGATTGGTTCATTTGTTGCAGCTCAAATGAAGAAATGAGCTTATCCTCGTATCACGTTCCACTCCAAACCCCCAAGTCCAACCGAACAACCACAACCTTATTGGTCAAGCTTGCAGCCTCTGCATAATAGCATCGATCACCTCCTCGAAGCTACCTTCCTCACGAAGCCACCGCGTGCGCGGCCTCGCTTCCCCTCCCCTTCATCTCTCCCTTTTCCCTCTCAAGTCGGGCGGTACTCCGAGCAAGTGAAAACATCTTCTATTCGGAAAATTTTTCATAATCATGTATAGAAATGTTGGCACATCAATTTACACAAGTTTCCGGTAAAATGAAATAGGATTGCTTTCACATATATAGCCTCACAATGGCACAGCGAGCTCATATATATCATGATTTGTTTTTACTATGTATGTGAGCGGATGCGCAAAGCTGGCTCCGATGACTCCGACTACACAAAGTGTGCCCCAAGGTGTATGTAATAAGTAAGTGCCTGTGTACTTCAGCAACACAACATCTCTCGAGTACCTTCGTAATAATAGAAATCTTATCGTGCATGTGTACTTCAACAACACAACATCTCCAGCTTTTGGTAGGACCGGGATAGCACGCAATTGCATCTCTAGTGCAATTTTCATGTGTGACATCACGATGGATGCATTATGCCGTTATGCATGTGAGTCATAAGCATTTAAATAAGAAGTTTACACAGTATGCCATTCAGTCCTGAAATGGTGTTCTTATTGATTTTAGGTGTTGAAATGGTATTGTTTATGATTTTAGAGGTGAGGCAACTAGGGAGCGAGTCGAGAGGGCACGGGTCACCTGCCAATACTCCATGCACCACCCTCTTTGAAGGTGTAGGATTACTTTCTCCATCTCAGAATAAGTTTATTTTCGGTTTCTTCCATTTCCCAAAATAAGTCCATGTAATTATTGCATTGAATTTGATGAAAAGTAGGATACAAATGCACTGGAAATAGATAAAGAGAGAAATCATTGTGTTAAGATTTGATAAAAGTAGGGTATTCTAATCTTGTTGGTTTTATATTGGTATATTTGAGATGAGTGAAAAATGAATTTTGGGACGGAGAGAGTACCCTAGCTTAATTTGCATACATTCTACTATAACTGACATTGAAGTATCCCATTCTGTAACGCGTACTCGATCAATCAAGATATACACTACTCCAGCATATAAGTACTAGTATCTAATAATCCTCCAGTACAGTATACAATATGATCTGTAAGTTTGATATATATGCATGATATGTAACTTTGTCAAAATTTTCAACAGTCTTCTATAAGAAACAAGGGCACATTATATTACAAAATGACAAAGATATATATGTGTCAAATATGAAACATAGATTGGTTAAGAGTAGTGCATCAAAAGTGAAGGCACAAATTAAGATTGGTTTTCAAAAGAAGGGCAAAAATTAAGATCTATATATAGTTACTGATGCATGATGAATGGATGTAAACTATTCCAAGGCAGCAGCGCTTAAAGCAACGGCTGGTATGCAAATTAATTTACACCCATCTAATTCATACTAACATAAGCATGTAATGATCGAAGAACAGATCAAATTAGTTTGATGGGAATGATAGTTTGAATATTCGACTGATGCATGGATCATTGTATGATACACAGTAAGTAATGCATCCGTACTTCATCAGATGATACAACAGAACAAAAGTGACCCATTTTAATTCTGTCCCGGACCACCAAAACCTCAGGACAGCCCCCTATATGCATATATAGGCATGCATGATGCATGCGAGTTCGATCTTCTTCCTCTGTAATTAACCTAGCTACTAGTTCAATTGATTGAAATCATGCATGAGAGCGTGATAACCTAGTAATTAACTCGTCATTAACTCCTATTAATAATGTATATTATTTTTATCTATTGCCATTTCATTAAATTTTTTTTGTCGCCGCTGTATGCATGCGTCGCACCATCACTTCCGGCCCGCTATATCTCCGGAACATCTTCACCGGCCTTCTGCTTCTCCTGCTTCACTCCTTGCAGCTCCTTCCCTTTTCCCCACAGGAACGCATAGAGCCCCACGATGATCAGCAGTGCCCCGATCACGCTGCGCAAAAATGGTCACAAAAACAAAATCAGATTGATTAATCACAACATATTCATATACTTGCCGTATTTCCTACAGTGCACTTAGTTAGCTAGCAGCAATGGCGGAGCCAGAAAAAATTAAATAAGCCTAGGGCTGAGTAGGTCTCAACTAATGGAATTCTAATTTTCTCAAAAAAAAAAACAATTACATTATGGATTAAGAGAATTTAAGCATGATTATGGAGGTAAGCCTAGGGCTCAAGCCCAATCTGCTATAGGCTTGTCTCCACCCCTAGCTAGCAGTGACAGTTAAGAGTAATATATGCTACGTAGTATATGGAACCCTCAATAAAATAGGTATATCGTTGGTGGTTAGTTATGACCAACAAGATAACGAGTAATATTGGTGTCTTTGTTTTAGTCGCCAAGAAAATTAACTGCAAAAAAATATATGTTTTTTCTTGTAGTGTATACTGCTAGCTTATGATAGTTACCATATAGTTACCTTCCTAGATAGACATTGGTACCTAGCAGCAACGAGTCCATGACGGTGGTGATGATGAGCGAGAGCGAGTTGAACATGGAAGGGTAGATCGGCCCGCGACGCGTGATCGCCCAAGAGATGAGCACGAAGGTGATACCGGTGTTGAACACCCCCTGCACACACCACGAATTGTAGGATATATATCAATAATATTTTTTAGATAACGAGAAACTAATTGATATTAATTTACTTTAAAGAAGTTACAACCAATTATTATTATATATTACAGAGTCAACAAAACGACTACGAATCATCGATATGATGTAAATAATGCATAAATTTTGCGTACCGAGTAGGCGACGGTCAGAAGGCGCAGGTCCCAGCTGAGCTTCCACTCCGACCAGCCGCCGGTGGTCAGCACGCCGGCGACGAGTGCCTGCGCGCTCCCTGACAGGCATGTCATCACCGTCGCCCAGTACTTGGACGGAAACACCTTGGCTAGCTTTGTCTGAATTCATGAGCGTTTTTGCAATCAATTTGCAGTAGTAGCTAGTGAACGTACATTAGATGGATATAGATATTTTTGCAAAACATTTTTTGTGCCACACTAGATCATACATATAGGAAGGAATTAATTTGATCATAGCTATGATCAAACATGCATGCATACATTTCCATATGCCAAAAGACTCAAATCAATTAATGCTAACCTGCACGATGAACCAAAAGGAGTAGCTCAGGCAGCTGCCGCACAGTAGCAGTGTGCCGGAGATCGTCGTGCCGGCGTGGCTCGACGACGACGACGACGGCGGCGCCGCCGCCGCAGCAGCGGTGGCGTGAAATCCGAGGAGCAGCAGGTGGGTGGGCCAGAGGTGCAGTAGCTGACCTCTGAAGAGGCTGACGACCATCGTGCCGCTCACGCACAGGGCCGTGCCCAGGAGCTTCATCCTGCCGGGCCAGCTTGCTATCGCCAGCTTCTCGGCACTGATGAAAAAAATATGAGAAAAATTGCAAATATATGTATATCACCATATCTGGATAGGCAATTGTTGATTTATTACCTTATGTATGGTTTGTCTTGTATTTTTTAATATTAATATATATCACATGGTAAATTAAAAAGTATATATATATATATATATATATATATATATATATATATATATAACGTCATACTTATATACTCTCTTCGTTTCATAATATAAACCACTTTGACTTATCTAGTCAAACTTGTTTATATTTGATAAAGTTTATAGAAAAATTTAGAAACATTTACAACATTAAATTAGTTTAATAAAATGTAACGTTGAATATATTTTGATAATATGCTTGTTTTGCGTTAAAAATATTGTTATATTTTTCAATAAATTTAATCATTGATTAGGGAAAAGTCTCAGTATGTAGTTATATATACATATGCGCGTAGTTAAGTTTTAAATAAATTGTGCGTAGTTCAAATATATGTACCGGAGAATGACGGCAATAATGAAGGTGACGATAGGGATGAGATTCAGAAAATTGACGGAATAGGCGGCGTTGGTATCACGCAGACCGTAGTAGTACATTCCCGTTGCCAGTAGAACTCTACAAATTGTCAAAAGATTGTTACTTTCAAAACACAGACAAAAGTATAATGTGAGGTTTGGTTTTTTTCTTAAATAAAAGTACAATTCACTTTTGGTCTTTGCTACAAAAGGAGTCACTAAGGGAATAGACAAGGTGGGCATATAGCATTGATCTGGAGACAATGGTGTTTTTTTTTTTTTTTGAGAACAGAGATAATGGTGATGGAAGTATATTTCAACCATGTATGGATGTTTAGTAATTAATAGCCTTTGTGCTTAGATGGCTTTCATTCAAGTTTGGAGTAGCATTGCATATGGCTAAAACTTTGTAATAATAGTGGACAGTTGAATGTAGGCCTTATGCAGAGGCTAGAATAAAAAAAATTCTGTCTGACAAAAAAAGAATTGAATGCAAATTTTGCGTTCATATATAAGAGAATAATGTTGAGCATGAGAAGTAAAAACTTAGCCTGTGCTAACCCGAACGTTGCGTTGATCGAAATCCAGCCACACACTACGGCGTTCATCTTTTTCATCATTCCTCTGCAACATATATACAAAAGATCGAAGGAAGAAGGTAGAGAACCAGAAATACAAGCACATAAATCTATAAATGAGTAGCATACATTTTCCACACACCATGCACTGCACATTGCCACATGTTTGTCCAATACCCACCCCAGAAATAAATAAGTGCCATTTTAAGTATTGCTTCTATACATCGTCAGAACTTAAATCAATTTCTATTGCATCATGGTATATCTTTATAAGCCATAAAGTTCATCTAAATTTTGAGGCATGTCATCTTTATAGATGATATAAATATATATAATGTGCCTGGCTTGTAGTTAGTTCTAGATCTCCATTATCAAAAGTTCTACTAGATGAGTATATATACGTTAATTAAATTTAGAATAACTTTATATGCATATGGCCTCTATATCTATATATACTTTCCCTTTATTTTTTTTCCTCCATATTTATTTATCTATCACCATTTGTCACCATTTGGCTAGATGTAGAAATCAAACGGCCTGATGCGTCACGCACTTTTGCGTGCTAACGTATTCTTGATGCAATTAAGAGCAAATCAGGTGATCATCAAGAGGGCGGCCCATGGTTTCACCCCACCTACATATGCGGCGACCATGCAATGCAAGGGCTGAATTCAAGTCCCTTTTCTGTCTCTTTCTATCTTAGTGTTTCTGTTGAGTGTTTGACACATGCAGTGATATGATATTTGTCCGTATCCAGCCAAGTCAATTGGCTCTTTTCTTTTCTTGCGTTTTTTTATTTCTTTAGGCTGTTTTCGGATGCTCAAAACGTAGGATGTATTAACACATAATTAAATGTGTATTAGCTAATACTTGATAAATAGATTAATATAAATTTTAAAAAAACCTTTTCTATAAAAAAGTTTATAAAAAGCACACCGTAACACGTAATAGTTCATGAGGGTGTGCATCAAAAGAAGAGAAAGTGCGAGTTGGAAACATACACATAAGAGCATAACCTTAATTCGTCAGCTTCATGGGTAGGTGGTAAAAAGGTAGCCTATAGCTATGAATGCTCTTGAACTTTCCTCGACTGGTAGTGTACATATGTAGAAACATATATAGACAAAGCATAATAACATAAGTCATGTATAGTAGCAGTAGTGCAATTAATTATATATATTATTTTTGAATGAACCAATTAATTAAAAGGCATGAATGCTATACTATGTCTTTGCTCACGGCTGCCACTAAATTTTGCACGTTTCCCACGAGTTTCCAAAGCACCTCTCTATTCGATTCTCAATTTCTCATATTTAGGAAAATAAAATCTTCATTCGATTCAAGCGTGGGATAGATTAAAACAAAATGCGGGTTTGATTCTTTTTTCCACCGTTTCGACCGATCAATATATCTCCTGTGTACGTTCTTCCCATTGGTAAAACGAACGAAGATGATGACGAACAGAAACATGATATATATATATATACTAGTATATATAGATGCATGCAGGAGACTAATTATAATTAATTAATTAAAGTGATAATATTTCAGCAATGTGAAATAGAAATATATACACGTATGATGCTAGATTATTAGAGAGAGAGAGAGAAAAAAAAAGAATGCCACTGGACCTTTCGAAGAGGAAGGCGAGCGGCGCGACGGCGGCGGCGCCGATGAGGTTGCGGTAGACGAGGAGGACGAGCGGCCGCGCGCCGCCGGCGCCGAGCGCGAGCTCCGACAGGAGCAGCGTCACCGCGGTGAACACCTGCACCAGCACCATCCCCACCGGCAGCAGCGCCGCCGCGCCCTCCGCCGCCGCCGGCTGCTCCTCCTCCTCTACCACCGCGGCCGCCTGCTCGGGCGCCACGCCGACCACCACGACGGCGGCTGCGGCTCCCGTCCTCGCCGGCGACGCCATAAATTGCTTTGCTAGCTAGAGCTAGGGACGATCGATCGACGCGATACGAAATGGAAAGAAATTAAGAAACAAAAGTGAGAACGAGCGATTGATTGAGCTTGCGGTGGTATATCTGTACAAATATGGGAGAAAATTAGAGATGATATGGGTGCAGAAACGGACGAAGCGAGGGATAAATAGATGGTTGGTGGCTGGAATTGACGTGGCGGTATATCAGTATATGCATGCGGCATGCATGCATATTCTCTCTCATCGTCCGGTCAACTTCAACTCTCCATCTGTCCATCAGTGGAAGTGTGGAATGCAACCGGATACCAGTTCACTCCATCTCAATTTGTTACTATATATGGTCAGTGTGAAATTAAACTTCCCAAAATAAGTTAGATTGTTAGCTAGAGTACAAACTTTTGTCCCAAAATAACTTTAAGATTAAATTTTATAGAATCCAGAATATTATGGTCCAAGTTTCTTAAAGCCACAGGGACCCTAGCACGTGACAGACAACCTCGAGTTTTTTTTTAACGAATCGACACTTAGGTGCGCCAATTTCATTTGAATATAGGAGGAAAAATTGTCCAAGAGAGAAAATTACAGGGAAAAAAAAAAGCAAAACTAAGGTATAATATGTACAAGACGTTTCGCTCCTGCTAATGCCCATGTTTTGGTCTCCTCTTTTATTTTCACCATAAAGGATAGAGTTGAGAGCTCTATGTGTTCTAACACCCTCTTGCTACTCTCCTTCCATATCTTCCAGGTGACTAGGAGCAATAGAGTGCGGACTTCTTTTTTTTTGGGGGGGGGGGGGGGGGGGGTGGGGGGGAGGGTGTTTCCTAGGGTGGGTTGGCAGTGCCATCCACCAGCTTTGGAGTGTAGTAGCTTAGTCCCAGCTATTCGGCTTGATGTGCTCTTGTGACGTTCAGTTTGCTAAATTGTCCCATATTCTTCTCGTGTATCTACAGTCTACGAGGACGTGGAATGTCGTCTCCCGGGTTTGTCTGCACAGAGGGCAATACATGTTAGTTGGTCATCCACGGGTTGCAAGCCTGTCTACCGTCCAAACTCTATAAACTCGAGTTTGTGGTTATAACGTTTCACGAAACTACATTAATAATAATTTCGAGTTTGATCTACCACACTTTTGATTTTTACAATCACATATCAAATTTATGAGTATTTTATCCATCATATAAATGTTGCATCTGATTTTTTCTATTTTAATACAGGAGTATGTTAAAAGGGTTAACAGTGTGGTTTGTGAAACTTTAGGAGTATAATACCTAGGATTATGACACGTGTCAAAACACCCATGATTTTGTGCAACTTGAACATAGTATTCTTCTACCATGCTTTAATACTTTACCTACTTAACGACTAGTTCTATTTTCTTATGAAAGAAGAGACACTTTGGTTATTTTTCCCTCCCCGCCGAAGTTTTAATCCTTAGGATTCTAAGACTTCACTTACTTTTACTTTTACTTGCTCCATCCAAAACATAAGCGCTTTGAGGTTTCATGCGTGGATTATGAAAATAGGTAGATTTGAACGAGGAATGTTGTGATCGGTTACCAGTTAAAAATTCACGTTGACAAATAATTGATTTCCAAAGTAGCCAGATTGACACAGAATTAAAATAAGAGTATAATGCATTGGTGGACCTTAAACTAATCACATCATGTCATCAAAATGTTCTTAAACTTTGAAAATGCACATCTAAATCCACTACTAGAGAAGTGATCTTTATCTGGATGGCAAAAATCATATTAGTCACGGTTCGAATAGGAACCGGAACTAAAACTCATTGTTAGTCTCAGTTAAAAAGTGCGCCGGAACTTTATGATCTTTAGTCTCGGTTGGTGTTACATAGGAGCTTACCAGTAGGGAGAGGGGCAATGGTCAGCGAGCCCGTCCATAGGAGATGATAATGGTGGTGGGAGGTCAGCGACAAGGGGGTTCCGGTGTGTTAAAGTTTGTGTCGAATGTGTACGTAGTCTGTTACAATTTAGGACTTAGAATTGGACTAGATGTTAGGACTAGAGTAAGAGTCGGACTCTATCCTAGACTCTCTCATAAATAGAGAGGCGGACCTGTGTAACCGTATATGGCGACAGTAGTATAGGTGTGGGTACGATTGGCCGGTGGCCTAGCCGGTGGAGGATCGTGGATACCCGGATACACTGTAATATGCTGGATCGGGGAGAAGCTCCCGTAATCAGTGCTCTGGAGATGTAGGCTACGGCTGAACTCCGTTACCAAATATCGTGCCTCAGTGTTATCATCATGTTTGGATTTCCTATGGTCTTTCTTCCGTGTTAGGTTTCCAATGTGATTTCGGGCCGGTTTTATAACACGGTGGTCCGCGACGGAGGAGGGAGGCGAGGGAGCCAGCGAGCAAGACGACGCACTCATATTTCTCTGCAATGCGCGTGGTACGCTTCTTGGCAGCCTCGGCCTCATGCTCCAGGCAGAGCCGCTCCTCCTCATGACGGCGCGCGAGCTCAGCCTCGATGACATTAGGCGTTGCCGGGGCACCGAAGTGGGAGGCCTTGCGGGCGGCCGTCTTGCACGACGCGAAGGTAGAGGTGGCCTCGGCCTCCGCAAAGCAGCGGTTCCCAGCCTTGCAGGTGGTGATGCACGGCGTGGGACTTGGGGCCGTTGGCCTTGCAGTAGTACTCCTCCTTGGTGCCCTACATGCGGTCATGGTGGTCAGCCTCCGCGATGAAGCTACGCTCGTGAGACGCCTCCACCTTGAAGTTGATGCCCATCTTCTTTGGTATCGCGGCTGTTCGTGGTGGCAATGATCGGTGGCATGTGGGGCTTGAGCGACAGTCGGATTGGCACGACAGATGCTCGATGACGAGGCAGCCCAATATGCCCCTCTCACTTATCTCCGCCTTCTCCTCCTCCGCAACCATAGATAGCCACGGTCCCATCCTCTCCCGTGGCGAGCTCGAGCTAGCTAGCTCCCTCGCCTCCCTCCTTTCTCCTCCTCCGTCGTGGACCATCAGAGCATCCTCATCACAGACCTCCCACCGCCATTGCCACGTACCTCATGTGGATGAGCTCACTAGCCACTGCCCCTTTCCCCACCGACGAGATTGGGAAAGAGAAGGGATAGGTGGAAATCCACTTACATGTAGGACTCACGTATTTTTTTTCTGACTAGGATACCACGTCAGCCAAAACAACCATCCATACTATCATGGTACATGACTAGACGGTTTTGCTAAGATGGGGAGTAAAGATTTCTGGTATTGCGGTTTAGCGATGTTAATTAAACTGGGCGGAAAGATAAGGGGACACTAAGTAGACTTATTCCTTTGAGTAATGCAAATTTTATAAGGCTGGTCTTGGGCTTAGGGACCGGAATTCAAATAAGCCCAGAGAAAAATAATAGCATACTGTTTACGTCTTTTATAAAATCTTCAATCTCAAAATAAAATCTTCGGAGGGCAATGGTACAGCACACACCTCAACGGAACCATCTCTCAACCATATATGGCGAGTAGAGCAGTGCTGGGTGTGTTTGTGCGAGGCAAAACAACCCCTTAGAAGAGCAGCTTGATTCAGAGTTGATACATAGAGCCATAAACCAATCCAACATGACATTGTACAAAGCGAAGTCTTTGTCGAACGAAATATAACACCCAGGAGATGATGCACCACAACAAATCGAAGCAAAAAGGGCAAAAAAAGAAAAAAAAAACTGAGAAGTTGATCTTTCGTTGGAAAAGGTTAGCTATGTACAAGTTGAGCTTATTCACACCTGACCATTGCAAATATATAGTACTCCTATATAACAAAACTGACAGTTTGCTCCAAGGCATATTTGGGTTCAGTATCACAAAACAAATCATAAAAGAGGAATAAAATGAATGGGGCAATTATTGTATCCACATAATAGTATCTCTTTTTTTTCATCATCATCATCATCGAACAACATACCCCACCAAAATCACCATGTCCCCGCAAGCCCTAAACCCATATACCTCCCCATTGCATATGCTATCAAAAGTAATAATACATACAGAAATGCTAATTACTGTCCTACACTATGATTTGTGCTTTCAGTGGTAGCTACCTGTTGCATTATCAAAATTTCTCTTTTAGGAGAGCCCTCTAACAAAGGTAAACGGTGTCCATGGATGGTTTTACTGGGTTTCCACTCAACAGTGACAACATGGATAGGGGCACAAGGATTGTACAATCAATGCTTAAGCGGTTGGGGTCGCTGTTCAGGTAAAGGAGGGAATACATCAAGAAGGAACCTGTGAATCATCTCAAAGCTGGTAAATGTTATTACTGCAGCAGGGGTTGTCCGCAACAGATTTGTTGCACAGCCACGGTAGAAACCGGTCAAACCCTCTATATGATAGACCTTTCTGATGCAGTCCATTACACCTGTATATCTCGCCTTGGAGTGTGCTCCCTGCTCCTGTAACCTTGAGCGAACAACCTGTAATGAATCATTTCAGATATATAGCCACCAATTGGCCAAGAACAAAGTTCAGTACATTTATAACAAGACTGGCATACATCGTAATTTCAAATAAACGACTCTACCTCATGAGGATATGTCAAGGTTGACGCAGCAACTTTTGCCAGGGATGAAGCAACAGCAACATCACCAAAACTTAATGCCTCCACGGTAGTATTATCTGTTAAAGCACGACACTGTTATATGTGTAGAACAGAACACACAATCTGGAGTCTACAAATGTAGTAAACATGTGCATGCAACAAACATATGCATTTTTGTGGCACGGAAAGTGCTCAGATATGAGAGAGTACCTCGCTCAGCAAGATAAGCTTTGATCTTCTCATATGCAGGAAACTGAATAGCAACATGACTGATACCAGCCAAGGCAGGGACAAGTCCACTTTATAAAAAAGAAAAAAAAATCAGCCAGCGCACAAAACATATAATCATCAAACGGTGTAAAATCTTGCATCAGTGGACTTCCATGGAAAGCTACCTGTACAGTCCACGAATGCCTTCTTCATGTGCTATTCTCTTCAAAGCAGTGAGTGTACCTTTGTACGGGATCACCCCAGCTCGTATCCCTTGGGTCTACAAAAAGGAAAAGAATGCAGTTGTTGGAATGACTCAAAATGAAATCTTTGAATCAATTTTTCTGAGTATAGCATGTAGATGTCGATTGCATAGTATGAACAGGTAAAAAACAATTGAGGAAGATCTAAAAGAAATTCAACATGTTTAGAAGTGATTATAATTAATGATAGCTCCATACCAAATGGATGCATTCAGCCTGTGTAAAGACCATCAGTCAACATTTGAAAAGAAATGGGAATTGCTTACAAGTTTTGAACACTTGCCCAATATAGGCCAGTCAAAATATTTGGTATGTGGCATTTTGAAATTGCAATTATACTATCAGGCGTCTTGGGTCGACTACTTGTCCAAACAAGTTGTGGTCAAAGGATACCTGAAATCTTGTCTTCACAACCCAAAGTGGATTTGTTGCAATAGTGGTTGCACCTCCAGCACATGATGCAGCAATAACATTTGCCCCCAAGGACAGGTGATGACTTCCATCTGCAAAACGAATGTACGATACCACATAAGAACTGACCAATGATATGCTGCCAAGTAAGTCATATGCAGGGTAAAACACTAACCATTGGAAGAAAGCAAGCTTTTAAGCTGCTCATACACAGTAAAATAGACCTGGAAATCCACAAGGATACTATTAGCTCCACAATAGATCATAGACACTTGATTCATCTGTAGTGTAGTGTACTACTCTACTCGGTGCCATACATGGGTATGCGTGCAGATAAACTTATAGCATTATCATTAGCATCATTGATTTTTATATAGAATTTAAAAACATCTCATCGTTGGAGTAAGTGGAGCTATAATGCAAGGGTAAATACTAACCGCCCAGTTAGGCAAGAGTGCCAGAATGGTCGGAGATAGACCACGATACATTCCCCGAAAACCTTCCCTCTGAGCAATCTGTTGTAAGCTTCCAATTATTACACTACCTAGTAATGATAGAACAAAGAACTGATGTAATAAACCTTAGCTTTTGAATACATCTTGGTATAGTAGAAAACAATTTAGTCCAGACACAAGCATCTCAGAAAATATGCTAAGCATCAAACTTCTATTGACAAAGATGCAAATTCAACAGTAAAAAGTATTAAGTAAGTGCATTATCAATGCACCAATGCTGTTGTCCATGTACATAGGATGGCCTGCTGGCATTCTTCAGAGCATAAGGTGCCACACCTATGCTAGCATCCACGAATGCAGTTAAAGCATTTTTTTTAATTCAAAGCATGTACATCAGCAGATGTTCCAGGAAAATAAAGTTCAGCAAATGTGAACCAATAACATGAGAAATCCAAGCTTGGAAGTATTATCCATGCTATTTACACCCATGCACATCACAAAGTTTGTTCGCTTTTTCACATGTTCATGTATGTTAATGTTTTCCACATACATCAACGAATTCATGCAACAGCAAATAGCACGCTGCATGCTTTACATCCATTCTCAATGTGCACAATCTCATAAGTTCCCAACGATTCCGCTCAACACGTGTGAAGCTCCCAGCCCCAGTTTGTTTGGAGATATTGATAGATTCAAGGTGCGCGAAATAACTACGAGAGACCAATCAAAAGCCTCAGGATAACAGAACCGTCCAAACAAGCAATCCGAAACCGTTACGACATCTAAAAGCAGAGAGTAGATCTTCCGTTGCCGACAAGTATTGTCCCAACTCCCCAAATCTTGGAAATGTCCAAGTAAAGCCACACAAAGAGAAAGGCACAAAATCTGCACCGGTTTACTATCATTCCCCTGCATGCATCCACTGTCTATTCTGACCACTATATGCACTGACTTACGTGCTCAAACTCCTAGTCCTATGTGCTCAGTGCTCACCATACTTCATCAAGCACAGGATAGAAATTGCACTCTACAATAGATTTATGTGCAGTTCTAGCTCTGCAGAAGCAAACTGTAGCAAGCAAGATTCGGAAGAATTCCTCTGAAGAGACGCACCTCCAATTGTGCCGGTGGCGAGCTTGGGCCAGCCGTGCACCTGAAACCTCGTCTTGATCACATCGAGCGGGCACACGAAGGTCGCCGCAACCACACCTGCGCACAAGCCCCCAAAAATTCAACGCTTGTTCCACACCGACATCAAATCAAATTGACCAAAAAAATGGATAAGAGCTCATGCGGCCACGTTACCAGCGGAGGCGCCCGCGGCGGCATGGCAGAGCAGGCCGCGGGCGGAGGTGGCGTGGTGGCTCTGCTGCGACGACGCCGACGGCGGCGCCGGCGCCGGCGAGGTCGCCACGTCCCCCGGCATCCCCTCTCCCCACACACACACACCGATCTGCGCGGGACCGCGCGGCCGCGTCTAGGGCTACCACTACGGCTACTGCTCGCTCCCCCCTAGGCGAGGAGAATCCTGGCGGTTGTAAACCCCGTGGCGCCCGATCGCATCGGTCGCCAGCGACGGTGGGGGGGCCCCCTTGAAGCGGCGGTCGCAGGCGAGGGCCGGCGGCTAGGGTTAGGGGTGGGGATCTGAGGAAGCGGGAGGCGCGCGCATTGGGGTGGGTGCGGCGTGTAAGCTGCGGCGGCGACGGCGGCGACAGCGGCGGCGGCGGCGGCGGCGGTGGTGCCTTCCTCGCCTCGGCTGCTCCGTTTTGCGTCGTCACGACATCCTCGCCTCTCTCTCTCTCTCTGCTCATATGCTTCTCCTCCTCGGGGAGGCGTGGGGCCCACCTGCGCGGGGCGTTCCCTCTCACTGACGGTGGGACCAGGAATGAATCAGGGGTCCACGTGTCAGTGAGGTTGGGTGCATGTTTGGTACGTTGGCTTCCTCGCCGTCGTGCACGTGCGGCGCGGCGGCTGACGTCTGGGGCCCATATGTCAGCCACAAGCGTGGACCTGAGCGGATTCCTGGTCAGGTGATGGTGGTGCCGCGTTGGACCAGCCGAGGCCGTGGGGCCCACGAGTCATTGACACGTAGTCCTCCGCTTGCGTGTGCGTGTAGAACTTTACCAGGTTAGGCCACGTTTTTGATTCAACGAACTTACGAACCCCGTCACCAACCACGTCACTGTCAGGTGGGCCTACCGCGCGGTGGGTCCCTTTGTCATCGACAGAGAGCCGGACTGGGCCGTGAGCCGGGGCAGCGAGTCCACGAGGGCCCGGGGCCCACGGCGGTGTCTGGTCGCCGCTTACCTGGGGTGACGTGGTGGAACGGTAGCCGTGCATCGGGGACGTGGCGGAATCGACCGGACGGCCCAGATGGGCTCGTGGGGACCATTTTTTTTTTTCTCGTTTCGTTTTCTTTCGCCATCCACAGAGCACTGCGAGCGAGAGAGGAAGAGATAAGCACGAGGAATTATATCGCTTTGTTTCGCCATGGTGCGCCTTGTACTGATCTTTTCCCCTTTTTTCTCGATTTTGTGGGGACAGATTGAAAAATCGGGCATAATATTGGTAGATTGTCCAAGTGCTTGAAAATATATAGCTCAAAAATTGTCTTCTTTGTACTACCCAAGTGCCTAAGCCTTAGTTCAGTGGAAGGAGTTCCAACTCCTCTCCCTCGTGTTCCACGCGCACGCTTTTCAAACTGCTAAACGGTACGTTTTTTTTAAAAAATTTCTATACAAAAGTTACTTTAAAAAATCATATTAATCCATTTTTCAAAAAAATAGCTAATACTTAATTAATCACGTGCTAATTAACCACTTCATTTTGTGTATTTGGAGGGAGAGTTCCCAACTCTCCCTACCGAGCATAACCTAAGTAGTTGGTACATGTAGTGACTCTTATCACTAACTTTGCTTCGTAAACATAGGTCATGACAATCGAGGTATTCTCTGTCCAGTGTATCGCTCTTTATTATTTGGCAAAATTTGATACAGGATATCGAACTTTGCGGTTTTTACTCTATAAACGTAAAAATTCTCATGAACACCACACTTATTAGAATATCCATTTATGATTGAACGGGAGATATAAATGGTGTGAAAGTTCTGAAATACCCCTGGACCCATATATCAGGTCTCCCATCTCTCTATCTCTATCTCTCTCAAGCACATGGGGCCCCGCGTGTAAGTCTCCCGTATTGTTTTCCCCTTCTACTTCACGCATGTAAGCCGGGCGAGGCGAGGCGAGGCACAGCAAGCTCAACGGCAAGATATGTGGAGGCGGGCCATCAGAGGAGCAAAGGAAGTAGAAGAGAAAAAAATACTAGAGGCTTACATGCGGATCCCATGTGCAAGAGAAATAGAAAGATAGGAGACCTGACATTGCGGGCCCAGAGGCATTTTAGAACTTCCATGCTATTTCTCTCTCCCATCCAACTATAAATGAATATTCTAATAGATACGGTGTCCAAGAACTAATTTCCATGTTTAGAGTGCTTTCTCCCAAAAGCCACTTCTTATAATGTCCTGAAGTTACAACTGCTAAGTCACAGTGTTCTATAGTAAAATTTACCTTATTATTTTTGCCATTGCTATGTGTTT
The DNA here is from genome assembly GCA_000573905.2 of Oryza punctata. Taxonomy (NCBI): domain Eukaryota; kingdom Viridiplantae; phylum Streptophyta; class Magnoliopsida; order Poales; family Poaceae; genus Oryza; species Oryza punctata. The sequence goes on along the minus strand of CM002492.2, from coordinate 18,177,512 downwards.
CATGCATTTGCTTTTTATCCGGAACGTTCCTTACCATTTTTTGTTGTATTTTTCCAACGTTTCCTACCATTTCTCTTTGTTGTTATATGGCGTTTGTTAAATCTAAATGAATGGGAGTCGGAGTGGTAACCCAAACACAATTAGATTTACTAGACTATACAGACAATCACAAGTACAACCGGAATGTAGGTGTTGAACTGTGGGTTGCCTTATGCTCGTAAGTGAAAATTTAATTGTAGAATTTAGTTTTGAAGTTGATTTTTTGATTTTTTTATTATAGCTTATTTTATAACATTTGCTTTTGAATTGCTAAGATTTTACCTTTTTTCTAATAAACACAATAATAAGCATAAGCATAAGTTATCAGTTCGTATTTGTACTCGTAAATTAGAGTAGATCTAATTTATGGTTTTGACGTTACGTGTGAACAACTTCTACATTATTAAAAAAAGAAAATTACTCAAAAAATCAAATGCGGAACTACATCTAACCGGCATGAAATAAGTGAACCCAACATGGACTCGTACCCTAAACCTCAAATAACTGGCTAAGAAACAAGGTAAACCATCATTAGCAGCATTTAAGATAACCCCTCTAATTGCAAGATTATTATCCACGCGAAATAGCTTATGTTTACAACCCCCACCTAAACACAGGAATAATAAAACACAGAAATAGAAAACACACACATAAGATTCGGTAGGAATGTATATACAAAACATAGAATTATAAAAAATGTATGAAATATATAGTAATAAACATTTGGATAAACAACAAGGAAAAACACGTAAACTGAAAATTTTCAAGAGGTTAAAATTCTCGTTAATTTTTCTCTAAAATCTACATTGAGCAATTTATAAATAATTCTACATAATTTGGGAAGGTCTATTTCTTTATTTCAAAGGGTCAAATAGGAAATATTCTTATAGAGTTAGAATCCTAACAAAAGTTCTCCACAAATCCTTTTGTTTGAGACCTTAGAAACAGACGCGCAATAGCCTCTTATCAGTAAAGAAAGAGTTGACTGACCAGATTAGAATTGGCTGTCCAACTCGATCCCCCAACAAACAGAAACCATCCTATCCATCCAGCCAGAGGGGAGAGATCTGGTCGGCCAAGAACCGAATCCAGTAATATCAACACAAGATTGCAACAGCCAACCATGAATTGATTCCCGAATGCAAAGTAATTATCAGGAAAGAGTGACAGCAACGCAAGGGATCGAAAGGGAGAATGATCGCCTTTAATTCCTAAATGATGCCCTGATTCTTCATTTTTTTCCTGTCTCGCCTTTTATGGATATCTCTTGATGGTGCTCGTAATGCCACGTAAGAGCCAAAGATGACAGTGTAGTTAGGAAGTAATAATAATTATGTATAATTATATCTCCCTGTCACAGATAATGAGATAAGTTGCTTTTTTTAAGCTTAGATAACTAGGAAACAAAATGTTGAGAACTCTGGATTCCTTTGTGCCTTACTTTGTGCCTTACTAGACTTGTGGGGATCAACTGTACTGCCACCACTATATGAAATATGGTAAAAAATATTAGGGACTCCTAATTCGTGGCAGATGCGCTAGGAGTAAGTTGCATCCCCTAACGTGTGGCGCCGCGCCCTAGCTTGCTTCCCCCTTCCCCTCTCTCTCCACCTTCTCCATTCCCTTTCCTCCCCTCCCCTCGTTTTTTCTCCACCAACAACGAGCGAGTGAGCGATGGTCCAATGGTGACAACAACGAAAACGACCCTCCAGCAAACTCCTTCAATGGAAGAAACATAGCAGGCGGCGGTGCGGCAAGAAACATAGCACCACCATCCCTCCCTCCGATGGATTCCCTCCACCCTCTTCTAACCATACTAGATCCAGGTCAGCTCCAATCCCTCACCTCTTCTACTTCCACCGCCGACACCATGCTTCCACCCAGCCTCGCTAACGTCGAAAGGCATTAACATGCCGGTGCAGCCCCGCTTAGCTTGCCTCCCCCTCCTCTTCACCTCGCTTTGCCTCCACCATCAAAACCAACCCACCGCCTGCTGCTGACCCAATGGCTCCCATGGCATCACCAACACCTCATCGCCCACCCTTGCCCGCCTCCCAATCCATCCCCTCTAAGCACGATACCTCACTTCCCCTTCCCTAGCGCCACCCACCCCTCACCCCATCCTCAAAACCCTAACCCTACCCCAAGCTTGTCTCACACGGTTGGAAATCGCTCGCGACACCCCCCCTCGCCCCCCACCCCACCCCGGGTGTGTGTGCTCGAATTAGGATCCCTAAAAAAAATTCCTAAAAAATGAGTTTATTTGAGCAAGGTAGGATTCAGGTTTATGTATACATGTGTATGTATATATGTATATACGTATATATATATATATATGTATCTATATATGTATATATATATATATATGTATCTATATATGTGTGTATATATACACACATATATATGTTCTAGTGTTAGTTCATGAAATTTCAATCGTCACCAACTGGCACATTTCATTCATCAACACCCATATGGCTTATCATGCTTCCTGACATTAAAGTCCATGGCACCAAAAAGATGCAGGCCTGAACTGTCATAGGCTCATAGCTCCTAATTAGCAACGGAACATGGAAGAAATCTGTGCATATAATATTGACAGATGGCAGCAACAGCTGCTGAGATCTTGTAAGATGTGAGAAAGATATGAACAGATTGATTCTTAACTTCTTACTCGCTAACGCTTAGCAAGATACTACGTCCACATAGTCAACTCTGATCAGCCCTAATTTTAGAAGCGTAATGGACTACGTGAATTCTTCACCCGAGAGACCTGCAACGGAAGTTAAAATGTCTCACATGATGTTCAGGATTAGCATATAAACATGGCAGTTTGATACTTTGATGTTTTTAGATTGCGCTTACAATATGGGACTTCCACTCCACTTTGCATCCCTCGGTGACACCAAACTGAGGCTGTCCCTTGACGTGGTGGAATATATGAACAAGGACCACAGCATCAAGAGCAGCATACTCTTTCTGCAGAAGGAGGAAGGATATCTCTGTTTTAGAGATGACGCTTTTTGTCCTCGATGAACAGTAGGCTATCTTACTAACTCGTGGCTTTAGATTGCAAGATGAAAGCATGAAGCATGTTTGATCTAGTTTTAACTAATGGTGTTCACCAAGATAAGCTTAACACAAGAAAATTTGCTTGTACATGAGAATAAGGCGAGGCATCTTAAGGTGATGCTGTTAAAAATGTGGTAATCGACAGGCTCATTTCTAAAGTAAATTTCATCATTTTTTTTTCATACAAACACCTGTCATGGTTAGAAAAGTTTTGTAAAAATAAATTCAGCATGAGACTTAAAAAAAACTCAATACAAAATTATGAGAAATAAATAAATCAATCTTCAAGGAATAAGGACTCGCGAGGACTGCTTTTAAGGAATATGAAAAGAAGATGACAGACCTGATTCTGGGTGAGAGGGCGCTGTTCCCAGTTGCTATTCCGTCGCGTCTTGTTCAAACCAGCTCCTAATATTTTCTGATACATTCCGTAATAAATAAAGATGGAGGACCAGATGATTCACACTCTACTATAAACTTTTTTAAAAATAAAATAAAATTGACTCGATGTCCTGTTAAGTGGGGCCTATACCGCTATAACAATTACCTTGGACAGCCCAGATAGACCACCAGTAGCCCCTTTGAAGAGCTTCTGGATATCAAGCAGCATTTCATAGGACTGGAAACATTTCAGTTCTCCATATGATTGTGACAGTTGATGCAGATCACATTGCAGATTATATCCTTTGGTTTACAATGAGGTAAAAGTAAGTACTTGTTTAACAGGATGCATAAGAAAGAAATTCCGTTTTCAGGAAAACAAGAGTGTATGGGAAGACATGAGTTCTTTTTTTTTTATCAAAATACTCCTTCCGTTTCATATTATAAGTCGTTTGACTTTTTTTCTTAGTCAAACTTTTCTAAGTTTGACCAAATTTATAGAAAAATACATTAGTATTTTCAACCCAAATAAAACATATTATCAAAATATATTCAATGTTAGATTAAATGAAACTAATTTGATATTTTAAATATTGCTAACTTTTTTCTATAAACTTGATTAAACTTAATAAAGTTTGACTATGAAAAAAGTTAAATGACTTATAATATGAAACGGAGGTAGTAGTATGCTACCTAGCTTTAGTATGTTCGAAGAACACATAATTCGCCTGAAGCAGCTATCCAACACTTTTGGGTCATCTTCATACAGCTTGATCAGATCAAAAATGAAAGCTTTCTTATCTGACGCAATTTGGATAATAGAGACCTAACCATAGAGCTAAAATCAATTAATGGAAGAACTGACATAGATAAAATGCAGAATTTCTGAAGGGGGAACAAGTAAAAAAATATCATGGGAACTTAAGGATAATAAGATAGTGGTTCCAAAACAATAAACACTGTGGAAAATATCACTGAGATGATCACCAACAAGGCTATGAGCTTATGACACAGGGAGTGATATGGATAACTGAATACTAGAACTACTAAATCGCTTAAATGATACCTAATACAATTATTTATCCTATTTTATTCAGTGATGACTTTTGAGGAAGAACAACAGGGGGAGATTTTCATTCAACCTGCTGTATCGCCACAATAATGCATCATAATGATTACCATAAACTAGGAAAAGGATTATAATTGTACCAGAAAACTAAGTTAAACATGGAAACTGACAGCAATTTAAATTAAGACATTGCTTACCTTATTAGGTTTGCTACCTTTCTCAAAATTAGGCTTCCATTCACAATCCACACCAATAATTTTACAAGCTTCAATATAACTTATTGCATTAAGAAGTCCATCAATCTCATCAACCCAGATAATATCTTCCAAAACCAGTTCTTTCAGATCTAAGTAATCAGACCCACAGCAAATCTCCTCTGGAACTGCTCACACACAATTAATATACATCAACAGTAGAAATAGAGTTGATGGGATAAAGTCAATTACAACGTATCAAGAGTACGGATAAAATTCAATGAATGTATCATCAAGCTGTGTTTCATAACTCGTGTTGTAATTTTGCATTAACCCATCCTGCATTCTCCCTCCCTCCCTCTCTCTCACGCATCCATGATTTTGTGTTGTCTCCTCATTTCCTTTGTACTGGTAAAAGTGTTAATCTTTAAAATACCTTGTTCCTAATTACAGCTCTTCCTATGGATGTAGTAAACCTCCCCACTATAATGTTTTTCTAGTAATTCTACATCAGCAACCCAGATTTCAAAGTTTCAGCTGAAACTCATCAACTTAATCATTCTAGAGGGTTGTAATAACCAAAAGGAATGTCATCAGAGTGGCTATTTAAAAGTTAATGCAAACGTAAAGGAGCTAATTTCTACAGCAGGTTGAAAATAAATAGCTAGAAAATTAAAAGAATACACACCTGCAGGACTACAGCATAATGTATGATAAATAACGTTGGTGTTTATGCTTACCCAAAGAATTGACATAGCCTTCAAGAGAGTATCTTTGGCAAAGTTCTTCGACTTTCTCCATGTACCCAGCTTCCATAGCTAGATATACCTGCGCAAGGTAACAAGGTCATGAGTAAAGCAATTATATTTTATACATGAGGATTGCCAGCAAAAAAAAAGAACCTATGAAGTAGATGACAGTATGGCTTCATAATAACGACCATCAATCCACATGTAACAAAAGCAATACATCCTAGCGATTTCATCCGATGAACAAACATAGAGGCATATAGGAAACTGTCTCTCGAGTGAATCCATCTTCCATTGCAGCAAATACAAAGAACAAACATGTCTAAAAGATGACTGTGACAATGTGGATGCATATTACCAGGTATTCCATCAATTTTGTTTCCTTCTTGGCCCGAACTTCTGCAATATCCCAGCACCCTTTCTCAGCCAGCTTCTTCAGTACACTGCAAATACAATATAATTCAGAGATCTATAAGATTAGTGAACATTATAGTAGAAATATTTTGCAATTTGCATTGAGCAAAAGAAAAGTTACCTCTCTTTATACAAATAGTTAACATCTGGGAACTCTTCTGTAAGGTCATGTTGTTTTACCAACTCATTCGCCCTCTTTAGCATTTTTATATCCAGATACTTTTGGATGATCAAACATATCATTTCCTTCCCCATGAAAACTGCCCACTTCTCTGCTGCCTCCAAGTGATTATTTTCAATCAGCTTTGTAAGAAAGGACTCATCACAACATTGGATAGAAAATCGTGTTATCAGGTTCACAGCAGTCACATAGGATTCTGATTCCATTAAGCATTGTACATATTGTTTGAGATGTTCTCTTGCTTTTACTAGATCTTCATCACCCGACTCTGAACCATACAATGCATGAGCCATATCTCTCAACTCAATATCATATGCCTCAAGAAGCTTTATCAGTATGCGTTCCTCATGGGGCACAATAGAAGCAACAATATCGAGAATAAGCCGCGCAGCAAGATGCTTTGCATCTAAGAAATCTTTCTGTACATATTTCACAGATTTCAAATGCCTTAGAGAAGAGATCAACATATGGCTGAAGCCTTCAGCATAGGTTTTCCCCAGGAGTGGTACAATATACATGCATTGAACAACATACGTGAATGGGCCTGGCTGAGGATCATTATGTAATGCCCTTTTTACCTGCAGCTGAAGGATCTTGAACTTTGGGGTTGCTTTATCAGTTCCTGATTTTTTTAAAAAAGATTGTAAAACGTCAGAGGTATGGACAATTAACAAGCGCATAAGATTAAGGATGAAATTGATATGGAAAGCAAATAAAACAAAATAAAATAATAAGCAAGCTTGTAGCAAATCCATGGCAAAGAGTTGGTTATGCAAAAAGTTTGAAGAGCTAAGGAATTCAAGAGCCTGTATTTTGCATTAACCAAATTCGAAAATCATATTTGATGAAACTTACCTCAACCAAGGTTCCATACAAACTACTATGGATTTAATCCGTCGATATTACTATGTAGGTAACTTTATTTATTTTCCTATCACGTGTTTATTTGTGGGAAAATTGTGTGACAGCATTTTCATATCATAATCTAGCAGAATTAGTTGCACCGAAGCTTAAAGAAAGAAATATTTCACACACCAATAATGTAGATATTAAATTACAACAGTACCACATAGATGATACTCCCTCTTTCTTAATAACTGACAATTTTGACTTTCCCAAATAAACTTTGACAATTAATTGCCCTTAAATTGTTAGACCAAAGTGAACAAAAGTTTTAATTTAGGGCAAATCCCACTTTAGTAACATGGTATCATTTCTAGTATTTGTAAATATTCAACAAAAAATATGAGTATCAGTTATCATGAAATGAAAGGAGTAGTTTTTGAATAGTATGAAAAAAAAAGGTATACCATATAGGTAGCAGTCCTTCAAAAGATACATAAAAGTAGCTGCAGAAACATGTGACAAATCAGAAAATGAGTGCAAGCACAGGGAGCGCTCTTCATTGCATTGATTGACTTCGGAGTCTTCCTGAGTCTCTGTCTTTGAACAACCCATATTTCATAAAATCGTCCCAACCTGCGTATGAGAACATATTTCCACATTAAATCAGAAATTGAACTTATCCACCAAAACAAATTATCTAAGACAGATCCATATCGCCATATGATGGGGCAGCTAACTATTTAGTTCTGCTCAGTGGAGGTTGCTTAGTTGCGAATACAAAACTGCGAATCTGCTAGAGAATTTATATACATCTATCGAGTCAACATTTCTTCTCACTCCAGGAATTCCTAACAAGGTGAAGTAGTATTTGTTTTCGCAAGATATAAAACGTTAACACCAACAGTTCATCCATTCTAGTACCTCAGAATACATATGGCTTATGCTAATGGGCACAAAATTGCTGCAGCAATATTTCCAAACATCTCTTAACGCGCATATAGCTAAGAATCTGTAACACTAGTCTGAACGAACTAGCAACAATGGATAACCAAGCAGCACCATGATATTGTTTTCCCACCCTCTCTCCGACTCCAGAACATCAAAGATCAAGAACAAGATACAACACTTTGGACAAGCAAAACGGAAATTAAAATGGAGGGCTCACACATTCCCTCCATTCATCCCAAAACAGATCGCTAGAGGGAATTTTTTTTTTAGTTTTTCTTTTCGAAAAAAAAATCCCCACTCGAAATCAAGGTCTCACTACTGAGAGATTGGGGGAGGCGAGGCTCCGCTCCGGTCGCCGCAACTCGCCAACCACAGACAGAAGCAGCAACGACGAAAATCAATCTGGAGAATGGAGATGAGACGAAACGAAGCAAGACGACGCGCGCGATACCTGCCCTCCCCCCACACACAGGGATTCCGGCCAACTCCTCCTCCAGTTCCACGACTCTTGGTCTCTTGCTTGGAACCAAGAAGCGACGGGGTTTTCTAGGGTTCGCGGTCTTTGGGAAGTGAGGGCTCGGAAATCGGAAGCGCGAGAAGAGAGATTTCGCGGACGAAACGCGGGAGAGAGAAAGGGGGTCGCGAGCCGACCACGACGGCAGCCGCAGGTGACGAGAAAGCACCACTCGTCTTCGGCGGCGGCGGCGGCCGCTGGACACCTCCGTTTTCGGCCTTCTCGGCCTTTTTTTTAGGGCTTTCTTGGCCTTCTTCGGCCTTTTTGGGGTATGTGCAAAGGACCAGCTTCTTTCTTCCCTCTTTTCCTCGGGTTGTTTTTTAGTAAAAAAGGAAAAAAAAAAACAGAGAGCTCATCTCATTGTGCAAGTGTTCTTGCAGGAATGGTGGTGCTGGTAGCCATGCGCACCCCTCATATCATCACCATCAAGGAAGAATGTTTTAAGTTGAGTAAATTATTATTAGCTAGTACATACACTTATAAAACGCTTGATTTGGTGTATGAACTTTGTCTAATACATGTGAACCAAGGCAAAAAAAAGAAGAAGGAAATGATAGTTAGGACGCGACGCGCACAGGTGAGATAGACATGAGGCATGCTATATTTTGTAAAGTTGATTTATGCTTTATTTTTCTGTACGACCTCTTGCATCATTTCTTGATTATTTATGTCTGTCTTCATGCAATCATCAATTTTTCTAAAACCTTGTATCATTTTTCTCACGTACATATCTATTTAGCATTCTAATCAACAGTTAAATTAACAAGATTATCCTTGTTGTGTTCTTTTGATCTTGGTTCATAGGCATCAGACAATTTCGTGTGTCAAAATTTACTAGATTGCACCCATGTCCGTGTACAGAAACACAATTTACTTTTTAAATAAACATGTGCTGCTAAATTAGAAGATCCACAAACAAAGTATATTGAAGGTCAATGCTAAGCTCTATTTCCCTAAGCATGTAACACATTTGGGGATGAGATAGGATGGATTGGACTCATCATTGTATTTAGGATGGGATCATCCCTACTATCCGTTTGGTATTAGGTATGAGATGATCTTAATTTTTAGGGGATGACCTATTATATTAGTGAGACAAAAATGGTGGGATTGATTGATCCGCTAGTTTTTGAGGGATCAATCCAACTCGGATCTTAGGAGAATATTTCTTTTTAGGGATATCCTATCCCACCTATCATCAAACCAAACACCCTAAAATAAAAATAGGTTCGACCCAACCTAATCTACTTCATTCTTTAAACCAAATACACAATAAGAATAGGGAAGATATCCAAGCAAACTTTATCATATAGCCACTAGAGATAAACAAGGATCACTTTAATTAGCACTTGCATGTCCGGTGATGAATGGCTTATTTGGGAAGATTTATGAGGTGCTGATAAGCAGTTCGTAGAAATCCAATTGGTGAGAACATAGAGAAGCTAGAAAAATCAGCTTCTGATTTCTACTTTATTTTCTACATTTTACAACTACATATTTATCGATGAGTGATTCTCATCTAGGTATATGTAGAGCATGGGGATCGTCGGAACCAAGGTATACGCAAGATCGGATCTAGAAGACAAGGAACAAGAGTTTATGCTGGTTCGGACCCTCAAGATGACTGGGTTACATGTATATATAGACTATTAATATGCCCGTGCTAAACGCTACGGTGCAATTCTATTTTTGTCTTAAATAATTTTTAAAATTTCATGTTAGCAAAAGAAAATTTATATGATATGTGTATTTGAACTTTATTTCAATTCATGTTGTACATCAAATATATTTAATTTAAAGTACAACACTGGGAGATGATGTCACAAATATTTTTTATGTTGGCAATGCGATGTTTAACACAGTTATTTTTTCCATTGGCACGACAAGCATATATTTTGGTTCAAACTTTAATTTATTGGACGAGTAATATGAAGATATTTTACACGGTCCATATGCACTGTCTTTCTATTATATCGTGAATTAATTAAATATGAAAGATTTTTACCTTTTCAATTGTACGGACGAACCCTAGAAAAAATATTTACCAAAAGAAAATTCAAACTGGGAGATGATGAGGCAGATATTTTTTAGTTTTCCATTGTCACGATGAGCATACATATTTTTTTCCACCGCAGCGTTTACAAGGATTATATAGGGCAAATGGTGGTTGTGGCGAAGTCGGCATTGATAGAAGTGACTGTTTATATTATCGTGCACATATAATTTATTTTATGGAAGGAACTATCGGTGTGTCCCATATATATTTTATACGATACAAATATTTTTTTAATTTCATTGTGACATACAACATTTCACATTGGTATTTATGTAAAATATTTAATCATCCCATGCGCGTATTATAAAATATAACATATTGATTTTTCTATTTATCACACAAGGCACATATCGGTCGTAGTCCATTGAGGACATAGCATGAGGGCGTGCATATAAACTCAAATAAAAGTTTAATATGATACACATATCGAATTAATAGTTTCGCAATGTATAGCAATATAACAATTGTTGGTCATCGTGTTAACATCTTCTTTCAGGACTACTAAAATAGTCAGGTTATCAGCCCAGTGCAAACTAACACATGTAGTACGAGATGGTATATAGAAGATGATCACACAGTATTCCACCTGGAAGGTGATGGCGTGTTGTACAAAACAAGAGGACGATGGTGAGTAGCACTCTGATAAACAATTGACTATCTTCTAAAATATGTTTTCGAATTAATTTTGATAATGCGAACCTACCTTTGCTCACCAGTCAAGAACATCTTTATACACGATATTCCTAGTACTCTTCCCTGTGGGGTCAACTTCTTTTTTTTGGCTTTACCAAAATTCTTGTTGTTTCCCTTGACACACCCCTTGACAATGCGACATATAGTTGACCATGTGAAAACACGGGCTCCGGGCTCTGGAAGATAGATCCTAACATTTGGGATAGTTTATCCTTGTGATTTATTAATGGTCATTGCAAAACTGAGACGCATTGGAAATTGTTTCCTCTTGAATTTGAAAGGAAGAGATATGTCATCGGAGGGAGATAAAGGAATTCGTGGGATGAACACCCTTTTGCTGGCATGCTGTCTACCAACAATCTCCGCATCAATTGCATTATCTTGAAATGCTTTTACCATCAGTCTAGTTCCGTTGCACAATCCATTATTTGGATCAAGATTACGAAGAAGAATCAGGGGATAATTGATTTTTACTATTAGCTCGTGTGGTGGAAGACCATTTGGAGTGATGGAGTTAAGGAAGTCCAAAGAATAGCTATTGTGAGGGTCATCATCAATAGAGTCAAAGCTGTGATAAACTTTGGCCTGCCCTAGAAATCTGTTGATCATATTTGCGTTCAGCTTATCCACATAATCATTTTTAGTAAATAGAATGGCCCGTGTGCTCATATATGCTACATAGCTTGCATTCTTTTCATCATGAAACGAGGGACACACATGATTAATCATTTCGTGTACTGAATCTTCGCTATACCCATAAGCTATCACAATTTCAACAAGAAAGCGAACGTAATCATCTTTGATAGTGTTTTCAGTGCTATTTCCAATTCTAAGGAGATATTCCGAAAACCATGTATCAGATTGAGCCCTCATGTTACGCGACAATCGTATATTCCTAATATTTTTCCATAAGTACGATCTCTGCAATGTTGCATCAGTTATCTGGGCCCTTGTCCCACGTGTAACCATAGGAAGTACCTATCTGAAATCACTGTCAAAGACAACAACTTTTCACTAAATGGCAATGAACAACCCATAATGTCTTGAAGAGACCTATCAAGTGTTTCAACAGCTTGACGCTTCGTCATTGCAACTTCATCCCAAATAATTAAGGACACCATGCGAAGCAATTCCGCGGTGCCACTTTGCTTTGTGAAGTTGCACATATTGTTGTGAGCAATTTTAATGGGTATTTTGAATCTCGAGTGCGCGATACGTCCACCCGGCAAAATCGATGCTGTTATACCAAACGTCGCAGTTGTAATCGCTATTAATCCCTCGGACTGCACTCTAGTAAGAAGCGCCTTGTACAGAAACGTTTTGCCACTGCCACTTGGACCGTCGATGAAAAATACCTGGTTCTTTTTATTAGTTACATGATCAATTATCTCATCAAATCCTACACGCTACTCATCATTAAAAAGGGTGTGTATATGTCTAAATGATCTTGGTCCACTGGCACGTTAAGTTCATCTATAATCTTTGTATTACATCGTTGCAATGTTCACCTGATTAGTTAAAACAAATATATGCATAATGAAACTATCGGTGGTTGTTCGAGTATAAATTTATAAGAAAAAACATGGCAGTATAACAAAAAATACCTATATCATTGATCTCGGGAAGACCATAATCCGTGATACCCTTCCCCATGGAATGAAGCAAATCTGTATATCTCATAGAACCATCTGCTTAACTGCTGCAGGGTTAGTGTTCTCTCGGTTGTAATCTTTAGACATTGAAGTCTTGTGATTGTCCCATAGTGCATGGACATCGGTGACTTCGCAAAATACCAGTATAGTTGCAAATAACCAACGCAGAGCAGATGACATTTGGAAAGTGGATGCTCATTCAATCAATCGTCATGTGACTTGTCCGTCTCCACAAGCCCTCTCTTCTCGCATGCCTCTCAGTAGAGTACGTTAAACCTGACACTCCTCAAATCTTCAAATGAGGTTGCACCTCGCACGTGGTTGAGAAGAACTCTCAAGTAGTATCTCTCCTCCTCTGCAAGGTGAGCGTACACAACCCGTCCAACCTGGGCTCTCTTTGTTTTCCTTTTCTGCCACACATTTTATCCGATTGTCCAGCGGTAGTGTTTGGGGAACTCCTTGTATATCAACTTCCTTGCTTCCGGGTCTACTTGATTCATTTTGAAATACTCCGTAAGTGTTGTCCTAGAAGAAGATGGACGACTGACAATATCCTCGAGATTACCATCCTCATCATACGTGACATACTACATGTTAGGAAGATGAAGTTGGAGCTACAAAACAGCTGGATAGATACCGAGCAGTGGGAAACCAAGCATCCTATATATAGCCTCTGGTGGTGTCACGTATCTGGCATTTCTGTACTGTTCTATCTCATTTATTTCCCCACATGGATCAACCGAGAAAGATGCAGAGTCATGTCCTTTATACACATACTTATATAGGCATTTTACAGATTTGATATTTGCACAAGCTTCAACATTGATGTGATAGTTATATCGCATAAACAGTCCTGGATTATATGGGACCACCCACCTGTTGTCTAACTCCGCACCCCTAATCTTGACACGCCATCCATCATCTCTTATCCTATACAAAGGGTATGAGTCCTTCCCTTGTTGTGTTGCCTGGTTGAACTGTCGAGGAAAGTCGAAGCGGCACTCTCCGTCCACCATACAAGCATAATTCTTTCACAATTCTTGTTTAGTGCGCCACAAGATCCGTGCAACATATGGTCAATGACAAGATGATGCAAAACAGAGTATTTGGCCTTGTCTGGTGTCTCCGCGCAAATCACTTTATCATACTCATCTGGGTTTGTCTATTTACTACCTGACTTCATGATCAACGAGATATATGCATGTGGTAGTCCCCTCTTCTTAAACTCAGTGACGTGCTCATAAGCCTGAACCTCCCTAAAATATTTTTTCTTCACAAATATATCCAGCATGTCATGCAGCTTAGCCTCTTGCGACATGGTCTGGTCGATTTTGTGGTAAATGGCCAGGTTCGATATTTTTCATTATCTCATCCCAATATGGGTTGCAGATCATTGTGATGAAGTAATCTGGCCTCCTAAAACACTGAACAAGAGCTATCGCATTGAGAAATATTTGCTGCATGTCGCGATCACCTCCAGGAAAAGAGCGAGGTAGCATAACCCTCTTACCAACCGCCGAACCACTTGTGTCGACCCCCGATTTTGGAAATCGGAGATCTTATGTGTTTATCCGTACCAATCCCTGGATCAGTAGTTGGTACACACATACATAGCCGGATCACAACATATCACGGATGAATTCAGACTAAAAAGGGTAAGTACTTACATTAGGGCCAGGCAGGCTAACATTTATCAGAGAACAACAGCGGTATACAAAACAATACAAGGGCCCGGTTGACATGCCACAGGCAGTCGACTGGGGAACGAGACCTAGAACGGGACAGCACTCCGATCATCTTGTTAAGTACGCAAGCGTACCAACAAGGGCTTCTCTTCAGGCACTCTGCCAAGAGGTATATATAGAACAACAATGAGTACAAAAGTACTCAACAAGCCACCATACAAGAATGCATATGATAGAAGTATTTCAAGGAATGGCTTTCGGTTCTTTTGCGTAAAGCAAATTTTGTAAATCCTTTCACAAGCCTAAGACCTAGCATAGACTGATCAATTTTTAATACCATAGTTCATTAATCAACGACGGTTCTGTCCACCATCCATTGTCATCCCAAGAATAGCTTCCCGTCATTGAGTCGTCATGGTTTTCTGAGGACATCCACCTTCCCTCCTCTCAGGAAGTGGCTCCATCAGCATAAAAACCATCATGTATCATCCCATCCCACACAAGTTAAGAATTTAGAGTCTAGCCAAGTGTAATACATGTCCCAGTGCTCAATATCCGCGAGCACGGCTATTCAAATAGATTTGGTTTACTCACACTGCAGTGGATGTACACTTTACCCGCACTCCGCGACTGCCCAACACATGAGCCTCGTCCTAACACATGAGACGCGTCATGGCAAAGCCTTTCGATAACCTTGCATTGGCAGTACCCGCTCCATGAAATATCATCCTCATGCACTCTAGGCGTATCTGTTTCTAGCAGTGAGAGGAGTTCTGGCGCTCCCGGGAAGGGAAGTCTCACACACACGTAAAGTTTATAGTTTATAGTTTAAGTTTAGATTCTCACTCTCACACACGTGGCAGTCCTATAAATGGCGATACCGACATAGGGCACGCATCGCGGCCCTACCTCAACGGCTGCCCCACCGTAGCGCACCTGCCTCACACACGGGTGGGTGAACCATCTATGCAAGGATACTGCCTCTGCTCGGCTATCTAGTCCGCTAGGTCTATACCCATCCGAGAAGTGCGGTTGTACGAGGGTCGTTTCATGCTTAACTTCATGGCTCGGTTCTTAACTGACAGGGGACGGTACTAGCCTTTTCCAGATACCACCCAAATCCACCATCCGCCCCGGTCGAAAACAGTTGTTTAGTTTCATTTCTCCTTTCACAAATCATGTCATCATATCATGGCAATGTGGTGCTCATGTCTCCACATGCCGCATCTCAATTACCTTCCCAAAGGTAATTGCCCAAGCATATAGCATTTTGATAAATATGAGTATGCATGATTCTAGAATAGCATTACTAAGCATTTGTCATAATTGACTAGGGACTCATACGTAAACATGGTTACAAGGGGATATGGGGTAAACAATATTCAAGGCATGGCATAACAACAAGTAGGATATTCATCATTGCATGCAACTTTATTTGCAAACAAAATAATTTCGCAATTTGGGATCGATATGTTCAAGGAATAGTGATGACTTGCCTTGCTCGGGATAGTCCTTACTCTATAATCTTGATCAACCTTCTCCTCCTGGAGCTGCATACGTTGCCTCACGACTAATCGACACACCAATACTATAATACGCGAGAAAAACCAATATTTAACCAACAATCAACATGTGCAAATAATTATAAATATCGGAGTCATACCTAGGGCTGCTCATGCTACTCGCTTCTATCCAAACACAACGATCATGCATTAAAGGAGGTTTTATTCTGTCTAAAATTTGGGGTACCGTTCTGTAGTTAGATAGACTTAGGGTTAACTAGATAATAGCAGTGAATCTTATATATATTATTTTATTAGTGGAGTTATTATTAAATTATGGACATATTTCACTCATCATTATAAAAGTTCAATAATATCAAAGTTACGGATTATCCCTCCGTATGGTTTGTAATGAGCTACCCTAGTGAGTTACAATTTAAACTGGAATTTCGTGAGGTAAGGATTAGTTATTATTCACCTACTATTTATGTTTGTCTCATGCTCTTTGTTGGGTATATACAGATGGTAGGGTAGTGCTCTCTTGTAAGGTTTGATTGAGATATACCGCACGTGTGAGTTTGAGAATATACGAGGTTTGATTATTTACGGAACGTGAACTATTTTCTGCAAGTCATACAATATATGTGATATAGGTGGGTTTGACGAGTTGGTACTTGTTTTATTAATTTAAGGATTGATTACCAACCTAAATATAGACTATGGTACAGGGGGTGTGGTTAATTAACTTCGTGTAGGTGATTTAGTCAAGCTAGCCCTGTTATTATACCTCGTAAACAAACCATGGTTTTATCCGTGAGTATCCTATTTTAGTTGTAGCACTGATAAGGTCAGACTTTATGTAAATCATTTATATGTCATGTACGTAACCACATATGGACGTATATTAACAATTGGGACTAGTATTTCTTTAGGCTTCAACTAATTTGAAATAGTGCGTATAATTGGTTTACATGGGTTTTACGATGATGAAGTATGTTAAAAATAATCATCCTCGGGTCTACTCTACTATACACAACGGATGCCACACTTTAAAGTACTATTTAGTTATTAAGTGATATATTCGTACCACCCTCACGATATATGCCATTAACGGAGTCTGTACAGATGATTTTAATCACAGTAGCTCTGTCTTTATTTCTCATAATTGGGGACCTAGGTATTTCACACAAGTATACTTTGAGCTATAAACCTATTAAGTTAATCCCCTAGTTGAATACTGCCTAGACCATGAACTTAATTATACGACCATCGAATAATAAATAGTACTAGTATTTCTTCTTTCTATACCTCCATTAATTTGAAACATTAGCTATAATTCAATTTATACGATCGCTATAGCAATATAACAGGTCAAAAATAATTATTTTACTCTACAATAAGAAATTTTATTTATTAGCACACTATTTAGGTTAACTTTTATTTTATTGATTGATATTATAAAAATAAATATATTTTAGTAAATAGTGAATCATATACCATTGGAAAGAGCATGAATTTAGATAAATTTAGGTTTAAGTTTCACTTGAATCGGAGCTAAAACGAATAAGTTACGCTTGTTTAAAAATTCAAATTTGAATAAATCCAAGAAATTGTGAAAATAGACTGTGCACTTAACATCAGTGGGGCCCACCTGTCACATACCTCTCTCTCTTTCTCCTTTTTCTTTTCTTTCTCTCTTTTTTTTCCTCCTTCTTCTTCCTCCTTTCCTCACCTTTCTTCTCTCTCTGCTGCTTGCTTCTCCTTTCTCACTACTCCCGGCTCCTCTCTTCCCTCCCTCCTAGCCGAGCGGCGGCGGGCGGGCGCGGTGGCGGGTGGGCGCAGCGGCGGTTGGGCGCGGCAGCAGGCGAGCGCGCGGCAGCGAGCGGGCGCGACGACGGGCGCGGCGAGCGCGCTGCGGCGGGCGCGTGGTGGCGGACCGGGGCGCGGGGGAGGGGGGAATTTATAGGGGGCGATGGGGGGCGATGGCCGACCCGGTGGGACGGACGGGATGGCGCGGGGCTCGGTGACGTGCGGCGCGGGGCGCGAGGGCGCGGTACGGTGGCGTGGGCGCGGCGTGGCGCGCGTACGGTGCGACGTGGGCGGGGGTACGGCGGCGAGGGCGCGGCATGGCGCGACGTGAGCGCGGCGGCCAGCAGGCGGCGCGCGACAGCGGCCCGGGTGCGGTGGCCGCGGGCGACGGCGGCAACGCACGGCGCGGCGTGCGGGTGCGGGCTGACGGCGACAGGCACGCGGCGGACGCGACGCGCGAGCGGCGATGGTGACAGGCGCGCGGCGGGCGTGGAGCTTGAGGCGCACGCGGGGCGATGGCGACGCGGGCGCGGTGCACGCGCGGCGCGTGCAGGGAGCGACGGTGACGCCTAGGGGAAGCCGGCCGAACACCTAGGGGCAAATGAACAGTGACATCTCTCTTTTTTTTGATTTTTAGGGTTCGGTTGACTTAAAAATCGAGGAAAAATTGTAATTAAAATTTGTATCTCCTCCTATGCATTTGAGGGATAATTTTAAGTATTCTAATGTGATTTTGCCAAAAACTTCATATCGACCAATATTAAGATTTATAATAGATTTAATAATTTCCTACCTTTTGGGATTTTTAGGGTTAGGGAGGAGTTTAAATAGGAAAATGAAAGGGGTTTGATCCGTAAATTTTCTAGGCAAGAAAATTTAGTACTTAGTGTCTAAAAGTCTCGTTTTGACCCAAAAGTTGTGATGGCACAAATATATTTTCATTGCGTTGTTCAAATGAGGTTAAATCCCGAAAATTAGTCTAGATAATTTTGGAGGCCTTCGATATTTTTAAAACTAATTAAAATATTCTAGGGTGGCCTTTGTTAATATAATAGCACATTTGTTTTAATTTATTTATAGGTTCGTTTCTTTTATATGGAGAGATTTAATCTATTTAATTATAATCTCCTAATGCAATTTGGAGTTTGGTGCAGTATTAATCTATATCGAATTAAATACTCCCGTAATTCTATTTTATATATAGGGCTTAGTTTATTTGAATGATTATCATTTAATGTGTATTTATATTTCATGGGATATTCTGAGACTCGGTACAATATTGATCTCAATATTGAATCAAATACACTCATGTTCCTATTTTACATATAGAGGTCAATTTGGTTATATGACCAATTATTTTATATGAGCGAATTTTATGCAAAGGAAGACTTGATAAATTGTTCTAAATATTAATTTAAATATTCCAGGAAACATTCATATATAATAAGGTCATTGTAGTGGTGACCATTATTTCATGCGTATTTATATTTTATGACACTCATCACATGGTTAAAGTATTTATTATTTGATCTGTACTTTTTATTATAGAAGTTAATAATTACATTGCACTTTATTTGGCTTGCTTCCTTGTGCAAAAATGTTTATAGGGTTAATAATAAATTATGTATTCTTGTAGACTAGATTTATTACTGAGTCGTTTATCCACAATTTATCTCATTAGTGTGACAATATATAATTTGGCAAACAATAGCAACCATAACGTCCAGCATGATGCAAAAGTTTTAAAAAGTTCGAAATTTTAGTGATTTTTATTGCCGGAATTTTCAGGGTGTTACAACTTGTCTCTCTAGAAGAAAACACATCAACCACACCCTGCAATCATTAAATAACCTAAGGATCAAATAACTTCTATATTGAATCCTAGACGGGCGACAGTGTCAATAGTCATGGAAATATGTTATACCATTTACCTAATATAGCTCAGCCCGTATCTTTTTTTGGTTCTCGGGGTTTGAGTACCAATCGAGTCTCATAGACTGAATTTTGATGTACATCTCAATGGCCCATTGCTAGAAAATTCATCCTCCGAACAAAATGATGTTTAGAAGTCTCCTTTATCATGCTGCCCGAAGCAACAACACTCCCTCGCTGTGACAAACCTATCCCTTTTTCCTTTGCCAGGTATACTATTGTCGCCATTATCATCTTCATTGTCTAGATAATTGACATGATAATGTAGAGGACCTAAACCCTAAACCCTAAACCTGGTCCAGCGGCATAGCGGTCCTCCCATCACGTCTTCAAGCGGTCGAGGTGCGACTACGGTTGGTCGGTGTAGTGGTCCCCCCACCACCTTTCCAAGTGGTCGAGGTAAGACTAAGGCTGGTCCAGTGGCGTAGCGGTCCTCCCACCATGTCTCCGAGCGGTCGAGGTGCGACTATGGCTGGTCTTTGATTAGCGGCATAGCGGTCCTCCCACCATGTCTCCGAGTGGTCGAGGTACGACTACGGCTAGTCTTCGACCAGCGGCGTAACGGTCCTCGCACCACGTCTTCGAGTGGTCGAGGTGCGACTACGGCTGGTCTTCGACCAGTGGTGTAGCATTCCTCCCACCACGTCTCCGAGTGGTCGAGGTACGACTACAGTTGTCCAGCAGCGTAGTGGTCCTCCCACCACATCTTCGAGTGGTCGAGGTGCGACTACGGTTGGTCGGCGTAGCGGTCCTCCTACCACCTCTCCGAGTGGTCGAGGTACGACTACGGCTGGTCCAGCGGCGTAGCGGTCCTCCCACCACGTCTCCGAGTGGTCGAGGTATGACTACGGCTGGTCCAGCGGCGTAGCGGTCCTCCTACCACGTCTCCGAGTGGTCGAGGTGCAACTACGGCTAGTCTTCGATTAGCGGTGTAGCTGTCCTCCCACCACATCTCCGAGTTGTCGAGGTACGACTATGGCTGGTCTTCGACCAACGGCGTAGCGGTCCTCCCACCACGTCTCCGAGTGGTTGAGATACGACTACGGTGGTCTTCGACCAGTGGCGTAACGGTCCTCGCACCACGTCTTCGAGTGGTCGAGGTGCGACTACGGCTGGTCTTCGACCAAAGGCGTAGCGGTCCTCCCAACACCTATTCGAGTGGTCGAGGTACAACTACGGCTGGTCCAGCGGCGTAGCGGTCCTCCCACCACATCTCCGAGTGGTCGAGGTATGACTACGGTTGGTCTTCAATTAGCGGTGTAGCAGTCCTCCCACCACGTCTCCGAGTGGTCGAGGTGCGACTATGGCTGGTCTTCGACCAGTGGCATAACGGTCCTCGCACCACGTCTTCGAGTGGTCGAGGTGTGACTATGGCTGGTCTTCGACCAGTGGCGTAACGGTCCTCCCACCACATCTCTGAGTGGTCGAGGTACGACTACGGCTGATCATCGACCAACGGCGTAGTGTTCCTCCCACCACGTCTTCAAGTGGTCGAGGTACGACTACGGTTGGTCGGCGTAGCATTCCTCCCACCACCTCTCCAAGTGGTCGAGGTACGACTACGGCTGGTCCAGCGGCGTAGTGGTCCTCCCACGATGTCTCCGAGTGGTTGAGGTGTGACTACGGCTGGTTTTCAATCAACGGCGTAGCGATCCTCCTACCACGTCTCTGAGTGGTCGAGGTACGACTATTGGTAGTGTTCGACCAGTGAAGTAGCGGTCCTCACACCACGACTTCAGATGGTCGAGGTACAACTACACTGATCTTTGACCAGCGGAGTAGCGGTCCTCGCACCACGACTTCAAATGGTCGAGGCATGACTACACCGGCTTTCGACCAGTGGAGTAGCGGTTCTCGCACCACATCTTTGAGTGGTCAAGTACGTCTACATACCTGGTCCTCGGCTAGCGATGGTAGCGATTCTCCCACCGTTTCCGAAGTGATCGAGTATGACTACACACCTGGTTTTCGCCCAGTGTGGTGGTCATCTCATCACCCCTCGTGCATCAAACTCTAAGTGTTTATATATATAACAGGAAACATTTACCCAGAGATCCCTTACCCGTATAATGCCCTGTGCCGAAGTCTTACCTAACGTTCCCTTACGCTAGTCCGACACACCTCCGAGGTCCTTACGGTCCTCGGCTGTGGACACTCATAGCTGATAAGGTAATGTTAGGCACTATAGAGCCAAGCGACCATGTCATATTTGGTCATGTCAGAGCACTCAATGGCAGCGTATTAACTAAGTTGTGTAACCGGGAATTGGTTTTCCCAACTTGACGGCTGGGGGCTAGGTATTCGCAGCTCGCTTGGGTCAGGTTGTAGGTTTTCAAGCTATACCCTCTGAGAACGAGTTCTCCAAGGGCATAGCTGGGGGCTAGGGAGAGTATCACACTCCGATTGCTGAGGGTAGCTCTAGCGAGAGTACTCTTTTATTATCATATGTAGATTCAATTTATCTCCAATTTTCAATCCATATTACCCCTAAGCATTCGCTCGGGGTTTTTTTCTATCTAACAATTTGGCTTCAGAATTGATTTCAGGAAAATCAGATATTAGAATAGTCAAGTCAGATTTCAGGGCTTTTGTCGCAGACTCTATAGTTACTCGATTATTCGAGAACGGTTGTTGGGGTTCGATAAGGGTTATGGAATGTAGTGATGGTGTACCCGCCATGATGAAATATTTGACTTCAATCCAAATTCTCGATCAAGATTAAATAGGGAACTTAGTCGTATACTCCATGCCGCCGTGTCGACGATAACTAGATAGGTTATTCCCAATATTGTACTCGAGTGATACTGATATATAATAGAAACACCGGCTTCGGCCAATAGGAGTAGTGCTATTACCTGTCAGATAAGGGGCCCGAACCTGTATAAAAATCCTTGTCTGTTGTCTCTTTACCTTAATCTCACGTATGCCCTGGTACCAACGGTCTCCATACCATGCAAATACCGTAGTCCTGATCTACAACATCAACAATGACAATCAAGAATAAATGGTAAATGGTTTCATTTTTCATGCAAACACAACATCTTAAATAACCATTCCAATTCCTCCTAGTCAAATTATCCTTTGTTAACACAATTCCTGTAAATACCATATAAAAATCTTAATCTTAATAGACATCCTAAGTTTCCAAATAATCTTATTCCTCTCAATATAACCATTATTAATCAGAGCTAAATACATAGATCGAACCGAGAATTAACCATTTTGATGAAAGTTCCATCTAAAAATATCATATTCTTCTATCAAATGAATATACACAATTGAAGCACACAAGTTATACCAATTATCCAAGTTCTGACCAATTAACGCTCTCCTAAAAGACACATTAAGCGGAACAAAACTCATAACACTTGCAATTGAAGCATTTGTCCTTCTGAATATACAATACAAAGATGGATATCTGTCCTTAAAAGAAAAATTTCCTAACCACTTGTCCTCCCATAACCTAACTTGTTCACTATTATTAATTAATCAGAACCCTGTATTGTACTCGATCGTCATTGGAGAGTTTGATTCTGCTTAGCGTACTGCACATTGTAAACTGAAGTGATTTTAATTTTTAAAATCAATTTCGATGTTTGATTTCAAAAGAAACCAAAACAATACTTTACTTGTCCTCTTTAGCGATCATGAAAAGAGAACCAAAACAAAGTTGAAAAACATTATAATCTGAATATTCGCCATGCAGGATGCCTAACACAAGGAACCAGGACCCTTAGTTGGGGCCAACATGCTAACTCAGGGATTACGATCTCTTGGCTAGTGAAATCCGAGCCCCTCAAGGCATCAATTTTCGCTAATTTTAACCCATTTCATATAAATTTGGACAAATTTTGAAGAAGATGCCGCATCTCGAACCATCTTGAAATGATCGAAATTTGTGAAATTAGATCGAAATTCATCGAGATTGTGAACCCGACTAACATCAGTTGGTACGTAGGAGGAGTTCTCACTTCCCATCACCTTCTATACTATTCTCTTTTTTTCTATCATAATTCTGAAATGTACTCGTAGTTTTGAATGAAACGGAAAGAAACTCTGTCCAGTAGTAGCATAGTGTAGCATTTCATGTCCAACGGAGACTGGCGAATCATCAAATCTGCCGGAAAAAGGAAAGAAAGAAATAAATAAATAAAGAAAGAGAAGGCGAGCTACAAAAGGTGATCTTTTGAAAGCATTGAAGCATCACCAAACTTTTCAAGCGTTTCAACAGAATAACAGCAGCATATGGGTAGGCTAGGGAAAGAAGCAAAGAATACACTAAGGAAAGAAGACAGCAGAAGAAGCATCTCAAAGCTTTTGATCTTCTATCAATATTTGAGTGCTATCCTAGTCACAAACTCACAATGCTTTTAGTAATAATGGTGTGGTATGTCCTGCCAATGGCGCCAAATATAAGCATTGATAGTTGGTTATAACTTTTTGAATAGATGATATAGAGTAAAAAGCTAGTACACAAGATAGTAATATGATTTCCTTGTGTCTCTTGTTTTACCGTTGGGCAAATTGAGCAAAAATATCAATTTAGATCAAGAAGTTACTCTTTTCATATCAAAGATGTTGACTTTAGACCGTACCGCTATTATTTCAGGGAAGGCTCTGTTCGTAATAAAAGCAAACAAAATGATTTAAAAAAAAGTTGATTTGCACTCACATAACATAATGGTGGAGGGTGACATAGTGATGCTCGAACATAGTGCAGGGTACTATAAATGAAATTATAGCACACCTCTGTTCTCAAATAGATGGCGTTTTAGCATATTAGTTTGTTGTCAAATATATGTCATTTTAGGTTTTCTATGCAATTTTTCCGCATTATCCCTAATAAATCTAGTTAGCGCATAATTAAGCTCATGGGTTTGTGTAACAAAGTGAGGAAAAAAAACATTGTGCCAAACTAGGTGTTCGGAGCTTGAATAATGATGCTTAATTAGGGGTAAAGTGGCTATTTTAGTAGGGGCAAAGCTTGATGAGAAATCCATGGCAGGCTAACTATTGAAGAAAGAAAGAATTGACACTATAATGCTAAATAGAGGAGAGAAAGATGTGGAACCAACACACCATAGATGTTCTTATTGGATTAAATATATACTTTTCTTCTAAAAGCCTCGAGGATACCATGTACTACCTTAGACTACTCTAATCCCCATCTCTAATTTCACATTTAACACTTTCATAAATATATGTTTTCATTCGCGTGCTGAGCTGTTGGGCGAGACTAAGGTCGCTCCACCCCTCACGTACAATTCCGATCCGCTCTGACCTCTACTGCACTCAGTTTCAGATTTGATGGTGTTTGGTTCGACTCAGTGCTACTCCGGATGATGACTTAAGGATCTAGAGCCGCCCTGAAATCCCTCTGTTCATATTTTGCCAAACACCCCTGAAACTTCAAAGTTTGACTAAATTTATAGGAAAACTTAGCAATATCTACAACACCAAACAAAACATATTATCAAAATATATCAAATGTTAGTTTAATTGACCTTAATTCGATATTGTAAATGTTATAATATTCTTCTTCTATAAACTTAGTTAAGCTTAAAAGGAAAAAAAATCAAAATACCACCATAAACTTTAGATGAAAGTTCGTATAGTGTACTAAACTTTGAAATTGTACATTGAACCTCCTAAACTTCACAGTACCATTTATAAAGCTCCTAATGTGATTTTGTATAGTGATTTTTATCTAATTTGTATAAAAGTTGGATGAGTTTGATCACGTGACATAGACATTAGACATATATATTGAAATCTCCACTTAATTTTTTTACCCATGATTAACTCTCGCTTACAAACAAGTAACAACATAACAATAGTATAATATCACTGTATATAGATAAGTTGATGACTTACCACTGATAATATGCAAATATGTTATATTAATTTTCAAAGTTATTCGTTTAAGCTTCCAAAAAATACAAAACCACTATCTAAAACCACCTTAGGGGTAATATGGATGACATTGCAAAGTTTATAGGGTTAGATATCCGGTTTAAAAGTTCAGAGTGTTAGATAGATTTTCATCCAAAGTTTACAGGGGTATTTAGATTTTTTCCAACTTAAAAACGTTTAATCAAAACGAAAGTCAAAACAACGATATGAAACAGAGGAAGTTTATAACAGTAGAGAAAACATCAAAATTGTCAATAATGCATCGATGAGTGATATACTTATCTTCATGGCTGCATTACCACTCTCCTTTCTCTCCTTCCTTTCCTTGCCCTTTTGTCGCCCACCGGCCACCACCCCCGGCCTCAAACCAAACAAAAACACAGCAAAAAAGGCAGAGAATTCCCATCTCTCCCACTCCTTCCGCCATGGCCGACTACCACCGCCCTTACCGGAGCGACCTCGACCTCCGCCCGCCGCCGTCCTCCGCCTTCCCGCACTCCAACGGCTACTACCTCCCCTCCTCCTCCTCTTCCCCCACCGCCAACGGCTACTTCTCCTCCTCCTCCTCCGACCCCAAGGGCACCGGCGGCTTCGCAGCCAACGGCGACCGGCGGATCGAGATCTACACCACGGCGCCACCGCCGCTGCCCCCTCCGCCGCGCCTCGCGCTCCCGCCGCCGCCCGGGAGGAGGGACGGCTACCTGGGAGGTGGCGGAGCGGGAGGAGGTGGAGGAGGAGGAGGAGGCGGTGGCATGTGGTGCTTCAGCGACCCGGAGATGAAGCGGCGGCGGCGGGTGGCGAGCTACAAGGCGTACTCGGTGGAGGGCAAGATGAAGGCGTCGCTGCGGAGGGGGCTCCGCTGGTTCAAGGGCAAGTGCTCCGAGATCTTCCACGGATGGTAAAAACCTCTGTGATCTGCTCTCCTCACGCCATGGCTTCCTCCTCCTCCACTTCTTTGGAATCAAGGCTCCCAAGAATCATCAACCTAAAGCCCTTGGAACATTCGCAAGTTTGATTTATATATCTATATATTTTTTTGCCCCCGGAAGGTAATGATCCTGATATCTCTTCTACGACTAGTACTACTATTTCGATGAAATTTGAGATTG
The DNA here is from genome assembly GCA_000573905.2 of Oryza punctata. Lineage (NCBI taxonomy): Eukaryota > Viridiplantae > Streptophyta > Magnoliopsida > Poales > Poaceae > Oryza > Oryza punctata. Next base: position 18,150,757 of record CM002492.2, on the reverse strand, counting down.
CGGGTGTATATTGATGAGCTAATGGAGGGTGGGAGACGTTCGCGAATGCTCGTTGATGCGTGCGCGGTAGGCGAGCTTGAGGAATAATATGCATTTTGCGGCGGCGGTGATAACTAGTTTGTGTTGCTTATCTTTGTTACTGATCAGATGATTTAGTAGTAGAGTTGTGTGGGTGGATGTATCTTTTGTTGATCGATAAAAAATTTCTCCTGCTGTTTTGGAGGCCTCTTGAGGCATTTTAATATTCAACCCGAGTTGGTATTTGGCTATTTGCTGCCACAGTTTGTTTGTTATTACTTCCACTTTATTGAAGATGGTGTAATATTCGCCAATACTTGACACCTGATAGATGTAGAAATGGGTGACATGATCATCTTTGCTCATCAGTTTTATTTGTTTACTATTCACCAATATTTCTGGTTAACTGTGCTGGTGTTCGTTTGAGTGGGTGATCTGGAACAATGAGTACGAAGGTTGATAAGTTGATCAAAGCAAGTACAAACTATGAACATTGATGTGCTTCCATCTGAAATACAAAAAAATATTGGTCACCTCAACAGCCTAGTTTCAAACTCTTCCTGACATATGGCAACAACAAGCTAACCTTGTCTATTAGCAGCTTCTTAGAACATGGTAACATTTTTCTTGCTCATTTTATCATTTCTATGGTAAAATATTTCAGAAAAAAAAAGCAGTAGTTAGGATGACATGCTGTCTAACTCTTCCTTTGTTTCACCATGTTTGGTATGATGTGATTTTGTTCACCAAACTTCCTTCGTTGTCTATGTTAGACCAGCATTAAGCTAGTGATTTATAGCTTTAAACTTTCTTTTGAAACACGTCAACCAACTAACAATATATATTAGTAACAACTAAACATAGCAATATATTTTTGTTGTTCCTTATTATGACCCCTATGTTCTGTTCCAAAAATTCCCTTAGCTTCATGCATATTATATCAGCATAATCAATTCAGTGATTTTGTAAATTTGTGGAGATGTCGATGTCTGACTACGCACCTTTAGTCCATATCATATTAACATACTTAAGTCAATGATTAACAGAATTGCTTGGCACCTTCACTGTCGACATGAATGATCATATCATGTTCTCTTGAGGTCTTGCATGTTGTTTTGGCACAGACCTTGATTTTGATAGGTGATACATTGTGATTATTAACTGAATCTGTGGTAATACTTAACAAAACATGGCAGTAAAATATTTTCAGCTCAGATAACAACGAGTTCTGTTATTGGGCATCATTCATATGTCAAAACCCTTGTTACACGTAGAGCACCAAAGAACTATGTGGTGTTGTGACTATCAGACAAAAGTGTTCCTCATTGATCTGTAGAGGAGCCAAACATATGAAATGGTCCTACATTAGTGATCTGTAGGGGGGATCCAACATGACCCTACATTAGTGATCTGTAGGGGGACCCAAACATGACCATACATTAATGCTGGTGTTTAAAAGAAGACTGTACTGATTGAGCATTTGAGCTGTTGCCAGGGAAGGTATCAGCCTCTCATCCTCCTTTTAGTTCCTTACATGTGTTGCTGTGTATTCTGTTTTCTAGTCCCTACTTTGCTACTATACACTCTGTAATCTACTACTACTAGTATATGATTAGTACTACCATCTCCTTTTGAGTGAACAGTTGCTTTCACACGACTGGTTCAGATTCAGAGAGCGAGTAGCTTCTCAGTGACTGCAAGAACTGAATTCATGAAAATTAGTAGTACGATGCTGATGCATTGTGGTCACCAGGAAGCTAAATGCTGCCTTGCTGTGCTTACCTGTGGGAAGTTATGTCGGTCAGGGGAGGCTCTTCAACACACTTGTCCTCTACTTGATGCTGATTGTGGAATCTTTGACTGCTTGGTGCTGGTGATCTCTGGGAGAGAAATGAAGGACCCTGACATTGCCCACGTGGTTTATTTTATGAAGTTCATGTGCATAATGAAAACATGTTGATTTTTTTTACATTAAATTGTTCCTAAAAATTTAGCTTTTACCACTAATTTTCATGTAACTTTATGGATAAAATTTACGAAACAAAATTTGAAACGCCCAACCCCAATATGTGAAAACATGTTGATGTTTGAACTGATGTACCCACAGGGCCACAGGAGTAGAACAGCATGTTTTGGTGTCCCTACTTAGTACTGGTACTACTCCGTTGGAAAACGTTCATTTTAGGTCCCACCTTCGTTAGAGTGAAGGTGAATGCCACATCTAATTTAAATTATATCATCTACTTATTAATTAAGAGGTAATAAGTACAACATATCACATTTAATACACAAACCCAAATATCACATCTAATACACAAACCCCAAGCCACTGCCGCCTTGATGATGGCAGTTCCACCCCAAGTAGCCTTCGATGACGACGGTGCTGGAGATGGCGAAAGCCGCCGATCCGACGAAGCTAGGCTACGATGACAACAGGGTGGTGTAGAGGAGCTTGGCCACGACCTTGGCGACGTGGTGCTTGAGGTCGAGGAGGGCCTTCTGGAAGGTGGTGTGAAGTAATTAGCGATCTCGTCAAGGGCTTCCTGGATGTCGCCGATGAGGAGGCAGGATGGAGCTGTTGTTATATCATAGCTCCGGTGGCCGGGTGGTGGGCCTCGAGGGAGGGGAGAGTGGCGTAACTGCCAACATCTAATTTCCTCTATGTAGCAAGAGAAGAAGGTCTCTGGTTGTGTTGCTGTCGAAACAAGAATTCGGCAATATGAAAAGGGGTAGCGTATGAGACCTAAAAGTGGATGGATGCGGAGACAAGGATTTAGACAGGTTCAGGCCCTCTCAATGAAAGATAATACCCTACTCCTGTTTGGGGATTGTATCCACCAAGTTGTGTATTGATATGACGATCTAGTTGTGCTTATGCCCACGAGGTGCACTCTGTCCTCCTTATATAGCCGAAGAATAATGGTTTACAAGATAGAAATTTAACTCCTTATGGTTTAAATCTCTTATAACTAATCTACAATCTTAACAAACCAGGACTACAGGTCGTGTCTTGATACATAAGTCAACGTAATATCCAAGTCCTAGTTTTATACATATTCTATATACATAGTATATCCCCTATAACCAATCGGATAACTAGATTTGTGGCTATGTGGTACCCATAATCTCCATAGTAGCCCCTGAGACCTTCACAATCGACGAGATAATCTTCTCCCAAATTAAAACAATGGGCGCACCTTCGATGTGCACGACATCATATTTGGTTGCACATGCAAAGATGTCGAGGTTCTTGGAGACGTCTTGGTTAATGATGCGAAGCTTGCAAAGTAGTGTCAATAGAATTTGCCGGTGACGAAAATAATGAAGATGAAGTTGCCCCACAATGGTGATAGAGTTGCACTGCCGTGATGACGTGGACACGAGTCGGCGGCAACAAAAGCAAACCAGTGGCAAAGACACGTAGTCGTGAAGATAAAAACACCAGTCGGTAGCGGCGAAACCAGTCGGCGGTGAAGACGTAGACTCCCGACAACGGTGGTGTGACCAACCAATAGTGTAGGCGGAGACACCAGTTGGCGATGATGAAGGCGGACCGGTGGTGAAATCATAGATGCCCAACAACAGTGGTGTAACCAACCAACCGTGTAGGCGAGGAAACCAGTCGGCGGCGGCGAACGCGAGCCGGTGGTGAAGACGCAGATGCCCGACAACGGTGGTATGACCAACCAACCATGTAGGCGGAGACACCGGCTGGCGGCGGCGAAGGCGAGCCGGCGGTGAAGACGTAGACGTCCGACATCGGTGGTACGATCAACCAACCGTGTAGGCGAAGATACCAGTTGGCAATGATGAAGGCGAGCCGGTGGTGAAGACGTAGACGCCCAACAACGGTGGTGTAACCAACCAACCGTGTAGGCGGAGACACCAGTCGGCGACGACGAAGGCGAGCCGGACGTTCTGACTGATCCATTCCCGAAGCGTAGGAGATAGGCTTGAAGCCATGAATCCCTACTATGCATATCTGGATTCGGATCCTGCAGTATAATAATGTAGGATGAGTAGCATCTGATGCAAATATAATACTTGAGAAAAATTCAAGCATTTTAAAATATTTATAAATATATATTTCTCCTCTTGTTGAATTTGATTACCCCGAGTAGATGACTCTTTACGTTTAAACACTCTGCTCGACTAGTCATTGACATGAGTTCGTCATTAATGGAACAAAGTTTCACGGATGAGAATTTACTACTCGGGTACCTTTGCAATTGTGAAGAGTAGAAAGCAAATTATATTATCTCTATGCTTTTGATTTCTTTCGAGTAATACTTAGCACCTTGCGTTATACACTCCATCCAACGAGCCCCCGGGTGCTAGGAATCGGCCCAAAGGCAATTATCCATCGACAAACCAAACGGAAAGCATAGGGAAATAGAGCTCCGTAACTCGATCGGTACTTTTTTACTCGGATTATCTCGCAAGCAAACAAGATAAACATTTGAAAATTTTTGAAAAAATATGATATAACATCTGTAGCCCCCGACTCACTACTCAATGGAGAACCAATTGATGTAGTGAGGCGAAGGAAAAGAAAAATATCATATAAAGTAAAATAATGATGACTTAGCTTTTTGGTATTCCCCATGGTGATGGCAGAAGTGGCCGATGTGGAGAGAAGGTCATCCATCAATGGCAATGAAAACACCAGCCATGGAAGTAGCTGAGACGACTGGCGATGAAAATGAAGACGCCCATCAACGGCTGCGGAGTCCGCCAACCGTATAGGCGGAAACACCAGTCGACGATAACGAAGGCGGTCAACGGTGAAAGCGAAGACGTCCATCAACGGCAGCGGGGTCCGCCAACCTTGAAGGCGATGATACCAGTCGGCGGCGATGACGGCGGCCGACGGTGAAGACGTAGACGCCCAACAGCAACGGCGGCGAAGTGCACCAACCGTGGAGGCGAGGCCGCGGTCGTAGAGGTTGTGAATGGTACAAGCAAACGCTGCATCGATGACATCGGTAGTCGGGCCACGCACCGTGCCCTGGTGTACCCCTCTCAGCAACATGGTGGCGTTGGGAAGAATTTCCCTGATGATCAAATATGCAATAAAAAATCATGAAAAGATTAATATATGTTAGTAATTAATCTAAATATATAAATTGCGAGGAAGCCGGAAACTGGCAGCACGGCCAAATCCCATCACTCAGCAATATATGGTTTTTTGATCTCGATTGCCATCCTGTGCATGCGACCAACCATCGCTTCAGTAGCAGCAGGTAGCTGTTTGATCTTGATTGCTATCTGATTCATGTGAACAACCACAGCTCTGACGTGCATGCAAAAAAAAGGCAGTAAAGCTTGACTGATCTGTTAGTAAACAGATAAATAAATATTTTGTATATAGAAGGATGAATGATGCACGGAAAAATTAATTAATCCATGCACGAGTGGATTAACACGTCATGTGCATGTTTGTTTCCTGGGAGGCGACGATTTCCGCGTGGCTTTCCGAGTGGGCGGAGCGAGCGTTTTGTCTTATGCGGCCGCGGCGGCCTGGCAGCAGCCAATGGAACAACTTGTCGCCCAGAGTATGTACAAATAGGAAAAAGAAGAACATCAATCTGTCGTTAAAATTTAATATAATAGACAACAATAGATTGGAAAAGAAAACTCAGTGACATCGAAAATTGAATCCATCGAACTCGCCAAAATTGATCTCCCCGGATAGATTGGATCTGAGCTAGAGAGGAAAAGCTTGTCGAAGCTATCGTTGAGAAAGTCGAGGCTTCCGAAGTGGAAAGCCTGTCTTTAAGCGAAGACGGATCTGACAGCTCCTTAAAAGTGATTCCATTACACTTGTCGATGATACTCTCGACGCTCTCCTACCTGACGCGCCAACTGTCGAAGACACCAGTTGTACGACAAGTGTGATTAGTTAAACAAACTAATTAGGCGTAGCCCCCGACTATGTGATTAGTACAAACTAAACATATAGTTAAGGTTAATGATATCAACCATCCGAGTAGTTTTAAGCCACCTAAGTAGCATAACGATAGCACATACGGTATGAATCCCTGAGTAAATAAGACTCAAGTGATAGACCGACTACTTTATGAAGTATGATGCATGCAACATAAAGTTACCACATCTTTGAAAATTCACATAGCAAAAAACAACTATAGAGAAGCCAGTATGCTGTGAATAAAAATTCCAAAGTATCAGGCACATACCATGTGCACACTGCTTTAACAGATGTGCTTAAGTCCCTAAAAGACACATGGTTTTACCACACTTGGAAATATACGGCATATGTAGTATAACATCCGAGTAAATAAACTCATGGAAGATTTACCAACCGCCCGAAAAATGACCAAAATATATAATTAGCCTAAACCATAATATTGGTCATAAAAGTGCACACTTACGTGGCAAAAAGCAACGATATTACATTTAATCGATTGCTTTATAGATCAAACAGTGCCTTGACTTATATATATGAAAAAGTCAGCGGGGCAGCTAAATAAAGTTTCACTGTTTGTCACCTTTTAAAGTGTCTAAAAAGTTGAGTAACAGCGGTATAAAAGGATTTTAAGGTATTGGGCACTTGATCACGCGCACTTTTGCCTAAGCAAAAAATGCCTAAGTCCCTAAAAGAGCATGACTGGCCACACCTGATAATATGGGCTGCAGACATTTAGGCCTTGACCCAAAATATTCCCACCGATACCCTTAAAATATGATGTGTAGAGCACGTCAATTAATATGCTCCTGAATGATAAATTTCCCAAACGATATAGATCAAGCGTATCTCATCTGAGTAACTTCTGATCCGGGTAGTTATCCCTCATGGGATGTACCAAAGTAGATGTAATAATCAAATCCCAACTGGCACAAGTACTCGGATGATTGTCCTCGCGGGGAATAATGATTGATCCAAACCTTGAGCATAGGGGATAAGCTCTCGGCCATGAATATGTATCCGGAACAAATCCAATATTAAAGGTATGGTCCTTATGCTTGAGCTAATAAGCCCCTGAGCGTATAGCTTGTCCTTCTGTGGTAGTCGAAATTATCCATTGACGGTAGCTGATGCAGTCGGCATCGAGGCGAGATGACCGACATGGAGATGATGTTATCCATTAGAAGCAATGGCGAATTCCACCCACTGCGGAGATGAAGAAACCAGTCGGCAATGCCAGACATGACCAGTAATGAAGACGAAGTTACTCATCCACAGTAACAGAATAGGTGCGGCAGCGGAGGCATAGCATGATGTTGATGAAGATGATGATGTCGGTGATCCAATCAATAGCAGTGTAGCAGCCGATGATAACGACGAGGTCGCCCATCAACGGTGGCATAGTAAGCCAACCGTGAAGGGAGAATAACAAGTCGGCGATGACATAGGCAACCGAAGGGGAAGACATAGTCACCCATTAACGACGGCGGAGACTTCATGGCTTGGTTGATGGTAATTGACCGGAGATCACGATAGTGTCGATGGAGAAGGTGCTGGTGATGATTTCAGTAATAATAGTCCATCGAATTGTTGAGATTATGTCAAACCTCGAGTAGTTTCCTTGACGCTAACGCTTGCATGACGAAGATTGATGCAATGCTCGTTGATTTATGACGATGGCAGTAGAACTTGGTGTTGTAATTGTTGCAGATGCTTCTTTTGGAACAAAGTAGATGTTGTTGTCCAACTCGTCGAATCTGAATTGATTGGTTAACAACTTTAAACTCCCAGACATATAGATTAAATCTTAAACTTGATACTCGAGAAACTTGGAGTAAATTGTGGTAGCATCCAGAAACCAAAAATTATCGGTGAAATAATTGTAGTTGCTGAAGTAGAACGACTGCTCTGAAGCGAAGTCGAATATAACAACTCCAGGAATTAACTCATTGGATGGTTAATTGATTGCTTCATCTTGACATAATGTCTGTCGAATTTTGAGTCTTGTATTTGTGTAGCCCCCGACTCTATGCTTAGTTGGGGAACAACTGATCATAGAGTTAAGAACTGTAGCTTGTCGTCGAGTAACCATCACTTGAGAGAAGATACGCATTGAGGATGTCCGAGTAGAAATCTTGAAGATTGGAATGCCACTTTTGTAGTAGATTAGCACGGCGTCGTATTTGGTGGCACATGCCAAGATGTTGAGGCTCTTGGAGATGTCTTGGTTGCATGACGCTAACGCTAGGTGGAGATATCTTGGTTGGTGAAGTAGCGAAGCTTGCGAAGTAGTGGCAATAGAGTTTGCTGGTGCGAAAAATAATGAAGATGAGGTCACCCCACAATGGTGATAGAGTTGCACTGCCGTGATGACATGAACTCAAGTCGGCGGTAACAAAGGCAAACCAGTGGCAAAGACGCGTAGTCGAGAAGATAAAAACACCAGTTGGCAACAGCAAAACAAGTCAACGATGGAAGAAGCTGAATGTTGGTGAAAATGAAGACGCCCATCAACCGCGACATAATAGGCCAGCCACGAAGGTGGAAATGCCAGTCGGTGGCAGCAGAGATAAGCCGGTGGTGAAGACGTAGATGCCCATCAACGGTGGTGTAACCAGCCAACCGTGTAGGCGGAGACACCAGTCGGCGGCGATGAAGGTAAGCTGGCGGTGAAGTCGTAGACGCCCAGCAACGGTAGTGTGACCAACCAACCGTGTAGGCGAAGACACCAGTCGGCGACAACAAAGACGAGCCGGTGTTGAAGATGTAGATGCCCAACAACGGCGGTGTGACCAACCAACCGTGTAGGCAAGGACACCAGTCGACGACGATGAAGACGGACCGGCGGTGAAGTCATAGACGCCCAGCAATGGTGGTGTGACCAACCAACCGTGCAGGTGAGGATACCAGTCGGCGGCAGTGAGGGCAAGCCGGCGGTGAAGTCGTAGACGCCCAGCAACGGTGGTGTGACCAACCAACCGTGTAGGCGAGGACACCAGTCGATAGCGGCAAAGGCAAACCGATCGTGAAGACGTAAAGGCCCAACAACGGTGGTGTGACCAACCAACCGTGTAGGCGAGGACACCAGTCGATAGCGATGAAGGCGAGCCGGTGATGAAGACGTAGACGCCCAGCAACGGTGGTGTGACCAACCAACCGTACAGGCGAAGACACCAGTCAGCGGCGGCGAAGGCCAGCCGGTGGTGAAGACGTAGATGCCCAACAACGGTGGTGTGACAAACCAACCGTGAAGGCGAGGGCACTAGTCATCGACGATGAAGGCGAGCCGGCGGTGAAGACGTAGACGCCCAGCAATGGTGGTGTGACCAACCAACCGTATAGGCGAGAACACTAGTCGGTGACGATGAAGGCGAGCCGACGGTGAAGACGTAGGCGCCCAACAACGGTGGTGTGATCAACCAACCGTATAGGCGGAGACAACAGTCGGCGGTGGCAAAGGCTAGCCGGTGGTGAAAACGTAGACGCCCAATAACGGTGTTGTGACCAACCAACCATGTAGGCAAGGACACTAGTCGGTGACGATGAAGGCGAGCCGGTGGTAAAGACGTAGATGCCCAACGATGGTGGGGTGACTAACCAACCGTGTAGGCGGAGACACCAGTCGGCAACGATGAAGGCAAGCCGGTGGTGAAGACGTAAATGCTCAACAACGGTGTTGTGACCAACGAACCGTGTAGGCGAGAACACCAGTCGGCGATGATGAAGGCGAGCCGGTGGTGAAGACGCAGACACCCAATAACGATGGTGTGACCAACCAACCGTGTAGGCGGAGACACCAGTTGGCAGCGGCGAAGGCAGGCCGGCGGTGATGTTCTGACTAATCAATTGCCGAAGCATAGGAGATAGGTTTAAAGCCATGAATCCCCACGATGCATATCTGGATTTGGATTCTGCCGTATAAACATATATGATGAGTAGCATCAGATGCAAATATAATACTTGAGAAAAATTCAAGCATTTTAAAATATTTATAAATATGTATTTCTCCTCTTATCGAATTTGATTTTCCCGAATAGATGACTCCTCACATTTAAACACTCTGCCCGACTAGTCATTAACATGAGTTCGTCATTAATGCAATAAAGTTTCACATATCAGAATTTACTACTCGAATACTTTTGCAATTGTGAAGAGTAGAAAACAAATTATTTTATCTCAATGCTTTTGATTTCTTCCGAGTAATACTTAGCACCTTGCGTTATACACTCCACCCAACGAGCCCCCGGGTGTTAGGAATCAGCCCAAAGGCAATTATCCATCAACAAACCAAACGGAAAGCATAGGGAAATAGAGCTTTATAACTCGATCAACATATTTTTACTCGGATTATTTCGCAAGCAATGAAGATAAATATTATAAAAATTATTGAAAAAATATGGATAACATCTGTAGCCCTTGACTCACTACTCAATGGAAAACCAATTGATGTAGTGAGGCAGAGGAAAAGAAAAATATCACATAAATAAGAAAATTAATGATGACTTAGCTTTGTAATATTCCCCTCGGTGATGGCAGAAGTAGCTGATGTGGGGAGAAGGTCATCCATCAGTGGCAATGAAAACACCAGCCATGGAAGCAGCTGAGGCGACTGGCGATGAGAGCAAAGACGCCCATCAATGGCGGCGGAGTCCGCGAATCGTATAGACAGAAACACCAGTCGACGACAACGAATGTGGTCGACGGTGAAAGCGAAGATGCTCATCAACGGCCGCGGAGTCCGCCAACCGTAAAGACGATGATATCAGTCGGCGGCGATAAAGACGGCAGGTGGCAAAGACAAGTTCGTTAACTAAACAGTTGCGCACCTCCAACGTACATCCACAGATCCTTATTGGCATGACGCCTTGGCCCTGCGACAGGAGAGTGAGGAAGAAGGAATAGGGGAGAGATGAGTCCCACTGATATTTGGGCTCCGTATATTTTTATTATTTTATCTTTTTGCTTATTGGGATTCCATGTCAGCCAAAACCAACCTAAAAGCCACCATAGGATTTAATTTACACCGGTTTTTTTCTAATAGTTGGGGAACACAGGGATATGAATGAACTCGTGGGGATATAAAGTGAACTTTTCCTTGTCCATTTGATCAATCTCGGTTCTTGGGCCTTAGCTGGGTGCTACGATGCCAGACAATAATTTTGGAGCTTTGTGTTTGTTCTGTCCGGCATCGGCTCCGTCTGGGAATCGTTGTCGAGCCCTATTCAGTTCGTCAACGACTGGGATCTCCAAGAGAGAAAATGAAGCATATTTTATATAAAAGAAGCATTTTTCTTATGGTTTTGTTATAAGTTTGTCAATATTTTTTTCATTAAAAGCACACATATTTTAGTGTAATTAAAATATAATTAACGTGCAATTGTAACTAGCATGTAAATAGTAGTATGGCGGGGCCTCCTTTTCCTTCTCGGTGATGCTGCAACGGTTGGTGCCCTGTGGTGGCTTGGGAAGCAGGGGTGGCAGTGCCCATCACTGGGCTCTCCCCGACCGGAGTTGCGGAGGGGAACAGTGGATGGTGGGGCAGGGGAGAAGGCAGCAGTAGCAAGAAAATAAGCAAGGAGGCGGCAACGGATCTGGTGCGGTTTAGCCAGATCCTATGACCCCCCATCTCGATCTGGGCTCTTCGGCAGCCCTTGACAACGGCGAGCAAGAGGGGACGTCGGGGATGCTGAGGAATGCGGTGGCCTACCAATCTGGAAGGGACCGTGCCATGGTAGCAGTGTGCAAGCAGCGGTTGGTGAGGCAACGACGAGGGCCCAGGGCGTGCGGTCGGCCGAAGACGCGAGGAGGCGGTTGACGGCCAAATCCGGTGTGGGTGGCCAATGCAGGTGGCCCCGGCGGTTGGGGAGGCCGGTGCGGGTGGTGCCAGGAGGTCGGTGTGAGCGATGGCAAGGATGCCAACTCGACTGACGATGTGGGACGTCGGCGTGGCGATGGCAGGGAGGCCAGTGTCGGCAGGTGTGCCACAGAGGCATGTGAAGGCTGGCCGGTGGGGGTTGTCAGTTCAGCGGAGCCCACGCACTGATGGAAGATGGCTGGTGGTGGAGCTTTGGAGCGATAGCTATAGATCGATAGGGGGCAGGCGGTAGGTGAAAATCTAGTCCGGTCTGGCCGAGCCAATAACGACGACGCTGCTGACGTCATTTTCCCTCTTGGGGGCATTGTCGAGTCGTTCCTCTCCCTCTGGCGGGCTATCGGGTGAAAACCCTATCTTGGTTCTCCTTAGACCTCGATGGATAGTGGCGTCGGTGATCACCATCACTTTTCTCCCTGGAAATGTCATCTAGGAGGCCCTCGTGCCAAAACCTCTCTCTGACAGCTTGTGCATGCTCTCTCTAGATATTTGTCCTCTTGCAGCGCCCTAGCTAATGCAAGTTGGCCATGTTGGCGGGCCTTGTGGGAGAGAGTGCTTCCATTTTTCTCTCTCACACTCTCCCCTCCAAATCCCAAAGGTGTGGATAGAGTTGAGTGCGGGGCTCGCTGTTAAGTTTTGGTTCTCGGTGGTTCGGTTGTAGTTTCTTTGTTGCTCTAGCGGTGGCTGGTCACACTTAGCGATGGTTGGTCCGATGCTAGCCTTCTCCTGGGTTCTATGTAGATGTTATCAGTGCGTGGTTGTGGTTTTTTTCTTTCCCGGCTACTACCTTTCGGAGAGCTAACCTTGTAATTTTTTTATGTTCTATTCCATGAATCATCGCATCAATCAGGTGTTGGTAGTTAAAAAAAAAGTAGTGTATAAGTCCCATGTAAATACACATAAACATTTCTATAACTAGCATTCCTTTATTTGTATGGGACTTATATACTAGTTACATTGTAATAGTTATACTATATATATTAGTTACATTCTTATGATTTTAATGAAAAGAATTGTCAATAAATTTATAGACAGTCCCGAGTATCCTCTCCAAAAAAAGAAAAAGCTGAACATCAACTATTATATTTCTTTCCTTCCTGCTGTAAAAAAGGTCTTCTCCTTCATCAAGCTACAGATTTTAGTAGTTATTCATTTTCCACTGCCATTTTAGTTAAAAGCTGTTAAAACGGTTACATAAATATCATTAGATTATGTATTTCTCTTTGGTCATTTTTCAATTTATTAAATTAAATGATGTTAACTTTTTATTCATTAAAAGGGGATGGTTTCTTTTTTTTTTTTGTTACGTAGAAGGCAACACTAGCACAAATTTATGACTAAGCTCATACTCCATCGATTTTAAAATATACGATCTATTTTGGTTTGTTAGCACAATGGTTTCAATTGCCTCCCTGATATATTATTTATGTAATATAAAAGTATAATCATACGTTTCGTACTTTTAATGACAGATCTAATAACATAGATTTTGTTTTACATATTTTTTTAAATAATAGATTTTCATTAATGCGGCCTCTATATCCACGAGGGGTATACACATCCAAAAGGATACCATAGCACTTAGACTCACACCAAAACAAAGAGGAAAACCCACAACAAAAAAAAGAAAAATCTACGACCTCGACATATCTTTCCTTCCTGGCATCCTCTCCTGAAACAACCAAATTCGACGAGTGGAAGTCGTCTAGTTGCCACCACCCCTAGTGCGTTGTCGCTATGAAACTCCGCTAGTTCCATCTTCACCTGCTTCAAGTGAGCTGACGCCACGTGCCACCGGTTAGCCCAGCTTCATCCGTTGTCGTCTAGTCAGAACTACCCAACCAAACACGAGCCGGAAGGATCCGCTTCCGCTTTACCGGATTCCTAGGCCTCCATCGCCCATAGGGCCATCGCTGGCATCGGAATCCTCCTCCGTCTGTTGGACTCCTAGCCCGCCGCCACCCCTAGGGCCGCTGCCTCTATTGGAGTCCTCTGCCGCCGCCGCCGAGGATATCCTCTTCCACTAGGACTCCAAGCCTCTGCCACCCCTAGGGCCACCGTCGCCGACGGGATTGGCCTCCGCCTGATCCACCTCCTCCTCGCCGATATCCTTGCACCGACACTTAGGCTGTCGCCATCCCGAGCTGCCGCTACCCCTAAGGCCGCAGTCTGGAGGTCTTCTGCCCGAACACGGAAGCCACCACCATCTCTAAGGTTGCTGCTGTCTACGGAACCACCTCCGCAGATCCGCCTTCTTCCTACCGAGGACTAGCCATCGACGCTTAGATCGCCGCCGTCCTCCACCGCACCCACCGCCACCCGAAGAGACGCTGTTGTCGATGTCTCGATGGTACCCACCACTGTGTCGCCCTCCCGACCACCTTCGGTGCCGCGCGTGGCCAGGCGCCGGCCCGTCCAAGGCACCACCATGTCCTGCGCCTTCACATCTAGGGGACGGGAACCCTAGACCCGATGCCTTCCCTTCGCCGCACCGGGAGCAAGGTCTCCGCCGGAACAGCCCCGCTGTCGCCTTCCTCGCAATCGTTCGGCACGCCGGTGGCCTGCTCGGGCGGCGACAAGGTAGCAGCGAGAGGATACAAGGAGGAGAGAGAGAGAGAGGAGACAAGGAGTCGAGGAGACGAGAGTAGATTTTGCTTCACATATGATTGAGATATCACACCATGTTGAATTCTACATGAATTCCTCAAAACATGTGTTTGGATATACCGCAGGAAAACACAGGAAATTAGAATTATATGTTGACTTGTTAGAGAGAGAACAGAAAGAGAAAGAGAGAGATGATGCATTGGAAGTCCCAAAGGAATTTGAAAACATGAGGTTAGACATCATGCTAAAATTCCTCAAAATGTGAAGGGAACTTTCCTTTTATACATTTTTCCTTTGAAGTAATCCTACACACCAAATGACTTGTATAGTTCATTGATAGAATTCGTCTAGTTTTCTTTTAATGAAAATTCCTTCAACCTAAAGGAGTCCTTACCGTTGAAAGAGCACTGTGTGCGCGTAAATGTAGGTGGGGAGTTGTGGGTGGATTAGGGGTGAAAATAGGATGGGTATTTCCGACCGCCCACCTGACTCGAGGCTTGCGGGAAAAATATGGGAGAGAAAATAGGATACTCGGTACTATCTGAGTTCAAACCCGAATCCGTAAAAAAATATAGGTTAAGATAGGAGAAGAGTTGTATCCACTCGTATATCCCATATTATAGAACATACATGAAAATCTATTATAATCCACCTACAAACATGATAAAAGATTGATTAATCACTATTTTACGAGCTTACATGTAATACGTACATTATTTTTTCCTTGATGTATCTTTTCTAATACTTTAATTGCCTCCCTATATTTAATATATATGAATTAGGTTTCCGAATCCGATTTAGAGGAAATAATATAGGATAAGATACGGGATGTGTGATATGTTATCCAGCACTACTCGTACCTAGTTTTGAATTTAAAGGAAAATGTGGGTTATGATGCGGGAATGCTTGGATGTGACCGTACCCCCTAGGGTGGATAAGTGAACCACGACTCTACCACCACCACAAACTCGATGCTTATTTGATACACATATATTTAAAAGAAATGATACTTCAAGGTGATTCACGTAAAGTTATACGATTAATTACCAACGATATTATGATGTTCAACTGATATGCTTATGACTTATTTGGAACAAAAACACATTATTTTCACGTGAAACCATTTCTTAATGTTCAAACATGCCAAAATTAAATGCTGACTACTCTGTTGACAGTACTACCTTCAAACATTTTCAGGACAGAGTAGCTAGGGTATGATAGTTGGAGGAGCAGTTATAGCCCTTGGATAAAGGCATAAAGCAATAGGATTCAAAGGTGTACTAGCAACTACAACGAGCAACGCCTGGACTGTTAGTTGAGATCATCACGTCTTCCATACATATCATATCAGTTATCGCCAGCTCCTAGGTTTTTCTCCAGCTATGACAACGATTCAAACGAGTACACTTTTGTCCGATCCACAGGTCTGAATATTCCATCTGCAACTTTTGGGCAAGCTGGACCATTCACCTAACCTGGTACAGTTCTTGCAAGCTTGCGAGTTAAATATATATAAGCACCAAATACTAGTGTTATATTAGGTTGTGTACACCTTCCTAAAGGGGTATATAATCCATTATCTAAAAAAATTACCAGTGCTATATATCCTGTGATATTATTGACGCTGAGAAATTAAGTCGATTCTTGACTATTATTGATCAGGTAATCTGAATGAGCATCCAACATCACCATATAGAGGCATTGTGAGGCTCTTATTAGGATTTAATTGAACGATTAATTACATTGTCAAATAAAATGACTCCATCCGCTGCCACGCCCTTTGGTCCTCCTCCTCCACCCCCTCCGGCGTACTCATTTGGGACAATGGGAAAGGGGACTAGTCCCTCGTTCATTTCTAGTAAGTTTTTAGACTTCTTTTTTGATAAAATTTTTGGAGGATGAGAAAGTTCAGGGTTTAACCTTCCATTCAAGATGGTCATCGAGTTTGGTATATTTAATTTGTTAATTAATGACTACTTCATTTGTAAGGTCATCGACAAAGATCTAGAAAGGAGTGTCTATCGAGTTGTTGATGATCAAATTAGCGATGCCGACTCTATTAGTGGTGTTTAGTGTCTGGGACGCCGACTTGTTCAGTGGCTTTAGTTTATCAAGGAACAAACGACATTGATTGATACTCATTCATATGCTTTCATGTGTGCCGTAGTTTATCAGCGTTGTGGTCGTGCTCATCTACTCGTATTTCTTGTGCGTTTAAAGATGTGGAGCATTTTTTGATAGATTTACTCTATTATATTTGTAATATCTTCTCTATTTTAATATAATCTAACCTGCTTTTGCTTTGTTTTGATTTTTTTTCATGAAGGAAAGGAAATTGCTAATCAGGTGCAGTCGCTTCCTGTTGATTCGCATTTACTTTCTGAACCCAAGCAAAAACGTAACCAATGATATCATACTCTTCATATTGTAGAATTAAGCTGCCAGAAAATACTTTTAACACATAATGATAAAATTCACATACCATGAGTTCCTTCCTTTTTCCATGTGCCAAATGGCTAAAAACTGCATTTACACTTATTTTGCTTATCACTCATCAGTACACTGTACTGAAAGAAAAGAAAGAAAAGAAAAACAGATAGGACGAAGGGAAAAAGTTATCTAATCATTCATAACTTCTCTAATACCCCATCCATAATGTGGAATTGCAAATCCATCACAGAGAATATGGATAATCGACACTTTTCCACTCTTCTGTACTCCATAAAATTCTCAGCTATCCATTGAGCAGATTTTGTGCCTCCTTCACAGAATTTTGTTAGGTGCTTTTTCCTTGAAGGACAATGCAACCAGTAACTCCTATGACTCAACAAGCTGCTGCCACTCATTGCCTCTTCCAACCAACTCATGTATATATTGTTGACATGTCACTAGGAGAGGGAAAAAAAGATAAAAGGAAAATGATAAGTAAAGTTGATGAACAGGAAATATGGGACAGGCAAATTCCTGATGCCCTTTGCTCCAACCAAAAGATGAGAACAACCATTCTGACATGACCGATAGAGGGGCATACCTGAACCTGATGTTCAGTATTTATAATGTTCTTTTGGGAATTATGTGATGGTTGCACCTCTTTCCAGCTCTCTCTTGGCTTAGAATCCAAGAAAAAGATAAGTTTATCAGCAATTCAGCATTACTTACTGACATACATATGAATCACCACCAACTATCCTTGTTCAGTAAGCATTGGAATGATTCAGTTGGGATAGTTGCCTAGTAGGTTACATTTCATTCCTTTCCTTTTCTGACCCATTTTTCTTATCTTTGGTTGGTCATGAATTCTAACTGCCCAAATCTTGCTTAGCTGTAGGCTACAATGCCAAAAGGAGAAAAGATGTCCTAATTTATTTTCAAGTGATAGGAAAAAAATGCATTTATTTCTTCAGAACAATTAGCTGCTGAAACAGAATTGAACTTCTATAATGATAAGTTATACTTGCATTTGTTGCTTACTTTTTACTTGACAGACTACTTGATATAGCTAGTTAGTACCAATCTATACTGCATCCCTGTAACCTGTACATTGTTGTACATGTTGTTTAATGCAGAGATGAAAGCTCACACAGGTACAGATTGAGCAGGATCACCGATGAAACAGACCAACCTACCTGATCTGATACACTCATCTAAACTAAAAGAGCATTAATATTTGTACTAATATTTCTTCCTACTATCCACAATGATTCTCATTTGGAAGTTAATTAACCAAACAATACATCTCTCAGCCTGCCACTAGGCACTGAAATGTAGCAGATTCATCTCCTCTTGACACACGTAGTGTGCGCCCAATACTGACCGTGACTGTCAGGTAACAAATCAGCTCAAACATCTGTAATCACAATTCTGACAGTGACTAAGCAACATTTAAAGAGCTCACATATTATTACCACTAATTAATTCCTTTATCTTAAAAAAAAGTAGTAACTAACTAGCAAATCCAGCCTATATAATCCCCAGCCAAATTGATCATGCTCCAAGCTTGAACGCCAAGAGATCGCCGGAGATGAAGGCGCTGCCGCCGCCGTCGTCGCCGGTGGCCAAGAGGGCGCGCGTCTCGCCGTTCCTCTTCTTGCTTGTGCTCTTCCTACTCCTCTTCTCCTTCCTCTACGGCGAAGACTTCAAGGAGCTCCTCGGCAGCCAAGCTCAAGCGCGGCCGCGCCTCCACTTCAATGCCGCCGGCGATGGGATCGAGCTGCCGGCTGCGGCGGCGGCGGCGGCCACCGGTAATGTCACGACGCATGCATCTCGTCACTGTTGACAGCTATCTAGAATTTGTTTTGACGTGTGTGTGATGGGAACAGAGGTGGAGGTGGAGGAGGAGGGGAGGAAGACGAGGAGGTGGCGGGGGCGGCTGCCGTTCGCGGCGAACGGCGACGACGAGGACGAGGAGTGCGACGTGTTCTCGGGGACGTGGGTGCGCGACGAGGCGGCGCGGCCGCTGTACCGGGAGGCGGACTGCCCCTACATCCCGGCGCAGCTGACCTGTGAGGCGCACGGGCGGCCGGAGACGGCGTACCAGCGGTGGCGGTGGCAGCCGCACGACTGCACCCTCCCGTCGTTCGACGCGGCGGCGATGCTGGACAAGCTGCGCGGGAAGCGCGTCATGTTCGTCGGCGACTCGCTGGGCCGCGGCCAGTTCACGTCGCTGGTGTGCCTCCTCCTCGCCGCCGTCCCCGACCCAGCGGCGAGGTCGTTCGACATGTCACCGGACCAGCAGCACTCGGTGTTCACCGCCATGGAGTACAACGCCACCGTGGAGTTCTACTGGGCGCCGTTCCTCCTCCAGTCCAACGCCGACAACGCCGTCGTCCACCGCATCTCCGACCGCATGGTCCGCCGCGGCAGCATCGGGCACCACGGCCGCCACTGGGAGGGCGTCGACGTCATCGTCTTCAACACCTACCTCTGGTGGTGCACCGGCCTCCAGTTCCGGATCCTGTAAGCATCCAAGAACCCATGCATATATCCATCCATGGATCGAAGCAAGCAAGGCGACGACATTAATGGCGATCGAAATTAACATGCAGAGAGGACGGGCCGTTCGACGCCGCCGCCGGCAACGCGTCGTCGAAGACGACGTGGGTGTCGACGGAGGAGGCGTACGCCATGGCGTTCCGGGAGATGCTGCAGTGGGCGAGGGAGCACATGGACTTCGACACGACGCGCGTGTTCTTCACCAGCATGTCGCCGACGCACGGGAAGAGCCAGGACTGGGGCGGCGAGGAGCCCGGCGGCAACTGCTACGGCGAGACGGAGATGATCGGCGACGCCGCGTACTGGGGCTCCGACAGCCGGCGGGGCGTGATGCGGGCGATCCGCGAGGTGCTCGACGGCGACGGCGCCGACGTGCCGGTGACGTTCCTGAACGTGACGCAGCTGTCGCTGTACCGCAAGGACGCGCACACGTCGGTGTACAAGAAGCAGTGGACGCCGCCGACGCCGGAGCAGCTCGCCGACCCCAAGAGCTACGCCGACTGCGTGCACTGGTGCCTCCCGGGGCTACAGGACACGTGGAACGAGCTCCTCTACACCAAGCTCTTCTACCCTTGAAAAATAAAGATCTAGAAGCTTCTAGAAGAATCCATGTAGGAGTATGTAATGTAATGTAATGTATGCATGCAGCTAGGCCCCGCGCGGCATCTATAGCTAACATGGTTCAATATTTCGGAAAGCAGAAAAAAATATATAAACATTTAGGGGACAAAAATTCGGAACTTTCAAACTAAAAATTGAAATCGAACAAAATTTCACCGAATTCGATCGAACAAGATTATTGTTCTAGATCTACAAAAACAATCGATTTTGGCGAAGAAACATCATATATAGCTATAAGAAAAACATAAGAAACAAGAAAGTGCACATTCTTGTAGCTCTTTAAGTGGCAAATTTAAATGCTGTGATTTGTTTTCCTTTCGTTTTGGTCAGTTATACCATATATGTCAATTGCTGCATAGCAATGTAGCCTTGATATGTCGCTAAAAAGGAGAAAGCAATTAGCATTTTATAATTTTTCTAGCCTTTTGAGATGCTCTGGTGTGCTGGATTACTTGACAAAACATTATTAGAGTAAACCACACTTTGCTCCACCTAATGGATATAGAACGGATCGATCTGCGTGCAACTAACATAAGACTAATCAATTTGATGGGCCTTGTGGCCCGTACGTCTCACACGGCGTATATGTGCTGATTATGATTCTCGTTCTTTACAGCCTTGTGCATGTTTGATTTGAACAGCCTTGTGCATGTTTGATTTGAGAATGAAGTAGAATGTACTAGGTTCATTCTGTTTTTTTGGATGGGATGATTTCATCTATGTGTTTGGCTTAGAGTTTGACTGAGTCCTATTTCTTAAGAGTTGAGAGGGTGTGACTCACATGTTAATGAGAGAGAAAGTGGATTAGGTAGATTCGTCAGTTTTAGAGGGATGTAGCTAATCCAGATCTAAAGGGAATATTCTTTTTCAGAAATCATCCATCCACCTATCCAAACCAAACACCCTAACAAGGAATCATCCTATCCCATATTCCCACCTATTGCTAAACCAAATACCTTGTAAAACAGGTTCATCCCAACCCAACCCATCCCATCCCGTTGCTCCAACCAAATACATGGTTCCATCCTGTCACTCCAACCAAATGCTTAAGGGTTTACGATTGACACTTGCTCAGTAGGCAATAAAAGCTTAACTCAGTCTTTCAAAACTGAAATTCCATGTTCGAAAACAAGGTAAAGAAATGTTTCCAGGTTCCATTATATCGACACATCAGCTAGTTTTCAGCATGATGCAAGTCCAAGTCCAGAGTACAGAAAACCGGTCGATGTTCATAGGGAGGAAACTCCAGATCGGGCACCTGATCTTCTCTTAAAATAACGGTCAAATATTTTTAGTTGATCACTGGTAAAATATTAAATTATACATGGTGAAAAAAGTTGGTCATTAAAACACTTAAAACAATTAGAACGAATACAATGATGTGGTCAGAAAATTCATTTTGAAAATTACTAAATACATGCATGCAAACAGTGAGTGAAAAGAAAGTAGGGGTAGGTAGTTAAGTGAATTTTGTAAAACACATATAAGAACACATATAACAAACATGTTGAAACATATCACTAGCTATCACGTATGACACATTGAGTTTTATCTGTTTGAACACATATTTTCTTTTATCGAAATACAATTATAGATATCTTGTTGTAAAGATTTAATTACAAGGAATACAATGATATGATCGGATCGTATATCAAATTAGTAGGTTAGGAGAAAAAATATTTAAAGTGAGGAGAAAAAGAATAAACTAGCTTTGCATGCATGCATACGGGTGTGACTGGGTGTTCGATTTATCTTGCATGAATCGGGATGCCTATGCTGAGTATTCTCATGTTCTTTGACGAAGGTACTTACGGGAAACTGTTTTAATCACCCGAATGTATGTCCACCCGTTTATTGCATATCATCTAAATAGTTATGTTTTTTTTAAAAAATTGATAAAATAGATCAATATGTAATATATCACTCCATAACATGCAAGTTGAAATTATATTCTACAAATTATAATAAAAATAACAAATAAAACTCAAATAACTATACGTCTATTTGCAATTAAATTTGCTGTTTTTGTTACCACTTGTAGAAGTTGAATTTAAATTTGTATGTTTATGGAGTGATATAGTACATATTGATCTATCTTATTAATTTTTTTAAAAAAATTTCATAGCCATTTAGTTGACATGCAATAAATGGGTGGACATCCACTCGAGTGCTTAGAATCTATCTCCGGTACGTGAGTGTGTATATAGCAAAACTATTTTATACCCCCTCCCTCCCTATGGCTAAACCCACCTCCCTCCCTTCTAAGGACCCAAAACCCACCTCCCACCTCAGTCAAAGGTCGGTCAAAGCACCCCCATGTCAGTCAAACCCCGGTCAAACCACCTATTAACTCCTCCCACCACCCACTTCTTCTCATCTCTCATCTCGTGAAACGGTGCAATAACGCGACGATCACTATGCAGTAACACTATTTCTTATGTGTAGTAACAGCGCTCAAACATAGTTGATATATAGTTATGATGGATCTACTTTTGATAAGCACTTTTTTCTAGCATCATGGTGTAAACGATTTAAAAAAATGTAGATCATGTGAGAGATATTTGTCGATGTTGTAAATCATGACTACGGTATTTGCACGGTATGGAGATCGTTGGTACCATGGTATACGTGAGATTGAGGTAAAAGAGACGGAGACAAGGACTTTTATACAGGTAATCGAGAATTTGGATTGAAATCAAAAGATTCCATCTCGGTGGGTACACCATTGCTTCATCTAGTAACCCTTGTTGAACTCATCCACCCGTTCTCGGATAACCGAGCTAGTGCAGTCTCTTCTCTTGAACCGAGAAGTCGACTTGAACTTGAATTCACCAATCCGGCATCCATCTAGTCGAAATAAAAATTCAACTACTGTGTGCCCTGGAACCATACATGTCTGCTAATTGAGTATAAGAATTATTGGTCTGAGCTTTAATTAGTTAAAACTGACAACTATAAAGCCTTCAACTGGTCTCTGTTACTCATAAAAGACTAATTGCTCTGATATCTGATTTTCCTGGAATGAATTCTCAAAGCAAATTGTTAGAATGAAAAAGCCCCCGAGTGAACGCTTGGGGATAATAATATGAATTGAAAAAAATCGGAAATGAATTATGTCTACACATGACAATAAAAGAGTACTCTCAAGCTGCCCTCAGCAATCGGAGTATGGTACTCATCCTAGCCCTAGCCCCCAGCAGTCTTTATGGAAAAGCCGTTTTTCCACAAAGGCAGCTTAAATCTTATAACAAATCAAGCGGAAGCTGCAATTTACCTAGCCCCCAGCCGTGAAGTTGGAAAACCCAATTCCCGATTACACAGCTTAGTTAATACGCTGCCATTAAGCACTCTGATATGACCAAATATGACATGGTCGCTCGGCTCTGCAGTGTCTGACATCACCTTATTCGCTCTGGGCATCCCCAGCCGAAGACCGTTAGGACCTCGGAGGTGTGTCAGACTAGCGTAAGAGGATGATAGGTTTGACTTTGAGACAAGACGATATAAGAAAGAGGATCAACAGATAAATATTGCACATATTATATGTATAAACACCTACGGAGATTGATGGATATGAGGTGATGAAGTGACTACCACACTGGTCAAAAACCAGGTGTGTAGTTGTACTCTATCACTTCGCGGAAGCAGTGGGAGAATCGCTACCACCGCTGGTCGAGGACTAGGTAGATGTTCTCGACCACTTGAAGACATGGTGTAAGGACCGCTATGCTGTTGGTCGAAGACCAGTTGTAGTTGTACCTCGATCATTCGAAGAGTACTTGGAGAGATGGTGAGATAGCTACCACCCCTGTACTCTGACCAGGTGGGTAGCCGTATCTCGACCACTCGGAGAGATGGTGAGATAGCTACCGTCCATGTACTTAGACCAGGTGGGTACCCGTATCTCGACCACTCGGAAAGATGGTGAGATAGCTATCGACCCTGTACTCAGACTAGGTGGGTAGCCGTATTTCGACCACTCGGAGAAATGGTGAGATAGCTACCGCCCCTGTACTCACACTAGGTTGGTCACCGTATCTTGACCACTCGGGAAGATGGTGAGATAGTTACCGCCCTGTACTCAGACCAGGTGGGTAGCCGTATATCGACCACTCGGATAGAGGACCGCTACTCCACTGGTCGAAAACCAATTGTAGTCGTACCTCGACCATTTGAAGTCGTGGTGCGAGAACCGCTACTCCACTGGTCGAAGACCAATTGTAGTCGTACCTCAACCATTTGAAGTCGTGGTGCGAGGACCGCTACGCTGCTGGTCGAAGACCAGTTGTAGTCGTATCTTGACCAATCGAAGGCAACTGATTGGGTAGCAAGAGAATACTACAACGCTGGTCGACGAACAAACGTAGTCATCTCTCGACCGTCCGAAGGGGCGCTAGAGTTGGTTATTACATGTGCATGCTATGTGGCCAGTATGACTCACATACCTAACTTGTAGCATATTCGGATGTCCGTTCGCAATCATATCAGGTAATCAAGCCGATAATGTTCACGAAGGGATTATCCGCAATGACCCTTTTCAAATAATCCGGCTGCGGCCGACACTATATGTGAGATAGGTCGTCGGTCTTCATTGGTAAGTTTGGTCCGATAACCCCACATTTGTTTGAGAACGTTTTCGATCATGGTGTTGTACCTGACCGCTGCCTACTTGAGTGCTCGATTATTCCTGAAAAATAATCTCTAGAAGGCAAGACATATAGCAGAGAATATCGAGTATGTACTCAAACAACTGCATGAATCTTCTAGTATTATCCGGATATAACGAGCAGATGCAGATTAAATATCGGATATTATGTAAACCGTAAACAAGCATGTTTTATATAAAATAAACAGAGCGAGCCCCCAGTATTAGACCGTAGTCATTCTAATATAGGGAGCACCCGCACGATAAATATTATATAAAACACATGCTCTAGATAGATATAATAAATTACAGATATGAAAATAGGTATGGTAAATTTCATACAAAATATTATGTACTTTGTAGATACATACCGGATTTATCTACGAAATTGGAAAATTAATTTAAAAAACCAATCTACCTAATAACTCATAGGACGTTAGTTTCATGTGTTGATGTCCTCGGGTGGCCAATGCATATATCTTAGCTCTGTACATTTGTATGCATACGCATATATGCCCAAAATAGGCATGTATGTGTACGGCATACAGGGGTGCTGGTCACGATGCAGTGCGTGTCATGCATGCCAGGTGATGTCGTGATGTCGGCTGCTTGGTAACGTGGCGCCACGCGAGCGAGCAGGAAATCATGGATTAATCGATCCAAGTTGTTTCCTGTTATTTCATCTGAAATCCTTAGTTGTCGGCTGCGATCCGCTAATTTTTCCTCGGGGTGACCGAGTCTGACACGAGTCAACAAAGACTCTGATATCGGACACGATGTAGTCGACGGTTTCGTCGGCAATTATCCGTTTAAGGTAGTCGATCTGGCCAGGGCTTCACGGTGGACAATATCGAACCACTGTCTTCCGCGGTGGTGACATCTTTAAAGCTTGGTTGATCACGATAACTCGAATTGTCAGCGTCGACATACTCTGGTCAGGTCATACATCCTAAAACCACAGTAATTGATATTAAGGTATTCCTCGTTAAAAAATCCACAGCGATGATGACTTAACACAACTAGCTTGATCGATCTCGACGGATCGAATAGTTTGGCGGCGATGGTTCCGATCTAGCCGGGGGACATACTCTGTTCCGGTCAAATCTCCCAAGGTCAAAGTCGTTGAAGCATCCTATTAACGCCAAAATTTGGTAAGCCCGAAGTTATTATCGACTTAGAGTCACTATCGGCTTCAGCGTCTTAGAATCGGCCGATGGGAATTATCAAGTCGCCAACACTTAGATTCTTGGTAGATTCGGTTAATGAAATTAATCAATTAACGGAAGTTTATCCAGAAAAGACCGAGTTCGAGTAGGATTCGGCATGACAGTTTAGCTATTAATTAGGAAGAGTCTGTTAGTTTTTATCTTTAGGAAAGTATGTTTAGTGTCCGATAAGGGTTTTATGTTTTTCCTTTTATCTTTAGGAAAATTTGTATCGTGTCCAATAAGGACTAGTATCTACCCATGGTTATAAATATGTACACCCAAGGCCATTCTAAGATATCTCTCGATCAATACATACTACTACAAATATGGTTTTTTTGGCGGTGAAAACAAGTTTTCGCTGGTGGTGAAAGAAGCCACCAGAAAACAAAGGCCAGTGAAGATGCATCATCTTCGCTGGCGGCCTCCAACCGCCAGCAAAGATATGTTTTCGTTGGTGGCTTTCTTAAGTATGCCGCCAATGAAAACTATCTTCGCTGGTATCCATCTTAAGCCAGCCGCTAGCGAAGATATGTTTTCACTCGCGGTTGGAATATGCACACCGCCAGCGAAAAATGCTAAGCCAGCCGATGAACGACACGTGGACTGCCATAGAAAACTTTTCTTGCCGCATTTTGACACGTGGCCCGCCTGCAAAGATGTTTACCTTTTAAAAAAAGAAACAAAATTATTTTTTCTTTCTTTTTTTTATTTTTTTGTTTGTTCGCGTATTTTAGAATCACACACAGAAGATATAACTTATCGAGCTATTGATAATAGTAGTTTTCTTATTGTTCGTTGCAACCGCTATTGAGTATTGATAGTTAATATACATGCGCATTTAATATATAAAAATTTAATTAAGACACAATAAATGCAAGGTATATATTTATATACTTTTAATGAAGACACAATAAACTACACGCTTGCTCTAGTTAGAAAGAACATGGTTTTCAGGCAAGTTCAACACTCCTTCCTCATCAAAAAACTTCCCAAGCTGGTGACAACATTTATTATGAATGAAATAGCACATATCTCATTGTATGTTTTGAATGGTTTCATCAGTAAGCTACCTTTCACTCTTGGGGAATTTTGGAAGCTTCATTGAGATAATGGAAACTCCATAATTGTTAGCAAATCACTGTAGCAATTAAATTAACAAACATATTGATGGTTAATTTGCACTTACATCTTCATAATTCTTGCAGTATTTCCCATTGACCCTAAGGAACTCGCATGTATAATATCCACACAGCATGCTTCCCTTCGGTTGCTTTTGACACTTTCGACATCACTACAAGGTATATTAGTTTATTAAAGAGATATACACATGCAATTATAAAAATTAAGTAGTATTGTATGTCATCCAAAATTAATTACTAGCCACTTATTGCGGATGAATATTTGTTCTCTGATTTGTTTCCGTTCTCCGTCTACGTGGTAATACCTTTTATACTCATTGTTTGAAGAAATAATTAATTTAGATTTATTCCTCGAAGATAACAACACGTCATGAGAATAAGAATCGTCCATATATATAACTTACATATCGAAAACTCTGAGGATTTCCTGATATGTCCTGACATCTTTGTCGAGAGAATCCAAAATGATGACTTCTCCATACTTTGGATATAGAAGAAAAGTAATCCAGTGATGGTTGCAGAAAAAATTATTAGTCGAGTCATGATTAAGTATTATTCGTAGTAGATATGAAAACTTTCTTAAAGGCGTATGGGGGTGTAGATGCATTCTTTGTCCTGCATAGATTCAACTGCTATAACTACGTAAGTAGCCACATCGGGAATTTTAGCCTGATGCCTTTCTGTGATGTATGCATCCCTCTCTTCGGGACTCATGGCCTCAACATGTGCCGGTAGCCTCTTCTCGTCTAGCTTGATGGTGTGGTTCGGCTGACTTATTCGGTAAGGGTTTAGGAAACCGACAGACACACTCATATGTTCTGCTATGACGTAATTCATCATGTAAAAAATGGATGATCAAATTAGCTAGTAGTAGAATGGATAGGTACTATAAGAATTGCAACATCATGCTCTAGTCGTGCACTTACAGACACCAAATGGCGATCAAATTGGCGTCGAGTCTCTACCGACAGTAGAGGGCATGATTATCCCTGAAACTAACTTGTAGAAGGCATGGCCCGCTCATGAAAACCTCCGCCAA
This sequence comes from Oryza punctata, assembly GCA_000573905.2. Lineage (NCBI taxonomy): Eukaryota > Viridiplantae > Streptophyta > Magnoliopsida > Poales > Poaceae > Oryza > Oryza punctata. Next base: position 18,122,690 of record CM002492.2, on the reverse strand, counting down.
CATTGCAATCGTAAATGATGAAAGTCCTTTTATTCTACTTGAAATCATGTACCATTCATGCCACCTTTTTAGTTGCCATGATCCTTCTTCTAAGGCCTAGGTTGGGAGGAATGCTTTGCCATTCTCAAATTCTTCTAGCACATCGAAGGTGGGCACAAAACTCAAAGTTTTATCCAAGCTTATTTTCAGGCCTGTTGCTTTCCTTTATCATAATCAATCTTTGCTTTCCCCTTGATATCACTCTTCCTTCATGGGAATGCCTTTATCATAAACTTTTTCTTGGACACACTTTTTGCTTTGTGCTCGTGCACTCTTATCATCACTGGCACTCTAGCAGCCTGTACCGTGCTAGGTTGAGGTGGTGTTGGTTGTTTAGGGTTTGGTTGCCCTTCAGGCTCTGGTTGATCAGGCACTGGTTGTTCAGCATCTTCTTGTTCAGGCGCTTTATGTTCTTGTATATGTTGATCAGGCACTGGTTGTTCAGCATCTACTTGTTCAGGCGCTTCATGTTCTTGTATATGTTGATCAAGCACTGGTTGTTCAGACTGTATCGTGCTAGGTTCAGGCTCTGTTGGTTGTTCAGGCTCTGTTGGTCATTGTCAAGGGTTCTTTTTTTCCCTTTTGTCCCTCTTCCAGATAATCTACCTTCGTGTCGACGTACCGATAAACCAATTGCTTTTCCATCTTGTAGGTAATCAATGCAACACTCAACGATTTCCTCGGTAGTGTATCCCTCTATCATCGATCCCTCTGGGTGGGCACGGTTCCGTACGTAGCCTTTTAGAATGGACATGTACTGTTCGAATGGCCACATCTGATGCAGGTATAAGGGCCCAAGAGCAATTATCTCAGGCACAGTATGAACTATGAGGTGTTCCATCATATTGAAAAATGACGAAGGGAAACACATCTCAAGTTCGCACACAGTCTCTATAGCGAAAGCGCGGAGAGGACATAACTCTTCAGGATCAATTACTTTCTGTGAGATTGGATTGAAGAAATAACACAGCTTTGTGATTACCATCTTTACGTGTACTGGTTCGATTGCTCTGATTGCAATAGTGAGGAATACTATGAGCATTACATGGCAGTCATGAGAATTGTAGCCTGAAAGCGGCAAATCCTTCATCGACACTAGTGTCGCTTAATGTTTGAGGAGAAACCAGTAGGAACTCTCACCCCATGTAGACATTTGCACATTGCCATTTTCTCCTCATTTGTCAAGTTGTAGCAAGCCGGCGGAAGGTACACTTTTCCGTTTCCTTGATCCACAGGGTGAAGCTCTTCCCTTATCTACATATTCACATGGTCCTTACGTGAATTCAACCCATCCTTTGTCTTGGTTGGTATGTCTAGTAAAGTCCCAATAGTACTATCTAACACATTTTTCTCTAGGTGCATGGCATTGATAGAATGACGTATCTCTAAATCTGGCTAGTATGGTTGGTATTTAAAGAAAATGGAGTGTTTCTTGAATGGTACGCTAGCGCTTGCTGGCTCTTCTGCATTATTTCTCTTCCGCTTGTTGGTTTCCTTATTTTTCACCTTCACAAAAACAACCTTGAGATTTTTCGTCAATTTGAACACTTTATCACCCTTGTATGGTTCTGGTGGATCATCATTCTCTTCAGTGTTATCGAAATATGCTGCTTTTGAGTGGTATTTGTGATTCATTCTTAAGAAACGCCGGTGTTGCATGTACACTAGCTTGTTCGATCCTTGAAGATACCTGTATGGTACCATTCACAGAGATAACACAACCTGTCTTCCCCTTGATCTGTCTTGATAAGGAAAACAATGTGGGCAAGTTGTTGACAGTGACAAAGATAATTGCATGCGGCGTGAAGTACTCCTGTAAGAATTCATCCCAAACTCGTATCGTGTGTTTCCATAGATCTTTCATATCCTCCATCAAAGGCTCCAGAAACACATTCATGTCGATGCCAGGTTGTCGTGGTCCCTATATAAGGATGGTCAACAAAATATACTTCCTTTTTTGACATAGCCATGTAGGAAGATTGTACATGGTTAGGAGTACTGGGCAAGTGCTATGTGAGGTGCTCAAGTCATCAAATGGATTCATTCCATCGGTGCTTAATGCAAACCTTATGTTTCTTGGGTCCTGTGCAAACACTTTGTACTTTGTATCAAATTCTTTCCACTGTCAAGCATCTACTGGGTGTCGAAGCATCCCATCCTTTTTCGCTTTTTATGATGCTAGTGCATCAGTTCGGCATCCCTCGGGTTCAAGAACAAACGATTCAATCGATCTTTAATCGGAAGGTACCACATAACCAGCTGTGGAATCTTCTTCTTCTTGTCTTTGTATGGAGCAGGCTCTTCTACCTCGTCAAGTGCAACATATTTACCCTCGGATTGGTTACCTCTTTTGTATCGACTAGTGTTGCACGTTGGGCATCTATCCAAAGTCTCGTACTCTATATGGAACAGGATACAGTGGTTAACACATGCGTGTATCTTTCGCACACCAAGTGACAACACGCAAATAAGCTTCTTCACTTCATAGGTGTTGGTTGGCAAGGAGTTGGGCTCGGAAATAATTGTTTCAACAGAACCAACAAATCATTGAAACTAGTGTCGGACCAATTGTTTCTGGTCTTCAATATCAGAAGTTCAAGCATTGTACGCAACAACGTGAAATCCTTGCCACAACCCTTTGCCTCATCGTACAAAAGTCCCTTCGCTGCCTTTTGTAATGCATTGAAATAATCTAAACCACGAGCAGAGCCAGCCACAACTTCAGGTTCAGCATGGCGCAACATCTCCTCCAAATCAAAACCAGTGCTATCAGTACCATCGACATCATCTACCGTGGCATGAACATCATCAACATCATTAACTGTGTGATGATGATCATCATAAACATCATCATCCAAACTCATCATCAACGGATTCTTCTACTGCCATGAAATTCCTGCCCCTGAACACTTCATCCTATGTGTCTTGGTTCAGATTTCTGCAGCTTGTAGGGATTTCTCCATGGTGTAACCAATTTGTGTAGCCATCAACAAATCCATTCTTCACCAAGTGTGTCTCGATTACAGATGGATCTTCCCAAATTTTTAGATTTTTGCATCGCGCGCATGGACATCTAATTTCCTTCATCTTCTTAGATAAAGCATTCTTCTTAGCAGCTTCCGTAAATCTATCGACTCCTCCAATGTATGACACACGATATCTCTCTTTATACATCCATGTTCTTTCTACCATCCATGTAGTGCGAAAAAAATAACTAACTTAGTTTAAATATTTTTAATAATATATACGTCACATTAAAATTCTGCTATGTCAAAATTAGTATAAGCTAGATGCAAGGTAATTAAAGCTAGTCAAAATTATATTATGACTAATCATTTTCAAAAAAAACTACCACTTATATATCAATTCCCAATAGATGGAACTACATACAACTAGACAAAATTACCAAACTACCCTCTAGATATATATCTATAAGTGCATAAAAACTACCATGGATATAGATCTGCTACAAATAAACCCACCAAAATATTGTAAAATCTATGGTACATCGATAATGTACAATATTGCATAAAAAGTTTGACCGTTTTGAGCTCCATATAACAAATAAAAAACATGCCATGGTCAGGTCCATATATGACCTTGACCCTGCTAAATTCTGAAGATAAAACATATAAAAATGAAAAAAACTTGAGAAATAGAGTAGATCTATCAAACCATTGGAGTTCAAAACAATATTGCATAAAAAGTTTGACCGCTTTGAGCTCCACATAACAAATAAAAAAACATGCCATGGTCAGGTCCATATATGACCTTGACCCTGCTAAATTCTCAACATAAAACATATAAAAATGAAAAAAACTTGAGAAATAGAGTAGATCTATCAAACCATTCGAGTTCAAAACACCCCCCTATGTTTGTGTTCATAAGAGAGAGAAAATCTTGCTCAAATGACCTGGCACCTCGAGTTCAGTCCTATATAAGAGAAGGCATCTTCTCTGGCGGCCCACTTAAGCCACCGTCATAGAAAACAAGTCATGCGGCGGTGGCTTAAGTGGGCCCCCAGAGAAGATATATTCATCTTCTCTGGCGGTCCATGTAAGCATGCCGCTAGCGAAGTTGGCACATCTTCACTGGCGGCCCACCTAACTCGGCCACTAGTGAAGACCCGTTTTCACTGGCGGTCGTTTCCCCCATCCCCTCGTTAAGTGCTTGCTAGCGGTTTTCGCCTATGGCCACCAGCGAAAATCATAGGGTAACTCCATGAAAAATCATTTTTCTAGTAGTGACAACTACTTTCGGTGCATCGCCACCCTTTTTCCGAGGATTTTATTTATCAACCGGCAGAACTTAGCGCCTGACGCGGGGTTGCATTGGCTTTCGATCTTCGGCGAACGGGTAAGTCCTACGTTCCACTGGCCCTGGTAAATATATCAGCTACATTGGTGTTGTTCAAGGCTGCATCGTTTCGATCTCTTGAATCTCTCTGGTTCGGTTGATATATTTTTCTACCTGATATTTCAATTCTATTTTAATTGCATTATGTTTAGAGATGTATCGGTTTAGTTGAGACTGCCTCGGTTAGGTCTGATCTTCTGTCTTAGCCGATGTATCTCTACAATCACAATGTTGGACAGATCTATCACATTAGACAGATCTGTCGGCTCATCAAGTATTAGATTATCATATACAATTTCGTGCTGCATCGGTTAGGTTCGACCTACTAGATTGTTGTTGATAATATAAATCTTGTTAAGCCGATAGGTTCATGCTAATGTTTTATCGGAGTGCTAGCCGATAAGTTATCTGGATGTTGCATCGGCTTACAAGGATTACTTACAAGTTGGTTTTAGACGATGACAACAAAGGTTTCACTGTTTATCTAATCGTTTGGATTTAACAACATCGGACCTCCAGCCGATGAATGCTTTAACCTTCTTACTAGTGCTTATTCAATCTATCATTACTAGCAGATTGGTTTCTACTGGATTATATTATTTTTTATTACATTATCATCAGCCGATTATCTTTATGTCATTATTTACTCAAGTATCAAGATATATACTAGATATATATAGTTGATAGTTCAAAACCCTATCAATATCGGCCGGTATAGGCATCAGCTGGAATGACTACATCGGCTTGTTAGCCGATCGGCTCTTTTGATCTTTAATTTATATAACTTGTCAGTTGTAGGATCAAACTGACTGGCACGCCCACATCTCATCATTTTTTTGACCTGCATTGGAACTAATCAAATCTCCCAGGCCATCGTGTTCTATGTCAACAATCCCTCGTCAAAAAAATCCACAACGGCGATGACTTGCCGAAGCTTGTGATGACGAGGGTACTGATCCATTAGAGAACGTACTTCGGTTGGGATGTATCACCATACATCCGAAGTCTTTGAGTTGTTTGTCATCAGAGAATCTATCTTCTTGAAACCCATCTCGTCAAAAACCTTGAAGCACCAAAATACCCTACCTGGCGCGCCACTGTCGACGTTGTAGATCACGACTACAGTATTTGCATAGTATGGAGATCATTGGTAGCAGGGTATACGCAAGATTGAGGTAAAAGAGACAGAGACAAGGATTTGTATACAAGTTCAGGCCCCTCAACTGACAGGTAATAGCCTTACTCCTGTTGGTCGAAACCGGTGTTGCTCTTATATATTAGTATCACACAAGTACAATATTTGGGATAACCTATCTAGTAATCGTCGATACGGCGGCATGGACCACCACTCGTAGTTGATGACGGGGTAGTCTTCACCCTCAAATACGAGATTAGAGATAGTGCTAGATCCCTCTTGTCGGCCTCCGTGGGTACCAGATTAGGTATATCTAGGATTATCTCTGATGTCGATGTCTAGCGGCGTGTATTGTCATATATTCCAACTGTTGCGTCCCTTTCTGACTAGGCTCCCCTTGTCGGCCTCCGCAGGCACTAGATTGGATTCCCCCTCTCCTACTAGGGGGTCTTGTATTTATACCCATAGATGTCCCTTTGTCCAAGTAGAACTAGGGAGATAAGTATGGATACAATCCGAGTAGTCCTTTTAGTTTCCATGCAGAACTCTAATTCTCCTTCCTTATCCGGAATACCTTCCGTATGCGAGGCCTGATTCCATATAAGACTTGGTATATGGTGGGGCCCCGTGGAGCTTAACCCATGATCATAGGGTATGCCTTATCCATAACTTTGGTAATATTATTCTTCAAAGCTTGGCTTTTCTGGAATTTGACTCTCTACAAGTAGTAATACTATAGCATTACTCGTTACAACTGTTAGTTGTATGATACTACAATCCCATCACGATGTATTGTAAGAGTATACTAAATACTATAAGTTTTGCAGCAACTATTTATCATATTATATTTTTTGTTGTGCTACTACATAAACATGTGGTAACGTGTACCTGTCATACAGTAACACTCCACTTTTGTGTAGTAACAAGTATATTTAGCATGTGAGACTTTAACCTATATATTTTTGTTTAGATTCCTAGATTACTACAATTTCACCACGATGTTATTGTCAAAAGTGCAGTAACGTCCTATGTGTTTTGCAGTAACACGATGTGTTACTATACTTATACGATAATGTTACTACTGTAACATAACATCATGGTGTAAACGATTTAAAAAAATAGTATATCACGTGAGAGATATTGTTCTTCAAAGATTGACTTTTTTGAAATTTGACTCTCCACAAGCAGTAACACTATACTTTATTTGGTACTACTGTTTGTTGTGTGTTACTATAATCTCATCACGATGTTATTGCAAGAGTGCAGTAAGGACTATAAGTTTCATAGTAACATAGTGTGTTACTGCAATTTCTTGATAGTGTTACTGTAACAATGTATGGTAAGAACCAACAAGTTACGGCAGCTTTCCTGGAGAAAAAACTCTAGCAAATGGTTTTCTATAGAAGGAGGAGGTGCAGTCGAGGATGCGTTGTGTGAGGTGGGGGCACGGGATTATGCTTGAATCGAGAACACTGGGGAGCATGATAGTAGACCCATGAAGCGAATGGGAGGGGAGTAAGAACACAGATATAAGACCAACCAACCACCTTGCTTAAAGCTAATCAAAGAGAGTCCACCATGTCCTATCTTGGTCAATCATCTAAGTGGTTGTAGTATTAATCTTGTGAAAATTGTGCAGTAATACTAGTGCTTGAAAGTAATAGCAACCTATATATTTTGTAGTAACTGACCGTGTTACTATATTTCATGATTGCGTTACTACGAAAAGGGTGGGAGTACGTAGATGGAGGAAGGATACCCATTTTCCTGAGAAAAGAGAGGAAGGCCGATTTTTTGGAAGAGAGAGATTGGGAGAAGAGAAAGCAGAGGATTCGTGAGAGGGAGAGAGACTAGGATTATATCTATTCTGTTACTGTACACTAGTTACATTGTTACTATATTTATTTCGCAATATTACTACGGTGTTGCAGTAACAACACAAAGCAGTACCGTGCGAAAGTAAGTACTAAAGTTTAGGAATCATTAGTTGTACGAATAATAATCAATAGCGTGGTGGTGACTCCTACTCATGACAATTAAATGATGGTGTGTCTCATGTTACAGTAGTAATCTACATGTTTTGTACCAAATACTAGAGGGATTAGAACGTATGAGAAGATAAAATTTCACTAAGAAAAATCTATTACAATTGAGACGTAGCCTACTAGCTAGTACCATGTGGTAATTTGAGTTGGAGATCACGAGTGTAATTTCCATAGAATGCAATTTTTTTCTTATTTTTTCTCTATCAAAAAAAGGGGAGGGTTGGAGGGGAGGGAGGATCGCGAGGGAGGAGGGGCGGGGCCAGGAGGGTGGCGCGCTTGGGGGAGGGAGGGAGAGGTGCGAGAGGGTGAGGGGGGATGAGGGGAGGGGTATAGAATAGTTCTTCTATAGACCTTAAATTTTCCAACGGATTTAAGTGCTTCACGCATAAGAATAATAATAATTATTTAAGCAAATTTGATCAGAAGGAACAGTAAACCAGTAAATTGCACGCATCGAACAAGCAATCTAATCCTCTCGATATATATAGTATTAATAATTAGTTTGTCAGTTTTAGTGGTGAATGCTTGGCAAACATCGCCAGATAAGAGGGATCATCAATCAAGGAAACCTCCCAGGCGCGCATACATAACACAAAAGGTGAAGGAAATATATATAAACCAACATGGAACATACCAATATTCAAAAATTCAAATTCCAAAGACTTCCGTTGCACACGAATTAAAACCAAACACAAAATCATGAACATGATGAACAGTACAAACTAGAGCAAATTTCCTTATATATTCATTAATCATGCAAAACATCTTGCATGGTACCTGATTATATCATAGGCATCCGTACATATATGATGCATGCATAGATATCTATCTGAGTGATTTTAAGGTCCTTTAGGAGATACCGAAATACACCTAATTTATGAAAATCTTGGAAGACTGTAAAATTTCTCTATCTATATAAATCTCCTAATTAATAACCACTCGGAATTTAACATCAATGGAATCATCTCAATTATTAACCGTCCTCTTTGTTGGTGTGCGGCCATGTAGAGGACTCAAGATGTTGTGCAACGGGTTCGATCCTGTGGGGACTAGACGCTCCGGTACAGCCACCGTGGGATCGCCGGCGGCCGCGGGAGGAGTCGGCAGGCCGTTGTGCACGGGGCTCGGCCCGCTGGGGACGTCGTGCCTCATCACCGCGGCCATCTTCATGACGGAGTGATCATCGTCGTCGTTCGTGCGGTCGTCGTCGTCTCCGGCGGCGGCGGGAGGAGTCGGCAGGCCGTTGTGCACGGGGCTCGGCCCGCTGGGTACGTCGTGCCTCATCACCGCCGCCATCTTCTCCACAGCGGGGACATCTCGCGCCGCCACGAGCACCAGCGGCGCCATGGCGACGGCGAAGATCAGGACGAGGGAGCGGCGGTGGCTGGCGGCGCCGGTGGCCATTGTTGACGACGGCTGTGTGGTTTGTGTATGCTTGTGCGTGGTGAAGATGCTAGCTAGCTTGCAAAGACGACGTAAGTATGGCATATGGAGCTATATTTATATAGTTAATTATAGGCGTAAGTATGGAATGTGCATGGTAATTGGTAAGTTTATTATCGCGTGCGTCGGACGTTGATCGATCTCCATCGTGTTATGGAATTCTAATTACTTGCGTTTTTGTAAGGCACAACTTCTTTTTAATTTTGGAAAAAATATTAATTGCACCAGTTATGTAAAGGTATCTGTGTCATATGGTAAGTACTTTATTCCGGTTAATTATATGATACAAGCCGTGTGTATCTTGATTTTCCTTCCTCTCTTTGTTCGAATTGTGAAAAGGTAACATCGATCTTGATTTCGTTGGCAGCTAGAGGATATGGTAACTTATTACTATGTTAATTAGATTACATGTTGTGCTCTACATGGCATCTTAATGAAAATGGCGAACCATATATATTAGTATATAGATTTATTAATTAAGAACATAATTTCTTTTCTACCTATGGAAATATATCCACCGCGAATAAGTACCATAATTTGTCTGTTCGGAAGGCCCATGCATATTTGGCCCAAAACCGGCATAAATTTTGGGCTCGTATATAGTATGCATGCAGTAGAAGAAATATACCCTGGTTTCTGCATGTTTCAAAGGCAAAATGCCTCAACATCGCACCGCCTCTCTTCACTTAAAATTTGTATCCAAGAGCTAAATTTATCGATCTTGTGTCCATATGCTTAAAAAATCCTGCTTCCCCTACAACGCAAGCAATTCCTTTACGATCGAGATATTCTGATTCACTGGTATTAATTAGTTCTGTGAAAAATAATTATAGCTATATATTTTTTTTGTTTACAAGGAAAAAAGATGCTTATTTTTGCAGTCTATCTTTGCTAAAGCAAAATCCAGGAGAACACAGAGAAGACAAAGTCAATAACTCCTTCGTTAATTAGTTTATTGTTTTAGCAGGCAGGAATACTCCATTTTGGTGGCCTGCACATCGGTCGGTTGTCTTAATTTCCTTTGTCCATTGTTTTATATTTCTTTTTTCTCATGTCTAGCTAGCTAATTCCTTGGTTCTGTTCGATCAATCGATCGTGTTTCATCTTATGTCTTTCACTTAGTGGTTCTGCTCATTTCTGGCATGCCAAGGTAGATTCACTGCTGAATTAATTAGTTAACGCGTGCCATATATACGTAACATTCAAACGAAGAAGTTGCAACGAGCCAATGATAAATCAAAACGACCAACGCTATATTCCATTATCCATGCAATCACAATAAACCACAGAATATCAGATATAACAACGATAATCTCTTTTTATTGAAAAATCTTGATAACAAAACTTGCGTGTTCAATTCATGCTAGCTAGCTCAAGATCCGATACACATTGAATCATCAATTTAGCAACACGCATGTATATGCAAAAAGTACGTGCTTCATACGAGGGTAGCCCACTCATGGAGGAGAAGGATGATTGTTGTGTACCGGGTTCTGTCCGGTAGGAACATCATGCATGATCACAATACGGGATGAACTAGGAGGATGACGAGGAGAAGGATGGTTATTGTGTACTGGGTTTTGGCCACTAGGAACATTGTGCATGATAGTGACAAGGGACGAGCTAGGAGGATGATGGGGAGAAGGATGGTTATTGTGTATCGGGTTCTGACCACTGGGAACATTATGCATGATCGTGACACGCGATGAGCTAGGAGGATGACGGGGAGAAGGATGGTCATTGTGTATTGGGTTCTGACCGCTAGGAACATCATGCATAATCACAACACGGGACGAGCTAGGAGGATGATGAGGAGAAGGATGGTCATTGTGTATCGGGTTCTGACCGCTAGGAACATCATGCATGATCACAATACGAGACGAGCTAGGAGGATGACGGGGAGAAGGATGATTATTGTGTACCGGGTTCTGGCCACTAGGAACATTATGTATGATCGTGGCACGCGACGAGCTAGGAGGATGACAGGGAGAAGGATGGTTATTGTGTACTGGGTTCTGGCCGCTAGGAACATTATGCATGATCACGGCACGGGACGAGCTAGGAGGATGATGGGGAGAAGGATGGTCATTGTGTATCGGGTTCTGACCGCTAGGAACATCATGCATGATCCCAAGACGGTTGTCGCGAGAACCGGCCACCACCAGGACGTTGCCGTCGTCACCGTCGGCCTTGCCGGAGAAGGAAGGCGGTGGACGTGCCGCCGCGGCCCCCGTCGCCACGGCGAACACTAGAGCCATGAAGAGAAGGCAGCTGCGGCGCTGGGCGTGGGTGGTCGCCATGAGCTACGAATTCTTGAAGCTTGTTATGATAGTGGCTATGCTTGCGAGAATGGATGGTTTGCTACGGTGGTGAAACGCCGGCTATATATAGGCGGGCGTGGCTGTGGGTAGGCGTACTGATTATTTGCATACATGGTAAGATATTATATCGTTTGCATCCCTGTGATTTTGTGCTCGTCAGCTGTAAATGCTGAAATTAAGGATATCACGACCTTAATTACCATCGTTTACACCCGTATCAAATACGAGCTGATTAATTTTCCATTTATTTGGGATATGCTGCCCCCTTGATTCTCTCTAGAAATTAAAACGCCTACTACGTCATTAATGTCAATTTGATGTTCGTCGCAAAAAATTAAAATAAAGTGCTGCATAAATACATGTTCGTACGTTGTTTTCTCGCAAAAATATGTATCAGAATAGCCAAATAAAATCGGAATTAGGGTACAGAAATTGTAGAAACTTTTGTACGTACTACGTACTCTCTCTCTATATATATATATGGACTAGTAAAATAAAATGTTCATGCGTTGCACTGGGTAATGTGGTGGTGTATAAAATTTAACTAAACTATTTTTTAAGCAGTCTAGTATAACAATCATAATCACAAATGTTTTTTTTAACAATTATTCCACGTGTACGTGTATGATATGAATGTTGTAAATTGTGTGACTAACAAAAATATGCATTTAAAATAGGTAATATTATCATAATACTAATGATAATTAGGACGGTTCAAAAATAGTTTTGCATATTTACTCGTAGTCTTGTAGTGGTCACACGTGCTTTCTCACTCTGTCAACTGTCGTGTTGCAAGTATGTGATGTCGCTTTTAAAATCATACGTAGACTTGCATGGTGACTGGTCGTGTGACACGTGGATGATATATAGCGCGCATACTCTGAGTGGAAAATTTTACTTTTTTACAATTAATATTTTTATCTCAAATAAATATGAAAGTAGAAGTTTTGGTGACTTTTTTGTCAACAATAAAAAATCTTAATAAAAGAAATCATTTTTCAGCGGAATTCAATCCCATTGATTATAACACAATAACACAATGGCAATTGATCTTAATGAAGTCCAGTTTCAAGCTCGTAGTTTTATTAAAAAAATAAAAGGTAAATTGATGCTTATATATTACCGAGGAGAGAAAATTGAGTGGTCGCATGGTCGGAGATCATTATCCTCTTGTGTGATTTAAAAAGGAAATATATTTAAAATAGGTAGGATTATCATAAAACCAATGATAATCAGGACAGATAAAGAAAAACTTTTGCATATTTACTCATAGTCTTAGTGGTGACGTATGCTTTCTCAATCTATCAACTCTCACGTTGCAAGCCTGCAATCTCGTTTCCAAAATCATATGTGCACTCGCGTGGAGACTGATCGTGTGACACGTGGATGATACATAGCGCATACTCTAATATGTCGTGTTTCGTGGAAATTTTTAATTTTTTTACAATCGATATTTTTTATCTCAGACAAATATTAAAGTAAAAGTTTCGGTGATTACGATGTCAATATTAAAAAAATATATCACTCATCTGTGAAGTATGTACGTGTACCTTAACAATTTTTTAGCGGAAATCAATTCGGTGGATTTTTACCATCTACAAAGAAACTTGACCGCAATTGACAAGCCTACAATAGTAGTCGTTTTTTTAAAAAAAAATGTAGCTCGTACATTACATAGGAGAGCAAAAATATTAGCCTTATCTCTCTCTGCCTCTCTCGTTTACTCTCCCATCTCTCCCTGGCATCTTCTCAGTTCTCACTCTCTCGTTCTCTCTCTCCCGGTTTTTCTCTGTCTGTCTCTCTCCTCACCTGAGTTGGTAGCCAATCTCCACCACCTTGCTCTAGTTGTCGCCGGCCAGATCGATCACCGGTTCAAAGCAACGTCATTGCTACTCGCATGGATCCGCTGCCAGCACCTGGATCACGTCATCTCTCCTGTATCTTTCTCCATTTCTCTCCCTTCTCACCAGAGTTGGCAGTAGCCACTCTAGAGCCATCATTGCTGCTCACGCGGATCAGCCACCGGCGCTTGGATCCCGTCATCACTTCGCCTCCCTCTCGCGCGTATACACCATCAGCGATGACAGGAGGGGCAGATCTGGCAACGTCTTCCCCTCCCGCATGGATCCTGTCGTATCTCCGCCCACCTCTCGCTCGGATCCATCGTCGACGGTGACCGGGGGTGGATCTGGCGACCTCTTCCCCTCCCACTCGCGCTGATTCGTCACCGGTGACGATTGGAGGGGCGGACCTAGCAGCCTCCCCACTACCATCAGTCCCGTCATCACTCCGTCCCCCTCTCGTGCTGATCCGCAGTCGGCGGTGACGGGAGGGGTGGATCCATGCGGTTCTACATTGGACTCAAGCAACACCGCGCTACCAGCGAGGTAAGCAAAGATACCCGAGCGTTGAAATGGAACAAAAGAACGAACAAGTTGAGAATATAGAGATAGTTGTCGGCACATAGCAGAACGAGGCATGGAAGAGAGGGGTGGTCGTTCTAAAAAGACCTAGTAAAAGCAAACTAAAATCTCAAGCCTTAACTATAAGTTACATTCAATATATCTGAAAGCACAGATGATTCGATGTCTCAAAGCTAGGTCACTTAACAATTTTCGATTTCCCAACTGAGGCAAGCTGGTTACTTTGGTTGTTTACTTCTATATAAAAAAGAAAACATAGATCATATAAATATTGTAAAAGGTGTGTGGTACACATAAACCGTGGCGCATGCGAGGCAGTGCGCCATGCGCGAGATAGTCCACCTACTACAGAAACATGTCATCAGTGCCGGTTAGCTGAAACCTAGTACTAATAATGGTTTTCCCACATCCTCGAACTATGCGCACCATGACATGAAAAAAAACCCAGCACTTATATGAGATCATCAGTGCCGGTTATTTAAATAAATCGGTAATGATGTATTCAATATACAATTGTCCCGGTTTTCTATAGGGTTAATTAGATCATACCATTGCAATATATCGTATTGAAAAAACACCATTAATATTAATGAAATTGGGTGGATGCCACTGTAATCTTCTAAAATTAGAACATGCCACTCCATCAATCGTCGTCTTTATCCCCATCCCCATCCCCTCAACTGTCACATCCCTCATCGTTGGCTCCAATCTCCTCCCTCACCGACGGCTAGCTTCTCCTTCCCTGTCCCTCGCTCCTCCCTCCTGCCTCTCCCTGACAACTACCGCCGCACGACCTCCTCTGTTTCAATCCCTCGTGTAGCCCTCTCCTCGCTCACCACCATCTACCACCGCTGACTTAAGTGGATCGGGGGCTTCGGGACTATGGCGGACTCCGTAAGCTCCACGCGTCGAGGAATGTTTGGTGGAAGCCTGCGAACACGCGCATGTGGGTTCTTGGGATGAGGCACTTCTCCTTAACCTTCCGACATTGGACTAGCCAATCAGGTTGCAGAAACTGGACGCATGTGCACATGTGCCCCACGGGTGCTGCACGTCATCAAAACTAGCGTAGAACGAACGAACGGCAAGAAGTTGGGTGAGGCACTCGTATTCCTTGATGCGGCTGTGGAAGATGTCGTTGAGGCCAAAGTGGTTCATGCCTTCATGGTGTACCAGCCTTCGTCGGTGCTCGCGTTGTCTACCGGCTCGCTGAGGCCACCATTGCTAAGGTACACACACATGTTGATTCACTGGTATCACTCATGGCATATTATCACTCATGCCAGTTGCGCAGAATGTTGTCATTGAACCACGACGGCATGCCAGTTGCGCAGGATGTTGTCATTGAACCACGGCGGCATGTCGTGGATGTCCACATACCGCCCCTTGCAAGCTCCGTATCTCCAGTAGCCGCTGTCACGGCAGTCATCGTGACATCACGTGCAGACGAAAGCCTCCTAAGCTGCTAGGAAAAGCTGCGTGTCCTCGCCATCGGACAACATACTGGCGCGTCGAGCTGACCTGCGGCGCGTTGTCGACCTATCACAGAGGTGGAGATGATGGAAATCATGACGGAGTAGCATTGTTTTAATTTTAGAAGATTGTAGTGGTATCCACCCGATTTTATGAATAGTAATATATTTTTCCAATATATCATATTTGTAGTGGATCTAATTAACCTTTTTATATTACCCGGTACAAATATAACGGTTTTTCAATAGATCTAATTACCCTTTTTATATTACCCGGTACTAATATAATGGTTTTTATATTACCCGGTACTAATATAACGGTTTTTATATTTTTCAATAGATCTAATTAACCTTTTTACATTACCCGGTACTACTATAACGGTTTTTCAGGTCAACCAGTACAGAAACAGCCGGCCAAGCTGAGCTATCCGAGCGAGCCGGAAAAAAGATCAACGAATAAAAAAGAACACATGTTAACAAAAAATATCATCAACGAATAAAAATAAGAACAGATGTTGGTCAGTTGGTGCGATCCTATCCATCCGCCCTCTCGCTCTCCCGTCCATCCTCCGCCTTCGCTCTTGCTCTCTCTCTCTCTCTCCCTGCTAGCGACCGCGGACCGCCGCTGCTGCGAGCCACCATCGGCACCCTCCCCTCCCTGCCACCACCCTCCCCCTATTCTGCTGGTGGTGTTGGTGGTGAGTCCGTTTGGTTCTGCTGTTGTTTTGTCGAATGTCTAATATGGCAGAAGGATTTTGATCCGTGACGTGGTTCTGCAGTTGTTAATGTCGTTGATGGATAATTGAATCAATGTAAATTGCCTCTTCTATATTTCTGATGTGGTTGTCATCTTTGACCTATGGATGCGGAATTTTTGTTCCTAATCTATAAATGTTGATGGGGATTTGGGCACCTGTGGATGTGCGATTCTTGTTCATAATATGTAATCGTGGATGGGGATTTGGGGGCAAATGTTTACGAGATTGGGCTATTTTGAGGGAATTTGGGTTGCAGTTTTTTGTTCATGCTTCCGATTCGGTTGGCATCTCTAGGTGAGACGGGCATTGAGACAGAGAGGGTGCGGATAGCAACATGAGGGAAGCGGAGGCTCACATCGTGACGGACGAAAACAGACTGCCATGGATAATGTGATGATTAGAAAGATACAAATTTTTTATTTAGTCACTAGCAAAATGCCTATACTTTGCTGCGGGTAGAAGGAACTGTTAAATGCTAAAAGGTACGTTGAAACATGTATATTAATATTGTTTCAAGACCAATAAAATCTTTCATTGACCTAACTATTGACCACAAAACCACCCAATAATAATTAGAACAGACAAAAAATACTATGATGTTGTATAGGAAAGTTGCTTAAAAAATCATATTGATCCATTTTTGAAAAAAATAACTAATATTTAATTAATCACGTGTTAATGGATTGCTCCATTTTCCGTGTGCACTGTGCTGGTTGGGAACCAGGGCTAGCTCGCTCTCTCTCAACCATCGTATGGCAAGCACACGATCTCGGTCATACTTAAAAAAATTAATTTTGGCAAACTTATTTCTATTGAAAAAGATTTGTGAGGTAAGACATTATGTGTATATTAGTATTATTAGTATTAAGGTAAATGCAACGAATTAATGTGAATCACCATTGGGTAAAAATGAAATGAAATAATCACCAGTAGAGTAAAGTGCTAAACCACATGACCATTGGGCACGCAATCAAGAAACAAATACTGTAATTATATGAATGAAAATACTTAACAATATCAAAACAAAAATACTACACAATGGTATATTGTTCCAATAGAATAGGTGATGTCAACATGATACTTGAATATCGTGTCTATGGTATCATGCTGACATCAGCATAGTACATAGGTATCATATCTAGTACCTACGAGGTATCATGTGCGGTGCCTATAGGGTATAGGGTATAGTACTGATGTCATACTATTCTGTTGGAACGGTATACAATTATGTAGTCTCCCTCGTATCAAAATTAGGAGGAAAATGGTAAAGCAAACAATCATGAATAATAATAAAATCCTAATTCAAATCACCCCGAGGAGAAATGAGAAAGGAATAAACAGCAACATTAATAATCATTAATCAAAATAAATTCAGTTCCATTAAGCTAGAAATAATATAATATGAATGGGTAATATTATCTTATTTTTCTCAAATTTTAAATCATCCAAAGGTGTAAAAACTGATTATGTAATCGAATATATTTAAATAGGTCGGGTAACCAGCAGAAAACTTATTTGGCCTGGTAGCTTGCATGCGGTGTAGCCCATCTAACAACCAAAGCCTGACACAAAATGTACGGTCCAAGCCTAGTCTTCACATGCTTGGCCCATGAAGCTAATGTGGCCCAAGTCGATGGAGAAGTACAGATGGTAAAAAAACAACCCGAGAAAGCGAAGCCGAGAGAGGACAGAGTGGCATCGCACACGCACCTCCATTCTTCCGCCCTTATCCTTTCGCTCTTCTCTCCTCCTCCCGCTTTTCTCCTTCTCTCCTTCTCCGCTAAGCACTCCTCTCAGCCACGACGGCCTTCCTTTCCGCTGCTCCCCCTCCCTCTCCCCCACCGGTGGCATCGCTTCCCCTCCTCCTGCCCCCACCGGCGACGCCGCTCCCCTTTCCCCCAGCCAGGACGCCCTTCCCCCGGCCAACGGCACCCTTCCCCCAGAGGGTGGCGCCCCTCCCCGACCGGTGGCGCCCTACCCTTGGCAGCTGGCGCCTCAGCCGCGGTGCCGTCGCACCGCCCTCCCCCGGTCGGCAGTTCCCTCGCGTCGTCCTCGTGGCGCACGGCCATGCGCCCGCCAAGCCACCACGTTCTCGGGGCAGCGTAGTCCTCGTCTCCGATGAGCAGTGACGGTGATATAGTTTTTTTCATTTAATATTTTTGTATGATTTTGATTCATTGTTGTTGGATTTGTGATTTTGATTCATTGTTGTTGGAGTTGTAATTTAGTGATTTAGTGGATTGGTGATTCATTCTCTCTTTT
This sequence comes from Oryza punctata, assembly GCA_000573905.2. Taxonomy (NCBI): domain Eukaryota; kingdom Viridiplantae; phylum Streptophyta; class Magnoliopsida; order Poales; family Poaceae; genus Oryza; species Oryza punctata. Next base: position 18,104,436 of record CM002492.2, on the reverse strand, counting down.
TTTACTAATTTTTGGCTTAGATGGATTAGATTTGATGTCCAGTTCGGGGGCATGTTTGATCTCTACGTGCTACTTGCCTAATTTTTTTTCTTCTCCCATTAGTCTGTTTGTTTCCAAATTGGCACCTGTTTTCCTTGACTGTTTCCTTCTCTTCTCTCTTTGATTTTTGGAACAAACCCTATTGAAAATATGTAGGAAGGATGTGTATATGGTTCTATACTGCAAGATTGGGTTGCTCTGATTTTTTATTGATCATGTTAAGAGGCGTGTTTAGATTCTGTTTATTTTTTACTAATCCTGAATCAATTCTGAATCGGGGGCGAGGCTTACGGGCAAGGGCTGGCTCACCACAGACGGACGAAGGCGTCTTGTGACGATATCAAAGTTATGAATTTTTTAAGTTCCTAAGATAAGATAAGATAATATATGATATATGATATGATATATTATCTATGTCGTAGTTTCCAAAAGAATATTTTAACAAAAAATTCATAAACTTTTTGCTGCAATTTTAGTGCAGCTGATTCATTGCCTGTCCGCCGCTAGCTTGATGCCTGCTGTGAGACAACGATCAAGGAGATTATTACATATTTTAGCATGCAATGCAAACTGAACCTACTTAATTAGTTAGATTTCTTGTAGTAGCATCGGTTCATACGGGTTAAGCTCTAAACTTAACATGGATGTTCGCATTAATCTCAAGATATGTCAACTTAATCTTCTGGAGGTGACTGTGAGGAAAGGGTGTGCATGTGTATGTTTATTGGGATGAGTGCATGCATATTATAAACATCTGCATTTGTGTTGTGTTTTTAAAAAAATTTAGTGTGTAATATTATTATACGTTTGAAAGAATTAGCGAGGTAACCCATGCGTAGGGCGTTTGAAAGAATTAGCGAGGTTGATATGGTGGGTCGATTAGCACATGCACGCTCGTCTCCCTCTCCCACTTGTTAGGAAAGCCCAACTTAAAAGGAAAACGGGCCACTAACATTTTCTCGAATCCATGCACTATCAGCCTATGAGCTAATCGGCTCTCATGAGTTAACTATCTATATATATAGCTATATACTAATATAAAGGAGCAGCTACACTCTTTGCTACATCTACCCAACAAAACATACATAGAATTTCTCCTTTTTGATTCCACGACCATTCGATCCTCTCATCCAACGGCTCAAACTGTATGTCCACGCCTATGTCTAGCAATCCAACCCGATGAGGACAACACTATAAATTTAGTATCTTCTTGTTCGCAGAAACATTTGCATAGGTGATAGAAACGGGGACGAGCACATGGTGTTGATGGATTATACCCGACCAACGGTAATTAGGAGTATGGGGGGCATTGATACTAGGGTATACGTGAGACTGCGATAAAGAAACGATAGACAGAGATTTTTATATAGGTTTGGACCCCCTATTAACGGGTAATAGCTCTACTCCTATTAATCAAAACAAGTGTTACCATTGTATATCAATCTCTTATAAGTACAGTGGGGTGGAAAACCTAATCTAATATACCAATATAGTGATGTAAAGCTCGAACAGATAGTCAGCAGCTAGTTATTGTCGGTTTTCTCGAATGGGAAATCCGTGAGATTGGACGTGCCTATAGATCCACCTTAGCTTGTATTGAGCTTGTGTTGGATTTCGTGTTTCGTGTCCCCTCTTCTTCTATGGTAGCAGAGCGGAGCACATGTCCAGGCTGAGCGACCGAGCTTCCCTAGTCGGTCGACCAGTCAACCAACCTTACTCATCCCCTCCTCCTCACTCTCTCCAAACACACAACACAACTACTCATAGCTTGCATTTTGTAGGCTAGTAGCGTTAGCTATCAATATACAAGGGAAAGCTGGACCCGGTAGAGAGGCAACGATGAACGCGAATCTGGTAGTGAAGGCGGCGTGTTCTTTCTTCTCTCTCTCTATCAACACTTTATAAGCATTCTTCTTCAATTCCATTTCCTGTAGAGTTCAAGTAGGCTACAATAGCATAAAATTAAATTTTCTATTGCGTAAACCAAGAACCATGCGAGTTAGAGATCATGGATCATTACCACTAGATGCACCGAGGAACGGAAGAAGAGTCGGAGCAGATCACTACAACGTAGTGCGCATCGGTGTAGAGGAAGTAGTGAATCTCAGCATCCCGATTGTCTCCTTCTCGCAATCACATCCTCGCACTCCCATGCTGATCAGCGTGTCCACACGTTCACGGGTGGAATGTCGTACGCGGATCTGCTAGCACCTGGGCGAAGATAGAGTTGACTCTAGGAATAGGTGCAACTACGGTTTCTCACGTACGTTTGTGTGTCTCTCCCAGCGACCCCTTGGCCATGAATATATAGGATTTCTAACTAGGCCTCCAAGGACCATTAGAAGTCCTACTTTGATCCCTATCCGCATTGATCTAATATTTGATCTCCATCCAATCAAGTCTTTCCAACCCGTTAGGTATGCGACCCTGTAGGTTCATGTTTACTCAGTTCCAACCTGAAAATGCATTTCTGGTTCATGTGTCAGCAGAGGCTCCTAACATATCGTATTGACCTTTCGAGGATACATAAAGATTATAATGGTTGAACCTATGGTATATCTGTGTACAACCTGTTTGCCTAATGATACCGATCGAGCTAAATGAGAGATTGTTTTGCCATCCTTTCAATAGCTTAATCATGTATTAGATTACTTCACTTGGGACTGACATCTCAATTATCTCAGCATGGCAATGCACTTCTATATCCTATTATAATCAAATGGCTTATATAATATATATCTTCCATTAACTAGAAGGGGCAAATCCTATCTTAATTGTTCACGTTCCACTGCACATGCTTAGTAAAAATAAATTGAAGACTACCTCTGTAACTACCCAGTTTTAGAATAACATTTGGCAATCCCAAAGTAAGTTATTACGCATACATGTTTGGAACATGATAATCTCAGGTACATGGATTCTATATACCAATACCACTCGAGACGAGCTAATTAGATGTTATAATCCTCGTAGCATGTTAGGTTGAGTCTATCCAACAATATATTCTCCAACATGTGTTCACATTGTTAATTTGGTATCTTTATACCATGATCCATGAGACAAGATGATTAGTTAATACATGTGCTGATCTTATAATCATATTTGTAATCATATTTGTTCCACATATGATATACAATTTGTGATCATTTACAAATAGTAACATACGTACATAAAGAGTTAAATGAATGTCACATACTCATTAATCAATAATCAATTAACCATCTCAAGGAAACACTTCATATTATAAATCCATAAGAATAGTCTATGGTGTATCATCTCTATGATTATCTCTGGGCATATCAATAGCAGTTCCTGCAGTGCACAATTTGCTGAGTTGTTAACAACTTGCCCCTTACCTCTAGCGGAACTAGACAAACCACCTCATTGTTGCGTGTTCCTCATCGCTTCTCAGTCGAAGGCACAGATTGGGAGAAACGGGAAAAGAAATTGGCCCGGGGAATAGAACTGCAAAGGAAGGAGGGTACGTAGTACCATTATTTTCCATCTATGCTAAAAAAAAACTCCCTCCATCCCAAATTATAGGCACCCCACTTTTAGGAAAATCGAACTCGGTAACCTTTGAGAAAGAATCATACTTCTATATCTATAATACTTATTATGCATGTTATATCACTAGATTCATATTTTAAAGTACTTTTATTTTATATTAATTTCATATTCATTAGAAACTTTATATGGAATAAATTAATAGTCAAAGTATGTTATTGAAGACCATGTAAAAAATATATGCCTTATAATTTAGGATAGAGGGAGTAAAAGAAATTCTACTCAGCGGCGGAGACAGCTCCCGGGCAGGTCGGGCGATCGCTCGGGCTCCGCCGCTGCTATCTCCACTGCCGTTAGCTGTCGGCGCCTATAAAAATCAATTGATCACCGGAAAACGCTACTAGTTACCCGGGTTTCACGAAAGTGCTGTATCCGTCACTGATTCTACTAGCACATAAATCAACGGTGAAAACTTTCGATGGTCTATAACAAAATTCAAGAACTTTCGATGATATGGAACCAATTTTTACTTATAAACTATATATTGCAGTACAAAGAGTACATATAAAATTATAAACTGTATCGGAGTATCATATCAAATCCCTCATATTACAAGCAGTAGTAGCACCATAGAGGCGGAGGAGAGCATGAGCATCTGAAGAAGCAGGCTGTAGCGAAGGCCTAGGCTGCTGGCGCCGGCGCCGTAGCAGTAGTCTGAAGCAGGAAGTGTACTGGTTGTTGGGTATTCGCCCTCCTCGCTGCCATTACCATAGTACCCACTGGGCTGTTGCTGCTCCGTCTGCTCGTGGTGGCTGTAGTGGTAGTACTCATCGCCGCACTGCTTGCGCTCCCGAATCTCAAACGTCCCTGCAGTAAAAAATCAAAGAGCCCTATCGGTTACATAAAAATAATAAATCAAAGCCAAAACTTGATTTTTAAAACATAAATGGTTTTAGGATAGTTTGTTTTTATATTGGTTGTTAAGTCACTAAGGGTTTGTTATTCCCCCTACTTTCCCAACTCACAGCTCTCTTTTTCCACGCGCACGCTTTTCAAACTACTATACGGTGTGTTTTTGCACGAAGTTTCTATACTACGAAAACTGCTTCAAAAAATCATATTAATTCATTTTTTTAAAAAAAAACTAGCAAATACTTAATTAATTATACGCTAATGAGTCGCTCCGTTTAGGTGCGGGGAGTGTTAGTTCCCACCCCATCCCAATGAACAAGCCTAAAAACATACTCCCTCCATCACATAATATAAGAGATTTTTGCTATACAATTGTATAGGCAAAATCTCTTATATTGTGGGACGGAGGAAGTATAAATTATTTTTTCTATTGCAAACAAGCCGTTACTGCTTATAATAATAGTTTTTTTTTGGCAACCGATGAGAACAAAATATACATTATAAGTTTTTTTTGGCAACCGATGAGAACAAAATATACCGTCTGATAGATATATATATGTAATACAGGATTTATAGAACAAGTTTATAAAATTGATTTTTTTTCATACTGCATTTGAGAAATTCCATATTGCGATCTGTCCTTTTTTTTTCGTTGATAGAATTTAAATGCTCATGTTATTATACATTTTATTGTCCAAACATATTTTTGGCACATGAACTTAATTAATTACCTCTCTCAGGAGTGTAGCTGCAGCCGGTGTCGAGCGCCGCCTTGACCGCCGGCAGCGAGGCGCCGCTGTAGAACCTGAAGCCGTCGTGGGCGACCTCCTCCACGCACTGCAGCGCCATCTTCGTCTCCATCAGGCACGGGCCCCCGCAGTACTCGTCCACGCTCTCCTTCCCCACATGGAACGCCCCCTCCACTCCCAGCCTCAGCTCCTCCTTGCACTCGCTGTACACCTGCATATATGCATACAAAAATTCATGAAACACACTTGTTGCTTATAACAGTTAAGAGTTATATAATTAACTTGATTCTGTTATAGCTATATACTAGTATATAGAAGTACTTACGTTGTGATCGTCGAAGCAATGGCAAGCCTTCTCGAACATTTCCACGGCAGCTTTACCTGCATATGCGACGATGAAATAACGATCGTGTTGATGTTAGAGAAAGCTGGCCTAATTTCAGAGTTTATTGCTGACATGCATATACACAGTATATCCTGATATAGTTATCTGATGGCACCAGCTGCAGAAAACCAAGAATAACTAGAATTATTGAGATACTCACTACCAAAGCAGCATGGGAGCAAAAAGCACACTGCAATTGCAAAGGCCAAGCAGATACTTCTTGGAGAGGGATGGAACAATATTGCCATATTGCTTAATTAATTCAGAGAAGGTGATCGATGTAGTTGAGCAGAGATGTTTAGGCTAGTGCCGCTGCATTTCGGCGATGAGGCTAGCTCTATCTGGTTATATATGGTTTTCTGCTTGATTGTTTTTCATTCGAGCATGCTTTCTTTCTTCCTTTCCTTCACAAAGCATGCTTGTTTTCTATCAAGATTTACCAGCTGCATTCCTAGTCCTACCAACATTCTCAAGGATACCCAATTGTCCACTCTTTCATTTTGCAAAACTTCATTCAAAAGAAATCACTGCCGTCTAGCTTTGAGCAATGCTATCTAGCTAGCTGCAGTAATTATGGACCGCTTCATTCAAAAGAACATTTTGTGTCTAGCTAGAAATTTGTCGTAAAGTTTAGTTTGGCTGTTTGGGCAGTTGCTACTTAATTAATTAGGACTAGTAACCAATTGTTACTTGAAGGAATATGAAAGAAGTGCGGTTCAAGTTATACAAGTCGAATCCAACACCTTGGCTGGATTGCAACTTTTCTTGCCCAAATCGTTGCCAATTCCATCAGGCTAATTAACAAATTGATGTCTTGCACGAAAGGAGGCAGATCTGCCTATGCAAATTCTCCAGCCAACCGCTGCCAATAGATTATTTCAAGAATCTAAACATGGCCCAGAACTGGGTCAGGCAAAGCCTGCTCTCCTAGCTACCTTGGCCCGGTCTGAACATTTTAAAATTGTTTTTGAGAATGATTTGTATCTGTATTGTTTTCATATGGTACTTAATAAATATGCTTATATCAGTGGATACATATGTGCTAAATATTTTTTTGAGAGGGAAATGATGTGGTAAATATGATCAACAAGTTCAATTCCTTTTCTTTTGAATTGTATTATTGGAGAGTTGTGTACCATTGCAATACAAAAATACAAGATCGATTCAACCTGAATGGACAATCAAGAAAATCCGGTTCTCAAAACAGTCGACATTAAGGTAAGAAGAAACAAACACGCATCAAATTTATTATTCATCAAATCAAAAGACGTACAAATTACAGATTGTTGTTACTGAAATCAGCACTGGTGTTGGTAGAAATTAATATCAATAAGCTACTTTTCACTATTCAGGAAATTAAAAGAAAACACAACACATGCTTGAACTTTCTCCAACGTTTGCCTGTCTCCAGTCAAAAGCTGCTCGAACAGCAGCAATCAATCAGGCCATCAGCCTTGTGCCAGCCCAGACGATTAGCAGAGAGGAAAACACCCTCGTGAGGCTGACAGTGGGCCCAGCTGCTCCGCTGGTTGGATAACCTGGACGCTTTACCGCCACGTGTGAGCCTACATGGACACATTCATCAAACACCAATGTTTAGATGACAAGTGTAAAGCATACTAAAAACAAATAATCCTTCCTTCAGAAATATTTGATATTTTTATAACAATATTTGATTGAAATTTTAAAGTTAATGAGCTAATGATGTAATATAGTAGTGTTTTTCAAGGCGATCTTGCGTTTTCTTTTTCTTGTCTTAAACTGGCCAAAATTTTAAAGATTTAACCGAATCTTATCAAACATCAAATACTTATAAATGGAGAGTTAAGAGTACCTAATTAGATAAGTAATCTGCTAGGCCAACACTTTTACCTGAACTGGGAGAAACATTTGTCGATCCAGCGCCACCACCAGTAGCGCCGGCACCGCCACCACCACCACCGGAGGCGCCTGCACTGCCACTGCCACCGCCGGCACCGGCGCCGGCGCCGGCGCCTCCCTGGCCATTGACGTTGCCGCAGGCCATCTGGAAGACGGCCTGGACGCCCTGCATGAGGCCCGGGCTGTAGCCGGCGATGTTGCCGAGGATGCCATTGACGCACCCCATCATCATGGTCATCTGCCCGAAGCACGGCGCGCTGCACATGGTCGCCGTCGACCCGTTCGCCGCCGCTGGCGCTGGCGCCGCCGCCGGAGCCGACGCCGACGTGGTGGCGCCGCCGGTGGTGGTGGTGACGTTGATGCCCATCGATTGCAGGCACCCGTTGATCACCTGCCACGCGCGATTAATTAATTATAAACGTTACTTATTTCTTCATTTAGTTGGGTGATGAGCGGATGACGTGTGACACTCAAAAGTCACTGACACTGGTAATATACTGACAGAGGAGATCACCGGCCATGCATCACTTGTGCAATAATAATGTTAAATATTAGGGGGAAAAAACAGTATCACTACTTACGGATTGAGATCATCTGACTTATTTATGTGCGATTTTGAGTAATATGAGTTTGCTATCTAGAGATTTCGTATGTCACTGACCCACGTTAGAGAGAAGTAAGTCAGATATCATCTTCCCACTACTATGTTAATTTTATCCTGAGAAGACCAATTTGACAATTATCCGTGCTGTAATTATGGTAAAATTGAATTATTAGGAACAAAATTGAATCGTTTTATTGGAATTTAAAATTTTTATAAACATCTGATAACTTATTATTAAAAATAAACCTTTTTGGCTATGGGCATTGTTTGTTTCAAAAAGAATAAGTTAATAGGGTGTTTATTTATATAATTATATTAAAAATTGGTTCAAAAAGTAAGAGAAGTGCTAGTTTGTTTTTGAACTATATACTCCCCTCCATTTTCTTAATAAATTAAAGCAAGCACTATTTACTTTTGGATACGTCATTTTTAAATATTTACAAACAACAAAAAAAAGATGAGGTGTTATTAAAGTGTATTATGTTGTAAATATAAGTATGGAACATTTGTTCATCTTAGTCTAACCATGTAACAATAATTCGTGTCCAAATTTCAAATAGTAAAGTCAAGATTGTCAGTTGTTTAAAAACGAAGAAAGTAGTAATTTTCAGGTAATTGACTGTCGTGTACAAAATAATTGCACATGGTGTACCAGCCTAAAGTAAACAAAACAATGTCAACATCTCCATCCTTCAATATAGCTACATCGACCTTAATTTTTGCCAAGTTGAAGTGTACACACTAGGAGTTGCTTTTGGGGCTGAAGGTCAATGCTTATTTTGCACTAGTGACACCCTAATTAGATTTAATGTTTCAATGCCATTATACATCCCAAGTGGTTGAACTAATATAATTTAACTGAAGAGTGAAGGGGCCATTTTGCTTTGATCTCACAGTATGCATGCCACGGACTTAGTCACTTTCATTCTGCATAGTTTTTGGTCAGTAAGAATCTCTGAGTCCAGAGAAATGTTCTATATATGATGAATTGCAAAGTGAAGAGAAGAGAATGAAACTTACTTGTCTATTGTCAAAGCAGAGAGCAGCTTGTGCCACAATCTGGATTGCATCCTGTGTTCCTGGAACTACTGCACCACCACCTGCTCCCCCTCCTCCTTGCCCTGCATTGTTCAGATAAACACAGTTACTTAATTACTTGGAACGAAACAAATGGAGTGATGATACTTCCAATGTAAGGACCGTAAAATTCTTCAGAATATCTATGCTGAAAAATCTCTCTATCTGGAAACCTTAAAACTATGGCATTTTCAAATTCAAAGTTGATCATTTCCAAACAAGGCCAAAGTCCTACTTTTGAGCAAAAAGACAAGAAGCCATGCATCCCATATGTTAATTAAAAGTGGAGCTAAGATAGATTAATTACCTCTGCAACTGGAGATACCAATGGAGAAGAGCACTACAGTGAGGCACACATGTCTGAGCTTGAGAGAGGCCATGGCGTGCAAAGTATGCAACTTAATGAACTGATCAAAATTCAGTTACTACTCCTTCACAGCTTGAGATTCTGCTTCTAGCACACCAAGCCTGCACTCCCTCTTTATATGTGCAGGTTATGCAGCTGAATTGGCAACAAAGCTGCTTATAAAATGCAGCACAGGATTAAACAAGCATGGCAGCCTTGCTTCTTGGGGAACTCTGGATAGCTACTGAACATGAAGCAAAATGTGATCCCTTGAACCATTTGGTGAGTTAATATTCAGGTGGATCACTGGGAGATGGTTGCAAGCTAGTCCCAACTGCTATAAAAACCATGCATGACATGGGTAATGGATTCTGTGCAGGTGTTTGGTACACAAGAACCAACTACCCCTCACTAGTTTCCTAGACTTGGTCCTGTGTTAGAGTGTGCACAAATCACACCTAAACTGGACATCGATTAATTGGTTAAGTTTTTAAGTTTCCAGCCTAGTTTTGTTGACTATGCTGGAGCTTGATGTACTTTGGATGTCTCAGTTGCTTCCAGTGAGCTTTGAGCTCGCATGAGAATGATTCATATCAAATTAAGTGCTTTTTTTTCTACCATGGTAGACGAGTTCTGTCTGGTTCTGGTAACTGTGACGTATGGTGCAGGTTATATGTAGAATATTGAATTATTGAAATATCGTTAGAACGGACTATACCGAAATTTTATTGATTTGATTAATTTCTTCCAAATTACCGAGCAACGACAAGGTATATATAGCTAGTGAAAGTGTACAAGAAATTGAAGCACTCCCTCTGGCAATGAATATTGACGTTTACAGTATGCGACGAATGCGACGCGATTCTAGAAGGGTTTTTCAATTTCAATTCCCGGCTGATCTCTCACCTAACCATGGATCGATCGAAAGCTAGCTTTTTACAAATGCAAGCTTAAATTATTCACCGAGGCATCCGGCGCCCGCAGTGCTAATCACCTGCAGGCAGCTAGCACGCGTTGGTATATACCAGGATGTGTGTATATATTTATTTTTTTCATCGTAGTTTATTTTGCAGTATTTACTTTTACATCGCTGAGAATATAAATAAAAAAATTGTACACATAAATATTTTTTATTTATTAATAAGCTATTCGGATAATAAGCATATGAATAATTGAAACAAGGGGATGTAAATCTTATCCTGTCAATTATAACTTGATTTCAGTGGTGATCTTACGTAGTATTTCCCGGGGTCCTCAAACCCCGGGTAAATTATTTAATTCTAACTAAATTATATAATGTTAATTAGTATATAAGTAAAAAATAGATAATTAGAACGTACTGTACCCCGGTATTTCTTGTTTTGGGTTTACCACTGCTTGATTGTGGGCTTGTGCCGATGTTAATTAATTGTTGCCAACCACCACAACCTGCCAAGAACGCCTCTTGCACGCGTGTGTTACCATTATTCCTAAATTTCCTAGCTAGCCGCTACCTCTTATCACGCAACCTGATTGCTTGCACCTCTACCTGCCTAGCTGCACGTACATAGGAGGAAAATGCCTTCGAAACTGACGAAAACCAACTCTACCTCCATTTTCATATTTTCTTCGAAAATCGAAATCAACATCGGAAATCTTGTATATGAAAACATAATTGAATATAGATGTAGGATCGTAAAACGATAACAAAACCAACCAGAGGGGGTGAATGGTTGTAATACCCAAAAAACAAACTTTTATAGGAATAAAATTTACCCTCAAATTCGATGGTGATCGGTCTAACCGAAGTAGATGCGTCGGTCTGACCGCTCGATGATCTCCGGTCTGACCGGTCTAGATGCTCCGGTCTAACCGCACAACTGGCCGAGATCGCCTCCTCCTGTAGTCGTTGTCGCCGGTCTGACCGCCATAATCCTGCTGGTCTGATCGGGGCAATGCCGCGGCCTAACCGCAAGTATCTCGCCGGTTGGACCGCCGAACCCGAGCAAACACAAATCAAAGAACTCTCAAAGTAGATTGATTTTTATTACTTCTAATTTGTATTTAAAAAGTGCAACAACAGCACTCCTCAAGAAAATCTTGACTAAACTTGAAACCCTAACTTTTCGCTCAACTCAACTATCTCAAAATCGATACCGTGAGACTACACCCTCCCTCTCTATTTATACCCGAGGTAGGCAACCTAAAGCCATGAACCAATCTTGTACAAGTCGTCCTAATCTCCGAGGAAACCTTACCGTACAAGAAACAAACTTTACAAACTTCAATTTACCAAATTTGGACTCCTTCCAAATTCGACTCTGTATTTCATACGCACACAATATCTCCATGGTATGTCATATGGAATCTTCACCAACCACGTGCATTGATCTGTAGCCTAAGCATACCACATGATATCCTGATCGTCCGGACGTCCTCTTCTCCTAAGTTGACTCCCGATCCATCATCGGCGATGCTCTCCCGAGGCTTTAAGACTCACCTACACATGCATCAACCAAGAAACCATATCCGAGCACAAGCTTTCTCCAACTTGACTTATTGTGAGCACACAACAGTATTACATACGCATAGTATCCATCTAGAAGCCATAATCACAGAATAATCACGGATATCCAAAATAACAACCCAAAACCGAAACCGACACAGCATCGGCTAGCCCGTAGCTGGTCTGACCGCGCACATCTCGCCGGTTTGATCGGCAACACCTGCCCGGTTTGACCAGACCCAATAAACAATAGTCCTTGTTCATCATCTGAAAATCCAATCATCTCAAAAACTACTTCGCCAATAATCTCCAAATATCAAAATCAATAATCTCACATGTCAATTGTTCATCATCAAACACACTTTGATTTTACAATCTCTCCCTTGATTACACATTGTCAAACTCAACAAAATGTTTTGGTGTTTGGATAAAGCAAAACAAAAGAAGTGGTAAAAAGCAATGATGTGCTCAAATTCAAAAGAAAACTTCTCACTTTTGAATAGAAAGACAAAAATTTCCCTGCAATTCAAAACATGCACATTTCGTATCTCTTCTCCCCCTTTTGAAAATGATTTCATCAAGCAATAGCAGTTATTATTCATTTATTTTCAAGAGCTTAGAATTATACATAGAGTACTTCATGTTCATGTGTCACAAAATAAAGAAGACATATTCATCAACAAAATAGCAAGCATGCATTAGAGTATAACCATGAACCAAAGATATTACTAGCAAGATCAAATCAGCAATCAAAATTCATGATTTCAAGCGATTTATAATGCAACATGTTCACAAGCACATAGGTTGAAAGAAAAATCCTATACATATATACCTATTGCAATTATCATAGTTTCTCAAATTAGCTGTATCACAAAATAACCAAGAGAATTTTAGACATTTATTTGAGCATTTAAATTTTGTGCTCATTTTTCTCTCAATTATTCCCGATATGTTCTTGTCATCAAGACTATTTCTAAGGATTCGGCACCCATTATTTTTGCTCACATCGAATACGTTCTCGTCGTCAAGACTGTTTCCAAGGATTCGGTATTCATTTTTTTCTCCCATAGAAGTATTTTATTCTCTTGCACGATGAGCAATTAAAAAGCAACTTTAGGAACAACAAATCAAAAAGCATATATATAAAACATTAATCTTCCAAACTAAGCACTTGTTTCAACATTGCATATTTACTTAATTCAAGTATAAAAATTTAAGTGCCATGCATCATCTCACTTAAAAGCAATATCTAAACCTCATTAAAAGACTGAAATGCACACAAGCTATACTAGTGGCAAATAAACCTTCAGAATATCGCTACCATGCACATGAATATACAATAGATATAAAACAAAACTCTATTTTTCTCATTTTTCTTTCATTTTCAGTTTTGCTTGATAAAACCAAGAGCACAAACTCCCCCTCAAATCATGCCAACAGAATGAACAATTCCCAATTCACCACGAAGAAAAGCAAAGCGAGAAGCATCCAATGGTTTTGTAAAAATATCAGCAAGTTACAACTTTATATCCAAAATTTCAATTCAACATCTTCTTTCTCAACATGGTCCCTCAAAAAGTGAAAACGAATATCAATGTGTTTTGTGGCGTGAGTGTTGAAAAAAATTCTTAGCAATATTAATAGCACTTGTGTTATCACAAAAGAGATGAACTTTCTCAAAAACAAGACCATAATCTTTCAAAGTTGATACAAATCAAAGAATCTGTGAACAACAACTAGCAGAAACACCATATTCAGATTCAGCAGTTCATTGAGCAACACTAGATTGTTTCGTAGAAGACCATGCAATCAAAGATGTACCAAAAAATTGATATATTCTACTAGTACTTTTTCTATCAATTCTACAACCAGCAAAATCAACATCAGAATATCCACTCAAGCATATAGATGATGAAGTAGAATACCAAATACCAAACTCAAGTGTACTATTCAAATACCTCATAATCCGCTTGACTGCTTGATGATGTGAAGCACGTAGAGAAGCTTGAAAGATAGCACACAAACACACAACAAATTGTATGTCTGGCCTTGAAGTAGTAAGATACAACAATGATCCAATCATAATTCTATATTCTTTTTGATCCACAGCTTCACCATCTTCATCAGGATCCAATACCACAGTAGAACCAGTAGGTGTAGAAATTGGCTTACAACTCTCCATCTTGAAACGTCGCAGAAGATCCTATACTTCGCTTGATGCACAAATGTACCTTGAGGTGTTTGCTTAATTTGGAATCCCAAAAAGTACGATAACTCACCCATCATACTCATCTCAAATTCCCTGCGCATAGGCTCAGCAAACTCTACAACCAAAGCATGAGTAGAACAACCAAAGATGATATCATTCACATAAATCTGAACGAAAAGTTGATCATCACCATGTTTTTAACTAACAGAGTTTTGTCAATCTTTCCCATTTGAAAACCTTTTTCAAGCAAAAAGTTTTTAAGTCTATCATACCATGCTCTAGGTGCTTGTTTCAAACCATAGAAAGCTTTTGACAATCTAAAAACATGGTTGGGAAAATCAGGATTTTCAAAACGCGTTGGTTGTTTGACATACACTTCCTCCTGCATAAAACCATTTAGAAAAGCACTTATAACATCTATTTGATACAATTTAAAACCTTTTGAAGCAGCAAAAGCCAACAAAAGTCTAATTGCCTTAATCCTAGCAACAGGAGCAAAAGTTTCATCAAAATCCAAACCTTTAACTTATGTAAAACCTTGAGCAACAAGTCTAGTTTTATTTCTCACAATTAAACCATCCTCATTTTGTTTTTATTTTAAAACCCATTTAGTTCCAATAATATTATGACCAGAAGGAGGTTCAACTAAAATCCAAACTCTGTTTCTCTCAAAAATTTCAAGTTCTTCATGCAAGGCGTTAATCCATGATTCATCAGTTAATGCATGAGTAAAAACAAGTAAAAAATGCTTAGTTTGAATGAATATCATGAGTTGTTACCTTAGACCTTGTGGTAAGCTTACCTAAATTACCGATAATTTGTTCCGGTGGATGTCGTCGTTGAATATGCAAAGGAGCTGTAACTTCAGAAGATATTTCACATTCTCTACCTTCAGTGGTCGAAGTTGTAGCCTCTGGAGGTTCATTATCAACAGAACCCGAAGCAGACCCCTCTAGTCGGTCTGACCGCTCCTCCTGAGCTGGTCTGACCGGTGGTGTGCTGCCGGTCTGCCCGATCTGGGACCCGGTCTGACCGGCCGAGCCAGCCTCAACCTCGTCTTTGTCATCGCTCTCGTCCTCAAAAGTACGACCATCCTCCCCCTGAACTTGTGACATAGTACCTGCAATTTCTAGTCTAGTACCTAGACTAGCCTCATCAAAAGCAACTTCGCATGTCTCAAGGATTTTGTTAGTCTCTAAAACAAGTACACGATAGTCACGAGAATGTGCACGATAACCAAGAAAAATTCCATCGGTAGAACATGACTCAAATTTATCCAAATTTCTAGATTTCAAAACAAAGCACTTGCAACCGACAACACGCAAATGTGAAACTTTGGGTTGATTTCCAAAATGAAGCTCATAAAACGTTTTTCCAAGTTTTGATCTCAAGAAAACACGATTAGAAGCATAACATGCAGTGTTAACAGCTTCACCCAAAATTTTCTAGGAGTGTGATACTCATCAAGTATAATCTTAGCCATCTCAACCAAAGAACGATTTTTCCTCTCAACAACACCGTTTTGTTGAGGAACCCGAGGAGAAGAAAATTGATGTTCAAGACCTTTCTCATTACAAAATTGTTCAAAAGAAGCATTTTTAAATTCACCACCATTATCACTTCAAATTGCTTTCAAAGAACCAAGAGATTGAAGATCCAAACGAAGATAAAAACCCCGAAAGTGTTCAAAAGTTTCATCCTCAGTTGCCATAAAGAAAACCCATGAATATCGAGAATAATCGTCAAAAATAACCTACACATACCACTTTCCTCCAACAGATTGCACTCTAGCTGGACCAACAGTATCCATATGTAATAGTTGTCCCGATGCATCTGTCATTACAGAAATAATAGGAGCATGTGAAGAAGCAACCATCTTAGCATGACGGCACGATGAACACACCAAATCAAGATCTTTCTTAAGTTTAGGCAAACCACGAACAAGATCCAAACCACTAATCCTAGTGAGATGATCAAAACCAACATGTCCAAGTCTACAATGCCAAAACATTAAATCTCTTGTAAACTTAGCAACCAAACATGTGATCTCAGAAGAAATAGGGTTATCAAAATCAACTTTAAAAACTCTTCCATAGTGAGAAATATTCAACATAGAATCACCACATGAATCAAAGACTTTACTTCCAATATTCTTAAAATGAACTTCATAATTCTCATCAACAATTTGTGAAACTGAAAGCAAATTATATTTTAAATCCTCTACTGAAGTTATATCTTTCAATATAAACTTATCACTTACCTTGACGGATCCCGTAGCAAGAACAACACTAGTAGAGGCATCTCCAAAGATAATTGATTCTATCCTATATGCCTGTTTGAGGGAGGAGAACCAACTTTTATCACCGGTCATGTGCCGCGAACAACCGGAATCAACGATCCACACGTTCCCCTTCCTCACCATCAAAGCCTACATACAAGTAGATGTTGACGCCTTAGTACTGGGGTTAGATAAAAGAAATTTAGAAATCCAGTACTGAGACACCCGACCAATAGATCCAATAGGCATATAACCACACGAGAAAACATTTTGAGATTTTTTTAGAAAAATCTCGCTGAGGTCAGTCTGACCGAAGGGGTGCAACTGGTCTGACTGCCATTGTGCCATCGGTCTGACCGGTGGCTGGTCTAACCGAAGTTGTGCAGCCGGTCTGACCGCGGTACCCACTGCGGTCTGACCGATCTCTTCGAGTAAAAACCAGATTTTTCCACTTTGATTTTGCAAGAGCAATTTCTCTTTCCTTTTTCTGTTTACGAGCAAATCTGAAACAAAAACCAACAAGATAACCATCCTTACCACAAAAAGAGCAAGTATACTTTTCACGTGAAGTAGATGGTTTAGAAATATCAAGTTTTGTTTCTTTTAGTGTAGATGAAAGAGAGGGCATAATTCCAGCAGATTTAAAAACCGTTTTCTTAGGTGGGGGTTTTGTCAAAATTTCACCGTGTTTAGTTATACTCAAAACAACATGTTGGTTTTTAGTGTAGTAATCATGAACATTAAAACCTATACCCCTATTGTGACTAGTCACCTTAGATTGATCTAAAATCATGTTGAGTTTCTTATTACCATCAGAAAATCTTTGCAAAGAGCTTTTCAAATAAGAAACTTCACATGACAATTTAGAACAATTTTCACAATCAACAAGAACATATTTTTGCTTGCGACATCTAGAGCAAGAAAGCACTTCATCAGCTTTAACAATGTTTTCCATGTACTCAACAAGACCTAAGGCATCTTTTAGTTTCAACTTGTTTAGTGAGCATGTTGAGCAATTCAAAACACTAGTTTGCTGTTTCAACTTCTTAGCACAAATCATGTTAAAAATCAAACTAGCATAAAAAGCAATTTGATATTTTTTCAACAACTTTTTAGTTAAAACCAACTCATTCAAGGTGAGAATATGCATGGTAAAACTAAGAGCAAGAGAAGATTTCAATTTCAAGTCATGTGAAACATTGATATCTCTAATTTTCAAAATTTTCATTCATTAAAACCTCACAATTATTGCAATCATCATCATTAGGAATAAGAGATCTTAATATAGCAACTTCAGAATTTAGAGATTCAATTATAACCTCTTGTTTTTAATCAATTTTTCACATCTCTTGTTTTTTGCAGTAATAGTAGAAATAAACTCTTCAAAAAGTTCTGTAGTAATTACCTCATTTTCCTCATAGTCAGATTCTTATTCACCACGCGCCATAAAGCATACTCCGGAGATGTTCTTCCCTTCATCATCACTCTCAAGATCTACATCACTTGATGGCTCGAACGATGCAAGAACTTGATCAATCACCTTCTTGAAAGTCTCCTTGAATTTCTTCCCTCTAAGTGTGT
The DNA here is from genome assembly GCA_000573905.2 of Oryza punctata. Classification (NCBI taxonomy): domain Eukaryota; kingdom Viridiplantae; phylum Streptophyta; class Magnoliopsida; order Poales; family Poaceae; genus Oryza; species Oryza punctata. The sequence goes on along the minus strand of CM002492.2, from coordinate 18,086,383 downwards.
TTCTTGACTTATTCTCCTTGGACTTGTCACCATTATCTTCCTTCTTGACTCTTCCTAGCTTGGGACAGTGTGAGCGAATGTGATCTAGCTCTCCACACTTGAAACACCGAACTTGACCTCCTATTTTACTGAACCTAACATTGTTCATAGCTCGAGACAACTTGTTAATAGCCAAGGTCAAATCCTCATCCTCGAACTGTTCGAGTTGATCATCGGACATAACATGATTAATAGTGGATAAAGCGAATAAGGTAACGGATATTTATAGAAATTATGAAAACAACTCTAACTGATCTTCTCAAATCAACGAAAAGATGTACCTTATTATGTTTTCTAAAATAAAAAAATACCAATTGATTATACACTTCACTTTTCAGGATAACTACAATAAGTAATAACTATATTCATCTGTAACTGTAAGTATGACATGACCTAGTAAAAAATTAGTCATGAGTGAGGCAAAAGAAAAACATATCTAAATCATCGGGAAAAAATATATCCATTCAACTAACCATCTCAATACCCAGTACAAATCTGAATATCTAGAATAGAAAATGATGAAACTAATCACATGTATATGAAAAGTAATTCGTTTATGTTTTCAAGATTTGCTTGATTTGCCAATTCAGCTTGAGATTCTGTTTCTAGCACACCAAGCCTGCACTCCCTCTTTATATGTGCAGGTTATGCAGCTGAATTGGCAACAAAGCTGCTTATAAAATGCAGCACAGGATTAAACAAGCATGGCAGCCTTGCTTCTTGGGGAACTCTGGATGGCTACTGAACATGAAGCAAAATGTGATCCCTTGAACCATTTGGTGGGTTAATATTCAGGCAGGCATATGGATCACTGGGAGATGATTGCAAGCTAGTCCTAACTGTTATAAAAACCATGCATGACATGGGTAATGGATTCTGTGCAGGTGTTTGGTACACAAGAACCAACTACCCCTCACTAGTTTCCTAGACTTGGTCCTGTGTTGCAGTGTGCACAAATCACACCTAAACTGGACATCGATTAATTGGTTAAGTTTTTAAGTTTCCAGCCTAGTTTTGTTGACTATGCTGGACCTTGATGTACTTTGGATGTCTCAGTTGCTTCCAGTGAGCTTTGAGCTCGCATGAGAGATTCATATCAAATTAAGTGCTTGTTTCTCTACCATGGTAGACGAGTTCTGTCTGGTTCTGGTAACTGTGACGTATGGTGCAAGTTATATGTAGAATATTGAATTATTGAAATATCGTTAAAACGGACTATACCGAAATTTTATTGATTTGATTAATTTCTTCCAAATTACCGAGTAACGACAAGGTATATATAGCTAGTGAAAATAATGTACAAGAAATTGAAGTACTCCCTCTGGCAATGAATATATTTGACGTTTACAGTACGTTTTGGTCAAACTTTAAAAATCACGTCTATCAATGTCATATTAGAGTCAGTTTAATTATAAGATTCAATAGGTTTATAATATCACGATAGTTCTTTTCGAAGTAAATCTATATATACAATTTCATTTGTTTTTAAACTACACATTTGAGAAACTTTCGATGGTTCAAATTCTAAAACTTTGATCAAACGTAACCTATCCTAAATGTTACATATTTATAATTAAGTGTGCTCCGTCCATCTAAAATATAGTTTAAATTTAAAATAAAAATGTAACTATATTTCTTTATTTAATGGTAGCTACCGATGGTGACGGCGGTTGTTAATTGACACGATAGGTCATGGGCTCACGAATATGTGGAGTGGAAGGCATACATACATATATACACACATAGATATAGTAGGTAGTTCCTTGTGCCTGCTGGGGGAGTGAAGGGATGCCGATGGCCGTTGAGCACACCCTTGATTCGCCTGCCGATTGTTGCTAACCACCAGAACCTTCCAAAAACGCCTCTTGCACGCGCGTTACCATTATTCCTATATTTCCTAGCTAGCCGCTACCACTTATCTCGCAACCTGATTGACTGCACCGCTACCTGCCTAGCTGCACGTACATAGGAGGAAAATAGCTTGGAAACTGACGAAAACCAACTCTACCTCCATTTTCATATTTTCTTCGGAAATCGAAATCGACATCAGAAACCTTGTATATGAAAACATAATCGAATATATAGATACAAAGTGAATACGGTAACTGATATTTATTGAAGAATATGAAAACAACTCTAACTGATCTTCTCAAATCAACGAAGAGATGTACCTTATTATGTTTTCTAAAACAATAAAAATTTACCAATTAAGTATACACTTCACTTTTCAGGAGAATAACTATATTTATCTGTAACTGTAAGTATGACAGGACCTAGTAAAAAATTAGTCATGTGTGAGGCGAAAGAAAAACATATCTAAATCATCCGGGAAAAAATATATCCATTCAACTAACCATCTCAATACTCAATATAAATCTGAACATGTAGAATAGAAAATGATGGACTAATCACATATGAAAAGTAATTCATTTATGTTTTCGAGAAAAAAAATCCAAATTCGTTTCTGAAAAATTCCCGAATTTATTTCGAAAAATTTACAAGCAATTCCGGTTTCTAATTGAGAATAGACTTACCATATTCGTTTCCTTTTGAGAATAAAAAATCTAAAGTTTAGCCTTTTTTCAAAACATTCCAAAAAAATTCCGAGCTACACTTTTCATAAAAAAACACGTCTAATTAAAAACCCAAAAAACAATTTTCATAGTTTTCATCCCATGTACACGCTGGATCGAGAGCGTCGCGTCGCCACCAAACCATCGGACTTGGGTCCGTCAGATCGATCGATGTCCGTAGCTATAGCTCCCAAGTTAACCTACCTACGTTTGGTAGAGTACGTGCGTGCTACCTGCCTGTACGACGCTACCAATTAGATTGGTTACTCATCAATGGAATCCACATGCGTCGTCGGGATGCCGGCCTTCTCTCCAAACCTCACAATGCAGAGCGCCTGCATGCAGGAGCTAGCTACCTATAAACACGACCAGGAGAGCACACGAATGCGACGCGATTCTAGAAGGGTTTTTCAATTTCAATTCCCGGCTGATCTCTCACCTAACCATGGATCGATCGAAAGCTAGCTTTTTACAAATGCAAGCTTAAATTATTCACCGAGGCATCCGGCGCCCGCAGTGCTAATCACCTGCAGGCAGCTAACACGCGTTGGTATATACCAGGATGTGTATATATATGTGGTCGCCGGCCATAGATATATATATGCGGATGGATTCACTAGCTCTGCCTGGCCTTGCCCGTTCGGCCGGGCGGCAACCAGATTGCGGTAAATTTCGTCTGGGATTTTATATCTTCATCGGTTGCTAGGTGAACTAGGTAAGGATCTTACACATGCGCATACGCTTATGTTTATAAATCAAAATTTGAATTTTTGAACTTAATTTAGAATTTAATTATTTAATTTTTTTCATCTTAGTTTATTTTGTAGCATTTACTTTTGCGTCGCTGAGGATATAAATAAAAAAAGTTTTATACATAAATATTTTTTATTTGGTAATAAGCAATTCGGATAATAAGCATATGAATAACTGAAACTGAAAAAGGGATGTAAATCTTATCCTGTCAATTATAAATTGATTGTGGCCTTGTGCCGATGTTAATTAATTGTTACATATATTGTAAATTATGTATGCGAAACAGACTACCATGGTCGGTAACAGCACGGTCTGGAAAGCCATGCGCGCGCCACTGCCACCTCGAGACCAAGCCCAAGAGGGAGCCCAAGTCTAATGAAAAAGAGCCAACCTAAGGACTTTGACTTCTCTCTAATGTTGAGATTTCTCTTCTTCTTTTTATTTTTTGGGCTGTAGATAAAAATTCTAGAGCTTATCCTTCCATTGTTATAGGTCTTTGATCTAGTTAGTTAGATGAATTGGTTTGGTCAATTCTGGATCTTGCTTAAGTCTGTGGTGATAAGGTTTTTTAAAAAAGTCTCCGTATTCAGATGCTAAGGTGTTTGAATGCATATATGTGTGTTTCTTTTGTTGTTCTTGATATCTGATATTCTTTTAGATAATAGAAATTTTATTGAACCCAGCCAAATACATTATTTTGAGAACACTGCCAGCCTCTACACTACCATAATGCACGTAGACAACACACACCCACGCACACACTAAGACAAAAGCCAAATGAAGATCAAGGACCATCTATTCAGATTAGATCATCACCCATGTGACGAGTAAAATACACCCTGGTCAGTTCCATGAGCGGATTCAACGTGGGTGTTAGAGGCTCAAGTCTCCCTACCCTGCTGGATCCCTATAGATAGAAGAAGAGAGGAAGGGGAAAGAAGAGGGAGAGGAGGAAGAGAAGTGGAAGCTAAAGGAGAAAGAAGGGGATCACTGCTGGAGAACACATCTTAAGTCCCGTTTGCAACCTCCTTTAGTCCCGGGTTACCAACCGGGACAATGAATCCGGGACTAAAGATGGTAGCGCCACGTGGTTGGCACTCCATCTTTAGTCCCGGTTCGTGTTACCAACCGGGACTAAAGTTTTTTTTTCTTTTTTCATTGTTTTTGCTGCTTGCATCTATTGATCCACAAAACCATCCACAAAATCATCCCCAAATCTGTAAAATCTACAACAAAATCATCCACCATTCACAATCCACAAAATCATCCCAAAATCTAAAAACATCTACAACAAAGTCTACAACAAAAAAAATCATCCATCGTCGCTTCCGCCGAGCCGCCGCCGCTCGCCTGCCACCTCCGCCTGCCATCGCCTGTAGCCTCGTGCCCCACCGCCCGCCGCCTCCGCCTGCCATTGCCCGCCGCTTGCCGCCTCCCTTCCCACCGGATCTGACGGAGGGGAGGCCGCCGCCCACCACCTAGTGCGCCGCCGTCCGCCTGCCACTGCCTCCCGCCTCGTGCGCCACCGCCTTCGCCTTCCACCACCAGCCGTCTCGTGCCCCGCTGCTCGCCGCCTCCCCTCCCGCCGAATCTAGCAGAGGGGAGGCCGCCGCCCGCCGCCTCGTGCCCCACCGCCCGCCTGCTGCCGCACGCCGCCTCCCCTCCCGCCGGATCTGGTGGAGGGGAGGCCTACCGCCACCTCGTGCTCGCCGCGGAGATGGTGGGAGAGGGAGAGGGGAAGGGGAGGAGGGGATCGGAGGAGAGGGAAGGGAGAGGAAGAGGAGGGGAAGAAGGCGTGTGAAGAGGCCGGGAGGAGGAGGAGGATGAGGAGGGGATAAGGAAGAGAGAGAGAGCACGCGAGAGATGCCGTGGGAGAGAGATATTTAGTCCCGGTTGGTATCACCAACCGGGATTAAAGATATGATCTTAAGTCCCGGTTGATATTACCAACCGGGACTAAGGATCATTGGGGGCTTGACAGCTATTGAATCGAGACTAAAAATGATTTTTAGTCCCGATTGGTGTTACCAACCCGGACTAAATATCAAAAAGTAGCGCTGGGCTTTTTAACCAGGACTAATGATATTCTTTAGTTCCGGTTCCTATTCGAATCAGGTAAAGATCAGTTCTCTAGTAGTGGATGAGTCCCCCCTTAATCTTATTTTGGATCCACTCCTGTTGGCCACCTACCGGTTATAGACAAGTCGAGTAACAAAACCTTGCAAACCGAACTTTTGGAGAATAACCTATGACCATAGCCAATGTGTAATAAAAAAAATAAGCTGCAAAGGAAAAGAAACAATCTCCCTTTTCAAAAACCACATCATCCTTGATAGCCAAATAGATCAACAAGTTGTTGCTGCCCCTAGAGATCAGAATAAGAGATCTAAGCTCTTGCATTTGGATCAAAATCCATCGCCCAAACACATATGGCACATTACTTGGTGAACAAATGTTCGATGCAATCTGAGACCAAACCGACATTCAGAAAACAAATCTCTTATTGTTTCTTCTTTGTGACAAAAGCAGCAGATCTGGTTCCCTTTCCAATTCTGTTTAGCCATGTTATCTTTTGCTAACACAACTCCTTGACGTAAATATCACAAAAACAATTTCACTTTGAGAGGGGCTTTTAACTTCCATATATTTTTGTTAATATTGGGAAAACCCGAACCATGACCGCAAGATAATGAGATTTAAGTGAGAATGTCTCATTGGTTGTTAGATCCTATTTAACTAGAGGATATCCCGCGCGTTGTTGTGGGATTCCAAATCTTAATGCAAGTTGAAGTGTGTGCTTGATATAGGAGTATGTTATAATGTGTCTTACAAAGTACAGTAGATGCGTACAGCCAAACGAAAGGAACGTGTAAATCTAAGGAGGCAGCACAATGCATAAGGAGTAAAGTAGATGCTAATTCATCTTCCCGGAGAAACTGAGAATGACTTGGAGCCTTGGAGGTGTTGTACTCTGGTGGTGTTTGGATTCAAGTATCTCTATCACATCGGATATTTGAGCGCTAATTAAGAGTATTAAATATAGATTAATAATAAAACTAATTGCATAAATGAGAGCTAATTCACGAGATAAATTTTTTAAGCCTAATTAATTCATAATTAGCACATGTTTATTGTAGCATCACATAGGCTGATCATGGATTAATTAGGCTCAATAGATTCATCTCGCGAATTAGTCCAGGGTTATAAAATGGGTTTTATCCTTAGTCTACGTTTAATACTTCTAATTAGTGTACAAACATTCGATGTGACATGGACTAAAATTTAGCCCTTAGGTCTAAACACCACCTCTGTTTTTATTTGTAGTATAACTGGTGGTGTGGGCTAGGCTGTGTAACTGGTGGTATGGGCTCAGGCGCTCAGCTATGAAGCTCAGAGCCTCTGACAGTGAAAGAAAACAATACATGCATCAAGACAGGAGCCAATCCAATCTATTTGAGAACTAACCTGAGCTTCTTTCTTGATGTGTAGTACCTGAAAAAAACATATAACTGTAGATATATTAATTAAGATAATTTTATCATGTAAAAATCGTGATTAAAATACTAATTAGAAAACATCATCGGCTTAACATGCCCATCAGTGTCAATAGTGGCACTCAGCTTGTTGAGTTATATTCTACGTGATATCGTTTGCCGCATCCTTCAATGGCAATAACCAAAAATAACCTGTAATTCAGGGGAAATTAACGTTAGATAGCAAACTGGGAAAATAATTCTACTAAGCATGAACCATGCTTTAAACATTGAACTTATACGATAACGAATTGAAATAGTGGTTGTATTTTGGAGAAAACATTAGATCAGTCGACCAAAAACCTGTGCTAGCTCGCTGGAGCGATTAAGAAGATGATGGTGAAAGGATGGTACATGAATCCAGCGAGAACAAACTGCAGCAGCAGGAGCAAAATGAACTGGCATAGTAGATGGATGATTATTTGCGAGAATTATATGAATTTATAGGTAGAATGGAAAGAGGGAATATGAAGCATAAATATTCATCCATTAAAAATGACCCTTGGCTGCCTATCATGATGGTATGCGTTTTCAGAAGCAATTGCCTAATTGCCTTTGTTGCCACCATAGACGGTTGTGAGTGTGGGAGTTGACTCGGAGTCTCAGACCGCTCGCATGCCTCATGGATTTGGGGAGGTGGGGGACCGGATGCTCTGGGCCAACAGGTTAAGTTGGGCTGGGGTTTGACCAATAACCGAGCTTTTTGATAGAGATAAACAGAGAACTGAAGAAGCTGGGACATACAGGTAGTATCTAACGGCTGAGGATTTATTGATGACGTGGCTCTATGACAGAGCTGCTTTATAGGAGTTAATGTTCTGGAGTGGGTTGCAACTATATAGAAAAGAAGGATTTCATCTTACTCATGAGACAAAACTATACTAGCGATGTGTGGAAAGAGATTATCGACGGTGGATACCAGTGACTCGTATTGTGAGGGTACTGGGGTACGTTGATACGAGGATCTACATGAAACGATATCGAGCACATAGAAGACAGAGATTATACTAGTTCAGGCTCCTTGTAAGGGAATAGTCCTAATCCAGTTTATATGAGATTACGATTTAACCACAGAGAATACAATAACAATAGAACCAACATTTACCGACAAGATTCTCGACGATATCAACCCGGCAAGATCAAGCTGCGGTAGGCTTTAAGTCCTCCGGATTGCGACCACCGTGGATGTGATTCCACTATGATTCGATGCCCTGACTCCCCCTGAGGCCTTGTATATATAGTACAAACACCTAGGCCTCCAAGTGAGACGCAGGAAAGTTTTACCTGCGTACTAAATCATAGAACTCTTATCTTCTCTGAATATGATTCTAGTATTCTATCTTGAGAAAATGTTTTCTTATACGACTAAGCAAATTCCATATATCTTAAGAAACCTTCCCATATACCTGAGGGTATTCGTATCCGTATACTTCATAACCTCAAGAATAAGAGGTATGCCTTATTCATAACCCTGACAGTGATGACTCCACGCTACTAAATTAAAGCTAATAATACGATGGCAAGTAAAGTTAAAAGGGTTGTTTGTTATGCATACCAATTATTTGCTAAATTGGTGTTTTTAGATTGAACCCTGTCCCGGGTTTGTGGCGTTATCCTCTGCCAGTCGAAACTGGGGAGGTGGATTGAAGGCTGCGACTTTCAATTGACGTTGTGAAGTCTCAAATCACTATGAGGTATAACTTTTTACTTGGAAACTAATTTATCATATTTGAAAGAGAGTAAATATCACAAAATCCCACATATTTTAAGGTAAGTTACCACATAACCTTATTTATTATTATTTATTTATTAGGAGGGGGTGTGAGAGAGAGAGGCGGGGCATATGTATAAAAAAAACTCCACTTCCATTACCCCAGTTGCCTCACTTCCATTTTGTGCATGACATTTAAAAGGTTATCAAAACATTTGAAACAAATTGTTAACTGTGAATTACACGTTCTATTCATTATATTTATTGTTTTTTCTAATTATATTGAATTTAAACGTACATGTTTGTGGAGTGATATATCACATATTGATCTATCTTACTAATTTTTTTAATTTTTTATGACTTTTTAAGTGATATGCAAAAATAAGGGGATATGTCCTTAAGGGGTGATTAAGTTTCCCCTCTTTTACATCTGTTAGGTATGCCAGGCTGTGTTCGGGAGGTGCATCTCCCGCGCACGTAAGTATGAGCGATACATTTTTTTATGATTAATTAAGTATTTACTAATTTTTTTGAAAAATAAATTAATATAATTTCTTTAAAATAATTTTTGTATAGAAATTTTTTAAAAAAAACACACCGTTTAACAGTTTGAAAAACAAACTCAGCCATATATATATATATGTGTGTGTGTCAGACCCACCCACCCATCCCCTTCCAGTCTTCCTCGTCCGGCCCTTTCTTCTCTGAGCCAAAGTGTACCGAAGAAACCACCCCGTGCTCGTGTCGTTCCTAATGCCAGTAGCTGTAGTCGCGCGTCTAGCGGCGAGTCTGCGGCCACAAGTGACACCGAGGAAAAAAGCTCAATGCATTGGTCTACATCACCGCATTGATCTACCATGCACCTGCGGAGATGCTCTTGGATAGATGGTGATTCAGGAGGGAAAGAGTAATGAGTTTTTTTTACAAAAAAGGGGAAAGAGTAGAACAATAGTAGTGATCGGTCACCTACGCAGTGCCAGCCGCTGTGCAGGTGTGGCTGCGCATGGGCGTACGTGTAGCTGACCACAACATGTGCCCATCGTCTTATAGCTCCCTTTTGTTTCTTATCTATTATAAGAATAGTTATAAAAATTATCTTTTAATTGATAACATATTAATATGTGATATATCTTTTTAGAAATATAAAAAAATAAATTCGACTTATAGTTGACCTAGAGGAGATATAACTTAACTTCACCTTTTGGTCATCAGCATACTAATGAGTGTTGACGAGCTTATGGCTGAGCTTTTTTTTAGCAACTCGGAATGATAACTTTTTTCTCCGTAACTACTATACTAAATAATATGTTTTGTGCCTACATCGAAGTTTTTTTAAGAAAGATGAATTTATTTTGAAAGTTTATGATAGTAAATATTTAATTAATATGTTTTAATAGGTCTTATCGTTTTACGTGTCACTAAACAATACTCCTCTATAAAGAAAAGATCAATCCTAGGGATATATCTATACAACGTGCGTGTCTAGATACATCCCTAAGATTAGATTCTTTTTTTACGGAGGGAGTATTAGCTAAAACGCTGATACATAAGAGAGAAAAAAACACACAATTCTATTGAACTCTACATATATTTTCAATCTGGTGTATACTCGAGCTACAAAATAAACTGCTAATGGAATAATGTCATATTGCTATTAGCCCTTTTGAAAAAACAGCTAGGAATGATGGTAAAAGTCCACATTGACACCCTCACTATATAGTTAAAATCTAATTCGTATCCCTCAACCGTAATATTGGATATTTTGATCTTTCATCTATCAAAATCAGTGTAATTTAACCCTCAAGTATTGATATTGATAGTGGTGTCGACGTAGCATCCCAGTTATTAAAGAAAATAAAAGATAAAATGGGGCCCACCTCTCATATTCCCTAAACTCTCTCTCTCCTTCGTTCTCATCCCAAACTCTCTCCAAAAACATGCATGTCCACATCCACCCGGCCGGCGCCACCACCGACACGACGCTCCCTCTTGGGCATCCTTTGTGCGTGCTCACCGTCCCTCCGCTCCGCTCCGCGTCATCGGCCTCGGCTTCCATGGCGGCCACCTCGCTGGCGCCGAGGACGCCATCGAGGACGACGACCATGACCACCACGGCACTACCCGTCCTCCGGCGTCATCGTAGGACACCGCTCCGCGCGCGGCTCCGGGCGGGAGGGTGGCGCTGCTGGAGTAGGCGGAGCGGCAGTGGGCGACGACGGTCGGGGATGCCGATCAGAGGTGTGTCGTGGAGGACCTCACAACGGCGGAGGAGGACGAAGAGTTGGCAGCAAGCTTGATTTGCCGCGGGAAATTCGATCTTGCCAGCTCGAGCTTGTTGCAACTCGATTCCAGGTTCGAGAACTTGGTGGCTAGAGTGGCACCTTCGAGAAGATTCCTCTTCCCTTCCTTTTCCCTCTTATGGCGTCCGCACCAAGCACCACCATGTCCGGTCTCGCACCCCCACCGCTGTTCTCCTTAGCCCGCGGTGCTCGTCTCCCCACCGCGTTACACCTTCCACCACCTCCGGCCTCCGCGGATCGCTTCCGCATGGTGGGGCCCACCGCCCTAGGCTGTCGTAGCCTCGCCGTTGCACGTGTGCAGTGTGGCGCGCGGTGGTGAACTGTTGGGATATGCGCAGGCTATGATAGCATAAAACAAAATTTTTCTACCGCGTAAACCAGGAACCATGCAAGTATGAGATCATAGATCGTTACCACTCGACGCGCTGCGCAGCGGAAGTATGCGCTAAGGAGCCGAAGGAATCCTCGCGATGTAGCGCGCGCCAATGTAGAGGAAGTAGTCGATCGCAGTGGCTCGACCTTCTCCTCCTCGTGCGTTCTCCTTGCCGTGCTCCCACGCCGATCAGCACCGCAAGACAGCGGCGCCTCCACGGGTATCCACACATCCAGGGAAGGAACACCACGCGCAGATGTGCTAGCACCCGCGCGCGGCTAGGGTTTGCTCGTGGAGGGGAGTGGCGGCTAGGGTTTCACGTGGCGTGATGTGTTAATATCGCCGGCCACACCCCCTCACGTATATATAGGAACCACATCCGAGCCTCCAAGGCTCATAGGAGTCCTACTCGGATCCCTATCCAAATTGAGTGCATATTGGGTCTCCATCCAATCCCTTTATTCCGGCCCTTTAAGCGTGCGACCCTGTAGGTTCATGCACACTCGGGTGCAACCCGAAAACTCCTTTTCGGTCCACGTGTCAACAGCGGCCCCTAGCAGAATGTATTAACCCACCGAGCATACATAAAGATCATATCGACTGAACCTTTAGTGTTTACTTGTATGAACCCATTTTCCTATATCGATTAAGCTCAAGACTAGATATGTGCCATCCTCTAATAGCTCAATCATTCACTCGATCCTGTGATAGATTATTTAACCTGCGATTGACTCCTCAATCACTTTTGGTATGTCCATGCACTTCCATAATCTATAACATCGAGGGGCCCAGAGATATCTCTCCATAGGAGGGACAAATCCCATCTTGATTATTGATATCCCACTACATGTTGATACACACCCGAAGACTACTTTTATAACTACCCAATTACGGAATAGCGTTTAGCAGTCCCTAAGTAAGTCACTACACATGTTGGAAACCATGATAATCTCAGGTCTAAGAATTCTATACCAACACTAATCGAGACCACTGATGACACTACACAAATAGTTCTTGCAGTGTCTCATATCGGGTCTATCCAACAACATGTTCCCTAATATGTATCCACATTATCAATTTGGTATCTCCATACCATGATCCATGAGACATGATCATCAATCAATACATGTGCTGATCATTTAACCATATTTGTTCCACATATGATATTTGATCATAGATCCTTTAGAAATAGCAACATATAATATAAAGAGTCTTATAAATGAATCACATATTCATTAGCCAATAATTAGTTATCTATTTTAAGTAACAATATTAGATAAATATGTAAACATACAATCATTTCTATGATTGCCTCTAGAGCATATCACTAACATGAAGTTCATCGGGTAGATTGCAGTCGAATCTGCCCATAGTCGTCGACTTCGTCGCCAGTAGGGGGAAGAGGGAGCTAGGGAGGTGCGCTAGACTTGGGATCGAGGGAGGGAGGAAGAAGAGAGGGATAGTGAGGATGATATGTTTCTTAACTTCTTAGCTGACTCAACATTTTTGACCGTAGGTCCACGTCAACAAATACTACTCTTAATTCTGTCCTGCGAGTGCTTTTACACAGTTTCGTGGTTGATTTAGGGATATAAATTAGATTCGACCTATGTTTAAGGGAGTCAGAGTGGACTTTGTCCTGGGATGATCGATCGGGGCTCAAAAGAATGGGCCGAATTCCAGCCCATCCAACAATAGACTTAGGGAAACCGTCCACCTCCTGGCCTTCCCTATATAAACCTGCCCCTCGAGTCCAAGCCATCCCCGAAACCCTAGCCGCCGCCGCCGACCTCCTCCCGTGCGCTCGCGACCTCTCCCGACGCCGGTAAGTGCCCAAGAACCCTAGCATCTCGTCTCCTCCATCTCCTCCCGCGGCCGCCCAACCTTCTCCTCCTCCTCCTGTTTCTCCTCTGATTCGTTTGACACTCATCTGCTATTCTGTTCTGTCGGTGATTATCGCTAGGTGGAGTGAAAGAGAGAGAGGGAGAGGAGAGAGATCGGAGATGGCCAAGTCGAAGAACCACACGGCGCACAACCAGTCGTACAAGGCGCATAAGAACGGCATCAAGAAGCCCAAGCGCCACCGCCAAACCTCTACCAAGGGGGTACGTCTCTTTGCTCCTCCTCTTTCACTCTCAGATCCAGATTCCCTGCAATCCTGTAGCCTTGTTCGTTGCAAAAATGTTGTTTTCTTCATGTGGACATAATAATTGGCTGCAAAAAAATGTTCATACGGTGTTGTCTTTTGTTTGAATTACAGTTCGAATAATGTGTATATGTGGTTAGAGGCCTGTTGCTTGCGGAAATGTTCGAATGACAGTTCTAGATTTTCCATGTTCCAATGACAGTGTTCCTTAGACTGTTATTAAAATCTATTGAGTTAGGCATTATGTGCAGTTGTAGTGGTTGTATGAAACCGTACGAGTTGCATCGATATTACGATATTATACAGGAATTTGTTAGGTGCCTATCTGAGTTTCCTCCTATAAACTGTGTCAATTTCACTGCTTAAGTTCTCAAAATGGCTTTCTACTCCTGTGTTACTTAGCCTTGTGGAATTGGATGTTTTGCTTGGTTTTAGCCCTGCCGTTTGATGATTATTATCTGTGTGTCAATAAACTTTTCTGGACAGTATAAACAATTTAATCACAAGTTGAACCGATTTTGAATTTTCGGCTAAATAGTCTTGTGATGTGTAGGAATGTTGCTTATTCTTGCATCTTATTTTGTTGTTAGGATTGATTTTGTTTTTTGAAATCAATTCAAATGTCCTCGCTGTTAGGTTCAAATTGAATCCTGTTGCTTTGTTTCTGCGTTCTTACCTGGGCTCTTTGTAATTGCTTTTATAGATGGACCCAAAGTTCCTCAGGAACCAGAGGTACTCGAGGAAGCACAACAAGAAGAGTGGGGAGGCTGAGTCCGAGGAGTAGGGTGGAGGGGCCTTTGATTATGAATGTTTCTTGTATCTCTAGGATCTACAATTTTGAACCTATTTTCACTGTTCTGTAAGGACAAAGGAGATCACTATGGTACTTAAAGTTTTTATCATGCGTAGTTGGCTCTGTGCACCTAGTTCCATGCTGTTGGATTGGACCTGAATGTTATCTTCTATAAGAATTGGTTATCCATTTTCATGATTCTGTCTTGTTTGCGTTCTCACATCTACATTTTGTTGTGTTACCTGGAAGACTGGAAGTGCTTCTTGACTGCTTACTGCTTACAGCTCGTGATTCATCAGAATGTGTTTTGATCTTTTTGTCTTTGGAGTGTATGGTATTCGTGGATTTACATGCTTATTTGAATTATCATCCCCAATGCACCCGTGTGCAGGGTTTTTTACCGCGCGGTTACCGTGCCCCGGTGGTAAGCACGGTTACCGCGCGGTAACCGTGGTAAACCGTATGAAATTCATATAAAATTTATCAAAATTTTAAATTATTTTTTAAATTTATTTGAATTTAAGACGGTTACCATGGTTTTCCTTTTATCGTACCCCACGGTAACCGTGGTAACGGAAACCCTGCCCGTGTAGTTACCTTGGATGTGATTTGTCATTCACTCTGGTTGCTGATTAGCCTTTGAGAACAAATTCAACCAGATGGATCCCAAAGCTTCTGCTGGTGTATATACTTGCAGTGGGATTGTAGCTTTGTAGGATTGTATTGTGCTCTTATGTGAAGAGGCTCCTTTTGAACGAGCACACATTTCACGTATTTGGGGCTAAAATAGGAATGGTGTCATATTTGGGTCTAGGAATTGAGCTGGAATTGAACTGTTCGTTGTGGAACTTCACTTTGTTCCTACGGGTATTTGGAAATGGAGCCCAATCTTTTCTTTTTCAACGTGAGCGATTTGGGGAACTATAATAACCGAGTTAATTTTAGACAGTAATGTTCTTATGATGCACAGTAACTGAAGCAAGCCTAGCATTAGCATATATACATAAGAGAGTGTGTTGTTACTTGTTACTAAAAGGAAACATGTAGTACACATACGAACTCTGCACCAAGGCCACTATATACATACACCCATATTATGGCCATACACACAACATTCCACAGATTGCATCTTGGACCGCAGTGTTGGCGCCATCAAGAGGCCTTGCCATTGCTCCCGGGCCTCTTGACGACGACGACGGGGCACTTGCAGTGCTGGACGCAGTGGTTGCTGACGCTCCCCAGCAGCGTCCTCTGCAAGAACCCGTAACCATGGCTCCCCATCACCACCATGTCCGCACCGGCCTTCTCCACTGCCCCGCAGATCACCTCCCTCGGGTCCCCCTTCTCCACCCGTGTCTCCACCTTCACCTGCCCGTCACAAAACGATATAATAAGTGTTCCGTGCGTGTGCGTCTTCCGTGTAATTGATTTCAGAAAAAAAAAAATCCTCTGCTTCTAAGTTACATTGGGGAAGGCGGTGCAGATGTCGCGGGCCTTGGCGACGACGGTGTCGGCGGCGGTGGCCATGTACTGGTCCATGCTGTCCATCACCTCCTGGGTAAGCACGTACCCGGCGCCGTCGATCACCGGGTAGTAGAGCGGCCGCGCCGGCCGGGCATGGACCAGAACCACGGCCGGCGGCGAGGCCGCGGGGGACTTGGCGGCGGCGGCGGAGACCACGTTGGAGAGGCACCACGACAGCGCGTGCATGCTCTCCTCGCTCTCGTCCACCGCCACCACCACCCGCCGCGGCGATCCTCCTCCTCCGGTGATGCTCTCCATGACTAGCTGCCGGATTAACTCTTGATATCTTTTACTGATCTTCGGGTTTCAATTTGGTGAATTGCTAGTGCTGTTACGCTGATGAGCAATAACCCTGTGGCGGAGAGCTTGCTATATAGAAGATGGAGGGATGCTTATGGCGGCAGGAGTAAGCTAGCTAGGTGATGCTTTCGAACATTGCGGTTTGACTGTTTTGCCCCTCATTTGCGGAATATCTTTGGGATAAGTATGAGTTGAAATCTGTGATTTGCTTGGGGCGATTTTCATGTTGGTAGGAAGTTTCTACAGGGTAAGGTAGTTTGGTGCTAGGGACCTGAGGACCAATTTCTTCGCGCAACTGAGGCCCAGTTCATTTGTTCTAAATATATGAATATATGATGGATGATCTAATTACGATAATATTTGAGGGTGCAAATAAATAAATTAAATACTATAAAGTTAAGTGGAAAATACATAAAAATAATCTTATATATAGATTTCTTTTTTTAAAAAAGAACTGTATGGTTTAGCAGGAAGCATGAATGTACGAGAGGAAAAGAGAAGGGCCTCTCCTGTAATCATCTCCGGAATGCCTCACCTAGAGTGAAATTGTATGGAGTAGTCTAATTTATCTTTGTATGGTGATTAGATGGTCTTTTTTTTGTGTTGGCAACATTTTGTTAATTTTTTTAGAGATAGTTCAAACGTATATATTCATAATGTGTGTACACTCATCCATATAAACCCAACACACGCATGAGCTTACAATACGTGCATACTTATCTATATAAAAATATACATATATCCTATCCCTATGAGTACATTCGAAAGATTTCGAATGACTGACATATTTTGAAATTGATAAAGTCACCACTAACGCTCGCTGTCAGACGAGTACATCATCTATCAATAAAAATTAATTAGCTGTAAATAATATCGAAATTGAAGTAAAGAGTTATGTTTTCCTTTCATCCCAAATAAAGGTCCTATGTGTTTGACGTTGATCGATCCATCAGTGGTTGCACATTCACGTCCAATCTACAAAGGAAAATAAGATTGTACGGAAGAAGGTTTGGTTGGATAAGGAGAAGAGGGTCACTCTGGTAATTTGGTTTTCGCAGGTCAGCAAAACTGCGTGCTGCAGCAAGCAGCCAGTCGTCGGTTTTCTCTTGCAAAGCAGCTGCCGATCGAGGCTGGAATCGGAATGGATAGCAATTAGCAAGCAGGTACGCACGATAGACAAGACAGACAGAGACCTCCCTCTGTGGATGCACGCTCGCAGCGTGACGGCGAAGTAGAAATATCTACCCACAAGGACGGGCGTAAGAGTTTCAAGGTGGATATTCGAGATTTACATTATAGCATCTTAAAATATATATGTATGTTATAGATGAAAAGGAAGATGTATTTATTGAAAAATGATCGGCGAAAAATGAGAGGAAGAATGGGGTTTGAACTCAACACCCATTAAATGGGTACCGCACCTACTAAGTACTAACCAATTTTTTTTTTTTGAATCAGATACTAACCAATTGAGTAATTTATTTTTTCCGCTTAGATGGATAGGTACTTCTTAAAAAATATGGGTATTCATATGAATGCCTGTGATCCCCTTTGTGCTCTCCTCTGTTTTTTACAATTACTAGTACTCTCTTCGTTCTAAATTACAAGAGATTTCGGATGGATGAGATATTTTCTAGTACTATGAATTTCACTGTTTATATTCGTAGTATTAGAAAGTGTTCCATCAGTCCAAAATCTTTTATATTTTAGCACGGAGGGAGTATCCAGTTATTCAGGCTGCTGGAGCATAGCAGGGTTCGATGAATTTCGAACATCTCAAACCACGGCTCGAAACGTGCATCTTGAACGGTTTATTTGAAATTTATCAAAAGTTCATACGAATTGATCAAAAAATAATCAACGTATTGACAGGGTTTAAAATTCGTTAGCCGATCGAGATTGTAAACCCTGGTGTAGAGGACATGTAAGTATACCAGAAGGAGGAGGTCGGGCGGGTCTCCTGATCTTATCCAAACTCCAAACCATGTGGATTGGATACATCCTGCGGAGGAGCTATCGACTCGTCGATCAAACCGGCCGTTTTGGTCCCTGAATGGCTTGGCAGCTTGCAAGAGAAAATAGGAGATCATCGGCACATAAGTGGGTAAGTGGTGAGTGAAAGAGTGAGTCATGCAAAACTACAAAATGCATCGCACTTTCACTTGCACATCGAAAGCCGAGTTGTGTATATGGCCGATGCTTCACGATCAAAGGCACGTATGGCCTGGAATGAAGGGGCCAATGCACTTCTTTTTTTCTGTAGGAATGACTGTAGAAGTGGATAACGATTCTTTTGTAAGACATGGCTCGATCAGATTTGTTATGGTAACGAGACGGCCGGTTCGGTATGTTTCTTTCTTTAACCTTTTAAGGTTAAAAGAGAGAGCTTTATTAATCAAGGAAACAGGGAATACGTTCCTAATTCAGCAAATTCAGGATACTTGCCGGAGCACATAATCTCCACTCCACGCAAGATCTCGAATTCATAGCTAGTTTAGCAAGAGTGTGAGCTACCCTATTAATTTCTCTCTTTATCTTATGCGCTTAGACATTTTGGATGCATTGCATCACCCCTTTTATTTACCTCACTTATCGTTGCCGTCCATGGAGATTTCAGCATGCTGCTATGCTTTAAGGCATGAACGACCTCGGATTGTCCGTCTCTAAGGATAATTGGCATATGAATCCATTCTGAACGCCACTCTGAGCCCTTGTAAGCAAGCCAAAACCTCTACCTGAGTTACACTGCTACAAGGATTCAGGATTTAGTGTGCTGCTAGTGGCAGGGGCGGATCTACCCATTAGGCAGGGTGGGTCGACCGCCCCAGCTACGATACGGGTTACCCCACACCCCCAAAACCCCCTTATCCTCTTATAGTAGTCATGGACTATCAAAATTAGGTATAACAAGACATGAACGTTCAACAGATTAGTCTGTATCTTCACAACGCACGCACGCACACACGTAGTTATACGATTGAACTATAAATATGATATGCGTTGTGTTTGATTGCACTTATCGAGTAAACATGTCCGTTCTCCGCCCCATCTATATATTAAAGTTGCGTCCGCCACTGGCTAGTGGTACGAGTCCTCTACAATCTCTGATAATAGTTCCTACACTTGTATCACCGGTTTCCTCCCTGAATCTTGCATCTACATTCATCTTAGCTATAGATGGCCATAAGGCCCGATGGCCCGGCCTGCGGCACGACCATTTGGCCCGGCCTAGGCACAGCACGATATGACTAGTGTCAGGCCTGTGCCAGACCGACCTGATAGTTGGGCCGGTGCCTTGGTATGGTGGGCCGACCCAGCACGATACGGTCCAATGATTAAGTAGGCAAAATAGATGAGAGAGCTAAAATAGGTTTATTGCAGCCATATAAGGTACTGCCCAGAGAGAAGAGGGATGTAAAATAGACTTATTCTAGCATATAAGATGCAATCCAAAGAGATTGGGGGGAATAGACTTATTGCAAGGAGAAGTATGATGAGCTTTCGTGCCTTCGGGTCACCCCAGCTGTTAACGACAAAATTTGGTAAGTCTCGAAGTCATCATCGGTCTAGAGTCAGTATCGGCTTCAGAGTCCTGAAATCGGCCGATGGAAGCTATCAATCGCTAATAGTCGGATGCTTACCAAACTTGGTTAAGGAATTAATCTATGAAAGGAAGCTTATCCAGAAGAGACCGAGTTTAAGAAGATTGCAGCATGACAGTTTATCTATTAATTAGGAAGAGTCTGTTAGTTTCCTTTTATCTTTAGGAAAGTGTGTTTAGTGTCCGATAAGGTCTTTATGTTTTTCCTTTTATCTTTAGGAAAGTTTGAGTCGCGTCCGATATGGACTAGTATCTACCCATGGGTATAAATATGTACACCCCGGATCCATGTAAATTATCTCTCGATCAATTCAACTTCAGTGCATCACCACCTTTTACCCTTTTACTTTCGACAAGTTCTTGTTTAAGTTGGGCTGCATCGACTTCGATCTCCGACGAGGGGTAAGGCTTGTTATGACGGCTTGTGTTGTCGGGATTAGTGCTTTCATCGCTTCGACACTCTAATCTTATTCATGTAAGTCGTCGAGTTATCATATACGTTATATAATCTAGATTGATAATGTTTTTTACTTGCATCGGCCAATCTTCATCTAGAGTTTTGTCGATATCGGCTAGATTACTTTGTTGGCTTAGATTATATAATGTATCCACCACCCTGAAAACTAGTCAAAGGCTTGATTGTCTAGATATTATGTTTCTTTTCATACTTAGTGCTGCATCAGTTAAGTTTGATCTACTAAGTCGTGCTTAGAACCATAATCTCTAGCCTGCTTCTTGATTGCCAATAAGGGTTTCATCGGGGTTTCAGCCGATGAGTTATCTGGACGTTGTATCGGCTTACAAGGATTACTTACAAGTTGGTTTTAGCCGATGACAATAAAGGTTTCACTGTTTATCTAATCGTTTGGATTTAATGACATCGGATCTCCAGCCGATGTATGCTTTAACCTTTGGATCAGTACTTATTCAATCTACCATTACTAGCCGATTCGTTGCTACTGGATTATATTATTGTTATATTACATTATCATCAGTCGACTATCTTTATGTCATTATTTACTCAAGTATCAAGATCTATACTAGATATCGACTGGTATCAGCATCGGCTGGAACTACTCCATCGGCTTGTCAGCCGATCGGTTCTTTGATGATCTTCAATTTATATATCTTGTCAGTTGTAGGATCAAACTGACTGGCACGCCCGCATCTCATTAATATTTTAGACCTGCACTGGAACTAAGCAGATCTCCCAGACCGTCGTGTTTTTACGTCAACACCAGCACGACCCGAATCTTATTGGGTCATGCCTTGCCGTTGGTACAGCCCGTGGATGGGCCTAGCCCGACGTGTAGGTCGGACCGTGCAGGCTCAACTGATCTCAGCCCGGACCCGATCATATCAGGCTGGGCAGCCCATTTAGCCATCTATAACCTTAGCATAGCCTTCACACGACATTTGCCATTTCTGTACAGTCAGTCTAATATTTACTTGTGTTGATTTATCCGTTTGTCTCAAACATTGCACCTTTACCCTTGAGATCTTTAGGTTGTTGTCGGACAAGCATCGGTAGCCCTTCGTAAAGCCCTTCGTAATTGGTTAGGAAGCTTACTAAATCTGCTATCGTTGCTAATCCCTTCCCATGTAACATGTCATTTCTAAGGTGCCAAGACCGGCCTCCATAGCAAGTACAACAAATGTGCTCTCCGTAGAAAATTCTAATTGTTGTATTCTAGTATATTACATCGACCCTCTTATTAAGTATATATAGAAGTACATAGAAGGTAGAGACTTTGAGTACAATATAAGTAAGAGTAGATTTATCTTTAGGATTCTATTTATAGGACTATATCTTATCTCTATAATTTGTATTTGATTCTTATCTCTAACTAACATATCTGTACTTCTAACATTTCCCCTCAGTCGTAACAGGAGCGAAGCGAACGATTGCGATTGGATTTGAAATCCTTTGTTTCTTCATCTTCTTCGACTCACCATCATCGATTGCATATCTGATGGATGATCCTCCACCTGGTGCCTGTGTCTCCTTCTGTGTCGTCCCTTGACTCTCCTCTATTCCCTCTGGCAGTCATAGCGGGAGTGTCATGGATGATAGCGAAGACACGAACGCTTTGATTGAAGTTGTCGTAGATGATTTTGTTGTAGACGTTTATCGATGTAGTCGTCGTGGTCGTGGTAGTCATGGTAGTTGGTGTAGCCGCAAATAGCCAAAGGCGAAAAAAAATTTACACCATGGTGTGTGAAGATAAAAACTGCAATTGTTAGCATCTTGCATCTTATAGATGCCAGAGGATGCTATTGAGGACGTCTTGCATATGTCAGAGGATGTCATTGGAGATGAGGCCACCACTTTGGTTGACCCTTCTGTGCCGTAGAGTAATCATCACAATTGTGATGCCGAGTTGATGCAGTCATTGTCGTTGTAGATGATGTGATCGATGCTATCGTCGGTGACGCGGTTGATGTTGTCGATGAAGCGTCTTGCAGATGAATCTATCAGAGGACACGAGATGTCTATCTTTATGGACAAATTGGTGGCGGCATATTACCATGTCGATGAAAGATCATCTGTGAAGACCTTCTCGGTATGATGTAGTAGATGCATGTCGGCTTGTCATACGTGCTTGACATACGTACATGATTCTTGATGATGACGTAATGATGACATGATGATGATGTAATCGTGACACCGTGGCCGGAGAGAACGTCCTCTTTCTTCTGAATCTTGGATCGATCTCCAATTCCAGCGATGTGCATGGACATGGTGCCAGTGTTAATACGCGTCTGCACCGTCGTTGCTCGTCGTCGATCCTGAAGGCGCCGGCGCTTTCGTCAGTCTTGCCGAAGCTGGCGCACATGGATGATTGAAGTGCACGGTGCGTGTAGATCGATCTGTCCACCGTGCCGCCGATCTTCATTAGTGTCCCACGGTCGATCGGCAACGCCCTTGCCAACAAGATCCGCGCACGGTTCTCAACATTGCTCCGAGGTCGGGTGATGATCACCGGGTTTTATTTGGCTGTGGCTAATAGGAATTGATCTAATGCTAATATTGTTAAAACTCTACGGATAATTTTGATAGCTGACTGATGTGGCGGTGCTCCCAGGGAGATTACGGAGATCTCATCTCCCCGGGGAGACACGCGGGAGGAAGGTAGGATTGGATTAAATGATGTTGGTCTTCTGCTCTGATATCACGTGGAAAATTCTAATTGTTTTATACTATTATACTAGAAAACATACTCGTGCGTTGTAACGGGTAAACCAAAATTATAAAAAATATAAAAAATTAGTTTATTAGGGTTTAGTTTTTCATGATATGAGCCCTTTAAGAAAATATATTCCTAAATAAAGAAAGAAAGTTAAAAAAAGAAAGAAAACAATTTTGTGCAATTTTAAGCAATTAAAATGGTACTAATATTATTTCTGAAAATAAAAATACTTAAAATACTGACAGAGAGAAATCAACTAATTTTAGCCCGGCCCACGAACTTGAGGCCAATGAGACGACCCATCTGCGAGGCGGCCTGGGAATATCGCCGGCCCAAGTCAGGATCGATCCGAGCTGTTCGTTTTGATGGACGGCTCGGATCAAGTCCAAATCCATCAAACCCGTGCATACCCAAATCCCTAACCCTAGTTCGCCCACCCCACACCGCAGGCCACCTCTCCCCCTCCCAACGGGCGGCGCCGCTACCTCTCCCCACCGGTGGCGCCGCTCCCTCTTCCCTCCCCTCACCAACATCATCGTCTCCCTCCCTCTCACCCCACCAGCGCTCCATCTCCCCATCTCCCTCCCATTTCGCCGGCATGGGGCCGCACTTGCGAGGGCTCGACGCGGCGCAGGCGATGGCGGGGGTACGACGCAGAGACAGCGGCGATGACCGTCCTTCCCCTCCCCCTCTCTCTCGCCTCCCTCCCGCGACAGCGGCATCAGCGGCAACTGCGAGTGGATCCGGCCGCGATGGTGGCGTCCGAGGACGAATCCGGTGGCGGCGGCTCCCTCCGCCCCCTCTCGCCTCCCTCCCATAGCGGATCTGACGGCGGTGGCAGCGTCGGCGACGACCGCGTGTGGTCTGGCGGCGGTGTCGATGGCGACCGAGGGTGGATCCGGCCGCGGTGGTGGCGGCTGAGGATGGATCCGGCGGCAGCGGCTCCCTTCCGCGGCGTATCTGATGGCGGTGGCTGCGTCGGCCGTGACCGCATGTGGATCTGGCGGCGGTGTCGGCGACCGAGGGTGGATTCGGCGCAGCGGTGGATCCGACGGCTGCTGCTCCCCCTCCCCGGCTTGGTGGCGGTGGCTGCTTCCCTCTCCGGTGTGGTGTGTTGATTTAGTAACCATAGTACGAAGGATGTTTGATTTAGGATGTTGATTTTGTGGGGATTCTTGATTTTGATCAGGGATTGTAATTGAGTGATTTTGTGATTGATTTTGATCTGGACTCGGACTCAAAAGAGGTGGGATTGTAATTGAGTGATTTTGGGATTGATTTTGATCTGGACTCGGACTCAATAGAGGACGACGGACGAAATGGACGATCGGAAGCCTTACGAATTTTTATATTAGGTATAGATTATATCGACCCTCTTATAGAGTATATATAGAAGTATATAGGAGGTAGAGACTTGGAGTACAATATAAGTAAGAGTAGATTTATCTCTAGGATTCTATCTATAGGACTATATCTTATCTCTATAATTTGTATTTGATTCTTATCTCTAACTAACATATCTGTACTTCTAACACTCTCATCATTTTACTCGTACCATCTAACAACACAAGCAAGGTTATCAATATCGGATCCTAGGTAGTATCGTTTTGCTCAAAGTGGTATCATATCGTATGATCATATTGTAGTATCGGGATACTATGAGATTTTCTTTTTTATGTTTAATTAATATTTGTATTAACTACATATAGCCATTCAGTAATAATATATATCATGCAAATAGAAATATTTATCAAGAGAAACCATATTAGTTTTGATATATTTAATTGATTTTTATATAAACTTGAGCATGTTTATTTATGTTATTTTCAAACCATCTTATTTTAAATAATATTTTGTAGGATTCCGTAGTATCGTATGCTAATGAATAGAGATCGTATTGTTTCAGTTTAGTAGGTGTCAAAACTAGATTTCGGCAATAAGAAAAGGGGGTGGCAGTCAAGACGGAAAAGTAGATGGGTTATGAGACAAAAGATTTAGACAGGTTCAGGCCTTCACGAAGAAGTAATACCCTACTCCTGTTTCGGGGGTTTTGCCTCCGAGTTGTGTATTGATCTTACGAAAAGCTTATGTCCCCAAGGGATCCCCTATCCTCCTTATATACCCGGAAGATGAGAATTTACAAGATAAGATCTAGTCCGACACGGTCTAGATCTTCCTAATTGATATACAATCTTACCATACCAGGTATCCAGGCCATACCTTAACAAACAAGGCAATACTATACCCGAATCCTAGTACTTCTCATATTCTATTTACATGTCATACCCCTATATTTAGTCGGATATTCTATATCTGTGGGTATATGGGTACCATAATATCCACAGTAGCCCCTGAGACCTTTATAGTCGACGAGACAATCTTCTCTCAAACTGAAAGCCATCAACTCCAAGTACTTTGATTATCTCTGCCATGATCTCCTGGGCGCCAAATTCGAATCGCAAGACTGTGATGGGCTAAAATTTTTTGAAAAATATCGACTAGATGCACCTAATTAGGTGTAGCCCCCGACTATGTGCTTAGTTGGGAAAAACTAAACATATAGTCAGAATTAATAAAAATATACCAGCCGAGTGGTCTATTAGCCACCTAAGCAGCAAAATGATAAATAATCATTTATCTGGAAAATATAAGGCTTATGTGATATATAATCCGAGTAAATAAAACTCATAAAGGATTTACCAACTGCCAAAAATAACCAAAATATATTATCAGCTTATGCCACAATGTAGGTCATTTAAAATGCTCACTTACGTGGCAAAGCGTACACTTACGTGTACATTTATTTGAAGAAAATAAGGCATATGTGGCAGAAATCTTTTACAAGATTCTCCAATCGCCTAAAATAATCAAAAATGATTGAAAAACCAAAGTAATAATACTCGGTCAACTTGATATGCTCACTGACGTGGCAATGTTTGCACTGTATGCTCTCAAAGAGTATAAGTTGCAACAGTGTTAAATATTTGTGATATATTCTTTTCTGTTCATCACAGAAAAAGATTAAGCCCCTAGGGACATATATCAGACTTTCCAAACTTTGCTATCCACAATTACGCCGCAATTCACAGCCCACGCTACGCATAAAAACCCTGATCTGACCGTTAGAGCAATCGCCGCTTCATCTTCTTCGCCAAAAATCCCCAAACCGCGAACAGTATCAGCGAACTAGGGTTTCAAATCCGCACACGCACAAGCTTCAATCTCCCATCCCGCGCATCAAACCTTCCTACGGTGCTCCTCCATCTCAACCGTTCCTCCAACCCATCCACAAAAATCGAAACAGTTTGCTCAGATTCAATCCGCACTCATGGCTGAGGAGAGAGAAATTCCCTTTGATCAATGGGCGAAGTCCGATGTGAAGGAAACAAATTTGCTGGAGATGGTGAAGGACGGAGTTCTGCCCGCGAAAGAGATCATCGGGTGGCGACCCGCGTATGGCGAAGAATTTCCAACCCCCGACACCGGAGAAATTGTGGTATTCTCCTCATTCTTTTATTTCGGCTTTGCTCTTCCGGCTTCCTCTTTCTTCCGTGGTCTTCTCGCTTTTTATAAAATCCAAATCTATCACTTGAATCCCAACTCTGTACTTCATATCGCCAATTTCATCCATCTTTGCGAAGCCTTCCTGGGTATTCAACCGCATTTCGCTTTGTTCCGGCGCATCTTCTACCTCAAACCCCAGCCCGATAAAAACAACCCGTGCGTAGTCGGTGGGTCCGGATTTCAACTGCGGGGAACTCTGACACAAAAGTACTTCTCTCTTCCCTTTAAAACTTCTAACAAAGGATGGCGTTCAAACTGGTTTTACATTTCAAATCCTTCTCCAAGTCTTCCTGAGTTCGTTCGTCTTCCTCCTATTCCACAAGAAAACTGGAAAAATCTCCCGGACGGCGACGAACTAGCCCAGGCCAATGAATTGCTACTCCGACTGATGAACATTAAGCAACAAGGCCTACAAGGGGAGCAGGTCACTCGGCATTTCATCAAGTGCCGACTGGCCCCAATTAAGGAGAGGAGCAAACTGGCGTAGGAGTATGAGGGGCAGTCGGACCCCAATCGTGAGGACCTGGATTCAATTGACTACCAAGTCATGTGTAACCGGATGTACAAAATGTTCTCTTCTGGGATCTCCGTCGACTATAGCCACAAGCTGCCAGTAACTCCGTACGGCCTAGTGCGGCTCCCTCCTGAGGTAAAAACCGCTAATCCATTATTTGTCTGTTACCAGTCTGCTTATTATCTTATCTTGTTGATTTAACCCATTGAATAGGACAACAAACGCTTCTCCTCAAATCCTCCAACTCCTACTCAAAAAGAAACAGCCCCAAGAAAACCTCTCCCTACTGGTGGCCCAAAGGTCAGCCCAGCCGGGGAAGAGCAAACGGGCTGTTGAAGAAGATGTCTCCAAGCAGAAGCTGAAGAAGAGAAAATTAGTCTGCAGTGACTCTGAAGATGAGTAGACTGAAACACAAGCGAGCGCCAAGCCGGCTCCAGCCAAACCTCCAGCCAGTCGGCCAGCGCCCAAAATCCGGAGATCTGCAAGGTAACACTCTTGCTATAATTTTCCCATATTTGACTTCTTGGAAAAATATATGTGAATGTTGAAATCTGTGAATCTTCAGAAAACCCCAAGATATCGATCTGGGAAAGAAAGGTGATGTGCCGCCTGTTGCCATGCCTAGCGAGCCGCGGCCAGAACCCCGAGTGTATAGTCAGTCGGGGAAAACAATAAATACTGCCGAAGTCCAGCCCCCGACTGGCAGTCAGTCGGAACCAGACACCGACGGCTTAGAAATTGATCCTCCAATAGGAAATCAAGCAGGGGAAGGCGACATCCCGACTGGTGTCACAGAAGCATCTGCCGAGTCAACCGGAAAGGACCCGAAAAATTTAAATCAAGGACAGACAGCTGCAGAGACAAACATGACAAATGATCCAGTCGACGAGCCAGAAAAAAACCCCTAAGAACAGCTCCAAAATAATATCAGGTACATCGTATAACCAAGTTTTAACTTAATTTGTCTGCCGTATGTCTGTCATCTCATAATCTGCAAATTAGGCCCATTGATTGATGGTAACGAAGAAGAAATCCCGAGGATTAAATCAGTCGAGGATTCCTTTCCTCCGACTAAACTTCAATGGAGAGATCGGGATGGTACTCTTCAAGGTAGCATTATCAACCGTCGGTGTGAAGACGAGGAGCTCGAGCTGTTGAAGAAAAACCTGACCGAGTCCACCCGTCTAATGAATGTGAGCATATCTTGTACTCAACTGTCTTATTCTGGTTGTTTGCTCATTGGATGCGTTATCCAGATAATCCATATGAGGAATGAGGCCAAAACAAACGCATTGGAAAAACTTGTGCCTCACCTTGAAAACCTTGAACGGGTTCAAGCTGAGCTGGCCAAGACCCGAGAAGACGCTCAAGCCAAGGAGCGGAAATTAAAAGACCAGATCAATCAACTCATGGATGCCAGCTTCAACTATAGGGGTACAATTGGAGGTACAAATCCTTATGCCATAATTTTGTTGTCCATCCTTTCTGTGAACTTGATCAATCTGTTTTGTTTTTGCTCATCAGCCCAAGCTACTAAAATAGAGTCCCTGGCAGCCCGAGTTAAGGAACTTGAAGAAATCAATGCTCAGTCGGCAGCTGACAAACTTGAAGCTGAAAATGCCCTTGAAGGTACGATATTATCTTCAAAGAGTAATTTAAAATAATGCCATATTACTGAAAACTTTTCTGCCTTGCATGAATGTAGAACATAAAGTCAAGACCAAAGCCCAATTTGAAGTTTTCGCCGAGAGGGTGAAAAAGGCAGAGAGCGTTCGGGACGATATCGCCAATGCTGCTGCTCCAGTTTTAAATGCAATCTTCCAGAATGGACTCGGGAGCAGCCAAAAAGATGCGGTCCAGATATTTGAAGGGCTTCGTACTGCTTCGGCGAAATACTTCAATAATATCAAGGATACTGCTATGATGGGCGCCAGTCAAGCTATGGCAATAATGAAGTCTTTGTATCCCCGGATAGAAATCGATGCAGTCGGGGATGGATTTGCTGATGGGACATCTGATGAGCAAGCAATGGAGTTGATTAACCAGGCTCAGGACTCAGCCGAGAAACTTGTCGTGGATGTCCTGGAAAATTTCTAGTCATAGTCTTTAGTCAATATTTTGTATGATATGATGTAAAGTATTCTTAAGCAATGTATCATGACTTATTTATGCCATGTAGTAAACCAAAGATCCAGTTTCAAATTTCTTAAAATTTTTGTCTGACTGCTTCAAGCCTAGAACTTGTTACAATCATTGAAAAATTTTTAGTCCTTATCAGCTGGACCTAGGTTTAAACAGGGTCAATGACAAGTCATAAACAAAACAAAAGAGATACTATATTATTATCAGTAGCCCCCGACTGGCCACTCGGCTGAGACAGGTGAGTGAGCAGTCTAAGGGAGAGATGTACAAAATAGCTTTTAAGCATAAAATCTTCGTGGATGCTCTATATTCCATGAATTGTCCACCATGGTTCCGTCTTCACGCTTGAGTCGGTAGGCTCCCGGGTGAGTGACTTCTGCTATTATGAACGACCCTTCCCATAAGGGAGACAATTTGTACCTGTCTTTAGTTGTTTGAATCTTCCGTAGAACCATGTCACCAACTATGAAGGCGCGTGATTTGACGTTGCGATTGTGATAGCGTCGTAGACCTTGGAGATATCTAGCCGACTGAATTAATGCTACTTCCCTTGCTTCATCCAGTCGGGTAGGATCATCAATTCTATCAGAGTCGTGGCGTTCTTCATTGAAATTGCGAACTCGAAGGGACTCAAACTCCATTTCACTCGGCAACATGGCTTCCGCACCATATACCAAGAAAAAAGGTGACTGGCCTGTAGCCCGACTCGGGGTTGTACGTAGTGACCACAAAACTGAGGGCAACTCTTCTGTCCACCGGCTAGCATACGGACGCAGTCTGTCAAAAACTCGAGCTTTGATTCCCTGAAGTACCATGCCGTTTGCGCGCTCAACTTGGCCATTACTCATTGGGTGAGCGACTGAAGCATAGCAGATTTTGATTCCGAAGTCTTCACAAAAATCCTTGAAAACGCCACCAGTAAACTAAGTTCCATTATCAGTAATGATCTGGTTTGGCACGCCAAAGCGATGAACGATGTTGATGAAGAAGTCGCGCGCTTTATCCGCAGTGATGGTCGCCACTGGTTTTGCCTCAATCCATTTGGAGAATTTGTCCACTGCAACAAACAGATGGGTGTATCCGCCTTACGCCCTTTTGAAAGGGCCCAGCATGTCCAGTCCCCAGATCGCGAAAGGCCAAGAAAGGGGAATAGTTTGTAACTCCAAGGCTGACAAGTGGGTTAGTTTTGCGAAGAATTGACAACCTTCACACGTGCGAACGATTTTGTCGGTGTCGCTGACTGCTGTAGGCCAGAAAAAGCCTTGTCGATACGCCTTCCCGACTAAGGTCCGAGCTGCCGCATGATTCCCGCATACTCCCGAGTGAATGTCATTTAGAAGTTGTATGCTGTCCTCGATGGAGATACATCTTTGCAATATTCCAGATGGACTTTTCTTGTATAATTCCTCCTCCACCAGGGCATAGGTCTTGGAGTGGTGATGAATTCGTTCGGCTTTGTTTTTGTCGGGAGACAACTCTTGATTCTTGAGATAGTTGATGAAAGACGTCCTCCAGTCAGCGTCAAGCATTAGCACCTGTTCTCCAACTTCCTCCTTAGCGGTTGAGTTATTTAAAACTGTAGGTTGGTGGAGGTGCTCGACAAAAACATCTGATGGAGCCACTTCTCTCTTTGATCCGAAATTAGCCAGTCGGTCGGCTGCTTCATTGTTATGCCTGAGAACATGGGTTAACTCCAAACCATCAAATTTGTCTTCAAGCTTGCGCACTTCCTGTCGGTAGGCCGCCATGTTGTCGTCGAGGCATGTCCAGTCTTTCATTACTTGGTTGACCACAAGTTGAGAATCTCCTCGGACTATCAGCCTGCGAATCCCTAGGGATATGGCGATCCGTAACCCATGTAGGAGTGCTTCATATTCTGCCACGTTGTGGAAAGCTGGGAAGTGAATCCATAAGACATAGCTGAGTCGTTTCTCCAGTCGGGGAAATCAGAACAACCCCTGCTCCGCACCCTGAAATCCTTTTTGATCCGTCAAAGTGCATTGTCCAGTATTCGATTTTCTCTGCCGGGACATCTTCCTGGCACTCGGTCCACTCGGCAACGAAGTCGGTAGCACCTGTGATTTGATAGAAACTCGAGGCTTGAAGGTTATGTCCAATGGCATTAACTCTAAGGCCCACTTGGCAATGCGGCCAGTGACTTCTCTATTGCGGAGGATTTCACCGAGTGGGAAAGATGTAACCACTATGACTGGATGACTTTGAAAATAATGTGAGAGCTTCCTGACGGTGATTAAAACTCCATATAACAGCTTCTATACTTGAGGGTATCGGGTCTTGGAATCAGCAAGAACTTCGCTGACGAAGTAGATTGGTCGCTGAACTTTCTGGGTGCGATCATCCTCTTCATGCTCAACGACTAAAACTATGCTCACCACCTTCACAGTTGCAGATACGTAAAGAAGTAATGGCTCTTGCGGCATTGGTGAGGCTAGCGCCGGCTGAGTTGTCAAAAAGGTCTTGAAATCATCGGACGCCTTTTGTGCTTCCGGTGTCCATTGGAAATCGTCAGTCTTCTTGAGCAACTTGAAAAAGGGCATTCCACGTTCTCCGAGTCTCGAAACAAATCTACTGAGAGCAGCCATGCATCCGGTAAGCTTTTGAACGTCTTTCTGAGAACTCGGCGGCTTCATGTTCAATATGGCGTTGATCTTTTCTGGGTTGGCTTCAATTCCTCTGCGAGACACCATGAAACCGAGTAGTTTTCCTGACGGTACTCCGAAGATGCATTTCTCAGGGTTCAAATTCATCCTGAAGGCGCGTATGTTTGCAAATGTCTCCTCCAGATCTTGAATCAGGTTGTCTTTCTGCTTGGCCTTGATGACAACATCATCAACATAGGCTTCCACGTTCCGTCCGAGTTGTGTTGCAAGGCATCGCTGAATCATGCGTTGATATATACCCCCTGCGTTCTTCAGACCTAAAGGCATGGTGATGTAGCAGTAGGCGCCGACGGGGTGATGAACGAAGTCTTCAAGCAGTCGGACTCTTTAAGGCTGATCTGGTGGTAACCCGAGTAACAGTCAAGAAAACTGAGTAATTCGCATCCGGCTGTTGAATCCACCATTTGATCTATTCTGGGTAAACCAAAAGGATCTTTGGGGCAAGCCTTGTTCAGATCTGTATAGTCGATGCACATGCGCCATTGGCCAGTCTTTTTGTGAACCAGTACCGGGTTTGCGAGCTAGTCGGGATGATAAACTTTCTTGATGAACCCTGCTACTAACAGCTTGGTCAATTCCTCCTTGATAGCTTCTCTTCTGTCCTGTGCAAATCGGCGGAGTCGTTGCTTGATAGGTTTAGCATCTTCTCTGACATTTAAAGAGTGCTCAATCACCTCTCTAGGAATACCAGGCATATCAGATGGCTTCCAGGCAAAAATATCTTTATTAGCTTGAAGAAAGGTGATGAGCGCGCTTTCCTATTTGCTATCTAACTCAGCGCCTATTACAACAGTTTTGGTAGGATCAGAAGGATCTATGGGGATTTTCTTTGTCTTGGCATCGCCTTCTCCGGTTTTGGCCATCTTGCTGACTGGAATTTCTCCGTCTTGTGATGTTGATGCAGCTAGTCGGACTTCCTGCTGACCGACTGATCTCTCACGAGATTGGGCCAACTCGTAGCTGTCCTTGTCGCATGTGAGGGCTTGCTTGATGTCACTCCATAGGGATATGACTCCACGTGGCCCTGGCATCTTCATCATCATGTACGTGTAGTGGGGGATCGTCATGAATTTGGCTAACGCCGGGCGACCGAGGATGGCGTGTTAGGCTGTCTCGAAGTCGGCTACCTCGAAGCTAATGTTCTCGATCCTGAAGTTCTCCTTGGTCCCAAAGGTCACTGGGAGAGTGATTTGGCCGAGTGGTGTTGAAGATAGCCCCGGGATGACTCCGTGAAACGGGGCGTTGCTCGGCTTCATCTCGGATCGTGGAATCTGCATCTCATCCAGGGTCTTGGCGAAGAGAATATTGAGTGCGCTGCCGCCATCGATGAGGGTGCGCTTCAACTTAACGTTGCGGACGACTGGGTCTAGTACCAGGGGGTACCGCCCCGGGTGGACCACTCGGTCGGGATGATCCGAGCGGTCAAACTTGATTGGGACCTCCGACCATCGCAAATATTGGGGGACCCGCGTTGACCTCTCTGTCGGTGAGCTTTTGCTTCCTCTTGGACTCGTAGGCGAGTGGGCCACCAAAAATATGGTTGAGTTCACTCCTGGGGTCTTGATATGCTCCTTGGCTTGGCTCCTCGTCGTCTTTCTTCTTCTGAGTTGAAGTGTCTTCTCCTTCGGTTGGCTTCTTAGTCTGGGCGGCATATTTTTCCGCAAACTGTTTGTAGATGAAGTAGTCCTTGGCCGCGTGTCCCTTGCCGGGATGATGTGTGCATGGACCGTTCATGATTTGGTCGTAGGAGTTGACTCGAGGGCGCTGTTTCTGGTATTTTTGATTTGAAGTTGTAGCGACCAGTTCCTCAGGCTTGCGCTTGCGTTCTCTGTGCTTCACGTTGCTCCCACTAGGCCCTGCCGTGTTGTCATGATCCTTCTTCTTCCAGGTGCCCGCTGACTGCCTTGAGGCCTTAACTGCGTCGTCGGACTTGGCGTACTCGGTTGCTTTCTCGAACATCTGCTTGACTGTCCTTGGAGGTTTGCGACTGAATTTTCCGATCAGGAGATCATTGCGTAGCCCCCGTGTAAATGCGGCGATGATATTGTCGTCGGTGATGTCGGAGATCTTGTTGCGCTTCTCGGAGAATCGTCGTATGTATTCATTGAGGGTCTCGTCCGGCTTCTGGACGATGTTGTATAGCTCGAAGTGGGTCCCAGAACGCTCGAAAGTGCCCTGGAAGTTGGCGACGAAGTGATCGCGGAGTTCGTTCCAGGTGTCGATTGTGCCTTTCGGCAGCCCAGCGAGCCAATTTCTGGCTGAGTCGGTTAGTGCCACCAGTAGATAGTTTGCCATGACTTTGCTGTCTCCTCCTGCTACGCGAATCGCGAGCGTGTAGACGGTTAACCATGATTCTGGATCAGTTTTGCCGTCATACTTCTCGATGCCAGTCGGCTTGAAACCAGGCGGCCAATTCACTCGACGCAGATCTCTGGTGAAAGCTGGAACCCCATCGCAATCGTCATCGTCTTGAATCGTGATACCCCTCTCTCGTCGTCTTTGATTGAGGGTGTCTCTCAGGCCGATTGAAGCCCTAGGAGGTCTTTGATAGTCGGATGGAATTCGTCGATCTCTAGTGTGGTGTGGCGGTCGGGCAAAGTTGGCGACGGGCGAGTGGACCGACTGATCTCGGCGTGCTCCGCTGTGGTGGTCGGCGCGCGAGTTGGTTTTACTCGTGCTATCTCGGACTCTCGATGGGGGTGCGCGACTGCCACTCGGCGCCTTTGAAGTTGATTCGCTGGGTTGCCGACTGGACTCTGCACGCGGCACCGTTGCTGCGACCAAGGTCTTGACTTGATTTATCATTGGTGTGATATGAGCTGGAGCTGCGCTGATTAATGCGTCAAGGAGGGTAACTGCCCCGACTGCGTTTTGTTGCGGCGTAAGGAAAACGTTGGTGTTGTCGACCACAGTCTGCCCGATTGCATTTCTTGCCCTGCGACCTGCCATAGGAAGATCTCGGTTTCTTCGTTCTTCGTCTTCTCTGCGTCTTTCCTTCTCAGCTTCCCTGCGTTGTCGCTCTTGTTCTGCTTGGGCTTGGCGTTCTTGTTCAAGTCTAGCTCTGTCTTCTTGAAGTCGGACTCGTTCTTGCTCCAGTAGAATTCTTTCTTGTTCGACTCCAACTCAGGCTGCTTCTTCTTCTTGTAGTCTTGCGGCAATTTCAGCATCGGTCTCCTTGTTGGCCATGAAAATGCCGTTAAAAACCGGTGTGTAGCTGTCGTCGGAGTTGGCATCATCAGCTGCTTCGGCGTCGGGTGGACTACCATGTACGCTTTCCTCCAAGGAGCTAGCGTAGGCAGCGAGTTCGGTGGAGGAGCAAGATCCGAGTTTTGGTAGAACGACGTTGATATCCCTGAAGCCAGACCCGATTACTGGATCTGCTGGTAACTCCATGGTGATGGTGGGGTAGACTTGATTGTCTTGAGGTGTGCTTGACGAAAGAAACGAAGTCAATGTAGTCGTCTTTCCTGAGTGGGTTGACGCCATGTAGCGTGAAGAAATCTTGGAGCTGGTCTCAGCCATGTTCGGTAACCCGAGTGGCTGAAAGATGCGGTTTCTCCCTGACTGCATCTTGGTACTGATCTCAGCCATATTCGGTAACCC
This sequence comes from Oryza punctata, assembly GCA_000573905.2. Classification (NCBI taxonomy): domain Eukaryota; kingdom Viridiplantae; phylum Streptophyta; class Magnoliopsida; order Poales; family Poaceae; genus Oryza; species Oryza punctata. Next base: position 18,051,042 of record CM002492.2, on the reverse strand, counting down.
GAGTGGCCAAGAGATGCGATCTACCCCCGACTGGTTTGAAGCCGAGTCGGAGAGAGATATCTTGCCGAAATTGTCGGTGATGAAGTCGAGGCTGCCGAAGCGGTACGCCTGCCCGGGAGGGAAGGCGAAGTCGATGCCTGACGAAGATTCCATCTTACTTGATTGGCGATGAACTTGACGCACCCCTACCTGGCGCGCCAACTGTCGAAACTAGATTTCGGCAATAAGAAAAGGGGGTGGCAGTCAAGACGAAAAAGTAGATGGGTTACGAGACAAAGGATTTAGACAGGTTAAGGCCTTCACGAAGAAGTAATACACTACTCCTGTTTCGGGGGTTTTGCCTCCAAGTTGTGTATTGATCTTACGAAAAGCTTATGTCCCCAAGGGGTCCCCTATCCTCCTTATATACCCGGAAGATGAGGATTTACAAGATAAGATCTAGTCCGACACGGTCTAGATCTTCCTAATTGATATACAATCTTACCATACCAGGTATACAGGCCATACCAGGTATACAGGTCGTACCTTAACAAACAAGACAATACTATACCCGAATCCTAGTACTTCTCATATTCTATTTACATGTCATTCCCCTATATTCAGTCGGATATTCTATATCTGTAGGTATATGGGTATCATAATATGCACAGTAGGATAGTAATATCGTGAGATACTAGAATACGGGATCCTAACAACCTTGAACACAAGTAACCAATCTGGTTCTGTCATAGTCATGTTTGATTTATCTGGCAGCAAGCCAGCAATCAAACCTCTCGCATTGCTTCTCTTAAAGCTTTTGCTTTTGTGCACTCAACTGTCGCATGATATTCTGTTTCTTCTTTTTGCCCACCTGAAGATTTTAACCTTGATGAGCTACTAAAAGATTAGCGTGGCTTTGCCTTGGTCGGCGAGCCAATTTGAGCTGGCTAGCTAGTGTTTCTTTTTTAATAATGGAAAAGTGTTTTCAGCCTTTATTTCATAGGAAGCTAGAGCCGAACTGTTACAAAGTTTGCAGCACCTCCGTCTAAATCAATAAAGCAAAATAAGGCCAAACATAAAAAAAATGTTTTTAGTATTTAATAATTCAGTATATATTGGCAAATGGGAAGAAGGGAGTAGTAAATGGTATATTAAGTAAGCACAAAACAAATAAAGTAGGTTTAAGCAAAAAAAAACCATGTAAAATAGATAAAGAATGGTGTTAACATATATACTGGCAAGCTTAATGAGTAACCTTGAAACTTGGTTCAGTAAGCTAAAGAGAGTAACCTCCGTCATATAATATAAGTGGCTTTGTCAATTTAACTATATGGACTAAATGCTTGAATCTCTTATGTTATAAAACAGAGTTAGTAATAATCAGCTCAATTCGGCTTGTTTAGAACTCGATCGAGTTTGTTCGTCCAAAAAGTAAAAAGAGAACTTGAGTTTGAGCGAATAGGATGTTTTGAGTCACCTCTAGTTGACTGTACTTGTTTACTGTGAACATTTAGATTGCACGTCGAATTTTTTTGCCAGGATTTTTCCTTTTGTAAAAAACTAGGAAAAATGAACATGTGTTACAACGAATGATGATGATATTAGTCGTATATATTAAATCCTTGAGATGGATTGATACCACTGAAATAAGGTTATGTTGTATATAGTACTAATCATAATAAGTTTATTCGTCTTAAAATTCACAAATGCTAGCTATAAAGTGTACTACAGGCCTACAAAGTACCACCTAGCTATGTTCATGAATTTTAATTTGGACTAAGTTGTCCTTTAAAGAGAAACTCTTTAGGCTGACATGAAGAATATTCGCCAAATAATAGGCAAAATTAGAAACGGATCTCCTTCCAATCAAAACATCCATTGCCAAAGCTAGAGTTGTATTGTTATTCGCATGCACATGTACAGGTACATATACAATTATACAGTTCAGAGTCAACATGTAATAGCCCTCTCTAGGACCGCGTAGCTAACTCATCCGACGGACGGGCCCACTTACACGTACCACCCCACTTACACTTTCGTTCTCGTTTCGTGTAAAAAGGTTAATCTGGGAGTGGTATGGTTGGAGGGGAAAAAAATCTTATAAGTTAGTTTCACCCTTACTAAACTAGCAAGAAGGTACTAAAACATGCGCATACACTTCTCACGGGCCACACATGCCAAATCCTAATTGGACCAGGATGCTACATACACCCCCTCAAAGGACCTGACATCCCCATCGGTCCAACTTATCCAAATAGCCACACAAACATATAGAAAAATGTCCGGGAACACGTCCCCTCTTAGGGCACGTCCGTACGTCCAGTGCCGACGTCATATGACATGCCATGTGCCTCACACAGAGCCCACATGCACCATATGCCCGCGCACTGACCCGTACGCGCAACCTTGAGGGTCGGCTCTGATACCATTCGTAACAGTCATTCCACTAGAACCGTGTAACCAACTCATCCGACGGGCGAGCCCACTTACACATACCACCCCATTTACACTAGGACTCAAACTCAACACTACGGGCTCTGAAAAGGATCATGCAAAGTCTAAACAAGGTCTAGGTTAAGAAGAGACTATCGACTACAATTTTTTTTGGCTTTTCTGTAGACTCTAGGAGAACGATGAAATCAAAAACTAAACTAGGGTAAAGAAACTGGAAGAACCTGACGGTGAACCTAGAGCTCTGATACCACTTGATGTGGACATGGGTTCCCGATCTTCTGAAAGGTTCTGATAATCAACAATTTGGTGGAGTCGCGAAAATCGATCCGGCTTCTTGGACGAGCACGTTCCCGAATCCCGCAATCGCAGCACCACGTCTCCTCTGGTTATCAACCGTGCCGAAACCCGGTTGACCTCGCCAAGAAGGCTAATCCCTGCTTGTGAATCGAAGAACACAAACAAGAACAAAAAAAGATTGCAACCAAAATTGCAGATGAATGATTAAGCTCACAAGTTGGGGTTTTACAAACCGATCTAGCGGCGAAACTGTTCTTGACAGATTAATCTAAGCAAAACCCAAAAACTAAAGATAGCGACGGCTTCTGATAATGGATTTTAGGATCGTGCAAGCACCCTTGACGTAACCCTAATGGGCTCCAACACGATACACGTCCCAATGGCCCAAATATGGCGTCGCAACACCGGAATAGATTCTGAACATCAACTTGTTCGGTCAATTCCCTATGACTCGTAACGGATTTGGACATGGGATCAGAACCATTGGAAATATTATCTTCTTATCTTTCCATCCATATAGAGAACGCCCCAATCCGAGCACGTATGCAACCTGGGCGCCTGTTTTAGTGTAGATTGGTACTGGACTCCGAAACAGACTCGAAGTCGACTTGGTTTGGGCCTCCACCTTGACTTGAACGTCCTCGCTGATTCTCCACGACTCTAAGTCCTTCTCTAAGTGTTTCCTTTCCCTTTCCATTGTTCCTAATCATAATATAATCATTATGTAGCAATCTATTCTCAAAATCATATAAAGAAGAACTTAGGAATGAGCTCACTTCTAAATTCAATTGTCGTGCGCGAGCTCTTGTGATTGGACCTTGAATGACCAATGGAGGATTGTTGTGTATATCCGAAGGAATGATATCCGCATCATCCTCCCCCTCTTGAATTGAAGTCGTCCTCGACTCAAGCTCATCTTCTTCTCCCAAGTATGGCTTCAAATCTGAAATGTTAAACGTGGGACTAACCCCAAACTCGGGAGGCAACCAAGTTTATATGCATGATCATTAATCTTCTCAACAATTTTGAAAGGACCATCAGCTCTAGGCATCAACTTAGACTTTCGCAATTCTGGAAATCTATCCTTTCTCAAGTGCAACCAAACTAATTCACCCGGTTCAAGCTTTCACTTCTTGCCGACCTTTGTTACCAGCAATTCTATACTTTTCATTCATCTTTTCAATGTTGTGCTTAGTTGTCTCATACATTTTCAAAATAAAATCAGCACGTGCGTTAGTATCATTGTAAACCCTCTCACTAGTAGGTAAAGGCAAAATATCAATAGGAGCACGGGGGTTGAAACCATACACTACCTGAAAAGGACTTACCTTGGTAGTAGAATGTGGAGTAACAACATAGCCAAGAAAAAAGACTCGTTCCGTGCAAAAGATGCACTTATCAAGGTTAGCAAACAAACGTGCATCACATAAGACATTAAAAACAGCACGTAAATGATCCAAATGTTCATCCAAAGACTTGCTATAAATCAAGATGTCATCAAAGTAGACTACCACAAATCGTTCAATAAAAGGACTTAAAACCTCATTGATTAAGCGCATGAAAGTACTAGGGGCATTAGTCAAACCAAAAGGCATTACTAACCACTCATACAATCCAAATTTGGTTTTGAAAGTTATTTTCCATTCATCTCCAAGTTTCATTCTAATTTGGTGGTATCCACTACGTAAGTTAATCTTTGTGAAAATTATAGAACCACACAACTCATCAAGCATGTCGTCTAACCGAGGAATAGGATGACGATACCGAATAGTAATATTATTAATGGCTCTACAATCAACACACATTCACCAAGACCCATCTTTGTTAGGAACCAAAATTACAGGCACTGCACAAGGACTAAGGCTTTCACGTACATACCCGCGGTCCAAAAGATCTTGGACTTGCCGCTGAATTTCCTTAGTCTCCTCGGGATTGGTTCGATAAGCAGCACGGTTTGGCAATGTTGCTCCTGGGATCAAATCAATTTGGTGCTCTATCCCTCTCATAGGTGGCAATCCCGGGGTATCTCAGCTGGAAAAGCGTTCTCATACTCCTGCAAAAGGTTAGTGACAGCATGAGGTATCGAGCTAGCAATATCATCAAGAGAAAACAAAACTTGTTTGCATATCAAGGAATAACAAATATCATCAGCAGATATATCAGCAATGTCACATTTTGTTGCAAGCATAACACCACCCTTCAATTTAATTCCCTCAACCTTAGAACTAGGTGAAGGCTTATCCTTTTTAGGTGGAAAAAATAGATTTAGTAACTTGTCGATTTTCAGATTCATCAAATTTCAAAATAGCAGCTCGTTCTTTATCAGCTTCTACAATTTCAGCAAGGGTTAATAAAACCAAAGTAATTTTCTTTCCTTTATACACAAAACTGTATCTATTACTTCTACCATGGTGTGTAGCATCATTATCATGTTCCCAAGGACGACCCAACAAAACTGAACAAGCTTGCATAGGAACCACATCACAATCAATAGAATCAACATATGAACCAATGGAAAACAAAACTCTGCAAGATCGTGTTACCTTTGCTTTTCCAGAATCATTTAACCACTGAATATGGTATGGATGTGGGTGTGGGCGTGTGGTCAAACCAAGCTTCTTGACCAAGTCAGAACTCACCAAATTATTGCAGCTACCTCCATCAATGATCACACGTGCACGACGGTTGTTGATGACGAAGAAAATCTGGAACGAATTATGGTGTTGCAACCTTTCAGATTGCTGTACCTGCGTGCTAAGCACCCGCTGTACAATAATGTTCATGTAGGCCGCTGCGTCCTCACGCTCAAAGAATTCGCCATCCTCAGCATCAACTCCTTCCTTCTCTTCTTCTTCATCATCTTCAACATCGGAGGTGCCGATATAGCCATCTTCTGTGGCAATGTATGCCCGTTGACTAGGACAATCTTTCTGCACATGGCCAAATCCTTGGCAGCGGTGGCACTGAATGTTTGGAGTGCGTCCCGTCGAAGCGATAGATGAAGCACTCTTAGCGGGTACCTGCGAAGGACTTTTACCTGAATTTGCTGGTCGTGGTGGAGGTGGTCTTGGCACTGCAGAAACTCCGGATGCAACTGGTCGCTTGTTCGCTGGAGGGGGTGTCCGGAAAGAGGTGGCCTTGGTCGGCCCCGAAGGTGGCATCGTGCGCGGAGTGTACATACTTGCCTTGTTCTTGCCCTGCTGATCACGCCCCTGCAATTCCTTCTCTACAAGCTTTGTTAAATATGTGATCCGAATTTGAGTCAGATTAGTTTCCTAGTAGGACTAGGATTAGTTTCCTAGTAGGATTCCCTGTTGTTTCCTATTAGGTGTTCTCTCTTATATCTCCTATATATACTCTTGTAAGCCGTACGGGAAGGGAGAGAAGTTCCCACTGTTATTCCCTACGTTTGTAATCAACTCCTCAATAGTGATTATTGCCGGTCGGCGCCCGTGGTTTTTCCCGCAAGGGTTTTCCACGTTAAATTCGTGTCTCCGTTGTGCATCTATTTTCTTAACAAGCTTAGCAAACTGAAACAACTGGCTGACAGTATTAAATTCCTTATAATCAACTATGTTCTGGATTTCAACCCTCAAACCCGAATAAAAAGGACAAATGACATCCTCAGTCCCCTCCACAATGCTACAACGCATTAATCACTTTTGTAGCTCACCATAGTAATCCTGTACAGATTTATCCCCTTGTTCTAAACGCATCAGGTTCTTGCATAACTCTCTATGATAGGATGGAGGAACAAATCTATCGCGCATAGCTACTTTAAGTTCTTCCCAAGTAGTAGGTAAAACACCCTCGGCAGCTAACCCAGTCTACCAAATGATAGCAAAATCTTTAAACTCACTACTGGCTTGTCGAACTCTATGTTGCTCAGGCACAAGATGGGCACTAAATTTTTGCTCTACTGTCATCTCCCAATGAAGGTATTTCTCAGCATCATAATAACTCGAAAAGGTAGGTATTTTAAACTTAACCTTAGCATATGGATCATCGGGCACACGATTATTATTATTGTTATTATTATTATTATTACCTTGTTGGTGGTGGTGTTGAGCGCCACCCATACCTGTCTTGTTGAAGCGAAGACGACGTCGTAACTATGCTTGTCGTGTAGCTTGTTCATCTACATTACCATTGGAATTGTACATCGTGTCTTCTGGATGTCCACCGGTGTTGCTGCCGTTCACTTCCTCATTGGATGGTTGTCGAGTCTCCAACACAGCAACCCGATCAGTTAGCGTAGACACCCGCTTGTCTAACCTCTCCATGTGTTTGTCGAGGTCGAGTTTAATGATGGCTTCTTGGACAGCCCTTGTGACTGCCTCCGTCATCTCTTTTTTGGACAGCCCTTGTGACTGCCTCCGTCATCTCTTTATGAGCATTTTCTACAACAGTTTGTAGTTGCTCTTGACTGACACAGTCAACAAAATCCTTGGGAGTCATCTCCTCATCGTCTCCTGCCATTGAAACACTAAAACAGCAACCAACGGTGAAGGTTATCCCTAATAATCTACTACGCAAGTGTAGTGGTGCCTCTCAACAACTCAGCAATATGTAGCACCTTACCAAGCCCTTATAAGGTTCTTACCAGCAAAGCAAAGGATACTTGGAAGGCGTAGTCAGCGATTGCAAGGATCAAGAACCTGTGATGTCTAGAAGTAAGAGATAATCCAAGAAATGCCATTAACAAGCATCCAAATCTAAGAAATACCATCGATAAGTGTGAGTTCCAAGAAATGCCATCGAAAAAATGACATTGTCCCAAAAATGCCATCACCATTAGGGTTCCATCTATTCCGCGCCGTTAAGTGCTATAGGATGAACAATGTATTTAACAGCGTGGAATGGATGGAACCCTAACGGCGATGGTATTTTTGGGACAAAGTTGTTTCTACAATGGCATTTTTTGGAACTTACACTTGTCGATGGCATTTCTTGGATTTGGACGCTTGTCAATGGCATTTCATGGATTATCTCTAGAAGTAATATGTAGAGCTAGGAAGGCCAAAAATATGTGAGTGGTACACAATCCAATGACAGATAGTAATGCTGAATAAAAAATCCCAAGTCACTTGCCCTCAGTTGTTGGTCTACTCGTGTCCTAGACAATAGTGGTACCAATGATGGCGCAAAGGAATATGACACTGGTAAACAGCTAGGAAATACGGACAGGCAAGCTTCGGCGAGTTTCAGCAAAAACAGCAAAACCGCAAGACTGATAAGCTCAACGGAGCACGTCGTGAGCTCGAGGCACTAGTGGAAATCAACTTTTCTTTTTTCTTTTATTTTTATTTTTTTCTTTACAGGAGCACGAAAATAGGCACACCACAAAGTTACAGCTTAATCGGAGTTGATATGTGGCCTATGGAATTTTCTGAAACCACTATTAAGAAAGTGAAGAAACTTGAAACAGATAATTTTGCAAGCCAAATTTCGGAATTCTGATTTCACCAAACCCGCCAAATTTTTTTCTCTTATCCGAAAAGTTAAATTTTGCCTGATTCTGAGTCTGTATGCAAAACTTATGGCCGTTTGAAGTTGGGGCTTCCGACTAGGTTTTCCAGAGGGGATATAACCTAATCGGTTTTGGCGGTGGAGATGGATATGGTGGCAGCGGAGTTTGGGAAGGTGTTCTGGTGTTGCGTGGTGATCTTGGTAAGTGTTTAGCGGAAACGGTTTCTCAAAGGGTGAACCCTAACAAACAGGGTGAAGATGGTGGTGGCTAGGGTTACAAAGGCAAACACACGACTAGACTAAAACACGAACTAAACCAGCAACAAAAACTTAAACTAGGACTCAAATTCAACACTACGGACTCTGAAAAGGATCATGCAAAGGCTAAACATGGTCTAGGTTAAGGAGAGACTATCGACTACAATTTTTTTTTGGCTTTTCTGTAGACTCTAGGATAACGATGAAATCAAAAACTAAACTAGGGTAAAGAAACTGGGCGAACCTAGAGCTCTGATACCACTTGATGTGGACAAGGGTTCCCGATCTTCTGAAAGGTTCTGATAATCAATGATTTGGTGGAGTCGCAACACAAATCGATCCGACTTCTTGAACAAGCACGTTCCCGAATCCCGCAATCGCAGCACCACATCTCCTCTAATTATCAATCGTGCCGAAACTCAGTTGACCTCGCCAAGAAGGCTAATCCCTGCTTGCGAATCAAAGAACACAAACAAGAACAAGAAAAGATTGCAACCAAAATTGCAGATGAATGATTAAGCTCACAAGTTGGGGTCTTACAAACCGATCTAGTGGCAAAACTATTCTTGACAGATTAATCTAAGCAAAACCCAAAAACTAAATATGGCGACGGCTTCTGATATATGGAGTTTAGGGTCGTGCAAGCACCCCTTATGCAACCCTAATGGGATCCAACACGATACACGGCCCAATGGCCCAAATACGGCGTCGCAGCATCGGAATAGATTCTGAATGTCAAATTGTCCGGTCAATTCCCTATGACTCGTAATGAATTTGGACATGGGACCAGAACCATTGGAAATGTTATCTTCCTAGCTTTCCATCCATATAGAGAACGCCCCAATCCAACCACGTATGCAACCTGGGCACTCGTATTAGTGTAGACTGGTCCTGGACTCCGAAACAGACTCGAAGTCAACTTGGTTTGGGCCTCCACCTTGACTTGAACATCCTCGTTGATCCTCCATGACTCTAAGTCCTTCTCTAAGTGTTTCCTTACCCTCTCCATTGTTCCTAATCATAATATAATCATTAGGTTGTAATATATTCTCAAAATCATATAAAGAAGAACATAGGAACGAGCTCACCTCTAAATTCAATTATCGTGCGCGAGCTCTTGTGATTGGACCTTGAATAACCAATGCAGGATTGTTGTGTATATCCGAAGGAATGATGTCCGCATCAGTTATATGGAGTTCTAATCACTGTCAGGAAGCTAGCCCACTATTTCCAGGGCCACCCGGTCACAGTGGTCACATCGTTTCCACTCGGTGATATTCTCCGCAATTGGGAAGTCACAGGCCGCATTGCCAAGTGGGCCCTAGAGTTGATGGCCTTGGACATCACTTTCAAGCCCCGGATTTCTGTAAAGTCACAGGTGCTTGCCGACTTCATCACCGAATGGACCGAGTGCCAAGAAGAAGTGTATGCGGAGAAGATGGAATATTGGACAATGCACATCGATGGGTCAAAGAGGATTTCTGGAGTTGGGGCACGAGTCGTCCTGATTTCCCCGACTGGAGAACGCCTGAGCTATGTTCTCTAGATCCACTTCTCAACATCACACAATGTAGCCGAGTATGAAGCTCTCCTGCACGGATTGTGGCTCGTTGTGTCCCTAGGGATACGACGCTTGGTAGTTCGAGGTGATTCTCAACTTGTGATCAACCAAGTAATGAAGGATTGGTCATGCCTCGACGACAACATGGCTGCTTATCGAAAAGAGATTCGCAAATTGGAAGACAAATTTGATGGGCTGGAGCTAACCCATGTTCTCCGACATAATAATGAGGTGGCCGACCGACTGGCTAATTTTGGATCCAAAAGGGAAGCAACCCCTTCAGACGTCTTCGTAGAGCACCTATACCAACCAACTGTTTCAAATAAGCAAATTTCAGAAAAAGAAGCTGGAGAACAAGTTTTACTGCTCAACACCGACTTGAGGACCCCATTCATCAAGTACTTGAAATACCAAGAGTTACCTCCCAATAAAAATGAAGCCGAACGAGTTCAACACCGTTGCAAGACTTATGTCCTCGTAGAAGAAGAACTATAAAAGAAAAGCCCGTCTGGAATATTGCAAAGATGTATTTCTCTTGAGGAAGGCATACAACTCCTAAAGGATGTTCACTTGGGAGTATGTGGCAACCACGCAGCGGCACGAACGCTGCTCGGGAAGGCATACCAACATTGTTTCTTCTAGCCTACAGCAGTCAGCGATGCGGATAAAATAGTTCGCACTTGTGAAGGTTGTCAATTTTTCGCCAAACAGACCCACCTACCAGCCCAAGAATTGCAGACTATTCCCCTTTCTTGGCCTTTCGCGGTCTGGGGACTGGACATGGTAGGCCCCTTCAAAAGGGCACAAGGCGGATACACACACCTTTTTGTAGCGATGGACAAATTCTCCAAGTGGATCGAGGCAAAACCAGTGGCAACCATCACCGCGGACAAAGCACGCAACTTTTTCATCAACATCGTGCATCGCTTCGGAGTGCCCAATCGAATTGTCACCGATAATGGAACTCAATTCACAGGTGGTGTGTTCAAGGACTTTTGTGAAGATTTTGGTATCAAGATCTGTTATGCTTCGATAGCTCACCCCATGAGTAATGGACAAGTCGAGCGCGCAAACGACATGGTACTCCAAGGGGTCAAGACTCGAGTTTTTGACAGACTGCGTCCGTATGCTGGCCGGTGGACAGAAGAGTTACCCTCAGTTTTGTGGTCATTGCATACTACTCCGAGTCATGCTACGGGCTAGTCACCCTTCTTCTTGGTATACGGCGCGGAAGCTATGTTGCCGAGTGAAATGGAGTTCGAATCACTCCGTGTTCGCAATTTCAATGATGAACGCCACGAGCATGACAGAGTTGAATATCTGACCCGATTGGAAGAAGCCAGGGAAGCAGAACTCATCCCGTCGGCTAGATATCTTCAAGGTCTACGATGCTATCACAACCGCAACGTCAGATCACGTGCTTTCATAGTCGAGGACATGGTTCTTCGGAAGATTCAGACGACCAAAGATAGGCACAAATTGTCACCCTTGTGGGAAGGACCATTTATAATAGCAGAAGTCACTCGTCCGGGAGCCTACGGAACAATCGTAGACAACTCATGGAACATAGAACATCTTCGACGTTTTTACACTTAAAGATTCCGTTGTAATTTTCTCCTTCTGACTGCCAACTCAATACCTTCTTTTGAGTAGTCAGTCGGGGGCTATCAATAATAATGGACTATGGTATTGATTTGTTCAAGTGATTTAGCATTGTCCCTGTTTAAGTTTAGATCTAGTGGATGAGGAATAAAAAATTTTCAATGGTTTTGATGAGCTCTAGGCTTGAAATAGTCGGAGAGAAATTTTAAGAAATTTAAAACTAGATTTACAGCTTAATGCATGGCATATTGAGTCACTTTACAAGAATCAAGCACTGCACAGTCAACTCACACATGGAAGCAGAAGTTTAAGATTTAAAGTTTTCTAATACATCTGAAGCAATCTTCTCGGCTGAATCTTGCGCCTGGTTAATCAGTTCAAGGGCTTCTTCGTATGTGGTGCCATCAGCAAAGCCATCCCCAGCAGCTTCTATATCAACTCAGGGATACAAAGACTTCACTATGGCTAAAGCTTGGCTTGCACCCATTTTCGCTGCCTTCTTAACATTATTAAAATACTTAGCTGGAGCAGTGCTGAGTCCTTCGAAGATCTGAACAACGTTTTCATGACTGGAGCCGAGTCCATTTTGGTATATCGCATTTAAGATCGGAGTAACGGCTTTAGCTATGTCATCCCTGACGCTTTCTGCCCTCCCGTTCAGCAAATACATCGAATTGAGCCTTAATCTTCAGCTTATGATCTGCATCTTCGGGAATTAAAGTCAGAGCCCGAATGCCAGTTGGGCGTTGGTCTCTTCAAGTTTTTTCAATTGGGCAGTCAGAGACTCGATTTTCGTTGTTTGAGCTGCAATAAGACAAATGAGTTTGCTGGGCTAGTTTTTGACAATGAATTTGTGAAGAAGTGATGATTACCTCCGATTGTGCCCCGGTGATCAAAGCTAACGTCCATAAGCTGGCTGATCTGTTCTTTGAATTTTCTCTCTTTGCTTTGAGCGTCTTCTCGAGTTTGTCTCAACTCAGCCTCGACCTTCTCGAGAGTTCCGAGGTGCGGCACAAGTTTCTCCAATGCGCTTGTTTTGGCCTCGTTCCGAAGATGGATCTTCTGAGAAATATTTTGATTTAGCAAGCAACTGAGGCAGATGATAAAGATAAAGGAAGAAGGACTTACATTCACTAGCCGAGTGGATTCACTTAGGCTCTTTTTCAGCATGCGGAGTTCTTCATCTTATTTTTCCGGTTTATCACCACCCCTTGCAAAGTGCCGTCTCTATCCCTCCATTGGAGTTTGGTTGGAGGAAGAGAGTCTTTGGCCGACTTGATCCTTAAGATTTCTTCTTCTTCCTCATTAATTGAAGGGTCTGGTTTGCGAAGTTTTGAGTTATTGAAACGAAGCGCAGAGATGAGTTTGAAATGGAGTAAGAGGCTTACCTGATATAATCTTGGGGCGTCTAGAGGATGGATCTTTGGCCTGGCTAGTCGGCTGGCCGGTAGGGCTTGACATTTCAACGCTTGGTGGTGGAGAGCTTGATGGTTTTTCTTTGTCTCCTTCTTGGTGATCTCCTGGAGGCGGGTCTTGAACAGATATTTTGGGATCTCCTTTGCCTGACTGAGTCTTGACCTGGGGTTCGGTTTCTGGAGCAGTGGCAATCTTCCCCGGCTGGTTCCCGGTCAGGGGCTCGGATTTTGGCTCGGACGGAGCGTTGACAGATGGAGTCCTATCTTTACCACTCGGGTCAATATCCTGTGGTTTTCTGCATTTGGTGTGTCGGATTCTTGACATTAATAGCTTTCTAATCGAGGATGAGAAGGTACAAGTATGAAAAATTTGGAGGTTAAATAATACCTTGAAGATTTGCGGGATTTGGGAGCTGGCCGAGTGGCAGGAGACTTAGTCGGAGCTGGCGTAGTGCTGGCTTTCGGCTCGTTCGCTTCATCGTCAGAGTCACTGTTGACCAGCTTCATCCGTTTCATCTTTTGCTTTGGATCGTTTTCTTCGGCGGCCCGTTCGCTCTTGGCAGTCGGGTTGATGGTGGGACCGCCGAAGGGCTAAGTTTTCTTCGCTGCTGATTCCTTAGGAGCAGGATAGGAGGTCTAGAAGAGAAACGCCGATTTTCCTGACAAATAGATTTTGGGAAGATTGATAAAATATTTGAGTTGATGTCAGTAATTCACAGTTAAGTTGAAAGTTGCTTACCTCTGGAGGTGGGCGCATCAAGCCGTATGGAGTGACCGGGAGCTTGTGTCCGTAGTCGACGGCAATTCCGGAAGAGAATACTTTATACATGCGGCTGCACATGACTTTGTAGTCAATAGAGTTTGGATCTTCGCGGTTTGGGTCCGACTGACCCTCGTACTCGTACGCCAGCTTGCTTCTCTCTTTGATGGGAGCCAGTTGGTATTTGATGAAACGCCGAGTGACTTGCTCTCCTTGGAGGCCCTGCTGCTTGATTTTCATCAGGCGAAGGAGCAACTCGTTTGCTTGGGCAAGTTCATCGCCGACTAGAAAGTTTCTCCAGTTTTCTTGGGGAACAGGAGGAAGGCCGACAAAGTCGGGAAGACAGGGGGTTGGATTGGATACATAAAACCTGATGGAGTGCCAGCCCTTGTTGGAAGTTTTGAATGGAAGAGAAAAATATTTTTGGGTAAGGGTTCTGCGTAACTGAAACCCAGATCCACCGATAACGCAAGGATTATTCTTGTCAGGTTGGGGTTTGAGGTAGAATATACAGCGGAACAAAGCAAAATGGGGTTGTATTCCAAGGAAGGCTTCACAGAGATGAATAAAATTGGCTATGTGTAACATGGAGTTCGGATTCAAGTGAAAGATCTGGATTTCGTAAAATGCGAGAAGACCACGGAAGAAAGAAGAAGTTGGAAGAGCAAAGCCGGAATAGAAAAATGGAGAGAATACCATGATTTCGCCAGTGTCTGGAGTTGGGAAGTCCTCCCCGAAAGCGGGCGCCACCCGATGATTTCCTTTGGCGGGAGAACACCGTCCTTCACCATCTCCAAAAGGGTTGTTTCCTTAACATCGGACCTCACCCACTTTCGAAGGGGATCTTTCTCTCTCCAGCCATGAGTGTGGGGATGGATTCGAACGGAATGGGAGAGCTTTTTTGGGAGCGTTTGAAGCGAGAAGCGAATAGAGGCTATTCGCTGTAGGTCTGATTGGGGGAGCAAAGATTTGGAGGCTGTGTGCGCAAGGATTTGGGACCCTAACTGGGAGTACTGTGCGAGATTGGGGATTTTTGCGAGGAAGACGAAGAGGTGAGAGATTTAACGGTTACTTTGGGTCCCTGTTTGGAAGCTGGGCCGGGAACTGTTGGATAATTTCAGCCCATGAGATTGGAAGAAGTCTGACATATGTCCCTAGGGGCTTAAGCTTTTTTGTGATGAGCAAAAAAGAATATGTTGTTGACGTTTAATATTTATAAAATTTATTACTGAGGCTCAACTTTTTAGGAGTGAGTGCGGTAATTTTTTGCCATGAAAGTGGGCATTTTTATAAAGATCAAGTATTATGGTTTTGGCTTATTAAATACTTTGGTCATTTTTGGCGGTTGGTAAATTCGTTATGAGTTAATACCACATATGCCTTATTTTTTTTCTCAAAATGGTGAAGTCATGGATCCTTAGGGGCTAAAAAACATCTGTTTAGACAGTGTGAACATGACACGAGCCTGATATTTTGGAAATTTCTTTATTCATAACATATAAGCTTTTTATAGTTGTGTTTGTTATGAAAATTTTTGATGTTATCAATTTTAGGTTGTTTACATCATATTTTACAAAGCAGTTGGTTTAATCACTTGAGTCATGTTTGGTCGGGGGTTAATGTTGTATATATTGTTATTGTGATACTTAGGTGGCTTAAAACCACTCGGATGGTTGATTTTATTGACCTTGACTATATGTTTAGTTTGTTCAACTAATCACATAGTCAGGGGCTACACCTAATTAGGTGCATCTAGTCAATGCACCTGGGTATATTTTTGAAAGTTTTTCAGCCCTTCACAGCCTTATGATTTGGTAAAAGCACCTGGGAGACTATGGCAGAGATGATTGAAGCACTCGGTGATTATTGTTTTAACTCGGGAGAAGATTATCTCGTTGACTATTAAGGTCTCAGGGATTACTGTGGAGATTATGGGTACCACATACCCACGGATCTAGTTATCCGACTGGTTATAGGGATATACTATGTATATAGAATATTTGTATTACTAGACTCGGGTATTACGTTGACTTGTTTATCAAGGCACGGCCTGTAGTTCTGATTTGTTAAGATTGTAAATTAGTTATAGGAGATTTAAACCGTAAGGGGTAAATCTTATCTTGAAAGCCCTCATCCTCTTGCTATATAAGGAGGACAGGGTGCCTCATGCGGGCATAAGCATTAGGAGATATCAGATTAATACACAACTCGGAGGCTTAAATTCCCGAAACAGGAGTAGGGTATTACTTCTTCGTGAAGGCCTGAACCTGTCTAAATCCTTTGTCTCATAACCCATCTACTTTTCCATCTTGTTCGCTACCCCCTTTTCATATTGCCGAATTCTAGTTTCGATAATGATGCTTTTATTTCTCCATACCACGCGAGAATCCTATAGCTAAAAACTCAAGAGTTTTTCTCTTGTTATTTTTTTCTTGCAAGTTACATAGCAAATCTGTTTTAATTTCTCCATACCACGCGAGAATCCTACAGCTAAAAACTCAAGAGTTTTTTCTCTTGTTATTTTTTTCACGAGATAGATAGCAAATCTGTTTTAGAAAACCCTATATTATATTACTAAAGTTGCGAAAAACTATAGGTTTTATGACATGTGACATATAACCATAGTTTTTATGGTCTCAATGTTTTATAAAACCCCACATTTATTGAAATCTTGATAAATTTTAGTATATCTTACACATTTTTAAAAGTAGTAAATAATTAAATTACTAACCTTAGTTAATAACTTAATAATTAACAAATTCATATACACACTATGTGTTTGAGTTTTAAATAAATTCACGTTCAAAATGCATGAGTGTATAGCTACTTTTGTGAAACTTCAAAACCATAATACTTGGTGTTACGTGTCACATGTCATAATACCCCGTGGTTTCTACAACTGTGAACATAAAACATGAGATTTTTTCTGAAATTTACCTTTTTTTTCAGTTGCGGAATAAATAAGGAGCTCTTCATTGTCTTTATTTCTTATCCATATGGGTAGGGCTTCAACAATTGTTTGATGAGATTATACCACAGGAAAACTGGTAAAATCTAATGAAATTTGAACACATTTCACCAAAAGTTTTGAAATTTTTGAACCAGACCGGTTTACCTTGCACTTTCTAGACTTGAGCCGGAGTGAATCAACTGGAAACCGCAAATATCAAGAGGTTTTCATCGGTTTTGTGAAGTCTGCTCACGGGTGACTAGTTTAACCAACAAGGACAGGAACAAATGAAAGTTTACAGCTATGCAAATTCCTACCCATCTCCTTAATTTGTCTCAGGACCACTTCTATTTTCTGAGCGATGACCCAGATGGACCATGGACAACAATTCCACTAGATTTAGGGAATCACATTCAACCAAGACCTCCTGAAAAATCAATTAACCCAAATTACTTTAAAAGATATGAACGAAATTTCAACAAATGAATTATCATAGAGTATTTTGCAGCTACCGCTTCGCAAATTTTCAACAAACACATGTTTTTGTTGTAATAATAAATATGTGAAGTAGTAATTATATTTTGGAAAAAAAGTTAATGCTAAAAGTATATTTTAGTACTGCAGGAGTATATATTACACTTTTGTCGGTATATAGACACTGAGGGACATAACACATTAGGAAAAGTCCTAAAAAAACATTTGCAATTCCATGTAAGTGGGAAAGGAAAAAACAAAACAAAAGCATTTGCAGAAGGGGAATGCTTGTGCTCAAAAGGATGAGTGGATTATCTTATCGCTGCCGTTTCATCATGTCATGACGTGGCATTCTTGTGATTATTGCGACCGTTACTGGCTCTTTCATTGTCTTCTTTCCTTGACTCCTTCCTTAGTTAGGTATTGAGGCGTCTCAAGTAAAAAAAAAAATTAAAGACAAATAGTTATCTACCAGCTGGATGTATATAAATACAAATATTTATCCTGAAAGCCAAAGATTACGCGCCTAACGAGCAAGCGAACGTGCATTAGTTAGGCTCATGATAAATGGCAGATGAGAATACCAGATGACAAAAGCAGAGGTGGATTTAGAATGAAATAGAGGGGTATCGCTTGCTTAATTTATTCTACTTTAGATAAGTTTAAGCTAATGTGGATGTCTAAGTTTATATTGAAGGGGTACACGCATAGTGAAAATATATAAGATATAGCTTAAAAAATAAATATTCTTAACCGGGTTTCTAAACACCCCTCCATACTCTACCTCCGCCCTAGACAAAATGCGACAGTAGTTAGGAACAAAATGAAAGTTTTTATCTTTTTCTTTAATTAACAATGGTTGGTAGTTGTAGTAGACTAGTAGCTGGTGGGCCCCATGACACAGTCACCTGGATTTTCCTCTTCCATGAGGTGACTGCTTGCTTTTGGTGTTATTCTCTGCCCTATATAAACCACCACCACCATTGGCAGCAGCCATGGAGAAAAGAGGGTGAGAGAAAAAGCATCAGCAGCATATCTAATTGGGCAGCCAAGAAAGCAAGATATTGAGGAGAGGGAGTGATGGAACAGCATGAGCTTTCTTCCTCTTCCTCTTCTGAATCCTCTTCTCCTTCGTTTTCGTCTTCTTCTTCATCTTCATCATCGTTCTCGTCCTCGTCCTCGTCATCACTGCTGAGGCAGTGCAGGATTTGCCATGAGGAGGAGGATGAGTGGTGTGCCGCAATTGAGTCTCCCTGTGGATGTTCTGGCTCTCTCAAGGTAGGGTATAAGTTACAAGCTGATCAAGTGATCATCCATCCTTCCCTGCATTCCTGTAGTTGTTACATGCATGATTGTTCTTGTGATGTTCAATCAACTAGTTTGTTAGTGGCTAATGATGTGTTTTTGGTTTGTTTTGTTAAACTTAATTATGTGCATGCAGTATGCTCACAGGGGATGTGTGCAGAGGTGGTGTGATGAGAAGGGGAGCACACTCTGTGAGATTTGCCTTCAGGTAGGCTCTTCTTTGTGAAAGTTTCTGTCTTTGA
The DNA here is from genome assembly GCA_000573905.2 of Oryza punctata. Lineage (NCBI taxonomy): Eukaryota > Viridiplantae > Streptophyta > Magnoliopsida > Poales > Poaceae > Oryza > Oryza punctata. Next base: position 18,032,276 of record CM002492.2, on the reverse strand, counting down.
TCATTAGTGTACCATATGACCTATTCATGTGTAATGTGAAACGGCTAGCCACTTTTATTGGGGTTAGCTAGAAAGGTGAAATTTGTGCAGGAAAGGTGCCAAACAGCTAGCTCCTTTTTTTTTGTTATTATTTATGAACTGTAATTATGTGTAGCCGTGCAACATTATGTTTAGAGGATAAAGTAACAGATTTCTTTGAGGTTAAAGAAGGTTAGCTAATGCTTCTAATCATAAGCAAAGTGCACTTTTCTTGTGCAAAATGTAAACCTTCTGCCAAACTTTTGTAAATTATTATACTAGCTGCCTAAATAAGACATTCTGAAACATTTTTCACGCATAATCCTGTTTTTTCTTATAATAAAAGATGCTTTTCCTGACAGAATTTCGAGTCAGATTACACCATCCCTCCCAAGAAAGTGCAGGTTGTTGAAACGACAGTCACTGTCAGGTAGCTCCTCCATCTCTTGCATTGTCAATTTCTGATAGGAGAACATCATTAAGATAATGCTCTTAGGATAAGGTGTTTCTAATCTAAGCCTAGCTGGCCAGTATCATGCAACTGTCAATACCAGTAATGTAGCACTGTACATGCCCTTAAAACGAAGTCTTAAATCATTAGGTAACACTCTGTTTTCAACAAGGAACCAAATCAATCATCTAATGAGAGACAGGATTAGCACGCTAACAACCAGTGGTTGATGAGATGATCTGTGTAGCCATTTATTAATGTTAAGATGGCCACTCAGGTAGATCCCCCAAGAGGTCCTAAATAAGTCACAGGACCCAACCAACAAGGCAAGTATACCTTCCAAACTAGGGACCACAATGACACGGTGACAGCTCTTAAGATGTAAGATCTATCAATAATACAAGACAAGAAACGCAGTAATGCATCTTGGCATATTAGATTGGCCTGATTAGTGGTTTTCCAATTGAATTACAGAAATATAGCTGCAACACGGTAGCACCATCACAGCAAAATGTAAAAAAAAAAAAGATCTTCAGCTGGCAAAATTTTCACACAAAACTACACTGACCAATTGCACTCTCTATATATACATTTATATAGGCTGTGTGCACATCGTGCAGAGGCCAGAAATGCCATTATCTGAAACAAACATGTGGAATACGGCATCATGCCAAAAATGACCAGATAGACAGCGAAACCAAACCGAAAGGTATGAGCTGTGGATGCATCGGTGAGGCATCCTGTCAAGAGCGTGTGTCCAAATCACACGGTGTCAATGCAAAAATCCACCTTCCCGGCCAACAAGCTAGCCATCCAGCTAACACTCACGCCATCAGCTGGGGGTTGCATCTTTGCTGCAAGAATTCAGCAATTGCATGATCCAACTGCAACCACCAGATCGGATTAGATCGGGGCCATGTGCCAACTCAGCACACTGCCTGATGACCCTTCTCTTGCAGTGACGAGGAGATGCTCCCTGAGGAGGATCAGGAGCAGCATGAAGGATCCGAGGCGCAGACGGGCAATGGAGATTGCTCCTCATGGTGTCGGTCATTGACGATAACGGTATGAGACAGCTGAAGCAGAATTATCCATTGTCAGGCAGGCTGTTCAGGCTGTCTCCTGGATTCTGATATCCTCTGTGATTCTGTGCAGTTCACCATTATGCTGTTGGTGTGGCATCTCATTGCAGTGGTGACAATTGAAGCAGCAGATCACTGTGCATTCAGCCTCGTGACAGTGAGTTCATCATTATCTCAACAGAGGAAAAAGAGTAAACTGATCAGTTGAAATTAACTGGGGAGTGTTGCATTGCAGATGTACTTACTTCGGGCTGCTGGAATCTTGTTGCCGTTCTATGCTATCATGCGGATGATCCGCATGATTCAGCAGGGCCAACGACAGTTTCGGTTGCAGCTGCTTCAGGTTGGTCTTCACTGACTTCTGCTCAATGGCTTATAGGAGCATCATAGTCAGCTGAAGTCATGATACCTTCTCTTCCTCTGTTTCTGCAGGATCAACGGAGAAGAAATGCATCAAACTTGCACGGTATGCATGGCCAGGAGCAGCACCAGCAGCTTGTAATTAATGTTCACTGAACAAATGAATTTAAATGCTTCTACATTGGAAGGTCACAGGAATGTGCATTATGTATTGAGGGAATATGTTCAACATTTGTAAACTTTTAGTATATTTATAGATAACATAGTAAAAACCATGAATCTGCAGTCTGCTACAGTTTCAACTTACCAGTGCCATGTACGCCTCAAATATGAATGAAGGTTCAAATAAGTGAAGATTGCAACAAAAGAAAAGGACTCATTTTTCTTGTTTCTTAATTTGTTTATCATGACCAAGTATTGGTGTCAAGATGATATAAACCCAGCATTTACAGAAAACTAAGATAAAATTGAGAAAATAAAGTACCTAACCTTGTTCATCCAATCTAAAAGATAATTTTACCACTGGCAGTTGGAGAAGCCCAAGATATGATCAGATTGAAAAAACATCCACACATGACACTTGAAAGAAACAGAAGGTTGCATCAGTCATGAGACAAGCAGGACTCAATTCATGCGTCTTTCGTAAAATCTCAGTTAGATTTGAGAAGCCAGAGCAATCCGATATCCTGATAGGATGCTGTTCCATTATCTTGATATAAATTAATGTGAGAAATCCATTACACTAATCCAGATTATATTTCAGTTACCAGGTGTGTTTACTTTAAAACAAACATATATACTGTCTGTACAAGGGACCATCAAAGAACTAAAATAATGCCCATTACACCAAATAAGTCAATATCAACCTGATGCAGTTTTTCTAGAAAAAACACATATTTAAATCTAATTCAGGGAATATTAGGACAAGAGCATTCAGTTTTAAGCTGAATAAATCTAAAGGCGAGATTCATGTCATTGTTACTATTTTATTTTCTTTCTATCCTGCTAACCAAATGTCCTGAAAGATTAATCAAAGAGTACAAGATAAAAAATACTAACACATATGCATCACAAAAGTTGAAACATGAGCATGTTATATATGTCAGGTTTAAATTTAAATCAAGACAGTAGGAATCAGAATAAATTGAGTTCACCAAACATAAAAGTACAATAGAATCAAAGAGCATTGCTCATGTTTGGTGTAACAGTACAAAGAGGAGCTAGCTAACTGAATACTGTACATCACCTTGACTCTTACCAATCAAGTGCCAAGTTAGAATCAAGCACCACATGATAGACATAAAGGTCTCCCATGTGCTGTGGGACAATAGAAAAGTCTGAGACTCATATAAAGCCAGATAAGGAACACAATAATACAACGGAACAGATTTGTAAAACGAATGTGGCAAATAATTACAACGTACTGAACTTGCAGTTTTCATAAGCAATGAAATATCTTAAATTAGACATACAATTCATATTTGTAATAGCATTTAGTAAAGGACGGAACCAGTGCACATCTAATGTTGAAAGGTCCAACAAGACAACAACTCCATGTTAAAGAACCACAGCAACAGAGCTAAATCTTTGATCACATGTGAACAGATCAGCGAAATGTAATACATAAAACATTTTTATTAAAATTGACAAATCTATTCCCAATTATAAACATATGGCAATGATGGGTCCTTTGTTTATGCAATGGCATAGCAACTAAGCGAACAAACAGCCAGATAATTGCTCTATTGAACATAAAGATACCAAACAAGGAACTTAGTCATACTTCATAACACTAAAACAAGTAGCCTTTTGAATAAGACACAGAACATGCCTACCTCTCAAACAAGTGAGTAATGATGCAGAAGTACTTAGAAGTTGAAGTGTGGTAAGGAACAAACATTTATTGTTTCTAAGAATCTCAGAAAGGCATGGGCTATAAACAGGACCAAACATGTGACATCTTAACAATTGACAGTGAAGACTGGTGCAATAGCTCTCATCTATCCAGACTGTAGGTTTGTTGTGGGGTGATTTGCTTTGTAGATAGACATATACTAAATAATACCATTCTACAGTATTTTGATAGGAATTTCTGACAAGTGACATACAATGAACTAGACAAGATCACAAGATTCAGCTCACAGGAGTAAGAGGAATAATCCTATTGGTAAACTGCAACAGAGCTCAAATCACCTTTAAATTAGAATAGAAGTCAAACAAATATGGCCATGTTTATGGCCCACATGGAATAAATCTGCATAGGCTCATAGCTGCTGCGAGATAGCATAGGCAAAATGAACCTTAACAACTTTGCTACGACATCTCAAGTTGCAGTCAAGACCAAAACTAACAACCACAGAACAACGCTATTTCTATTTGTACAATATAAATAGCTCTGCTGCTTGTCAAAAAAAAAAGGCAAGAAGCCTCATGCAGGAATAGTGCCATTGACCACAAAAAACTTGGTTCTGCACTTGCTCTTCTCTGCAGAATTACCAATGAATAAGTATCCCAAAGCAGGGAAATTGGTCAATTTTAATTTTTAAGAGATAAAATAAGTCTTAATATACAACTTTCTTTCAGAATTAAGGACACAAAATATTTGGACACAATTGAGTTTTGCTAACTACAAAATGAAGGCAGTAGAAATTGCTGGATGGAATCACGGAATTGCACCTGTAAGTTCTGGCTATCTTCAACGTTAGAACCACATCAGCATTGCATAATCATAAGCACCTCAACATACTTAAATTCAAAGATACGGCTGACAGACTAAGCCATGGTACGATGCATAATCCAGCATAATGAGTTACTGAGATATACTAAAGCAACGAGAGAGATGGAAGAGGCACTCTTGAATGAAGATTTAGTGTAACACATGACTGAATTAAAATAAAACTACCATAGGCTACATTATAATTAACTGAATCATTTTGTTCACAGATGAAAACACACTAATATTTCGTGGACCATTACTATACAACACAGAAAACAACTAGCACCTTTCTCCTAAAAAGCAGGAGCAACATCTCAAATTTCAACCACCATCATAAGAGATCCACATTTCTGCTGGCAAATGGTAATCTTAGAACGTCCTGCTCTCAGTCTGATTAGGGACATTCCTCTTGACTCGATTTTTCATTCTCTCTGCCCACTGGTGGAACACATTAGACGCATCAAATTTACCTGTAAACTTCACCTTCTGAGCCAATTCATACAATATGTCAGGCTTCCCAGCCTTGGAGAAATCTGCAGCAAACTTATTGTAGTCTATCTGTGGAGCCTTCATCCCTTTTTGGATCATCTCTTCGATGTATTTACATGCCTCCTCAGGCCTACCATGTCGTATATGCCCATTAATAAACACTGTGTAGGAGTTCACATCTGGACAAATCCCCTTCCGATGCATCTCCTCCCACACCGCACAACCCATCATGTAGTTCCTACCACCAAGGAAATATGACTTCATCATCATGTTGTATGTATGGATCGTGGGCTCAAGTCCCTTCTTTATCATCTTTTTATATATTCTTGCCGCGTCATCTGGCATAGTCCTATTCGTAAGTAGCTTGATGAGAGCATTGTATGTCCGTCCATCAGGAGGGCACCCCTTCTGCGTCATTTCCTCCAACAGGGCTGTCACTCTATCCATCCTCTTTGCATTCCCATATCCCACAAGCAAGCATGTATAGGTGGCGACATCCGGCTGACACCCAACATCCTGCATCTCCTCGAAGCACCGCATTGCCATGTCCATCTTTCCTCGCTTACAATGGTCCCGAATCAACATTGTATACGTCCAAACATTTGGAGCAGGCCCCTTTGCCTTCATGAGCTCAAACATCTTCACAGCCTCAGGCCGCCTCTGCCCGCGTAGCAACCCCTCAATCATCGTATTATGCACGACAACATCAGGCTTCAACCCATTCTCCAGCATCTCATTCCAAACCCGCCCAGCCTCCACCAGATTCCTCGCGTTGCACCATGCCAGCATCAGCGCTGTATATGATCGTAGGTCTGGAGTGCAGCGGTCACACATTCTGTCGAACACCTGCTTGGCCTCCCTCCCCAGCCCCTCTTGCGCCAGAGCAACTAGCAAGCAATTGAAGGACTCCACCCCATCATCGAAGCCGTGCGTCTTCATCATCTCAAACACGCCGACCGCATTCTTGATCTCACCGGCAGCAGCAAACGACTTGATGGCGATCTTGAACGCGTCCATGCAGAGGGCACCCTCCTTCCCCATTTCTTGGATTAACGCCACCATCGACTGGAACTGCCTCGTCTTCCCGAGGATGTGGACCATCTTGCAGTACGTGATAGTGGTGTGCGCGAAACCGCCGGAGGCAGCGGCCCACCGGAAGAAGCGGTGGGACGGCCTGTGCGCGTGCTTGAAGCGGTCGAGCACCGCCAGGACGAGTGCCTCGGAGAGCGGCGGCGAGAGCGCGGTGAGCGCCGCCTCGAGGTTCGCGTCAGCGCCCGCGCCCGCCGCGACGACGTCCGCGATGGCCGCGCACACCCGGCCCACGTGCTCCGGGTGGCTCGAATCCGCATGCGCCGACGAGTCCCCTTCCCCCTCCTCCTCCTCCTCCTCCTCCACCTCGTCGCCGTCGGACGCCGAGCAGGTGGAAACGCACCTTGCTGCTGCCGCCGCCCCACATCCGAATGGCGGGAGGGAGCGGGAGCGGGATCTCGCCGACGAGAGCAGAGGGAGCGGGCCGGCGGCGGAGGAGGTCAGATGCGGTGGGGGCAGTGGTGAGGGGCGAGGAGGTGGCCGACGGGGGAGTGGCAGTAAAGGCGGAAGTGGAGGGTGAGGGCGATGGAGGAGGCGATGAGGGCGAGGAGGAGGAGCGTCGCGCACGGGCACAGGAGCACCGTCGCCGGCCGGGGTTCCCGCGGCGGGGAGAAGAGCGGCGGCGGCGGCGGCGACGACTTGGAGGTCTCCATGAACGGCGGCGGCGGCGGCGGAGGGGAGGAGGAGGAGGTGGGTGGCGGGTTTGGGCTTAACGGCCATGGACGGGGATCGTGCCACTGCGTCGGTGGAATTTTGGTTCCTTGTTCCAATCTTCCACTGTTCCGCTGTAAAAATGTAAATGTAAATCCTTTTCGGTGCTTCGCTGCAATTACTTAGGGCATCCACGATGCTGTGTTTAGCGGGTAAGAAACATTAAATACTCTCTTTCTACCCGGTAGCAAGCAGATCAAATGGGTGACCCGACCCAACACGGCACGAGCCCGCTAGTGACACGGTCCACTAAGACACGGTCTATTAGGCATGGCTCCTGTAGTGGGCTGTGCTATACCGTCCCACGTGCTAACGTGTTGGTCCAAGCACGGTCCAGGATGACCACGGGTCGAGCCGTGCCGGCAAGGGCCCAAATATAGCACATGGGTCGGTGTAGGTCCATTAGCATGTTTGGCCCACAAAATTTGAATATGAGGCCGAAAATAAATAAAAAATGTGAAAAAAAATGAAAAAGGAAAATTAAAGGGAAAAAGGGAAAATTTGTGAAAATAGTAGAAAAAATGATGAAAAGTAGTAAGAAATAGAAAACAACATATGGAAAAATTAGGAGAAAATGAGAAAAATAAGAGAAAATAGATAAAATATATAAAAAGGGAAAATTTTGGTGGGCCAACGGGTCATGCTCGTACTTGGGCCGTGCCGTGCCAGCCTGATGGCAACCGTGTCGTGCCGTGCTAGCCTATGGGCTCAGACGTCGGCCCAAGCACGGCACAGCTGAACGGGCCGTGCCAGCACAGCCCACAAGCGGGCGTGTCGTGCCGTGCTTGGGCTACCTACAGTTGTGTCATGCTCGGGCTGGCACGCCTTAGCCCGGCCATTTTTATTTGGCCAGTTATAGTAGCAAGTAGCAACCTTTACTAGACTGATAAAAGTAATCACACGGGTACAAATCGATAATCGATAAAGAAAGGTTAAAATATTATTCCTATTGTTTCCCCTGTTCAGTACTAGCCGCTACCAAAATTTAAATTTTAAAAAGTTAAATATGAAGTTGATTTTGAAGTTTTTTCATTGAAGTTTATTTTTCATCATTGGTATTTAAGTCACCAACAACCCATATATTAAAGTTTTACCCACAAATTATTATTATTTTGCTAATGCACTGTATGGCGTATTATCTGCATTTACCTAAACGATGGGGGCCTATATTGTTTATATGGTACTTCTGATAAAAAAATTATAAATTGCTTCTTGCCGGTGTTTCATATCATTCTATAGTTTCATACACTAAAACCCACATACTCCCTCCGTCTTAAAATATAACAATTTTTAGCCTCTAGAATTTGTTCCAAATATAAAAACTTCGATACCAACATTCTCTTCTTAACTAATCATAACCCTTCACCATTCAAAATTTCACCTACCTCCACTTCTCATCCAATCACAGCTCTCCCCTATTTAATTCTACCTACTTTCTTAATAACCGTGTCCAACTCTAAAAATGCTTATATTCTGGGACGAAAGGATATGGTTGATACATTCTATCAAATAGATAAGATGGATCCCTCCAACAGAGATTCTATAAAAAGAACTACAGGCACAGTATTTATCATCTATATGAATCTAAGTCGTTGGCAAGTTTTTTTAAGTCAAGATGAATCAAAGGGTGGACATTGAGGAACATTGAGCTGAACCCCTAGAATCACTCTCGCCGAAAGAAGAGAATAGGTGATGCCTTTTGAAGATATATGACACACCGACCATGTTCGAGAAATATTTTGTCATACGGTGTGTGTTGGCGCACGCCAATTTGCAGCTATCAAAAGAAACAAAAGACAATAAGATGGAAGTGGACAACCATAAGAGAATATAGTGTAAAGTCGTTATATCAAACACAATCTATAAGAATGATTGAGGTAACGTTATTCAATCAAACTAGGAGAACATGAGATCCCGCCAAGTGCGAGGTATTTGTTTGGTGGCTATTCCATGTTCACCTAGATGCTAGGCGCCATATGGATGGCGTGACTCATGATCTAGGTTTGAGTAAGGTCGATGGCGGCAATTATCAGCAGAGGAGAGATGAAGCGATGTATGGTAGTGAGTACCTTAGAGCTGAGGAGGAGAGTTTGGAATGGGTCAAAACCCTAAGCCACGTGGGCCTTAAGCGAGGTATGAAGTTTCAGCTCCCGCCACACACAAAATGCACTGGTCTATTTCCTAGACCATAGTCTAAATGGTAGTTTTACGGTCTACACTCATCATGATGTTATCTAATGGTGTGGTCTAGACAGTCTAGACCATCTTTGACCAGCTAGACTGTCAAACGGTCTAATTCATGGTTTTACTCCTAAACTAGACGATAACTGACCGTCTAGCATGTAGATGCGGTCTAGACTACCTAGACTATGATCTAGGTGAACACTCTTGCTATTACAAAGACCAGCTTTGGATTACGGACAAATTGCAGCTAATAGGGTGGCCAAACAACTATTCCTATCAGCTATGCATGCAGAATTTGGAAATTGCTAAACATCTGATTTTGGAGTGCCCGGTTACCATGATGTATGGAATGAAATCTTCACAAAGTTGCATCATCCCCAAATGAACAACACCCAAGACAATTCATAGCAGCCTTCTTGATGTATGGAATGGACGTTGTTTCATACTACAAGTATGCAACATATTCTGGACGAGATGAAATTTTGGAGCATGGGAGGTGCAAAGGATTTAGCGAGAATATCGCCTTAGAGATTATGGGAGTAATCCTATAAACCTATACAAATCCTACATACTATTTGGCGACTTGTACTTTTGTTTCTTCCGAGATAAATAGAAGGCACACTTTTCTAAGCTGGTCTTTAAAAAAAGATCTAACCGGATAGAGTAAACATGTGACAGAATTCAAAAGGAATTCACCCTAAATTCCTATCAAAAGAATATTATCCATTCTTTTTTTCTAAATTTTAAATGCACAGGATAGGATCAAGCCTATGGGTGTAATCATTTTTACCTCATTTGTCAAATGCAGACCAACTCGGTGTCTATCTGTCCAACTAAAATGAAAGGTCCCAATAGTTTAGCTAAATATGGATAATACGCTATACGACATATTAACAAAATAATAATAATTTGTGGGTAAAACTTTTACGTGCGTGTTTTTAGCGACTTAAATGCTAATACTGAAAAATAAATTTCGATGAAAAAACTTCAAATTTAATTTTTTAAATTTAAATTTTGACTGTGGCTAATGCTGAATGGGGAAACGATGGGAGCCAAAGATTTTTACTTGTTTTTGTTTTTACTTTTTTATGAAATTCCCCTGTTCCGAACGAGACCAAATAAAGGTCGAATTACTCAAAACAATCCTATAGAAAATTACATTCCAATTTTACATAACCAGGTGGCAATCACATAAATGGGCTGTAGTCGATTTTGCTGGCTCGGCCAGAATGCGAGCCCATTAAGTTGCCTTTCGCTCAACTCCGTTTGATGCGGAATGGACGGACTGAGAGCCATCGAACATCCCTCTTACGTTGAGTTAGGATCTGTTCCCATAGTAAAATGGGAATGATGTTTAAGTTAATAAATAAGCAAGGTGTTTGGTAATATTTATTGAAAAGAAAATACCTCTAAAATAAATCAATAAATCAAGTTAAGAGGAAACAAGATGATTTTCATTTTTGATTTTCATTTTTGGTCGGTCTCATGAAAGTTAAGAGTAATTGTTAAATATGGGGTCCTGGATAGTTAATAATGGTGATCAAGTCAGATTCTGGGAGGATAAATGGTTAGGTAATACTTCATTTAAGGATATGTACCCATCTTTGTATTCTATAGTTCGTAGGAGGAATTCTTCGATTTCAAATGTTATGAGTTTTGTTTCGCTAAATGTTTCTTCTAGGAGAGCATTAGTAGGCTAGAACCTGATCAATTGGCACAACTTGTGTGCTTTAATTGTTCATATTCATTTGATAGAAGAATATGTTTTTCAATGGAATTTCATGTGGTAAGGGTAGCGTTAACAAATGATAATTTGGTTAGGAGGATTAGAATGGTAGTAAGAGATGTTTTTTTTAATGAAAAATGATATTTCTCTAGAGAGCATTACAAATTTCTTTTGGTTACACTCTTCACATAGTATATCTCATATCTTTAGGAATTGGCTTGTGGGTATTGATAAAAAACCATGACTTAATAAAAATGATATGGTTACGATATATCAACATCAAAATCTTATATGCAGGTAATTTTCAGAGCAACATACTGCCTCCGGTGTTGCGCTCAACTAAAAAGGTGTGATGAAGACATCAAGTTAATAAATAATGCATATTGTAAACTTGAGAACGGTCATACAGATTTTCGCCAAATCGGATGGATGTTCACTGATATGATTCAATAATTGTGGGTATTTTATCTTGTGTTGGTGCTTATTAATTAGTTTGTTTCATATTAACTTGGTGTGTTTTGTGGAATTTTCGGTGTGTAAATGCTTGTAAGCGAATCTGTGTAATAATTGGTTGTAGCTCGTTGAGCAAATACCGAAAATATATTCCATTATTAAAAAAAGTAACATGGAAACCAGGTATACATTGTGCAGGTAGGTATACATTGAGTTTTCACCCAAACAAAGTGTACTATTTCATATAAACTTATGGAGGCTTTGGTGTCTACTCTCGGTGTCTACTCTCTTCTGTCATGTTCGGGAGGAAGAGAAGTTTGTGAACTTCTATTCACTGCATGTAAACTAGGGTAACTTATTACCGCATAATCAATTAAGTATTAACGGTAAAAAACTTGAAAAATAAATTAATATGATTGTTTAAAGCAACTTTCCTACATATATTTTTAAAAAACTAGTAGGTGCGCGTGTGAAAAATAAGACTATAAATTAGGAACATGTAATAAAAACACACTCTTAAGCATTGATGGCAACCGTCAATTGAGAGAGTTTAGCAAGCAGTCATCTCCTTATTTGTTTTAAAATTAAAGAGAGCAAAATGGACGTGGCAGGATTGATCAGATAAGAAAATGGATCACGGCAGTAAGATTTCAAGAATTACATATTGACCATACATGATAGATTTATTGTGCAAATTATATCTTTATTCTATCGTACCAATATCAAATGATAATGTGCAATTCCTGTTACCATGAACTATACAGTTAATTAGGATCCTATGTTGGAAAAAGAAATGCAGAAAAAAACATCTAAAGTGATCCCTCCAAACATTAATCTGCAAACGAGAAAAAAAAGTTGAGTTATTCACAAATACCAATTTGAATAAGGAAAACAACTTTTGAAACTAGCAAAGGATGCAACCAGAAAATGTGCTATTGCCTAATGAAAGTAGACCTCAACAGAGCAGGCCATGTCGCAGCAAATTAGCTGATTCATTTGTGTAAGAAAACCTCACCTGGCATTCATCACAAATAATCCAGAAAACTTCTTGTTTGGAGGAGAAAAAAAAAAGCACTTTGGCATGACAGAATCTTCCCACCAAGCTTTAAAAAACTGCCTGCTTTTGAGAAGCGTCCTATCCAAGACCCAATTCTGTATAAATAAACATATGAACAAGGCAAAATTGCAGCCAGGGATGGATTTCTCATTTCATGGCCAATGATGCCGCTGACGCCTCAGCTATCAACGAGAGAGGCTGACGAGCTTGGAGGCAGGCGCCGATGTCAAAAGGGTGAAGCTCAGCTCCATCAAATATAAGATTGACTCCAGGTAAGACCACATCTTTGGTGTCTGCATCATCTGGTTCTGGTTTTGCTACAGGTGTGGTGGGTTGATCCTCAGAGACAGATCTTGTGGCAGCTTCATACACAGGGGCGAGAGCGTATGACCTATTAGAGTTTCAAATTTAGAAAGGGAATGAGCCATTGACAAAATTAATTAGCATTACAAGAATCATATTAAGCTATATATCGCAAGACCGATGTATTGAGTTGCATACACCAGCCAGTTCAACCCAAAAGTTGACGGTCAATTCACTTTAACACTACACTATGTGGTGCCGTTTTTTTATTTTTTATGTATAGAACATACCTGAGGATGCTACCGTCGAAGCTTAGAACTTCAGTGAAGCATTTCTGCCGTCTTGCAACTTTCAGTCTGTCATTCTCACGGGGGGACCCTCCAGGGGTTGGCGTCACTGTGTCATGAAATGGACTCCATCTGCCACTGACAATGTTGATCAGTTGGCGAGGTGAATTCTTCGAACTACCCCTTTGATTGAATAGCCTTGCTGTTGGACCAGTTGCTTGATACTCAGCACAAAGTTCTCTCAGCCTCTTTCTCACATTCTGCATTGCCTCGTAATGTTCAGTGAGGTCATCTTTTTGAAGCATGCGTGACTCGACGACCCTTTCGCATATATTTTCACATAACTTTGGATTGAACAGTGGAATTCCAAATTCCAGGCTCAAAGGTATCCACTCATAATTCTCATCCTTTGAGAGAATTTCATTGGATTTGCTTATCCTGTGAAGCCTAACTAAACTAAGATAACCAACTGTGCCCAACTCGACTCTACTGGACAGATTATACAATAGCGAAGACAAATTTAACATTTGCTCCTCAGGTAAATCCATGCTGGCTACTGTGGATGCAATTGACCCATCGGCATTTTTCAGGGGTAACGGGACATCAACGGTGACAAGGTTTCCAGTTTCATCAAGATCATTTAAGCTCAATGGCTGCACTATAACAGCAGAATGTTTTGTCATTGAGTTCAGGTAATGCAGCAGAAGGCTTCCCTTAACTAAATTCCCTTCAAACTTTCCTCCTAATCCACCCACCACAGATTGATCCCAAGACCATATCAGCGCCTTTTCGCAGCTGGCTAATGGTTCAGGTAGCATCCTCAAACGGTGTCCTTTCATAAACACAGCAGATACTGGGCCACAACTCCCAGATGTATACAGTGCAAGCTTCATCCAAGGTGTCATGGAAGAGTAAGAAGGTGGACCAAAATGTACTAGGCCGGCAGTGCTGGGTAGAAGTACTGATGAATATGGAAGAGGAATCATAGACACCATAATGTCGTAGTCCCTGACAAGTAATCTTTCAAGTGTTGTTGGGGACAGTGAAGCTAAGCTCTCACAGCGAAGAATATTGATTCGGTAACTTCTTTTAGTTTTCGACAAGGGACTACTGTCAGTTGATCCATCTGGTTGAGGGGTTTTGCTGCTATCAGAGTCATTTTTGTCTGTGCTTTCCTTACTTTCAGAGACAACACTTGAGGGTGACGATGTACTCCCATCTGCAACATCTGAGTCAACCATTGGGTGGTCTGCTTGTGACAGTTCATTACGACGATCGGTATCTGCAGTGCCTACGGTTTCAAGTGAACCTCCATTACTCTTAACAACATTACCAATGCCCTCATCAATGCTTTCCTTGGATAAAGTTTTGGAGAAATTCTCCTGCAGGCAGATTTCCTGGCTGTTTGGTTCAATAGCTTCATCTGGTGATGTCCCTCCAGAAAGCAAACACTCAAGGAAGCATCTCAGGCTAAAAGCATGATTTGCAAATTCCTGTAGCACACCTTCAAACCTCTTTCCTTCTAAACTAGCAAGGTCCTTGCATAGATCAGCAATGCAAGAATCACCAAGCTTTCCGGCCTCATATAGTGTCACAGCATGAGACTTCAGACCTGCGATACGTATGGGAGAACATTACCAATCGGTGGCATTGAAGCAGTTTTCTGCTAGAAGTAGAAAATTAGTAACAATGGAATACCACCTGGAGATAATGAACCCATCATCAAGTACGAGGTTACATTCGCATCAACAATGAAACCCACATAAGAAGCACCAGATATCCTCCTGGGTCCTTCAGAATCACTGCTGAGCAATTCATGACCCGACTTTTCTGAGTTGATACTCGTACGTGAACCTTCGTCATCGTCAGTAAGAATATTACTAGGTATTGTGGATCCATTTGAGTCTCTAAGAATGGAGTCTGCATCCATAAGCTTCACAGCCCAACCCAGTCGACAAGCAAATGATGCAGCTGCCTGAAGCTGATACAGGTCAGCCTGCAACGTTTTAGCCAATTCAGCAACTGTGGCATTTTCACTTGATACAACAAATACAGCATATAGTAGCCTGCAGACAAGAAAGGCGTAAAATCATTTTAATAGCTACAGATGATTCTTGCAATTCACTATAGTTTAATAGGGAATGGAGTTCGGTTGTGTGGAAGAATACTCAAGGCAAGTACTCACTCTTCAATTGGATCTTCGTAAGACTGATCCTTATTTGACACAAAACCTTCAAGCCTTGATACTGAAACAACAGGACAAGTATAGAACTGAACCAATTGGCATTTAGGGAGAATTGGGCTGTGCTGTAGTTTCGTGTCTATAGAATAGCACTAATACCCTCAATATACACACACTGTTAGTGCCTCTAAGGATGTTATAGGTTTCTAACTGATATTGTACTCATCAGCAGTTTACCATT